>CM050448.1:56102252-57375456 GCA_027563935.2 Costus lasius
ACCCCTATTTTAATTGTTTAGCTTCTAAAACTCATATTTACTAGTAATTAATCTTACTTCCTGTGGGACCGATATCTTATATATTACTGCGACATTACCATGCACTCGAGATCAAATCGGCTTTACTCTCTATGGTTCAACGACATCAGTTTGGTGGCTCTCCTCTTGAGAACCCCAACATGCATCTTGCAATCTTTTTAGAGTATTGTGATAGATTAAAAATTAACAGCGTTTCTACTGATGCCATTAGGTTGAGACTATTTCCCTTTTCTCTTAGGGATAGAGCAAGCACATGGCTGCATACTATACCTTTAGCTTCTATAAGGGCATAGGGAGAATTGTCACAAGCCTTTCTTTCCAAGTACTTTCCTCCTTCTAAGATGATTCAATTGAGGAATCAAATCACGAGTTGCAAAAAGATGGCATAGAGAATGTGCCCACACCATGGCATAGAGACTTTAGTGTTGGTTCATACATTTTACAATGAATTGAACTACAACACAAGGCTTACAGTTGAATCTGTAGCTAGATGAGCCTTAATGAATCGAGGAGTAGAAGATGCCATGAACCTCTTGGAAGATATGGCAATGAACCTCCACTAGTGGTCATCAGAAAGGGGCACACCTTCTAGGAAGGGAGGTAAATTTGAATTTGATACTTTAACCTCCCTTGCTAACAAGGTAGATACCTTAACTAGGAAGATAGATTCTTTATCAATTAACTCTGTTGATGGTAATTTTTTATCTTGTGAGATATGTGGAGTCATAGGTCATGCAGGTACAGAATGTCAGTTGGGAAATGATCAATTGGTCTAGAATCATCTTGAGCACATCAATGTAGTTGGAAAAATCAATCCCATGAACAATCCATATTCCAACACTTATAACGGATAACGCAACCATCCAAATTTCTTATACCATACTACCCAACCAGTGCAACTAGGATAGGCACCACAACTAGTACAACCACCACAAGCAAATTACAGACAACCTCTAGGATTCCAAGCTAGGAGTTACAATCCATCACAGAAGTCAAATATGGAGTCTTTACTTGAATCCTTTATGGCAAATGAAAATAAACAAATTGAAGGAATAAATGAGGCCATGAAACATATGACATTATGGATGGATGCCTTAGCAGCCCACAACAAGATGCTGGAGAACCAGCTAGGCCAACAAGCTAGCTCATCTACCAAGGCTATAGGGAAGCTTCCATCACAACCTAAAGTAAACCTGAGGGAGCATTGTAATGCAATCTCCCCTCGAAGTGGGAAATAACTTGAAGACCCAAAGATGCCAAATGATGAGATGCAAGAAGCTTCAATACCAGAGATGTTGGGGTATGCCCTTAAGGCTAATGTTTGAGGCCTTGGGATTGTATAAGTATCATGTAATAAACTCTTATGTTTATAAAGGCATGGTTATTATTCAGGTTGTTACCTTGTCTGCTGTAATAAGTATACTTCTGAATAATGTCTCAAAGCTGTTCAGCTAGGCTGACAGGCTATATGTCCTTAGTCGAGATATCTTGGTGAACATGAGACAGCCTTGATATGATTGAGACTAATATGTGTGCTAATCTTATAGGATGCTTCGAGCATGGAATAAGATGTAGACTCATGGGTACATTGGATGTACTGGACAGACCCTTCTAGGATATTCAATTGTTTGTCACAATGTGAATAATCCTTGATAGCAGCAAGTGGCACATTTTCCTTTGACTTGAGATCACTTGTGTTTCTAAATGATGATTGTCATTGTTTTGAGGTAGTTCAATATCATTTGAAACATAATGATTATAGACTATCTTGGATGATGAGCTTGAGTCAGGTTAGGGCACTAGTGATAGATAAAGGATTGCCGTCTCCTTGTTCAAGGAGTGTGATGTTCTAAAGGGCCCCCCTGTATGAGATGATTGAGATAGTGTATGGCCATACCCAGATGACTATGTTCATCTGATCTAATCATGCTCATAGTATTGGAGTTACAGGCTTGACATGCTTGTCTAATAAGAACATCCAGTGGCAAAGGAAACATGCATGCCTCGTGAGTTTGATTCACACTTGTGCCATGTTTTGGGTGAAGTCTTGGAAGACTATTTCCTTTATATCGGGAGACAGTGATGTGTTGCTAGATACCCCTCACTGATCGTGATAACGTAAGTTATCGTTACCGACATTTAAAGGAAACCCTCAGGGTCGCACAATTTGTTGATATGGCTTTCTTGAGTCAGATCGTGTGGACTGAATTGTTTTGATTCAGTTTAAAGGGATTTAAACTCTGATTGTAAGTGAGATCTGGTCTGATCATGTTTGATTGATTAGGGCTTGAGATCGGTAAGCTTCGATCGAGAGAGGAGATGCTAGATCGGTGAGATCAAGAGCATCAGGAGATGAACGGTTAGATCTTGAGCCATTAGGTTCATAGAAGGTCTAGACCATGTATTGGCTTGGCTTGGTTTGATTTTGGTCTTTGAGCCAAATCGAATTGAACCATAGATTGAACCGGTTCACTATGTGAACGCATGGTTCATGAAGGGAGGCGTTTTGGCATTGAAGCATGGCTTCATGACTTTCCATTTTGGGAAGTCATGTAACGCCATTTTCATAATATCGCCTAAACGCATTTGCGTTTTGGTCTTGGACATTGCTTGCTTGCCATCTCGTGTGGAAGGAAGTGAACGACAAGGAAGAGCGCTCAGCCAAGGAAGCATCTCATCATCCTACCATTCGATCAAGGACATCTTGTAGATCCTTGCTAGCACAAGGAGATCCAAGGAGAAGCCATCTTCACCTTGTGTGCGATTATCTTTGGAGAAGGAGCACTTGCGCCTTTGCTTCCAAGTCCATCTAACCGTGATGGCTATGGTATGGATCTCAACTTCATCAAAGTTGATCATGTGTTCATGCTAAGATCTTGAAAACCCTTGCTTCCGCTTGCGATTTTTCATGCGCCACCCCCTTAGGGGTTTTCGCCCCCCTCTTGAAAGGGGTTTTATCTGCTTGCGCTCCCCCTTGAAGGGGACCCTTCAATTGGTATCAGAGCAGGTTGAAGCATGTTAATATGATTGCTTAATATATGATGTGATCCATGTTTGCGCATCTATATGTTTGCTTATGCTTAGATCTTGTTCACATGCGAAAATTGACATGTTATTTCTTCATGCGAAAGTAAGATGTTTACTTCTCTTAGCGCATGTAGTTTGTTCATGATGTCGCATGTCTTCTATTGGCGCTTTGTTTATGTTGTTTTTCAAAACAAAACCTAACTTGCGCGCCTATAACTAGATCTAAAGTGGCGCCTACTATAAACCCTTAGATGGGTTGATGGGGCTGAAGTCATCTCTAGGTTAGATCCATTAGTCTGATCAGACCATCTGACAGCCTAGATGGATCAACCAGATGGCACCTGTGCGCAAGCACGAGGTGGCCATAGGTCGATTGCATCTTAGGCGTGTAGCGAGGTCTGGTTGAGACAACCAGTGAACACTCTTGAGTTAGGCCCGGGGTCACACCCCGCTTGCCAGAACTCTTGAAAGCTGTTCAGCCCTTAGCGCATGCATGGTTGACCATTAGGTCAACTCGGGTCAGTTAGGACTCGGTGCATGCAAGGGCAGGGGATCTAACTAGATGGATGAGTGGATCCCTATCAATGGACCATTGTAAGGTTGTAGGACACATAAGGAAGTTAAAATTGATGCCTATGGGGTTTTCAAAATTTAATTTCTTGATTGGATCACATGATGATTGAGACCATATGCTTGTTTATTTAATCTTATGTGGGTTGCCCTAATGTGTGCTGTGCTGGGGCCTACGTGCCTGGTTAATTATAAGTTAATATTATTGTGATCTGCGAATCACTTTTTCCATTAATCTATTGTATAATTGACCTGCGAGTCAAAGCTTGTCTAGATAGATCAAAATGTATTTTGATTAGACAAGAGCACAAAGGCACACATCCAAGAGGGGCATTCAGCTGGTGGCGCACCTGAGGTGCTCTTGGCGCTAGGGCCCTGGGTTGGACCAGATGAGATGCGAAAAGAGCTCAAGTGAAGACTTAAGTAAAAATAAGGTCTTACTTAGGGTTCATGGGCATTTACCACATAAGATCACATGCTTTCTCTTTATTGTTTTATAATTAGAAATGCATGAGTTTATCTTCTGCTATCACCATAGGAACATGTATGATAGTTAAGAAGATAAAAGACCGGTAAAATCCAACGCTAACATATCAAGCTCGGAAAGCCTTCTGACGCGAAACCTCACCGTTCTGACTATCGTTGGAGCCGTGTTGTACCCACTCAGTGGGCACGTCCATCTATCTTCAGACGGTGCTGGATTTCACCTGCGTGTTACAGAGAAGGGATTTATCGCTTCTCGTTGCTCAGCATAGCACGTGGTGGTCCAGGGAGTAGGTCGGGTCAGCTTGACCATGTAGGCTACATATGTGGCGCATATGGTAGCACATGGAGGCAGCCATCTGAGGGATCAGAGACTGTGTTGTACCAACTCAGTTGGCACAGTCTGCTGGATTGCCCAGGTGAAGGGGAATCGCACGGGTTGGCGATTGGCTGGGACAGCCTACCAGAAATTAGTGCTTGTCTTCTCTGTGCATCTTATCTCGCCTGAGCGGGACGCGGAGACCAAGTATGAAATCTGGATCCCATCTCACTAAAAGAGTGTTACTCTTTCGGACTGTTTACTGGATTTTTCAGTCAGACAAAATAGTGAGAAAAGAATCTTTCTTAAGTCCTGGATTGATTCTGAACATTGATACTGACCTTGCTGTTCTTGCTTGTTGTAGATTCCTGCAGCAACGAACACCATGAGCTTCAATGTGCGATCCCTACTGGAAAGGGAGAAGTTTGCTGGGCCGAACTTCTCTGACTGGTTCGGACACCTTAAGATCGTTCTTAAGGCAGAGAGGAAAATGTATGTCCTCGAGACGGCGATACCGCCGCAGCCCGCTCCGAACGCCGCAAGGGCGGTTCGGGATGCCTATGAAAAGCACGTCAATGATAGCATTGATGTCGCTTGCCTGATGCTAGCGTCTATGACGCCACCCGCTGCAGCGTCAGCATGAGGATATGTCGGCTATAGAGATTATAGCGAACCTCAAGATGCTGTATGCTGCACAGGCGAGGACAGAACGCTATAATCTGACGAAGCTCTTCTTTCAGAGCAAACTGGCTGAGGGGAGCCCAGTGGGAGCTCACGTGCTCAAGATGATTGGGCACAAGGAGGCTCTGGAGAAACTGGGGCATACCATCAACCAGGAGCTTGCTGTAGATATTATTCTGCAGTCTCTTCCGCCTTCTTTCGATGCGTTTCATCATTAACTTTAATATGAACAAAATCGATTGTACGCCGGCAGAGCTGCTGAATATGCTCTTGACTACTGAGGAAACTCTGAAGGGCAAGCCTTCAACCTCTGTCTTAATGGTTCCTTCTAGGAACAAGAAGAAGGGGAAGAAGGGCAAGGCCCCTGTCAAGAACTACAGTAAGGCGCTGAAACAGAAGGTGAAGCGGTCGAAGGACAACAGGTGTTTCCACTGTGGCCAGCTGGGTCACTGGAAAAAGGACTGTAAAGCGCTCCAAGGAGATAAGAGGGGAAGCATCGCTTCTGGCTCAGGTATATACATGACGGAAGTCATGGTTTCATCTTCTTCTATATCATGGGTGTTGGACACTGCATGTGGAGTTCACATTTGTTCAAATGTACAGGAACTCAAGAGAAGAAGGCAGGTGGCACAGCATGAGGTAGACCTACGCGTTGGAAACGGGGCACGGGTTGCTGCTGTTGCTGTAGGAGACTATTTCATTTCTTTACCATCTGGCATTGTATTAGAATTAAACAATTGTTATTTTGTACCGAGTATCACCAAGAATATTATCTCTATTCCTGCTCTTGTCTGGAAAGGATTTGCCTTTGAATGCAATATTTCAAAGTGTGTTTTATCTCTAGATAATATTGTGTATGCAACTGGTTCAATTAACAATGGGTTATTCATGTTGGGACATGGAAAATTCTATACAAAACATTGATAATAAGAAAGCCAAGTATGCTGATGACAGCACCTTGCTATGGCATAGTCGTTTAGGCCATATTAACAAGAAGCGCATTAAGCGGTTGCATGATCATGGACTGCTGGGATCATTCTCCTACAAGGAGATTGATACATGCAAAGCTTGTTTGATGGGTAAAATGACGAAGTCACCTTTTCCTAACAAAGGTCAAAGGGCTTCAGGTTTACTTGACCTCATACACAGTGATGTGTGTGGGCCATTTAGTAAACATGCTAGAGGTGGCTATCAGTACTTCATTACCTTTACTGATGATTTCAGTAGGTATGGTTATGTCTATCTTATGAGACATAAGAGTGAATCTTTTGACAAGTTCAAAGAGTTCAAGAATGAAGTACAAAATCAGCTAGGCCGAAATATCAAGGCACTTCGTTCTGATCGAGGTGGTGAATACCTAAGTCGAGAATTTACTGACTATCTAAAGGAGTGTGGGATTATCTCACAGCTCACTCCGCCAGGAACACCGCAATGGAATGGTGTGTCCGAGAGGAGAAATAGAACGTTACTTGATATGGTTCGTTCTATGATGAGTCAGGCTACTCTTCCATACTCCTTTTGGGGTTTTGCACTGGAGACAGCTGCAAAGGTACTAAACCGAGTGCCATCCAAGGCAGTTTCAAAGACGCCATATGAGTTATGGTATGGGAAACAGCCTAGCTTGACATTTATCAGGATCTGGGGTTGCGAGGCTTATGTCAAAAAGCTCGCCTCTGGGAAACTGGAGAGCAGATCTGAGAAATGTATCTTTGTCGGTTACCCTAAGGAAACTAAGGGTTATTATTTCTACGATCCCAAAGAGAACAAGGTTTTTGTTGCTCGGACGGCCATATTTCTTGAGAAGGAATTTCTTCTGCAAGAGGCCAGTGGGAGAGAAATAAAGCTGGATGAGATTCCAGAAGAAGGACAAAGTAGTCAAGCACAGTTGGATGAGCCTGAGCCGGTGGATCAGGTTATTGAACAACCTGAGGCTCAGATAACACGGGAACCGCGAAGATCGGGAAGGATCCGTCGACAGCCTGAGCGCTATGACGGAGTCTACATCATTGATAATGATGAACCCCTAACTTATGCGGATGCGGTCAGTGGACTCCATGTCAGATAACCAGGTCTGGGATTTGGTTGATCCGCCTCCGGGAGTAATCCCAATAGGCTGTAAATGGATCTTCAAGAAGAAGATTGACATGGATGGTAACGTAGTTACCTATAAAGGCAGGCTAGTTGCGAAAGGTTTCAAACAAATCTACGGGATAGATTATGATGAAACTTTCTCTCCTGTAGCCATGTTTAAGTCTATTCAGATTCTTTTCGCGATAGCTGCATATTACGATTATGAGATCTGGCAGATGGATGTGAAAACAGCTTTCCTTAATGGAAATCTGGATGAGGATGTGTATATGACACAACCGGAAGGTTTCACTGATTCATCAGATCGTCATAAAATATGCAAGTTAAAGAAGTCCATTTATGGACTTAAGCAAGCATCTAGAAGCTGGAACATTCGTTTTGATGATTCAATCTCTGAGTTTGGTTTCATCAAGAACGAAGATGACCCGTGTGTATATAAGAGGTTTAGTGGGAGCGTAATTACATTCCTAATCCTCTACGTCGATGATATCTTAATCATTGGAAATGATATTCCTGAACTGCATGCTGTTAAAGCATGGTTAGGAAAATGTTTCCAGATGAAAGATCTAGGAGAAGCAGCCTATGTGTTAGGTGTGAAGATCTACCGGGATAGATCTAAGAGGCTTCTCGGGCTGTGCCAGAGTACTTACATCGATAAAGTCCTGGAGAGATTCCATTTAGAGAATTCTAAACGTGGATATCTTCCAGTCAGACATGGTCTGAATCTTTCGAAGAGTCAGTGTCCACAAACACAGACTGAGAAAGATGAAATGGACAATACGCCTTATGCTTCGGCTATTGGGTCCATAATGTATGCGATGTTGTGTACCCGCCCAGACGTCGCTTACGGGTTAAGCGTGACCAGTCGGTTCCAAAGTAATCCAGGTTTGGCGCACTGGATTGCAGTCAAGAACATTATAAAATATCTGCGGAGGACCAAAGATATGTTCTTGATATATGGTGGTCAGGAAGAACTCAGTATAGAAGGATATACTGACGCTTCGTTCCAGTCGGACAAGGATGATTTCCGATCGCAATCAGGCTATGTTTTTAGCTTGAATGGTGGAGCAGTGGTGTGGAAGAGTTTCAAACAGTCAACTGTTGCTGATTCCACAACAGAAGCCGAGTATGTTGCAGCCTCGGAAGCATCCAAGGAGGCAGTTTGGATTCGCAAGTTCGTGAGAGAACTTGGTGTCGTTCCTTCGAGTGCAGATCCTTTGGTTATCTTCTGTGATAACACTGGAGCAATCGCACAAGCAAAGGAACCACGGTCGCACCAGAAGTCCAAGCACATACAGAGACGGTTTCACTTGATCCGGGAGATCATTGATCGAGGCGAGATCAAGATTTGCAAGGTTCATACAGATGACAATCTGGCAGACCCGCTTACCAAGCCTCTGGCGCAGCAGAAGCATGAGAAGCACTGTAATAATATGGGTTTGAGATTTCTCAACCATTAGATTAAGTGCAAGTGGGAGATTGTTGGGGTATGCCCTTAAGGCTAATGTTTGAGGCCTTGGGATTGTATAAGTATCATGTAATAAACTCTTATGTTTATAAAGGCATGGTTATTATTCAGGTTGTTACCTTGTCTGCTGTAATAAGTATACTTCTGAATAATGTCTCAAAGCTGTTCAGCTAGGCTGACAGGCTATATTTCCTTAGTCGAGATATCTTGGTGAACATGAGACAGCCTTGATATGATTGAGACTAATATGTGTGCTAATCTTATAGGATGCTTCGAGCATGGAATAAGATGTAGACTCATGGGTACATTGGATGTACTGGACAGACCCTTCTAGGATATTCAATTGTTTGTCACAATGTGAATAATCCTTGATAGCAGCAAGTGGCACATTTTCCTTTGACTTGAGATCACTTGTGTTTCTAAATGATGATTGTCATTGTTTTGAGGTAGTTCAATATCATTTGAAACATAATGATTATAGACTATCTTGGATGATGAGCTTGAGTCAGGTTAGGGCACTAGTGATAGATAAAGGATTGCCGTCTCCTTGTTCAAGGAGTGTGATGTTCTAAAGGGCCCCCCTGTATGAGATGATTGAGATAGTGTATGGCCATACCCAGATGACTATGTTCATTTGATCTAATCATGCTCATAGTATTGGAGTTACAGGCTTGACATGCTTGTCCAATAAGAACATCCAGTGGCAAAGGAAACATGCATGCCTCTGAGTTTGATTCACACTTGTGCCATGTTTTGGGTGAAGTCTTGGAAGACTATTTCCTTTATATCGGGAGACAGTGATGTGTTGCTAGATACCCCTCACTGATCGTGATAACGTAAGTTATCGTTACCGACATTTAAAGGAAACCCTCAGGGTCGCACAATTTGTTGATATGGCTTTCTTGAGTCAGATCGTGTGGACTGAATTGTTTTGATTCAGTTTAAAGGGATTTAAACTCTGATTGTAAGTGAGATCTGGTCTGATCATGTTTGATTGATTAGGGCTTGAGATCGGTAAGCTTCGATTGAGAGAGGAGATGCTAGATCGGTGAGATCAAGAGCATCAGGAGATGAACGGTTAGATCTTGAGCCATTAGGTTCATAGAAGGTCTAGACCATGTATTGGCTTGGCTTGGTTTGATTTTGGTCTTTGAGCCAAATCGAATTGAACCATAGATTGAACCGGTTCACTATGTGAACGCATGGTTCATGAAGGGAGGCGTTTTGGCATTGAAGCATGGCTTCATGACTTTCCATTTTGGGAAGTCATGTAACGCCATTTTCATAATATCGCCTAAACGCATTTGCGTTTTGGTCTTGGACATTGCTTGCTTGCCATCTCGTGTGGAAGGAAGTGAACGACAAGGAAGAGCGCTCGGCCAAGGAAGCATCTCATCATCCTACCATTCGATCAAGGACATCTTGTAGATCCTTGCTAGCACAAGGAGATCCAAGGAGAAGCCATCTTCACCTTGTGTGCGATTATCTTTGGAGAAGGAGCACTTGCGCCTTTGCTTCCAAGATTCCATCTAACCGTGATGGCTATGGTATGGATCTCAACTTCATCAAAGTTGATCATGTGTTCATGCTAAGATCTTGAAAACCCTTGCTTCCGCTTGCGATTTTTCATGCGCCACCCCCTTAGGGTTTTCGCCCCCCTCTTGAAAGGGGTTTTATCTGCTTGCGCTCCCCCTTGAAGGGGACCCTTCAAGAGATAAGAGAACCGAACCAAGAGAAAACACTGGCAGTACCTGAACCAACGGAAGATGAGAGACCTTATGTAGGACCACCAGCCAACAAACCCCCAATCGCTTTTCAACAGAGATCAGTTAAGGCTAAGCTAGACAAATAATTTGGTAAGTTTCTTGAAGTTCTTAAAAAACTTTACATTAACATACCTTTTGTTGATGCCCTGTCGCAGATGTCCATCTACGCTAAATTTCTGAAGGACATCTTGTCCAACAAGAGGAAGCTAGAAGAACACAGGACAGTTCCATTTACTGAGGAGTGTAGTGCGATCATCCAAAATAAGCTGCCCTAGAAACTCAAAGATCCTGGTAGTTTTTCCATACTCTGCCAAATTGGGGAGATGACATTCCAGCGAGCTCTTTGTGACTTGGGAGTAAGTGTCAGCCTTATGCCTCTTTCTTTGTGCAAGAAGCTAGACTTGGGAGATATTGGTGTATATGCCCTAAGACCTAGTATTGGTCCATCTTTGTACTACTTCACTCAGATATTTATATATCATTATGGCATTGTCATTATCAATGTTTGTCTACATCTGCGATTATGTACTTACATGATAATGTCCCTGGAGACAGATTGGATTTGTGCTCAAAAGATTGTCCCCAGTCAATGTACCTTAGTGGATAAGGGACAGCTATGGTATTTGAGAGACTGGTATATGTGCTAGTTAGGCACGCGGTGCTAATGAAGACATATGGGTATATAAGTGGTGGATATACTTGATTGACTCACTGATGACACCAAAATTTATAGTATATTTCGTGTCATTTTATATATCTTTTCATGCTAAATTGAGGCTCTTTCGCTTATTTTTGTGCCAAATCAAATATTGCAAAATCTACTTCTATTTTAGTTTTTCATGATTTTCAGGTAAAAAGTGCCATATTTTGATGGATTTCAAAGGATTTGAGCGAACGAATGGATTTAGGACGTTGAAACGAAGCCGCCCGCCAATTTTCATGCGAATCGGAGCAAGTTTGAAGAATACACCCCGGGTGTAATGGATATTACGGCTGTAATTTACAGAAAAAAAGTCAATGCCATATTTTTTTTTACGGTACCATATTTTGAGCAATTTTTGACCAGAAACTTGTGAAGAAAATACGGCACTAACGTAATTTATTTTACGGTACCATAATTTTGGCTCGTCTTCCCAATTTTTCCGCCCCAAATCTTGCGAGGACCATAATGTTTGATCCAGAGCTCCAAATTGAGATCCAAAAGTTGCTACGGACGCGTCGTTAAGAGGAGAAGACACACGAAGTGAAAGCTCTAATTTATATCGAGTATCGAGGGAGATATCCCAAGAGAGGTGTCTAGGGTTTGGCCTCACGCCGAGAGGCGTAGAGGGCACCTTAGGCCACGATTTTCACACAGAAGCTTCGCTTGGGGATAAGGAAGACACACCAGAAGTTTTAGAGCAAGAGGAGTCCGATTGGAAGAGGAATCAATGAAAGAAGCATTGTTGACACTATTCACAGCGAGTTCCTTGCAAATTATGGCTGTGTTTAATTTCACAGCCATGTTGTAAAGTTTATTTCTTCCTTCTCTTCAATTTCTGATACTTTGAAACTATGGTTGATTGTATTTCTTTCTCCATGCTTGCTTAGACATATTTTGGGACATGGGGTGCAATCCCCCTTGATTTTTAATGATTAGATAATCTTCTTTTTCGTCATGATAATTTTGCTCATGTGATATTTGTGCTTAGACTCTCTATAGATCCATGTTACTAATCATGTTTTTAGAATTTTCACTATTGACTGAAAGGTAATCGCTTGAGAATTCAGAACCCTAGAATTGCATGTTAGGAACCCTTCCTTAGGTTAGATCCTATTTGTTCAGTTCTAGTAGATTAATTGCCATAATAATAACATGAATCTATAGATCGAGTCTAATTCTCAAACGTGGAGATCTTGCACGAAAGTGAGGATTGGAACTTTGGAGATCCATGAGTAAAACTAGTGTTGAGGCTCGGATGCACGAAAGTGATCCTTGAGATTCCACTAGAGATTATCAACCTAGAATTCGGATGCATGAAAGTGATCCTTGAGTTCATTGATTGATGATTTACTTATCATTAGTCTGGGATAAATCTTGCGCGAAAGCGAGGATTGGTCCCTGCATGATTGTCTGCACGAAAGTGAGATGATCCCTTTATGAAGTAAATTAAGTCTTTATCATGATAAAATTAGACTAACGACCTTTTATTTATATCTAGTCATTAGAATCAAGGTGGATGAAACCCTAGTCCCATATTTATCTCTCTGATTTACTTTACACTCTTTCCGTTGATTATTGCATCATATTCGATTTGCTTAGCTAATAAGAAAGCAGTTATTTGGTACTTAAAAATAAGGTCTTTGTGGTTCGATATCTTTCTTTATTACTTTGATAATTCCGTGCACTTGCGGAAACCTATCATGTTTTTGACGCCGTTGCCGAGGACCTTAGTTTTGTTAATATCAAAATAGTTGTTAGTATTGCTAGACTAAGTTTTATTTGCTTTAGATTTAACTTTGTTTTTTCTTTTTGCAGGTTTTGGATTTTCACAAGTTGTGACAGAACTGTGATTTCTGAAATTTATGAATTTACTTGTGTTTTATCTTTTTATATATATTTTTATATATTTTGAAAAAAAAATCTCTGATTGATTAGTGTTGGATAATCTTTCTGTTTTGAAGAGATGTCTTTTAATCACTACTCATGGGCAACTGAAAGAGATGAGGTATACATGCCACAAGGAAGGTATGAAGATGACTCATGGTGCACTATTGCAGATAAGTTAGATTATTTGGCTCATAAATTAGACACTTTTAATATGCACCCTGTTATGAAAACTTGTTCTCCTGTTAGATGTGATATCTGTGGATATTTTGATCATTGTTCCTCTGATTGTCAATTTTTAAATCCCAATTTATCATGGAATGAATTTGATCAATTGTATTCTAGATGGAAAAATCAAACTTCTTTTTATGATAATTGCTCTAATCATGTTTCTGAACCTTATTTTGAGAACACTGAAGAATCTAGGTTAGAAACTATGCTTGAAAAATTCATGTCAAATCAAAACCAATTTATGACAAGTCAAAATAAAAAAATTGAGGATCTTAAGAAGATGACTAGTCAACTTGCTTCTCGGGTAGAATCTTTGAATGCTAATACTGAATTGCTAGAAACCCAGATTGCACAACAAGCATGCTTATTTGAGTTTGAAACTGAAGAACTTGATTTAAAAAATTCCCCCTCTGATTATGATTGTTTTGAGATTGAGCCTTATGTGAATATTCATGAATCTCACTCTAATTTTGATTATTGTGAAATTGATCCATCTGCTAATTTATTTGTGGAAAAGGTTGAGAAAATTGAAATTGAAAATTGAAATTGATGATAATCCTGATTTTGATAATAACTTATTTATGGTTAAATCTGATGAGCATGATGAAGGTTCAAAAATTATAGACATTAATGAACCCCACTGTGATTTTGGTGATATTTTTAAATTAATGATAAATCTCTTGTGGTCAACTCTGATTCTATTAATTCTTTTTCATATGATTCTGATTTTGACTCTTCTGATGATGAATTATTTGTGGGGAAGCATGAGGAAATTGATTTTGAAGAGTCTCATCTTGATTTTGATATTGATAAACTATTTGATTGTGAGCATGAAGAACCTGAAGATGATTTGAAAATTACAAATACTGATGAATCTCATTCTGATGTTTTGCCCATATCTTTTGTTGAATCTTTTGATGAAATTGAAAAATTATGCTTTATTGAGGAATTTAATGAGAGACATAAAGACTATTATTATGATGATCCAATGCTTGATTATTTTGATGGAAGTCCTACTTTTATTGCAATTGAAAAGATAAAGTTGAAGAAAGGACTTATGATTTTGCTTACTGACAAACATAGGAAGATCATTGAAAATTTTGATTTTAATTTCTGCATAATTATGAAAGCCACATCAATTGTGATTTATATGAAATTCTGGATATTTAGATTTGTGGCTAAGCTTTTTGGACAAAGAAAATGCAGAAAATTGTTTGCTCTTTACTTTGGAACTGATTCACCTGCTTCACTATGATTTTTGATTTTTTGTCAAGCTATGGACCTAAAATTAGCGCTTCTTGGGAGGCAACCCAAGCACTCTTGTTTAGCTTAGTTTCTTTTATTTTAGTTTATTTTTAGAACTAATTTTTCTTCTCTTTTTGTAGGTGAAAACAGGTTTTGGCGCAAAATACGGCACTGCCGTAATCCATTTTACGGTACCGTATTTTCGGTCCATTTTCGACAGAAAGTTTTGTGATTTTTACGGCAGGGCCGTAACGTCTTTCATGTGCCATAATTTTGAGAGATTTCTTTCCCGAGAGTTCTTTGAAAAATATGGCAATACCGTAAAGCATTTCACGGTACCGTATTTTAAAGCTACTTTATGCTTATTGAGTAGGTGTTTTCTCGCTATGATTTTAAGAAACTGGATTGAGAAAAATTTTGATCTTTGGCCCAACATCGAAGTACTCATCTTTGTCTATCATCTGGATATTTTTTCTGAATTTTAAATTCCATGAATCATTCTAAAACCCATAGCAACTTTTCTATTCTAATAAATTTCTGCAGTAGTTTTTTTCTGACTAATCTGATTAGCACTTTTGCTGCAACTTTTTAAGATGCTTTAATGACTTGAAAACCTGATTTTTCACTTGAAATATAAAGTTCATGTGTCGTTCTATCCCGTGGATGAGTTATTTTCATGAAACTATTTTCTGATCATTCTAGGACACATAACTGAAAAGGGGCGAAACCCTAAACATGCACATATAAAATTTTGCATGGGCGGAAACTAGGATTCCATGAGGATCGCATGTGGCATGATCTTATGATTAACCTATTAACTTGCAAAGATTAGATTAAGATTTTACCATAGCCATTGTTTGGATGGCGACTTGGAAGGGAAAGAGGCGAGTGCTTCTTCTCCAAAGTAGACGCACACAAGATGGTGAGGGCTTCCTTCTTGGCGTGAACCTTGTGCTAGCAAAGACCTCCAAGGATTCCTGATCGTGTAAGGAGATGAGATGCACTCTTGGTGTTGTCCAACTTCCTTCTTTTCGTCAAGTCTCTCACAAGATGAGAGGGATGTCGAGCGGAGAAGATGGCGATGAGAGAAGCATTTTCACGATTGAAAACGTGGGGCGTTTTCCAAATGAAAACATGGCTACTAAAAATAGTAAGCATTTAATCTCTCATGCGTTCACTCCAAGTGAACCTATCGCATCCTTCATCTCCCTTTGAACCAAGCGTTCATTTGATGAACCGGTTCAATTGAATTTTGTTCAAAGACCAAATTAAACCAAGCCTTGGTCTAGACCTTATTAAACCGAAAGGCTCAAGATCTAACCACACATCTCTTGATGCTCCTGATCTCATAGATCAAGCATCAATTCTCTCGATCGAAGCTTACCAATCTCAAGCCCTAATCAATCAAACATGATCAGACCAGATCTCACTTCCAATCAGAGTTTAAACTCCTTTAAACTGAACCAAAACAATTCAGTCCACACGATCTGACATAAGTAAGCCATATCATCAAATTGTGCGACCCTAAGGGTTTCCTTTATTGTCGGTAACGATAACTTACGTTATCACGAACAGACAGGGGTATCTAGCAACACATCACTGTCTCCCGATATAAAGGAAAGAGTCTTCCAAGACTACACCCAAACACAGCACAAGTGTGAATTCAATTCATTAGGCATACATGTTTCCTTTGCCACTGGATGTTCTCGTTGGACAAGCGTGTCAAGCCTGTAACTCCAACATGATGAGAATGATTAGATCAGATGAATATAGTCATCTGGGTATGGCCATACACTTTCTCAATCATCTCATCCAGGGGGCCCCTTTAGAACATCACACTCCAAACAAGGAGAAGGCAATCCTATATCTATCACTAGTGCCCTAACATGACTCATGCTCATTATCCAAGATAGTCTATAACCATTATATTTCAAATGATATTGAACTACCTCAAGACAATGCCAATCCTCATTTAGAAACACAAGTGATCTCAAGTCAGAGGAAATATGTCACTTGTTTGCATATAAGGATTATTCATATTGTGACAAGCAATTGAATATCCTAAGTAGGGTCAGTCCAGTACATCCAATGTACCTATGAGTCTACATCTTATTCCATGCTCGAAGCATCCTATAAGATTAGAACACATATTAGTCTTAATCATATCAAGGTTGTCTCATGTTCACCAAGATATCTCGACTAAGGACAATACTGCATGTCAGCCAAGCTGAACACCGTTGAGACATTATTCAGAAGTATACATATAGCAGCAGATAATGCAACAACCTGAATAACAACCATTGCCTTTATAAACATAGAGTTTATACATGATACTGATAACAACCCAAGGCCACAAACATTAGCCTTAAGGGCATACCCCAACAATCTCCCACTTGCACTTAATCTAATGGTTGAGATATCTCAAACCCATATTATTACAGTGCTTCTCATGCTTCTGCTGCGCCAGAGGCTTTGTAAGCGGGTCAGCTAGATTGTCATCTGTATGAACCTTGCAGATTTTGATCTCTCCTCGATCTATGATCTCCCGGATCAAATGAAACCTTCTCTGTATGTGCTTGGACTTCTGGTGCGACCGTGGTTCCTTTGCTTGTGCTATGGCTCCAGTGTTATCACAGAAGATAACCAATGGATCTACACTCGAAGGAACAACACCAAGTTCTTGAACGAACTTACGAATCCACACTGCCTCCTTGGATGCTTGCGAGGCTGCAACATACTCGGCTTCTGTTGTGGAATCAGCAACAATTAATTGTTTGAAACTTTTCCACACCACTGCTCCTCCATTCAAGCTAAAAACATAGCCTGATTGCGATCGAAAATCATCCTGGTCAGATTGGAACGAAGCGTCAGTATATCCTTCAATACTGAGTTCTTCCTGACCTCCATATATCAAGAACATATCTTTGGTTCTCCGAAGATATTTCAAAATGTTCTTGACCGCAATCCAGTGTGCCTTACCTGGATTACTTTGGAATCGACTGGTCACGCTTAACCCGTAAGCGACGTCTGGGCGAGTACACAACATCGCATACATAATGGACCCTATAGCCGAAGCATAAGGCGTATTGTCCATTTCATCTTTCTCAGACTGTGTTTGAGGACACTGGCTCTTTGAAAGATTCAGACCATGTCTGACTGGAAGATTTCCTCTTTTAGAATTTTCTAAATGGAA
The DNA here is from genome assembly GCA_027563935.2 of Costus lasius. Taxonomy (NCBI): domain Eukaryota; kingdom Viridiplantae; phylum Streptophyta; class Magnoliopsida; order Zingiberales; family Costaceae; genus Costus; species Costus lasius. The sequence continues at coordinate 56,119,950 of CM050448.1, forward strand.
TCTCTCCAGGATTTTATCGATGTAAGTACTCTGGCACAGCCCGAGAAGCCTCTTAGATCTATCTCTGTAGATCCGCACACCTAATACATAGGCTGCTTCTCCTAAATCTTTCATCTGGAAACATTTTCTTAACCATGCTTTGACGGCATGCAGTTCAGGAATATCGTTTCCAATGATCAAGATATCATCGACGTAGAGGACTAGGAAAGTAATCACGCTCCCACTAAACCTCTTATATACACACGGGTCATCTTCATTTTTGATGAAACCAAATTCACAGATTGATTCATCAAAATGAATATTCCAGCTTCTCGATGCTTGCTTAAGTCCATAAATGGACTTCTTTAATTTGCATATTTTATGACGATCTGATGGATTGATGAAACCTTCAGGTTGTGTCATATACACATCCTCTTCTAGTTTTCCATTAAGGAAAGCGGTTTTCACATCCATTTGCCAGATCACATAATCATAATATGCAGCTATCGCGAGAATAATCCGAATAGACTTGAACATGGCTACAGGAGAGATAGTTTCATCATAATCTATCCCGTAGATTTGTTTGAAACCTTTCGCAACTAGCCTGCCTTTATAGGTAACCACGTTACCATCCATGTCAATCTTCTTTTTGAAGATCCACTTACAGTCTATAAGGATTACTCCCTGAGGCGGATCAACCAAATCCCAGACTTGGTTATCTGACATGGAGTCTATCTCGGCTCGCATAGCTTCAAGCCATCTTGCTGATTCTGGTCCACTGACCGCATCCGCATAAGTGAGGGGTTCATCATCAATGATGTAGACTCCGTCATAGCGCTTAGGCTGTCGACGGATCCTTCTCGATCTTCGCGGTTCCCGTGATATCTGAGCCTCAGGTTGCTCAGTAACCTGTTCTATTGGCTCAGGCTCATCCAACTGAGTTTGACTTCTTTGTCCTTCTTCTGGATTCTCATCCAGCTTTATTTCTCTCCCACTGGCCTCTTGCAGAAGAAATTCCTTCTCAAGAAAAATAGCCGTACGAGCAACAAACACTTTGTTCTCTTTGGGATCATAGAAATAATAACCCTTAGTTTCTTTAGGGTAACCGACAAAGATACATTTATCAGATCTGCTCTCCAGTTTCCCAGAGGCGAGCTTTTTGACATAAGCCTCGCAACCCCAGATTTTGATAAATGTCAAGCTCGGCTGTTTCCCATACCATAACTCATATGGAGTCTTTGAAACGGCCTTGGATGGCACTCGGTTTAGTACCTTTGCAGTTGTTTCCAGTGCAAATCCCCAAAAGGAGTAAGGTAGAGTAGCCTGACTCATCATTAAACGAACCATATCCAATAAGGTTCTATTTCTCTTCTCGGATACACCATTCCATTGCGGTGTTCCTGGCGGAGTGAGCTGTGAGATAATCCCACACTCCTTCAGATAGTCAGTAAACTCTCGACTCAAGTATTCTCCACCTCGATCTGAGCGAAGTGCCTTGATATTTCGGCCTAGCTGATTTTGTACTTCATTTTTGAACTCTTTGAACTTGTCAAAAGATTCACTTTTATGTCTCATCAGATAGACATAACCATATCTACTGAAATCATCAGTAAAGGTAATGAAGTATGAATAGCCACCTCTGGCATGTTTACTAAATGGCCCACACACATCACTGTGAATGAGGTCAAGTAAACCTGAAGCCCTTTGACCTTTATTAGAAAAAGGAGACTTCGTCATTTTACCCATTAAACAAGCTTTGCATGTATCAAGCTCCTCATAGGAGAATGATCCCAGCAGTCCATGGTCATGCAACCGCTTAATGCGCTTCTTGTTAATATGGCCTAAACGACTATGCCATAGCAAGGTGCTGTCATCAGCATACTTGGCTTTCTTATTATCAATCTGTTGTACAGAACATTCCATGTCCAACATGAATAACCCATTGTTAATCGACCCAGTAGCATAAACAATATTATCAAAAGAAATACAACACTTTGAAGTTTTGCATTCAAAGGAAAACCCTTTCCTGACAAGAGCAGGAATAGAGATAATATTCTTAGTTATGCTCGGTACAAAATAATAATTGTCCAGTTCTAATACAAGACCAGATGGTAAAGAGATGTTATATTGTCCTACAGCAACAGCAGCAACCCGTGCCCCATTTCCAACTCGTAGGTCCACCTCATGCTGTCCCACCTGTCTTCTTCTCTTGAGTTCCTGTACATTTGAACAAATGTGAACTCCACATGCAGTGTCCAACACCCATGAAATAGAAGAAGATACCATGACTTCAGTCACAAAAATACCTGAGCCAGAAGCGAAAGGCTTGCTTCCCTTCTTATCTCCTTGGAGCGCTTTACAGTCCTTCTTCCAGTGACCCAGCTGGCCACAATGGAAACATCTGTATTCCTTCGACCGCTTGATCTTTTGTTTCAGAGCCTTGTTGTAGCTCTTGACAGGGGCTTTGCCCTTCTTCCCCTTCTTCTTGTTCCTTGAAGGAATCATCAAGACAGAGGATGAAGGCTTTCCCTTTTCAAGAGTCTGCTCTGTAGTATAGAGCATGTTCAGTAACTCTGCCGGGGTACAGTCGATCTTGTTCATATTAAAATTAATGATGAACGGATCGAAAGAGGCCCGGAGAGACTGCAGGATAATGTCTACAACAAGCTCCTGATTGATGGTGTGTCCCAGTTTCTCTAGAGCCTCTTTGTACCCAATCATCTTGAGTACGTGAGCTCCCACTGGACTCCCTTCAGTCAGTTTGCTCTGAAAGAAAAGTTTTGTCAAGTTATAGCGTTCAGTCCTTGCCTGTGCAGCATACATCATCTTGAGATTTGCTATAATTTCAATAGCAGATAAATCCTCATGCTGACGCTGAAGCTCTGGCGTCATAGACGCAAGCATAAGGCAAGCGACATCAATGCTATCATTGACATGCTTCTCATAAGCATCCCGAACCGCCCTTGCGGCGTTCGCAGCGGGTTGAGGCGGTATTGACGTCTCAAGGACATACAGTTTCCTCTCAGCCTTAAGAACAATCTTAAGGTGTCCGTACCAGTCTGAGAAGTTTGGCCCAGCAAACTTCTCCCTTTCCAGTAAGGATCGCACATTGAACGCTGTGGTGTTCGTTGCTGCAGTAATCTACAACATTGCAAGAACAACAAGGTCAGTATCAATGTTAGAATCAATCCAGGACTTAAGAATGATTCTTTTCTCACTATTTTATCTGACTGAAAAATCCATTAAAACAGTCCGAAAGAGTTACACTCTTTTAGTGAGATGGGATCCAGATTTCATACTTGGTCTCCGCGTCCCGCTCAGGCGAGATAAGATGCACAGAGAGTACAAGCACTAATCACCGGTAGGCTATCCATGCCAATCGCCAACCCGTGCGATTCCCCTTCATCTAGGCAATCCAGAAGACTGTGCCAACTGAGTTGGTACAACACAGTCTTTGATTCCACAGATGGCTGCCTCCATATAGCTTACATATGCTCAATATGTAGCCCACATGGTCAAGCTGACCTGACCTACTCCCTGGACCACCACGTGCTATGCTGAGCAACGAGAAGCGATAAATCCCTTCTCTGTAACACGCAAGTGTAATCACACACCGTCTGAAGATAGATGGGCGTGCCCACTGAGTGGGTACAACACGGCCCCAACGATAGTCAGAATAGTGAGGTTTCGCGTCAGAAGGCTTACGTGCTTGATATTTAACGTTGGATTTTAACGGTCCTTTTATCTTCTTACTATCATGCATATCCTATGGCGATAGCAGAAAGATAAATCATGCAGGTGCTAAAATTACTTAAAACAGTAAATTGAAAGCACAATGATCTTATGTGGTAAACGCCCATTAAGCCTAAGTAAAACCCTAGTTTTACACAAGTAAAAACTTGAGCTCTTCATGGGTCTCTTGCATCCCATCTGGCCTAGTCCGGGCCCAAGCGCCCTCTGCAGCTCAGATGCGCCCACCAGACTGGTTGCGCCTGTGCTAGAGTCGAACTCTAGACCTCCCACAGGTGAAGCCACTTGCTGCATGCGCCTCTGCCATGTATGCTCTGTGCTCATGTCTGATTAATCTACATTTAATCTATCTAGACATGATTTGACTCGCAGGTCAATTACACATTAATATAAATTAAAATGTGATTCGCAGATCACAATAATAATTTACAATTAATTAATCCAGGCACGCAGGCCCCAGCACAGCATACAATTAGGGCAGCCCACATAAGATGAAATAGACACCCAACATGGTTAGACAAGCAACATGTGATCCAAACAAGAAAATAAAATTTTTGAAAATCCCATTGGCAACAATTTTATTTCCTTATGTGCCCTACTACCTTACAACGGTCCATTAATAGGGATCCACTCATCAGACCTAGTCAGACCCACTTGCCCTTGCATGCACCAAGTCATAACCGACTTGAGTCGACCTCATGGCCAACAATGCATGTCTTAAGGGCTGAACGTCCCACATGATTTTTGGCAAGCGGGTGTGACCCCGGGCCTTAATCATGAGCGTTCATTGGTTGCCTCAATCAGACATCGCTACACGCCTTTCTGCAGTCGACCTATAGCCACCTCATGCTTGCGCATAGGTGCTATCTGGTCGACCCATCTAGGCTGTCAGATGGTCTGATCAGGCTGTTGGGTCTAGACTGGACGACGACTTCAACCCTAATAACCCGTCTAAGTTTTTCAAGTAGGCACTTATAGATCTAAGTGGATGGCGCGCAAGATGTTAAGTTTGTGGTAAAAACAACATTCAACATGCGCCAACATACATCATGTGCAACTATAAGTAATAACCCAAAATACATCTAATAATTAGCATGTATATTTCGCATGATGATAGGGTTTAGATCTATTCATAAACGCAAGCATGGATCACAAAAGAAGCAATCATATAGATCAAGCCAAACGTCGGCTCTGATACCAATTGAAAAGGGGCGAAACCCTAAACATGCACATATAAAATTTTGCATGGGCGGAAACTAGGATTCCATGAGGATCGCATGTGGCATGATCTTATGATTAACCTATTAACTTGCAAAGATCAGATTAAGATTTTACCATAGCCATTGTTTGGATGGCGACTTGGAAGGGAAAGAGGCGAGTGCTTCTTCTCCAAAGTAGACGCACACAAGATGGTGAGGACTTCCTTCTTGGCGTGAACCTTGTGCTAGCAAAGACCTCCAAGGATTCCTGATCGTGTAAGGAGATGAGATGCACTCTTGGTGTTGTCCAACTTCCTTCTTTTCGTCAAGTCTCTCACAAGACGAGAGGGATGTCGAGCGGAGAAGATGGCAACGAGAGAAGCGTTTTCACGATTGAAAACGTGGGGCGTTTTCCAAATGAAAACATGGCTACTAAAAATAGTAAGCATTTAATCTCTCATGCGTTCACTCCAAGTGAACCTATCGCATCCTTCATATCCCTTTGAACCAAGCGTTCATTTGATGAACTGGTTCAATTGAATTTGGTTCAAAGACCAAATTAAACCAAGCCTTGGTCTAGACCTTATTAAACCGAAAGGCTCAAGATCTAACCACACATCTCTTGATGCTCCTGATCTCATCGATCAAGCATCAATTCTCTCGATCGAAGCTTACCAATCTCAAGCCCTAATCAATCAAACATGATCAGTCCAGATCTCACTTCCAATCAGAGTTTAAACTCCTTTAAACTGAACCAAAACAATTCAGTCCACACGATCTGACATAAGTAAGCCATATCATCAAATTGTGCGACCCTAAGGGTTTCCTTTAATGTCGGTAACGATAACTTACGTTATCACGAACAGAGAGGGGTATCTAGCAACACATCACTGTCTCCCGATATAAAGGAAAGTGTCTTCCAAGACTACACCCAAACACAGCACAAGTGTGAATTCAATTCATTAGGCATACATGTTTCCTTTGCCACTGGATGTTCTCGTTGGACAAGCGTGTCAAGCCTGTAACTCTAACATGATGAGAATGATTAGATCAGATGAACATAGTCATCTGGTTATGGCCATACACTTTCTCAATCATCTCATCCAGGGGGCCCCTTTAGAACATCACACTCCAAACAAGGAGAAGGCAATCCTATATCTATCACTAGTGCCCTAACATGACTCATGCTCATTATCCAAGATAGTCTATAACCATTATATTTCAAATGATATTGAACTACCTCAAGACAATGCCAATCCTCATTTAGAAACACAAGTGATCTCAAGTCAGAGGAAATATGTCACTTGTTTGCATATAAGGATTATTCATATTGTGACAAGCAATTGAATATCCTAAGTAGGGTCAGTCCAGTACATCCAATGTACCTATGAGTCTACATCTTATTCCATGCTCGAAGCATCCTATAAGATTAGAACACATATTAGTCTTAATCATATCAAGGTTGTCTCATGTTCACCAAGATATCTCGACTAAGGACAATACTGCATGTCAGCCAAGCTGAACACCGTTGAGACATTATTCAGAAGTATACATATAGCAGCAGATAATGCAACAACCTGAATAACAACCATTGCCTTTATAAACATAGAGTTTATACATGATACTGATAACAACCCAAGGCCACAAACATTAGCCTTAAGGGCATACCCCAACAATAACAACTTTTTGAAAATGATTAACTTTTGTGCAGTTTTTGTAGTTTTTGCAGTTTTGTAATATGAGTAGACTTGTATTTTGATGACACCAAAATTTATAGTATATTTCTTGTCATTTTATATATCTTTTCATGCTAAATTGACGCTCTTTCGCTTATTTTTGTGCCAAATTTATCAAATATTACAAAATCTACTTCTATTTTGGTTTTTCATGATTTTTAGATAAAAAGTGCCATATTTTGATGGATTTCAAAGGATTTGAGCGCACGAATGGATTCAGGACGTCGAAACAAAGCCGCCCACCAATTTTCATGCGAATCGGAGCAAGTTTAAAAAATACTCCCTAGGTGTAATGGATATTACGGCTGTAATTTGCAGAAAACAAGTCAGTGCCATATTTTTCTTTACAGTACCATAGTTTGAGCAATTTTTGACCGGAAACTTGTGAAGAAAATACGGCACTACCGTAATTTAATTTACGGTACCGTAATTTTGGCTCGTCTTCCCGATTTTTCTGCCCCAAATCTTGCAAGGACCATAACTTTTGATCCAGAGCTCTAAATTAAGATCTGAAAGTTGCTGCAGACTCGTCGTTAAGAGGAGAAGACACACAAAGTAAAAGCCTTAATTTGTATCAAGTATCGAGGGAGAAATTGTGAGAGAGGCGTCTAGGGTTTGGCCTCATGCCGAGAGGTGTAGAGGGCACCTTAGGCCACAATTTTCACACAAAAGCTTCACTTCGGGATAAGGAAGACACAGCAGAAGTTTCAAAGCAAGAGGAGTCCGATCGGAAGAGGAATCAACAAAAGAAGCGTCACTGACACTATTCATAGTGAGTTCCTTGCAAATTACGGCTGTGTTTAATTTCACAGCCGTGTTGTAAAGTTTATTTCTTCCTTCTCTTCAATTTTTGATACTTTGAAACTATGGTTGATTGTATTTCTTTCTCCATGCTTGCTTAGACATATTTTGGGACATGGGGTGCAATCCCCCTTGATTTTTAATGATTAGATAATCTTCTTTTTCGTCATGATAATTTTGCCATGATAATTTTGCTCATGTGATATTTGTGCTTAGACTCTCTATAGATCCATGTTACTAATCATGTTTTTAGAATTTTCGCTATTGACTGAAAGGTAGTCGCTTGAGAATTCAGAACCCTAGAATTGCATGTTAGGAATCCTTCCTTAGGTTAGATCCTATTTGTTCGGTTCTAGTAGATTAATTGCCATGATAATAACATGAATCTATAGATCGAGTCTAATTGTCAAACATGGAGATCTTGCACGAAAGTGAGGATCGGAACGTTGGAGATCCATGAGTAAAACTAGTGTTGAGGCTCGGATGCACGAAAGTGATCCTTGAGATTCCACTAGAGATTATCAACCTTGAATTCGGATGCACGAAAGTGATCCTTGAGTTCATTGATTGATGATTTACTTATCATTAGCCTGGGATAAATCTTGTGCGAAAGCGAGGATTGGTCCCTGCATGATTGTCTGCACGAAAGTGAGATGATCCCTTTATGAAGTAAATTAAGTCTTTATCATGATAAAATTAGACTGACAACCTTTTATTTATATCTAGTCATTAGAATCAAGGTGGATGAAACCCTAGTCCCATATTTATCTCTCTGATTTACTTTACACTCTTTCCGTTGATTATTGCATCATATTCGATTTGCTTAGCTAGTAAGAAAGCAGTTATTTGGTACTTAACAATAAGGTCTCTGTGGTTCGATATCTTTCTTTATTACTTCGATAATTCCGTGCACTTGCGGAAACCTATCAAGTTAAGTGATTTCAATAATACTTATCTTTGGCATTGTCGTTTAGGGCACATCAATAAAGATCGCATCCAAAAACTCTATGCAAATGGATTCTTGGATTCAGACTCCTTTGAGGAATTTGATGCATGCAAACCTTGTTTATTGGGCAAAATGATAAGGATGCCTTTCAGCAAACAAGGTGAGAGGGCCAAAGGTTTGTTGGATTTTATACATAGTGATGTGTATGGGCCATTCAACAAACAAGCCAGAGGTGGATATGTCTACTTCATCACATTTACTAATGACTTTAGTAGACATGGTTATGTCTATTTGATAAGACATAAGTCTGAATCCTGGGAGAAATTCAAGGAGTTCAAGACTGAAGTGGAAAACTGGCTTGGACGATCCATTAAGGCTCTTCGGTCTGATAGAGGCGGAGAGTATTTGAGCCATGAGTTTACTAACTATCTCAAGGAGTGTGGGATTATCTCATAGCTCACACCTCCAGGGACACCCTAATGGAATGGAGTGTTTGAGAGGCGGAATCGGACTCTACTTGACATGGTCCGATGCATGATGAGCCACGCAACTCTACCACCATATTTTGGGGATTTGCATAACTTACAGCGATCAAGACACTGAATAACGTTCCATCAAAGAGTGTTCCTAAGACTCCACATGAGTTGTGGACTGGGAGACGCTCAATGCTATCATTTATGCAGATCTGGGGATGTGAGGCATATGTCAAACGTCAGGATTCTAGCAAACTAGAACCCAGATCTGATAAGTGTGTGTTTGTGGGGTATCCTAGGGAAACCAAAGGATAGTACTTTTATAATCCCACCGAGAACAAAGTTTTTGTTGCTCGGACAACTGTATTTCTTGAGAAAGATTTTCTTTTGAAAGACACTAGTGGGAGAAGCTTTGACTTGGATGAGGTCCAAGGTCAACCACAAGACACAACAGACAAGATGGAACCTGAGCCACCTACACCAGATATTGGGCAACTGGAGGCTCAGACACAGGTCCCACGTAGGTCTGGGAGGCTTCGTCATGCACCTAAGAGATATGGGTCACTGCCGACCCAACATGACGGGATCTTCATCACTGAGGATGAACCCAGGACCTATGATGAGGCGGTCGCTGGACTGGACTCCGAGAAATGGCTTGAGGCCATGACATCAGAAATGGATTCCATGTCGACTAACCAAGTCTGGGATTTGGTTGAGTTACCTGATGGGGTAAAACCCATAGGGTGTAAATGGGTCTTCAAGAGGAAGACTAACATGGATGGCAACATAGTTACCTATAAGGGTAGACTCGTGGCTAAAGGATTCAAACAAGTCCACGGGGTGGACTATGATGAAACCTTTTCGCTAGTTGCCATGATCAAATCCATTCGGATTCTGCTTGCTATAGCTGTATATCATGATTATGAGATATGACAGATGGATGTAAAGACAGCTTTCCTTAACAGAAAGATGACAGAGGATGTGTATATGACACAGCCTGATGGCTTCATCCATCCTGTAGGCACTAATAAGGTCTGCAAGCTGAAGAAATCCATTTATGGATTGAAGCAAGCATCTTGAAGTTGGAATCTTCGGTTTGATGAAGTTGTGAGAGATTATGGCTTTATCAAAAGTGAAGATGATGCCTGTGTATACAGAAAATTCAGTGGGAGCTTGGTGACTTTTCTGGTCTTGTATGTCGATGACATACTGCTCATCAAAAATGACATCCCTAGTCTTTAGTATGTGAAGACATGGTTAGGGAAGTGCTTCGAGATGAAGGACTTAGGAGAGGCCGCCTATGTCTTAGGCGTGAGGATCTACCGGGATAGATCCAAGAGACTCCTAGCCCTGAGTCAAAGTACATACATTGATAAGGTCCTAGAGAGGTTCAACTTGGAGCAATCCAAGAAAGGATACCTTCCAGTGAGACATGGCCTTACTCTCTCAAAGAGACAGTGTCCCAACACAGAGGCTGAGAGAGATGAAATGAATCGAGTGCCCTATGCTTCAGCAGTAGGTTCGATCATGTATGCAATGTTGTGTACTAGACTAGATGTGGCTTATGCTGTGAGCATAACCTGCCGATACTAATCCAATCTAGGTCTAGAGCACTGGGTGGCTGTAAAGAACATCCTAAAGTATCTGAGAAGAACTAAGGATCTGTTCTTGGTCTATGGGGGACAGGAGGAGCTCAATGTTCAGGGCTACACTGATGCGTTGTTCCAGTCTGACCCTGATGACTTTAGATTGCAGGCCGGCTATGTGTTCAAGATGAATGGAGGTGCTGTATGCTGGAAAAGCTTCAACCAATCCACCATAGCTGATTCTACAACCGAGGTTGAGTATATGGCCACTTCTGAGGCAGCCAAAGAAGCCGTTTGGATAAGAAAGTTCATATCTAAACTTCAGGTGGTTCTAAGTGCAGTGGATCCCATTGAGGTCTATTGTGACAACAATGGTGCAATTGCACATGCAAAGGAACTACGGTCTCATCAAAGGTCCAAACACATACTTAGGAGATTTCACAGATAAAGAAGGAAGAAGTTGTTGGTGGCTGAAAGATAGGTTGTAGCAGTGAAGGTGAGAAGATTGACGGCTGAAAAATTTTCTAGCAGTGGCTAGAATTAGAGTTGCCACATGGCTGCACAGCTGGCTCTAGATGAAGTGGTGGTGGCTAGAGATGGTGAAGAGGTGGAAACTGGCTGCAAAAACAGATAGCTAGAAGAGGTTCCGTCAGCTGCTAGTTGGATGACGATGGTATCGTCGTCGACTAGAATTTTGCGAGCAGTTGATGAAGACGTAGCAGAACAGAGCTCTACTTTTGAAAAGAAAGCAGCAGAGACATAGTAGTCTTCTAGGAATGAAATTGCTTGCTGGAAACAAATGCTCGACGGCGGATCTGGTGGTGGAAGTATTGGTTGCACAGTTATTCGGAGACAAAGGTACTACTGCGAAAACAAATGCTGGTAGCGAAGATGTCATCTGGCCGTGCAAGGCATTGGCAGATGTCAACATATCTAGAAGTGAAGCTGAGAGGAAGATGATGCTGGCTGTTGCTAAAGAAGCCGGAATCCACTGCTGGAAGAAGAAGTTGTTGCTCGTAGAAGGCATCAACTAGAAGGGATCTATCACCTTGGGAAACAGAGGTAGCGATCTTGAGGAATCAGAGGTGGCACTTGGTTGAAGAGGCAGCGGCGGTGGTCTAGATCTAACAAGGAGGTGAATGACTGAGGCAAGTCATTGTTGGAAATCCCGCTGTTGGCTGGAGATGTCGGAACTCACAACTGGAAACAAAGATGATAGCATCTGGACATCAGAGGAGCTGATCGATGCTGAACTTGCCAAAAAAAAAAAAAACTCGCTTCCGGCTAGAGATCAAGATGCTGTCGGTTGGAAGAGTAAGCTGTTGGCGGTGGAGAGAGAAAGCATCGACTACTGGTCTACCGGAGAAGAGGAAGCTGTTGTCGAAGAAGGAAGGTCAGCGTGTGGCTGTTGAGGAAGTGGCAACATTGCTTCTACTGGATCGAAACACTGACGGTAAGAATTGCCAGAGATGCGGATCTGAAGGTGGGGATGTCAACTGATGGCTGACGACGAAGCTAAGCTCTCCGGAAAATACGGCCGGCGCTGCCTTCGGGCTGCATGTTGTTTTGTTTTTATTTGTTTGCTTTTTTAAAGTTAGGGTTTCTATTTTTTCTTTTTTTCTTTTTTCTTTTATTTTAAATTTTTTTCTTCAAATTCTTTCCCTACAAAAAAATTAAAAAAATAAAATAAAATAAATCCTTCATCGGATTTTTTTTTATATTAAACAATTTTTTTACAAACTAAGAGTGTAAAATATAAAAAAAACAAAAATAGTGCTTGGGTTGCCTCGCAAGAAGTGCTAATTTTTAGGTCACTTGCTTGGCCGAAACTCAAATATTATGGCAAAACAAGTGGATCGGTGCCATAGTAAATAGCATACAATTGTTTCCTTTTCCGCTGTCCTAAGAGTTTTGACGTTAAAGCAAACATCTAAAATTTCATGTAAAATACAATCGAAGTGGCTTTCTTGAGTATGCAAAAATCGAAGTCAGAATTTTGAATTCCACACAAAGGATATTTAATGATCTTCCTGTATTTGTGAGAAAGCAAAATCATTAGTCCTTTCTTCAAATTTATATCTTCAATTACAATAAGAGTAGGACTTTGATCAAAAGATTAAGTATTAGATCATATAGATAATTTTTATATTCCATATTAGGTTTCTCAACAATACATAATTCTTCTGGTTTCTTTGCGGATATTTCAACCAATGAAATAGAAGGGTGAATAGTAGATAGGGGCAAAACATCAGAGTGAGATTCATCAATGTTTGTAATTTTTAAATCCTTTTCAAGTTCCTCATGCCCTTCATCAAATAATTTGTTAAAAGAATTACTTTCAAAATTATCATCAAAATCAGAGTGGGACTTTTCAAATTCAATTTTAGAATTACTAAACTTAGAGTGAAACTTTTCTAAATCAATTTCAGAATTATCACAAAAATCAAAGCGAGACTTTTCAAAATCAATTTCCTCACACCTTTTATCAGATTTAACCACAAACAATTTATCATTAAAACAATCAATTTCAGAATCATGAAAATCAAAGTGAGATTCATCAATGTCTGAAATTTTCAAACCTTTTTCAAGTTCTTCATTCCATTCATCTGATTTAACCACAAATAATTTTTCATTAAAGGAATCAATTTCATAATTATCACTAAAATTAGAATGAAACTTTTTTAAATCAATTTCCTCAGTTTCCAAATCAAATTTAGGTAAACTACCTTATTGTGCTATTTGAGTTTCTAACATTTCAGTATGGATAAATATATATTCTAACTTAGAATTAAGCTGATCAATTGTGTCCCCTTGTTGCTTAATCATCCCTTTAAGATTTTCAAATTCCTTACTTTGGTGTGCCATAAAATTTTCTAACATGGATTCTAGATTTGATTCTTTAGTATCCTGAAAGTATGGTTTATAAATATGATTTAAGCAATCCTCATAAAAAGAAGTTGGTGGATTTTCCCATCTAGAACTATATTGATCATCTTGGTACCATGGTAAATTGGGACTTGGAGGATTTCTTAATTCCCAAACAGAAGTATAATGATCAAAACATTCACAAATATCACAAGTAGTAGAAGAAGGTGTCATAATAGAGTGCATATAAGAGTCTATTATATAAGCCAAAGAATTTATTTTTTCTATAAGAGTGCACCATGAATTACTTTCATACTTACCTTGTGGTATGTGTTAGTGTTTATGCCCTGTAGATCAATGTATGGACATGGTCTAGCATTATTTGAATGTACTTTAATAGAATTGATATTATTGATAAAGACATGGTTGTTATTATGCAGATTGCTTTACCTACGTTGATGTATTGAATTGCATAAATAATGTCCGAGGAGTTTGGTTGGATCCATTCTCATAAGTAATCCCTAGTCAAAGTGCCTTAGCCGATATGGAACAGCTTTGGTGCATGTGAGACTGGTGTATGGGCTGGTTAGGTGCGGGGCACAATAATGCAGACATACAGGTGCATTAGTTGCACTACAGTGACCCACTGTGAGGATTGACTTGTCTAGTCAACAGGTCAATCTCACATGCAAGAGGTTTGCATTGATCCATAGAATTGAGGTATTCATGTCTAGATATGATGACGGGTATGTTTTGATACAAGCTTACGTCTCTCCATAAATGGGTGATCAAAATGACTGTCATTAGACATATCATAAGTCATATGGAGATATGGATGACCAATAGTAGGATTTGCCCCTTCCTTAATTGGAAGCATGATATCCACTTTAGGGCGCCCCACCTCATTGGTGCATAATAGGAATATATGGTCATACTGTTTGAGTCATGACCAATAGATTGGATTAATAAATATGAGACTAATCCAATGACGGGATATCAGTTTAGGCAAAGGGATCTAGAATGCATGGGAATCCTCGTTGCTTGTTAGGGAGTTGTTGCCATAAGACTTTAGTCCTATGACATGGGTAGTAGTAATGTGTTGCTAGATACCTCTCACTACTTATGATGTTTCATCATCATTGCCATCGTCATATGGATCCTACGGAGTCACACGCAATAGACTCTTGACGTTGTATTTTGATCTGGATATCTTGGAATATATTTGAGTTCATTATGATTCTGAGTCCAAGATAGATTCATGGTTGAATCTAAGTCCAATTGAGATTCATGGGTTTATGTATATCCTGGCCAAGTATGTACTCTGTATGGGAGTTGGACTTGGATTTGGGACTATAAACCATGTTCGATTCGAATCCTAAATTGATTAGGACTTGGAATCCTAATCCTATTAGGAATTGGAATCCTAATCCAACTAGGAGTTGGAATCCTAAATTAATTAGAAGTTGGAATCCTAATCCTATTAGGAATTGGAATCCTAATCCAACTAGGAGCTGGAATCCTAATTTGATTAGGAGTTGGAATCCTAATCCTATTAGGAATTGGAATCCTATTCCTACTAGGAGTTGGAATCCTAATGTAATTAGGAGTTGGAATCATAAGTCTACTAGGAGTTAAAATCCTAATCCAATTAGGATTCAAATCCTAATAAGAGTTTGGCTTTGGATATGGCCCATAGTGGTTGGGCTCGAATCCTAATCCAACTAGGATTCAAATCCTAATAGAAATTGGATTTGAATAAGGCCCATTATGTTGGGTGCAAATCCTAATCCAATAAGGATTTAGTTCCATGGGCCTAATTAGTGTTGAAATCCAAATCTAATTAGGGATCGTGGATTAAATCTAATTGAGGAAAGTTTGAATTCTAATAGGAGTTGGAAATACACTTGGCGCATGGGATAATTCCATATATGGAATTTGCGCCAATGATGTGTATGAATCCTTTTGGAATTTGGTTTCCATAGATGGAAACTTCCTTGGACACATAGGGCTATTATAATGGCGTGTATGGCTTGATTAATTCAAGCAAGAAATCAGCCATGTATATATGGTAAGTCCTATTAAGAATAGAACTCAAACTCCCTCTCTTGATATGGCATGAAGCTAGAATTATTTCCAAGCTTCTTCATGCGCCAATTCAAGGAAGTGTGTGGCTGAACTCTTGTGGCAATTCCTTGGAGGAATTGCACCAAGAGTAAAGATGGAAAGGGGAGTGGCGTCTATCGCTTGGTTAGTTACAAAAGAAGGGGTATGCGCCCCCTCTTGGGATGATCAATGTGTGCAGAATTTCTTCTCAAGGCTTGGCGACTTTTGTAGTTGCACAAGCCCTAGAATTCCAGCTGCCCTCTCTTCTTGTGGAGCGCCACCCTCTCCTCTCTTCATCTTGCTGCTTGGCAAAGAGTCTCCAAGCAAGGAGATAAGTTGGCATGAAGAGCAAGGAGGAAGGAGAAAGAGATTCCAAGAGGTGATCTTCTCTTCTCGAGGCTAGCACCAAGCGTGGAAGGGAGCAACATTGAGAAGATCGACGCATGGATAGTTGTAGAGGACGATCACTTGAGCATCTTCAACTTGGCATCATCGACTTGACAAGCAATAGAGGTACTATCCGTATCACATCCTTGTGTTCTCTCTCTCGCATGGATCTTTAGAAAAGGAATATGTTTCGGGTGTAATGCTTCTTCCGCTGCATTCTGGGACTGCAAAATTTTAAATTACACCCGGTATTCCCCAATAGTGGCATCAGAGGTACTTGTAAGAAACACAAGATGTACATGTGCTTGTATGAAACATTTTTCTTTCTTCCATGCACGCTTCACCTAGAAGGCGTTTTTCATCCAAACTTCTCTTATCAATTTTATGGCCAAAATTTGGATAGTGTTTATGATGGATTTAAGACTATTGGCGCACGTGGTTTTGTCAAGTGGGATGGGCATTGTGTCCTTGGACTGGCCGTGTCTCTTGATCTGACAATAACTGCTAGCTGATTAGGTATATGAAATCATCATGAAACCCTAATCTTGATTTTAGCATAAACTTGACGAGGAGAACGTTGTGGATGATATTGACGCATAAGGCAACTAAAATTTGATATTTTCGGTTTTTGAATTTTATATATATGCGCCACTTGTCTCTTCCATGGGTTGATATGGTCATAGCGAGTGCCCTCCTGTGTTGTGATGTGGAAGATGTTTCCACTTCTGATGAATGCTTGTAAAATTTTGCCACCTGCGTGTGGTTCTCCCCCTATCTTGATGTAAAAATTTTCATCTATTCTCTCATATTGTTTTAGAATAGATGTGGAATTGTTTTAATAAGATAGGTTAAGGTTCATCAAGACAACAAGGTATCTTCTTCAACCGAATTCAAAGTGGCGCCAGCTTTGGAAGCTTGGTGATGGATTCGCGGTTCGAGGAAGGAAACTTGCTTTCGACTTTTGGCATGGGCTTATCCGCTAAAGGGACCCGCAACCCTTGGATGCATGATAACGTATCACATGGCTCGTGATATGTTATATGTATGAAAAGGGCTATGACCCTATCGACCGTTTTAGCATGCCTGTAATGGTTTATTATTCTGTCCATAGCATGCATGTGATGTCTTTTTCCTTTTGCTGCCACCATAGGAAAATTGCATGCTAGAAAAGAATAATAATTAATGAATAAACTCTCCTAGTAATATCAAGTCGATAGCCTTCTGATGTGTAGCCCTCGTCAAGCCATCGATCGATGGACTATGAACTCTTTCTCACCATCGTGAGACACACCCATCTATCTTTGGAAGGCGCGTGGTGACAATATGCATCTTTGTCTGCCACAAGTGTAGACATGCCCTCGCAAGGTGCAAGTTGGCCCTAGGCATAACAATCAGGTTAGACTAGACTAGTTTTCATATGTCATTGACATGATGAAACACTAGAGGCAGCTGTTGAGAGGATAGGATTCTGTGTTGTATCCAGCCCTCGCTGGACACAGGACGCCTAGTCTATCTAAACTAAGAGGAGTTGTGCATGGCACAATTGGCTAGCATACCTACCTAAGGAAGCATGGGATCACTCTGTGCACCCCAACTCACCCTCGTGAGTCGCAAAGACCTGATGTGAAATTAGGATCCTAATCACTTATTTCCAAGTTAAGTTTTGAGAGTTATCAACTTGTTAGGAAATAGTGGGAGCATAGCATTTAATTTAAAGTCCTTGTTAAATGCTTTATGATAGTACTTATTTTGCTTGTTTGCTTATTGTAGATGATGTCATCTCCTGATCTTAGATTGAAACTTTATAAAAATAAACTGGATGCAAGAGAATGTAGTGCATCTTCTTGAAAGACCTCCATCCCAACCCTGTCTTTATTTTAGTACAAAGTGGGAGTGGAATGTCTATCTTGAACATTGTGCAGATAGTGAACATTACACTGCTCTAGTTTTAAGGTGCATGACCCCTGAGGTCCAGGTTGAGTGTGATGAGATGGGGATTTATGATATCATCATACATCTTCGAGGTCTCTTCACGCCATGCGCTTCAAATAGTGATCAAGAGAGTGTTGTTAGATCTTCTGGGTGTTTGCTTAAATCCAGGAATGACCATGGTTCTGTTTCTTCGAAGCTAAAACTTCAGAAGACTGGGAATGCATGGAAATTTTAGGATGGATTAAGGCCCCAGGAAGAGCATGGCACAGAAGAAGGGATGTAATCCATCTGCTTCAGGTATTATGTTACCGAGGTCTTTATGTCTACTTCTTATTCATGGGTACTAGGTACCGCATGAGGGGTTCACATATGTTTTCATATGCAGGGGCTTAGAAGAAGTAGGACAATGAAGCATGGTGGGATCGACTTTCGAGTCATGAATGGAGTATTGGATGCTGCTGTTAATATCATCACATTGCCTTCAAGACTTCAAATAGAACTTTGCTATTATGTACCAGCCATTGTAAAAGAACATCTTATCCATTCTTTTGGAAAGGATTTCAGTTTGAAATAAATGATATTTCTTTAAATCTGGAATGTTCTATAATAGTGGTGCAATTGATAATAGTTTGTGGTTCTGTGTGTAACACTAAGAACATCAAATCCAATGATTCAATCAATACTATCACTTAGCATTATCTCTTGGGCCATTTAAATGTCACATCCAAGAAGTCCATGGACTATTGGGATCATTATCCTTTCAGGATTATGATGCATGTGAGTCTTGGACAAGATGACAGATTTTTTGGGGATTTTGTTTAGAATTTTTTGAGTATTAGAAAGCCTAGAAAACCCTAAAAATTGAAATAGCTCACAGTTTGACAGCCTCATGAAAATTTTATTTTAATTTTCACAGGGGTATGAAAACCTAAATTTTTCTTCACATATTCTCACACCCCTATAACAAAAATAGATTTTTGAGAATTTTTAAAATTTTTATCAGAATATAAAAACTAATAGAAAGCGCAAATAAAGCAAAAATAATATAGAAATTCAAAAATTACATAATCATGGCCCTGTGATTTTTCGTCACAACTTGTGAAAAATCCAAAATCTACAAAGAAAATGAAAACAAAGTTAAATCAAAGATAAATAAAACTAAGTCTAGTAACACTAACAACTATTTTGATATTAACAAAGTAAAGGTCCTCGGCAATAGTGCCAAAAACTTGATGTGTCCGCAAGTGCACGGATACGTTGAAGTAATAAAAGATATCGAACCCGCAGAGACCTACGTGTTAAGTACTAAATAGTTGAATTCTTTACTAGCTAAGCGATCGATGTATGATGAGTGTAAAATAAGAATGAAATAGTGAAAATTGTTATAGAATTTTAGAGAGAGAAAATTGGGACTAAGGTTTCATTCTACTCAATTCCTATCACTTCACATAAATAAGTTTTTGTTAGTTTATTCTAATCATGATAAAGATAAAATTTACTTATAAAGAAATTGCCTCCTCTCGGACGTACAATTTTCACTAAACAAGTCTTCACATTCGTGACTTACTGCTCAATGTTTAATATAAGTAATTAGACTAAATTATTAAATATACTTTCATAAATTTAATTTTTTTAAGTCGAAATCTCAAGCAAAATTAAATACTCTCATATTTAATTTTGCAGGTTTTACTTTAGGGTTTCCAACAATCAAAATCACCTCTCGGTCCATATTGTCATGTTTAAAATAATAAAATGCCTAGGTTAAAATATTAACATGTAGATAAGCATCAAAACTTAGGATTTTAGAACAAATATATTCTCATAGCCAAAGTTCCTAAAAGCCTCAATTTAAGGGTTCCGAGTTCGTAAATCATCTCTCAGTCCATATTACGAACTCTAGGATATGCTAATATTTCAAAACTAGAAATTTTAAAGTCAATAATTATAAAAGTAAAATTATCATTTCGAAGAACAACTAATAAAATAATGATTATCTAGTCATTACAGAATTTAAGGGGGATTACTCCCTTAGTCCCAAAGAGGTTTTTACGCTATCATGGAGAAGGAAACACAATAATAATTCATCTTTAAAAAAATACAATTTGACAGAGGGTAAATAAAAGTTTTACTGATTTCACGGGGGTGTGAAAATTTCACTTTAATTTTCACCGCCCCATGATTTTCTTTCTGCATAGTGTTGCCGGCTCCGCGCGAAGGTTACTGTAGTGCGTCTGGTTTTTCATTGATTTCTCCCAATCCTGAACTCCTTTCATTCTAAAATTTTGCATGCACCCTCTCCTCCCTTGGGTAAAACATTCCACCAATTTTCGTCGCATGAGATGGCCTCTACATCTCTTGGCGAGAGAACAAATTTTGATGCCACCTTTTGTGATATTTCTCTCGTTTGAACTCCTTTTGCTCTGAAATTTAGTGTGTGTCGTCTCCTCCCTAAGCCGCAGCTTTCCTCAAAATGTCATGGAAAACTATGTAAGTTAAGGCCCTCTGCAAATAAAAAACCTAGCAGCCACCGCTGCTAGGTTTTCTCCCTTGTTTCTCCATGATAGAGCATGATCCTCAGCTCCAAATCTTCTCCTTGATTTATAGAACATTTTTGTATGTTTAGATTTTCTAATTAGGGCTCTGATTTTCCTAATTTGGTGAAGAAAAAAAAATTAGAAATGGGAGGCGGTGGAAGACTCGGGCATGGCGGCTGTGACTGTTTCCACTCTTTTAAAATTTTCACACCCCCGTGAAAATTTTAGTTCTTTTTTCTGTTGGGGTATGCCCTTAAGGCTAATGTTTGAAGCCTTGGGATTGTAACAGTATCATGTATAAACCCTTGTGTTTATAAAGGCAATGGTTGTTATTCAGTTTGTTACATTGTCTGCTGCAATACATGTGCTTCTGAATAATGTCTCAGAGCTGTTCAGCTTGGCTGACATGCTATGTGTCCTTAGTCGAGATATCTTGGTGAACATGAGACAGCCTTGATATGCTTAAGACTAATATGTGTTCTAATCTTATAGGATGCTTCGAGCATGAAATAAGATGTAGACTCATGGGTACATTGGATGTACTGGACAGACCCTACTAGGATATTCAATTGCTTGTCACAATGTGAATAATCCTTGATTGCAACAAGTGGCACATTTCCTCTGACTTGAGATCACTTGTGTTTCTAAATGATGATTGTCATTGTTTTGAGGTAGTTCAATATCATTTGAAACATAATGGTTATAGACTATCTTGGATGGTGAGCTTGAGTCATGTTAGGGCACTAGTGATAGATAAAGGATGGCCGTCTCCTGTTGGGGTATGCCCTTAAGGCTAATGTTTGAGGCCTTGGGAATGTATCAGTATCATGTAATAAACTCTTATGTTTATAAAGGCATGGTTGTTATTCAGTTTGTTACATTGTCTGCTGCAATAAGTGTACTTCTGAATAATGTCTCACAGCTGTTCAGCTGGGCTGACATGCTATAAAGTCCTTAGTCGAGATATCTTGGTGAACATGAGACAGCCTTGATATGGTTAAGACTAATATGTGTTCTAATCTTATAGGATGCTTCGAGCATGGAATAAGATGTAGACTCATGGGTACATTGGATGTACTGGACAGACCCTACTAGGTTATTCAATTGCTTGTCACAATGTGAATAATCCTTGATTGCAACAAGTGGCACATGTCCTCTGACTTGAGATCACTTGTGTTTCTAAATGATGATTGTCATTGTTTTGAGGTAGTTCAATATCATTTGAAACATAATGATTATAGACTATCTTGGATGGTGAGCTTGAGTCAGGTTAGGGCACTAGTGATAGACATAGGATTGCCGTCTCCTTAATTGGAGTGTGATGTTCTAAAGGGCCCCCTGGATGAGATGATTGAGAAAAGAGTATGGCCATACCCAGGTGACTATGTTCATCTGATCTAATCATGCTCATCATATTGGAGTTACAAGCTTGACACGCTTGTCCAATAAGAACATCCAGTGGCAAAGGAAACATGTATGCCTTGTGAGTTGATTCACACTTGTGCTGTGGTTTGGGTGTAGTCTTGGAAGACTCTTTCCTTTATATCGGGAGACAGTGATGTGTTGCTAGATACCCCTCACTGATCGTGATAACGTGAGTTATCGTTACCGACATTTAAAGGAAACCCTCAGGGTCGCACAATTTGATGATATGGCTTACTTAAGTCAGATCGTGTGGACTGAATTATTCAGGTTCAGTTTAAAGGGATTTAATCTCTGATTGTAAGTGAGATCTGGTCTGATCATGTTTGATTGATTAGGGCTTGAGATCGGTAAGCTTCGATCGAGAGAATGGATGCTAGATCAGTGAGATCAGCAGCATCAAGAGATCGACGGTCAGATCAAGAGCCTTAGGGTTTAATAGGATCTGGACTAATGGCTTGGGTTGATTGGTCTTTGAACCAAACCAAATTGAACCGGCTCATTGAGTGAGCGCATGGTTCAAGAGAAGATGAGTTTGCGCATGGGGTGAACCCATGATCGCATGAACGTTTGGGGTTTACTAAATTTAGAAGCCATGACTTCTAAACGTGGGAACGCCTCACGTTCACGCCTAAGACGCTTTCATCTCTCGTCTCTCCTCATCTCTCGTCGCCAACAAGCTCTCTTGAGAGTGGTGAAGAGGTTGACGAAAAAGGAGAAGGAAGAAATTGCCAAGCAAAGGATTCTCTTCCCTTCCATACGACAAGGACCTCTTGGAGCCTTGCTAGCACAAGGAGCACCAAGAGAAGAGTAGGCGACATCAATTGTGTGCGTCACCTTAGGAGAAGGAGCATTTGCGCCTTTCTTCCAAGACACCATCTAAGCGATGGCAATGGTAAGAATCGCTTTTCATTGAAAGTTGAATATATTACATGCTATGCGATCCTGTTAGAAACCCTAGATTCCGCTAGAGTTTTGATGCGCCTCCTATTAGGGTTTCGCCCCCCCCCCTTGTTCTAGGGGACTTTCAATTGGTATCAGAGCCGGTTATTGCATGATAATATGTTTGCTTTCTTTGTGATCCTATGCAATGATCTATATGTTACATGCGCTAGTTTTGATAAGCGAAGTTTACATGCTTGTTAGAGATGTTTTTCTCCTAGACGCATGTTTTCTTGTTGGCGCATATGTATGTTTTCTCAAAAACTTATGATACATGCGCGACTCATTATAGATCTAAGGCCCTGCTTTAAACCCTTAGACGGGTTATTAGGGTTGAAGTCATCCCCTAGGTGAGATCCAGACAGTCTGATCAGATCATCTGACAGCCTTGATGGGTTGACCAGATAGCACCTGTGCGATAGCACCTGGTGGCTATAGGTCGACTGCAGACAGGCGTGTAGCGATGTCTGATTGAGATGACTAGTGAACACACATGAGTTAGGCCCGGGGTCACACCCGCTTGCCAGATCTCATGAGGGTTGTTCGGCCCTGGCGCATGCATGGTTGACCTTTTGGTCGACTCAAGTCAGTTAGGACTTGGTGCATGCAAGGGCAGTGGATCTGACTAGGTTGGATGAGTGGATCCCTAGTAATGGACCGTTGTAAGGTTGTAGGGCAAATAAGGAAATTAAAATTGATGCCTATGGGGTTTTTCAAAATTTAATTTTCATGATTGGATCACATGTTGATTGATGCCTATGTTTGTTTATTTATTCTTATGTGGCTGCCCATGTTTAATGTGTGCTGTGCTGGGCCTGCGTGCCTGGAATTTAAAGTTGTAAATTAATTATTGTGATCTGCGTATCACATTGTATTTAATTTATAAAGTGTAATTGACCTGCGTGTCAATCTTGTCTAGATAGATTAATTTGTAAGTTAATCAGACAAGAGCACAGAGCACACTTGGCAGAGGCGCATACAGCAGTGGCTTGACCAGGAGGAGGTCCAAGGTTCGACTCTGGGACCAGGCGCATTTTCCCTGGTAGGCGCACCTGAGCTGCAAATGGCGCTTGGGCCCTGGTTTGGGCCAAATGAGCAGCTACAAGACCTATGAAGAAAAGCAAGTGAAGACTTAAGTTAATTAAGGTCTTACTTAGGCTATGGGCTTTTACCACATAAGATCCATGCTTTCATTTATTGTTTAAATAAGTAGAATAGCATGATTTATTTATCTTCTGCTATCACCATAGGAATTGCATGATAGTGAAGAAGATAAAAGACCGTTAAAATCCAACGCTAAAATATCAAGCTCGTATGCCTTCTGACGCGAAACCTCACTATTCTGATTATCGTTGGAGCCGTGTTGTACCCACTCAGTGGGCACGTCCATCTATCTTCAGACGGTGCGGGATTACACCTGCGTGTTACAGAGAAGGGATTTATCGCTTCTCGTTGCTCAGCATAGCACGTGGTGGTCCAGGGAGTAGGTCGGGTCAGCTTGACCATGTAGGCTACATATGTGGCGTATATGGTAGCACATGGAGGCAGCCATCTGTGGGGTCAGAGATTGTGTTGTACCAACTCAGTTGGCACAGTCTGCTGGATTGCCCAGATGAAGGGGAATCGCACGGGTTGGCGATTGGCAGGGACTGCCTACCAGAAATTAGTGCTTGTACTCTCTGTGCATCTTATCTCGCCTGAGCAGGACGCGGATACCAAGTATGAAATCTGGATCCCATCTCACTAAAAGAGTTCTACTCTTTCGGGCTATTTTGCTGGATTTTTCAGCCAGATAAAATAGTGAGAAAAAGAATCATTCTTAAGTCCTGAATTGATTCTTTACATTGATACTGACCTTGCTGTTCTTGCATTGTTGTAGATTCCTGCAGCAATGAACACCATGAGCTTCAATGTGCGATCCCTACTGGAAAGAGAGAAGTTTGCTGGGCCGAACTTCTCAGACTGGTTCGGACACCTTAAGATTGTTCTTAAGGCAGAGAGGAAACTGTATGTCCTCGAGACGGCGATACCGCCTCAGCCCGCTCCGAACGCCGCAAGGGCGGTTCGGTAAGCTTATGAAAAGCACGTCAATGATAGCATTGATGTCGCTTGCCTGATGCTAGCGTCTATGACGCCACCGCTGCAAGCGTCAGCATGAGGATATGTCTGCAATAGACATGATAGCAAACCTCAAGATGCTGTATGCTGCACAGGCGAGGACAGAACGCTATAATCTGACAAAGCTGTTCTTTCAGAGCAAACTGGCTGAAGGGAGCCCAGTGGGAGCTCACGTGCTCAAGATGATTGGGCACAAGGAGGCTCTAGAGAAACTGGGGCATACCATCAACCAGGAGCTTGCTGTAGACATTATTCTGCAGTCTCTCCCGCCCTCTTTCGATGCGTTCATTATTAACTTTAATATGAACAAATTCGATTGTACTCCGGCAGAGCTGCTGAATATGCTCTTGACTACTGAGGAGACCTCTGAAGGGAAAGCCTTCGACCTCTGTCTTATGGTTCCTTCTAGGAACAAGAAGAAGGGGAAGAAGGGCAAGGCCCCTGTCAAGAGTTACAGCAAGGCTCTGAAGCAAAAAGTTAAGCGGTCAAAGGAATACAGATGTTTCCACTGTGGCCAGCTGGGTCACTGGAAAAAGGACTGTAAAGCGCTCCAAGGAGATAAGAGGGGAAGCATCGCTTCTGGCTCAGGTATATACGTGACGGAAGTCATGGTTTCATCTTCTTCTATATCATGGGTGTTGGACACTGCATGTGGAGTTCACATTTGTTCAAATGTATAGGAACTCAAGAGAAGAAGACAGGTGGGACAGCATGAGGTGGACCTACGAGTTGGAAACGGGGCACGGGTTGCTGCTGTTGCTGTAGGAGACTATTTCATCTCTTTGCCATCTGGGCTTGTATTAGAACTAAACAGTTGTTACTTTGTTCCCAGCATTACTAAGAATATTATCTCCATTCCTGCTCTTGTCAGGAAGGGATTTTCCTTTGAATGCAATATTTCAAAGTGTGTTTTATCTTTTGATAATATTGTTTATGCTACTGGTTCAATTAACAATGGGTTATTCATGTTGGACATGGAATGTTCTATACACAATATTGATATTAAGAAAGCCAAGTATGCTGATGACAGCACCTTGCTATGGCATAGTCGTTTAGGCCATATTAACAAGAAGCGCATTAAGCGGTTGCATAATCATGGACTGCTGGGATCATTCTCCTATGAGGAGATTGATACATGCAAGGCTTGTTTAATGGGTAAAATGACGAAGCCACCTTTTTCTAACAAAGGTCAAAGGGCTTCAGGTTTACTTGACCTTATACACAGTGATGTGTGTGGGCCATTTAGTAAACATGCCAGAGGTGGCTATCAGTACTTCATTAACTTTACTGATGATTTCAGTAGGTATGGTTATGTCTATCTGATGAGACATAAAAGTGAATCTTTTGACAAGTTCAAAGAGTTCAAGAATGAAGTACAGAATCAGCTAGGCCAAAATATCAAGGCACTTCGTTCTGATCGAGGTGGAGAATACTTGAGTCATGCGTTTACTGACTATCTGAAGGAGTGTGGGATTATCTCACAGCTCACTCCGCCAGGAACACCGCAATGGAATGGTGTGTCCGAGAGGAGAAATAGAACGTTACTTGATATGGTTCGTTCTATGATGAGTCAGGCTACTCTTCCATATTCCTTTTGGGGATTTGCACTGGAGACAGCTGCAAAGGTACTAAACCGAGTGCCATCCAAGGCAGTTTCTAAGACTCCATATGAGTTATGGTATGGGAAACAGCCGAGCTTGACATTTATCAGGATCTGGGGCTGCGAAGCTTATGTCAAAAAGCTCGCCTCTGGGAAACTAGAGAGCAGATCTGACAAATGTATCTTTGTCGGTTACCCTAAGGAAACTAAGGGTTATTATTTCTTCGATCCCAAAGAGAACAAGGTATTTGTTGCTCGGACGGCCATATTTCTTGAGAAGGAGTTTCTTCTGCAAGAGGCCAGTGGGAGAGAAATAAAGCTGGATGAGAATCCAGAGGAAGGACAAAGTAGTCAAGCACAGTTGGATGAGCCTGAGCCGGTGGATCAGGTTATTGAACAACCTGAGGCTCAGATATCACGGGAACCGCGAAGATCGGGAAGGATCCGTCGACAGCCTGAGCGCTATGATGGAGTCTACATCATTGATAATGATGAACCCCTCACTTATGCGGATGCGGTCAGTGGACCGGAGTCAGCGAGATGGCTTGAAGCTATGCGCGCCGAGATGGACTCCATGTCAGATAACCAAGTCTGGGATTTGGTTGATCCGCCTCCGGGAGTTATCCCTATAGGCTGTAAATGGATCTTCAAGAAGAAGATTGACATGGATGGTAACGTGGTTACCTATAAAGGCAGGCTAGTTGCGAAAGGTTTCAAACAAATCTACGGGATAGATTATGATGAAACTTTCTCACCTGTAGCCATGTTTAAGTCTATTCGGATTCTTTTCGTGATAGCTGCATATTATGATTATGAGATCTGGCAGATGGATGTGAAGACAGCTTTCCTTAATGGAAATCTGGATGAGGATGTGTATATGACACAACCAGAAGGTTTCACTAATCCATCAGATCGTCATAAGATATGCAAGTTAAAGAAGTCTATTTATGGACTTAAACAAGCATCAAGAAGCTGGAATATTCGTTTTGATGAATCAATCTCTGAGTTTGGTTTCATCAAGAACGAGGATGACCCGTGTGTATATAAGAGGTTTAGTGGGAGCGTGATTACTTTCCTAGTCCTCTACGTCGATGATATCTTGATCATTGGAAATGACATTCCTGAAATGCATGCGGTTAAGGCATGGTTAAGAAAGTGTTTCCAGATGAAAGATCTAGGAGAAGCAGCCTATGTATTAGGTGTGAAGATCTACAGGGATAGATCTAAGAGGCTTCTCGGGCTGTGCCAGAGTACTTACATCGATAAAGTCCTGGAGAGATTTCATTTAGAGAATTCTAAAAGAGGATATCTTCTAGTCAGACATGGTCTGAATCTTTCGAAGAGTCAGTGTCCACAAACACAGACTGAGAAAGATGAAATGGACAATAGCCTTATGCTTCGGCTATTGGGTCCATTATGTATGCGATGTTGTGTACTCGCCCAGACGTCGCTTACGGGTTAAGCGTGACCAGTCGGTTCCAAAGTAATCCAGGTCAGGCACACTGGATTGCAGTCAAGAACATTTTAAAATATCTGCGGAGGACCAAAGATATGTTCTTGATATATGGTGGTCAGGAAGAACTCAGTATTGAAGGATATACTGACGCTTCGTTCCAGCCTGACCAGGATGATTTCCGATCGCAATCAGGCTATGTTTTTAGCTTGAATGGAGGAGCAGTGGTGTGGAAGAGTTTCAAACAGTCAACTGTTGCTGATTCCACAATAGAAGCCGAGTATGTTGCAGCCTCGGAAGCATCCAAGGAGGCAGTGTGGATTCGTAAGTTCGTGAGAGAACTTGGTGTTGTTCCTTCGAGTGCAGATCCTTTGGTTATCTTCTGTGATAACACTGGAGCAATCGCACAAGCAAAGGAACCACGGTCGCACCAGAAGTCCAAGCACATACAGAGACGGTTTCACTTGATCTGGGAGATCATAGATCGTGGCGAGATCAAAGTCTGCAAGGTTCATACAGATGACAATCTGGCAGACCCGCTTACCAAGCCTCTGGCGCAGCAGAAGCATGAGAAGCACTGTAATAATATGGGTTTGAGATTTCTCAACCATTAGATTAAGTGCAAGTGGGAGATTGTTGGGGTATGCCCTTAAGGCTAATGTTTGAGGCCTTGGGAATGTATCAGTATCATGTAATAAACTCTTATGTTTATAAAGGCATGGTTGTTATTCAGTTTGTTACATTGTCTGCTGCAATAAGTGTACTTCTGAATAATGTCTCACAGCTGTTCAGCTGGGCTGACATGCTATAAAGTCCTTAGTCGAGATATCTTGGTGAACATGAGACAGCCTTGATATGGTTAAGACTAATATGTGTTCTAATCTTATAGGATGCTTCGAGCATGGAATAAGATGTAGACTCATGGGTACATTGGATGTACTGGACAGACCCTACTAGGTTATTCAATTGCTTGTCACAATGTGAATAATCCTTTATTGCAACAAGTGGCACATGTCCTCTGACTTGAGATCACTTGTGTTTCTATACAAAAGATTATTTGTCAAAATTATTGTGCATGAAAGAGAACTTGATTATCTTTCCAACTCACCCAATATTGCATATAGTTGTTCAACATGAAGGCATCCAGTACATAGCAACATTCAGCACATCTTTGCTGTAATAGCAATCTGACCTTCTTGTGTTCTTTTGCTTATAACTTTCGATATACAAATTAGTTTTGAATGATTCTTGATTCAGACGAAACCAGATTCAAATAGCTTTCCAACGGATCATATATTGCATATTTGTAATCTGTGTAAGATCCTTAAACGGACTGTATCCTCTAGGTCAATACCAAAAACAGGGTAGGTTGACCCCTTGTCACTCTAATCCATATATCTTTTTGTGTATTTTGTTAAATCGCATCAAACAAGTTTTATTGGAAATTAGACTCAAATTTGGTTTCAATGACTCTTATTTGGTAGAAAGATATTTCATATATCCTTATGATTTATTGCAATCAATTGGGCTGATCCAGTTTGACATATGTTACTCTTAGCCTAGCATTATTGTGGTATAATTGCTAAGACATACCTATAATTTTGGTAAATGGATTAGTTATTGTTATTTGTCTGATTCATGGATGTCCATTTCTTGAAACTTATTGATACTTTTATCCATGATGTTCATGTTGTAAGGGCATTTGTGTAGAATAGACTAATACTACTAAGTTGGTAACTTTGTCCTTTGGCCCTTACAACTCTAGTGGGAAAATGATGATTTGATTCCATGTATGGGAATCAGGTGATGGATCTGGAACTAAGTGCTATATGGAGCAAAGTGCTACATTAGAAATAATGGGGGCCACCTCTTGAATCTATGGGAGCCACCTCTAGAATCCCTCCATTCACATTTGATTGGGCCATGGTGAGCCCTTTGCCGGCTTTTGCTTTGTGGGCTTTCCCAGACGTGGGTTAGTCATGCTTCCAGACGTGGAGGACTTTGTTTTGCTTTGTTCCCACTACTCTTTGTATGATGTCTTGTTTCTATGATGTTTTGATTTCATTGATACTTGTTCGGATTTGATACTTGTTCTCATATGATATTTTGATACTCATGAGATATGATATCAGTTATTAGTTCGATAATGTGTATTGATACCTTGTGATAGTGAGCTGATCATGTGTTCCTATAATGGTTTAGATACTTGTAAGTTATTCTATTCGTATGCCCATTTTTCTTGATGCCTATGATATCAATCTCGTTCTTAATATTGATCATCTATTTTCAAATGTTACAATACAAATATATTTATTTTATGGGCTATCTAGTTCATGCTAAGTTCTTTAGGTCACTCTTGTGATGATATATTACTGGTTAGCTTTTTGGTTGCTTTTCCTTGGGGCAATGGAAGATTTTGATAAGCTGAGAGAAAACAGATCACTTGTATATGCCTTTTGGGTGTGTAGAGAAAGTTAGAACAATGTTGTAACATGATACAACAATGTGAACTTGTGTCTTGAATGTATATATGAAGTTTGATGTTTGATTCTATCTTGTGAGTTAGCTGTATCAATGAGAATTATACTATTCATACTAGTAGTGTGATGTTTTGTATGAATTTGATAAGTGAAGTTGTTGCAACCCTAGAAGTATATAAATATAGTGTTGAGGTTATTCTCAATTGTGAGTTTCTAAATTTATTTGATTTGACTCCTGGGACATTGAACTATATGATACAGGAAAACAAATATTACATGATTATTTTAGGGGTGCTACAGGATAGATCTTGCGCGAAAGCAAGGATTGGTCCCTACATGATTGTCTGCACGAAAGTGAGATGATCCCTTTATGAAGTAAATTAAGTCTTTATCATAATAAAATTAGTCTGACGGCCTTTTATTTATATCTAATCATTGAAATTAAGGTGGATGAAACCCTAGTCCTAGTTTATCTCTCTGATTATTTTCCCGTGTGTTTATTGATTATTCACTTGCATCATATTCGATTTGCTTAGCTAGTAAGAAAATAATTATTTGGTACTTAACAATAAGGTCTCTGTGGGATCGATACTGTTCTTTACTACTTCGAGTATCCGTGCACTTGCGGACACTACAAGTTTAGGGACAACAAGTTTTTGGAGCTGTGTCAGGGAGTGACAATAGCCCTGTACGCCAACACTTAGGTTTTGGCCGCGATACCTGAAATATGTCTACCTACTTGTATTTATAAATGTGTCCTTTCGGATTACAGCAGGCAGTTCGCCCCACATCCCATGTTTGACCCCTCCATCGAAGATGACGAATACACGCCGACGCCACCACCGCACCCACCTCAACCACAACCGCCGAGGGTACCTACCATGCCCTATTCTTTACAGCGACCATCTTCCTCAATGCGACAACAACCTCCAGCCGAAGCACAGAAGGAATATGGCATATTGTTCTGCAATGCTGAGCAAGAGGAGCGCTACAATCTTCTGGTACGGCGCAAGGCTTCCAACATGCGCTACCTTGATCGTGGGACTTTGAGTATGCTGGGCCTCTTGTATGACATGGAGTGGCTTTACTCCAATGTCGGCTGGAGTTAGTGATATCCCGTAAGGTAACACTACAAGTTTGGCACGCGTATACTTTGGACTAATCCCCAGCAACGGCGCCAAAAATTTAATAGGATTCCGCAAGCGCACAGAATTATCGAAGTAATAAAAATATCGATCCACAGAGACCTTATTGTTAATTACCAAATAATTATTTTCTCTCTAGCTAAGTAAACCGAATATGATGAAAGTAAGCAGTATAGCTAACACGAAGGATAATCAGAGAGATAAACATGGGACTAGGGTTTCATCCACCTTGATTTCAATTATAAGATATAAATAAAAGGTTCATGAATCAAATCTTGCTAAGATAAAGACCTAATTTACTTCATAAAGGATTATCTCACTTTCGTGCAGACAATCACATAGAGACCAATCCTCGCTTTCGCGCAAGATCTATCCCAACGCTGCAAATAAGTAAACCATCAACAAAGAACTCAAGGATCACTTTCGTGCATCCGAATTCTAAGTTGATCATCACAATTGGAGCCTCAAGGATCACTTTCGTGCATCCGAGTCTCAACACAGGTTCTACCTAGGGTTATCTAATGTTTAGATCCTCACTTTCATGCAAGATCTCCATGTTTGACACAATAACTCACTCCTAGATCAATATTATTAAACATGGCAATTAATCTACTAGAACAGATCAAATTAGTGAAGAGTCCCCTTCAAGGGGGAGCGCAAGGGGGTGAAACCCTATGGATGGCGCATCTTTGATATTTAAGCGGAAGCAAGGGTTTCAAGGGATCGGCTGCATGATATATGATCAACTAACATAAAGCTTGATAAAATCAACAAAGGATCATACCAATGCCATAGTTTCGATGGCGCCTTGGAAGCAAAGGCGCAAGTGCTCCTTCTCCAAAGAGGACGCACACAAGAGGATGAAGATGGCTACTTCTTGGTGTTCTTTGTGCTAGCAAAGACCTCCAAGGTGTGCTTGTCGCATGAAGGTGATGAGAAAAAGCTTGGCCGAGCCTCCCTCCTCTTCCTTGGCGTCAACACTCTCCCTTACCAAAGTGGAGATGCGATTAGACCAAGAGGAGAAGCGTTAGGCGTTTCTCTTAGGAGATGGCGTTACATGACTTCCAATTATGGAAAGTCATGAAGCCATGCGCTCCCACTCCAAGCAAACCGCCCAAAACGCCTTATGGATCGAACCATGCGTTCACCCATGTGAACCGGTTCAATCCAAATTGGTCCAAACCAATTTGGTTCAAAGACCACATGAAACCAGCCCAAGCCATGGTCTAGATCTCTCTGAACCAAAATGGTTCAAGATCTAACCGTTGATCTCTTGACGCTTCTGATCTCACCGATCTAGCATCACTACTCTCGATCGAAGCTTACCGATCTCAAGCCCTAATCAATCACACATGATCAGACCAGATCTCACTTACAATCAGAGTTTAAATCCCTTTAAACTGAACCGAAACAATTCAGTCCACACGATCAGACTTAAGTAAGCCATATCATCAAATTGTGCGACCCTAAGGGTTTCCTTTAGATGTCGGTAACGATAACTAACATTATTACGATCAGTGAGGGGTATCTAGCAACACATCACTGTCTCCCGATATAAAGGAACGAGTCTTCCAAGACTACACCCAAACCACAGCACAAGTGTGAATCTACTTCACTAGGCATACATGTTTCCTTTGCCACTGGATGTTCTTATTGGACAAGCGTGTCAAGCCTGTAGCTCCAATATGATGAGCATGATTAGATCTGATGAACATAGTCACCAGGGTATGGCCATACACTTTCTCAATCATCTCATAAGGGGGGCCCCTTTAGAACATCACACTCCTTCAACAAGGAGACGACAATCCTATATCTATCACTAGTGCCCTAACCTGACTCATGATCATTATCCAAGATAGTCTATAATCATTATCTTTCAAATGATATTAAACTACCTCAAAACAATGACATTCATCATTTAGAAACACAAGTGATCTCAAGTCAGAGGACATGTGCCACTTGTTGCAAACAAGGATTATTCACATTGTGACAAGCAATTGAATATCCTACTAGGGTCTGTCCAGTACATCCAATGTACCCATGAGTCTACATCTTATTCCATGCTCGAAGCATCCTATAAGATTAGAATACATATTAGTCTTAACCATATCAAGGCTGTCTCATGTTCACCAAGATATCTCGACTAAGGACTTTATAGCATGTTAGCCCAGCTGAACAGCTTTGAGACATTATTCAGAAGTACACTAATTGCAGCAGAGAAGGTAACAACCTGAATAATAACCATGCCTTTATAAACACAAGAGTTTATTACATGATTCTGATACAATCCCAAGGCCTCAAACATTAGCCTTAAGGGCATACCCCAACAATCTCCCACTTGCACTTAATCTAATGGTTGAGAAATCTCAAACCCATATTATTACAGTGCTTCTCATGCTTCTGCTGTGCCAGAGGCTTGGTAAGCGGGTCAGCTAGATTGTCATCTGTATGAACCTTGCATATTTTGATCTCGCCACGATCAATGATCTCCCGGATCAAGTGAAACCGTCTCTGTATGTGCTTGGACTTCTGGTGCGACCGTGGTTCCTTTGCTTGTGCGATTGCTCCAGTGTTATCACAGAAGATAACCAAAGGATTTGCACTCGAAGGAACGACACCAAGTTCTCTCACGAACTTACGAATCCACACTGCCTCCTTGGATGCTTCCGAGGCTGCAACATACTCGGCTTCTGTTGTGGAATCAGCAACAGTTGACTGTTTGAAACTCTTCCACACCACTGCTCCACCATTCAAGCTAAAAACATAGCCTGATTGCGATCGGAAATCATCCTGGTCCGACTGGAACGAAGCGTCAGTATATCCCTCTATACTGAGTTCTTCCTGACCACCATATATCAAGAACATATCTTTGGTCCTCCGCAGATATTTTAAGATGTTCTTGACTGCAATCCAGTGTGCCTGTCCTGGATTACTTTGGAAACGACTGGTCACGCTTAACCCGTAAGCGACGTCTGGGCGAGTACACAACATCGCATACATAATGGACCCAATAGCCGAAGCATAAGGCGTATTGTCCATTTCATCTTTTTCAGTCTGTGTTTGTGGACACTGACTCTTCGAAAGATTCAGACCATGTCTGACTAGAAGATATCCTCTTTTAGAATTCTCTAAATGGAATCTCTCCAGGACTTTATCGATGTAAGTACTCTGGCACAGCCCGAGAAGCCTCTTAGATCTAACCCTGTAGATCTTCACACCTAATACATAGGCTGCTTCTCCTAAATCTTTCATCTGGAAACATTTCCTTAGCCATGCCTTAACCGCATGCATTTCAGGAATATCATTTCCAATGATCAAGATGTCATCGACGTAGAGGACTAGGAATGTAATTACGCTCCCACTAAACCTCTTATATACACACGGGTCATCCTCGTTCTTGATGAAACCAAACTTAGAGATTGATTCATCAAAACGAATATTCCAGCTTCTAGATGCTTGTTTAAGTCCATAAATGGACTTCTTTAACTTGCATATTTTATGACGATCTGATGGATTAGTGAAACCTTCAGGTTGTGTCATATACACATCCTCATTAAGATTTCCATTAAGGAAAGCTGTCTTCACATCCATCTGCCAGATCTCATAATCGTAATATGCAGCTATCGCGAAAAGAATCCGAATAGACTTAAACATGGCTACAGGAGAGAAAGTTTCATCATAATCTATCCTGTAGATTTGTTTGAAACCTTTCGCAACTAGCCTGCCTTTATAGGTAACTATGTTACCATCCATGTCAATCTTCTTCTTGAAGATCCATTTACAGCCTATAGGGATTACTCCCGGAGGCGGATCAACCAAATCCCAGACTTGGTTATCTGACATGGAGTCCATCTCGGCTCGCATAGCTTCAAGCCATCTAGCTGACTCCGGTCCACTGACCGCATCCGCATAAGTGAGGGGTTCATCATTATCAATGATGTAGACTCCGTCATAGCGCTCAGGCTGTCGACGGATCCTTCCCGATCTACGCGGTTCCCGTGATATCTGAGCCTCAGGTTGTTCAATAACCTGTTCTACCGGCTCAGGCACATCCAACTGTGCTTGACTACTTTGTCCATCCTCTGGATTCTCATCCAGCTTTATTTCTCTCCCACTGGCTTCTTGCAGAAGAAACTCCTTCTCAAGAAATATTGCCGTCCGAGCAACAAATACTTTGTTCTCTTTGGGATCGTAGAAATAATAACCCTTAGTTTCCTTAGGGTAACCGACAAAGATACATTTGTCAGATCTGCTCTCCAGTTTCCCAGAGGCGAGCTTTTTGACTTAAGCCTCGCAACCCCAGATCCTGATAAATGTCAAGCTCGGCTGTTTCCCATACCATAACTCGTATGGAGTCTTAGAAACTGCCTTGGATGGCACTCGGTTTAGTACCTTTGCAGCTGTTTCCAGTGCAAATCCCCAAAAGGAGTATGGAAGAGTAGCCTGACTCATCATAGAACGAACCATATCAAGTAACGTTCTATTTCTCCTCTCGGACACACCATTCCATTGCGGTGTTCCTGGCGGAGTGAGCTGTGAGATAATCCCACACTCCTTCAGATAGTCAGTAAACGTATGACTCAAGTATTCTCCACCTCGATCAGAACGAAGTGCCTTGATATTTCGGCCTAGCTGATTCTGTACTTCATTCTTGAACTCTTTGAACTTGTCAAAAGATTCACTCTTATGTCTCATTAGATAGACATAACCATATCTACTGAAATCATCAGTAAATGTAATGAAGTACTGATAGCC
Source organism: Costus lasius (assembly GCA_027563935.2). Taxonomy (NCBI): domain Eukaryota; kingdom Viridiplantae; phylum Streptophyta; class Magnoliopsida; order Zingiberales; family Costaceae; genus Costus; species Costus lasius. Next base: position 56,156,156 of record CM050448.1, read on the forward strand.
ACCTCTGGCATGTTTACTAAATGGCCCACACACGTCACTGTGTATAAGGTCAAGTAGACCTGAAGCCCTTTGACCTTTGTGAGGAAAAGGTGACTTCGTCATTTTACCCATCAAACAAGCTTTGCATGTATCAATCTCCTCATAGGAGAATGATCCCAGCAGTCCATGATCATGCAACCGCTTAATGCGCTTCTTGTTAATATGGCCTAAACGACTATGCCATAACAAGGTGCTGTCATCAGCATACTTGACTTTCTTATTATCAATGTTTTGTATAGAATATTCCATGTCCAACATGAATAACCCATTGTTAATTGAACCAGTAGCATAGACAATATTATCAAGAGTAAGATAACACTTTGAAATCTTGCATTCAAAGGAAAACCCTTTCCTGACAAGAGCAGGAATAGAGATAATATTTTTGGTGATACTAGGTACAAAATAACAATTGTTTAATTCCAATACAATGCCAGATGGTAAAGAAATGAAATAGTCTCCTACAGCAACAGCAGCAACCCGTGCCCCGTTTCCAACGCGTAGGTCTACCTCATGCTGTCCCACCTGCCTTCTTCTCTTGAGTTCCTGTACATTTGAACAAATGTGAACTCCACATGCAGTGTCCAACACCCATGAAATAGAAGAAGATGATATCATGACCTCAGTCACAAATATACCTGAGCCAGAAGCAATGCTTCCCCTCTTGTCTCCTTGGAGCGCTTTACAGTCCTTTTTCCAGTGACCCAGCTCGCCACAGTGGAAACACCTGTTGTCCTTTGACCGCTTTACCTTCTGTTTCAGAGCCTTACTATAGTTCTTGACAGGGGCTTTGCCCTTCTTCCCTTTCTTCTTGTTCCTGGAAGGAACCATTAAGACAGAGGTTGAAGGCTTTCCCTTCAGAGTTTCCTCAGTAGTCAAGAGCATATTCAGCAGCTCTGCCGGAGTACAATCGATTTTGTTCATATTAAAGTTAATGATGAACGCATCGAAAGAAGGCGGAAGAGACTGCAGAATAATATCTACAGCAAGCTCCCGGTTGATGGTATGCCCCAGTTTCTCCAGAGCCTCCTTATGCCCAATCATCTTGAGCACGTGAGCTCCCACTGGGCTCCCTTCAGCCAGTTTGCTCTGAAAGAAAAGCTTTGTCAGATTATAGCGTTCTGTCCTCGCCTGTGCAGCATACAGCATCTTGAGGTTCGCTATAATCTCTATAGCCGACATATCCTCATGCTGACGCTGCAGCGGTGGCGTCATAGACGCTAGCATCAGGCAAGCGACATCAATGCTATCATTGACGTGCTTTTCATAGGCATCACGAACCGCCCTTGCGGCGTTCGCAGCGGGTTGAGGCGACACAGCCGTCTCGAGGACATACAGTTTCCTCTCTGCCTTAAGAACGATCTTAAGGTGTCCGAACCAGTCTGAGAAGTTTGGCCCAGCAAACTTCTCCCTTTCCAGTAGGGATCGCACATTGAAGCTCATGGTGTTCGTTGCTGCAGGAATCTACAACAATGCAAGAACAGCAAGGTCAGTATCAATGTTTAGAATCAATCCAGGACTTAAGAAAGATTCTTTTCTCACTATTTTATCTGGCTGAAAAATCCAGCAAAACAGCCCGAAAGAGTAGAACTCTTTTAGTGAGATGGGATCCAGATTTCATACTTGGTCTCCGCGTCCCGCTCAGGCGAGATAAGATGCACAGAGATGACAAGTACTAATTTCTGGTAGGCTGTCCCAGCCAATCGCCAACCCGTGCGATTCCCCTTCATCTGGGCAATCCAGCAGACTGTGCCAACTGAGTTGGTACAACACAGTCTCTGATCCCACAAATGGCTGCCTCCATGTGCTACCATATGCGCCACATATGTAGCCTACATGGTCAAGCTGACCTGACCTACTCCCTGGACCACCACGTGCTATGCTGAGCAACGAGAAGCGATAAATCCCTTCTCTGTAACACGCAGGTGTAATCCAGCACCGTCTGAAGATAGATGGACGTGCCCACTGAGTGGGTACAACACGGCTCCAACGATAGTCAGAACAGTGAGGTTTCGCGTCAGAAGGCATTACGTGCTTGATATTTTAGCGTTTGGATTTTAACGGTCTTTTATCTTCTTACTATCAGGCAAATCCTATGGCTATAGCAGAAGATAAATAAATCATGCTGTTCTACTTATATAAACAATAACAGAAAGCATGGATCTTATGTGGTAAAAGCCCATAGCCTAAGTAAGACCTTAAGATACTTAAGTCTTCACTTGCTCTTCTTGGGTCTTTAGCATCTCATCTGGTCCAACCCAGGGCCCTTGCGCCAAGAGCACCTCAGGTGCGCCACCAGCTGAATGCCCCTCTGGGATGTGTGCCTTTGTGCTCTTGTCTAATCAAAATACATTTTGATCTATCTAGACAAGTTTGACTCGCAGGTCAATTATACAATAAATTAATTAAAAAGTGATTCGCAGATCACAATAATATTAATTTACAGGTTTAATTCCAGGCACGCAGGCCCCAGCACAGCACACATTAAATTGGGCACCCACATAAGAATAAATAAACAAGCATAGGCATCAATCAACATGTGATCCTATTAAAAGAAAATAAGATTTTGAAAACCCCATTGGCATCAATTTTAATTTTCTTATGTGCCCTACAACCTTACAACGGTCCATTGATAGGGATCCACTCATCCATCTAGTTAGATCCATGCCCTTGCATGCACCAAGTCCTAACTGACTCGAGTTGACCTAATGGTCAACCATGCATGCGCCAAGGGCTGAACAACCTTCAAGAGTTCTGGCAAGCGGGTGTGACCCCGGGCCTAACTCAAGAGTGTTCACTGGTTGTCTCAACCAGACCTCGCTACACGCCTGTGATGCAGTCGACCTATAGCCACCTCGTGCTTGCGCACAGGTGCCATCTGGTCGACCCATCTAGGCTGTCAGATGGTCTGATCAGACTAGTTTGATCTAATCTAGGGGATGACTTCAACCCCATCAACCCGTCTAAGGGTTTACAGTAGGCGCAACTTAGATCTAATCATAGGCGCGCAAGTGAAGGTTTGATAAAACAATAACATAAACCTAGCGCCACCATCAAGTCATGCCGCAAGCATGAACAAACAACATGCGCCAACATAAGTGTATTATATCCTATTTTTCGCATGATGAAACAATTAGATCTAATCACTTGCGCAAGCATGGATCACAAGAGCAAACATAGCAATCATATTAGCATGCATAATTCCAGCTCTGATACCAATTGAAGAGTCCCCTTCAAGGGGGAGCGCAAGGGGGTGAAACCCTATGGATGGCGCATCTTTGATATTTAAGCGGAAGCAAGGGTTTCAAGGGATCGGCTGCATGATATATGATCAACTAACATAAAGCTTGATAAAATCAACAAAGGATCATACCAATGCCATAGTTTCGATGGCGCCTTGGAAGCAAAGGCGCAAGTGCTCCTTCTCCAAAGAGGACGCACACAAGAGGATGAAGATGGCTACTTCTTGGTGTTCTTTGTGCTAGCAAAGACCTCCAAGGTGTGCTTGTCGCATGAAGGTGATGAGAAAAAGCTTGGCCGAGCCTCCCTCCTCTTCCTTGGCGTCAACACTCTCCCTTACCAAAGTGGAGATGCGATTAGACCAAGAGGAGAAGCGTTAGGCGTTTCTCTTAGGAGATGGCGTTACATGACTTCCAATTATGGAAAGTCATGAAGCCATGCGCTCCCACTCCAAGCAAACCGCCCAAAACGCCTTATGGATCGAACCATGCGTTCACCCATGTGAACCGGTTCAATCCAAATTGGTCCAAACCAATTTGGTTCAAAGACCACATGAAACCAGCCCAAGCCATGGTCTAGATCTCTCTGAACCAAAATGGTTCAAGATCTAACCGTTGATCTCTTGACGCTTCTGATCTCACCGATCTAGCATCACTACTCTCGATCGAAGCTTACCGATCTCAAGCCCTAATCAATCACACATGATCAGACCAGATCTCACTTACAATCAGAGTTTAAATCCCTTTAAACTGAACCGAAACAATTCAGTCCACACGATCAGACTTAAGTAAGCCATATCATCAAATTGTGCGACCCTAAGGGTTTCCTTTAGATGTCGGTAACGATAACTAACGTTATCACGATCAGTGAGGGGTATCTAGCAACACATCACTGTCTCCCGATATAAAGGAACGAGTCTTCCAAGACTACACCCAAACCACAGCACAAGTGTGAATCCACTTCACTAGGCATACATGTTTCCTTTGCCACTGGATGTTCTTATTGGACAAGCGTGTCAAGCCTGTAGCTCCAATATGATGAGCATGATTAGATCTGATGAACATAGTCACCAGGGTATGGCCATACACTTTCTCAATCATCTCATAAGGGGGGCCCCTTTAGAACATCACACTCCTTCAACAAGGAGACGGCAATCCTATATCTATCACTAGTGCCCTAACCTGACTCATGATCATTATCCAAGATAGTCTATAATCATTATCTTTCAAATGATATTAAACTACCTCAAAACAATGACATTCATCATTTAGAAACACAAGTGATCTCAAGTCAGAGGACATGTGCCACTTGTTGCAAACAAGGATTATTCACATTGTGACAAGCAATTGAATATCCTACTAGGGTCTGTCCAGTACATCCAATGTACCCATGAGTCTACATCTTATTCCATGCTCGAAGCATCCTATAAGATTAGAATACATATTAGTCTTAACCATATCAAGGCTGTCTCATGTTCACCAAGATATCTCGACTAAGGACTTTATAGCATGTCAGCCCAGCTGAACAGCTTTGAGACATTATTCAGAAGTACACTAATTGCAGCAGAGAAGGTAACAACCTGAATAATAACCATGCCTTTATAAACACAAGAGTTTATTACATGATTCTGATACAATCCCAAGGCCTCAAACATTAGCCTTAAGGGCATACCCCAACAATTAGATCTAACCAAAGGAAGGGATCCTAACATGCAATTCTAGGGTTCCAAGTTCTCAAGCAAATCACCTTTCAGTCTCATTGCGAAAACTCTAAAACATCGATAATAACATAGATCTATAGAAAGTTAAAGACAATTCATCACAAAAGTAGAATTATCACAACGAAAATTATCATGACTAAAATAGAAGAGTTATCTAATCATTAAGAATCAAGGGGATTACACCCCATGTCCCAAAATAGTATTAAGCTTGCATGAAGGAGGAGATACAATAAATCATAGTCTTAGAAAGTCAAAAATTGAAGAAGGGAAGAAGAAAAGTTACAAAACAGGTGCTGTAATTAAATTACAGCACCGTAATTCGCAGCAAAACTCAATGAACAGTGTTGTCACCACCAATTTCGTCGATTTTTCCTCCGATTGGACTCCAAACGCTCTGAAACTCCTGTGGTGTCTTCCTCTCCTCCAAGCGAAACTTCTGATTGAAAATTGTGGCCTAAGGTGCCGTCTACGCCTCTCGGCGCGAGGCCAAACCCTAATCACCTCTCTATTGATTGCTCCCTCAAATCTGGATAATAATTCTCCCTTTTGGTGCGTGTGTCTTCTCCACTTAAAGGCGAAGCGGCAACAACATTCCGATTCCAATTTGGAGCTCTGGATCAAAAGTTATGGCCCGAATAAATTTCAGCCGCGGAAAACTCACGATTTTGACTGGAAATTACAGCCGTGTAATAATTTACGGCAATCCCGTATTTTCATTCTATGCACCGAAAGTCAAAATTACAGCCCGTAAAATATTTCTCGATGGTGCCGTAAAATCGGACGAGTTCTCTGGTCTGGATCGCCTGGGAAATACGGTACCGTAGAATCATTTACGGCCGTACCGTAAAATCAGGAAAGGTTTCTATTCTGAAAGCGCTGAAAAATACGGCAGTGTAATTCTTTACGGTACTATTTGAAATTACGGTACCGTAAAATGGATTATGGCATTGCCGTATTTTGCTGAGTTGCTCCGTTTTGCATGAAATTTCTTGGGTGACCTCCTCTTGATGATGGTAACTCTTTTATGTGTTTGATTTTGCTTGAAAACACCATGAAATAATGCCTTTTTATCTCAAAATCATGAAAAACCAAAATAGAAGTAGACTTTGTAATATTCGATGAATTTAGCATGAAAACAAGTAAAAGATCCTCAATTTTAGCATGAAAAGATACATAAATTGATAAAAAATATACTATATATTTTGGTGTTATAAAAAACATAAGGCTCAAACTTTGCTTGTCCTCAAGCAAAAATCAAAACTTGATTAAAAGTATAACCTTTTCATGCTAAATAAATTTCTAAAATACAATCATCAATGAAAAATTCCATCAATTGTTTCACAAAACTTCAAGTAAACATATCATCCTTAGAACTTAACCCTCTAGATCCACAATTCAATTAAATAAAACTTTGCAACTTGTATAATAAATAGAATTTTCAACCTCATGATTTCACCTAGTTTTCAGTTCAAATCTATTATGCTTTTGTTTACAGGAATTAGGTTTCCAAGATCTTTTTCCACACATAATTTTTTTTATGTATTTTGTTTGTTTTTGTGAAGATAACATGTACCCACTTAGATACACACTTTTTATTTTTGACTTCAACTCTTATCTTCAGTACCACTGTCAGTTTTACACAGTGCCAAGTAGAGGAGTCTTATTCTTTTTTTTTCTCTTATTATTTTTCATACATAGACTTTAACCCATGTCTTAGGTACCACTATCAATTTTACATAGTGCCAAGTAGGCGAGTCTCTCACTATTTTTATGGATCTTGGATTCTTCTTTCCCAACAAATAGCAAAAATAGACTAAACATCTACTAGGTTGATCAATTGATATCAATTCACAAATCATACTCATATGCTCATTTTATTTAAAGGAAAAGTTTCACTTTTAGATTTTATCCCTCAAATAACACATCTACCCAAAATTTCATGCATCAACCAATGTCAAATTTCAAAAATAGATATGCATTGAAGAAATAAATCTAACATGATAGGGTTTTTTTCTCTAATCATGAATTTAAATCCATTCATCATCATAATCATCATACAACCATATCGAAAAGAAAGATAAGCATGTGAAACAGAATAGCAGTGTCGGTGGTCATAGAGGTGTAGAAGCATCAAACTCAACAATCATGAGATGTAAATGAAAGTCCCCTTTCAATAAGGGGGGCCGAAACCCTAAAGTGGCGCATACAAAACATGGGCAGCGGATACTAGGGTTTCATGGGATCGATGCATGTATTATGATCAACATTAAAACTTTTGAATGCAAGAAAGAATGCGATTCATACCATGGCCATTTCTAGATGGCGCCTTGGAAGCAAGAGAACAAAAGAGGTCTCCTCCAAATCGTCACACACAAGATGATCAACGGCTTGCTCCTTCTTGTCGTCCCTTGTGCTAGCAAGGATCGTCCAAGGTGTCTTTGATCGTTTGAAGGGAAGAGAGAGCTTTCCTTGCTTGGCGATTTTTTTCTTCTTTCGTCTACCACCTTTTTTCACACGAATGTGTGTAGAGCCAAAGGAAAAACGGCGACAAGAGGGCGAGAGAGGGGCGACGTGAGAGAGATGTGGTCACGTTGTGACATGCTATCTAAAAATAGCAAAACCATCTCAACGTTCAAGTGACCCCAATCGCAAATGCCAACTTGAACCATGCGCTCATCCAATGAGCTGGTTCAAATCGATTTGGTTCAATAACCAAATAAACCAAGCAATTAGTCCAGATTATAATAAACCCCTAAGGCTTAAGATCTGACCATTGATCTCTCGATGCTCCTGATCTCACTGATCTAGCATCTATTCTCTCAATCGAAGCTTACCGATCTCAAGCCCTAATCAATCAAACATGATCAGACTAGATCTCACTTACAATCAGAGACTAAATCCCTTTAAACTGAACCCAAACAATTCAGTCCACACGAGCTGACTTAAGTAAGCCATATCATCAAATTGTGCGACCCTAAGGGTTTCCTTTAAATGTCGGTAACGATAACTTACGTTATCACGATCAGTGAGGGGTATCTAGAAACACATCACTGTCTCTCGATATAAAGGAAAGAGTCTTCCAAGACTACACCCAAACCACAGCACAAGTGTGAATCCAATTCACAAGGCATGCAAATTTCCTTTGCCACTGGATGTTCTTATTGGACAAGCGTGTCAAGCTTGTAGCTCCAATATGATGAGCATGATTAGATCAGATGAACACTGTCACCTGGGTATGGCCATACACTTTCTCAATCATCTCATACAGAGGGGGGCCCCTTTAGAACATCACACTCCAATTAAGGAGACGGCAATCCTTTATCTATCACTAGTGCCCTAACCTAACTCAAGCTCACCATCCAAGATAGTCTATAACCATTATGTTTCAAATGATATTGAACTACCTCAAAACAATGACAATCATCATTTAGAAACACAAGTGATCTCAAGTCAGAGGAAATGTGCCACTTGTTGCAATCAAGGATTATTCACATTGTGACAAGCAATTGAATATCCTAGTAGGGTCTGTCCAGTACATCCAATGCACCCATGAGTCTACATCTTATTCCATGCTCGAAGCATCCTATAAGATTAGAACACATATTAGTCTCAATCATATCAAGGCTGTCTCATGTTCGCCAAGATATATCGACTAAGGACTTTACTGCATGTCAGCCCAGCTGAACAGCATTGAGACATTATTCAGAAGTATATGTATTGCAGCAGATAATATAACAAACTGAATAACAACCATTGCCTTTATAAACATAAGAGTTTATACATGATACTGTTACAATCCCAAGGCCTCAAACATTAGCCTTAAGGGCATACCCCAACAATCTCCCACTTGCACTTAATCTAATGGTTGAGAAATCTCAAACCCATATTATTACAGTGCTTCTCATGCTTCTGCTGCGCCAGAGGCTTGGTAAGCGGGTCTGCCAGATTGTCATCTGTATGAACCTTGCAGACTTTGATCTCGCCACGATCTATGATCTCCCTGATCAGGTGAAACCGTCTCTGTATGTGCTTGGACTTCTGGTGCGACCGTGGTTCCTTTGCTTGTGCAATTGCTCCAGTGTTATCACAGAAGATAACCAAAGGATCTGCACTCGAAGGAACAACACCAAGTTCTTGAACGAACTTACGAATCCACACTGCCTCCTTGGATGCTTCCGAGGCTGCAACATACTCGGCTTCTGTTGTGGAATCAGCAACGATTGACTGTTTGAAACTTTTCCACACCACTGCTCCTCCATTCAAGCTAAAAACATAGCCTGATTGCGATCGGAAATCATCCTGGTCAGACTGGAACGAAGCGTCAGTATATCCTTCTATACTGAGTTCTTCCTGACCACCATACACCAAGAACATATCTTTGGTCCTCCGAAGATATTTTAAAATGTTCTTGACTGCAATCCAGTGCGCCATACCTGGATTACTTTGGAACCGACTGGTCACGCTTAACCCGTAAGCGACGTCTGGGCGAGTACACAACATCGCATACATAATGGATCCAATAGCCGAAGCATAAGGCGTATTGTCCATTTCATCTTTCTCAGTCTGTGTTTGTGGACACTGACTCTTCGAAAGATTCAGACCATGTCTGACTGGAAGATATCCTCTTTTAGAATTCTCTAAATGAAATCTCTCCAGGACTTTATCGATGTAAGTACTCTGGCACAGCCCGAGAAGCCTCTTTGATCTATCCCTGTAGATCTTCACACCTAATACATAGGCTGCTTCTCCTAAATCTTTCATTTGGAAACATTTTCTTAACCATGCTTTAACCGCATGCATTTCAGGAATATCGTTTCCAATGATCAAGATATCATCGACGTAGAGGACTAGGAAAGTAATCACGCTCCCACTAAACCTCTTATATACACACGGGTCATCCTCGTTCTTGATGAAACCAAATTCAGAGATTGATTCATCAAAACGAATATTCCAGCTTCTCGATGCTTGTTTAAGTCCATAAATAGACTTATTTAACTTGCATATTTTATGACGATCTGATGGATTAGTGAAACCTTCTGGTTGTGTCATATACACATCCTCATCCAGATTTCCATTAAGGAAAGCTGTCTTCACATCCATTTGCCAGATCTCATAATCATAATATGCTGCTATCGCGAAAAGAATCCGAATAGACTTAAACATAGCTACAGGTGAGAAAGTTTCATCATAATCTATCCCGTAGATTTGTTTGAAACCTTTCGCAACTAGCCTGCCTTTATAGGTAACCACGTTACCATCCATGTCAATCTTCTTCTTGAAGATCCATTTACAGCATATAGGGATAACTCCCGGAGGTGGATCAACCAAATCCCAGACTTGGTTATCTGACATGGAGTCCATCTCGGCGCGCATAGCTTCAAGCCATCTCGCTGAATCCGATCCACTGACTGCATCCGCATAAGTGAGGGGTTCATCATTATCAATGATGTAGACTCCGTCATAGCGCTCAGGCTGTCGACGGATCCTTCCCGATCTTCGCGGTTCCCGTGATATCTGAGCCTCAGGTTGTTCAGTAACCTGTTCTACTGGCTCAGGCTCATCCAACTGTGCTTGACCACTTTGTCCTTCCTCTGGATTCTCATCCAGCTTTATTTCTCTCCCACTGGCCTCTTGCAGAAGAAACTCCTTCTCAAGAAAAATGGCCGTCCGAGCAACAAACACCTTGTTCTCTTTGGGATCGTAGAAATAATAACCCTTAGTTTCCTTAGGGTAACCGACAAAGATATATTTCTCAGATCTGCTCTCTAGTTTTCCAGAGGCGAGCTTTTTGACATAAGCCTCGCAGCCCCAGATCCTGATAAATGTCAAGCTAGGCTGTTTCCCATACCATAATTCATATGGGGTCTTTGAAACTGCCTTGGATGGCACTCGGTTTAGTACCTTTGCAGCTGTCTCTAGTGCAAATCCCCAAAAGGAGTAAGGTAGAGTAGCCTGACTCATCATAGAACGAACCATATCAAGTAACGTTCTATTTCTCCTCTCGGACACACCATTCCATTGCGGTGTTCCTGGCGGAGTGAGCTGTGAGATAATCCCACACTCCTTCAGATAGTCAGTAAACTCTCGACTTAGGTATTCTCCACCTCGATCAGAACGAAGTGCCTTGATATTTCGGCCAAGCTGATTCTGTACTTCATTCTTGAACTCTTTGAACTTGTCAAAAGATTCACTTTTATGTCTCATAAGATAGACATACCCATATCTACTGAAATCATCAGTGAAGGTAATGAAGTACTGATAGCCACCTCTGGCATGTTTACTAAAAGGCCCACACACATCACTGTGTATAAGGTCAAGTAAACCTGAAGTCCTTTGACCTTTATGAGGAAAAGGCGACTTCGTCATTTTGCCCATCAAACAAGCTTTGCATGTATCAATCTCCTCATAGGAGAATGATCCCAGTAGTCCATAATCATGCAACCGCTTAATGCGTTTCTTGTTAATATGACCTAAACGACTATGCCATAGCAAGGTGCTGTCATCAGCATATTTGGCTCTCTTATTATCAATATTGTGTATAGAACATTCCATGTCCAACATGAATAACCCATTGTTAATTGAACCAGTAGCATAAACAATATTATCTAAAGAAAGAACACACTTTGAAATATTGCATTCAAAGGAAAACCCCTTCCTGACAAGAGCAGGAATGGAGATAATATTTTTAGTAATGCTGGGAACAAAGTAACAATTGTCTAGTTCCAATACAAGTCCAGATGGTAAAGAGATGAAATAGTCTCCTACAGCAACAGCAGCAACCCGTGCCCCGTTTCCAACTCGTAGGTCCACCTCATGCTGTCCCACCTGTCTTCTTCTCTTGAGTTCCTGTACATTTGAACAAATGTGAACTCCACATGCAGTGTCCAACACCCATGAAATAGAAGAAGATGAAACCATGACTTCCGTCACGTATATACCTGAGCCAGAAGCGATGCTTCCCCTCTTGTCTCCTTGGAGCGCTTTACAGTCCTTTTTCCAGTGACCCAGCTGGCCACAGTGGAAACATCTGTATTCCTTCGACCGCTTGACCTTTTGCTTCAGAGCCTTGCTGTAGCTCTTGACAGGGGTCTTGCCCTTCTTCCCCTTCTTCTTGTTCCTTGAAGGAAACATCAAGACAGAGGTTGAAGGCTTTCCCTTCAGAGTCTCCTCAGTAGTCAAGAGCATATTCAGCAGCTCTGCCGGAGTACAATCGATTTTGTTCATATTAAAGTTAATGATGAACGCATCGAAAGAGGGCGGGAGAGACTGCAGAATAATGTCTACAGCAAGCTCCTGATTGATGGTATGCCCCAGTTTCTCTAGAGCCTCCTTGTGCCCAATCATCTTGAGCACGTGAGCTCCCACTGGGCTCCCTTCAGCCAGTTTGCTCTGAAAGAATAGCTTAGTCAAATTATAGCGCTCAGTCCTCGCCTGCGCAGCATACAGCATCTTGAGGTTTGCTATAATTTATATAGCAGACATATCCTCATGCTGACGCTGCAGCGGTGGCGTCATAGATGCTAGCATCAGGCAAGCGACATCAATGCTATCATTGACATGCTTTTCATAGGCATCCCGAACCGCCCTTGCGGCGTTCGGAGCGGGCTGAGTCGGTATAGCCGTCTCGAGGACATACAGTTTCCTCTCTGCCTTAAGAACAATCTTAAGGTGTCCGTACCAGTCTGAGAAGTTCGGCCCAGCAAACTTCTCCCTTTCCAGTAGGGATCGCACATTGAAGCTCATGGTGTTCGTTGCTGCAGGAATCTACAACAATGCAAGAACAGCAAGGTCAGTATCAATGTTCAGAATCAATCCAGGACTTAAGAAAGATTCTTTTCTCACTATTTTATCTAGCTGAAAAATCCAGCAAAAACAGCCCGAAAGAGTAGAACTCTTTTAGTGAGATGGGATCCAGATTTCATACTTGGTCTCCGCGTCCCGCTCAGGCGAGATAAGATGCACAGAGAGTACAAGCACTAGTCTCTGGTAGGCTGTCCCAGCCAATCGCCAACCCGTGCGATTCCCCTTCATCTGGGCAATCCAGCTGACTGTGCCAACTGAGTTGGTACAACACAGTCTCTGATCCCACAGATGGCTGCCTCCATGTGCTACCATATGCGCCACATATGTAGCCTACATGGTCAAGCTGACCCGACCTACTCCCTGGACCACCACGTGCTATGCTGAGCAACGAGAAGCGATAAATCCCTTCTCTGTAACACGCAGGTGTAATCCCGCACCGTCTGAAGATAGATGGACGTGCCCACTGAGTGGGTACAACACGGCTCCAACGATAATCAGAATAGAGAGGTTTCGCGTCAGAAGGCTTACGAGCTTGATATTTTAGCGTTGGATTTTAACGGTCTTTTATCTTCTTGACTATCATGCAATTCCTATGGTGATAGCAGAAGATAAACTCATGCAATTCTAATTATAAAAGCAATAAATAGAAAGCATGCTGATCTTATGTGGTAAAAGCCCATTAAGCCTAAGTTAGACCTTAAATTAAACTTAAGTCTTCACTTGCTTTTCTTCATGGGTCTTTTGCTGCTCATCTGGCCCAAACCAGGGCCCAAGCGCCATCTGCAGCTCAGGTGCGCCTACCAGGGAAAATGCGCCTCTGGTCCCAGAGTCGAACCCTGGACCTCCCACCTGGTCAAGCCTCTGCTGCAAGCGCCTCTGCCAAGTGTGCTCTGTGCTCTTGTCTGATTAATTTACAAATTAATCTATCTAGACAAGATTGACTCGCAGGTCAATTACACTTTATAATTTAAATGAAAAGTGATGCGCAGATCACAATAAAAATATTTATTTACATTTAAATTCCAGGCACGCAGGCCCCAGCACAGCACACATTAAACATGGGCAGCCCACACAAGATTAAATAAACAAACATATGCTTACAAACATCATGCGATCCAACATAAGAAAATAAAATTTCGAAAACCCCATTGGCATCAATTTTAATTTTCCTTATTGGCCCTACTACCTTACAACGGTCCATTACAAGGGATCCATGTTGGTGTATATGCCCTAGGACCTAGCTTTGGTCAACTTATGTACTACTTGACATTGATATTTATATATCATTCTGGCATTGTCGTTATCATTGTCTGTCTACACCTGCGATTGTGTACTTACATGATAATGTCCCTGGAGACAGATTGGATCTGTGCTCAAATAATCATCCCCAGTCAATGTACCTTAGTAGATATGGGACAACTATGGTACTTGTAAAACTGGTATGTGGGCTGGTTAGGCACGGGGTGCTAACGCAGACACATGGGTATATTATGGGAGGATATACTGGATAGACCCGCTATGAGGCTATGACTTGGTGTCATGAGTTATCCTCATAAGTGACAGGAGATGCATTGATCCCTTGACTTGAGGTCATTGATCATTCTATATGGTTAGAGACTTGCTTTGATGCAACCTAACACCTTGCCGTAGTTGGAAGGTCATAAAGGTTGTCATTGAGCGTGTCACGACCCATATGAGAAGGTCAATGGACAGACATAGGATTTGCCCCTTCCTTTGGGAAGCTTGATATCCATGGAGCTCCTCTATGGTTCTATGACTGAAAGTGTATGGCCATACCCAGGTAAGAACCTGATTTAGTCATAGCCATGTGATTGGGTGAAAACAAGTGGTGACACACTTGTCCAATCGGATATCAGTTCGGCAAAGAGACTGTAATGCATCTATACCTAGTTGCGATGATGGGGATGTCGATGTCGATATCCATTCCAATGACCTGGGTAGCAGCGATGCACTGCTAGGTGCCACTCACTGCTTGTGGTGACCTTTGGTCAGCACTGCCAGCGTCAGAGGAACCTACAGGGTCGCACACCTTGATACTTGAGTTCTCGTATTGATCGGGAAGCCTTATGATCGAGTTATTGGATAACTCAGATCTTATTGGGAGATTTCATCAGCGCCAATGGGCCTGATGAGATGGAAGAATATTATTGGAGCCAAACTTCATTTTTGGCAGGTTGACCCGTATTTGACCATGGTTGGTCACATTTGAATTAGGGTTGCATTGGATTGGATCCAAGTGCTTAATCAACCCATGTAATGGAGTTTGGGCTAGCTCATTATCCAATGAGACCCAATAACAAGTTCTCATGAAGGGATGAGAGGTTAAAAGGGTATAATGGGGAGAGACACAACCCCATTGGCGCCTAAGGGGCATAATGGGGTTAGGGTGGCAAAATTGCTTCATTAAGGAAGCAATTGGCGCCTAGCCCTCTTCCATTGATGGAATGCATGCCTTTAAGGCATTGCTTGGGGCGCAAGGCAAGGCCTTGGCGCACAAGGAAGGCGTGGAGCTTAATGAGGAAAGGTTGAATGAAAATTAAGGAAATGTCTTGGAGACTTTCCTTATCTCAAACCTCTTCATCCTAGCCCTACACTTGTCTTGATCCTAGCCCATACCCTAACCGCCTCTTGCCCTATAAATCAGATCCTAATCGCCCCCTCATAATGATGATCGACTCTTGAAGGCGTGAATACAAGAGGAGGGGCGAAACCAAAGGTTTGAAGGGCGACAACTTCAAGAAGTGGCGCATCTTCTTCTTCCATCAAACCCTAGCCGCAAGCTTCATCCTTTCTTCCTCCTTTGGCGCAAGAGACTTGAAGGCTTGGCGGCATTCTCCTTATTCCTCTCTTCTTCATCAATTGGCGCTTCTACCTTGGAGGTGGCGCAAGTACTGAAGAGGGAGCACAAGGCTTGGATCTTCTTCCCGAGGCTAGCACCGGGCAAGGAAGAAGAGAACTCAAGAGATCCGTGTGTGTGAGACTGCAGAGGGCGGACACTTGGACGCCTACATCGGCATCGCTCTCTTCTTTGCTATAAGGTATTTCTTAACTCATCATGTCGACTCCCTTGCATGCGATCTTCACTGGGTTTTTGGGACCGGCCTGTTTCGGGGACATTCTTCCGCTGTGCAAATATGTATGTCCATGACTCTGAAAAATTGTAAAATGTCCCCGGGGTTTCCCAACAGTGGTATCAGAGCGACTTGCAAGCCTCGAACGATGTTTTATGCTTTTCTTTCATGCTCACATGCCATGTCTCTATTTTCGTAAATAGCATGATGCATGGCAATCAATTTTTCTAAAAGTAGAAAAATTAGGGTTTCTTGTTTCTATCATCCTCTCAATCTCTTTTGGATTTTTGGACTATTTTTCTTGTTTGATTTAAAGATCAAAGGCGCACGTAATTTTGTCAAGTAGGACGGGCATTGTGTCTCCGGACTGGCCAGGTCTCTTGATATGACAAAATTGCCAGCCGAAAGGATCTCTGAAATCATCTTGAAAAATAAATCGCAATTAACCAAAAGATTTGTGAGAAGAAGATGAGAAGAAGAGACTAGTTTTATGAAAAAGTGAAATTTCTGATTTTATGTTTTTCATGAGCATGTAGAATTGCATGAGTAAATATCTTGATTGTGCATGATGTTGTGATCATTAGTCAAGCCACCTTTGCATGCCTGTGATGTATCCTTGTGAGGCCTGCGTGCCGCTTTTCCTTTTGCAAAGAAGAAGATTAGGGTGGCGCATGTACTTGGAGCTTGGCGCATGCATCGAAGGAAGAGGCGCAACAAGCTTGCATAGTGGCGCAAGTTGGGCATGGCCGAACCCTTGGGTTTGTGTGCTAGTTAACTTGGCTTCTTGCATGGTGGCGCATCCTCCACAAAGAAAGACCATGGCATTGGCCGAACCTTTGGGGTCTACCCTTAGGGTTTGTGAGCTAAACCATGTGGGAAGGACCTTAGAGCCGACCTTGAGGACCAAGATAGAGGGCGGCTAGGCTAGGTCTATTTTAGGGGCTTGAGTCCTATGTCAAGAGTTGAATCTCCTTAGGCATGAGTTGATTCAATGTCTTGAAAGGGCTTTGATCACATCATCCTTTACTGCTTTCCCTATCTGATAAAAGCATGCCTGAAATGTTTTATCGTTATGTTATCACTATAGGAGAGCATGCCTGTATTGTTAGACATAAGATAAAACGTAGGATGATGAGACTTAAAAACCCTCAAAGAAATATCAAGTCTAGTAGCCTTCTAACGCGTAGCCCTCACTAAGCTATCGATCAGTGGAGTTGTGAATTGTTTCCCACCCTCGTGGGACACACCCACTTATCTTTAGAAAGTGCGTGGTGACAATGATTTCCCCAGTCCAGTTTTAACCTGGACGTGCCTTCGCAAGGAAACTCGTTGGCCCTGGGCATAACGGTTAGGAATGGACTTGACTAGAAGTTCACATGTGCCGGGCACATGGTGAAATTCTAGAGGCATCGTTGAAAGGTTAGGGTTTCATGTTGTATCCAGCCTTCGCTGGACATGAAACGCCTAGACTGTTTCAATAAAGGGAGTTGCTTGGAGCAACCGGCCGGCGCGCCCACCTTGTGAAGCATGGGTCACTTTGTGCATCTCATCCCACCCTTGTGGGACGCGAAGCCTCATGCGAAATAAGGATCCCATCTCACTAGGAAGTCTTAAACTTCCCGATTGACTTTGTGGGTTGTCAATTAGAATCAAAATAGTGGGAGCCATAATCATTTAAAACAAGTCCAGTTTAAATGATTCAAAGTAGTACTAATCTGCTGTTTCTTGGGTGTTCTAGAACAATGGCTGTGAACAATGGCAGATGGTCACTGCGATCTACCCTGGAAAGGGATAAGTTGGTTGGATCCAACTTAAAGGATTGGTATATGAACTTGAGAATTGTGCTCAAGCTCGAGAGGAAACTATATATCCTTGAGAAACCAATTCCTGAGCCACTTCCATGCTCGGCCTCAGCGGCTGAGAAGGATGCTTATGATAAGCATCAAGTTGATACTTTGGAGGTTGCACAATTGATGCTAACCAACATGTCGCCCGAGGTTAGAGGGCAATATGAATCTAAGAGTGCCTCTGAAATCATTTCTAATCTAAGGCAGCTCTTTGATACATTGGTTGAGCTCAACCCTCCTAAAGTAGACATTCAGTGTGTTGAGCCCAAAGGCTTAACTAAAACACTGAAAATAAAGATGGAAAGAGTCAGGGATAATAAGTGCTACTCATGTGGAGGACCACCTCACATGATAAAGGATATGGTACGACTTTAGAATGAGAAGAAGAGAGGCAAGGCTTCGTCTTCTAGCTCAGGTATCTATGTTACAGAAGTCAATCTTTCTACTTCTATGTCATGGGTATTGGATACCGCATGTGGAGCTCATATTTGTACAAATATGCAGGGGCTCAAGAAAAGTAGAACGGTGAAGCCTGGAGAGATAGACCTACGAGTTGGAAACGGGGCACAGGTTGCTGCTGTTGCTGTAGGCGTTTTGACTCTCTCCTTGCCTTCTGGACTTCACTTAGAACTAGATAATTGCTTCTATGTACCTTCTCTTACCAAGAACATTATATCCATTCCTTGCTTAGCAAGGAAGGGCTTTAAATTTGAAATAAATAAGAACTCCTGTTCTTTTTCATTTGCAAACATGTACTATGGGAAGGGTACTTTATGCAATGGTCTGTATATCTTGGATATGGAAAGTTTTATTTGTAACATAAGTAATAAAAGGACCAAACTGAGTGGTTCAGTTGGTGCTTTCCTATGGCACTGTCGATTGGCCCATATAAACAAGAATCGCATCCAACAACTCCATGCAAATGGATTGTTAGATTCAAGTTCCTTGGAGGAATTTGATACTTGTGAACCTTGTTTATTAGGGAAAATGACAAAAGCTCCCTTCACCAAGATTGGTGAGAGGACAGGAGGTTTATTGGATCTCATACATACTGATGTGTGTGGGCCTTTCAATAAACAAGCCAGAGGAGGGTACAACTACTTCATTACCTTCACTGATGACTTCAGCAGGTATGGTTATGTCTACCTAATAAGACATAAGTCTGAATCCTTTGAGAAATTCAAGGAGTTTAAGAATGAAGTAGAGAACCAGCTTGGAAGATCCATTAAAGCTCTTCGATCAGATCGAGGTGGAGAATACCTGAGCGGTGAGTTCTTTGACTATCTGAAGGAGTGTGGAATCGTATCCCAACTCACTCCTCCTGGAACACCTCAATGGAATGGTGTATCTGAGAGGAGAAATCGAACTTTATTGGATATGGTTTGATCTATGATGAGTCATACAACTCTACCTCCCTCATTCTGGGGGCATGCACTAGAGACAGCTTCTCTGATACTGAATAACGTTCCATCTAAGAGTGTGTCCAAAATACCATACGAGGTATGGACTGGGAGACGCCCTAATCTCACTTTTATCAGAATCTGGGGATGTGAGGCTTATGTCAAACGTCAGGATTCTAGCAAGCTAGAACCTAGATCTGATAAGTGTGTGTTTGTGGGGTATCCTAAGGAAACTAGAGGATACTACTTCTATGTCCCAGCCGAGAACAAAATTTTTGTTGCTCGGGGAGCTGTCTTTCTGGAGAAAGAATTTCTCATGAAAGAAGTTAGTGGGAGGAAGTTTGACTTGGATGAGGTCCAAGTGCAACCACAAGATATAGAGATGGAATCTGAGCCACCTGCACCGGTTGTTGGACAACCAGAGGCTCAGACACAGGTCCCACGTAGATCTGGGAGGATTCGTCATGCACCTGAGAGGTATGGATCGCTGCCGACCCAACACGATGGAATCTTCATCATTGAGGATGAACCCAGGACCTACGATGAGGCGGTCAGTGGACCGGACTCCGAGAAATGGCTTGACGCCATGCAATCCGAGATGGATTCCATGTCAGCTAACCAAGTCTGGGATTTGGTTGAGCCGCCTGATGGGGTAACACCCATTGGATGCAAATGGGTTTTCAAAAAGAAAATAGACATGGATGGCAACATAGTTACCTATAAAGGTAGATTGGTGGCTAAAGGATTTAAACAAGTCCACGGGGTGGACTATGATGAAACCTTCTCGCCAGTTGCCATGATTAAATCCATTCGGATTCTACTTGCAATAGCTGCATATCATAACTATGAGATATGGCAGATGGATGTGAAAACAGCGTTCCTTAACGGGAAGCTGACTGAGGATGTGTATATGTCACAACCTGATGGTTTCATCCATCCTGCAGAGGCTAGTAAAATCTGCAGGCTAAAGAGAACCATTTATGGATTAAAGCAAGCATCTCGAAGTTGGAATCTTCGATTTGATGAAGCCGTGAGAGATTATGGCTTTATCAAAAGCGAAGATGATGCCTGTGTATACAGAAAATTCAGTGGGAGCTTGGTAATTTTTCTGGTCTTGTATGTCGATGACATACTGCTCATCGGAAACGACATCCCTAGTCTTCAAGCTGTGAAGACATGGTTGGGGAAGTGTTTCGAGATGAAAGACTTAGGGGAGGCCGCCTATATTCTAGGCGTGAGGATCTACCGGGATAGATCCAAGAGACTCTTAGCCCTTAGTCAGAGTACTTACATTGATAAGGTACTGGAGAGGTTCTACATGGAGCAATCCAAGAAAGGATACCTTCCAGTGAGACATGGCCTTACTCTTTCAAAGAGCCAGTGTCCTACAACACAGGCTGAGAGGGATGACATGAGTCGAATTCCTTATGCTTCGGCAGTAGGATCGATCATGTATGCAATGTTGTGTACTAGACCAGATGTGGCATATGCTGTGAGCATAACCAGCCGATACCAATCCAATCCTGGTCTGCAGCACTGGGTGGCTGTAAAGAACATCCTTAAATATCTGAGAAGAACTAAGGATCTGTTCTTGGTCTATGGGGGACAAGAAGAGCTCAGTATACAGGGCTACACTGATGCTTCGTTCCAGTCTGACCCTGACGACTTTAGATCGCAAGCCGGCTATGTGTTCAAGTTAAATGGAGGCGCTGTATGCTGGAAGAGCTTCAAGCAATCTACCATAGCATATTCTACAACCGAAGCTGAGTATGTAGCTGCTTCTGAGGCAGCCAAGGAAGCTGTTTGGATAAGAAAGTTCTTATGTGATCTTCAAGTGGTACCTAGTGCAATGGACCCCATTGAACTCTACTGTGACAACAATGGAGCAATTGCACAAGCTAAGGAACCACGGTCTCATCAAAGATCCAAACACATACTCAGAAGATTTCACCTGATCAGAGAGATCATAGACAGAGGTGATGTCAAGATTAGCAGAGTAGACACAGATAACAATCTAGCAGACCCATTGACCAAGGCTTTGGTGCAGCAGAAGCATGATGGTCACGCTAGAGATATGGGGTTGAGATTGCTCAACTTCTAGGTCTTAGTGCAAGTGGGAGATTGTTGGTGTATATGCCCTAGGACCAAGCTTTGGTCAACTTATGTACTACTTGACATTGATATTTATATATCATTCTGGCATTGTCGTTATCATTGTCTGTCTACACCTGCGATTGTGTACTTACATGATAATGTCCCTGGAGACAGATTGGATCTGTGCTCAAATAATCATCCCCAGTCAATGTACCTTAGTAGATATGGGACAACTATGGTACTTGTAAAACTGGTATGTGGGCTGGTTAGGCACGGGGTGCTAATGCAGACACATGGGTATATTATGGGAGGATATACTGGATAGACCCGCTATGAGGCTATGACTTGGTGTCATGAGTTATCCTCATAAGTGACAGGAGATGCATTGATCCCTTGACTTGAGGTCATTGATCATTCTATATGGTTAGAGACTTGCTTTGATGCAACCTAACACCTTGCCGTAGTTGGAAGGTCATAAAGGTTGTCATTGAGCGTGTCACGACCCATATGAGAAGGTCAATGGACAGACATAGGATTTGCCCCTTCCTTTGGGAAGCTTGATATCCATGGAGCTCCTCTATGGTTCTATGACTGAAAGTGTATGGCCATACCCAGGTAAGAACCTGATTTAGTCATAGCCATGTGATTGGGTGAAAACAAGTGGTGACACACTTGTCCAATCGGATATCAGTTCGGCAAAGAGACTGTAATGCATCTGTACCTAGTTGCGATGATGGGGATGTCGATGTCGATATCCATTCCAATGACCTGGGTAGCAGCGATGCACTGCTAGGTGCCACTCACTGCTTGTGGTGACCTTTGGTCAGCACTGCCAGCGTCAGAGGAACCTATAGGGTCGCACACCTTGATACTTGAGTTCTCGTATTGATCGGGAAGCCTTATGATCGAGTTATTGGATAACTCGGATCTTATTGGGAGATTTCATCAGCGCCAATGGGCCTGATGAGATGGAAGAATATTATTGGAGCCAAACTTCATTTTTGGCAGGTTGACCCGTATTTGACCATGGTTGGTCACATTTGAATTAGGGTTGCATTGGATTGGATCCAAGTGCTTAATCAACCCATGTAATGGAGTTTGGGCTAGCTCATTATCCAATGAGACCCAATAACAAGTTCTCATGAAGAGATGAGAGGTTAAAAGGGTATAATGGGGAGAGACACAACCCCATTGGCGCCTAAGGGGCATAATGGGGTTAGGGTGGCAAAATTGCTTCATTAAGGAAGCAATTGGCGCCTAGCCCTCTTCCATTGATGGAATGCATGCCTTTAAGGCATTGCTTGGGGCGCAAGGCAAGGCCTTGGCGCACAAGGAAGGCGTGGAGCTTAATGAGGAAAGGTTGAATGAAAATTAAGGAAATGTCTTAGAGACTTTCCTTATCTCAAACCTCTTCATCCTAGCCCTACACTTGTCTTGATCCTAGCCCATACCCTAACCGCCTCTTGCCCTATAAATCAGATCCTAATCGCCCCCTCATAATGATGATCGACACTTGAAGGCGTGAATACAAGAGGAGGGGCGAAACCAAAGGTTTGAAGGGCGACAACTTCAAGAAGTGGCGCATCTTCTTCTTCCATCAAACCCTAGCCGCAAGCTTCATCCTTTCTTCCTCCTTTGGCGCAAGAGACTTGAAGGCTTGGCGGCATTCTCCTTATTCCTCTCTTCTTCATCAATTGGCGCTTCTACCTTGGAGGTGGCGCAAGTACTGAAGAGGGAGCACAAGGCTTGGATCTTCTTCCCGAGGCTAGCACCGGGCGAGGAAGAAGAGAACTCAAGAGATCCGTGTGTGTGAGATTGCAGAGGGCGGACACTTGGACGCCTACATCGGCATCGCTCTCTTCTTTCCTATAAGGTATTTCTTAACTCATCGTGTCGACTCCCTTGCATGCGATCTTCACTGGGTTTTTGGGACCGGCCTGTTTCGGGGACATTCTTCCGCTGTGCAAATATGTATGTCCATGACTCTGAAAAATTGTAAAATGTCCCCGGGGTTTCCCAACAATCCACTCATCTGACCTAGTCAGATCCATTGCCCTTGCATGCACCAAGTCGTAACTGACTTGAGTCGACCTAATGGTCAACCATGCATTCGCCAGGGCTGAACAACCCTCATGAGTTCTGGCAAGCGGGTGTGACCCCGGGCCTAACTCATGTGTGTTCACTAGTCGTCTCAATCAGACATCGCTACATGCCTGTCTGCAGTCGACCTATAGCCATCTCGTGCTTACGCACAGATGCTATCTGGTCGACCCATCAAGGCTGTCAGATGATCTGATCAGACTGTTTGGATCTAACCTAGGGGATGACTTCAACCCTAATAACCCGTCTAAGGGTTTAAAGCAGGCGCCTCTTAGATCTAATGAGAGTCGCGCATGAGAAGAAGTTTTGAAGAAAACATAGATGCGCCAACATACATGCGCCAACATACATGCGCCAACAAAAACATATACTAAGATGTATGTTAGTTTCGCATGTCATCTAGATCTAAGCATATGCGCAAGTATGGATCAAACATGAAGACCAAGCATTAAGCAATCATAAAACGATGCATAAAACCTGCTCTGATACCAATTGAAAGTCCCCTTTCAATAAGGGGGGCCGAAACCCTAAAGTGGCGCATACAAAACATGGGCAGCGGATACTAGGGTTTCATGGGATCGATGCATGTATTATGATCAACATTAAAACTTTTGAATGCAAGAAAGAATGCGATTCATACCATGGCCATTTCTAGATGGCGCCTTGGAAGCAAGAGAACAAAAGAGGTCTCCTCCAAATCGTCACACACAAGATGATCAACGGCTTGCTCCTTCTTGTCGTCCCTTGTGCTAGCAAGGATCGTCCAAGGTGTCTTTGATCGTTTGAAGGGAAGAGAGAGCTTTCCTTGCTTGGCGATTTTTTTCTTCTTTCGTCTACCACCTTTTTTCACACGAATGTGTGTAGAGCCAAAGGCAAAACGGCGACAAGAGGGCGAGAGAGGGGCGACGTGAGAGAGATGTGGTCACGTTGTGACATGCTATCTAAAAATAGCAAAACCATCTCAACGTTCAAGTGACCCCAATCGCAAATGCCAACTTGAACCATACGCTCATCCAATGAGCTGGTTCAAATCGATTTGGTTCAATAACCAAATAAACCAAGCAATTAGTCCAGATTATAATAAACCCCTAAGGCTTAAGATCTGACCATTGATCTCTCGATGCTCCTGATCTCACTGATCTAGCATCTATTCTCTCAATCGAAGCTTACCGATCTCAAGCCCTAATCAATCAAACATGATCAGACTAGATCTCACTTACAATCAGAGACTAAATCCCTTTAAACTGAACCCAAACAATTCAGTCCACACGAGCTGACTTAAGTAAGCCATATCATCAAATTGTGCGACCCTAAGGGTTTCCTTTAAATGTCGGTAACGATAACTTACGTTATCACGATCAGTGAGGGGTATCTAGCAACACATCACTGTCTCTCGATATAAAGGAAAGAGTCTTCCAAGACTACACCCAAACCACAGCACAAGTGTGAATCCAATTCACAAGGCATGCAAATTTCCTTTGCCACTGGATGTTCTTATTGGACAAGCGTGTCAAGCTTGTAGCTCCAATATGATGAGTATGATTAGATCAGATGAACACTGTCACCTGGGTATGGCCATACACTTTCTCAATCATCTCATACAGAGGGGGGCCCCTTTAGAACATCACACTCCAATTAAGGAGACGGCAATCCTTTATCTATCACTAGTGCCCTAACCTGACTCAAGCTCACCATCCAAGATAGTCTATAACCATTATGTTTCAAATGATATTGAACTACCTCAAAACAATGACAATCATCATTTAGAAACACAAGTGATCTCAAGTCAGAGGAAATGTGCCACTTGTTGCAATCAAGGATTATTCACATTGTGACAAGCAATTGAATATCCTAGTAGGGTCTGTCCAGTACATCCAATGTACCCATGAGTCTACATCTTATTCCATGCTCGAAGCATCCTATAAGATTAGAACACATATTAGTCTCAATCATATCAAGGCTGTCTCATGTTCGCCAAGATATATCGACTAAGGACTTTACTGCATGTCAGCCCAGCTGAACAGCATTGAGACATTATTCAGAAGTATATGTATTGCAGCAGATAATATAACAAACTGAATAACAACCATTGCCTTTATAAACATAAGAGTTTATACATGATACTGTTACAATCCCAAGGCCTCAAACATTAGCCTTAAGGGCATACCCCAACAATCTCCCACTTGCACTTAATCTAATGGTTGAGAAATCTCAAACCCATATTATTACAGTGCTTCTCATGCTTCTGCTGCGCCAGAGGCTTGGTAAGCGGGTCTGCCAGATTGTCATCTGTATGAACCTTGCAGACTTTGATCTCGCCACGATCTATGATCTCCCTGATCAAGTGAAACCGTCTCTGTATGTGCTTGGACTTCTGGTGCGACCGTGGTTCCTTTGCTTGTGCAATTGCTCTAGTGTTATCACAGAAGATAACCAAAGGATCTGCACTCGAAGGAACAACACCAAGTTCTTGAACGAACTTACGAATCCACACTGCCTCCTTGGATGCTTCCGAGGCTGCAACATACTCGGCTTCTGTTGTGGAATCAGCAACGATTGACTGTTTGAAACTTTTCCACACCACTACTCCTCCATTCAAGCTAAAAACATAGCCTGATTGCGATCGGAAATCATCCTGGTCAGACTGGAACGAAGCGTCAGTATATCCTTCTATACTGAGTTCTTCCTGACCACCATACACCAAGAACATATCTTTGGTCCTCCGAAGATATTTTAAAATGTTCTTGACTGCAATCCAGTGCGCCATACCTGGATTACTTTGGAACCGACTGGTCACGCTTAACCCGTAACCGACGTCTGGGCGAGTACACAACATCGCATACATAATGGATCCATAAGGCTCAGTCTGAAAATAGTCTCTAAAAATAATTATAATATAAATAATTTTCTCAAAGAAGAATCAAAGATGTCGCCGGAGGTCTGAAGTGGATGCCGGTGGAAAGAGTCGAGCAGGCAAGAAGCAGAGGTGGAACAGATGCTATCTGAAAAGCTGCTAGCCATGATGGTGCCGATAGTAGAGTGAGTAATCTCTAGTGGTCTGCTAGAGAATACAGTCCCGTAGGTGAGATCGTCAGGCTATGGAAGATAATACTACACATAAAAAATTTTCAGAGTTAACAATGAAGAATGCTGCATGAATAAATAAAATCATGGAATAAGAGGCAGCAAAAGAAATAAGAATGTGCTGGTGATATGATCCAGTGTCGACGGCTGGAAACAGTAGTGTCAGAGGCAGATGCAGTGGTAGCTGGTGGTAGAAGACAGTTGCTTTCGAAGATTTCTGAATCTGGGCGCAAAGGAAGCTATAACATGTAGAAAACAAACAATGAAGTTTCTGAATTTTTTTTTTTTATGAAAAGTAGCCCTACCCAAAAATAAGATTTAATGATCCAATAAGAAGATGGACAGAACCAAGTTGTAGAATAAGATATGTTCTTTTCAGGTGTATAAAAATCAAGGGATCAAAATCCATCAGGAATTTAGGGTATCAACAGAAAGAGGGCTACTCAGATTACAAAATTGCAAAAACTGCACAAAAGTTAATCAAATTCGAAAAGTTGGCATATGTTTTAGAAAGATCCATATATTTTAAAATTCAGCAAAAATATCCAAATAATAGACAAAGATAAGTACTTCCATGTTGTGCATAAAATCAAAAATTTTTACAACCCAGTTTCTTAAAATCGCAGTGAGAAAACACCAAGACAGAAAGCAGAAAAGCAGAGTTAAAATACGGTACCGTAAAATATCTTACGGCAGTGCCGTAATTTGCAAAAAGCGCCCGGGTAAAAAATATGCAGGAAATACGGAACCGTGGAATTCCTTACGGTACTGACGTAAAAGTCAAAAAATTTTCGGATGAAAAGCAGTCAAAATTACGGCATGTGAATTCAAAAATGGTCAGAAAATACGGTACCGTAAAAGAAATACGGTATCGCCGTAAAATCCATAAAACTCTCGGGAGAAGAAATCAACACAGATTACGGGCATGGAATAGATTACGGCAGTGCCGTATTTTGCAAAAAATATTATTTTCCCTGCAAAAATAAGAGAAAAATCAATTCTAAAAAAATAAACTAAAATAAAAGAAACTAAACTAAGACAAAAGTGCTTGGGTTGCCTCCCAAGAAGCGCTAATTTTAGGTCCATAGCTTGACCAAAAATCAATATCATGGTGAAACAGGTGAATCAGTTCCAAAGTATAAAGCATATAATTTTCTGCATTTTCTTCTTCCTAAAAGTTTAGCCACTAATCCAAATATCCAAAATTCAATACAAATCATGATCAATGTGGCTTTCTCAAGTATGCAGAAATTAAAATTTTCAAATCCTCTCATGGTAATCTTTATGATTTTCCTATGTTTGTCAAAATGTAAAATCATAAGTCCTTTCTTCAAATTTATGTTTTCAATGGCAATGAGAAAAGGACTTTGATCAAAATATTCAAGCATTGGATCATCATAATAGTAGTTTTTCCATTCTACATCAGATTCCTCAATAAAGCACAAATTTTCAAATAAATCACAAGAGCCAATAATAGACATGGGCAAAGTATCATCATGGTGAGATTCATTAATTTTTACAACATTCAAATCCTTATCAAGTTCCTCATGCACATCATCAAATAATTTGTCAATTTCAAAATTATCATCAAAATCAAGATGAGACTCTACAAAATCAATTTCTTCATGTCTCCCCACAAATAATTCATCATCAGAAAAGTCAAAATCAGAATCATATAAGAAATAAGATTTATCAATGTTTACAATAAAATCAGAGTTAACCTTAGGAGTTTCATCATAAATTTCATCAATATCACCAAAATCATAGTGGGGCTCATCAATGTCTATAATTTTTGAACCTTCATCATCCTCATCAGATTTAACCATAAACAAGATATTATCAAAATCATAATTATCATTAAAAGAAGGTTTTTCAATTTCAATTTTCTCAATCTTTTCCTCAAATAGACTATTAGATAAATCAATATCAAAATTATCAGCAACAGAGTGAGATTCATCAAAGTTCACATAAGGCTCAATCTCAAAACAATCATGATCACAGGGGGATTTTTCTAGTTCAAGTTCTTCAGTATCAAATTCAAATTGTGGTTCAGAAGCATGATCAGAGAAATCATCATATAAAGAAGTTCGATTTTCCCATCTAGAATACAATTGATCTCTTTCTTGCCATGATAAATTGAGATTTAAAAATGGGCAATCAGAGGAACAATGATTAGGATATCCACAAATAACATAGCTATCAGAAGAACATTATTTCATAACAGGGTGCTTATTAGAAGTGTTTAATTTATGAACCAAATAATCTATCTCACCTTCAGCAGTGCACCATGAATCATCTTGATAACATGAAGAATTAGAATTTTGAGGCATGTTAAATTTGCAATCACAAGTATAATGATCAGAAGATTTACAAATATTGCAATAAATAAGAGGAATATTGTGTAATTTCCATATTTCTCCAAGAGTCATCTGTGAATAATCTTTATGCTCACCTTGAGGCATGTATACCTTACTTCTTTGAGATGCCCATGAATTGTCATGAAAAGACATATTTATCTATCAAGGTCAGAAAGATAATCCAATACCAATCAATCAAATTGTTTTTTCTTTTTTTTTCTTTTATTTTTCAGAATATAGGAAAAAAAAATAGAAAATCTAAGACACAAGCAAATTCACAAATTTCAGAAATACAAGCTCTGTCACAACTTGTGAAAATCCAAAACCTGCAAAAACAAAAAAAACAAAGTTAAA
Source organism: Costus lasius (assembly GCA_027563935.2). Lineage (NCBI taxonomy): Eukaryota > Viridiplantae > Streptophyta > Magnoliopsida > Zingiberales > Costaceae > Costus > Costus lasius. The sequence continues at coordinate 56,185,283 of CM050448.1, forward strand.
TCTAAAACAAATAAAACTTAGTCTAGCAATACTAACAACTATTTTGATATTAACAAAACTAAGGTCCCCGGCAACGGCGCCAAAAACTTGATATCCCGTAAGGTAACACAACAAGTTTGGCACGCGTATACTTTGGACTAATCCCCGGCAATGGCGCTAAAAACTTGATAGGATTCCGCAAGTGCACGGAATTATCGAAGTAATAAAAATATCGATCCACAGAGACCTTATTGTTAATTACCAAATAATTGTTTTCTCGCTAGCTAAGTAAACCGAATATGATGAAAGCAAGCAGTATAGCTAACACGAAGGATAATCAGAGAGATAAACATGGGACTAGGGTTTCATCCACCTTGATTTCAATGATAAGATATAAATTAAAGGTTCATCAATCAAATCTTGCTATGATAAAGACCTAATTTACTTCATAAAAGGATTATCTCACTTTCGTGCAGATAATCACACAGAGACCAATCCTCGCTTTCGCGCAAGATCTATCCCAACGCTGCAGATAAGTAAATCATCAACAAAGAACTCAAGGATCACTTTGTGCATCTGAATTCTAAGTTGATCATCACAAGTGGAGCCTCAAGGAACACTTTCGTGCATCCGAGTCTCAACACAGGTTCTACCTAGGGTTTTCTAACGTTTAGATCCTCACTTTCGTGCAAGATCTCCACGTTTGACACAATAACTCACTCCTAGATCAATATTATTAAACATGGCAATTAATCTACTAGAACAGATCAAATTAGATCTAACCTAAGGAAGGGATCCTAACATGCAACTATAGGGTTCCAAGTTCTCAAGCAAATCACCTTTCAGTCTCACTGCGAAAACTCTAAAACATGGATAATAACATAGATCTATGGAAAGTTAAAGACAATTAATCACAAAAGTAGAATTATCACAACGAAAATTATCATAACAAAAATAGAAGAGTTATCTAATCATTAAGAATCAAGGAGATTACACCCCATGTCCCAAAATAGTATTAAGCCTGCATGAAGGAGGAGATACAATAAATCATAGTCTTAGAAAGTCAAAAATCAAAGAAGGGAAGAAGAAAAGTTACAAAACAGGTGCTATAATTAAATTACTGCACCGTAATTTACAGCAAAACTCGATGAACAGTGCTATCACAACTAATTTCGTCGATTTCTCCTCCGATCGGACTCAAAACGCTCTGAAACTTCTGTGGTGTCTTCCTCTCCTCCAAGCAAAACTTCTGAGTGAAAATAACGGCCTAAGGTGCCCTCTATGCCTCTCGGCGTGAGGCCAAACCCTAACCGCCTCTCTGTTGATTGCTCCCTCAAATCTGGATAAAAATTCTCCCTTTCTGTGCGTGTATCTTCGCCTCTTAAAGGCAAAGTGGTAGCAACTTTCCGATTCCAATTTGGAGCTCTGGATCAAAAGTTATGGCCCAAACAATTTTCAGCCGCGGAAAACTCACGATTTTGATTGGAAATTACGGTCGTGTAATAATTTATGGCAGTGCCGTATTTTCATTCTATGCACCGAAAGTCAAAATTATGGCCCGTAAAATATTTCTCGATGGTGCCGTAAAATCGGATGAGTACTCTGGTCTGGATCGCTTGGGAAATACAGTACCGTAGAATCGTTTACGGCCGTACCGTAAAATCAGCAAAGGTTTCTGTTCTGAAAGCGCTGAAAAATAAGGCAGTGTAATTCTTTATGGTACTGTTTGAAATTAAGGTACCATAAAAATGGATTATGGCACTACCGTATTTTGCTAAGTTGCTCCATTTTGCGTAAAGTTTCTTAGGTGACCTCCTCTTGATGATGGTAACTCTTTTATGTGTTTGATTTTGCTTGAAAACGCCATAAAATAATGCCTTTTTATCTGAAAATCATGAAAAACCAAAATAGAAGTAGACTTTGCAATATTCGATGAATTTAGCATGAAAACAAGTAAAAGATCCTCAATTTTAGCATGAAAAGATACATAAAATGATACAAAATATACTATATATTTTGGTGTCATCAGTTAGTTCTTTCATATGGCCCACCCTACTTATTTGGGCCTTACGCTAGAGTTTTAGAGTACTATTGAAATGAGAGTAGAGACTATCATTGATGTCAACCTTGGGCACCTTACTTTTCAACTAGGGAATCTTGAGCACTCTATGACGCTAGCTCAATTGCGAGGCGTCTATGGCTTTCCAAAGTCCTGCATGCGTAAGGTGCCCAGAGATTATTCTAAGAACCACTTTTGGAGGGAGATCACTTTGGAGTACAACTTTTTGGCATGGGTTGCCCCGGCGATGAGCATCAACAACCCGGTCCTATGATATGTCCACAAAGTTATGACCCACACCATTTTTGGATGTAGCGACAGTGATGTTATGATCCGTCAATCTGAGTTATTCTATTTGTGGACTATATTGTATGCTTTTCAGGTAGACTCGGGGTACCATCTAGCAAAGTAGTTCAGCTAGGTGGCACATTCGAATAAAGGAGCTATTGTGATGGGTGGTTTGATCACCCCACGAGCAGTCTCTTTGGGGATCATTCCTTATGGTACAGCAGAAGCTTGTGGCAACAATCAACTTGATATCAAGTCGTGCATTGCGATGAAGCTTCTTATCCATCGTAGTTGTAAGTAACCCTAGGTCACATACGCATATAAAAGTTTTCTTGCTTTACTAGGTCCAAAATCGAATGACTTAAACATATGATCAACTTTTAACAACTTGTATAGAACAAGTGAGGATGTTACCATGGCCATGAGAGGCGGCTTGGAAGAAGAAAGGGGCGAATGCCTCTTCTCCAAAGGAATCACACATAGGATGAGACAGGCCTCCTTCCTTGCGCTCCTTGTGCTAGCAAGTCACCAAGGTTTCTTTTGTCGTGTGAAGAGATGTCTCTTTCTTTGCTGGGCGAACTCCCTCTCTTGGCGTGAAGACAAACCAAAGACGAGAGCAAGAGAACAAGGGGCGAGCAGCTTTCTTACGTTCGAAAACGTGGGAGGTTTTTCCAAAAAGAAAAACGCCTTCCAAAAATAGTAAGCACTTAACTCCCCATGAAGCCATCGATTGAACCAACCGAAACTTGTCTCTTAATTGAACCATGCGTTCACTAAGTGAACCGGTTCAATTCCATTTGGTTCAAGGACCAAATCGAACCAGCTCTGGTTATGATCTCTTTGAACCAAATGGCTCAAGATCTAACCACACATCTCTTGACCCTCTTGATCTCTTCGATCAAGCATCAATTCTCCCGATCGAAGCTTACCGATCACATGCCCTAATCAATCAAACATGATCAGACTAGATCTCACTTCCGATCAGAGTTTAAATTGCTTTAAACTGAACTAGAACAATTCAGTCCACACGATCTGACATAAGTAAGCCACATCATCAAATTGTGCGACCCTAAGGGTTTCCTTCATTGTCGGTAACGATAACATATGTTATCATGATCAGAGAGGGGTATCTAGCAACACATCACTGTCTCCCGATATGAAGGAAAGAGTCTTCCAAGACTACTCCCAAACCATAGCACAAGTGTGAATCCAATTCACTCAGTATACATGTTCCCTTTGCCACTGGATGTTCTCGTTAGACAAGCCTGTCAAGCCTGTAATTCCAACACGATGAGAATGGTTAGATCAGATGAATATAGTCATCTGGGTATGGCCATACACTTTCTCAAGCATCTCATCCGGAGGGGGCCCCAGTAGAACATCACACTCCAACTAGGAGAGGCAATCCTTTATCTATCACCAGTGTCCTAACATGACTCATGCCCACTATCCAAGATAATCCTTAACCATTATCTTTCAAATGATATTGAAGTACCTCAAGACAATGCCAATCATCACTTAGTAACACAAGTGATCTCAAGTCAGAGGGAATATACCACTTGCTTGCTTATAAGTACTTATTCACATTGTGACAAACAATTGAATATCCTAAGTAGGGTCAGTCCAGTACATCCAATGCACCTATGTGTCTAAATCTTATTCCATGCTCGTAGCATCCTATAAGACCAGAACACATATTAGTTTCAATCATATCAAGGCTGTCTCATGTTCACCAAGATATCTGGACTAAGGACAACTCTGAATGTCAGCAAAGCTGAACATCATTGAGACATTACTCAGAGGTATACATACAGCAGCAGACAATGCAACAATCTGAATAACAACAATTGCCTTTATAAACATATACTCAGTTTGTACATGATACTGATAATAACCCAAGGCCTCAAACATTAGCCTTAAGGGCATACCCCAACAATCTCCCATTTGCACTTAAACTAATGGTTGAGAAATCTCAAACCCATATTATTACAGTGCTTCTCAAGCTTCTGCTGCGCCAGAGGCTTTGTAAGTGGGTCAGCTAGATTGTCATCTGTATGTACCTTGCAGATCTTGATCTCTCCTCGATCTATGATCTCACGGATCAAATGAAACCTTCTCTGTATGTGCTTGGACTTCTGGTGTGACCGTGGTTCCTTTGCTTGTGCAATCGCTCCAGTGTTATCACAGAAGATAACCAATGGATCTGCACTTGAAGGAACAACACCAAGTTCTTGAATGAACTTACGAATCCATACTGCCTCCTTTGATGCTTCTGAGGCTGCAACATACTCGGCTTCTGTTGTGGAATCAGCAACAATTGATTGTTTGAAACTCTTCCACACCACTGCTCCTCCATTCAAGCTAAAAACATAGCCTGATTGCGATCGGAAATCATCTTGGTCAGATTGAAACGAAGCATCAGTATATCCTTCAATACTGAGTTCTCCCTGACCTCCATAGATCAAGAACATATCTTTGGTTTTCCGAAGATATTTTAAAATGTTCTTGACTGCAATCTAGTGTGCCTTCCCTGGATTACCTTGGAACCGACTGGTTACGCTTAACCCGTAAGTGACGTCTGGGCGAGTACATAACATCGCATACATAATAGACCCAATAGCCGAAGCATAAGGCGTATTGTCCATCTCATCTTTCTCAGACCGTGTTTGAGGACACTGGCTCTTTGAAAGATTCAGACCATGTCTGACTGGAAGATATCCTCTTTTAGAATTTTCTAAATGGAATCTCTCCAGGACCTTATCGATGTAAGTACTCTAGGATAGCCCGAGAAGCCTATTAGATCTATCTCTAAAGATCTTCACACCTAATATATAGGTTGCTTCTCCTAAATCTTTCATCTGGAAACATTTTCTTAACCATGCTTTGACTGCATGCAGTTCAGGAATATCGTTTCCAATGATTAAGATATCATCGACGTAGAGGACTAGGAAAGTAATCACGCTCCCACTAAACCTTTTATATATACACGGGTCATCTTCATTTTTGATGAAACCAAATTCAGAAACTGATTCATCAAAACAAATATTCCAGCTTCTCGATGCTTGTTTTAGTCCATAAATGGACTTCTTTAATTTGCATATCTTATGACGTTCTGATGGATTGATGAAACCTTCAGGCTGTGAGATAATCCCACACTCCATCAGATAGTCAGTAAACTCACGACTCAAGTATTCTCCACCTCGATCTGAACGAAGTGCCTTGATATTACGGCCTAACTGATTCTGTACTTCGTTTTTTTTAATTCTTTGAACTTGTCAAAAGATTCACTCTTATGTCTCATTAGATAGACATAACCATACCTACTAAAATCTTCAGTAAAAGTAATGAAGTATAAATAGCCACCTCTGGCATGTTTACTAAACGGCCCACACACATCACTGTGAATTAGGTCAAGTAAACCTGAAGCCCTTTCACCTTTATTAGAAAAAGGAGTCTTCGTCATTTTACCCATTAAACAAGCTTTGCATGTATCAAGCTCCTCATAGGAGAATGATCCTAGCAGTCCATGATCATGCAACCGCTTAATGCGCTTCTTGTTAATGTGGCCTAAACGACTATGCCATAATAAGGTGCTATCATCAGCATACATGGCTTTCTTGTTATCAATTTGTTGTACAGAACATTCCATGTCCAACATGTATAACCCATTGTTAATCGACCCAGTTGCATAAACAATATTATCATATGAAATACAACACTGTGAAGTTTTGCATTCAAAAGAAAAACCTTTCCTGACAAGAGCAGGAATAGAGATAATATTCTTAGTTATGCTTGGTACAAAATAACAATTGTCAAGTTCTAATACAAAACCAGATGGTAAAGAGATGTTATATTCCCCTACAGCAACAGCAGCAACCCGTGCCCCGTTTCTAACTCGTAGGTCCACCTCATGCTGTCCCACCTGTCTTCTTCTCTTGAGTTCCTGCACATTTGAACAAATGTGAACTCCACATGCAGTGTCCAACACCCATGAAATAGAAGAAGCTACCATGACTTCAGTCACATAAATACCTGAGCCAGAAGTGAAAGGCTTGCTTCCCTTCTTCTCTCCTTGGAGCGCTCTACAGTCCTTCTTCCAGTGACCCAGCTGGCCACAATGGAAACATCTGTTGTCCTTTGACCGCTTCACCTTTTGTTTCAAAGCCTTGTTCTAGCTCTTGATAGGGGTTTTGCCCTTCTTCCCCTTCTTCTTATTCCTTGAAGGAATCATTAAAACAGAGGATGAAGGCTTTCCCTTCTCAAGTGTCTGCTCTGTAGTACAGAGCATGTTCAGTAACTCTGCCGGAGTGCAGTCGATTTTGTTCATATTAAAATTAATGATGAACGGATCGAAAGAAGCCAGGAGAGACTGCAAAATAATATCTACAACAAGTTCTTGATTGATGGTATGTCCCAGTTTCTCTAGAGCTTCTTTGTACCCAATCATCTTGAGTACGTGAGCTCCCACTGGACTCCCTTCAGTCAGTTTGCTATGAAAGAAAAGTTTTGTCAAGTTATAGCGTTCAGTCCTTGCCTGTGCAGCATACAACATTTTGAGATTTGCTATAATATCAATAGCAGACAAATCCTCATGCTGACGCTGGAGCTCGGGCGTCATTGACGCAAGCATAAGGCAAGCGACATCAGTACTATCACTGACGTGCTTCTCATAAGCATCCCGAACCGCCCTTGCGGCGTTCGCAGCGGGTTGAGCCGGTATTGCTGACTCAAGGACATACAGCTTCCTCTCAGCTTTAAGTACAATCTTAAGCTGTCTGTACCAGTCTGAGAAGTTTGGCCCAGCAAACTTCTCCTTTTCCAATATGGATCGCAAATTGAGCCCTGTGGTGTTCGTTGCTGCAGGAATCTACAACATAGCAAGAACAACAAGGTCAGTATGCATGTTAGAACCAATCCAGGACTTAAGAATGATTCTTTTCTCACTATTTTATCTGACTGAAAAATCCAATAAAACAGCCCGAAAGAGTGAAACTCTTTTAGTGAGATGGGATCCAGATTTCATACTTGATTTCCGCGTCCCGCTCAGGCGAGATAAGATACACAGAGAGTTCAAGCACTAGTCACTGGTAGGCTATCCATGCCAATCGCCATCCCGTGCGATTCCCCTTCATCTAGGCAATCCAGAAGACTATGCCAACTGAGTTGGTACAACACGGTCTTTGATTCCTCAGATGGCTGCCTCCATCTGGCTATCATATGCTCAATATGTAGCCTATATGGTCAAGCTGACCTGACCTACTTCCTGGACCACCACGTGCTATGCTGAGCAACGAGAAGCGATAAATCCCTTCTCTGTAGCATGTAGGTGTAATCACGCACCGTCTGAAGATAGCTGGGCGTGCCCACTGAGTGGGTACAACACGGCCCCAACGATAGTCAGAACAGTGAGGTTTCGCGTCAGAAGGCAATCGAGCTTGATATTAACGTTGGATTTTATCGGTCTTTTATCTTCTTACTATCATGCAAATTCTACAGTGATAGCAGAAGAATAAAACATGCTTGTGCTAATATTACTTAAAACAGTAAATGTGTAAGATCCAAGGATCTTAAGTTCTGGTAAGCATTATTTGGATTTAAATAAAATCAGTAACCGTGATATTTTGTTCATGATTTAAATAAAATTATTGATTGTGATATTTTTATGTATTGGTTGATAGTTAATTAACTAGAAATTTTTGGTTATTGATTTTTGTAAATTAATTAGAGATTATTTGTTTGATTATTGACTGTTAATTTATGATAAATTATCATTGGTTGTTTGTGATAAATTAATTAGGATTTTGGGTTGCAAATTTTAAGTTAATTAATTAGACCTTATTGGTTAATTAATTATACTCTATTGGATAATTAAATCCTTATTGGATGTTAGTTAAATCCTTAATGGATTTTCGTTAAGTGATTGGTTAATGGTTAAGTTAATTAAATAATTAGTTAATTATGAGATATTGGGTTATTGGGTTTAAAATTCGAAATTATTAGTTAAATGGGTTAAACCCTATTGGAATAAATTGGTTAATGGGTTTAAAATTTTAAAACCCAAAGTTTAAGTGATAATATCGATTAGGGTGAGATTAGTGGCGATTTGGGAGTCTTGAGAAAATTGAGGTGGCGGCTTGAAAGAACTTGGCGACTCTTGGAAAGCTTGGAGGCGATTTTTTTTGGTGTTTCTTCTTCATCTTCTTCCTCTTGGCGATCTTCTTGAAGTGAAGAAATTTCCTTGGTGAGTCTTGGAGATCCTTTGGGCGACCCCAAGGCTTTGGACGAAATTTTGGAAGGGTTTTCATCCTTGTGTTCACGGTTTAAGAGGTGAGTGGAGTGTTTTTTTTGATTTCTAGTAATTTGGTTGTATTAATTGATGCATGAGATTGATTAGAAATTTGATCATGCTAAATCGAAATTCAAGATTTCACCATGTTAAATACCGAATTTAAGATCTTCTTATTTTGATGAAAAACCGAATTTTTTACAATGGTAGAACTTCTTATTTTGATGAAAAACCGAATTTATGCAAAGGTATATATATAACATGAAAAACCGAAAGTTTAATGGATGTATATCTCATGTGAAGAATCGAAAATGGCAAGGAGATATTTATAATGAAAACCTAATTTATTCATGATGATTCTTGTTAACTAAGGGTTTGATTTAAGTTGGGAATTTTATCATGCTAACAATGGAATTAAGATGTATTTTTGTGAAAACCAAAATTTGGCAAATGTGTGTATATTTTGAAAACCGAAATTTTGATGATTTTATTTATGAAATCCGAAAGTTAGCAACATGAAAGTTAAGGTATTCTTTTATGGAATTTAGGAGGTTTTAAATCAATGATTTTGAGCATGAGATTGATGTTAACTAAGGTTTAAAATTTAGTAAATAATATGTTATGTTAACCGTGGATCACATGTAGTAATTAATATGAATACATGATTTTTATGTCAATTTTTGGATGCTTGTTAAATGCAAATCATGAATATTCCTTTATGTGTATTTATAGATTGTTTGATAAATTGTGGTAATTTTATGTTTCTTTATGAGTGTAGCATGTACCCTTGTTTGAGAAGAATTGGGTGATAACATAGCAAGATTACACTGAACTAATCAGCATGAAATATAAGGACTACACTATGTGATCTTCATTATGTGATTCTTTGATAATTATGTGGGGTTGTGTTTTTGGAAAATTATGTGGTCATGTGATGGTTAGGACTAAGGCTAGGTGTGACTATGAACTCAAAGGGATAGTTCTTATGTGATATGTGAAGGGTTTGAGTTTCAGCCCTGTACTGTGATATGTGAGGGGGTTGATGTTCAACCTGCCTATTATGATTATTGTGATGGGGGTTGAAGTTCAGCCTGTCCGATGTGATTTTTGTGATGGCTATCCTAGAGTCAAGTTGACACTTAGGAGTCCACCTTTGTAAAATATGTCCACCTATGTGAAATTATGAAATAAGATATGTGTGTTGTCCAGTAGGAACCTTTTGGGAGAACGGGTTTTGACCCAAAGTGCCATGTCTTGGTCGGACAGGGGCCACCTCTTAATGTCATTACTCTTTTATGTGTTGGGAATGATATAAGACCCAAAGTGCCATGTCTTGGTCAGACAGGGGCCACCTCTTGATGTCATCATTCTCGTTTTATGTTATGGCGTGATAGACCAGCGTGCCACGTCGTGACCTGACGGGGGCCACCTCCTGATTCTATTCTCGTTTTATGTTATGGCGTGATAGACCAGCGTGCCACGTCGTGACCTGACGGGGGCCACCTCCTGATTCTATTCTCGTTTTATGTTATGGCGTGATAGACCAGCGTGCCACGTCGTGACCTGACGGGGGCCACCTCCTGATTCTATTCTCGTTTTATGTTATGGCGTGATAGACCAGCGTGCCACGTCGTGACCTGACGGGGGCCACCTCCTGATTCTATTCACTGTCCATGTTTATGTGTTGCACGAGATTTTGCAGCTCCCAGTGCTTTGGCCAAGCCGGGTTAGACCATATTGGTCACTTTGTGAATATGCTGGACAACTAGGTTATAAGTGTGTTGGTATGTTTAGTTGGTTTAGAATATATGTGTTCGGTTGGTTTATAGTATAACTCTAGAACCTAAGTTGTTATATGTTGGTGTGTACATCTGGATATCTATATGACTTCTGTTTCTTTATGTTGTTATATCTTGACATAATATCCTGTTAAAGATTTTTAAAACAATTTGCCTATGTTTTTGAGTGTATGTTATGGATGGTCAATTAGACTATCCACTCACTGGGCTGTGTAGCTCACCCCTCACTATTTTCAGGTGTAGAGCAGGGGCGCAGTTAGCATTACATGGATGCTGTGATTTATGCTTAATGAACTTATGATGCCGGTTGTGGCTAAACCCTGTGAATTATATGCATTATGTGAACCATGTGATATGAATGATGTGAACTACGTGAACTTGTGATGCCAGATTGTGGCGTTTTACGAGTCTGATTTTTGTGTCACCGCGGGCTTTGGCCTGGTTTCGGTGTTTGGTATTGGTTTATAAAATCGATTTTGTGGATTTGTTTTGAAATTGAAGTTGATGTGTATTTTTGCAATCGGTTTTGAGATAACTGTAACGTGCATATGTCTAGTGCACGTATTGCGTGGTGGCAGGTACCTTTATGTGATTTATGAGATTTGTGATTCGAAGATTTTATGTGTTTGGAGTTTTGAAAATTTTCAGATCGTGTTTTTCTTGAGCTCGGTTTTACCTAGCATTTGATCGATCTTATATGAAACATCCTATTACTTTTGCGATTGTGTTATTTGCTTGGGGTTAAGTATGTGGGATGTTACAGAATGGTATCAGAGCAGTTGGCTAGCTAAAACTTAGTTTTGGGGGAAAACATGTTTGTGTATTGCTAGACACCTAATAGGTTTATGATTGTTTTCCTGACTATGATATGTGCGTGTAGGAATTTGAATTTAAGATGGTGCGAACCAGAGGTAATGCTGGTGATGAGGGCGAGCAGGCCCCGAATCTCTCGAGAGCTATTGAGGCTCTGACTGGCATGGTACAACAACAAGGTGCCATGATAGAGAGGCAAGCTCAGATGCTGCAGCAGCAGCAGACTCAGCACCAAGAAGCACAACATCAGCTTTTGCAGCAGTTGACTCAGGAGAGACCCCAGACTACTACTCGGGCAGTGGGGGATGACTCTCAGGAGGGCGCTCACAGGCGCTATGCTTCACTTGTGAGTGAATTCCAGAAACTGGGTCCCAGCTCTTTTTGTGGGGGCTCAGAATCCAGTACTGCCGAGAACTGGCAGTTGTGCTTGGAAAAGATTTTCCAAGTTATGCGTTGCTCGGACGAAGACAAGTTATGTCTGACCACTTATATGATGCGTGGTGACGCAGACGAGTGGTGGAAAGGTGTGGTGAGGCTAGCAGCAGAAAGACATGAGATAGTGGATTGGCCTTATTTCTTGTCTCAATTTAATGAGAAGTACTTCCCAGACAGCTTGGTGGAGGACCGAGAGGTGGCTTTTATTCATCTGGAGCAGGGTGATATGACAGTGGACCAGTATGAGCTACAGTTCACGAAATTGGGAAAGTATGCTCCTCACCTGATAAACACTGAAAAGAGGAGAGCTACCAAGTTTCTCAGAGGTCTCAGATGGGATATTAGGGAGCAGGTTGGTGCTCAGCACTTGGAGACCTATGTTGAGACAGTTGGTCGAGCACGCACTATTGAGAGATACATAGCTGAGAGGAGTTCTCATGCTGCCGTGACAGTGATTCCTGCAGTGGAGGCGGTGGTTCCTCAGCATGGCAGTGGCGGCAAGGGTAAGAAATACCCTAGGCATAAGGACTACAAGAGGAGCCGGTTTAAGCCTTACTCTTACAAGACACCGCAGCAGTCCAGGGATGCACCACAGCAGTTCAGGGATGCCAGGGACGTGAGAACCATTGTCACAGAGGACCGGACTTGTAGTTATTGTGTGCTCAGGGGACATCTAATGAAAGATTGTCATAGGAAGAATGGCGTGTGCTTCAAATGTAAGAAACCTGGGCACATGGCCAGGGACTGCAAGGAGCCTGAGATGCAGCCTAGAGGCGCAGATAAGCCTACAGTCCAGACTAGAGTTTATGCTGTGGCTGAGAAGGATACACGAGCTTCCCGATCCGTTGTGGAAGGTACATTATTTGTATTTGATCAGTTAGCTCGCATTCTATTTGATCCTGGTGCAAACTTGTCTTTTGTCTCTGTTAAGTTTGCTGCATGTTTACCTGTTGTACCTAAGATGCTAGATTATGCTGTGTCTGTTAGTACTCCTTTGGGAAAGTCATTGTCTACAGACACTGTTTGTGCTGACTGTGTAGTACATGTAGAGGGTTATGAGTTTTTGGTAGATCTAATCCTTTTAGACATGCAAGATTATGATGTCATCCTAGGAATGGATTGGTTGTCTTCACATCATGCCTCTGTGGATTGCTTTGAGAAAGTGATCACTTAGAATATGCTTGATGGGAATCGGATTTTTGTGAGAGGTCTAGTGTCAGACCAAGGACCACATGTGATATCTTTCCTGCAGGCCAGGAAGTTACTTGCTAGTGGGTGCAAGGGTTATCTTGCACATGTCAAGGTGCAGGATGATTCTAATTCTGATCTGACTCAGATGGCAGTGGTGAAAGAGTTTCCTGATGTATTCTCTGAGGAATTTTCAGGTTTACCACCAGTTAGAGAAGTGGAGTTTGGCATTGAGTTGGCGCCGGGTACGGCACCCATCTCCAGAGCTCCTTATCGTATGGCTACTTCAGAGTTGGCCGAGCTTAAGAAGCAACTGGAAGAGTTGCTGGAAAAAGGGTACATCCGGCCTAGTGTTTCTCCCTGGGGAGCGCCAGTGTTATTTGTGAAGAAGAAAGATGGAACCCTGAGGATGTGTATAGACTACAGGCAGTTGAATCAAGTGACCATTAAGAATAAGTATCCTCTTCCCAGAATTGATGATCTGTTTGATCAGTTACAGGGAGCTACAGTGTTCTCTAAGATTGATCTGAGATCAGGGTATTATCAGCTTAGAGTCAAGGATGAGGATATATTTAAGACTGCTTTCAGGACCAGGTATGGGCATTTCGAATTTTTAGTTATGCCTTTTGGACTGACGAATGCACCTGCTGTCTTCATGGATTTGATGAACAGGATATTCCATGAGTTGCTTGACTCTTGTGTAGTAGTCTTTATAGACGATATTTTGGTATACTCACGGACTACTTCAGATCATGTCAGGGTTTTGCGCAAAGTGCTGGAGGTTCTGAGGAAGAAACGGTTATATGCCAAGGCTAGTAAGTGTGAGTTCTGGCTAGAGAAGATCAGTTTTCTGGGACATGTGATTTCTGGTCAGGGAGTGTCTGTGGATCCTGTTAAAGTACAAGCTATCCTTGATTGGGGAAGACCTACTAGTGCTACTGAGATCAGGAGTTTTCTGGGTTTAGCAGGTTACTACCGGCGATTTGTTGAGGGATTCTCCAAGCTGGCGGGTCCTTTAACCAAATTGACCAGAAAGGAGGCCAAGTTTGTTTGGGATGACAAGTGTGAAGAGAGCTTCCAGGAGCTGAAAAGAAGATTGACTAGTACACCGATCCTCATTATTCCTAGTGATGGGGAAAGGTTTACTGTTTATACTGATGCTTCAGGCAAAGGACTGGGTTGTGTCTTGATGCAGAAGGGTTCTGTGGTAGCCTATGCTTCGAGACAATTGAAGGAGTATGAACTGAACTATCCTACTCATGATTTAGAGTTGGCGGCCGTAGTCTTTGCTTTGAAGATATGGCGTCATTATTTGTTGGGTCAGGAGTTTGATCTGTTCACCGATCACCAGAGTCTCAAGTACATCTTCACTCAGAAGGAGTTGAACATGAGACAGAGAAGATGGATGGAGTTGATCAAAGACTATGACTTCTCTATTCAGTATCAGGCTGGAAAGGCCAATGTGGTGGCGGATGCACTGAGCAGGCATCCAGTTACTTCAGTAGCTGCTTTACGGGTCAGTGAGTGGCAGTTACTGCAGGAGTTCAGAGATCTCAGGATCAGTGTTTCTCCTAAAGTGCAGACTGGCTATGTGGCTTTTCTTAGAGTACAGTCTGCCTTGTTGCAGAGGATCAGAGATCAGCAGTCTGTGGATCCGAAATTAATTCAGATCAGGGATAGTCTGGTTGATGGCGCAGTTCAGGATTTTAGCCTGTCTGATGATGGTATTCTTCGGTTTCGTGGAAGGGTGTGTGTCCCTGAGGAACCGAGCTTGAGGAAAGAAATATTGGAGGACAGCCATAACTCCAAATATTCTCTACATCCTGGCGTGACTAAGATGTATCAGGACCTCAAGAAAAGTTTTTGGTGGCCGGGTATGAAGAAAGAAGTGCTTGATTTTGTCTCTAGGTGTTTGACCTGTCAGACTATAAAGGCTGAACATCAAAAGCCTGGTGGTTTGTTACAGTCTCTTCCTATTCCTGAGTGGAAGTGGGAATGCATCAGTATGGATTTTGTATGTGGTTTGCCCAGAACCAGATTGGGTCATGATGCTATTTGGGTGATTGTTGATAGACTCACTAAATCAGCCCATTTTCTTCCGATTAAGATGACTTATTCTTTAGAGAGACTGGTCAGATTGTACATCGATGAGATAGTCAGACTACATGGAGTGCCAGTTGATATTGTGTCTGATAGGGATTCTCGATTTCTGTCCAGATTTTGGAAGAGTTTACAGGAGGGTTTGGGTACTAAGTTGAGTTTTAGTACAGCATACCATCCTCAGTCTGATGGCCAGACGGAGCGTACTATACAGACTCTAGAGGATTTGTTGAGAGCCTATGTGGTTGATTGGAGTTCTGAGTGGAACCGGGATCTATCTTTGATAGAGTTCACTTATAATAATAGTTTCCACTCCAGTATTCAGATGGCTCCTTATGAGGCTTTGTATGGAAGAAGGTGTAGGACTCCCTTGTGTTGGGAGGAAACTGGTGACAGGAGGATTTTGAGATCTGATGCAGTACAGGAGACTACTGATAAGGTCAGAGAAATCCAGGATAAGCTGAAAATTGCTCGGGACAGACAGAAGAGTTATGCCGATGACCAACGTCGTCCTTTGGAGTTTATGGTAGGAGACCATGTGTTCTTGAAGGTGTCGCCTACTAAGGGTGTTATGAGATTTGGCAAAAAGGGCAAGTTGAGCCCTAGGTTTGTAGGCCCTTTTGATATTGTTGAGAGAGTTGGTCCAGTGGCTTACCGATTGGCTTTACCTCCTGCTATGGATCATGTGCATAATGTATTCCATGTCTCTGCTTTGAGGAAATATTATCCTGATCCATCTCATGTGTTGGAGTTGGAACCTCTTCAGATTCAGAGTGATTTAACCTTTGAGGAAAGACCTCTCCGGATTGTGGATAGAAAGGATAAAGTTCTGAGGAACAAGACTATACCTTTGGTAAAGGTTATCTGGGGACATCAGTCGGTTGAAGAAGCGACTTGGGAGACTGAAGCTGATATGAGGAAAAATTATGCTTACCTCTTTGATGATATGGATGCTGAGCTTTAGAGGACTAAAGCTCTATAAGGAGGGAGGAATGTAAGATCCAAGGATCTTAAGTTCTGGTAAGCATTATTTGGATTTAAATAAAATCAGTAACCGTGATATTTTGTTCATGATTTAAATAAAATTATTGATTGTGATATTTTTATGTACTGGTTGATAGTTAATTAACTAGAAATTTTTGGTTATTGATTTTTGTAAATTAATTAGAGATTATTTGTTTGATTATTGACTGTTAATTTATGATAAATTATCATTGGTTGTTTGTGATAAATTAATTAGGATTTTGGGTTGCAAATTTTAAGTTAATTAATTAGACCTTATTGGTTAATTAATTATACTCTATTGGATAATTAAATCCTTATTGGATGTTAGTTAAATCCTTAATGGATTTTCGTTAAGTGATTGGTTAATGGTTAAGTTAATTAAATAATTAGTTAATTATGAGATATTGGGTTATTGGGTTTAAAATTCGAAATTATTAGTTAAATGGGTTAAACCCTATTGGAATAAATTGGTTAATGGGTTTAAAATTTTAAAACCCAAAGTTTAAGTGATAATATCGATTAGGGTGAGATTAGTGGCGATTTGGGAGTCTTGAGAAAATTGAGGTGGCGGCTTGAAAGAACTTGGCGACTCTTGGAAAGCTTGGAGGCGATTTTTTTTGGTGTTTCTTCTTCATCTTCTTCCTCTTGGCGATCTTCTTGAAGTGAAGAAATTTCCTTGGTGAGTCTTGGAGATCCTTTGGGCGACCCCAAGGCTTTGGACGAAATTTTGGAAGGGTTTTCATCCTTGTGTTCACGGTTTAAGAGGTGAGTGGAGTGTTTTTTTTGATTTCTAGTAATTTGGTTGTATTAATTGATGCATGAGATTGATTAGAAATTTGATCATGCTAAATCGAAATTCAAGATTTCACCATGTTAAATACCGAATTTAAGATCTTCTTATTTTGATGAAAAACCGAATTTTTTACAATGGTAGAACTTCTTATTTTGATGAAAAACCGAATTTATGCAAAGGTATATATATAACATGAAAAACCGAAAGTTTAATGGATGTATATCTCATGTGAAGAATCGAAAATGGCAAGGAGATATTTATAATGAAAACCTAATTTATTCATGATGATTCTTGTTAACTAAGGGTTTGATTTAAGTTGGGAATTTTATCATGCTAACAATGGAATTAAGATGTATTTTTGTGAAAACCGAAATTTGGCAAATGTGTGTATATTTTGAAAACCGAAATTTTGATGATTTTATTTATGAAATCCGAAAGTTAGCAACATGAAAGTTAAGGTATTCTTTTATGGAATTTAGGAGGTTTTAAATCAATGATTTTGAGCATGAGATTGATGTTAACTAAGGTTTAAAATTTAGTAAATAATATGTTATGTTAACCGTGGATCACATGTAGTAATTAATATGAATACATGATTTTTATGTCAATTTTTGGATGCTTGTTAAATGCAAATCATGAATATTCCTTTATGTGTATTTATAGATTGTTTGATAAATTGTGGTAATTTTATGTTTCTTTATGAGTGTAGCATGTACCCTTGTTTGAGAAGAATTGGGTGATAACATAGCAAGATTACACTGAACTAATCAGCATGAAATATAAGGACTACACTATGTGATCTTCATTATGTGATTCTTTGATAATTATGTGGGGTTGTGTTTTTGGAAAATTATGTGGTCATGTGATGGTTAGGACTAAGGCTAGGTGTGACTATGAACTCAAAGGGATAGTTCTTATGTGATATGTGAAGGGTTTGAGTTTCAGCCCTGT
Organism: Costus lasius; assembly: GCA_027563935.2. Classification (NCBI taxonomy): domain Eukaryota; kingdom Viridiplantae; phylum Streptophyta; class Magnoliopsida; order Zingiberales; family Costaceae; genus Costus; species Costus lasius. The sequence goes on from CM050448.1 coordinate 56,202,979, forward strand.
ACTGTGATATGTGAGGGGGTTGATGTTCAACCTGCCTATTATGATTATTGTGATGGGGGTTGAAGTTCAGCCTGTCCGATGTGATTTTTGTGATGGCTATCCTAGAGTCAAGTTGACACTTAGGAGTCCACCTTTGTAAAATATGTCCACCTATGTGAAATTATGAAATAAGATATGTGTGTTGTCCAGTAGGAACCTTTTGGGAGAACGGGTTTTGACCCAAAGTGCCATGTCTTGGTCGGACAGGGGCCACCTCTTGATGTCATTACTCTTTTATGTGTTGGGAATGATATAAGACCCAAAGTGCCATGTCTTGGTCAGACAGGGGCCACCTCTTGATGTCATCATTCTCGTTTTATGTTATGGCGTGATAGACCAGCGTGCCACGTCGTGACCTGACGGGGGCCACCTCCTGATTCTATTCTCGTTTTATGTTATGGCGTGATAGACCAGCGTGCCACGTCGTGACCTGACGGGGGCCACCTCCTGATTCTATTCTCGTTTTATGTTATGGCGTGATAGACCAGCGTGCCACGTCGTGACCTGACGGGGGCCACCTCCTGATTCTATTCTCGTTTTATGTTATGGCGTGATAGACCAGCGTGCCACGTCGTGACCTGACGGGGGCCACCTCCTGATTCTATTCACTGTCCATGTTTATGTGTTGCACGAGATTTTGCAGCTCCCAGTGCTTTGGCCAAGCCGGGTTAGACCATATTGGTCACTTTGTGAATATGATGGACAACTAGGTTATAAGTGTGTTGGTATGTTTAGTTGGTTTAGAATATATGTGTTCGGTTGGTTTATAGTATAACTCTAGAACCTAAGTTGTTATATGTTGGTGTGTACATCTGGATATCTATATGACTTCTGTTTCTTTATGTTGTTATATCTTGACATAATATCCTGTTAAAGATTTTTAAAACAATTTGCCTATGTTTTTGAGTGTATGTTATGGATGGTCAATTAGACTATCCACTCACTGGGCTGTGTAGCTCACCCCTCACTATTTTCAGGTGTAGAGCAGGGGCGCAGTTAGCATTACATGGATGCTGTGATTTATGCTTAATGAACTTATGATGCCGGTTGTGGCTAAACCCTGTGAATTATATGCATTATGTGAACCATGTGATATGAATGATGTGAACTACGTGAACTTGTGATGCCAGATTGTGGCGTTTTACGAGTCTGATTTTTGTGTCACCGCGGGCTTTGGCCTGGTTTCGGTGTTTGGTATTGGTTTATAAAATCGATTTTGTGGATTTGTTTTGAAATTGAAGTTGATGTGTATTTTTGCAATCGGTTTTGAGATAACTGTAACGTGCATATGTCTAGTGCACGTATTGCGTGGTGGCAGGTACCTTTATGTGATTTATGAGATTTGTGATTCGAAGATTTTATGTGTTTGGAGTTTTGAAAATTTTCAGATCGTGTTTTTCTTGAGCTCGGTTTTACCTAGCATTTGATCGATCTTATATGAAACATCCTATTACTTTTGCGATTGTGTTATTTGCTTGGGGTTAAGTATGTGGGATGTTACAAAATGAAAGCACCATTTTCTTATGTGGTAAACGCCCATAAAAGCCTAAGTAAAACCCTAGTTTCACAAAAGTCTTCACTTGAGCTCTTTATGGGACTCTTGTACTTCATCTGGCCCAGCTCAGGCCCAATGCCCTCCAGGCAGTATGCGCCTGCTCTAGAGTCGAACTCTAGACCTCCCACCTGGTGAAGCCACTGACTGCAAGCGCCTCTGCCATGTGTGCTCAGGCATGCAGGCCCCAGCACAGCACACAAAATAAGGGCAGCCCACATAAGATTAAATAAACACCCATTCAACATGTTAAACATGCAAACATGTGATCCAAATAGAAATAAAATTTTTGAAAAAACCCATGGCATCAATTTTATTTCCTTATGTACCCTACTACCTTACAACGGTCCATTAACAGGTATCCACTCGTTAGACCAAGTCAGACCCACTGCCCTTGCATGCACCCAGTCATGACCGACTTGCGTTGACCACATGGTCAACTATGCATGCCTTAAGGGCTGAACGTCCCACATGATTTCTGGCAAACGGGTGTGACCCCGTGCCTTAATCATGATCGTTCACTAGGCGCCTCAATCAGACATCGCTACACGCCCTTCTGCAGTCGGCCTATAGCCACCTGTATTGCTTGCGCACAGGTGCTATCCGGCCGACCCATCTAGGCTGCCAGTTGGTCTGATTAGGCTATTGGGTCCAGACTTGACTGACGACTTCAACATTGTTAACCCGTCTAAGTCTTTGAAGTAGGCACTTAGATAGATCTAGGTGAGGGTCGCGCATGATGATGTTTTGATTGAAAACTTCTATGACAAGCGCAAGTAAAGATCACATGCATAAGCTTGAATGAAAAATACATGTAGATCTAACATTTGGTATGAACACATAGCATGTATTTTATCATGACAACAAAAGAATGCGCATCTAGTAGATCAACCAAAAGCATAAAATAAACATGGATCACAAGATAGCAATCATATGTATCAAGTCAAAAAACCATGCTCTGATACCAATTGTAAGTAACCCTAGGTCACATACGCATATAAAAGTTTTCTTGCTTTACTAGGTCCAAAATCGAATGACTTAAACATATGATCAACTTTTAACAACTTGTATAGAACAAGTGAGGATGTTACCATGGCCGTGAGAGGCGGCTTGGAAGAAGAAAGGGGCGAATGCCTCTTCTCCAAAGGAATCACACACAGGATGAGACAGGCCTCCTTCCTTGCGCTCCTTGTGCTAGCAAGTCACCAAGGTTTCTTTTGTCGTATGAAGAGATGTCTCTTTCTTTGCTGGGCGAACTCCCTCTCTTGGCGTGAAGACAAACCAAAGACGAGAGCAAGAGAACAAGAGGCGAGCGGCGTTCTTACGTTCGAAAACGTGGGAGGTTTTTCCAAAAATAAAAACGCCTTCCAAAAATAGTAAGCACTTAACTCCCCATGAAGCCATCGATTGAACCAACCGAAACGTGTCTCTTAATTGAACCATGCGTTCACTAAGTGAACCGGTTCAATTCCATTTGGTTCAAGGACCAAATCGAACCAGCTCTGGTTATGATCTCTTTGAACCAAATGGCTCAAGATCTAACCACACATCTCTTGACCCTCTTGATCTCTTCGATCAAGCATCAATTCTCCCGATCGAAGCTTACCGATCACATGCCCTAATCAATCAAACATGATCAGACTAGATCTCACTTCCGATCAGAGTTTAAATTGCTTTAAACTGAACTAGAACAATTCAGTCCACACGATCTGACATAAGTAAGCCACATCATCAAATTATGCGACCCTAAGGGTTTCCTTCATTGTCGGTAATGATAACATATGTTATCACGATCAGAGAGGGGTATCTAGCAACACATCACTGTCTCCCGATATGAAGGAAAGAGTCTTCCAAGACTACTCCCAAACCATAGCACAAGTGTGAATCCAATTCACTCAGTATACATGTTCCCTTTGCCACTAGATGTTCTCGTTGGACAAGCCTGTCAAGCCTGTAATTCCAACACGATGAGAATGGTTAGATCATATGAACATAGTCATCTGGGTATGGCCATACACTTTCTCAACCATCTCATCCAGAGGGGGCCCCAGTAGAACATCACACTCCAACTAGGAGAGGCAATCCTTTATCTGTCACCAGTGTCCTAACATGACTCATGCCCACTATCCAAAATAATCCTTAACCATTATCTTTCAAATGATATTGAAGTACCTCAAGACAATGCCAATCATCACTTAGTAACACAAGTGATCTTAAGTCAGAGGGAATATACCACTTGCTTGCTTATAAGGACTTATTCACATTGTGACAAACAATTGAATTTCCTAAGTAGGGTCAGTCCAGTACATCCAATGCACCTATGTGTCTAAATCTTATTCCATGCTCGTAGCATCCTATAAGACCAGAACACATATTAGTCTCAATCATGTCAAGGCTGTCTCATGTTCACCAAGATATCTCGACTAAGGACAACTCTGAATGTCAGCAAAGCTGAACATCATTGAGACATTACTCAGAGGTATACATACAGCAGCAGACAATGCAACAATCTGAATAACAACAATTGCCTTTATAAACATATACTCAGTTTATACATGATACTGATAATAACCCAAGGCCTCAAACATTAGCCTTAAGGGCATACCCCAACAGTAGTGATTTCTACTACCTCACCTTCAAAGATAGCTAGTTCACTCTACCCCTGCCTAACACTAAGCGCACCACTGTGCGCTACAAGAAGAACTAGTGCATACAACCAGTAGCTGATCCAGTCCTTGATCCAGCCAACATTGCTCCTCCTGCACCTGACGCATTTCACTTTGGTGGTGCTTCCTCTATTGGGTCCATAATGGCCCTTCTTTAGGAGATGCATGAGGAGTAGCTTTGCCAGGGTGAGGTCCAGGATCAGATGGACCTTGCATTACAGTACACACAGCAGGAGTAGTTCTCCTAGGGCAACAGAGGGCTATGGAAGGTGACTTCCAACACTAGGTAAAACTCATGAATGTTGTATAGGAGAAGATTTCTTCTTTGGATGAGAGGTTAGCTTTCCTATTAGCTAATAATGTGGAGAGGGTGACCGACTCTTGGGACGAAGAACAACTCGACCATTCCTACCACGGCAAGGGCAAGAACTCCAAGGCTCAAGGCTCTCGGTCGCACAAGAAGAAGTGAGTCTCCCTACCCCTGGTTGTCCACGTACTCCACTCACATATCCTGGTTTCTCATAGAGGACTATGCGACATACAGAGTGGGTGGACTGTCTATTGTCTGTTTATGGTTATTTGTCGTGCTGATCCTTCTTTTATGTTTTGCTGTTGTCTTACTACTCTTCCTTTATGATGTGGGTTTGTCTGTTATTTGATGCTACTTGTCTGCATATTTATTTGGCATTGTTCTATATGCCACTATTTGAGGGCCTAGTCTCCAGGCCTTGACTATGCTATATGATATTTGGATATGCTTATCTGTGCTAGTTTATTATGTGATGTTTTTGATCTTATATGATGTTTATGTTAGTATTATGTGATGATATGATCCTACCTAGTTTGTCGAGTTATGAGATGGTCATGTTGAATTGTGAATGTTATGTTATCATAATTTAGGAAAAAAGGATACTGTGATGACTCGGTTCATCCTGATATTGTGATTTGCTTATTGTGCTTTAGTGAAGTTATTTTAATTTAGGAAATTCTAGTTCAACCGATCATTTAGTTAATGAACAAGCCGTGACTCGAATTCTGATCTGATGATAGCCATATATAAACTTTGAGATTGAATTCATACATGGTATGTAGTGATTATTGTAGTGATTATGATATATTGAATGCACCATCTAATTATAATATATTCTATGATCCTATCCATTTGTTCTATGATTCTAAAATCTTTTGATTGAAATGATTGAAACTGTTAATTAGTGGGTCACACATTTCTGTGAATGTTCAAGGATAGGATGATAGTAGTATACATATGATTTCATATTGAGGTATATATTTTCTTATCCACTCCATGATTCCATACTACTTGTTGGGGAATGATCACATATGTGATGTAGAGCACTACCACTTATTGTAGTTGTAGTTAAAAATAAACTTAGACTCCTCTACTTGGTACTGTGAAAAATTGGCAGTGGTATATAGGATATGAGTTGAAGTCTAAAAGACTCCTCTACTTGGCACTGTAAAAAATTGGCAGTGGTACCTAAGACGTGAGTTGTAGTCTAATATCCCCTTTTGTTTTGACAACTGGTATTTATACTTGAATACATTGAGAAGTGATCATACTAGAGCATATTTCCCCAATAATACATTTGTGTCTAACCCAACCAACAGATTTTGGATACATTGGATTTGCATAAGTAGTATGTGTGCTTAACTGAGTTCTTTGTATGCCATTAGCTTAATGCCTTGGCTTCGAGAGATTGAGGGACGTAACTACTAAATATTTTAGACATTATATAATCATTTGATTTTTTTCTATCTGGATCATGGATTACTCATAGACATTCTTTGATTTGGTTGCATGCTTTCATTTTGGATAATTACTTTCACACCTATCTTGTGTTTCATTTTAGTTTATTGCTTGAGGACAAGCAAAGATCTAAGTTTGGGAGTATTTGATGCCTTGCATTTTTATAGTGATTTCTAGTATTATTTTATCTCAAAACAAGGCCAATTTTGATGTTTCCATGTTCCATATAGGCTTATTTACTTATTTACTTCAGAATCTTTACTTTTTTTTGTCTTTGTGCTATTTTAGGTAAAATCACTCATTTTTAGAGTTTTTTGGACATTCTAAAGTCATGGAGTGATCTCTTATGAAGAGACAAGTCTACAAAGCAAATTTGGGATCAATCGGAGTTTATTTGAAAATCATGGCCAGCCCAAGATTTTGGAGTTCACCCGTGATTCTCATGAAGGTCTGAAACTTCACAAAATACTTCACGGCCAACCCAAGATTTCAGTGTTCGGCCATGACTTCATCGAAGACAATTTTTCCGAGAAATTAACAATAACCTTCATGGCCAGGTGAACATGGAAATCTTTGGCAGTGATCCGTATTTCTCAGATTTGCATAGAACACTTCACGAACGGGTGAAGATTCTGGGGTTCATCTATTATCGCGACTGACTTTTGGAGATCCTTCCGGTTTTTACTCGATTTAAAGCTCAAAAAAATTCTAGAAAAGGAGGAAAAATATATTTTAAGAAGCTAAGAGAGAGGCGAATTAGGAGAATATAAAAGCCCTCTTTTTTCATTGGCATATTACATGGAGATTGATTGACAGAGAGGCTAGGGCGAAAGAAATAAGCGACAACTCTTTCGGAGGGGATTTTGATGCGATTTTGCGATGGATTGTTGTATCCCAACAAGTAGGTAAACTAAACTTATTCTTAAAGTCGTAGCCAAAACCTAAGTATTGGCGCACAGGGACTTGTCACCCCCTGATACAGTTCTAAAAACTTGTTCGGTTACCACAATTGTTGTTATCTCTGCAAGTACACGGATACTCGAAGTAATAATTAAGATATCGAACCCACAGAGACCTATGTTGTCGAATACCAAATAGTTGATTTCTTACTATCTAGGCAATTCGAAGTAGTGAAAAATAGCAATCGGAAACTAAAACGGAATTATCAGAGAGAAAAGCTGGGACTAGGGTTTCGTTCACTTTAACTTTTATAACTATTTCGTCAGTTCAATTTTATCATGATGAAGATGTAATTTACTTAATAAAAGGATTGTTTCACTTTCGTGCAAACAACCGCACAGGGATTTATATTCGCTTTCGGGCAAGATTCATCCCAACGCTGAAGATAAGTAAATCATCAAACAAAGAACTCAAGGATCACTTTCGTGCATCCGAATTCTAGGTTGATAACCTCTAGTGGAGTCTCAAAGATCACTTTCGTGCATCCGAGTCTCGACACTAGTTTTACTCATGGATCTCCAACGTTATGATCCTTGCTTTCACACAAGATCTCCACGTTTGACAAATAGACATCGATCTATAGATTCATGTTATAATCATGGCAATTATTCTACTAGAATAGATCAAGTTGGATCTAACCTAAGGAAGGGTTCCTAACATGCAATTCTAGGGTTCCAAATTCTCAAGCAATTACCTTTCAGTCAACAGCGAAAATTCTAAGAACATAATTAGTAACATGGACTTATAGAGAGTCTAAGCACAATTATCACATGAGCAAAATCATCATGCTAAGATTAAACGCGATGAAATATTGAAAAAGTAGTCATCTAGTCATTGGAAATTAAGTGAATTACTCCCCCATGTCCCAAAAGTAGTTTAAGCTATCATCGTGAAGGAATTACAATGAGTCATGGTTTCAGAAGATCGAAAATACAGCACGGCTGTGAAGTATTTCACAGCCGTAATTTGCAAAGAATGTTGATGAACAGTGTCGGCAACTCTTTTTTCTTCGATTTCTCTTCCAATTGATCTCCTTTCGATCTGAAACATCTGGTGTGTTGTCTCCTCCTTCAGCCGAAGCTTCAGCAGAAAAATCATGGCCGGAGATCGTCTTGATCGAGCGCGGCAGCGTGAATCACAATTTCTCCCTCGATAGTGGATGAAAATTAGGGCTTCCGATGTCTGCCTAATTCTCCCGTCGAAAGCTCCTCGATTGCTTCTTACGACATCCAATTTAAAGCTCTGGATCGCTCGCAATCTTCTCTGCAAGAATCGGGCGTCGATATTGACCTGGGTGTCGTGATCAAATAAGGAATTACGGCAGTGTAATAGTTCATGACACTGTTGTAAAATCCCTCGAGTATTCTGTTCCTGAAAAGGCTGGAAATTACGGCACCGTAATGTGGTTTACGGTAGTGCCGTGAAATCGGCTGAACTCTCTGTTCGCGAACGTCGAGCAATTACGGCCCGTGTAGTTTCTTACGTTAGTGCCGTAAAATTGAGTGAAGTTTTTGTTCTGAAGCGTTCTGAAATACGGTACCGTAATATTGTTTACGGCGGTGCCATAAAACCTGAAAAACTTTTTGTTCAGAAATTCTTCAAAATACGGTAGGGCTCAGATTTTACGGTACTGTCTGAAATTACAGTACCGTAAAATGGATTACGGCACTGCCGTAATTTGTAGACTTGCTCCGTTTTGCATGAAATTTCTTGGGTGATCTCCTCTTGATGATGGTAATCCTTCTACATATTTGATTTTGCTTGAAAATGCCTAAAAATAGTGTCTTTTTACCTGAAAACCTTGAAAAACCAAAATAGAAGTAGACTTTGCAATATTCGATGAATTTAGCATGAAAACAAGTGAAAGATCTTCAATCTAGCATGAAAAGATATCCAAAATGATACAAAATATACTATATATTTTGGTGTCATCATGGATCTTGACGATACCTTGGGGATACATTCGATTTCTCTTCTCCTTCCTTCCCTTACCATTTGTTTATAATTTTCATGGTTATTTGGAGAGATTTGTGTGGATTAATATGGCTCTTGTAGCGTAAAACCTTAATCGGGACTCGGTTGAAGCCCGTTGACGCTATCTATCATGTGATCTGAACTTATTCTATTATTCTGAGTATTATATGAGCATATTTTACTTAGTTGTAGTTATTCATGATATTGCTTTGGCCACGTGGTGTTGTGAGTTAATTGACACGATCCTGACTGCAAGGAGGATCGTGTTGGCGGATCCCCTAAGTAGAACTTGTGAACCTCTAAAACGAAGGTAGTTAGGGTTCATTGGAGGGTACAATAATCTTTTATAGAACTCAATGGATTTATCTAAAATGATATGCCACGAGAGTAGGAGATCGTTTTAGGTAAGTACTAGGTACCGACCACAAGGGGGCAACTTGTACTATAGGAAAGATTCCTTATGCAATATTATAAACTCATGTAACAGAAAAGTTTTAGATCAGATAGATACGTCAATGTGGTGAATACTGAAGTGCTGATGCCTCTCCTATTGACACCTTCCACGTAGTTACAATCGATTTCTTGTGTTTGCATTGGTATTTATTAGTTAAACTATTTTGAAAACCCTTATTGGAACTGTTTAGCTTCTAAAACTTAGATTTACTAGTAATTAGCCTTACTCCCTGTGGGACCAACATCTTATATATTACTACCACATTACCGTGCACTTGCTTTATGTGTTACCAAGTACGTTTATGTCTTAGACATCGCGAGAAGGAATGAGAGGTGAATCACGACGTTGGAAACAATCTTTTCAATCCTACGAGTCTAATTACGAGAGTAGTTTGGGCTCGTTTGAAGGATTTCAAGGTTTTTCATAGAGCTTAAAGGACCTGGTTGCGTTAATTATCATGAGAGTAGGGAATTAACAGAATTAGGTACTGGATTACGCTTCGGGAGGCGGTAATCTCTACATTAGGAAAAATCCTTTTCAACACTATAATATTTTGTTCATTGATTTATTTTTATTAAATATATAAGCGTCAGTGTGGTGAAACCCCGAGTCCCTACCTTTTTCATATTGATTTTTACACCAAACACTACTTTTTTTATTTTCACACTTAGAAGTTTCATACAAAAACACAACTTGAATCGTTTAGATATAAATGAATTGTGTAATCGGTACTTGACCACCAGATCCTCGTTGGGAACGATCTTATTCTTTTTACTTCAATAAAGTCGTGCACCTATGGTAGCATAAATTTTTGGCACCGTTGTCGGGGATCAGGCCAACCAATATCGATTTGATCGATAAGTTTATAGACTAGACATTTTCTTTTGTTTTTCACATTTTTTTAGTTTTTATAGTTATTTTTTGCTATTTTTCTTTATTTGATTAACACATTGCATGCCCAAAGCCTTAAAGATAGGTATCTTATTTTCTGAAGATATAGAGATTGAACACACCTTCCGCCTTCAAAGAAAACAACAATTTCTAAAAAAGCTACAAAGGAAGGCGTGATGGTAAACAATCAGTCAGTAAGGAATTTTGTTGTACCTAACATCCAAGGTTTCAATTCCAGCATTGTTCGACATAATGTGGAGGTGAACAACTTTGAGCTAAAGCCAACATTGATGACCATGGTTCAGCAGAACCAGTTTGGGGGTTCTCCGACACAGGATCCTAATATTCATCTTGCTGTTTTCATAGAATATTGTGACACCGTTAAGGTAAACAGTGTCTTCAGATGCTATTAGACTAAGGTTGTCTCCATTTTCTCTCAGGGATTGTGTGCACGCTTGGCTATATTCTCTTCCCTCCAGATCGATTACTACATGGGATGATCTTTCACACGCATTTCTGACCAAGTATTTTCCACCAAGCAAGACAGTGTAGCTAAGAAATATGATAACTTATTTTTGGACAGAAATATGATCAATTACTACACTTGTTTTCAAGGAACTTCAGCGCATATGTCCTCATCATGGGCTCGAGCGGTGGGTCCTCATCCATATTTTCTACAATGCATTGGACTGTAGCACAAAGCTCATGGTGGATGCTGTGGCTAAGGAAGCTATCATGAGCAAGAATGTTGAAGATGCGACGACCTTGCTTGGGGACATGGCTATGAATCATAATCATTGGTCTAATGAGCGAGGTACTACATAGGAAGGTATTGGTAAGTATAGCAGCGATTCATTGACATCCCTCGCTACAAAGGTCAATTCTCTGTCTCAAAAATTAGATTCTTTTGCTTGTTCTTCTACTGTAGTTAACTCTATTTCTTATAAGGTTTGTGGTATTACAGGTCATGCTTCTACTGAATGTTAGCTTTTAGCCTCACCACAGGATGACTCTTGTCAGGAACAAATAAATGCTTTTGGCAACTACAACTAACGACAAGTGAACGATCCATATTCATCAACCTACAATCTAGGCTGGAGAAACCACCCGAATCTATCTTACAAGAATAATCAAGGGCAAGTTCCTCAGCAATAGAATCAACAGAATAATAGGCCGCCACCAGGTTTCCAACTCGGGCAGTATAATTAGCCCCCGAAATCTAACTTGGAGTCCCTTTGGAGAACTTCGTTGTTGATCAGAAAAAGCACAATGAAGATGTCTCTGATGCTATTAAGTATCTAACATCTCGTGTTGACACTTTGGCGACTCACAACAAGATGTTAGAGAGTCAAATAGCACACAGGGAAGCATTTCCAATAGGCCTACATGTAAGCTTCTAGGGCAACCAAAGATGAATCCTAGGGAGCATTATAACGCTATCACCATTGTGAATGGTGAGTATTTAGATGAGCCTAGGATGTCTGACAAAGAACCTACACCTGAAGAAGAGATACCAATGGAGAAGGAGGAGGAGGTTTATATAGGTCCACCTGCATATGTTCCACCCATTCCTTACCCTCAGAGGTTAGTAAAAGCAGTATTGGAAAAGCAGTTTGATAAATTACCTGAACATAAAATTGAAAAGCTTGGCACTGCAACACTTGAGGTTGAATACAGTGAGGTGAGTCAACTCATAGTGGCTAAAAAAAGTGAAAGATACTGGAAGCTTTTCGATTCCCTGTCAGATTGGTAAGATCTCTTTTGAGCATGCTTCATGTGATTTGGGCGCAAGTGTAAGTTTGATGTCCTTATCTATTTTTAAGAAGATTGATAGTGGAGATACGAGGTCGACAAAGGTTTTGCTTCAATTTGCTAATCATTCTGTCTAACATTCTATTGGAATACTAGAAGATGTTTCTATTAAAGTTGGCAACCTTGTTATTTTAACAGATTTTATAATTGTGGACATGAAAGAAGATATTAAGTTACCGATTATCTTGGGTAGACCATTTTTGGCTAGTGCAGATGCTATCATTGATATGATGAACAAAAAACTAATATTGAACATTGGTGCGAATAAATTAGTGTTTGATTTTTCTATGAACTTAAAGAAACATTCTTTTGTGGAATCTTGTCATGACATTGAAATTATGGAAAATAAGGCAAGAGATAGTGATACGATCGAAGATGAAAAAAATCCCTTAGAAAAATATTTGATGTGCCAAAAGGATAAGGGAAGGAGTGATAACACATGGGCACATTTACAGATGATAGATTTAAGCCCACATGTGGACTCGAGAAGGCGTGAAGATAATAAACTACACATCATTCACTACGCCTCGGATCCATCGGAACATCCATAAAATGGTCAAGCTAATGACCCTACACAAGCACTTTTGGGAGGCAACACAAATTTTTGACTTTTATTATTTTAGTATTAGTTTAGATTTTATTTAAATTTTTAGAGATTTTCAATAGCATGATTTGATGAATTTTTAGCGATGGAAGGTCTTATAATACGTTGTTTTATATGCAGGAATTTTCTGAAAATTTTTACTTGAATTATTGGCATCAGATCTGACATTCACGGTCATAGTCGTGAGTCGCTGATGGGCCGTGAATGTTGCATTTGAAGGAAATGCGAGAAGGCCAACGTTCATAGAAACTTTCACCTTCACAGCCGTGAGTCCATCACGGGGCGTGAGTTTCTTTTTGAAAGGGTCTTTAAGTCACGAGACAATCATGGCCGCAGTCATGAACGACTTATGGACCGTGAGGACCCAGAATTTAAACTTAACGGGCGAAACTAGGGTTTACGCCCACGCTCATAAATCACGATTTCCCATCGATTCCTTCCACCTCAGGCGACAAATCTTCTCGTCCGACTTTCCTCCACCTCTGACGTGTGTTTTCCGACGATCTTGCTTCAGATTTTTTCCAGATTTCCTCAAAATCGTTAGACATTCGCAGGAACACGAGGGTTTCATCACCAGTGCTCGATTTCAGCCTAATTTCTTCTAGATTTGTGAGCAAACTCTTCCCTAGAGTACTATTTGGTTTCTCTACTAGATTTGCATGTTTAGCTATTGGTGTTTATGCCCTAAGACCTAGTTTCGGTCTATCTTTTGTACTACTTAACATTGATATTTCTTATATATCATTCTGGCATTGTTGTTATCATGTTTAGTTTACATATGCGATTATGTTCTTACATGATAATGTTCCCTGGAGACAGATTGGCTCTGTGCTCAAATTCTAGTCCCCAGTCAATGTACCTTAGTGGATATGGGACAACTATGGTACTTGTGAGACTAGTATATGGGCAGGTTAGGCACGTGGTGCAAACACAGACATATGGGTATATCAGTGGTAGATATACAGGACTAACTCGCTGTGAGGCAATAACTTGGTGTCGTGAGTTATCCTTACAAGTGATAAGCGATATATTTATCCCTTGACTAGAGGTCATTGACTATTCTGTATGGTTAGGGACATGCTTTGATACAACCTAACACCTCACCGTAGTTGGGAGGTCAAAACGGTTGTCATTGAGTATGTCACGAGCCATATGAGAAGGTCAATATACAAACAGAGTATTTGCCCCTTCCTAAGGGAAGCATGATATCCATGGGGGCCCCACTATAGTTCTATGACTGAAAGTGTATGGCCATACCCAGGTGAGAACCTAATTTACTCATAACCATGAGATTGGGTAAAAACAAGTGGTGACACACTTGTCCAATCGGATATCAGTTTGGCAAAGAGACTGTAATGCATCTATACCTAGTTGCGATGATGGGAATGTCAATGTCGATATCTATTCCGATGACTTGGGTAGTAGCGATGCACTACTAGGAGCCACTCACTGCTTGTGATGACCTTAGTTCATCACTGCCAACGTAAGAGGAACCTACAGGGTCACACACCTTAATACTCGAGTTCTTGTATTGATCGGGAAGCCTTATGATCGAGTTAATGGATAGCTCGGATCTATTTGGGAGATTTCATCAGCACCAATAGGCCTGATGAGATGGAAGAGAGTTATTGGAGCCAAACTTCATTTTTGGAATGTTGACCCGAAATTGACCATGGTTCGTCACATTTGAGTTAGTGTTTACATTGGATTGGATCCAATGGCTTAATCAACTTGTACAATGAAGTTTAGGCTAGCTCATTACCCAATGAGGCCCAATAACAAGTTATCATGAAGAGAGAATAGGGCATAAGGGTATAATTGGGAGAAAACAAACCCCATTGGCGCCTAAGGGCATAATGTGGTATGGTTGGTGCAATTTACTTCATTAGGAAGCAATTCGTGCCTAGCCCTTTTTCCTTGGATGGAATGCTTGCCTGTATGGCAAGTCTTGTGGCTGTTATGCCTAGATGAACTTCTTTGGAAGATCTTTGGTGCATATAGCTTATTTGAAAGGGTTCATGGAAAGCTCTTGGAGAGTTTCCTTAACCCTAACCCTAGTTGCTCCCTCCCCTTAAACCCTAGCCGATCTCTTCATTGTAGGTGCGCCTACCCTTTCTATTGCCGCCCCTTGCATGATGTATATCATATCATATGCGAGAGCAAGAGAAAATAAGAATTATTAGCATGAGCAACTTCGAAGGGCGAGAGCAATAGCATTGGCGAAAAGTGCAACATCTCTTCCTCTAGCTGCAAGCCTTCCTTCCTTTCCTCCTCTTGGCGCATGTGAAGGAATTCCTTGGCGGCTTCATCTTAGCCCTTTCTTTCCTTGGTGCATCCTCCGTTGGAGGTGGTGCAAGTAAAGTGGAGAGCATCCTGAGGCTTGGATCTTGTTTCCGAGGCTAGCACTGGGCATGGAAGAAGAGGACTCGAGGCATCCATGTGTGTGACACTACAGAGGGTGCATGCTTGGGTGCCTATAGAGGCATCGCTTGCACTTGCTCTAGGTACTTCCTAACTACATTTTGTCGACCCCCTCGCAAGAGTGATCCAATGGGTTTTTGGGACTGGCCTATTTTTGGGATATGCTTCTATTGTGTGTATTTTTTATTTGATAAAAATTTGTAAATATCCTTGGGGTTTCCCAATAGTGGTATCAGAGGGACTTGCAAACCTTGAGCAATGTTTTCCATGCTTTTCTATGCTCACATGCCATGTAGTAATTCTCGCATATCTTATGTATGTGGCACATGATTTTTCTAAGTAGAAATATTGTAGGTCTTTGGTTCCTTACCTCTATTCAATTTCTTTTGGTTCTTTGCTCCCTTCACGTGACTGTGGTAGACCCATATGTGGAAGGGATAATATCTCCTCTCATGATGGGATAGACCCATCATGAGAGACTTGTTGAGATTATGCGGGGCATGGACTGGGTGATTACCCTAATCTCAGCAGGTTAAGGATTGCATGGAGGGCAACTGGTATGCCTCTTGTAGAGTCTTGAGAGAAACCTAGAACCAAGGATTTGTGATAAGAGGGGAAGGAAGAGAGACATCTTTTATGAGAAACTAAAAATTTCAGATTTTATGTTTTTCATGAGCATATAGAATTGCATGAGTAAGTACCTTGTTTGTTCATGATTTTGTGATCATTAGTCAAGCCCTTTAGCATGCCTGTGTCTTATCCTTGTGCGGCCTATGTGCCACTTTTGTTTTGTAATCATAAGAAGAAGATTAGGGGTGCATGTACGTGGAGCTTTGGCGCATGCATGCTTGCTTGCGCACCTTGCATGGTGGCGCAACAAGCATCCATCCTGGGTGGCACATCCTTGCATAGGGGCACAAGATGGGCCTGGCCGAGCCCTAGGGCTTGAGTGCTATCCCTCTTGCGGCTTGCAAGGTGGTGCACCTTGCTTGGAAGAAGGCCCATGGCATTGGCCAAACCTATGAGGGTGTTTCTAGGGTTTCCCTAGGGGCACCTATAGGGTTTGAGAGCTAAACCATAGTGAGGAGGACCTTGGAGCCAACCTTGAAGATCAAGATAGAGGTCGGCGAGGTTAGGTCTTGGGGCTTGTGTCATAGTTCAAGCATTGAACACCTTGGCATGTGTTGGTTCAATGTCTTGATTGGGCTATGATCACATCATCCTTTTACGGCTTTCCTTATCTACTAAAGCATGCCTATGATATTTTATCTTTATATTATCACTATAGGATTACTTGGCTATAATGTTAGACATAAGATAAAACTAAGAGGATGAGACCTCAAAAACCCTCAATCAAAAATATCAAGTCTAGTAGCCTTCTAACTCTTAGCGCTCATCAAGCTATCGATTAGTGGTGGTGTGCACTATTTCCCACTCTCGTGGGACACACCCACTTATCTTTAAAAGGTGTGTGATGACAATGGTTTCCCAATCTAGTTTTAACCTGGACGTGCCTTTGCAAGGAAACTCGTTGGCCCTGGGCATAACGGTTAGGAACAGACTTCACTGGATTTTCACATGTGTTGGGCACATGATAGAACTCTAGAGGCATCGTTGAGAGAGGTTAGGTTTTCATGCTGTATCCAGCCCTCGCTAGACATGAAATGCCTAGATTGTTTCAGTAAGGAGAGTTGCCGAGTGCAATCGGCCGGCGTGCCCACCTTAAGAAGCATGGGTCACTTTGTGCATCTCATCCCACCCTCGTGGGATGTGAAGCCTCATGTGGAATAAGGATCCCATCTCACTAGAAAATCTCAGATTTCCCGATTGACTTTGTGGGTTGTCAATTCGATTAAAATAGTGGGAGCCATAGACATTTAAAATAAGTCCAGTTTAAATGACTTGAAGTCGTACTAATTTTGTGGGTTGTTGTAGATCAATGGCAATGAACAATAGCAGATGGTCACTGCGATCTATCATGGAAAAGGATAAGTTGGTTGGATCCAACTTGCTGGATTGGTATATGAACTTGATAATTGTGCTCAAGCTCGAGAGGAAGCTTTATGTCCTTGAGCAGCCTATTCCTGAACCACTTCCATGCTCGGCATCAGCGGCTAAGAAGGATGCTTATGATAAGCATGACGCTGATACTTTAAAGGTTGCTAATTTGATGCTAACCAACATGTCGCCTGAGTTTCGAGGGTAATATGAACAGAAGAGTGCTTTTGAGATTATTTCTAATCTAAAGCAGCTCTTCGAAGAATTGGTTAGGCTCAATCCTTCTAAAGTTGACATTCAGTGTATTGAGCCGAATGGCTTGACCAATGAACTGAAGTTAAAGATGGAAAGGATCAAGAATAATAAGTACTATTCATGTGGAGGACCACCTCACATGTTGAAGGACATGGTGTGACTTCAGAATGTGAAGAAGAGAGGTAGGGTCTCGTCTTCATGCTCAGGTATTTATGTTACCGAAGTTAACTTTTCTACTTCTATGTCATGGGTATTGGATACTGCATGTGGAGCTTATATTTGTACAAACATGCAGGGGCTCAAGAAAAGTAGATCAGGGCAACCTAGAGAGATTGACCTACGAGTAGAAAACGGGACACAGGTTGCTGTTGTTGCTGTAAGAATTTTGACTCTCTCCCTGTCTTCTAGACTTCAGTTAGAGTTAGATCATTGCTACTATGTATCTTCACTTACTAAGAACATTGTATCCATTCCTTGCTTGGCAAAGAATGGATTTAAATTTGAAATAAAGGAGAACAGTTGTTCTTTTTCATTTGCAAATATGTTTTATGGGAAGGGTACTTTATTCAATAGTTTATATGTCTTGGACATGGATAGCTCTATTTGTAACATAAATAGTAAGAGGATCAAACTGAGTGGTTCAGTTGGTGCTTTCTTATGGCATTGTCGATTTGCCCATATAAATAAGAATCGCATTCAACAACTCCATCCAAATTGGTTGTTAGATTCAAGCTCCTTGGAATAGTTTGATACTTTTGAGCCTTGTGTATTAGGGAAGATGACAAAAGCGCCTTTCACCAATATTGGTGAGAGGGCAGAAGGTTTATTGGATCTTATACACAGTAATGTGTGTGGGCCATTCAGTAAACAAGCCAAAGGAGGATACAACTACTTATCATATTTACTGATGATTTCAGTAGATATGGTTATGTCTATATGCTGAGACATAAATCTGAATCATTTGAGAAATTTAAGGAGTTCAGACATGAAGTAGAGAACCAGCTTGGTAGATCTATCAAAACTCTTCGATCAGATCGTGGTGGAGAGTACCTGAGTGGTAAGTTCTTTGACTATCTTAGAGAGTGTGGGATCCTACCCCAACTCACTTCGCTTGGAATGCCTCAATGGAATGGTGTGTCTGAAAGGAGAAATCGAACTTTGTTGGACATAGTCCGATCTATGATGAGTCATGCACCTCTACCTCCCTCATTCTGGGGACAGGCACTTGATATAGCGTCTCTCATACTGAATAATGTTCCATCTAATAGTGTCTCTAAGATTCCATATGAGGTATGGAGTGCGAGACACCCTAACCTCTCTTTTATTAGGATCTAGGGATGTGAGGCTTATGTCAAACGTCAGGATTCTAGCAAGCTAGAACCCAGATCTGATAAATGTGTGTTTGTGGGGGTATCCTAAGGAATCTAAAGGATACTACTTCTATGTCCCTACCGAGAACAAAGTCTTTGTTGCTAATGGTACTGTCCTTCTAGAGAAAGAATTTCTCATGAAAGAGGTTAGTGGGGGAAAATTTGACTTGGACGAGGTCCGAGGGCAACCACAAGACACAAAGATGGAACCTGAGCCACCTGTACCGGTTGCTAGGCAGCAAGTGGCTCAGACACAGGTCCCACGTAGGTATGAGAGGATTCGTCGTGCACCTGAGAGGTATGGGTCACTGCCGACCCAACATGACGAGTTCTTCATCATTCAGGATGAGCCCAGGACTTATGATGAGGTGGTCGCTGGACTAGACTCCGAGAGATGGCTTGTGGCCATGAGATCCGAGATGGATTCTATGTCAGCTAACCAAGTCTAGAATTTGGTTGAGTTGCCTGATGGGGTAAAAACCATAGGCTGTAAATGGGTCTTCAAGAGTAAGACTGACATGGATGGCAACATAGTTATCTATAAGGGTAGACTACTGGCTAAAGGATTCAGACGAGTCCACGGGGTGGACTATGATGAAACCTTCTCACCAGTTGCCAAGATCAAATTCATTCGGATTCTGCTTGCTATAGCTGCATATCATGACTATGAGATATGGCAGATGGATGTTAAGACAACGTTCCTTAATGAGAAACTGATAGAGGATGTGTACATGACACAACCTGATGGCTTCATCTATCCTATAGATGCTAATAAGGTTTGCAGGCTAAAGAAATCCATTAATGGGATTAAAGCAAGCATCTCGAAGTTGGAATCTTCGGTTTGAAGAAGCTAGTGCGAGATTATGGCTTTATTAAAAGTGAAGATGACACTTGTGTGTATAGAAAATTCAGTGGGAGCTTGGTGACTTTTTTGGTCTTATATATCGATGACATACTACTCATCGGAAATGACATCCCTAGTCTTTAGTCTATGAAGACGTGGTTGGGGAAGTGTTTTGAGATGAAAGATTTAGGGGAGGCCGCATATATTCTAGGCGTGAGGATCTACTAGGATAGATCTAAGAGGCTCCTGGCCCTTAGTCAAAGTATCTACATTAATAAGGTCCTGGAGAGGTTCAACTTGGAGTAATCCAAGAAGGGATACATTCTAGGGAGACATGGTCTTACTCTCTCGAAGAGCTAGTATCCCACCACACAGGTTGAGAGGGATGACATGAGTCGAGTGCCCTATGCTTCGACAGTAGGCTCGATTATGTATGCAATGTTGTGTACTAGACTAGACGTGGCTTATGCTGTGAGCATAACCAACCGATACCAATCCAATCTAGGTCTGCAGCACTGGGTGGCTATTAAGAACATCCTAAAGTATCTGAGAAGAACTTAGGATTTGTTCTTGGCCTATGGGGGACAGGAAGAGCTCAGTGTTCAGGGTTACACTGATGCGTTATTCCAGTCTGATCCTAATGACTTCATATCGCAGGCAGGCAATGTGTTCAAGATGAATGGAGGCGCTATTTTCTAGAAAAAGCTTCAAGCAATCCACCATAGCTAATTCTATAACCTATTCTGAGTATGTCGCCGCTTCTGAGGCAGCCAAAGAAGCTGTTTGGATAAGGAAGTTCATTTATGATCTTCAGGTGATTCCAATTGATGTGGATCCCATTGAGCTCTATTGTGACAACAATGGGGCTATTGCATAGGCAAAGGAACCATGGTCTCATAAATAGGAGATTTCACCTGATTAGAGAGATCATTGATCGAGGTGATGTCAATATTAATAGAGTTGACATAGAAAACAATCTAGCAAACCCACTGACCAAGGCATTGGCGCAGCAAAAGTATGATGGTCATATGAGGGATATGGGGTTGAGGTTCCCCAACCTCTAGGTCTGAGTGCAAGTGGTAGATTGTTGGTGTTTATGCCCTAAAGCCTAGTTTTGGTCTATCTTTTGTACTACTTGACAATGATATTTGTCACACCCCTAGAGGATGGTAATTTCATAATATAAATTTTTTTTTTGCAATATTGTACCCAGGATCATAACAATATAACCTAATCAACATAACCTATAAAATATACTTTTCATCATCTAGGAGGTAACAACAACTCAAATCATTCAATATAACAATTCAAAATTTCTCATTCTATTAATCAAAATCCTTATCATAAAACCATACATCGTATTCCAAAACCATAGTATTTATGCCAAAACAACACTTATATTACAAACATCAAAATGAATATCATACATGAATCATTTAACTTTACATGCTCAATATTCCACAACCATAATATCTCACTCACAAGTCATGGATCTTCTCACACTTATCAAACAAACATACTAACAACTTCATACATTAGTCATTAATGTTTACATACTCAAAACATAAAACCATATTCATTATCTTCTTTAAACCGTCCACATAAACTTGTAGCCCAAAGCTAACCTGTAAAGAGGTTAGAATGCAAGGATTGAGCAAGAATGCTCAGCAAGTAATTATGATGCCAAAAGGAGAAGTATTCCTAATAGATCTCCACATGGTTCCACAAGTAATATCAAATGGAAACACAATAGTGACATGGTAAGCAATAGTGACATGATAAGTAATAGTGACATGGTATGCATATCACAAGGTAGCAATACAAAGAGGCATATAATCACATGGTAAGCAATATTAACTTGATAAGCATAATATCACGGTAATCAAAACCAATGTCTCAAAACATGACAATCCAAAAGCCTGAAGGACAAAGTATATGAATAGCTTAAAAAGACCCAAGCATATGAGCAATGGTAATGTCATGATCTCATGGTATCAAAACAAAGTGTCATAATAGCAATATATATATAGAGAATAGTGGGAACCAAAGCAAACAAAGTCCTCCCAAAACAAAGTCCTCCACGTCTGGAAGCAAGACTAACCCATGTATGGAAAAGCCTACAAAGCAAAACGCCGGCAAAGGGCTCGCCATGGCCCAACCAAATGTGAGTGGAGGGAATCTAGAGGTGGCTCCCATGGAGATCAAGAGGTGGCCCCCATTATTTCTAATAAGGCACTTTGGTCCACGTAGCACTTAGGTCCACATCCATCACCAAATATGGATGGAATCTAGAGGTGGCTCCCATGGAGATCAAGAGGTGGCCCCCATTATTTCTAATGTGGCACTTTGGTCCATGTAGCACTTAGGTCCACATCCATAGTCATAATTCCCATAAATGGGATCAAATCATTTTCCACTATAAGATGTAAGGGCCAAAGAACAATGGTATCATAACAAAGACAAAGTAACATAATGGCATGATTGCCTTCATACAATTGCCCTTAAACATGATCATGGATACAAGACATCAAAGGTGTATATCAAAGTCATAGTAACATTTGGTCACCTTCTAAATACAATGGTAGTGTCATGGATCACATAATAAGTCATCAGCATAGAGTGTAGCACTAGGAGTATAACATGTTGTACCATATACTAAGAGCAGAACATATCAAACATGACTAGTTATTGTAGGTGACTGAATCATAGGAAAATGCTATATATAGTCATACAAAAGAGGTATCATTGGAAATATAATTGAATCTAGTTTCTATAGAATCTGATTTTGTGCAATTTTACAAAGTATATGAAACGTTATAGCATCTCAAGTGTCAAAAGGTCAGACTGCCCATAATCAGGTTACATAATCAATGAGTCGAAAGTTATTGTTTGTCTCAAGCCATGTATCTTATAAAAATATATGCAATATATGACACATTGGAAAGGTATTTGAGTCCTCTTTCCTTCAAACTAAATATCATATCAAACTAATTTGTAAATCCATAATTACAAGACAATTACTACAAGGAGGTCAGCCCTATGTTCCAAAAACATCTTCCGAATATTGTTATCTGTTTGATACCAAAATCAGAGGTAATATATGGTCCATTGGAAATCTCGTTGGAAATCTCGTTGGAAATCTCGTTGTTATCTGTTTGATACCAAAATCAGAGGTAATACTATGCAATATATGGTCCGTTGGAAATCTCGTTGAATCCTCCTTCGTGCAAAATAAGAATCACTCAAAACCGAATTGTCAATCAAAAGTTATAAGTTAAATACCACAAGTAGGTCAGTCTGGTATTACAGCAATGAGATCCTGTATGTTGCTACATACTTGATATCATAATCAAATGAAGTATAAGCAATATTTAAGGCGTTGGAAAGATCATCGAGTCTTCTTTTACACAAATCAAGTTTCAATAAATGATCATTTGCGTAGACAAAGTTACATTACAAAAATCACCACAAGGTCCGATTTGCATGAGTCATAAGTCCATACTTGCTCTTGAACACACTCTACAATATGATAGTAATTTCTCCCAAAATTCCTTTGATCTCAGTAAAATATATATCAATGAATCATAATCACACGTTCTACAAAAATCATCATAATTTTAAAAGCATAAATGTAGGGCAAAGGGTAGAAACCTGCCTTAGTGGACTTTTTCTTCTTTTCAATTTACCGGGTTGGAATGAATTGACATAACAGGGTTGATAACCTATCCGAAGGCATTCAATATCTGACTCAAACGAAAGATAATTGAGTCTTCTTTCCAATGACTCTGATTTCATACGATTTGGATTAGGGAGTCCAAAGTAATTATCATTTGAATGAAGAAAGGTCAGATTTACTTTACATACGGATTCATAGTTATAATCATAACATTGATCATTCTTCCAAGGGTCGAATTTACCAAAAAAATCATGGAAATCAGAACCAAATTGAAGCCATACATGAAGTACAATATCATTGAAGTCAAAGGCATACAATTACAAAGGAAGATTGAGAACTTGCCTTAGAAGATTACTCTCCACTTTTTTTCTCCCCTTTTCTTTCCTTTCTCCTTCCCTTTCCTTAGGGTTCATTTTTCTTAGGTTAGGCACGACCAAAAGGGAGTAAATCTCAATTTTGTTCCATCTTTAGCTTCTCATGCAAGAAACAATAAGGTGGCAACACTTGGTGCTTGGCTTCTCATGCAAGCCATTAGGTGACAACACTTGGGCTTGGCTTCTCATGCAAGCCATGAGGTGGCATCACTCTATTAACTCCCTCATCATGAAATCATAAGCTGGTTTAGCTCTTCTCCCATCAACTATGAAAGCATAACTTAGCTACTTCATCATTTAATACCAAATTCCTAAGTGGCTTATCAAATGATAAAATTACCGTTTTGCCCAATTCTTTTCACAAAATTCTCAATGAGTCCTAGTATGAATCTTGAGTTATACCATTATAAAAGGAACCTTGAATATCACACTTAGCTACAATTTAACTTCAAGAGTCCAAACAAACAAAATAACTTAGTAGGTTTAGGCTTTATGCCTTATGGCACCACTTGTTTTATATGTCAAAGCAACTTTGATTCTATCACAAAATGATAATAGTGATTTTAAAGCATGGATGTCACATTCTCCCCTCCTTAAAAGAAATTTAGTCCTCTAAATTGCATACCTCAATCATTGAATAGGTGTGGAAAGTCCTTCCTCATTTCTTCTTCATGTTCATGATCGCTTCTTGAATAAACAAGATTATCATCAATAAACACAATAACACATATATCTAGCAATGGTTGTAAAATCCTATTCATTAAGCCCATGAACACAACTGGAGCATTAGTCAAACCAAAAGGCATTACCAGAAATTCACAATGACCATATCAAGTTCTAAAAGCAATTTTTTTGGAATGTCATTCTTTCTTAATCTCGAGTTGATAGTAACTAGATCTCAAATCAATTTTAGAAAAGAAAGACTTATGCCCCTTATAATTGATTAAATAAATCATCAATTCTTGGAAGTGGATACTTATTCTTAATTGTTATCTGATCCAACTGTCTATAATTAATACAGAGTCTCAATGTTTCAGCTTTCTTTTTTTTTTCACAAATAGAATTGGTGCTCCCCATGGTGAGACACTAGGTCGAATGAAACCTTTATCCAATAATTCCTGTAGTTGGTGCTTCAATTCTATCAAATCTAATGGTGCCATTTCATAAGGTGCTTTAGATATGGGAGTTGCACCGGGAACAAGGTCAATACCAAACTCTACCTCTCTATCTGGTGGCAAATTAGGTAATTTATCTAGAAAAACATCAAGGAACTCTTGAACCACTGCTATATCATTCATACTTATTTCTTTGGTTTGACAATCTTTGACGTAGGCTAAGTACCCTTCACAACCTTTCTGAGGTAAATGATGAGCATGAATGAATGATATCAAACAAGGTGGTGAATCATGAACTACTCCTTTGAAATGAAACATAGGATGATCTGGCAAGTTGAAAGTCACCACTTTATTATAGCAATCTACATTTGCATAGTAAGAGGAAAGCCAATCCATACCAAGTAAGATATCATAGTCTTGAGGATCTAAAAGAATTAGATTAGCAGGAAGTTCATATTCTTCAATTGAGATCAAACAAGAAGAATAAACAAGGTGTGCAGTTAATGAATCCCCAACTGGTGTAGACACAAGTAAGATAGATTGTAATGGTTCAGGTTATATCTCCAAATAATATGCAAAATGTTGTGATAGATAGGAAAGATGGGAACCAGAATCAAATAACACTTGTGCAATTTGTCCAGAAACATAAACAATACCTTCAACAACTGATTTGGAAGCTTTAACATCTGGTTTTGAGATAGCATAGACTTTAGCATGGGCTATTGGCTTTGTGGATGGTACATCTTTCATTCTATTCAGTGAACAGTCTCTTGCTAGAGGTTCATGCTTACCACTAGCAAAACATGCACCAGTAATTCTATAGCATTGCCTAGTATCATGTTTTCCTCCACAAGTTGCACATGAGACATATCTAGTTAGTTGTCTATTCAATTACAACCTCGGCAACTTTGCTCTTGTGTTATGAGTCCACTTGTCTATTTTGTTTCTCACTTCTTGAATCTCTTCCATGTCTTTCTCAACGATAGCTGCCCGATCAACAAGTTCAACATATGTTCTTAGTTTTAAAACTGAAAAATTACCATGTATACTTGGCCTCAATCTTCTTTCAACTTCTTTGCCATCTTGGATTCATCAGCAATCAAATGGGGAGCAAATCTAGAGAGTTCAGTAAATTTTGCATCATATTGTGCAATAGAAAGATTTCGTTGTATCAACTGTATAAATTCAACTTCCTTTTGGTCCTTTACCCATTCAGGGAAATATTACTCATGAAATTTGACTAAAAATGTTCCTCTGGTTATCACTTCTTGCTTGGCCTCTACCATTCTCTTTACCATCTTCCACCAATGTTCAGCTTCTCCTTCTAACATAAAGAAGGCAAAGGCTTTCAAAACACCACTCATTTGTCTTTGAGACTCGTCCGGAGATTGGAAAGACCATAGCATCTTATACCCCTATGTCATCAGACATCATAAATCATGATCTGAATTTTAAAAATTCCTCAAATCATGATCATCTAAACATCAACATTCCTCAAATCATGATCATCTAAACATCAACATTACTCAAATCAAGGTCAAAACATCAATTTCCTCAAATCATGCTTTGATACCATAATTGTCACACCCCTAGAGGATGGTAATTTCATAAAAAAAAAATTTATATTATGAAATTACCATCCTCTAGGGGTGTGACAATATTTCTTATATATCATTCTGACATTGTTGTTATCATGTTTAGTTTACATCAGCGATTATGTTCTTACATGATAATGTCCCTGGAGACAGATTGGATCTGTGCTCATACTCTAGTCCTCAATCAATGTACCTTAGTGGATATGGGACAACTATGGTACTTGTGAGACTGGTATATGAGCGGGTTAGGCACATGGTCCTAACGCAGACATATGGGGATATCAGTGATAAATATACTGGACCGATCTGCTGTGGCAATGACTTAGTATCATGAGTTATCCTCACAAGTGACAGGAGATGCATTGATCCCTTGACTTAAGGTCATTGACTTTTCTGTATGGTTAGGGACATGGTTTGACACAACCTAACACCTCACCGTAGTTGGGAGGTCATAACGGTTGTCATTGAGTATGTCATGACCTATATGAGAAGGTCAATGTACAGACAGAGTATTTGCCCCTTCTTGAGGGAAGCATGATATCCATGGGGCCCCCCCTATGGTTCTATGACTGAAAGTGTATCGCCATACCCAAGTGAGAACCTGATTTAGTCATAACCATGAGATTGAGTAAAAACAAGTGGTGACACACTTGTCCAATCAGATATCAGTTTGGCAAAGAGACTGTAATTCATCTGTACCTAGTTGCGATGATGGAGATGTCAATGTCGATATCCATTTCGATAACTTGGGTAGCAGCGATGCACTACTAGGTGCCACTCCCTACTTGTGATGACCTTAGTTCATCACTGCCAATGTCAGAGGAACCTACAGGGTCTCACACCTTGATACTCGAGTTGTCGTATTGCTCAGGAAGCTTTATGATTGAGTTATTGGATAGCTTGGATCTATTTGGGAGATTTCATTAGCGCCAATGGGCCTGATGAGATGGAAGAGAGTTATTGGAGCAAAACTTCATTTCTGGCAAGTTGACCCAAAATTGACCATGGTTGGTCACATTTGAGTTAGGGTTACATTGGATTGGATCCAATCGCTTAATCAACTTGTGCAATGAAGTTTGGGCTAGCTCATTACCCAATGAGGTCCAATAACAAGTAATCACGAAGAGAGAATAGGGCATAAGGGTATAATGTGGAGAAAACCAGCCCCATTGGTGCCTAAGGGCATAATGAGGTATGGTTGGTGCAATTTGCTTCATTAGAAAGCAATTGGCGCCTAGCCCTTCTTCCTTGGATGGAATGCTTGTATGTACGGCTAGTCATGGGGCTGATATGGCTAGATGAACTTCTTTGAAGGTGTTTGGTGCATATGGCTTATTGGAAAGGGTTTATTGAAAGCTCTTGGAGGGTTTACTTAACCCTAACCCTAATTGCTCCCACCCTTTAAAACCTAGCCGATCTCTTCATTGTAGTTGCGCCTACCCTTTGTATTGCAACCCCTTGCATGATATATATCATATCATATGTGAAAGCAAGAGAAAATAAGAATTATTGGCATGAGCAACTTCAAAGGGCAAGAGCAATAGCATTGGTGAAAAGTGTAACATCTCTTCCTCTAGCCGCAAGCCTTCCTTCCTTTCCTCCTCTTGGCGCATGTGAAGGAATTCCTTGGCGGTTTCATCTTCTCCCTTTCTCTCCTTGGCGCATCTTCCTTTGGAGGTGGCACAAGTGAAGTGGAGAGCATCTTGAGGCTTGGATCTTCTTCCTGAGGCTAGCTCCGAGAATGGAAGAAGTGGACTCGAGGCATATGTGTGTGTGAGACTACAGAGGGCACACGCTTGGGTGCCTACTGAGGCATCACTTGCACTTGCTCTAGATACTTTCTATCTACATTGTGTCGATCCCCTCACAAGAGCGTTCCATTGGTTTTTTGGGACCGGCCTATTTCGGCGATATGCTTCCACTATTTGTATGTTTCGTTTGATAAAAATTTGAAAATATGCCATGATTACTTGATTATTTAGTGAGATTCTTGCAAAATCATGGGCGGGCGATTTTTTGGGTACTGTAGCATCACATTTTTTTATAAAAAAATTTCATATATTTGTGTTGATTTGTTGAGAGATTAGTAGTTCTAGAAGCTGAATGGGCTTTAGAGTAGACTACTTGAAAGAAGAGTATGCATATGCTTTAGGGAAGTAGTTTGAATAAGTGGGAGTCCTTTGCTGAACTTCACAAGATTTGAACAACATACTGAAGTGCTAATACCTTTTCGTGTGGACAGAGGTAATAAAGACATAGTAGATATTGACATTAACATAGTGGGCCCATTGACCAATGCTCTGGAATAGTAAGTGCATGGCAAGTCAAGCTTGGGACATGGTGTTGAGGTCGCTCAATAAGGATGGTCCTAGTGCAAGTGGGTGTTTGTTAGTGTTTATGCCGTAGGACCTTTGGATGGTTCAATGGGATATGTGTATCACATATATTTGATAGATGAGTTATCTTGGCATTGTCGTTGTTATGCATATTTGTACATCTGCACACATGTACATTTGCATATACAATATCCGTAGAGATAGATATTTTATCTAGTCTCAGTTTTGTCCCTGGTCAAGAATCATAGTGGATATGGGACGACTATGATTCATTTGAGACTGGTGTATGCGCTGGTTGAGCACGGGTTGCTAACTCATGTATATGGGTATATCAAGGGAGATATACTAGATCGACCTACTACGAGGATTTATCTCGGTGTCATGAGATGAATATCATAGTGACAGAGTGATGACATTGAAATTTATAGTAAATTTCATACCATTTCATATATCTTTTTGTGTCAAATTCATGAACCTTTGCTTATTTTTATGCCTTTTTTTATCAATTACTGTGGAATCTACACTCTTTTTAGTTTTTGACGATTTTCAGGCAAAAAGGCATGATTTTCAAGCGTTTTCAAGCAATCTAGATGCACGAATGAATTCCCACCATCAAGAGGAGATAACATGTCAAATTTCATGAAGATTGGAGCTTCAGACCAAATTACGGCAGGGCAGTAATCTATATTACGGTACTGTAATTTCCACGGCCACCGTAATATCAGAGCACTGCTGTAATTTGGGAATTTTTCATCCAGAAAGATTTTTAAAAATTACGGCACTACCGTAAAGATTTTCATGGGCCGTAATTTGGAGCACTTTCAGACTAGAAACTTTAGCTGAAATTACGGCACTGCCGTAAGATATTTCACGGTACCGTAATTCCTGACAGATTTCCATCCGAGAACTTGACCGAAATTATGGCAGTGCTGTAACCAAAAATACGGCCGTAATTATAACCTAGAGACGCGATTTCCATGGTCAAATTGAAGCCCGATTTTTGCGCGATCAATTACGGACGATCCAGGCCATTAAATCCAAAGCTGTAAGAAGCAAAAAAGGAGCTTTCGACGTGAGGAAGAGGGAGACACCAAAAGCCCTAATTTTAATCCACTAACAAAGGAGAAATCAAGTTTCACGCCGCCGACCTAGGTTTTGCCGCCGGAAAGCATATAGCGCATCTCCGGCCGTGAGGAAGAGGAGACATAAGAAGCCCTAATTTTCATCCATTGACAAAAGAGAAATCGAGTTTCACGCCACCGACATAGGATTCGCCTCCGGGAAGCATACAACGCATCTCCGGCCATGAAATTTGAAGAGAAGCTTCGCCTGGAGTAGGAGAACATAGCACAGAAGTTCTAGAGTGAAAGGAGATCTATCGGAGGAGAAATCAACAAAGGCACGCCGCCGGCACTGTTCACGCATAGAAATTACGACTGTAATTTCCATTACAGCCGTGTGGTTATTTGTTTTTCTCTCTTTCTTTGATTTCTTACACTTTGATACTATGGATTATTGTAATCTTTCATCCATGCTAGCTTAAACTTTTTATGAGACATGGGGGAGTAATTACCTTTGATTTCTTAATGACTAGATAATTTTTCATTACTTCGTCACATATAATTTTAGCATGATAATTCTACTTATGTGAAAATTGCTCTTTAACTCTCCATAGATTCATGTTATTAATCATGTTTTAGAGTTTTCGTGATAGACCGAAAGGTGACTTGCTTGAGAATTTGGAACCTTAGAATTGCATGATATGAACTTACTATAAGAAATTAGGTTAGTTCTTATTTCTTGATTCTAGAAGAATAATTGCCATGTTTAATAATATGAATCTAGGATTGAGTCAATTTATCAAACGTTAAGATCTTGTGCGAAAGTAAGGATCGGAATGTTGGAGAACCATAAGTAGAACTTGTGTTGAAACTCGGATGCACGAAAGTAATCCTTGAGATTCCACTCGAGATGATCCACTTAAAATTCGGATGCACGAAAGTGATCCTTGAGTTCTTTGATGGATAATTTACTTATTTTCAACTTGGGATAGATCCTGCGCGAAAGCGAGGATCGGTCCCTACATGATTGTCTGCACGAAAATTAAATAATCCTTTTATGAAATAAATTATATCTTTATCATGATAAAATTAAACTGACAAATTTCTATTCATATCTAGTCATAGATATCAAAGTGGATGAAACCCTAGTCCCAGTTTCTCTCTCTGGTATTTTCGTTAGCTTTCAATAATTCACTTGCATAGTTTCGACTGCCTAGACAGTAAGAATTCGATTATTCGGTACTTAACAAACAAGGTCTCTGTGGGATCGATATTTTTTATTACTTCGAGTATCCGTGCACTTGCGGATACAACAAGTCTTTGGCGGCAATGCCAGAGATAAGTTTTTGTCTAGCTACTTGTTGGGATACAACAAGTTTTTGGCGCCGTTGCCGGGGACCTTGGTTTTTGTCAATATTGATGATATTGAGAGTATTGCTAGACTAGGTTTTATTTTATATTTTTGTTTATTTTCAGTTTTGCTTGAAATTATTTGATCTATCTACTTTGCATGCGCAGGAACCTTAGATCAGGACCTCTTGTACCTTTTGATCATGAGATTAACAAAACACTTAGATTGCGCAGGAAGTTGAGATTTGAAGAAAATCAAGTACAAGAAATTGTAGATATGGCGGAAAGAAGATCATTGAGGGACTATGCAGCCCCTAATCCACAAGAGATTCACCATAGCATTGCTAGACTAGTGATTGAGGCTAACTACTTTGAGATTAAGCCTGCTTTTCTTTCTATGATTCAACATAACTAGTTTGGAGGATCTCCTCTTGAAGATCCAAACCAACATCTTGTTTTGTTTTTAGAACTTTGTGAAACTATTAAGATTAATGGAGTTTCTAATGATGCTTTGAGATTAAGGTTATTTCCTTTTTCTCTTAGGGACCGAGCATGTTCATGGCTTCAAGCACAACCAACCGGTACCTTTACAACATGGGATCAGTTAACAAATGCTTTTCTGATGGTCCAATACAACCTAGCTGATCCCTCAAGAAGACATTTGGCTAGGCTCACTTTGCCTTGTTCTGGGATTTGGCCCCACTAAAAATATTGCTCTAACTTGGTGATCCAGTGTATGAATTCTCTAGGGTCTAGGGTTCCACTAAAAGTAGGCGGATTAAGTTTGATAGCACGATGCTCATCAAAGTTCCTAGGTCTTTGGTTGAATTGTGTTTGAGCATGATGCCCATTCCACTCAGTGTGAGGAGTAACCATAGGGTTGGGAGTATGCTGTTGGTTTATAGGTTCTAAGGGTTCCAAGTTTGCCTCACTAGGATGTTGACTTGGGGTCCGTTGTTGGGTTTCAAGGGTGTCGAACCTATTGTTGAGGACTTGGAAGTCTTATCTCAAAGCGGTCATTTGTTGGGTGAACCCAGTTTGCATTTCAGCCATTTGTTGTGTAAGTTGTCGAATGTTCTCAGCAAGATCCATAGGTTGGTCATTCTCTTGTTGGGTTCTAGATCTGGTTTGCATGATGCAGTTTTGAAATGAGTATAACTTTCTAAAAATATGAGCCCTAGAAGATTATGGGATCAATTGTTTCAAGCAACCTAAACCACAAGAATCATTCTAGTAGTAGAAAAAAAAGTTTTGGGCTTAAAAAATCTACTCTAGAGCCTCGCTTTGATACCAAACTGATGTGGGCTCAAGACACAATCATGCAAACAACGATTTTTTTTTTGAAAACTTTTGTAATATGTCAATAATAAGAAAAGTGAGATTAACTAACAACTCTGAAAAATAAAATGTTTTTGTATTTTTAGATAGGGAAAACCAGGATACTCTACTTGCAGAATAGAAAATTGCAGAAAGTAAATTGCTTAAATTGTAAAGAAGACCTACAGTGGACCCCTTGAGAATAGAAGGGGTCACCTTCTCATTTTTCATCGGTCCAACTCTGATGGAAGGTGTCGGTTACACACAGGCAATACAGCAACCCACACAAGCGTGGGGGAGTTGATTAAGAATATTAAAACTTTATAAAGCAAAGGTGCAAGAGGGAGGTTAAGTGATGGAGGGCCTGACACAGCTCCTAGAAGATCCACTAGGGCTCGGAGGAAGCCCGTCAGGTATAGCTTCACTTAGAGCCCGCTCTCCTTTTCAGAACTTTCCTTATTTGCATTGCATGGCATTTTAGGTTAGTTCCACCCACAAGTCTATCATGTAGTTTACTTTTATGAATGTTGTTGGTAGGTTGTGCACTGTAATGTCATGGTAGGTTAGTGCATGTAGTTTGGATACATTTAATATTCAGCTCAAGGGATACAAATCAGCTAGCTCACCACACTCCAAGAAGCTAGCTCCCAGTTTGGAAGGTTCACTTCAAAGTAGTTCAAAGGCAACTCAACATCAATCTCCACTTCAATTATTCCCTTCCAATTGAAGAGAGGCCAGCCCATGGAATTATTTGCGCCATCTACAACAACAATTCAAGCAAGGCTCATCTAGATCCACAATTCAAGGAGGCGCCCATCTAGATCCACAAATCAAGGAGTTGCACCATCAAGATCCACAGTTAGGGGAAGACTTCTTTCCTTCTTCTCATTGCCGCCCAAGACAACAAGGAAGGTTTGTTGGGAAACCCCGGGGACATTTTACAATTTTAGAGTCATGGACATACATGTTTGCACAGCGGAAGAATGTCCCCGAAACAGGCCGGTCCCAAAAACCCAGTGAAGATTGCATGCAAGGGAGTCGACACGATGAGTTAGGAAATACCTTAGAGCAAAGAAGAGAGCGATGCCAATGTAGGCGTCCAAGTGTCCGCCCTCTGCAGTCTCACACACACGGATCTCTTGAGTTCTCTTCTTCCTCGCCCGGTGCTAGCCTCGGGAAGAAGATCCAAGCCTTGTGCTCCCTCTTCAGTACTTGCGCCACCTCCAAGGTAGAAGCGCCAATTGATAAAGAAGAGAGGAATAAGGAGAATGCCGCCAAGCCTTCAAGTCTCTTGTGCCAAAGGAGGAAGAAAGGATGAAGCTTGCGGCTAGGGTTTGATGGAAGAAGAAGATGCACCACTTCTTGGAGTTGTCGCCCTTCAAACCTTTGGTTTCGCCCCTCCTCTTGTATTCACGCCTTCAAGAGTCGATCATTATCATGAGGGGGCAATTAGGGTCTCATTTATAGGGCAAGAGGTGGTTAGGGTATGGGCTAGGATCAAGGCAAGTGTAGGGCTAGGATGAGGAGGTTTGAGATAAGGAAAGTCTCCAAGACATTTCCTTAATTCTCATTCAACCTTTCCTCATTAAGCTCCACGCCTTTCTTGTGCACCAAGGCCTTGCCTTGCGCCCCAAGTAATGCCTTAAAGGCATGCATTCGATTAATGGAAGAGGGCTAGGCGCCAATTGCTTCCTTAATGAAGCAATTTTGCCACCCTAACCCCATTATGCCCCTTAGGCGCCAATGGGGTTGGGTCTCTCCCCATTATATCCTTTTAGCCTCTCATCTCTTCATGAGAACTTGTTATTGGGTCTCATTGGATAATGAGCTAGCCCAAACTCCATTACATGGGTTGATTAAGCACTTGGATCCAATCCAATGCAACCCTAATTTAAATGTGACCAACCATGGTCAAATACGGGTCAACCTGCCAAAAATGAAGTTTGGCTCCAATAATATTCTTCCATCTCATCAGGCCCATTGGCGCTGATGAAATCTCCCAATAAGATCCGAGTTATCCAATAACTCGATCATAAGGCTTCCCGATCAATACGAGAACTCAAGTATCAAGGTGTGCGACCCTGTAGGTTCCTCTGACGCTGGTAGTGCTGACCAAAGGTCACCACAAGCAGTGAGTGGCACTAGCAGTGCATCGCTGCTACCCAGGTCATTGGAATGGATATCGACATCGACATCCCCATCATCGCAACTAGGTACAGATGCATTACAGTCTCTTTGCCGAACTGATATCCGATTGGACAAGTGTGTCACCACTTGTTTTCACCCAATCACATGGCTATGACTAAATCAGGTTCTTACCTGGGTATGGCCATACACTTTCAGTCATAGAACCATAGAGGAGCTCCATGGATATCAAGCTTCCCAAAAGGAAGGGGCAAATCCTATGTCTGTCCATTGACCTTCTCATATGGGTCGTGACACGCTCAATGATAACCTTTATGACCTTCCAACTACGGCAAGGTGTTAGGTTGCATCAAAGCAAGTCTCTAACCATATAGAATGATCAATGACCTCAAGTCAAGGGATCAATGCATCTCCTGTCACTTATGAGGATAACTCATGACACCAAGTTATAGCCTCATAGCGGGTCTATCCAGTATATCCTCCCATAATATACCCATGTGTCTGCGTTAGCACCCCGTGCCTAACCAGCCCACATACCAGTTTTACAAGTACCATAGTTGTCCCATATCTACTAAGGTACATTGACTGGGGATGATTATTTGAGCACAGATCCAATCTGTCTCCAGGGACATTATCATGTAAGTACACAATCGCAGGTGTAGACAGACAATGATAACGACAATGCCAGAATGATATATAAATATCAATGTCAAGTAGTACATAAGTTGACCAAAGCTAGGTCCTAGGGCATATACACCAACAAGGTTTTCAAAGTTCAAATTCTCCCTCATATGCGCCAACACATCCAAGGAAGCCAGCCATTTCGAATTCAAGACTTACCATTTCAGCCATCCAAAGAAGGCAACAAGATCAGCCCACTTAATGCCTTGTCTCCATTTCAAATTTTCTCCAATTATGTAAGGGGCACAAGGGGCCAATGACCATCTTGCCCTCATCTTATCCTCATCTCTAAGCTGCCTATTTATGTATCCCCATTGCATCATGCGCATAGCATTGTTGAATAATATTGTTGACTAGTTTCCTAGCCAAATGAAGGGTGCTTGTGTCGCCCAAACCTTCCTTCTTCCCTCTTCCTCCATCAAGAGCCTCTCCTCTCCTCTTATCCCCTCGCCTCTCCCTTTCAACAAGCAAGGCCGAGACTCCTCTCCATCAAGGCAAGAACAACAAAGAGATCTAGAACTCATGATGGCACAAAAAACATGGAAGCATCTGTTGGTCTTCTTCAAGGCGATTCTCTAAGTTGAGTATTCCAACCTCTTGTGCTTTCACTTCCTACACTTTAAGATCATCTTACTACACATCTTTGGATCTTTGTAGGGATTGGCGCAAGGTGAAGGAAGCTTGGCGCTTCACCCCCCCCCCCCCCCTCTCTCCCCTCTCCCCCTTTAGATAGTCTATTTCTTTGTTAGCAAGAGAACTTGGAGGACTAGCCTCCCTCTTGACCCTTTAGCATTGTTGGTGTTTAATTAACTTTATAACTCACCCACGCCTGTGTGGGGTTGCTGGATGCCCTGTGTGTAACCTGCACCTTCCATCAGAGTAGGACCGGTGAAGAACGGGAAGGACGGTCCTTCTATTCTCAAGGACCGCAAGGTGAGTCTTCTTTAAGATATCGTCATTTATTTTAAAGCAAGTAGTGTAAGTTTTATTTTCAAGCAAGTAGTATAATTTTCAATTTTCTTATCTAAAATTGCAAAAAAAAACTATTTTCCAACTTCGTTAGTGTAATTCGGTTTTCTCTAGTTTATGATATTAACAAAAACAATATTTTCGAAACTCGTTGTTTGCATGCTTGTGATCTACCCCCTACATCATTAAGCCTCCTAGTTCTCTTGCCTAGACAAGCAACAAGACTAACTAGTAAAGGGGAGGAAGAGAGGCACGCCCAAGGGAACTCCAAAGCCAAGTGCCTTCTTCCTACAAGAGCCGAAACTTAGTGTAGAATTTGAACTTTAGAAGAAGGGAAAGAGAACCACAAAAGATGATGAAAACACTTAACTTAGGGTGATCCTTCTTCATGGTGATTTTCGGCCTCAAAGGAATCCTTGATCATGAGTGTCAACCTCAATGAAGATCTCCACGAAGTGCTTGTTGAAGATGGACTTTCGGCTGCAACTTGGAAGGGAGAGGGTCCTCGGCTAAGGTGGAAGAAAGTGGATGCGAAAGAAGAAGAGAGGAAGACTTGGTGACACAAGCACCTAGAGCTATTGCTAGAAACTACTCGACAAGTTTTATTTCATCAAAGATGCATATGATGCCATGAAGGCTACAATATATAGGCAAAGCAACTAGGGGATACAAAAGTCATTTTCCCCTAGGCACATATGCAATGTTTTAGAAAGAAAATTTCAGCATTGAAGACAAGGAGACTACAAGGAAGGGGTGCAAATGCTCTTGATTGGCTTTCCATCTTTGGCCGGCTTCTTCAAGGTAAGTTTTTGAAATTCTTTGGCTCCAAAGGCTGGCACAAATGTTGAAGGGAGGAATGGCCAGTTATCGCTTGATAAGGCTTCCATGTGTGGACGAATTTCGAATTCCTTTCCTGAAGTGTTAGGCATCAACTCCTTGATTCCTTGATTGGTGGATGATTGATTGATTCCTTGATTTGTGGATCTTGTCTTGGCCGAATTACTCGTTGCTGTGGGCGGCCAAGGCTTTATTTGGCAAGGGAGTTGAAGATTTATGAAGCCCCTTTAACTTAAGCCTTTAGGTGGTAATAGTTG
Source organism: Costus lasius (assembly GCA_027563935.2). NCBI lineage: Eukaryota > Viridiplantae > Streptophyta > Magnoliopsida > Zingiberales > Costaceae > Costus > Costus lasius. Next base: position 56,240,300 of record CM050448.1, read on the forward strand.
AACTGAGTTGAAGCTGAATTTCCTTTTTTGGAGCTCACTTGGTGAGTGAGTGGTGAGCTGAATTTTGCCTATGTATTGTAGATACATTACACGTGCTATGCTTCTATTCTATCATGATGTGACATTTTATTCAAATAGGAAAGTAAACCTACATGTAACTACATGTTAGACTGGAGGGTGGATCTAACCTACCATGATACGATGCAATGCAAAAAAGGATAGTAGGATCCTAGGAAGAAAACCCATACCTGAGAGGTTTCCTTCGGTGGACCTCCTCGAAGCTGGCTTGGCCCCCCATCACCATCGTGGCAACCGTACGACAAAGAATCAAGGACATGTGCCTGCTTCAACTTTAGTTGGTAGGAGTTTGTTTTGTTTTGTCTTATGTTGTAGCTTGACCACATTTTGGGTTGCAAGAGCAAGTAGTTATTAAAATTTTTCTTTTGTCTTATTCCCCCTCTCTTATCAATTAAAAGAGAAGGGTGGGCTAGCATTTAGTTCAGTTCTCTTGGTAGTAGAGTGCTCTAGCTTGTGTGGATCGTGGTTAGTGGCTCGATTCTGAAGTCTGTAAGAGTCGGGTTCGGTGCCTCGACTCGGAAGAGTGTTCCAGCTTGTACTTCCTGCGCTATAAGAAGTAAATCCCACTGCCTCCGGTGGGTTAGGTTCATCTGTTTCTATATTTTGCTTTCTATGTTTCATCTTCATCCTCCTCCACCCACGAGCACCCATACGTAGGAGGAGTGGAACAAATTCTTGCTCATTGGTGTGTTTTCAGACTAATATGCGCGTGAGTTGAGCCCCATCCATCCGCTGAGCCCCTAAGGACGTGCTGAGCTTAAAATTGCTAAGAGGTTAGTGTTGCCCCAAAACGATATCGCCGCTAATTTCTTCATATTTCCTTGCTGCACTTTCCAAGCATTTTTTACTTCCCTCGTCTCAAGACCCTCTCATGTTTTTTGTGCATTGTGTAAACACCGTAGATTACGGAACTAAGGACCAACCCCCTTGTTGTAGCTACATCAATTCTGGTATCAGAGGAGTTGCGCGTTCAATTCTGATTGTTCGCACGGTCCAACTCCGTTGCATTGGCATACTTCAGCATAATTTCTGCAATTTTCACACTCAGCACTTAGTGTGTTTTCCACCCTTGCTTGTGTATGGTGACCACAAGGTCACAAATCTTGTCTTCCCATTTTCCTGAAACCCAAGAGTCAGTCCAGCCCTCAGAAGGCACTAGAACCCACCTAGAATCTATAGCTGCGCTTTTAGCATGAGTCGACGCGCTAACCATGCGGTTCAACACACGTGTTGGTACAATGGAAACCGCCTTCTAGCAACTCTTAGCTGGGTTCCGAGACCTTGCTGACCCCTCTGAGTCATCAGAGTGTAGGTGCCCCAACCCGGTTCACCCTCCCCCATCCGCACACCTAGTCCCAGCTAGGGAGTTACCCCCATTATCCACGCCTACAAGGTGCCGAACCTTCAGGGATGAGTTAGGCTGACATAGAACCTATGAGGCCCATGGAGGTCTGGTTCATGAGGATGACCCATTTGATGAGGATGACGTTCGGGCCGCACAAAGGCCCCAAGCCCAAATCCGTTACGAGCGCACTCGGACGGATTACGAGTTTTGCCGCATCGCCTGTGCAGCCCCAACACCCTTCGCAGGTGGTCTTGATACCACACAATTCCTTGATTGGGTCACGTCAGTCAACACTTACTTCGAGTGGAGTGATTGTCCCCTGCACATGCGTGTTAGGTATGCATGAACCTTGCTTCAGGGCCCTACGCATTTGCATTGGGCAAACGTGGAGCGCCAAAATGAGCAACACGATCTCCCTCCTATCACCTGTTGGGATGAGATGAAGTATCACCTCCGTGAGTGATACGTACCCCACTCTTATAGGCAGCGCCTTCTCGATCAATATATTAGCCTACACTAAGGGTCAGAACTGTAGGGGAATATCGCCTGACCTTCGACACATTACAACTTCGGTGTAACTTGCAAGAAGACCCCGAACTAGTGCTGTCCAAGTTTAAGAATGAGCTTCGCTTAGACATCCGTTGAGCCCTACCCACCTACAGTTCGGAGATGTTAGATTAGACCTTTCAGTGCGCTCGAGACATCGAGCAGGATATACGTGCTGTGGCTAGATGCAGCAAGTTTGGGTCCCATTGATGGCCAGACACCGATTGACCCCCACCTGTCCATCCTCGGGTCGAGCAATCCGAGCCTCATTTCGCCCCATGTCCAACTGCGGTGACCCATAACTCCCTTAGGCATCCAACCCCTGCGGCCTCCTCCTCTTGCCCTACGTGGGAGGGGAAGGGTAAGGCCCCAGTTATCGATTCATCGAATCGGGTGAACTATTCCAATTGCCTTCTGGTGGGTCACTAGTCTACGGATTGTCCCAAAAAGTCTGCTCTTGCGAACAATAGCCACACCCATGTAGCCACCATCACCCGCGAGCGCTCAAAGCATGACATCGAAGCCGAGTGTTACATGAGTGGAGATGAGTCCGGTCACACCACACTTGCGGTTGTGTGGTGTACCCTTGTTCTAACCCCGCCCTCTGAGGATTGGAGGCGCACTAGCATCTGCACGACTTACATCAAATACAGTAGGCAATCGTGTAAGATCAACATCGATGGGGTAAGTTGAATAGCCCCGAAAACTAAGGGGGGTCCCCTTCAAGGGGGAGCGAAACCCTAATCAGGTGGCGCATAAACTTTTGGCAGCGGTATTAAGGGTTTCAAAAGGATCTTTCGCAAGTTTATATGATCAACTTAAGTAAGCTTGAATTCATACCATAGCCATTTGCATTGGATGGCGATTTGGAAGAATAGAGAGCAATGTAGATCTCCTCCAAAAGGTTCACACACAAGATGAAGATCGCCAACTCCCTTGCGTTCCTTGTGCTAGCAAGTCTCCAAGGTCTTCCTTGTCGAATGGAAGGGAATGATGGTTGAAGACTCTCTCGGCCGAACTCTCTCCTATGTTCACCCTTTTTCTCTTGAGTGACTCGTCGATAGGAAGAGGCAAAAAGGAAAAACGATGATGAGACGTTTTCATCAAACGTGGAGACGTTTTCATCAAACGTGGAGACGTTTTTCCATAATGGAAAAACCGACATCCAAATAAGGAAAACCGATTACTCCATGCGTTCATGCGACTTCATGCGTTCATGCGATCTATGTGTTCACTCCATGTGAACCGATCACTCCTCTTTGAACCAAGCCATGGTTCAATTGCATTTGGTTTAAAAACCAAATCAAAATTAACCCAAGCCATTAGTCCAGATCACATTAAACCCTAAGGTTGTAGATCTGACCGTCCATCACTTGATGCTCTTGATTTCACCAATCTGGCATCAACACTCTCGATCAAAGCTTACCGATCTCAAGCCCCAATCAATCAAACATGATCAGACCAGATCTCACTTACAATCAGAGTTTAAATCCCTTTAAACTGAATCAAAAACAATTCAGTCCACACGATCTAACATGAGTTAGCTATATCATCAAATTGTGCGACCCTGAGGGTTTCCTTTAATGTCAGTAACGATAACTTACGTTATCACGAACAGTGAGGGGTATCTAGCAACACATCACTGTCTCCCGATATAAAGGAAAGAGTCTTCCAAGACTACACCCAAACCACAGCACAAGTGTGAATCCAATTCACAAGGCATGCAATTTTCCTTTGCCACTGGATGTTCTTATTGGACAAGCGTGTCAAGCCTGTAGCTCCAATATGATGAGCATGATTAGATCAGATGATCACAGTCACCTGGGTATGGCCATACACTTTCTCAATCATCTCATTTAAGGGGGCCCCTTAGAACATCACACTCCAATTAAGGAGACGGCAATCCTATATCTATCACTCGTGTCCTAACCTGATTCAAGCTCACCATCCAAGATAGTCTATAATCATTATGTTTCAAATGATATTGAACTACCTCAAAACAATGACAATCATCATTTAGAAAACACAAGTGATCTCAAGTCAGAGGAAAAGTGCCACTTGTTATATTCAAGGATTATTCATATTGTGACAACCAATTGAATATCCTAGTAGGGTCTGTCCAGTACATCCAATGTACCCATGAGTCTACATCTTATTCCATGCTCGAAGCATCCTATAAGATTAGAACACATATTAGTCTTAACCACATCAAGGCTGTCTCATGTTCACCAAGATATATCGACTAAGGACTTAATAGCATGTCAGCCCAGCTGAACAGCTTTGAGACATTATTCAGAAGTACAATTATTGCAGCAGATAACGTAACAAACTGAATAACAACCATGCCTTTATGAACATAAGAATTTATTACATGATACTGATACAATCCCAAGGCCTCAAACATTAGCCTTAAGGGCATACCCCAACAATCTCCCACTTGCACTTAATCTAATGGTTGAGGAATCTCAAACCCATATTATTACAGTGCTTCTCATGCTTCTGCTGCGCCAGAGGCTTAGTAAGTGGGTCTGCCAGATTGTCATCTGTATGAACCTTGCAGACTTTGATCTCGCCTCGATCAATGATCTCCCTGATCAAATGAAACCGTCTCTGTATGTGCTTGGATTTCTGGTGCGACCGTGGTTCCTTTGCTTGTGCGATTGCTCCAGTGTTATCACAAAAGATAACCAAAGGATCTGCACTCGAAGGAACAACACCAAGTTCTCTCACGAACTTACGAATCCACACTGCCTCCTTGGATGCTTCCGAGGCTGCAACATACTCGGCTTCTGTTGTGGAATCAGCAACAGTTGACTGTTTGAAACTCTTCCACACCACTGCTCCTCCATTCAAGCTAAATACATAGCCTGATTGCGATCGGAAATCATCCTGGTCAGAATGGAACGAAGCGTCAGTATATCCTTCAATACTGAGTTCTTCCTGACCACCATATATCAAGAACATATCTTTGGTCCTCCGCAGATATTTTAAAATGTTCTTGACTGCAATCCAGTGCGCCATACCTGGATTACTTTGGAACCGACTGGTCACGCTTAACCCGTAAGCGACGTCTGGGCGAGTACACAACATCGCATACATAATGGACCCAATAGCCGAAGCATAAGGCGTATTGTCCATTTCATCTTTCTCAGTCTGTGTTTGTGGACACTGACTCTTCGAAAGATTCAGACCATGTCTGACTGGAAGATATCCTCTTTTAGAATTCTCTAAATGAAATCTTTCCAGGACTTTATCGATGTAAGTACTCTGGCACAGCCCGAGAAGCCTCTTAGATCTATCCCTGTAAATCTTCACACCTAATACATAGGCTGCTTCTCCTAAATCTTTCATCTGAAAACACTTCCTTAACCATGCCTTAACCGCATGCATTTCAGGAATGTCGTTTCCAATGATCAAGATATCATCGACGTAGAGGACTAAGAAATTAATCACGCTCCCACTAAACCTCTTATATACACATGGGTCATCCTCGTTCTTGATGAAACCAAATTCACTGATTGATTCATCAAAACGAATATTCCAGCTTCTCGATGCTTGTTTAAGTCCATAAATAGACTTCTTTAACTTGCATATCTTATGACGATCTGATGGATTAGTGAAACCTTCTGGTTGTGTCATATACACATCCTCATCCAGATTTCCATTCAGGAAAGCTGTCTTTACATCCATTTGCCAGATCTCATAATCATAATATGCTGCTATCGCGAAAAGAATCCGAATAGACTTGAACATAGCTACAGGTGAGAAAGTTTCATCATAATCTATCCCGTATATTTGTTTGAAACCTTTCGCAACTAGCCTGCCTTTATAGGTAACCACGTTACCATCCATGTCAATCTTCTTCTTGAAGATCCATTTACAGCCTATAGGGATAACTCCCGGAGGCGGATCAACCAAATCCCAGACTTGGTTATCTGACATGGAGTCCATCTCGGCGCGCATAGCTTCAAGCCATCTCGCTGACTCCGGTCCACTGACCGCAGGTTGTTCAATAACCTGCTCTACCGGCTCAGGCTCATCCAACTGTGCTTGACTACTTTGTCCTTCTTCTGGATTTTCATCCAGCTTTATTTCTCTCCCACTGGCCTCTTGCAGAAGAAACTCCTTCTCAAGAAATATGGCCGTCCGAGCAACAAATACCTTGTTCTCTTTGGGAACGTAGAAATAATAACCCTTAGTTTCCTTAGGGTAACCGACAAAGATACATTTGTCAGATCTGCTCTCTAGTTTCCCAGAGGCGAGCTTTTTGACATAAGCCTCGCAGCCCCAGATCCTGATAAATGTTAAGCTCGGTTGTTTCCCATACCATAACTCATATGGCGTCTTAGAAACTGCCTTGGATGGCACTCGGTTTAGTACCTTTGCAGCTGTTTCCAGTGCAAAACCCCAAAAGGAATATGGAAGAGTAGCCTGACTCATCATAGAACGAACCATATCAAGTAACGTTCTATTTCTCCTCTCAGACACACCATTCCATTGGGGTGTTCCTGGTGGAGTGAGCTGTGAGATAATCCCACACTCCTTCAGATAGTTAGTAAACTCTCGACTTAGGTATTCTCCACCTCGATCAGAACGAAGTGCCTTGATATTTCGGCCAAGCTGATTCTGTACTTCATTCTTGAACTCTTTGAACTTGTCAAAAGATTCACTTTTATGTCTCATCAGATAGACATACCCATATCTACTGAAATCATCAGTAAAGGTAATGAAGTACTGATAGCCACCTCTGGCATGTTTACTAAAAGGCCCACACACATCACTGTGTATAAGGTCGAGTAAACCTGAAGCCCTTTGACCTTTGTTAGAAAAAGGTGACTTCGTCATTTTACCCATTAAACAAGCCTTGCATGTATCAATCTCTTCAAAGGAGAATGATCCCAGCAGTCCATGATCATGCAACCGCTTAATGCGTTTCTTGTTAATATGGCCTAAACGACTATGCCATAGCAAGGTGCTGTCATCAGCATACTTGGCTTTCTTAATATCAATCGCGTGTATAGAACATTCCATGTCCAACATGAATAACCCATTATTAATTGAACATTCCATGTCATCAGAACAGTGAGGTTTCGCGTCAGAAGGCTTACGAGCTTGATATTTTAGCGTTGGATTTTAACGGTCTTTTATCTTCTTGCCTATCATGCAATTCCTATGGTGATAGCAGAAGATAATTTGATCATGCAATTCCAATATTTAAGCAATAAAAGAAAGCATGTATCTTATGTGGTAAAAGCCCATAGCCCTAGAAGACCTTAACCTAACTTAAGTCTTCATTTGCTCTTCATGGGTCTTTTGCTGCTCATCTGGCCCAAACCTGGGCCCAAGCGCCATCTGCAGCACAGGTGCGCCCACCAGGAATTTGCGCCTGGTCCCAGAGTCGAACCCTGGACCTCCCACCTGGTCCAGCCACTGCTGCATGCGCCTCTGCCAAGTGTGCTTTGTGCTCTTGTCTAATTAAATTACAAATTTAACTATCTAGACAAGAGTGACACGCAGGTCACTAACATTTATAAATTAAAACACAGTGATGCGCAGATCACAATAATTAATTTACAATTTAATACAGGCACGCAGGCCCCAGCACAGCACACAATTAATATGAGCAGCCCACATAAGACTAAATAGACAAACATATGCATCCAATCAGCATCATGTGATCCATCATAAAAATTAAAATTTTCGAAAACCCCTTGGGATCAATTTTAATTTTTTCCTTATTTCCCCTACAACCTTACAACGGTCCATTACTAGGGATCCACTCAACCAACCTAGTCAAATCCACTGCCCTTGCATGCACCAAGTCCTAACTGACTTGTGTTGACCATAAGGTCAACCATGCATGCGCCAGGGCTGAACGACCACACTGAGGTCTGGCAAGCGGGCGTGACCCCGGGCCTAACTCAGGTGCGTTCATTGGGTGTCTCAATCAGACATCGCTACACACCTGTCTGCAGTCGACCTATAGCCACCATAGGCTTGCGCCAAAGTGCTAACTGGTCGACCCATTCAGGCTGTCAGATGGTCTGATCAGACTGTTTGGATCTAACACAGGGGATGATTTCAACCCTAATAACCCGTCTAAGGGTTTAATGCAGGCGGCACTTAGATCTAATGGTGTGCGCGCAAGTCGTTTGAGTTTTTAAGAAAACATCAACAAGAACATATAGAAGCGCTACCTTACTACATGCGTCAACTACAATACACAACAAGTAAAGGTTCGCATGTAGCCTAGATCTAGCAATATGGCGCATACAAGGATCACAAATCACAGCAAACATATTATCATGCATTTTAACCTCCTCTGATACCAATTGCAGGAGTCCCCTTCGAGGGGGAGCGAGAAAACCCTAATGGCGCATGTGTTACATCGCAGCGGAAATAGGGGTTTTAGGGATCATTATGCATGATATATATTCAACTATGAAAAACGATTACGATTGCCAATAAGATTCATACCATCGCCATCTATGGATGAAGTATTGGAAGCAAGGAGCGAAAGGGATCCTCTCCCTAGTCGACGCACACACGATGAAGAATGGCCTCTCCTTGTCGTCTTTGTGCTAGCAAAGCTTCAAGGGTCCTTTGCGCATGGAGGGGATAAGATCCTTGGGCTTGTCGAAGAAGAAGTTCCTCTACCCTCGTCGAGAGAGTTTTTTCATTTTTTTTTTTTTTACACGAGAAGGAAGAAGACTTCGTTCAAGAGTGATGATCGCCAATAGAGTAAACACGTTGTAATGAACGTGGGCGTTGCTATCCAAAAATAGTAACCCATTACTCACTTCGGTTATGCGTTCACATGAAGTGAACCGCAATTCCTTCTCTTCGATTATTTGAACCAAGCGCTCATTACATGAGCTGGTTCAAGTGACTTTGGTCTAAGACCAAATCGGCCCAAGCAATGGTCGATCTTATTGAACCACAAGGTTCAAGATCACCGTTGATCTCTTGATGCTTTAGATCTCACTGATCTAGCATCATAACTCTCGATCGAAGCTTACCGATCTAAAGCCCTAATCAATCAAACATGATCAGACCAGATCTCACTCGCAATCAGAGCTTAACACCCCTTTAAACTGAACTAAACAATTCAGTCCACACGATCTGACTTAAAGAAGCCATATCATCAAATTGTGCGACCCTAAGGGTTTCCTTTAAATGTCGGTAACGATAACTCACGTTATCACGACCAGTGAGGGGTATCTAGCAACACATCACTGTCTCCCGATATAAAGGAAAGAGTCTTCCAAGACTTCACCCAAACCACAGCACAAGTGTGAATCCAATTCACTAGGCATGCATACTTCCTTTGCCACTTGATGTTCTTATTGGACAAGCCTGTCAAGCTTGTAACTCCAATATGATGAGCATGATTAGATCAGATGAACACTGTCACCTGGGTATGGCCATACACTCTCTCAATCATCTCATCCAGGGGGCCCTTATAGAACATCACACTCCTTAAACAAGGAGACGGCAATCCTATGTCTATCACTAGTGTCCTAACCTGACTCAAGCTCACCATCCAAGATAGTCTATAATCATTATGTTTCAAATGATATTGAACTACCTCAAAACAATGACAATCATCATTTAGAAAACACAAGTGATCTCAAGTCAGAGGAAATGTGCCACTTGTCGCAATCAAGGAATATTCACATTGTGACAAACAATTGAACATCCTAGTAGGGTCTGTCCAGTACATCCCATGTACCCATGAGTCTACATCTTATTCCATGCTCGAAGCATCCTATAAGATTAGAACACATATTAGTCTTAACCATATCAAGGCTGTCTCATGTTCACCAAGATATATCGACTAAGGACATAATAGCATGTCAGCCCAGCTGAACAGCTTTGAGACATTATTCAGAGGAACACTATTGCAGCAGACAATGTAGCTAACTGAATAACAACCATGCCTTTATAAACTTAAGAGTTTATTACATGATACAGATACATTCCCACAGGCCTCAAACATTAGCCTTAAGGGCATACCCCAACAGAAACATCTGTATTCCTTTGACCGCTTAACTTTTTGCTTCAGAGCCTTGCTGTAACTCTTGACAGGGGCCTTGCCCTTCTTCCCCTTCTTCTTGTTCCTCGAAGGAACCATCAAGACAGAGGTTGAAGGCTTACCCTTCAGAGTTTCCTCAGTAGTCAAGAGCATATTCAGCAGCTCTGCCGGAGTACAATCGATTTTGTTCATATTAAAGTTAATAATGAACGCATCGAAAGAGGGCGGGAGAGACTGCAGAATAATGTCTACAGCAAGCTCCTGGTTGATGGTATGCCCCAGTTTTTCCAGAGCCTCCTTGTGCCCAATCATCTTGAGCACGTGAGCTCCCACTGGGCTTCCTTCAGCCAGTTTGCTCTGAAAGAAAAGCTTCGTCAGATTATATCGTTCTGTCCTCGCCTGTGCAGCATACAGCATCTTGAGGTTCGCTATAATTTCTATAGCCGACATATCCTCATGCTGACGCTGCAGCGGTGGCGTCATAGACGCTAGCATCAGGCAAGCGACATCAATGCTATCATTGACGTGCTTTTCATAAGCTTCCCGAACCGCCCTTGCGGCGTTCGGAGCGGGCTGAGGCGGTATCGCCGTCTCGAGGACATACAGTTTCCTCTCTGCCTTAAGAACAATCTTAAGGTGTCCGAACCAGTCTGAGAAGTTTGGCCCAGCAAACTTCTCCCTTTCCAGTAGGGATCGCACATTGAAGCTCATGGTGTTCGTTGCTGCAGGTATCTACAACAATGCAAGAACAGCAAGGTCAGTATCAATGTAAAGAATCAATTCAGGACTTAAGAATGATTCTTTTTCTCACTATTTTATCTGGCTGAAAAATCCAGCAAAACAGCCCGAAAGAGTAGAACTCTTTTAGTGAGATGGGATCCAGATTTCATACTTGGTCTCCGCGTCCCGCTCAGGCGAGATAAGATGCACAGAGAGTACAAGCACTAATCTCTGGTAGGCAGTCCCTGCCAATCGCCAACCCGTGCGATTCCCCTTCATCTGGGCAATCCAGCAGACTGTGCCAACTGAGTTGGTACAACACAGTCTCTGACCCCACAGATGGCTGCCTCCATGTGCTACCATATGCGCCACACATGTAGCCTACATGGTCAAGCTGACCCGACCTACTCCCTGGACCACCACGTGCTATGCTGAGCAACGAGAAGCGATAAATCCCTTCTCTGTAACACGCAGGTGTAATCCCGCACCGTCTGAAGATAGATGGACGTGCCCACTGAGTGGGTACAACACGGCTCCAACGATAATCAGAACAGTGAGGTTTCGCGTCAGAAGGCTTACGAGCTTGATATTTAGCGGTGGATTTTAACGGTCTTTTATCTTCTTCACTATCATGCAATTCCTATGGTGATAGCAGAAGATAAATAAATCATGCTGTTCTACTTATTTAAACAATAAAAGAAAGCATGGATCTTATGTGGTAAAAGCCCATAGCCTAAGTAAGACCTTAACCTAACTTAAGTCTTCACTTGCTTTTCTTCATGGGTCTTTTGCTGCTCACTTGGCCCAACCCAGGGCCCAAGCGCCATCTGCAGCTTTGGTGCGCCTACCAGGGAAAATGCGCCTGGTCCCAGAGTCGAACCCTGGACCTCCCGTCTGGTCAAGCCACTGCTGCATGCGCCTCTGCCAAGTGTGCTCTGTGCTCTTGTCTGATTAATTTACAAATTAATCTATCTAGACAAGATTGACTCGCAGGTCAATTACATTTTATAAATTAAATGCAATGTGATGCGCAGATCACAATATAAAAATAATTTACAAAATTAACCAGGCACGCAGGCCCCAGCACAGCACACATTAAAAACGGGCAGCCCACATAAGATTAAGTAAACAAGCAAATGGCATCAATCTGCATGTGATCCAAACAAGAAATTAAAACTTTTGAAAAACCCCATGGGATCATTTTAATTTCCTTATATGCCCTACTACCTTACAACGGTCCATCATTAGGGATCCACTCATCCAACCTAGTCAGATCCACTGCCCTTGCATGCACCAAGTCCTAACTGACTTGAGTTGACCAAAGGTCAACCATGCATGCGCCAGGGCCGAACAACCCTCATGAATTCTGGCAAGCGGGTGTGACCCCGGGCCTAACTCATGTGTGTTCGTTAGTCGTCTCAATCAGACATCGCTACACGCCTGTCTGCAGTCGACCTATAGCCACCACGTGCTCGCGCACAGGTGCTATCCGGTCAACCCATCAAGGTTGTCAGATGATCTGATCAGGCTATCTGGATCTAACCTAGGGGATGACTTCAACCCTAATAACCCGTCTAAGGGTTTAAAGTAAGGCCTTAGATCTAATGTGGAGCGCGCATGTGATAGAGATTTTTGATAAAACCAAGATGCGCCAACAAGCAAAACAACAAAAACAAGTTTCGGCATGAAACAAGGTAACATGTATATTCGCATGTTGTTAACTCTAGATCTAAACATTTAAAACATGGATCACAAAACATGTAGCAATCATATAAATCATGCATTAACGATGCTCTGATACCAATTGAAAAGCCCCGAAAACTAAGGGGGGGTCCCCTTCAAGGGGGAGCGAAACCCTAATCAGGTGGCGCATAAACTTTTGGCAGCGGTATTAAGGGTTTCAAAAGGATCTTTCGCAAGTTTATATGATCAACTTAAGTAAGCTTGAATTCATACCATAGCCATTTGCGTTGGATGGCGATTTGGAAGAATAGAGAGCAATGTAGATCTCCTCCAAAAGGTTCACACACAAGATGAAGATCGCCAACTCCCTTGCGTTCCTTGTGCTAGCAAGTCTCCAAGGTCTTCCTTGTCGAATGGAAGGGAATGATGGTTGAAGACTCTCTCGGCCGAACTCTCTCCTATGTTCACCCTTTTTCTCTCGAGTGACTCGTCGATAGGAAGAGGCAAAAAGGAAAAACGATGATGAGACGTTTTCATCAAACGTGGAGACGTTTTCATCAAATGTGGAGACGTTTTTCCATAATGGAAAAACCGACATCCAAATAAGGAAAACCGATTACTCCATGCGTTCATGCGACTTCATGCGTTCATGCGATCTATGTGTTCACTCCATGTGAACCGATCGCTCCTCTTTGAACCAAGCCATGGTTCAATTGCATTTGGTTTAAAAACCAAATCAAAATTAACCCAAGCCATTAGTCCAGATCACATTAAACCCTAAGGTTGTAGATCTGACCGTCCATCACTTGATGCTCTTGATTTCACCAATCTGGCATCAACATTCTCGATCAAAGCTTACCGATCTCAAGCCCCAATCAATCAAACATGATCAGACCAGATCTCACTTACAATCAGAGTTTAAATCCCTTTAAACTGAATCAAAAACAATTCAGTCCACACGATCTAACATGAGTTAGCTATATCATCAAATTGTGCGACCCTGAGGGTTTCCTTTAATGTCAGTAACGATAACTTACGTTATCACGAACAGTGAGGGGTATCTAGCAACACATCACTGTCTCCCGATATAAAGGAAAGAGTCTTCCAAGACTACACCCAAACCACAGCACAAGTGTGAATCCAATTCACAAGGCATGCAATTTTCCTTTGCCACTAGATGTTCTTATTGGACAAGCGTGTCAAGCCTGTAGCTCCAATATGATGAGCATGATTAGATCAGATGATCACAGTCACCTGGGTATGGCCATACACTTTCTCAATCATCTCATTTAAGGGGCCCCTTAGAACATCACACTCCAATTAAGGAGACGGCAATCCTATATCTATCACTCGTGTCCTAACCTGATTCAAGCTCACCATCCAAGATAGTCTATAATCATTATGTTTCAAATGATATTGAACTACCTCAAAACAATGACAATCATCATTTAGAAAACACAAGTGATCTCAAGTCAGAGGAAAAGTGCCACTTGTTATATTCAAGGATTATTCATATTGTGACAACCAATTGAATATCCTAGTAGGGTCTGTCCAGTACATCCAATGTACCCATGAGTCTACATCTTATTCCATGCTCGAAGCATCCTATAAGATTAGAACACATATTAGTCTTAACCACATCAAGGCTGTCTCATGTTCACCAAGATATATCGACTAAGGACTTTATAGCATGTCAGCCCAGCTGAACAGCTTTGAGACATTATTCAGAAGTACAATTATTGCAGCAGATAACGTAACAAACTGAATAACAACCATGCCTTTATAAACATAAGAATTTATTACATGATACTGATACAATCCCAAGGCCTCAAACATTAGCCTTAAGGGCATACCCCAACATAAGTAGTTTGAACGTGGTATCTCAGACCAGGATCACTCACTTTGGCCTTCCCCTTGAATCCCATCTGAAACCTTACTCGATCGCATGGGTTGACACGTCAAGCCTTCCAGTCACCCATTGTTGTCAAGTTCCCATCGCTTTTTGGGACCACCGGGAGAAGGTGTGGTGTGACATGGCGGCCATGGATATCGCCCACGTCCTCTTAGGACGCCCTTGGTTGTACGATGGAGATGTAGTCCACAATGGCTGGTAGAACACTTACGTGTTTGATCATAATGACCAAAAAATTCGCTTGATCCTGGCTCTGCCCAAAGAGTTGTGAACATCCACGTCCAAGGGCCTGATTGTCACTCCCAAGTCTGCCCCTCCGGCACCCGCAGTTGTGTCCCTCATGTGCACCTCCACGCTCATGCATGAGGCCACCGAGACTAAGGTAGTCTACACACTGATGTTACATGAGGCACAGGACCCTTCGCCTCCCTTGGACGCGGTGCCTTCTTCGGAGGTCTCCACCCTCTTGACTGAGTTCAGCGACATTAGCACCGAGGACTTGCCCCACGGACTCCCTCCGGATATGGAGATCCAACATGCAATTAACCTTGTTCTAGGAGCTCCTCGCCCAAATTTGCCCCATCATCGACTTAATCGCACCGAACATGTTGAATTGCACCGTCAAGTGGATTAACTCCTCACTAAGGTGTACATCCATAAGAGCCTAAGCCCTTGTGCCATCCCCGCATTGCTCACGGACAAAAAGGATGGGTCGTAACGCATGTGCATTGACAGCTGCACCATTAACCGGATCACCATCAAGTATAGGTTTCCCACCCCTAGACTTGATGATATGTTAGACTTAGTTTCTGGAGCGTCCTAGTTTTCCAAGGTTGACCTTTGCAGAGGATATCACCAAGTCTGCATTTGCGAGGGGGATGAGTGGAAAACTGCTTTCAAGACCAAGGATGGTCTATATGAGTGGCTTATCATGCCTTTCGGGTTGACTAATGCCCCGTCCACGTTCATGAGGCTGATGAGTCAAGTCCTCAAGCCCAACATGGGCAAGTTTTTGGTCATCTATTTTGACGACATTCAAACCTATAGTCGAACCTGCGATGAGCACTTGGAATATCTTCGCTCTACCTTTGACCTTTTGCGCAAATAGCGCCTCTTCCTTAACACAAAGAAGTGTGCCTTCATGACCACCCGACTACACTTCATCGGGTACATCGTCTTCGACCAGGGTCTCTCTGTTGACCCTGCCAAACTGGAGGCCATCCGACATTGGCCCGAGCCTCGCACTGTGTCTGAGGTCCATAACTTTTTAGGTCTCGTGGGATTTTACTGTCGTTTCATTCAGGGTTTCAGCACGATTGTGAGCCCGCTGACCGAACGATTGTCTAAGGATGACTTTGAGTGGACACCTACCACTCAATGCGCTTTCGATGCCCTTAAGGACACCCTTATGACTGCCCATGTCCTGTGACTTCCAGACTTCTTGAAAGTTTTCGAGGTTGCATGTGATGCCTCCAGTACCGGTATCGAGGGTTTCCCTAGTCAAGAAGGCCACCCGGTCGCCTTCTTCACTGAGAAGTTGAACATTGTCCAGTAGTGTTACTCAACTTACGACAAGGAGTTTTATACCATTGTCTAGTCGCTCTATCAGTGGAGGCACTACATCCTCCACCGCGAGTTTACCCTGTATAGCGACCATCAAGCCTTGTCCTTCCTCATCGCCTAAAGGAAGTTGGGTGCCCGCCATGCAAAGTGGCTCGAGTAATTGTAGCAGTACTCGTTTGTGATTAACCACAAGGCGGGAAAGGAAAACGTCATCGCAGACGCGTTGAGTCGCATTCGAACCCTCTTGTGTGTGATACGCATGCGCGTTAATGTTGTGTCTGCAAGTGCACGGATACTAGAAGTAATAAAAAGATATCGAACCATAGAGACCTTGTTTGCCAAGTATTCAATAATTCATTTCTTACTAGCTAGGCAATCAGAAATGTGAAAGTAAACTATCGACGGCAACACGAAGATATCAGAAAGAGAAACTGGGACTAGGATTTCATCCACCTAAATTTCCTGGACTAGATATGAATAGATGATCATCAATCAAATTTTATCATGATAAAAATATAATTTTCTTCATAAAGAAATTATCTCGCTTTCGCGCAGACAATTTACAAAGAACTGATCTTCACTTTCATACAAGATCTATTCAATGCTGAAGATAAGTAAATCATTGATAAAGAACCCAAGGATCACTTTCATGCATCCGAATTCAAAATCAATCTTCTCAAGTGAAAGTTACATACTTTGATACTATAATTTTCACTTGTTATACTTAAGGTTCTCCAACAATCCTATACTTGATTTCTCACAGTATTATCATGTTTATCACATTAACTCGATCCTAGATTCAGATTATTAACATGGCATTATACTTCTAAAATTTAGAAATAAGAGCAAACCTAATTTCTTAAGATGAGTTCCTAACATTCAATTTTTGGGTTCTAAGTTCTCAGCAAATCACTTTTTGGTCCATATCGCGAAAACTCTAAAACATACTAACAATATAAATCTAAGGAGAATTAAAGGCAATCATCACATAAGTAGAAGTATCATGGTAAAATCATCATGACGAAAGTAAAAATAGTCTAGTCATTAAGAAAATAGTGGGAATTACTCCCCCATGTCCCAAAAGATGTTTACACTAGCATAGTTGAAAGATTACATAAATCCATAGTATCAGAGGATCAAAAATCGAAGAGAAAGGGGAAAACAACTTTACAGCATGGCTGTAATGGAAATTACAGCCGTAATTTCGGTAGTGAACAATGTCAGCGGCGAGTTTTCAGTTGATTTCTCCTCCAATCGATCTCCTTTCGTTCTGAAACTTCTGGGGTATCTTCTCCTCCTCTATGCGCAGCTTTCCCTTAAATTTCACGGCCGGAGATGCACTGTACACTTCCCGGCGATGAAATCTAGGGTGACGGCGAAGGACTTGATTTCTATGTGAATCGTGGATGAAAATTGGGGCTTTTTCTGTGTGTCACCTCCCTTTTCTCTGTGGAATATTTTCCTTATTACGGATCTTCAATTGATGGCCTGGATCGTCTGAAATCATCCGCGCAAGAATCAGGCTTCAAACAGTCCGTGAAAATCGCGAATCTGGGTTGTAATTACGGCCGTGAAAACCGTTACGGCAGTGCCGTAATTTCGGCAGAAATTCTCGGTACAGAAATCATTCAGAATTATGGTACCATGAAATCCATTATGATAGTGTTGTATTTTCATCAATTCTCTCAGGTGAAAAGTCGACTCGAATTACGGCCCGCGATTTTGGTCACGGTAGTACCGTAAAATCCATCAAGCTTTCTGTACGAAATTGAGCCTAGATTATGGCCCGTGAAATCCATTATGACAGTGTCGTAATTCTTGCGAAGCTTTCTGTTCAAAATTGTCCCAAAATATGGCAGCACTCGGAAATTACGGTAGTACCATGGTTTGTTTTGTATGTGCAGTCAAACCACGGTACCGTAATTTCGATTACAGTCAAACCACAGCACTCGGAAATTTGCCGTACTTTGCTTTGAAGCTTCAATTTGCCTAAAATTTGATATGTAATCTTCTCTTGATGGTGGTCATCCATGTATATGAATTTTCTTGAAAATGCCTAAAAATAGTGCCTTTTTAACTGAAAATCATCAAAAGGTAGAAAATGTGTAGATTCCGTAATATTTGATAAAAGAGGCATAAAAATAAACAAAGGAGCATGAATATGACACAAAAATACTCAGGAAATGGCATGAAATTTACTAAAAATTTTGGTGTTATCAAACACATAAGGCTCAAACTTTGCTTGTCCTAAAGCAAAAATCAAAATTTGATTAAAGGAAAAGATTTTCTCATGAAGAATAAATTTCTAAAATGCAATCACCAATAAAAAATTTCACCATTTGTTTTATAAAATTTCAAATAGACATATCATCTTTTGAATTCAATTCTCAAGATCTATAACTTAATCAAATAAAACTTCACAACTTGTACAATAAATAGAATTTCAATCTCAAGATTTCATTCGATTTCAGTTCAAAACTATCATACTTTTGTTTACACGAATAGGATTTCCAAGATCTTTTTTCACTCAGAATTTTCAGTTCCTCCCTTTTATGCATCGTTCACATTCTCTAATTCGATTACCACCTTTTTTTTTCGATGAAGTTAGAGTACATTGATCACATAACCAATGTAATAGAACTCATATGTTTTTAGTAGGAAGAAGTTTACTAAAGATAGTGGAGTTTATGTGAAACGATTTCTCTCCAAGGTATGTACCGACATAAATACATGCATTTTCTCTTCGGACTTCAACTCTTAACTTAGGTACCACCGCAAATCAACACGGTGCCAAGATGAGGAGTCATTCTCTTGATTGTTCTTTTCTCTCATTTTGACTTCAACCCATGTCTATGGTACCACTGCCAATTTTGCGCAGTGCCAAGTTGTTGGGAAACCCCGGGGACATTTTACAATTTTCAGAGTCATGGACATACATATTACGCGGCGGAAGAATGTCCCCGAAATAGGCCGGTCCCAAAAACCCAGTGAAGATCGCAAGCAAGGGAGTCGACACGATGAGTTAGGAAGTACCTTAAGAGCAATGTAGAGCGATGCCGATGCAGGTGCCCAAGTGTGCGCCCTATGCAGTCTCACACACACGGATCTCTTGAGTTCTCTTCTTCCACGCCCGGTGCTAGCCTCGGGAAGAAGATCCAAGCCTTGTGCTCCTTCTTCAAAGTATGCGCCACCTCCAAGGTAGATGAGCCAAAGATGAAGAAGGATGAGGGAGAGGGAAACCGCCAAGCATCAAGTTCCTTGCATCAAGAGAGAAGGAAGAAGCTTGCGGCTAGGGTTTGGAAGGAAGAAGAAGATGCGCCACTTCTTGGTGTTGTCGCCCTTCAAGCCCTTGCTTTCGCCCCTCCTCTTGTTGTCACGCCTCTAAGGATTGTAACCTCTCAAGAGGGGGCGGCTAGGGTCACTTATAAAGAGCTAGAGGCGGTTAGGGCAAGGGTTGAGATCATGACAAGTGTATGGCTTGGATGAGAAGGTTTGAGGTAAGGAAAGTCTCCAAGACTTTACCATAAACCTCATTCAACCTTTCCATAAGCTACTAAGCCTTGCCTTGTGCGCCAAGGCCTAGCCTTGCGCCCCAAGCAATGCCTTAATGCATTCACACTATCAATGGGAGAGGGCTAGGCGCATAAAGCTTCCTTAATGAAGCAAATTTGCCATCCAAACCCCATTATGCCCCTTAGGCGCCAATGGGCTTGGCTTCCTCCCCATTATACCCTTTTAGCCTATTGCCTCTTCATGACAACTTATTATTGGGCATCATTGGATAATGAGCTAGCCCAAACTCCATTACATGGGTTGATTAAGCACTTGGATCCAATCCAATGCAACCCTAATCCAAATATGACCAACCATGGTCAAATACGGGTCAACCTGCCAAAAATGAAGTTTGGCTCCAATAATATTCTTCCATCTGATCAGGCCCATTGGCGCTGATGAAATCTCCCAATTAGATCCGAGTTATCCAATAACTCGATCATAAGGCTTCCCGATCAATACGAGAACTCAAGTATCAAGGTGTCCGACCCTGTAGGTCCCTCTGACGTTGGCAGTGCTGACCAAATGTCACCACATGCAGTGAGTGGCACCTAGTAGTGCATCGCTGCTACCCAAGTCATCGGAATAGATATCGACATCGACATCCCCATCATTGCAACAAGGTACAGATGCATTACAGTCTCTTTGCCGAACTGATATCCGATTGGACAAGTGTGTCACCACTTGTTTTCACCCAATCACAAGGTTATGACTAAATCAGGTTCTTACCTGGGTATGGCCATACACTTTCAGTAATAGAACCATAGAGGAGCTCCATGGATATCATGCTTCCCTAAGGAAGGGGCAAATCCTATGTCTGTCTATTGACCTTCTCATATGGGTCGTGACATGCTCAATGACAACCGTTATGACCTCCCAACTACGGCGAGGTGTTAGGTTGCATCAAAGCAAGTCCCTAACCATATAGAATGGTCAATGACCTCAAGTCAAGGGATCAATGCATCTCCTGTCACTTGTGAGGATAACTCATGACACCAAGTCATAGCCTCACAGCAAGTCTATCCAATATATCCTCCAATGATATACCCATGTGTCTGCGTTAGCACCACGTGCCTAACCAGCCCACATACCAGTCTCACAAGTACCATAGCTGTCCCATATCCACTAAGGTACATCGACTGGGGATTATAGTTCGAGCACAGATCCAATCTGTCTCCAGGGACATTATCATGTAAGTACACAATCGCAGGTGTAGACAAACAATGATAACGACAATGCCAGAAAGATATATGAATATCAGAGTCAAGTAGTACAAAGATGGACCAAAACTAGGTCCTAGGGCATATACACCAACAATCTCCCACTTGCACTAAGACCTAAAGGTTGAGCAACCTCAACCCCATATCTCTAGTACGACCATCATGCTTCTGCTGCGCCAAAGCCTTGGTCTGTGGGTCTGCTAGATTGCTCTCTGTGTCAATTCTGCTAATCTTGACATCACCTCGATCAATGATCTCTTTGATCAGGCGAAATCTCTTGATTATGTGTTTGGACCTTTGATGAGACCGTGGTGTTGGGGTATGCCCTTAAGGCTAATGTTTGAGGCCTTGGGATTGTATCAGTATCATGTAATAAACTCTTATGTTTATAAAGGCATGGTTGTTATTCAGGTTGTTACCTTGTCTGCTGTAATAAGTGTACTTCTGAATAATGTCTCAAAGCTGTTCAGCTAGGCTGACATGCAGTAAAGTCCTTAGTCGAGATATCTTGGTGAACATGAGACAGCCTTGATATGATTGAGACTAATATGTGTTCTAATCTTATAGGATGCTTCGAGCATGGAATAAGATGTAGACTCATGGGTACATTGGATGTACTGGACAGACCCTACTAGGATATTCAATTGCTTGTCACAATGTGAATATTCCTTGATTGCGACAAGTGGCACATTTCCTCTGACTTGAGATCACTTGTGTTTCTAAATGATGATTGTCATTGTTTTGGGGTAGTTCAATATCATTTGAAACATAATGATTATAGACTATCTTGGATGGTGAGCTTGAGTCAGGTTAGGGCACTAGTGATAGACATAGGATTGCCGTCTCCTTGTTTAAGGAGTGTGATGTTCAAAAGGGGGCCCCCTGGATGAGATGATTGAGAAAAGAGTATGGCCATACCCAGGTGACAGTGTTCATCTGTTCTAATCATGCTCGTCATATTGGAGTTACAAGCTTGACACGCTTGTCCAATAAGAACATCCAGTGGCAAAGGAAATATGCATGCCTAGTGAGTTGATTCACACTTGTGCTGTTTTTGGGTGTAGTCTTGGAAGACCCTTTTCTTTATATCGGGAGACAGTGATGTGTTGCTAGATACCCCTCACTGATCGTGATGACATGAGTTATCGTTACCGACATTTAAAGGAAACCCTCAGGGTCGCACAATTTGATGATATGGCTTACTTGAGTCAGATCGTGTGGACTGAATTGTTCAGGTTCAGTTTAAAGGGATTTAATCTCTGATTGTAAGTGAGATCTGGTCTAATCATGTTTGATTGATTAGGGCTTAAGATCGGTAAGCTTCGATTGAGAGAATGGATGCTGGATCGGTGAGATCAGGAGCATCAGGAGATGAACGGTCAGATCAAATACCTTAGGGTTTTAATGTGATCTGGAATTATGGCTTGGTTTATTTGGTTATTGAACCAAATTCAAGTGAACCGGCTCATGAATGAGCGCATGGTTCAAGGGTGAAGTGGAGTTTGCGATTGGGGTAAACCCAAGATCGCATGTGGAGAAGTTATATGCTATTTTTGGATAGCACTTCTCAACGTGACCACGTTTTCACGTCCTCCCTCTTCACGCCTTCACGCTTTGTCGCCAACTTGGTTTTGGCTCTTGGGGCATTCTCGCGTGGAGGAGAGGAAGAGACGATAAGGAAAAATCGCCAAGCCAAGAAGTTCTTTCTTTTCCCTTTCACTCGACCAAGACATCTTTGGACCTTGCTAGCACAAGGATCGCAAGGAGGAGTAGGCGACATCAATTGTGTGCGTCACCTCTGGAGAAGATCCAGTTTGATCTTTGCTTCCAAGGCGCCATCTAGAAATGGCTATGGTATGATCCTTCTCTATATGCAATCGGGTTCCTTTTGTTAATCATATAGCATGCAAGATCTAGAAACCCCCTTTCTGCTGCTTGCATCTTCCATATGCGCCAATGCTTTAGGGTTTCACCCCCTTGTGGGGACTTTCAATTGGTATCAGAGCCTAGGTTTCATGCATGTTTTATGATTGCAAGCCATTTTGTGATCCTTGTTTGCGAACAATGCTTAGATCTGTATTACATGCGAAAATACATGTTAAGTTATCATAGGCGAAACTTGTATTTTGTTTATGGCGCATGTATGAGGTTACCTTCAGTTGGCGCTTGTATGTTGTTGGTTTTCTTAAAAACTTAAATACTTGCGCGACTCACACTAGATCTAAGGCCTTACTGTAAACCCTTAGACGGGTTACTAGGGTTGAAGTCATCCCCTAGGTTAGATCCAGACAGTCTGATCAGACCATCTGATAGCCTTGATGGGTTGACCAGATAGCACCTGTGCGCAAGCACCTGGTGGCTATAGGTCGACTGCAGACAGGCGTGTAGCGATGTCTGATTGAGACAACCTATGAACGCACATGAGTTAGGCCCGGGGTCACACCCGTTTGCCAGACCTCATTGTGGTTGTTCAGCCCTGGCGCATGCATGGTTGACCTTTTGGTCGACTCAAGTCAGTTAGGACTTGGTGCATGCAAGGGCAGTGGATCTGACTAGGTTGGATGAGTGGATCCCTAGTATTGGACCGTTGTAAGGATGTAGGGCAAATAAGGAAATTAAAATTGATGCCTATGGGGTTTTTCAAAAATTTAATTTTCTTGATTGGATCACATGTTGATTGATGCCTATGTTTGTTTATTTATTCTTATGTGGGCTGCCCATATTAAATGTGTGCTGTGCTGGGGCCTGCGTGCCTGGACTTTAATTTTGTAAATTAATTTTTAATTGTGATCTGCACATCACATTTATTTAATTTATAAAAATGTAATTGACCTGCGTGTCAATCTTGTCTAGATAGATTAATTTGTAAATTAATCAGACAAGAGCACAGAGCACACTTGGCAGAGGCGCATGCAGCAGTGGCTAGACCAGGTGGGAGGTCCAGGGTTCGACTCTGGGACCAGGCGCATTTTCCCTGGTGGGCGCACCTGAGCTGCAATTGGCGCTTGGGCCCTGGTTTGGGCCAGATGAGCAGCAAAAGACCCATGAAGAAAAGCAAGTGAAGACTTAAGTTAATTAAGGTCTTACTAGGGCTATGGGCTTTTACCACATAAGATCCATGCTTTCTTTTATTGTTTAAATAAGTAGAACAGCATGATTTATTTATCTTCTGCTATCACCATAGGAATTGAATGATAGTGAAGAAGATAAAAGACCGTTAAAATCCAACGCTAAAATATCAAGCTCGTATGCCTTCTGACGCGAAACCTCACTGTTCTGATTATCGTTGGAGCCGTGTTGTACCCACTCAGTGGGCACGTCCATCTATCTTCAGACGGTGCGGGATTACACCTGCGTGTTACAGAGAAGGGATTTATCGCTTCTCGTTGCTCAGCATAGCACGTGGTGGTCCAGGGAGTAGGTCGGGTCAGCTTGACCATGTAGCCTACATATGTGGCGCATATGGTAGCGCATGGAGGCAGCCATCTGTGGGGTCAGAGATTGTGTTGTACCAACTCAGTTGGCACAGTCTGCTGGATTGCCCAGATGAAGGGGAATCGCACGGGTTGGCGATTGGCAGGGACTGCCTACCAGAGATTAGTGCTTGTACTCTCTGTGCATCTTATCTCGCCTGAGCGGGACGCGGAGACCAAGTATGAAATCTGGATCCCATCTCACTAAAAGAGTTATACTCTTTCGGGCTATTTTGCTGGATTTTTCAGCCAGATAAAATAGTGAGAAAAAGAATCTTTCTTAAGTCCTAATTGATTCTTAACATTGATACTGACCTTGCTGTTCTTGCATTGTTGTAGATACCTGCAGCAACGAACACCATGAGCTTCAATGTGCGATCCCTACTGGAAAGGGAGAAGTTTGCTGGGCCGAACTTCTCAGACTGGTTTGGACACCTTAAGATCGTTCTTAAGGCAGAGAGGAAACTGTATGTCCTCGAGACGGCGATACTGCCTCAGCCCACTCCGAACGCCGCAAGGGCGGTTCGGGAAGCCTATGAAAAGCACGTCAGTGATAGCATTGATGTCGCTTGCCTGATGCTAGCGTCTATGACGCCACCGCTGCAGCGTCAGCATGAGGATATGTCTGCTATAGACATGATAGCAAACCTCAAGATGCTGTATGCTGCACAGGCGAGGACAGATCGCTATAATCTGACAAAGCTGTTCTTTCAGAGCAAACTGGCTGAAGGGAGCCCAGTGGGAGCTCACGTGCTCAAGATGATTGGGCACAAGGAGGCTCTAGAGAAACTGGGGCATACCATCAACCAGGAGCTTGCTGTAGACATAATTCTGCAGTCTCTCCCGCCCTCATTCGACGCATTCATCATTAACTTTAATATGAACAAAATCGATTGTACTCCGGCAGAGCTGCTGAATATGCTCTTGACTACTGAGGAAACTCTGAAGGGTAAGCCTTCAACCTCTGTCTTGATGGTTCCTTCGAGGAACAAGAAGAAGGGGAAGAAGGGCAAGGCCCCTGTCAAGAATTACAGCAAGGCTCTGAAGCAGAAGGTTAAGCGGTCCAAGGAATACAGATGTTTCCACTGTGGCCAGCTGGGTCACTGGAAAAAGGACTGTAAAGCGCTCCAAGGAGATAAGAGGGGAAGGTTCGCTTCTGGCTCAGGTATATACGTGACGGAAGTCATGGTTTCATCTTCTTCTATATCATGGGTGTTGGACACTGCATGTGGAGTTCACATTTGTTCAAATGTACAGGAACTCAAGAGAAGAAGACAGGTGGGACAGTATGAGGTGGACCTACGAGTTGGAAACGGGGCACGGGTTGCTGCTGTTGCTGTAGGAGACTATTTCATCTCTTTGCCATCTGGGCTTGTATTGGAACTAAACAGTTGTTACTTTGTTCCTAGCATTACTAAGAATATTATCTCCATTCCTGCTCTTGTCAGGAAGGGATTTTCCTTTGAATGCAATATTTCAAAGTGTGTTTTATCTTTTGATAATATTGTTTATGCCACTGGTTCAATTAACAATGTGTTATTCATGTTGGACATGGAAAGTTCTATAAAGCAGATTGATATTAAGAAAGCCAAGTATACTGATGACAGCACCTTGCTATGGCATAGTCGTTTAGGCCATATTAACGAGAAACGCATTAAGCGGTTGCATGATCATGGACTGCTGGGATCATTCTCCTATGAGGAGATTGATACATGCAAGGCTTGTTTAATGGGTAAAATGACGAAGTCACCTTTTCCTCACAAAGGTCAAAGGGCTTCAGGTTTACTTGACCTTATACACAGTGATGTGTGTGGGCCATTTAGTAAACATGCCAGAGGTGGCTATCAGTACTTCATTACCTTTACTGATGATTTCAGTAGATATGGGTATGTCTATTTAATGAGACATAAAAGTGAATCTTTTGACAAGTTCAAAGAGTTCAAGAATGAAGTACAAAATCAGCTAGGCCGAAATATCAAGGCACTTCATTCTGATCGAGGTGGTGAATACCTAAGTCGAGAATTTACTGACTATCTAAAGGAGTGTGGGATTATCTCACAGCTCACTCCGCCAGGAACACCGCAATGGAATGGTGTGTCCGAGAGGAGAAATAGAACGTTACTTGATATGGTTCGTTCTATGATGAGTCAGGCTACTCTTCCATATTCCTTTTGGGGTTTTGCACTGGAAACAGCTGCAAAGGTACTAAACCGAGTGCCATCCAAGGCAGTTTCAAAGACGCCATATGAGTTATGGTATGGGAAACAGCCGAGCTTGACATTTATCAGGATCTAGGGCTGCGAAGCTTATGTCAAAAAGCTCGCCTCTGGGAAACTAGAGAGCAGATCTGACAAATGTATCTTTGTCGGTTACCCTAAGGAAACTAAGGGTTATTATTTCTTCGATCCCAAAGAGAACAAGGTATTTGTTGCTCGGACGGCCATATTTCTTGAGAAGGAGTTTCTTCTGCAAGAGGCCAGTGGGAGAGAAATAAAGCTGGATGAGAATCCAGAAGAAGGACAAAGTAGTCAAGCACAGTTGGATGAGCCTGAGCCGGTAGAGCAGGTTATTGAACAACCTGAGGCTCAGATATCACGGGAACCGCGAAGATCGGGAAGGATCCGTCGACAGCCTGAGCGCTATGACGGAGTCTACATCATTGATAATGATGAACCCCTCACTTATGCGGATGCGGTCAGTGGACCGGAGTCAGCGAGATGGCTTGAAGCTATGCGCGCCGAGATGGACTCCATGTCAGATAACCAAGTCTGGGATTTGGTTGATCCACCTCCGGGAGTAATCCCTATAGGCTGTAAATGGATCTTCAAGAAGAAGATTGACATGGATGGTAACGTGGTTACCTATAAAGGCAGGCTAGTTGCGAAAGGTTTCAAACAAATCTACGGGATAGATTATGATGAAACTTTCTCACCTGTAGCCATGTTTAAGTCTATTCGGATTCTTTTCGCGATAGCAGCATATTATGATTATGAGATTTGGCAAATGGATGTGAAAACAGCTTTCCTGAATGGAAATCTGGATGAGGATGTGTATATGACACAACCAGAAGGTTTCACTAATCCATCAAATCGTCATAAAATATGCAAGTTAAAGAAGTCTATTTATGGACTTAAACAAGCATCTAGAAGCTGGAATATTCGTTTTGATGAATCAATCAGTGAATTTGGTTTCATCAAGAACGAGGATGACCCGTGTGTATATAAGAGGTTTAGTCGGAGCGTGATTATTTTCTTAGTCCTCTACGTCGATGATATCTTGATCATTGGAAATGACATTCCTGAAATGCATGCGGTTAAGGCATGGTTAAGGAAATGTTTCTAGATGAAAGATCTAGGAGAAGCAG
This sequence comes from Costus lasius, assembly GCA_027563935.2. Lineage (NCBI taxonomy): Eukaryota > Viridiplantae > Streptophyta > Magnoliopsida > Zingiberales > Costaceae > Costus > Costus lasius. The sequence goes on from CM050448.1 coordinate 56,267,791, forward strand.
CCTATGTATTAGGTGTGAAGATCTACAGGGATAGATCTAAGAGGCTTCTCGGGCTGTGCCAGAGTACTTACATCGATAAAGTCCTGGAGAGATTTCATTTAGAGAATTCTAAAAGAGGATATCTTCCAGTCAGACATGGTCTGAATCTTTCGAAGAGTCAGTGTCCACAAACACAGACTGAGAAAGATGAAATGGACAATACGCCTTATGCTTCGGCTATTGGGTCCATAATGTATGCGATGTTGTGTACTCGCCCAGACGTCGCTTACGGGTTAAGCGTGACCAGTCGGTTCCAAAGTAATCCAGGTGTGGCGCACTGGATTGCAGTCAAGAACATTTTAAAATATCTGCGGAGGACCAAAGATATGTTCTTGATATATGGTGGTCAGGAAGAACTCAGTATTGAAGGATATACTGACGCTTCGTTCCAGTCGGACCAGGATGATTTCCGATCGCAATCAGGCTATGTATTTAGCTTGAATGGAGGAGCAGTGGTGTGGAAAAGTTTCAAACAGTCAACTGTTGCTGATTCCACAACAGAAGCCGAGTATGTTGCAGCATCGGAAGCATCCAAGGAGGCAGTGTGGATTCGTAAGTTCGTGAGAGAACTTGGTGTCGTTCCTTCGAGTGCAGATCCTTTGGTTATCTTCTGTGATAACACTAGAGCAATCGCACAGGCAAAGGAACCACGGTCGCACCAGAAGTCCAAGCACATACAGAGACGGTTTCATTTGATCCGGGAGATCATAGATCGTGGCGAGATCAAAGTCTGCAAGGTACATACAGATGACAATCTGGCAGACCCGCTTACCAAGCCTCTGGCGCAGCAGAAGCATGAGAAGCACTGTAATAATATGGGTTTGAGATTTCTCAACCATTAGATTAAGTGCAAGTGGGAGATTGTTGGGGTATGCCCTTAAGGCTAATGTTTGAGGCCTTGGGATTGTATCAGTATCATGTAATAAACTCTTATGTTTATAAAGGCATGGTTGTTATTCAGGTTGTTACCTTATCTGCTGTAATAAGTGTACTTCTGAATAATGTCTCAAAGCTGTTCAGCTAGGCTGACATGCAGTAAAGTCCTTAGTCGAGATATCTTAGTGAACATGAGACAGCCTTGATATGATTGAGACTAATATGTGTTCTAATCTTATAGGATGCTTCGAGCATGGAATAAGATGTAGACTCATGGGTACATTGGATGTACTGGACAGACCCTACTAGGATATTCAATTGCTTGTCACAATGTGAATATTCCTTGATTGCGACAAGTGGCACATTTCCTCTGACTTGAGATCACTTGTGTTTCTAAATGATGATTGTCATTGTTTTGAGGTAGTTCAATATCATTTGAAACATAATGATTATAGACTATCTTGGATGGTGAGCTTGAGTCAGGTTAGGGCACTAGTGATAGACATAGGATTGCCGTCTCCTTGTTTAAGGAGTGTGATGTTCTAAAGGGGGCCCCCTGGATGAGATGATTGAGAAAAGAGTATGGCCATACCCAGGTGACAGTGTTCATCTGTTCTAATCATGCTCGTCATATTGGAGTTACAAGCTTGACACGCTTGTCCAATAAGAACATCCAGTGGCAAAGGAAATATGCATGCCTAGTGAGTTGATTCACACTTGTGCTGTTTTTGGGTGTAGTCTTGGAAGACTCTTTTCTTTATATCGGGAGACAGTGATGTGTTGCTAGATACCCCTCACTGATCGTAATGACGTGAGTTATCGTTACCGACATTTAAAGGAAACCCTCAGGGTCGCACAATTTGATGATATGGCTTACTTGAGTCAGATCGTGTGGACTGAATTGTTCAGGTTCAGTTTAAAGGGATTTAATCTCTGATTGTAAGTGAGATCTGGTCTGATCATGTTTGATTGATTAGGGCTTAAGATCGGTAAGCTTCGATTGAGAGAATGGATGCTGGATCGGTGAGATCAGGAGCATCAGGAGATGAACGGTCAGATCAAATACCTTAGGGTTTTAATGTGATCTGGAATTATGGCTTGGTTTATTTGGTTATTGAACCAAATTCAAGTGAACCGGCTCATGAATGAGCGCATGGTTCAAGGGTGAAGTGGAGTTTGCGATTGGGGTAAACCCAAGATCGCATGTGGAGAAGTTATATGCTATTTTTGGATAGCACTTCTCAACGTGACCACGTTTTCACGTCCTCCCTCTTCACGCCTTCACGCTTTGTCGCCAACTTGGTTTTGGCTCTTGGGGCATTCTCGCGTGGAGGAGAGGAAGAGACGATAAGGAAAAATCGCCAAGCCAAGAAGTTCTTTCTTTTCCCTTTCACTCGACCAAGACATCTTTGGACCTTGCTAGCACAAGGATCGCAAGGAGGAGTAGGCGACATCAATTGTGTGCGTCACCTCTGGAGAAGATCCCGTTTGATCTTTGCTTCCAAGGCGCCATCTAGAAATGGCTATGGTATGATCCTTCTCTATATGCAATCGGGTTCCTTTTGTTAATCATATAGCATGCAAGATCTAGAAACCCCCTTTCCGCTGCTTGCATCTTCCATATGCGCCAATGCTTTAGGGTTTCACCCCCTTGTGGGGACTTTGACGTGGTTCCTTAGTATGTGCAGTTCCCATTGTTGTCATAGTAGAGCTCAATGGGATCCATTGCACTTGGAACCACCTGAAGTTCAGAAAAGAACTTCCTGATCCAAACGGCTTCATTGGCTGCCTCAGAAGCAACCACATACTCAGCTTCGGTTGTAGAATTAGCTATGGTGGATTGCTTGAAGCTCTTCCAGCATACAGCACCTCCAACCATCTTAAACTAATAGCTAGTCTGCGATCTGAAGTCGTCAGGATCAGACTGGAATGACTCATCAGTGAAGCCCTGCACACTGAGTTCTCCATGTCCCCCGTAGACTTTATAGAATAAATCCTTAGTCCCTTTCAGGATACCCAAGGATATTCTTTATAGAATATCAGAGTCAAGTAGTACAAAGATGGACCAAAACTAGGTCCTAGGGCATATACACCAACACAAGTAAGGGAGTCATCACTCTCTTTATTTGGATCAAGGAATCTTTCTTCCCAACAAATAGCAAATAGTATGAACATCAACTAAAATAATCAATCAATATCAATTCAAAAATCATACGCATATGCTAATTTTATTTAAAAAAGTAGCTTCACTTTTTAAATCAAATTCATCAAATAACATGTTTAACCAAAATTTTATTCATCAATAAAAAAAAACTCCATCAGCAGATATATATAGCAGAGAAATAAATTCAACATGATAGATCTAGTCCTAATCACAAGCATGAATTTATTCATCATCAATAGAATCATACTATCATAAAGAATATCTTCAAATATAAATTAGGCCACAAAATAATCACATCAACAAAAATATACTCATTCATGATAAAAATTATACAAATCATCATGTCATCAAGTATGCACCTCTACAAGGTGCTCAAAATAAAAAAATATCATCAAGTGTTATACAACCCAATCGAAATCATCATCGATATCAAAAATATGACAACCATATCGAATGACAAAAATCAATATCAATATCATACAACCACATCGAATACTAAAACAATCATCTAAAGTAGAGCAATGTAGCAATGGAAGACACAATGAGTTTGGAAGAATCATCTTTCCAAGGCTCTACTCGTCATCGTCAGATCGGATCCCCTTTGTGTCCTCAGGGGGTAGTGGAGTCGGCGTAGGGGCAGGTGAAAACACAAGTGAGAAATCCCAAAAACAGCTGAGGAATCATGCATTTAGAAAAAAATAAGGCCATGATTTTTATTACGGCAGTACCGTAATTTTGACAAGTTGGATAAAACGGCAATCAGAATAATACGGTAGTGCTGTAGAACACTAAAAATTTTCTAGTCAAAAATTAATCAGCATTACGACACCATAAAAGGGGGTACGACACTGCCGTATTTTGCTAAAAACTCTCGGGTTGAAAATAGGTTATGATTATGGTACCATGAAAACAGTTACGGTAGTGCCGTAAAAATGATAAAACCCTCGGGTCGATTTCGGAGAAAAAATACGTCCCATAAAAATACTTACGACAGTGTCATAATTGCATAAAAACTTTATGTTCAAAAATGGTAGGAAATACAGCACCGTAATTTGCAATACGGTAGTGCCGTAATTTACACCAAAAATCAATTTTACCTACAAAAAGAGAAGAAAAATCAGTTCTAATGGCAAAAATAAAAACCAAGAAAAAAATAAAAGAGAATGAACTAAAGAAAGAGTTCTTGGGTTGCCTTCCAACAAGCGCTATTTTAAAGGTTATTAGCTTGACCATTCTGCACTCGGATTGATCGTGGTTCATCAAGATAATATTTCTCTTTTTCTTCAATCAGTTCTTCTTGATAATAATGCTTCAATCATTGACCGTTAACCTTAAACTCTCATGTTTCCTCACTCCATTTGTCCACAACTCCGTAGGGGTAAGTCTTCTTTACCTTAAAAGGCCCAAACCATCGAGACTTAAGTTTTTCAGGAAAAAGTTTTAATCTAGAATTGAACAAAAGAACAAAGTCACCTGGTTGGAAATCCTTTCTAAAAATATGTCGATCATGCCATCTCTTAGTCCTCTCCTTATAAATTCTTGCATTTTCGTAAGCGGAGAGTCTAATCTCATCTAGCTCGTTCAATTGTAACCATCGTTTTTCACCCGCGTTCTTTAAGTCGAAGTTTAGTGCTTTGATTGCCTAGAACGCCTTATGCTCAAGCTTTATAGGTAGATGACAAGATTTACCATAGACCAATTGAAAGGGATGCATACCTATTGGTTTTTTAAAAGCAGTCCGGTAGGCCCATAGTGCATCATCAAGTTTAAATGCTCAATCTTTCCTTGTGCGTGACACTGTCTTTTCCAAAATTCCTTCTATTTCTCTATTTGATATCTCAACTTGTCCACTTGTTTGTGGGTGATAAGGTGTTGCAACTCTATGATTTACCCCATACTTTCTAAGCAAGGCTGAGAACTTATGTTATATGAAATGAGAGTCTCCATCACTAATCACTACTCGCGGTGTCCCATACCTTGGAAAGACAATCTTTTTGAACAGTTTAACAACAACTCTGGAATCATTAGTAGGAGAAGCAAGAGCTTCAACCCATTTTGAAACATAATCTACCGCCACAAGTATGTATTTGTTACCTCTAGAAGATGGAAAGGGTCCCATGAAATCAATTCCCCAGACATCAAATATCTTAACCACAAGAATGGTGGACAATGGCATCTCATGTCTTCTGTTAATGTTGCCTGCCTTTTGACATCTATCACAAGATAAGATAAAGTTTTTAGCATCTTTAAAAATTGAAGACTAGTAAAATCCTTATTTCAAAACTTTGAAAGCAGTTTTTTCAGTACTAGCGTGCCCACCATAAGAAGATCCATGACACTGAAACATTATATCTATGATTTCCTCTTCAGGTATACATCTTCTAAAAACACCATCTGCACATCTTCTAAAAACATAAGGCTCATCCCAAACATAGTGTTTTACCTCAGACAAGAATTTCTTCTTTCTTTGGTAATTTAATTTAGGAGGAAGAACATTAGCTACTAGGTAATTCACTATGTCAGCGTACAATGGGGCTCTGATTTGTTCAATGGCCAAGAGTTGTTCTTCAAGGAAGGAATAATTGATTATGTCATTATTTTCAGTATCCACCATTATCCTTGAAAGATGATCTGCAACAAAGTTTTCTGATCCCTTTTTGTGGGTTACTATCCTTGAAAGATGACCTGCAAGAGTAAAATCCATCTGAGCAATCGTGGTTTACTATCCTTTTTCTACATTAAGTACTTCACAGCTGCATGATCAATGTATACCACCACTTTGGAGTTAATCAAGTATGATCTAAATTTATCAAAGGCAAATACTATAGCAAAAAGTTCCTTCTCAGTGGTGGTGTAATTCTTCTGTGTCTCATCCAAAGTCCTACTAGCATAATGAATAACATAAGGCTTTTTCTCCTTTCTCTGTCCCAAAACTGCTCCTATTGCATAATCACTGGCATCACACATAAGCTCGAAGGGCAAGTCCCAATCTGGGCGCTGAATGATAGGTGCTGAAACCAAAGCTTTCTTTAGTTCCTAAAAAGCAGATAAACAATCTTCATCCAAAGAAAATTTAACATCTTTACAAAGTAAATTTGCAAGAGGTATAGCAAGTTTAGAGAAATCCTTGATGAATCGCCGGTAGAATCCTGCATGTCCTAGAAAGCCTCGGACCTCCTTCACTGTGGTGAGTGGCTCTAATTTCTCTATCACCTCAACTTTGGCTCTATCAACTTCAATCCCTCTTTCTGAAATCAATTGCCCCAAAACTATACCTTGCCTAATCATGAAATGACATTTTACCCAATTAAGCACAAGGTTAGTTTCTTCACACCGCTGCAAAACTCAAGATAAATTAGCCAAACAATCATCAAAAGAAGAACCATATACTGAGAAATCATCAATAAATACATCCATAAAGTCCTCAATAAAATCAGAAAAAAAAGTCATCATGCGTCTCTAAAAAGTAGCAGGTGCATTACATAGTCCAAAAGGCATTCTCCTATATGCAAAAGTACCATATGGGCAAGTGAAAGTGGTCTTATCTTGGTCATCAGGATATATAGGAATTTGAAAAAATCCAAAATATCCATCTAAGAAACAAAAGTGAGAATGGTTTGCAAGGCTTTCAACCATTTGATCAATAAAAGGTAAAGGAAAATGGTGTTTCCTAGTAGCAGCATTCAATTTTCTATAATCTATGCACCTGCACCAACTAGTAACGGTTCTAACAGGAATTAATTCATTGTCTTTGTTTTTCATGACAGTAACCCCTCCTTTCTTAGGAACAAAAAGTACAGGACTTACCCATTTACTATTAGAGATAGGATAGATAATGCCTGCATCAAGTAATTTCAATACCTCCTTCTTCACAACTTCTTTCATAGAGGGGTTAAGTCTCCTTTGAAAATTTGCATGTGGCTTGTGTTCCACTTCCATCAAGATCCTGTGCATACAAAAAAAAAGGGTTAATTCCCTTTAAGTCATCAATTGTGTAGCCAATTAACTTTCTATGAATCCTTAATTCTTTGAGAAGCAAATCTGTCTCCCTTTTCCCAAGCTGTGCATCAACAATAACAGGGTAAGTAGAATCAGGACCAAGAAATTCATAATGAAGGTTATCAGGTAAAGCTTTAAGTTATACTTTTGGAGCCTTTCTTTCTTCACTCCTTTCATTATCACAAGCACTGCAGTCTAATAATTCATCAATTTCATAATTGGTATCTTCCTCAGAATCAAGAGCAGAATCTAAATAAGAATCATATTCAAAGGTTTCAGCAAACAAATCATTAAGATCATAGATAGTGTCATCAACAGCATGTATACTACAACAAGATCTAGAATTCGATGGGTTTTTCATGGCCTCATTCAAGTCATACTCAATTCTTTCATCCCCAATGTTAAGTGTAAGCTTACCGTTCTTTACATCAATAAGTGCTCCTGCTATGGCTAAGAACGGTCTACCAAGTACGATGGGGATTCTTGTAGCTTCCTCCATCTCAAGGACTACAAAGTGTGCTGGAATGAAATATTTACCTACTTGGATAGGCACATCTTCAAGAATCCCTACAGGATACTTAACTGAACGATCGGTGAGCTGCAAAGATATTGAAGTTGGTTTAAGCTCTCCCATGTCCAGTTTTCTGCAAATGGACAATGACATTAGACTCACACTAGCACCCAAATCACGTAAGGTTTGATCAAAAGCCATGCTCCCAGTAAAACAAGGTATAGAGAAACTACCTGGATCTTTTAATTTTGGTGGCAACTTGTTTTAGATAATAGCACTACATTCTGCAGTAAGAGCCACAGTACCATAGTCCTCTATCTTTCTTTTATTAGACAAAATTTCTTTCAAAAATTTAGCATATGTGGGCATCTGAGATAAAGCTTCAGTAAATGGAATGTTAATGTAAACCTTTTTCAAAACATTAAGAAATTTCCCAAATTGTTTGTCTAATTTTGCTTGCACTAACTTTTGAGGAAAGGGTAGAGGTGACCTATAAGGTGTAGGAGAATTAGATTTAGAAATATCATTCTGACATGGCATATCACCTTTAGGTTCATCACCTTTGTGAGGTGGCAAACTAGTTTGGGATTGCTCATGCTCATAAGATTTTTCTAAGTCTAATTCATGATCATGTTCATTACTAGGCTCTTTTTCTTTATCTCCAACTCTCCCTTCTAGCTCATATAATTGCCTTCCACTCCTTGTAATGATAACATTACAGTGTTCCCTAGGGTCTAATTTAGGTATTTGATCTTCGAGAGTTTTATTGTAAGTAGCTAAGGATCCTACTTGAGATGTAAGATGACTAACCAATCCCTTAAGATCTTCAATCTTTTTATTTTGATTTGTCATTAATTGATTTTGACTAGCCATAAACTTCTCAAACATGGAATCCAAACTAAAAGAATTTACCTCTTCAGTCATGGTTCGTCATCCCTCATTCTCATTCTTACCATGTTGATGACAATACAGCATTCCTTCTTTAGGAGCCCATTGGTTATGGTTCAGGGACATCTCTTCAAATAAGTTGAAAGCATCTTCAATGGTTCTGGTCATGAGGGCTCCTCCTGCAGCAGCATCAACAATTAGACGGGAACCATAAAGTTGGCCATTATAAAATGTATGAATTAAAACCCAATTTTCAAGTCCGTGGTGAGGACACTTCCATTGTAAATCGTTGAAACGCTCTCATGCCTTGCTAAAGGATTCGCCATCCTTCTGTGTAAAGCTTGTAATTTGATTTCTCAACAGGTTGATTTTACTGGGTGGAAAGTACTTCATCAAGAAAGCATTTGATAGTTGTTCCCATGTGGTGAAGGTGTCGGTAGGTCGAGAATGTAGCCAAGAATGTGAAAGTTCCCTAAAGGGGCGAAACCCTAAAGCATGCGCATATAAAAAAAAAATTTGCATGGGCGGAATCTAGGGTTTCCTAGGATCGCATTCATGTCATATGATCAACTTAAGAGTTTGTATAGTTCAACAGAGAGATCATACCAGTGCCATTTCTTGGATGGCGTCTTGGAAGAAGAGGGCGATGTGGCTCTCCTCCAAAGGTGGCGCACACAAGATGGGTGATCGCCTACTCCTTGTCGATCCTTGTGCTAGCAAGGCTCTAAGGTCTCCTGATCGCGTGAAAGAAGAAGAGATGATCTTTCTTGCTTGGTCGAATCCTTCTCTTGTCGTCAACACTCACACATGAGAGTGAGTCGTCGTGAGCAAAAGGGGCGAGAGGCGAGAATAGGGAGACCTCTTCGAACGTGAGGCGTGGTCTCATTTTGAGATCATGGCTTCTAAAAATAGCAAGCCACCACATGCGATCATGTGTTCACACCAAGTGAACGATCGCAATTTCCTCTCCCCTTGAACCATGCGCTCACTTGATGAGCCGGTTCATTTCATTTGGTTCAAGGACCAAATTAAGCCAAGCCTTGATCCAGATCACATTAAACCAAAAGGCTTAAGATCTGACCATTCATCTCTTGATGCTCTTGATCTCACCGATCTAGCATCCAATCTCTCGATCGAAGCTTACCGATCTCAAGCCCTAATCAATCAAACATGATCAGACCAGATCTCACTTACAATCAGAGTTTAAATCCCATTAAACTGAACCAAAACAATTCAGTCCACACGATCTGACTTAAGTAAGCCATATCATCAAATTGTGCGACCCTAAGGGTTTCCTTTAAATGTCGGTAACGATAACTCACGTTATCACGATCAGTGAGGGGTATCTAGCAACACATCACTGTCTCCCGATATAAAGGAAAGAGTCTTCCAAGACTACACCCAAACCACAGCACAAGTGTGAACCCAAGTCACTTGACATATGTGTTTCCTTTGCCACTGGATGTTCTTATTGGACAAGCGTGTCAAGCCTGTAATTCCAATATGATGAGAATGATTAGATCAGATGAAACATAGTCATCTGGGTATGGCCATACACTTTCTCAATCATCTCATCCAGGGGGCCCCTATAGAACATCACACTCCAATCAAGGAGACGGCAATCCTATATCTATCACTAGTGCCCTAACATGACTTATGTTCATTATCCAAGATAGTCTATAACCATTATGTTTCAAATGATATTGAACTACCTCAAAACAATGCCAATCATCATTTAGAAACACAAGTGATCTCAAGTCAGAGGAAATATGCCACTTGTTCGCATATAAGGATTATTCACATTGTGACAAGCAATTGAATATCCTAAGTAGGGTCTGTCCAGTACATCCAATGTACCCATGAGTCTACATCTTATTCCATGCTCGAAGCATCCTATAAGACTAGAACACATATTAGTCTCAATCATATCAAGCCTGTCTCATGTTCACCAAGATATCTCGACTAAGGACAATACTGCATGTCAGCCAAGCTGAACAGCATTGAGACATTATTCAGAAGTATACATATTGCAGCAGATGATGTAACAACCTGAATAACAACCATTGCCTTTATAAACAAAGAGTTTATACATGATACTGAAATAATCCCAAGGCCTCAAACATTAGCCTTAAGGGCATACCCCAACAGAATGCGCTAGGTCCCTAAGAGGAAAAGAAAACAATCTTAGTTTTAGTGCATCATCAAAAACTCCATTAATTTTAATGGTGTCACAATATTCAAGAAAAAGATATAAATGTTGATAAGGATCTTCAATTGGTGATCCTTCAAACTGATTCTGCTGGTGAAAGTTCCCTAAAGGGGGCGAAACCCTAATAGGCGCATATCAGAGATTTTGCATTGAGCGGAAGCTAGGGTTTCTAAAATCGCATGCATGAATATATGATCAACTTAATAACATGTATAGATCGAGAAGGGATCATACCATAGCCATTGCTTGGATGGCGACTTGGAAGCAGAGAACGAAGTAGCTCTCCTCCAAAGCGTGCGCACACAAGATGATTGATCGCCTACTCCTTGTCGTTCCTTGTGCTAGCAAGGCTCCAAGGTGTCCTTTTGTGTGGAAGAGAAGAGATGTATTTTCTTGGCTAACCGGATCTCCTCCTTGGCGTGAAGACTCACTACACGAGAGAGAGAGGCGGCAAGAGGTGAAGAGGCGAGAATAGGGCGTGACCACTTCGAACGTGGAGGCGTTCCCCATTTTGGAAAACCAATTTCCAAAAATAGCAAGCCACTTCTTCAACGCAAGATGCGTTTACCCCAATCGCAACTTCCTCCCTTGACTTGAACCATGCGCTCACACTAAGTGAACCGGTTCAATTACATTTGGTTCAAAGACCAAATTAAACCAAGCATTGGTCTAGATCAAATTAAACCATAAGGCTCAAGATCTAACCATTCATCTCTTGATGCTCTTGATCTCATCGATCTAGCATCAATTCTCTCGATCGAAGCTTACCGATCTCAAGCCCTAATCAATCAAACATGATCAGACCAGATCTCACTTACAATCAGAGTTTAAATCCCTTTAAACTGAACCAAAACAATTCAGTCCACACGATCTGACTCAAGTAAGCTATATCATCAAATTGTGCGACCCTAAGGGTTTCCTTTAAATGTCGGTAACGATAACTTACGTTATCACGATCAGTGAGGGGTATCTAGCAACACATCACTGTCTCCCGATATAAAGGAAAGAGTCTTCCAAGACTACACCCAAACCACAGCACAAGTGTGAACCCAAGTCACTTGACATATGTGTTTCCTTTGCCACTGGACGTTCTTATTGGACAAGCGTGTCAAGCCTGTAATTCCAATATGATGAGAATGATTAGATCAGATGAACATAGTCATCTGGGTATGGCCATACACTTTCTCAATCATCTCATACAGGGGGCGCCTATAGAACATCACACTCCAATCAAGGAGACGGCAATCCTATATCTATCACTAGTGCCCTAACATGATTCATGCTCATTATCCAAGATAGTCTATAACCATTATGTTTCAAATGATATTGAACTACCTCAAAACAATGCCAATCATCATTTAGAAACACAAGTGATCTCAAGTCAGAGGAAATATGCCACTTGTTTGCATATAAGGATTATTCACATTGTGACAAGCAATTGAATATCCTAAGTAGGGTCTGTCCAGTACATCCAATGTACCCATGAGTCTACATCTTATTCCATGCTCGAAGCATCCTATAAGATTAGAACACATATTAGTCTCAATCATATCAAGGCTGTCTCATGTTCACCAAGATATCTCGACTAAGGACAATAGTGCATGTCAGCCAAGCTGAACAGCATTGAGACATTATTCAGAAGTATACATATTGCAGCAGATGATGTAACAACCTGAATAACAACCATTGCCTTTATAAACATAGAGTTTATACATGATACTGAAATAATCCCAAGGCCTCAAACATTAGCCTTAAGGGCATACCCCAACAATCTCCCACTTGCACTTAATCTAATGGTTGAGAAATCTCAAATCCATATTATTACAGTGCTTCTCATGCTTCTGCTGCGCCAGAGGCTTTGTAAGCGGGTCAGCTAGATTGTCATCTGTATGAACCTTGCAGATTTTGATCTCGCCACGATCAATGATCTCCCGGATCAAGTGAAACCTTCTCTGTATGTGCTTGGACTTCTGGTGCGACCGTGGTTCCTTTGCTTGTGCTATTGCTCCAGTGTTATCACAGAAGATAACCAAAGGATCTGCACTCGAAGGAACAACACCAAGTTCCTGAACGAACTTACGAATCCACACTGCCTCCTTGGATGCTTCTGAGGCTGCAACATACTCGGCTTCTGTTGTGGAATCAGCAACAATTGACTGTTTGAAACTTTTCCACACCACTGCTCCTCCATTCAAGCTAAAAACATAGCCTGATTGCGATCGGAAATCATCCTGGTCAGATTGGAACGAAGCGTCAGTATATCCTTCAATACTGAGTTCTTCCTGACCTCCATATATCAAGAACATATCTTTGGTCCTCCGAAGATATTTCAAAATGTTCTTGACCGCAATCCAGTGTGCCTTCCCTGGATTACTTTGGAATCGACTGGTCACGCTTAACCCGTAAGCAACGTCTGGGCGAGTACATAACATCGCATACATAATGGACCCAATAGCCGAAGCATAAGGCGTATTGTCCATTTCATCTTTCTCAGTCTGTGTTTGTGGACACTGACTCTTTGAAAGATTCAGACCATGTCTAACTGGAAGATATCCTCTTTTAGAATTTTCTAAATGGAATCTCTCTAGGACTTTATCGATGTAAGTACTCTGGCACAGCCCGAGAAGCCTCTTAGATCTATCTCTGTAGATCTTCACACCTAATACATAGGCTGCTTCTCCTAAATCTTTCATCTGGAAACATTTTCTTAACCATGCCTTAACCGCATGTAGTTCAGGAATATCGTTTCCAATGATTAAGATATCATCGACGTAGAGGACTAGGAAAGTAATCACGCTCCCACTAAACCTCTTATATACACACGGGTCATCTTCATTTTTGATGAAACCAAATTCACAGATTGATTCATCAAAACGAATATTCCAGCTTCTTGATGCTTGTTTAAGTCCATAAATGGACTTCTTTAATTTGCATATTTTATGACTGTCTGATGGATTAGTGAAACCTTCAGGTTGTGTCATATACACATCCTCTTCTAGTTTTCCATTAAGGAAAGCGGTCTTCACATCCATTTGCCAGATCTCATAATCATAATATGCCGCTATCGCAAGAATAATCCGAATAGACTTGAAGATGGCTACAGGAGAGAAAGTTTCATCATAATCTATCCCATAGATTTGTTTGAAACCTTTCGCAACTAGCCTGCCTTTATAGGTAACCACGTTACCATCCATGTCTATCTTCTTCTTGAAGATCCACTTACAGCCTATAGGGATTACTCCCGGAGGCGGATCAACCAAATCCCAAACTTGGTTATCTGACATGGAGTCCATCTCGGCTTGCATAGCTTCAAGCCATCTCGCTGATTTCGGTCTACTGACCGCATCCGCATAAGTGAGGGGTTCATCATTAATGATGAAGACTCCATCATAGCGTTCAGGCTGTCGACGGATCCTTCTCGATCTTCGCGGTTCACGTGGTATCTGAGCCTCAGGTTGTTCAGTAACCTGATCTACTGGCTCAGGTTCATCCAACTGTGCTTGACTACTTTGTCCTTCTTCTGGATTCTCATCCTGCTTTATTTCTCTCCCACTGGCCTCTTGCAGAAGAAATTCCTTCTCAAGAAAAATAGCCGTCCGAGCAACAAATACTTTGTTCTCTTTGGGATCGTAGAAATAATAACCCTTAGTTTCCTTAGGGTAACCGACAAAGATACATTTATCAGATCTGCTCTCCAGTTTCCCAGAGGTGAGCTTTTTGACATAAGCCTCGCAACCCCAGATCTTAATAAATGTCAAGCTCGGCTGTTTCCCATACCATAACTCATATGGAGTCTTTGAAACGGCCTTGGATGGCACTCGGTTTAGTACCTTTGCAGCTGTTTCCAGTGCAAATCCCCAAAAGGAGTAAGGTAGAGCAGCCTGACTCATCATAGAACGAACCATATCCAGTAAGGTTCTATTTCTCCTCTCGGACACACCATTCCATTGCGGTGTTCCTAGCGGAGTGAGCTGTGAGATAATCCCACACTCCTTCAGATAGTCAGTAAACTCATGACTCAAGTATTCTCCACCTCGATCTGAGCAAAGTGCCTTGATATTTCGGCCTAGCTGATTTTGTACTTCATTTTTGAACTCTTTGAACTTGTCAAAAGATTCACTCTTATGTCTCATTAGATAGACATAACCATATCTACTGAAATCATCAGTAAAGGTAATGAAGTATGAATAGCCACCTCTGGCATGTTTACTAAATGGCCCACACACATCACTGTGAATGAGATCAAGTAAACCTGAAGCCCTTTGACCTTTGTTGGAAAAAGTAGACTTCGTCATTTTACCCATTAAACAAGCTTTGCATGTATCAAGCTCCTCACAGGAGAATGATCCCAGCAGTCTATGTTCATGCAACCGCTTAATGCGCTTCTTGTTAATATGGCCTAAACGACTATGCCATAACAAGGTGCTGTCATCAGCATACTTGGCTTTCTTAATATCAATCTGCTGTATAGAACATTCCATGTCCAACATGAATAACCTATTGTTAATCGACCCAGTAGCATAAACAATATTATCAAGAGAAATATAACACTTTGAAATTTTGCATTCAAAGGAAAACCCTTTCCTGACAAGAGCAGGAATAGAGATAATATTCTTAGTTATGCTCGGTACAAAATAACAATTGTCCAGTTCTAATACAAGACCAGATGGTAAAGAGATGTGATATTCTCCTACAGCAACAGCAGCAACCCGTGCCCCGTTTCCTACTTGTAGGTCCACCTCATGCTATCCCACCTGTCTTCTTCTCTTGAGTTCCTGTACATTTGAACAAATGTGAACTCCACATGCAGTGTCTAACACCCTTGAAATAGAAGAAGATAACATGACTTCAGTCACAAAAATACCTGAGCCAGAAGCGAAAGGGTTGCTTCCCTTCTTGTCTCCTTGGAGCGCTTTACAGTCCTTTTTCCAGTGACCTAGCTGGCCACAATGGAAACATCTGTATTCCTTTGACTGCTTTACCTTTTGTTTCAGAGCCTTGTTGAAGCTCTTGACAGGGGCTTTGCCCTTCTTCCCCTTCTTCTTGTTCCTATAAGGAACCATTAGGATAGAGGATGAAGGCGTTCCCTTCTCACGAGAGTGAGTCTGCTCTGTAGTCAAGAGCATGTTCAGTAACTCTGCCAGCGTACAGTCGATCTTGTTCATATTAAAATTAATAATGAATGGATCGAAAGAGGCCGGGAGAGACTGCAGGATGATGTCTACAACAAGCTCCTGATTGATGGTGTGTCCCAGTTTCTCTAGAGCCTCCTTGTACCCAATCATCTTGAGTACGTGAGCTCCCACTGGACTCCCTTCAGTCAGTTTGCTCTGAAAGAAAAGTTTAGTCAAGTTATAGCGTTCAGTCCTTGCCTGTGCTGCATACAGCATCTTGAGGTTTGCTATAATTTCTATAGCAGATAAATCCTCATGCTGACGCTGCAGCTGTGGCGTCATAGACGCTAGCATAAGGCAAGCGACATCAATGCTATCATTGACATGCTTCTCATAAGCTTCCCGAACCGCCCTTGCGGCGTTCGCAGCGGGTTGAGGCGGTATAGCCGTCTCGAGGACATACAGTTTCCTCTCAGCCTTAAGAACAATCTTAAGGTGTCTGTACCAGTCTGAGAAGTTTGGCCCAGCAAACTTCTCCCTTTCCAGTAAGGATCGCACATTGAACGCTGTGGTGTTCGTTGCTGCAGTAATCTACAACAATGCAAGAACAGCAAGGTCAGTATCAATGTTAGAATCAATTCAGGACTTAAGAATGATTCTTTTCTCACTATTTTATCTGACTGAAAAATCCAGTAAAACAGTCCGAAAGAGTAAAACTCTTTTAGTGAGATGGGATCCAGATTTCATACTTGGTCTCCGCATCCCGCTCAGGCGAGATAAGATGCACAGAGAGTACAAGCACTAATCTCTGGTAGGCAATCCCTGCCAATCGCCAACCCGTGCGATTCCCCTTCATCTGGGCAATCCAGCAGACTGTGCCAACTGAGTTGGTACAACACAGTCTCTGATCCCACAGATGGCTGCCTCCATATAGCTACCATATGCTCAATATGTAGCCTACATGGTCAAGCTGACCTAACCTACTCCCTGGACCACCACGTGCTATGCTGAGCAACGAGAAGCGATAAATCCCTTCTTTGTAACACGCAGGTGTAATCACACACCGTCTGAAGATAGATGGGCGTGCCCACTGAGTGGGTACAACACGGCCCCAACGATAGTCAGAACAGTGAGGTTTCGCGTCAGAAGGCTTACGTGCTTGATATTTAACGTTGGATTTTAACGGTCCTTTTATCTTCTTACTATCATTCAAATCCTATGGTGATAGCAGAAGAATAGATCATGTAATTATTAAATTACTTAAACAGTAAATTAAAAGCATGGTGATCTTATGTGGTAAAAGCCCATTAAGCCTAAGTAAGACCTTAATTAACCTAAGTCTTCACTTGAGCTCTTCATGGGTCTTTAGCATTTCCTTTGGCCCAACCCGGGCCCAAGCGCCCACTATAGCTCAGATGCGCCCACCAGGTAAAATGCGCCTGTCCTAGAGTCGAACCCTAGACCTCCCACTGGTGAAGCCACTTGCTGCATGTGCCTCTGCCATGTGTGCTCTGTGCTCATGTCTGATTAAAATACAATTTAATCTATCTAGACATGATTGACTCGCAGGTCAATTACACATTATAAAATAATTAAAATGTGATGCGCAGATCACAATAAATAATTTACAACTAATAATCCAGGCACACAGGCCCCAGCACAGCACACATTAATTGGGCAGCCCACATAAGATAAAATAAACATTCATTCATGTTATACAAACAACATGTGATCCAAACAGGAAAATAAAATTTTCGAAAATCCCATTGGCATCAATTTTATTTCCTTATGAGCCCTACTACCTTACAACGGTCCATTAATAGGGATCCACTCATCAGACCTAGTCAGACCCACTGCCCTTGCATGCACCAAGTCATAACTGACTTGAGTCGACCTCATGGTCAACAATGCATGCCTTAAGGGCTGAACGTCCCTCATGAAGAAACCCCTTTCGAGAGGGGGGCGAAAACCCTAAGCATGGCGCAAATAAAATTTTGCAAGCGGAAGCAAGGGTTTGATGATCTTTTGCATGCCATATGATCAACTATCATAGATTGAATAGATCAAGAGTAGATCATACCAATGCCATCGGTTTGGTTGGTGCCTTGGAAGCAAAGACGCAAGTGCTCCTTCTCCAAAGGTGACGCACACAACAAGTGAAGATGGCTTGCTCCTTTGAATCCTTTGTGCTAGCAAAGTGCTTCAATGGGACCTTGTCGCGTGAAGGAGAGGATAGAGATAGCTTTTCTCGGCCGAATTCCTCCTCTTGTCGTCAACACACTCTCCTCTCCACGAGATTGCAAGCGGTCATCATCCAAGAGAAGCGTTGAGGCGTTTTTACAAAGTCGCCTTGATGACTTTCCAAAAATGGAATGACATGAAGTAATGCTTTGAAAACCGACCAAAACGCTTAAGCATTGAACCAAGCGTTCACACACATGTGAACCGGTTCATGCTCAATCGATCCAATTGACTTTGGTCCAAAAAACCAAATCAAATCAGCCCAAGCCATGGTCTAGACCTCATTGAACCAATAGGTTCCAGATCTAACCGTTCATCTCCTGATGCTCCTGATCTTACCGATCTAGCATCATCTCTCTCGATCGAAGCTTACCGATCTCAAGCCCTAATCAATCAAACATGATCAGACCAGATCTCACTTACAATCAGAGATTAAATCCCTTTAAACTGAACCCAAACAATTCAGTCCACACGATCTGACTCAAGTAAGCCATATCATCAAATTGTGCGACCCTGAGGGTTTCCTTTAAATGTCGGTAATGATAACTTACGTTATCACGATCAGTGAGGGGTATCTAGCAACACATCACTATCTCCCGATATAAAGGAAAGAGTCTTCCAAGACTACACCCAAACCACAGCACAAGTGTGAATCCACTTCACAAGGCACGCATGTTTCCTTTGCCACTGGATGTTCTTATTGGACAAGCGTGTCAAGCCTGTAGCTCCAATATGATGAGCATGATTAGATCAGATGCACATAGTCACCTGGGTATGGCCATACACTTTCTCAATCATCTCATCTAGGGGGCCCCTATAGAACACCACACTCCTTCAACAAGGAGACGGCAATCCTCTATCTATCACTAGTGCCCTAACCTGACTCATGATCATTATCCAAGATAGTCTATAACCATTATGTTTCAAATGATATTGAACTACCTCAAAACAATGACAATCATCATTTATAAACACAAGTGAGCTCAAGTCAGAGGACATGTGCCACCTGTTGCAATCAAGGATCATTCACATTGTGACAAGCAATTGAATGTCCTACTAGGGTCTGTCCAGTACATCCAATGTACCCATGAGTCTACATCTTATTCCATGCTCGAAGCATCCTATAAGATTAGAATACATATTAGTCTTAACCATATCAAGGCTGTCTCATGTTCACCAAGATATCTCGACTAAGGACTTTATAGCATGTCAGCCCAGCTGAACAGCTTTGAGACATTATTCAGAAGTACACTAATTGCAGCAGAGAAGGTAACAACCTGAATAATAACCATGCCTTTATAAACACAAGAGTTTATTACATGATACTGATACAATCCCAAGGCCTCAAACATTAGCCTTAAGGGCATACCCCAACAATCTCCCACTTGCACTTAATCTAATGGTTGAGAAATCTCAAACCCATATTATTACAGTGCTTCTCATGCTTCTGCTGTGCCAGAGGCTTGGTAAGCGGGTCAGCTAGATTGTCATCTGTATGAACCTTGCAGACTTTGATCTCGCCACGATTAATGATCTCCCAGATCAAGTGAAACCGTCTCTGTATGTGCTTGGACTTCTGGTGCGACCGTGGTTCCTTTGCTTGTGCGATTGCTCCAGTGTTATCACAGAAGATAACCAAAGGATCTGCACTTGAAGGAACAACACCAAGTTCTCTCACGAACTTACGAATCCACACTGCCTCCTTGGATGCTTCCGAGGCTGCAACATACTCGGCTTCTGTTGTGGAATCAGCAACAGTTGACTGTTTGAAACTCTTCCACACCACTGCTCCACCATTCAAGCTAAAAACATAGCCTGATTGCGATCGGAATCATCCTGGTCCGACTGGAATGAAGCGTCAGTATATCCCTCTATACTGAGTTCTTCCTGACCACCATATATCAAGAACATATCTTTGGTCCTCCGCAGATATTTTAAAATGTTCTTGACTGCAATCCAGTGCGCCATACCTGGATTACTTTGGAACCGACTGGTCACGCTTAACCCGTAAGCGACGTCTGGGCGAGTACACAACATCGCATACATTATGGACCCAATAGCCGAAGCATAAGGCGTATTGTCCATTTCATCTTTCTCAGTCTGTGTTTGTGGACACTGACTCTTCGAAAGATTCAGACCATGTCTGACTGGAAGATATCCTCTTTTAGAATTCTCTAAATGGAATCTCTCCAGGACTTTCTCGATGTAAGTACTCTGGCACAGCCCGAGAAGCCTCTTAGATCTATCCCTGTAGATCTTCACACCTAAAACATAGGCTGCTTCTCCTAGATCTTTCATCTGAAAACATTTTCCTAACCATGCTTTAACAGCATGCAGTTCAGGAATATCGTTTCCAATGATTAAGATATCATCGACGTAGAGGACTAAAAAAGTAATCACGTTCCCACTAAACCTCTTATATACACACGGGTCATCTTCGTTCTTGATGAAACCAAACTCAGAGATTGATTCATCAAAACGAATATTCCAGCTTCTAGATGCTTGTTTAAGTCCATAAATGGACCTTTTTAACTTGCATATTTTATGACGATCTACTGGATTAGTGAAACCTTCAGGTTGTGTCATATACACATCCTCATCCAGTTTTCCATTAAGGAAAGCCGTCTTCACATCCATCTGCCAGATCTCATAATCGTAATATGCTGCTATCGCGAAAAGAATCCGAATAGACTTAAACATGGCTACAGGTGAGAAAGTTTCATCATAATCTATCCCGTAGATTTGTTTGAAACCTTTCGCAACTAGCCTGCCTTTATAGGTAACTACGTTACCATCCATGTCAATCTTCTTCTTGAAGATCCATTTACAGCCTATAGGGATTACTCCCGGAGGCGGATCAACCAAATCCCAGACTTGGTTATCTGACATGGAGTCCATCTCGGCTCGCATAGCTTCAAGCCATCTAGCTGACTCCGGTCCACTGACCGCATCCGCATAAGTAAGGGGTTCATCATTATCAATGATGTAGACTCCGTCATAGCGCTCAGGCTGTCGACGGATCCTTCCCGATCTACGCGGTTCCCGTGATATTTGAGCCTCAGGTTGTTCAGTAACCTGTTCTACCAGCTCAGGCACATCCAACTGTGCTTGACTACTTTGTCCATCCTCTGGATTCTCATCCAGCTTTATTTCTCTCCCACTGGCTTCTTGCAGAAGAAACTCCTTCTCAAGAAATATTGCCGTCCAAGCAACAAATACTTTGTTCTCTTTGGGATCGTAGAAATAATAACCCTTAGTTTCCTTAGGGTAACCGACAAAGATGCATTTGTCAGATCTACTCTCCAGTTTCCCAGAGGCGAGCTTTTTGACATAAGCCTCGCAACCCTAGATCCTGATAAAAGTCAAGCTCGGCTGTTTCCCATACCATAACTCGTATGGAGTCTTAGAAACTGCCTTGGATGGCACTCGGTTTAGTACCTTTGTAGCTGTTTCCAGTGCAAATCCCCAAAAGGAGTATGGAAGAGTAGCCTGACTCATCATAGAACGAACCATATCAAGTAACGTTCTATTTCTCCTCTCGGACACACCATTCCATTGCGGTGTTCCTGGCGGAGTGAGCTGTGAGATAATCCCACACTCCTTCAGATAGTCAGTAAACTTATGACTCAAGTATTCTCCACCTCAATCAGAACGAAGTGCCTTGATATTTCGGCCTAGCTGATTCTGTACTTCATTCTTGAACTCTTTGAACTTGTCAAAAGATTCACTTTTATGTCTCATTAAATAGACATACCCATACCTACTGAAATCATCAGTAAAGGTAATGAAGTACTGATAGCCACCTCTGGCATGTTTACTAAACGGCCCACACACATCACTGTGTATAAGGTCAAGTAAACCTGAAGCCCTTTGACCTTTGTTAGGAAAAGGTGACTTCGTCATTTTACCCATTAAACAAGCTTTGCATGTATCAATCTCCTCATAGGAGAATGATCCCAGCAGTCCATGATCATGCAACCGCTTAATGCGCTTCTTGTTAATATGGCCTAAACGACTATGCCATAGCAAGGTGCTGTCATCAGCATACTTGGCTTTCTTATTATCAAATATTTTGTATAGAATATTCCATGTCCAACATGAATAACCCATTGTTGATTGAACCAGTTGCATAAACAATATTATCATAAGATAAAACACACTTTGAAATATTGCATTCAAAGGAAAATCCCTTCCTGACAAGAGCAGGAATGGAGATAATATTTTTAGTGATACTGGGAACAAAGTAACAATTGTTTAATTCTAATACAATGCTAGATGGTAAAGAAATGAAATAGTCTCCTACAGCAACAGCAGCAACCCGTGCCCCGTTTCCAACGCGTAGGTCTACCTCATGCTGTCCCACCTGCCTTCTTCTCTTGAGTTCCTGTACATTTGAACAAATGTGAACTCCACATGCAGTGTCCAACACCCATGAAACAGAAGAAGATGATATCATGACCTCAGTCACAAATATACCTGAGCCAGAAGCAATGCTTCCCCTCTTGTCTCCTTGGAGCGCTTTACAGTCCTTTTTCCAGTGACCCAGCTGGCCACAGTGGAAACACCTGTTGTCCTTTGACCGCTTTACCTTCTGTTTCAGAGCCTTACTGTAGTTCTTGACAGGGGCTTTGCCCTTCTTCCCCTTCTTCTTGTTCCTGGAAGGAACCATTAAGACAGAGGTTGAAGGCTTTCCCTTCAGAGTTTCCTCAGTAGTCAAGAGCATATTCAGCAGCTCTGCCGGAGTACAATCGATTTTGTTCATATTAAAGTTAATGATGAACGCATCGAAAGAAGGCGGAAGAGACTGCAGAATAATATCTACAGCAAGCTCCTGGTTGATGGTATGCCCCAGTTTCTCCAGAGCCTCCTTGTGCCCAATCATCTTGAGCACGTGAGCTCCCACTGGGCTCCCTTCAGCCAGTTTGCTCTGAAAGAAAAGCTTTGTCAGATTATAGCGTTCTGTTCTCGCCTGTGCAGCATACAGCATCTTGAGGTTCGCTATAATCTCTATAGCCGACATATCCTCATGCTGACGCTGCAGCGGTGGCGTCATAGACGCTAGCATCAGGCAAGCGACATCAATGCTATCATTGACGTGCTTTTCATAGGCATCACGAACCGCCCTTGCGGCATTCGCAGCGGGTTGAGGCGGCACAGCCGTCTCGAGGACATACAGTTTCCTCTCTACCTTAAGAACGATCTTAAGGTGTCCGAACCAGTCTGAGAAGTTTGGCCCAGCAAACTTCTCCCTTTCCAGTAGGGATCGCACATTGAAGCTCATGGTGTTCGTTGCTGCAGGAATCTACAACAATGCAAGAACAGCAAGGTCAGTATCAATGTTCAGAATCAATCCAGGACTTAAGAAAGATTCTTTTTCTCACTATTTTATCTGGCTGAAAAATCCAGCAAAACAGCCCGAAAGAGTAGAACTCTTTTAGTGAGATGGGATCCAGATTTCATACTTGGTCTCCGCGTCCCGCTCAGGCGAGATAAGATGCACAGAGATGACAAGTACTAATTTCTGGTAGGCTGTCCCAGCCAATCGCCAACCCGTGCGATTCCCCTTCATCTGGGCAATCCAGCAGACTGTGCCAACTGAGTTGGTACAACACAGTCTCTGATCCCACAGATGGCTGCCTCCATGTGCTACCATATGCTCCACACATGTAGCCTACATGGTCAAGCTGACCCGACCTACTCCCTGGACCACCACGTGCTATGTTGAGCAACGAGAAGCGATAAATCCCTTCTCTGTAACACGCAGGTGAAATCACACACCGTCTGAAGATAGATGGACGTGCCCACTGAGTGGGTTCAACACGGCTCCAACGATAGTCAGAACAGTGAGGTTTCGCGTCAGAAGGCATTACGTGCTTGATATTTTAGCGTTGGATTTTAACGGTCTTTTATCTTCTTACTATCAGGCAAATCCTATGGCTATAGCAGAAGATAAATAACTCATGCAATTCTATTATTAAACAATAAAAAGAAAGCATGGATCTTATGTGGTAAAAGCCCATAGAGCCTAAGTAAGACCTTAAATCAACTTAAGTCTTCACTTGCTCTTCTTGGGTCTTTTGCATCTCATCTGGTCCAACCCAGGGCCCTAGCGCTCAATGCAGCTCAGGTGCACCCACCAGCTGAATGCGCCTCTGCGATGTGTGCTTTTGTGCTCTTGTCTAATTAAAATACATTTTAATCTATCTAGACAAGCTTGACTCGCAGGTCAATTATACAATAAATTCATTAAAATGTGATTCGCAGATCACAAAAATAATAATTTACCAGGCTCGCAGGCCCCAGCACAGCACACATTAAAAGGGCAACCCACATAAGATTAAATAAACAAACATCATGGCATCATTCAATCAACATGTGATCCATTACAAGAAAATAAAATTTTGAAAACCCATTGGCATCAATTTTAATTTTCTTATGTGCCTTACAACCTTACAATGGTCCATTGATAGGGATCCACTCATCAATCTAGTTAGATCCATGCCCTTACATGCACCAAGTCCTAACTGACTCGAGTTGACCTAATGGTCAACCATGCATGCGCCAAGGGCTGAACAGCCAACATGAGTTCTGGCAAGCGGGTGTGACCCCGGGCCTAACTTATGTGTGTTCACTGGTTGTCTCAACCAGACCTCGCTACACGCCTTTGATGCAGTTAACCTATAGCCACCTCGTGCTTGCGCACAGGTGCTATCTGGTCAACCCATCTAGGCTGTCAGATGGTCTGATCAGACTTAGTTGATCTATACTAGATGATGCTTTCAACCCCATCAACCCATCTAAGGGTTTAAAGTAGGGCCTTAGATCTAGATGAGGCGCGCAAGATCTTTTGTTTTGTCAAAAACAACATGTAAGAAGCGCCAACAAACATGCGCCATCCATAACAATTGTAGAGTCCCCTTCAAGGGGGAGCGCAACTTTGACAAAAACAACAACAAGCACCAATACATGCGGCTAAGAGCAATGAACATCATGCATGTTGTTTTCGCATCATAAATTTTTCATGAGCTTGCGCATGTAACCAACCATAGATCTAAGCATAAGTGTAAACATGGATCACACGAGCAAACATAATAGCATGCGTAAAGCCAAGCTCTGATACCAATTGAAGAAACCCCTTTCGAGAGGGGGGCGAAAACCCTAAGCATGGCGCAAATAAAATTTTGCAAGCGGAAGCAAGGGTTTGATGATCTTTTGCATGCCATATGATCAACTATCATAGATTGAATAGATCAAGAGTAGATCATACCAATGCCATCGGTTTGGTTGGTGCCTTGGAAGCAAAGACGCAAGTGCTCCTTCTCCAAAGGTGACGCACACAACAAGTGAAGATGGCTTGCTCCTTTGAATCCTTTGTGCTAGCAAAGTGCTTCAATGGGACCTTGTTGCGTGAAGGAGAGGATAGAGATAGCTTTTCTCGGCCGAATTCCTCCTCTTGTCGTCAACACACTCTCCTCTCCACGAGATTGCAAGCGGTCATCATCCAAGAGAAGCGTTGAGGCATTTTTACAAAGTCGCCTTGATGACTTTCCAAAAATGGAATGACATGAAGTAATGCTTTGAAAACCGACCAAAACGCTTAAGCATTGAACCAAGCGTTCACACACATGTGAACCGGTTCATGCTCAATTGATCCAATTGACTTTGGTCCAAAAAACCAAATCAAATCAGCCCAAGCCATGGTCTAGACCTCATTGAACCAATAGGTTCCAGATCTAACCGTTCATCTCCTGATGCTCCTGATCTTACCGATCTAGCATCATCTCTCTCGATCGAAGCTTACCGATCTCAAGCCCTAATCAATCAAACATGATCAGACCAGATCTCACTTACAATCAGAGATTAAATCCCTTTAAACTGAACCCAAACAATTCAGTCCACACGATCTGACTCAAGTAAGCCATATCATCAAATTGTGCGACCCTGAGGGTTTCCTTTAAATGTCGGTAACGATAACTTACGTTATCACGATCAGTGAGGGGTATCTAGCAACACATCACTGTCTCCCGATATAAAGGAAAGAGTCTTCCAAGACTACACCCAAACCACAGCACAAGTGTGAATCCACTTCACAAGGCACGCATGTTTCCTTTGCCACTGGATGTTCTTATTGGACAAGCGTGTCAAGCCTGTAGCTCCAATATGATGAGCATGATTAGATCAGATGCACATAGTCACCTGGGTATGGCCATACACTTTCTCAATCATCTCATCTAGGGGGCCCCTATAGAACACCACACTCCTTCAACAAGGAGACGGCAATCCTCTATCTATCACTAGTGCCCTAACCTGACTCATGATCATTATCCAAGATAGTCTATAACCATTATGTTTCAAATGATATTGAACTACCTCAAAACAATGACAATCATCATTTAGAAACACAAGTGATCTCAAGTCAGAGGACATGTGCCACTTGTTGCAATCAAGGATCATTCACATTGTGACAAGCAATTGAATGTCCTACTAGGGTCTGTCCAGTACATCCAATGTACCCATGAGTCTACATCTTATTCCATGCTCGAAGCATCCTATAAGATTAGAATACATATTAGTCTTAACCATATCAAGGCTGTCTCATGTTCACCAAGATATCTCGACTAAGGACTTTATAGCATGTCAGCCCAGCTGAACAGCTTTGAGACATTATTCAGAAGTACACTAATTGCAGCAGAGAAGGTAACAACCTGAATAATAACCATGCCTTTATAAACACAAGAGTTTATTACATGATACTGATACAATCCCAAGGCCTCAAACATTAGCCTTAAGGGCATACCCCAACACCTCATGAGTTCTGGCAAGCGGGTGTGACCCCGGGCCTTAATCATGAGCGTTCACTGGTTGTCTCAATCAGACATCGCTACACGCCTTTCTGCAGTCGACCAATAGCCACCACATGCTTGCGCATAGGTGCCATCTGGTCGACCCATCTAGGCTGTCAGATGGTCTGATCAGACAGTTGGGTCTATACTGGATGATGACTTCAACCCTAATAACCCGTCTAAGTTTTTACAGCAGGCGCTTATAGATCTAGTGGATGCGCGCAAGTAATTTAAGTTTTAAGAAAAACTACAACATGCGCCAACATAAGTGTCATGCAAAAACATGAACAAACATACATGCGCCAACATCTGATGACAAGGATGTAATCTCGCATGTAAACTCTAGATCATAAGCAAACGCAAACAAGGATCATACATTAAGCAATCATATAACATACAGAAACATGCGCTCTGATACCAATTGAAAGTTCCCTAAAGGGGGCGAAACCCTAATAGGCGCATATCAGAGGTTTTGCATTGAGCGGAAGCTAGGGTTTCTAAAATCGCATGCATGAATATATGATCAACTTAATAACATGTATAGATCGAGAAGGGATCATACCATAGCCATTGCTTGGATGGCGACTTGGAAGCAGAGAACGAAGTAGCTCTCCTCCAAAGCGTGCGCACACAAGATGATTGATCGCCTACTCCTTGTCGTTCCTTGTGCTAGCAAGGCTCCAAGGTGTCCTTTTGTGTGGAAGATAAGAGATGTCTTTTCTTGGCTAACCGGATCTCCTCCTTGGCGTGAAGACTCACTACACGAGAGAGAGAGGCGACAAGAGGTGAAGAGGCGAGAATAGGGCGTGACCACTTCGAACGTGGAGGCGTTCCCCATTTTGGAAAACCAATTTCCAAAAATAGCAAGCCACTTCTTCAACGCAAGATCCGTTTACCCCAATCGCAACTTCCTCCCTTGACTTGAACCATGCGCTCACACTAAGTGAACCGGTTCAATTACATTTGGTTCAAAGACCAAATTAAACCAAGCATTGGTCTAGATCAAATTAAACCATAAGGCTCAAGATCTAACCATTCATCTCTTGATGCTCTTGATCTCATCGATCTAGCATCAATTCTCTCGATCGAAGCTTACCGATCTCAAGCCCTAATCAATCAAACATGATCAGACCAGATCTCACTTACAATCAGAGTTTAAATCCCTTTAAACTGAACCCAAACAATTCAGTCCACACGATCTGACTCAAGTAAGCTATATCATCAAATTGTGCGACCCTAAGGGTTTCCCTTAAATGTCGGTAACGATAACTTACGTTATCACGATCAGTGAGGGGTATCTAGCAACACATCACTGTCTCCCGATATAAAGGAAAGAGTCTTCCAAGACTACACCCAAACCACAGCACAAGTGTGAACCCAAGTCACTTGACATATGTGTTTCCTTTGCCACTGGACGTTCTTATTGGACAAGCGTGTCAAGCCTGTAATTCCAATATGATGAGAATGATTAGATCAGATGAACATAGTCATCTGGGTATGACCATACACTTTCTCAATCATCTCATACAGGGGGCCCCTATAGAACATCACACTCCAATCAAGGAGACGGCAATCCTATAGCTATCACTAGTGCCCTAACATGATTCATGCTCATTATCCAAGATAGTCTATAACCATTATGTTTCAAATGATATTGAACTACCTCAAAACAATGCCAATCATCATTTAGAAACACAAGTGATCTCAAATCAGAGGAAATATGCCACTTGTTTGCATATAAGGATTATTCACATTGTGACAAGCAATTGAATATCCTAAGTAGGGTCTGTCCAGTACATCCAATGTACCCATGAGTCTACATCTTATTCCATGCTCGAAGCATCCTATAAGATTAGAACACATATTAGTCTCAATCATATCAAGGCTGTCTCATGTTCACCAAGATATCTCGACTAAGGACAATAGTGCATGTCAGCCAAGCTGAACAGCATTGAGACATTATTCAGAAGTATACATATTGCAGCAGATGATGTAACAACCTAAATAACAACCATTGCCTTTAAAAACATAGAGTTTATACATGATACTGAAATAATCCCAAGGCCTCAAACATTAGCCTTAAGGGCATACCCCAACAGCTGGATCAAAGATAAGAAAGCAGGATTGATCTCAAAATTATTGGCCTCAATAGCTGGTCTGGCGATGCAAATGTGCATCTCCTGTGGGTTAGGGGCTGCATAGTCCTTAAGTGATCTCTAGTCCGCCATTAGATCTAAATTTCTTGTACAGTCTAAGGCAGATAGATCAAATAGCTCAAGTAAACAGAAAAGAACAAAAAGATAGAACATAAATAGGAAATAAACAAAACCTAGTCTAGTAATACTTTCAATATCTTCAATATTGACAAAAACCAAGGTCCCCGGCAACGATGCCAAAAGCTTGTTGTGTTTGCAAGTGCATGGATACTCAAAGTAATAAAAAGATATCGAACCACAGAGACCTCATTTGCCAAGTATTGAATAATTAATTTCTTACTAGCTAGGCAATCGGAAATATGAAAGTAAACTATCGACGGCTACACGAAGATATCAGAAAGAGAAACTGGGACTAGGGTTTCATCCACCTAAATTTCCATGACTATATATGAATAGATGATCGTCAATCAAATTTTATCATGATAAAGATATAATTTTCTTCATAAATAAATTATCTCATTTTCGCGCAGACAATTTACAAAGAACCGATCTTCACTTTCATGCAAGATCTATTCAATGCTGAAGATAAGTAAATCATTGATAAAGAACTAAAGCATCACTTTCAGGCATCCGAATTCTAAATCAATCATCTCAAGTGAAAGTTACATACTTTCATACTATAATTTTCACTTGTTCTATTTAAGGTTCTCCAACAATTCTATACTTGATTTCTCATAGTATTATCATGTTTATCACATTAACTCGATCCTAGATTTAGATTATTAACATGGCATTATACTTCTAAAATTGAGAAATAAGAGCAAACCTAATTTTTTACGATGAGTTCCTAACATTCAATTTTAGGGTTCTAAGTTCTCAGCAAATCACCATTCGATCCATATCGCGAAAACTCTAAAACATGCTAATAATATAAATCTATGGAGAATTAAAGGCAATCATCACATAAGTATAATTATCGTGGTAAAATCATCATGATGAAAGTAAAAATAGTCTAGTCATTAAGAAAATTAGGGGAATTACTCCCCCATGTCCCAAAAGATGTTTACGCTAGCATAGTTCAAAGATTACAATAATCCATAGTATCAGAGGATAAAAAATTGAAGAGAAAGGGGAAAACAACTTTACAGTACGACTGTAATGGAAATTACAGCCGTAATTTCAGTAATCAACAGTGTCAGTGGCGAGTTTTCAGTTGATTTCTCCTCCAATCGATCTCCTTTTATTCTGAAACTTCTGGGGTATCTTCTACTCCTCTATGCGTAGCTTCCCCTTAAATTTCATGACTGGAGATGTACTGTACACTTCTCGGCAGTGAAACCTAGGGCGACGGCAAAGGACATGATTTCTCTCTGAATCGTGGATGAAAATTAGGGCTTTTTGCGTGTGTCGCCTCCCTTTCCTCTGATGAATATTTTCCATTTTATGGATCTTCAATTGATGGTCTGGATTGTCCAAAATCATGCACGCAAGAATCGGGCTTCAAACAGTCCATGAAAATCGCGAATCTGGGTTGTAATTATGGCCGTGAAAATCGTTACGGCAGTTTGGCAATTTTGGCCGAAGTTCTCGGTACAAAAATCATCTAGAATTATGGTACCGTGAAATCCATTATGATAGTGCCATATTTTCATCAAATCTCTCAGGTGAAAAGTCGACTCAAATTACGGCCCGCGATGTTGCTCTCGGCAGTATAGTAAAATCCATCAAGCTTTCTGTATGAAATTGATCCCAGATTACAGCCTGTGAAATCCATTACGGTAGTGCCGTAATTCTTGCGAAACTTTCTATTTAAAATCGTCCCAAAATATGGCAGTACTCGGAAATTACGGTAGTACCATGGTTTGTTCTGTATGTGTAGTGAAACCACGGTACCGTTATTTCGATTACTGTAGTGCCGTATTTTGCTCTGAAGCTCTAATTTTTGTGAAATTTGATATGTAATCTTCTCTTGATGGTGGGAATTTGTCCATGGATCTGAATTTGCTTGAAAACGCCTAAGAATAGTGCTTTTTTACCTGAAAATCATCAAAAGGTAGAAAATGTGTAGATTCCACAATATTTGATAAAAGAGGCATAAAAATAAACATAGGAGCATGAATATGACACAAAAATACTTAGGAAATGGCACAAAATTTACTATAAATTTTGGTGTCATCTGTTAACACATTTGTCCACTTTAAAGAGGAATACCCTTCTTATCCTGACTTTGGCGCCGCATATGCTGCCCTCACTAAGTCTTCTGACCCCGAGTCCCCGTTTCAGCTTTGTGAAGGATTCATCTTTTTGGGGAACTGCCTATGCATTCCCCGATCATCCGTTCAAGATGACCTTTTGCTCGAGTTACATGCGGGTGGAGTTGTCGGTCATCACGGCCAGGATAAGACCTTTGAGATAGCAGAGGAACACCTATTTTGGCCTTCCCTACGCAAGGATGTTTAGTGCATTGTGCGCCACCATGGAACATGCCAATTGGCCAAACCCTGCCCCCCGAACACCGATCTCTGCACCCCTTTGGTAGTTGCTGAAGGTCTTTGGCATGACCTTGATGACACCAAAATTCATAGTATATTTTGTGTCATTTCATTAGTCTTTTTGTGTCATATTTATGCTACTTTGCTTATTTTTAAGCCTTATTTGTCAAATATTGCGGAATCTACACCATTTCTTGTTTTTGATCATTTTCAGGCTAAAAGTGCCATATTTTGATGGATTTTGGAAGATTTGAGCACACGAATGGATCCTAGACGTCAAAACGAAGCTACCTGCCAAATTTCATGCGAATTAGAGTCAATTTGGGCAAAATACGGCACTACCGTGTGAAATTACACAGTACCATAATTTCCTGCAATTTTAACCAGAAAGTTTTGGCAAAAATACGGCGCTACCGTATTTTTGGTGAAAACTTTCACGGTACCCGTATTTGGGGCCGAAAAACGCGATTTTTACGGGTCCGAATCTTGCGCGGACCATAACTTTTGATCTAGAGCTACAAATTGAGATCCGAAAGTTTTTGCGAACTCGTCGTTAAGAGGAGAAGACACACGAACTAAAAGCCTAAATTTTAATCTAGCATTGAGGGAGAAATGGATAGAACGGCACTTAGGGTTTGGCTTCACGCCGAGAGGCGTGTAGGCCACCTCAGGCCGTGAGTTTTACACAGAAGCTTTGCCTAGAGGAGAGGAGGATACTCTAGAAGTTTTAGATAGAAAGGAGATCAATCGGAAGAGAATCAATGAAATCGGTGGTGACAGCACTGTTCATCGAGTTCTGTTGCAATTACGGTGCTGTAATTTCGATTACAGCATCGTGTTCTGTAACTTCTTCCCTTCTTCTTCGATTTACGACTTTTGAAACTAAGCTTATTTGTAATCTTTCCTCCATGCTAGCTTAGATCTTTTTATGGGACATGGGGTGTAATCCCCTTGGTTTGTTAATGACTAGAGAACATCGTTTTTTGTCAAGTTTAATTTTAGTATGATAATTTTACTTATGTGATGACTTGTCATTAATTCTCTTCAGTTTCATATTATCCGCATGTTTTAGAATTTTGCAAAATAGACTGAGAGGTTGATTGTGAAATTCAGAACCTTAAAAATCATTGAGTTT
Source organism: Costus lasius (assembly GCA_027563935.2). Classification (NCBI taxonomy): domain Eukaryota; kingdom Viridiplantae; phylum Streptophyta; class Magnoliopsida; order Zingiberales; family Costaceae; genus Costus; species Costus lasius. The sequence goes on from CM050448.1 coordinate 56,300,458, forward strand.
GGAACTTATCGTAAGAGATTAGGTTTGTTCTTCGAATTCTGATTTTTAGTGAATTTATTGCCATGTTGATAATTTGAAACTAGGGTTGAGTTATTATGTTAGACTTGATTTGATCTTGCACGAGAGTGAGGATCGAGTCGTCGGAAAACCATAAGTAAAACCTGTGTTGAGTTTCAGGATGCACGAGAGTAATCCTTGAGATTCCACTTGAGATGATTGACTTAGAACCCGGATGCACGAGAGTGATCCTTGAGTTTTTTGTTCAATGATTTACTTATTTTCAGCATTGGATAGATCTTGTACGAGAGTGAGGATTGGTCCTTTGTATGATTGTCTGCGCGAGAGCGAGATGATCCTTTTATGAAGTAAATTAGGTCTTTATCATATTAAGATTTGACTGATGACCTTTTATTCTTATCTAGTCATTGAAATTAAGGTGGATGAAACCCTAGTCCCATGTTTATCTCTCTGATCATCTTTTAGCATACTTTTCTGCATCTTTTACTTGCATCATATTCGATTTGCTTAGTTAGTGAGAGTACAATTATTTGGTACTTAACAATAAGGTCTCTGTGGTTCGATATCTATTTTATTACTTCGAGTATCCGTACACTTTCGGACACAACATACCTCAGCATGGACTTTGTCCTTGCGTTACTCCGGACCACGTCTGATGTAGGACGGAAGCACGTGATGAAATACTGAATTAAAACTTAATTATTTATTTCTTGTTTTTTTTCAGAAAAACATCATATTCATGAAAGCATCCAGAAAATAGCTATCAGGATTCCAGGGTAACTCTAATCATTTACAAAAAGTAGCTATATGTTGCAGGAAAATCCATAAATCAAAAATTCATGCCGACAAAACCAAGATGAAGTGTGAAAATAGTTCTTTTGAGTGATATAAAAATTAGAGCGTTAAGAATTGTCAGACAATTGGAACATCTGCAATAAAATGGTTAATCAGATCAGACAGTAAAGGCGTTCAGAGATGTATTATTCTTCAAAAGTTGAGGTGTCTTATAGAATGTTCTGTTGACACTTCAGTGGAACCAACAGATCTGAGATATAGAATAAAACATGTTCTTCTAAGTCGTGTCAAAGATCTGGGGTTATATTGAAGTCAGGCATGGTAAATTCCTGCAGAAGACTACTAAACAGATTAGTAGATAAAACAATTACAGAAATGTATGAGTCTTCAAATGTTAATGGGTCTTCTGAAGTTAATGGGTCTTCTGTGTTGATCCCGTGAGTCTGGACTCAGCGCAACTTGTCCAAATGATAGAACAAGATGTATGCTTTGTACACTTGCCAAAGTTCAAGATTTCTATTGTGCCGGTTGTTATGGTACCTGCAGAAATAAGCATAGTCAGATTAATATGAAAGAGCAAACAAGAAACGAAGGAACAGGGGAAATCTGGAAGATGGGTTTGCGCCGATCAATGGCGCTGGAACAGGGGTTGCTCGGCAAAGGCATTGGGGACGGAAGAAGGACGACGTGGCATTGACGACATCAGAGCACGGACAGGTGGTGGTGGAGCGAGGCATGGATGGGCGGAACATTGGCGGAGATACAGGGGCGACTATTCTGTCGGAATAGGGGAAGTATGCGAGGGGAGCAGGGTTCGTCACCGGACAGCCGGTAGTGCGCAAACTGGAAACCTGCTACAACTGGAGGCTCGTATGAAGGAGATGAAGACGTGGCTGAAGTTTCGGGTCGAACGGCGGCCTGTTGGAGGAGAACGACATCGAAAGGCGGAACTGGACGGAAGGTTGGGCGGAAACAGGGGAACTGGTCGGAGTTCTCGATCCGGCGATCGGAGTGGTCGATGGGCAGATGCCAGCGGCTGGAACTTCAAATTCTGGAGGTTAAGTGATGACTGAAGTTTCGTGAGGGTCCAACCAGTGGATAGTCGGCGGCGAACTCATGAATCTCGGACATATCCTAGGTTTGCTGAATTTCGAACTAGGTTATGGGAGGAAGGAGTGGAAGGGATAGAGAAGAGATGAGAGGAAGAGAGGAGGGCTCGGCCCTAGAAGGAGATGAGGGAGAAGAGCATCCGATAGAAGAGGAAGATTACTAGAAAACTACTTCATATGATTCAATTTCAATACTTGCTGTTACAATGATTCATGCGATAGATACATATAGGGTGAGGACGCTGCAGCCGAACGTTGCTCTTTCCTTCATCGGCAGCACATAGACGTTGCAGCTTTCCTTGTGTGTTGAACTTGGGCAACTGGGCTGAGCGAAGATGGCTGCAAGAGCCGGTGGCGTTTCCTTTCTTGGCTACAAGGTAGCGTTGCGAGGTTTCGAGCATTGGTGTTGACTTGGCCTCAATTGGTTGATTTCAAGCTGGTGCATTTTGATGTGGCTGGATTGCTTGGTATGCAAACCATAATTTGTAGAATCCAACAACTTATTCTTTAGAGAGCTTGAATGTTTTGAGATTCTTCAAGGGGTTGAAGTAGTTCTTTTCCATTATTGAGCTAGCTTTAGGATTGAGCAGGCTAGCTTATTTGAGGGCTTCCAAGCCTTTGACTAGGGTAGTCATAGGCTCCACTTGTATCTTCGTGGCTCGTGGTCGCTGCCTCCATCAGTTCTCCCCGGGTAAAAAAAATTCTTCTCTGAAGAATTGTTCTTGTGGAGGTAGAGAAGCTTTGGAGGGGTGAGAGTTTGCTGCTCCTTATGAATCTAAAGCTTCAAAATGTTGTCAGTATCATAGCATGTTGTCTCATTGTTCCATATCCATAGTCCAAGCTGCAAGTCAGAGACACCTGTATAGAACAATTCCCTTTCTCGGCCATACACATTAGTAAGTTTGTTATAGGAAATTCTTGGATTTAAGAAAGAACATGGAATGATGAAATCAATATACTCAACTTCGATAGGTGTAAAGAGCAAAGCATCTTTGAGTTTATTATGCGTTGTTGATCCTAATGGTGGCTTAAGGGTGTGGGTAGAAGGACTTAAAAAACAAGATTCAAGAATCATAGGGTCCTGGGAGAAATTTTCTAAGTCAAGGTGTTGTCCTAAAGGTTGAGGATTAGGATCTAGGTCAAGTTCAAAAGGCTCTAGTTTAGGTTCAAAATGTGGTTCAAGAAGACCTAATGGTTTGGGTTCAACTTTAGGTTCTCCAATAGTAGTGCAATTTTGGGCTTGGGAACCTGTGGGTATGGGCCCTAGAATTGAAGGTAATTGTGAAGGTTCTATTTCACTCTTAAATTGAGACAAGTCTACAACAGTCTCTATGGGCAACTTAGGGGTTGTTTGACTCTTAGACAAGTCAACTATGTGTTCTTTAGCTCCAATGCTAGACTCAAGTTCAAGACCTATGGGTATGGGCCCTAAAATCGAATGTGGAAGTATGGGCTCCACCTGAGGGTTTGGTTCAACATGGTTTGCCCCTTGAGTTTCACAAGTGTTAGCTGGGCTTGTTTTAGTTCCCATGGTAGACTTTAAGGTTTGTATAGTCTCTTGAGAGTTTGAGGGAGTAGGTACCTTAGGGGTTTTAGGTTTGGACCTCTTGATCTTAATCTTTGGGTTTTGGCACCTTAAGATATATGAATCATCTTGCCTTTGGTAATACCCATTGACATCATATAACCAAGGTTCTCCTAGGTGGACATGGTATGTACCTTCTAAGGGTAAGACATAACACCAAACTTCTAGTAGAAGGGTACCTAACAAAATAGGAACTAAGCATATATGGTTCCCTAAGGTTTTGGTTCCATCATCCCTACTAATGGTGTAAGGGTTTGGGTTAGGCTCAGTGGTAAGGCCAAATCTATCAATGGCACTAGGGGTTATAAAGTTGATGCCTATGGATTCATCTATGGCTACCTTACACATCTTATCTTTCATTTTGATGTAGGTATGAAAAAAATCATTCCTAAGGGTTACCCTATATGTTGGGAGTCTCTCTAGGTATTGGCTGTGGTTTTCCTCTTGAGTTTCACATGTCACATATGGACTTGTTTTAGTCTCTAATGTAGACTCTGAGGTTTGAGCAAGTGTTTGTTGGAGTGGTTGGCTTTGTGTTCTAGGTTGGTCAAGTCCTTTCCTATATGTTGCCTTAATATTTTGTTCTACCATACTAGCTGCTAGAAAAGCATCTTCTATTGTGTATATGGGGTAGTAGGTGAGACCTCTCTTAATCTCAAAGCTAAGACCATCTATAAACCGGTTACGCACAACCCAAGGATGTTCTCTAGCTCTACTCCTATGGTTGAGGGTCTTAAACTTTAGAATGTATTCTGCTACAGTCATGTTCTCTTGTGTAAGAAATCTTTCAGGGAGAGAGGAAGGATCATATTTTTCTCTGAGTTTATGAAGCATGTCATCCCATCTCTCAATAGGTAGCATATTGTCTCTTTCCAAGGTTTGTTCAACAGTGGTCTAGTAATATCTAGCAGATTCTTGTAAAAGTAACTTGGTGAACCTAACTTTGCAATGCTCAGGCATGGCAGTAGAATAAAAAAAATGCTCAAGTTTTATTGACCATTCATTAAAATCCTTAGGGTTAAGAGAACCACTAAAGATAGGGGGTTGGAGTCTAGTGGCCATGAGATGTTTTGAAAACACAATATAACCTTTTGAAAAATAGAGCTCCTTAAGATTTCAAAAATGATTTCAGCTAGTATGAAAAGATATATCTGAGAATAAACAAACTAGCATGCAAAACAATAATCAACTAAACATAAAAGCACATAGAAGTTTTTTTTTCTAGCAAATAAATTAACAAACATGCAAAAGCAACTAAACGTTAGAGCATATAGTTTTTTTTTTATGCAAACAAACTTCAACAAGCAAATAACTTAAAATATGCAAACAAAATATCAAGTAACAACTAAATGTGAAAGCATGTAATTTTTTTGTTTTTATTTAAATGCAAACAAAATATTAAGAACAACTAAGCATGAAATCACAAGTTGAGAATGATTTTTTTTTAGCAAATAAACAGCAAATTACTTAACTAACATGCAAACTAAATACAAAGAATCATGAAAGCATGTATTTTTTTTTAATGTAATGAGAAAAGCAAAGGATCGTGTGGGCAGACAAGAGTTGCCCACAAACCTGCTCTAATACCAAACTGATGTAGGACGGAAGCATGTGATGAAATACTGATTTAAAATTTAATTATTTATTTTTTGTTTTTTTCAGAAAAAACATCATATTCATGAAAGCATCCAGAAAATAGCTATCAGGATTCCAGGGTAACTCTAATCATTTACAAAAAGTAGCTATATGTTGCAGGAAAATCCATAAATAAAAAATTCATGCTGACAAAACCAAGATGTAGTATGAAAATAGTTCTTTTGAGTGATATAAAAATTAGAGCGTTAAGAACTGTCAGGCAATTGGAACATCTCCAATAAAATGGTTAATCAGATCAGACAGTAAAGGCGTGCAGAGATGTATTATTCTTCAAAAGTTGAGGTGTCTTTTAGAATGTTCTGTTGACACTTCAGTGGAACCAACAGATCTGAGATATAGAATAAAACATGTTCTTCTAAGTCGTGTCAAAGATCTGGGGTTATATCGAAGCCAAGCATGGTAAATTCTTGTAGAAGACTACTAAATAGATTAGTAGATAAAACAATTACAGAAATGTATGAGTCTTCAAAAGTTAATGGGTCTTCTGTGTTGATCCCGTGAGTCTGGATTCAGCGCAACTTGTCCAAATGATAGAACAAGATGTATGCTTTGTACGCTTGCCAAAGTTCAAGATTTTTGTTGTGCCGGTTGTTAAGGTACATGTGGAAATCAGCATAATCAGATTAATATGAAAGAGCAAACAAGAAACGAAGGAATAGGGGAAATCTGGAAGATGGGTTTGCGCCGATCAATGGCGCCGGAAGAGGGGTTGCTAAGCAGAGGCATTGGGGACGGAAGAAGGACGACATGGCGTTGACAACATCAGAGCACGAACAGGTGGTGGTGGAGCGAGGCGTGGATGGGCGGAACACAGGCGGAGATACAGGGGCAACTGTTCTGTCGGAACAGGGGAAGTGCGCGTGGGGAGCAGGGTTCGTCACCGGACAGCCGGTAGTGCGCGAACTAGAAACCTACTACAACTGGAGGCTCATATGAAGGATATGAAGACATGGCTGAAGTTTTGAGTCGAACGATGGCCTGTCGGAGGAGAATGACATCGAAAGGCGGAACTGGACGGAAGGTTGGGCGGAAACAGGGGAACTGGTCGGCGTTCTCGATCCGGCAATCGGAGTGGTGGATGGGCGGATGCCAGCAGCTGGAACTTCGAATTCTGGAGGTTATGTGATGACTGAAGTTTCTTGAGGATTCGACCAGTGGATCGTCGGCGGCGAACTCACGAATCTCGGACAAATCCTGGGTTTGATGAATTTCGAACTGGGATATGGGAGGAAGGAGTGGAAGGGATAGAGAAGAGATGAGAGGAAGAGAGGAGGGCTCGGCCCTAGAAGGAGATGAGGGAGAAGAGCATCCGATAGAAGAGGAAGATTACTAGAAAACTACTTCATACGATTCAATTTGAAAATTTGTTGTTACAATGATTCATGTGATAGATACATATAGGGTGAAGACGTTGCAACCAAACATTGCTCTTTCCTTCATCGGCAGCACATAGACATTGCAGCTTTCCTTGTGTGTTGAACTTGGGCGATTGGGCTGAGCGAAGGTGGCTGCAAGAGCCATTGCAGTTTCCTTTCTTGGCTGCAAGGTAGCATTGCGAGGTTTCGAGCGTTGGTGTTGACTTGGCCTCAATTGGTTGATTTCAAGCTGGTGCATTTTGATGTGGCTAGATTGCTTGGTATGCAAACCATAATTTGTAGAATCCAACAACTTCTTCTTTAGAGAGCTTGAACATTTTGAGATTCTTCAAGGGGTTGAAGTAGTTCTTTTCCATTATTGAGCTAGCTTTAGGATTGAGCAGGCTAGCTTATTTGAGGGCTTCCGAGCCTTTGACTAGGGTAGTCGTAGGCTCCACTGTTGGGAAACCCCGGGGACATTTTATAATTTTCAGAGTTATAGACATACATTTTGCAGCGGAAGAATGTCCCCGAAACAGGTGTTGGGGTATGCCCTTAAGGCTAATGTTTGAGGCCTTGGGATTGTAACAGTATCATGTATAAACTCTTATGTTTATAAAGGCATGGTTGTTATTCAGTTTGTTACATTGTCTGCTGCAATAAGTGTACTTCTGAATAATGTCTCAAAGCTGTTCAGCTGGGCTGACATGCTATAAAGTCCTTAGTCGAGCTATCTTGGTGAACATGAGATAGCCTTGATATGATTGAGACTAATATGTGTTCTAATCTTATAGGATGCTTCAAACATGGAATAAGATGTAGACTCATGGGTACATTGGATGTACTGGACAGACCCTACTAGATTATTCAATTGCTTGTCACAATGTGAATAATCCTTGAATGCGACAAGTGGCACATTTCCTCTGACTTGAGATCACTTGTGTTTTCTAAATGATGATTGTCATTGTTTTGAGGTAGTTCAATATCATTTGAAACATAATGATCATAGACTATCTTGGATGGTGAGCTTGAGTCAGGTTAGGGCACTAGTGATAGACAAAGGATTGCCGTCTCCTTGTTTAAGGAGTGTGATGTTCTAAAGGGCCCCTGGATGAGATGATTGAGAAAAGAGTATGGCCATACCTAGGTGACTATGTTCATTTGATCTAATCATGCTCATCATATTGGAGTTACAAGCTTGACACGCTTGTCCAATAAGAACATCCAGTGGCAAAGGAAACATGCATGCCTTGTGAGTTGGATTCACACTTGTGCTGTGGTTTGGGTGTAGTCTTGGAAGACTCTTTTCTTTATATCGGGAGACAGTGATGTGTTGCTTGATACCCCTCACTGATCGTGATAACGTGAGTTATCGTTACCGACATTTAAAGGAAACCCTCAGGGTCGCACAATTTGATGATATGGCTTACTTAAGTCAGATCGTGTGGACTGAATTGTTCAGGTTCAGTTTAAAGGGATTTAATCTCTGATTGTAAGTGAGATCTGGTCTGATCATGTTTGATTGATTAGGGCTTGAGATCGGTAAGCTTCGATCGAGAGATTGGATGCTAGATCGGTGAGATCAGGAGCATCAAGAGATCGACGGTCAGATCAAGAGCCTTAGGGTTTATTGTGGTCTGGACTGATTGCTTGGTTTATTTGGTTATTAAACCAAATCGATTTGAACCAGCTCATTGGTTGAGCGCATGGTTCAATCTAAGAGGAGTTTGCGCATGGGGTGAACCCATGGTCGCATGAACATTTGGGGTTTACTAAATTTAGAAGCCATGACTTCTAAACGTGGGAACGCCTCACGTTCACGCCTAAGTCGCTCTCATCTCTTGTCATTCCTCATCTCTCGTCGCCAACTTGAGTATTCGGTTTTGATCTCTCGTGTGGTGAAGAGGTTGACGCAAGGAGAAGGAAGCAATCGCCAAGCAAAGGATTCTCTCCCCTTCCATTCGACAACGACTTCTTGGAACCTTGCTAGCACAAGGAGCACCAAGAGAAGAGTAGGCGACATCAATTGTGTGCGTCACCTTAGGAGAAGGAGCATTTGCGCCTTTTCTTCCAAGACACCATCTAAGCGATGGCAATGGTAAGAATCCCCTTTCATTGAAAGTTGGACATGTTACATGCTATGCGATCCTGTTAGAAACCCTAGATTCCGCTAGAGGTTTTGTTGTGCCTCCTATTAGGGTTTCGCCCCCCCCCCCTTGTTCTAGGGGACTTTCAATTGGTATCAGAGCCAAGTTATTGCATGCTAATATGTTTGCTTTCTTTGTGCTCCTATGCACTGATCTATATGTTACATGCGCTAGTTGTAATAGGCGAATTTTACATGCTTGTTAGAGATGTTTTTGTTTCTCCTAGGTGCATGTTTTCTTGTTGGCGCATATTATGTTTTCTCAAAAACTTATGATACATGCGCGACTCATTATAGATCTAAGGCCCTGCTTTAAACCCTTAGACGGGTTATTAGGGTTGAAGTCATCCCCTAGGTTAGATCCAGACAGTCTGATCAGATCATCTGACAGCCTTGATGGGTTGACCAGATAGCACCTGTGCGATAGCACCTGGTGGCTATAGGTCGACTGCAGACAGGCGTGGAGCGATGTCTGATTGAGACGACTACAGAACACACATGAGTTAGGCCCGGGGTCACGCCCGCTTGCCAGATCTCATGAGGGTTGTTCGGCCCTGGCGCATGCATGGTTGACCTTTTGGTCGACTCAAGTCAGTTAGGACTTGGTGCATGCAAGGGCAGTGGATCTGACTAGGTTGGATGAGTGGATCCCTAGTAATGGACCGTTGTAAGGTTTTAGGGCAAATAAGGAAATTAAAATTGATGCCTATGGGGTTTTCAAAATTTAATTTTCATGATTGGATCACATGTTGATTGATGCCTATGTTTGTTTATTTAATCTTATGTGGGCTGCCCATGTTAATTGTGTGTTGTGCTGGGGCCTGCGTGCCTGGAATTTAAAGTTGTAAATTAATTATTGTGATCTGCGTATCACATTGTATTTAATTTATAAAGTGTAATTGACCTGCGTGTCAATCTTGTCTAGATAGATTAATTTGTAAATTAATCAGACAAGAGCACAGAGTACACTTGGCAGAGGCGCTTGCAGCAGAGGCTTGACCAGGAGGGAGGTCCAGGGTTCAACTCTGGGACCAGGCGCATTTTCCCTCGTAGGCGCACCTGAGCTGCAGATGGCGCTTGGGCCCTGGGTTGGGCCAGATGAGCAGCAAAAGACCCATGAAGAAAAGCAAGTGAAGACTTAAGTTAATTAAGGTCTTACTTAGGCTATGGGCTTTTACCACATAAGATCCATGCTTTCTTTTATCGTTTAAATAAGTAGAACAGCATGATTTATTTATCTTCTGCTATCACCATAGGAATTGCATGATAGTGAAGAAGATAAAAGACCGTTAAAATCCAACGCTAAAATATCAAGCTCGTATGCCTTCTGACGCGAAACCTCACTGTTCTGATTATCGTTGGAGCCGTGTTGTACCCACTCAGTGGGCACGTCCATCTATCTTCAGACGGTGCGGGATTACACCTGTGTGTTATAGAGAAGGGATTTATCGCTTCTCGTTGCTCAGCATAGCACGTGGTGGTCCAGGGAGTAGGTCGGGTCAGCTTGACCATGTAGGCTACATATGTGGCGCATATGGTAGCGCATGGAGGCAGCCATCTGTGGGGTCAGAGATTGTGTTGTACCAACTCAGTTGGCACAGTCTGCTGGATTGCCCAGATGAAGGGGAATCGCACGGGTTGGCGATTGGCTGGGACAGCCTACCAGAAATTAGTGCTTGTACTCTCTGTGCATCTTATCTCGCCTGAGCGGGACGCGGAGACCAAGTATGAAATCTGGATCCCATCTCACTAAAAGAGTTCTACTCTTTCGGGCTGTTTTGCTGGATTTTTCAGCCAGATAAAATAGTGAGAAAAAGAATCATTCTTAAGTCCTGAATTGATTCTTTACATTGATACTGACCTTGCTGTTCTTGCATTGTTGTAGATACCTGCAGCAACGAACACCATGAGCTTCAATGTGCGATCCCTACTGGAAAGGGAGAAGTTTGCTGAGCCAAACTTCTCAGACTGGTTCGGACACCTTAAGATTGTTCTTAAGGCAGAGAGGAAACTGTATGTCCTCGAGACGGCTATACCGCCTCAGCCCGCTCCGAACGCCGCAAGGGCAGTTCGGGAAGCTTATGAAAAGCACGTCAATGATAGCATTGATGTCGCTTGCCTGATGCTAGCGTCTATGACGCCACCACTGCAGCGTCAGCATGAGGATATGTCTGCTATAGACATGATAGCAAACCTCAAGATGCTGTATGCTGCACAGGCGAGGACAGAACGCTATAATCTGACAAAGCTGTTCTTTCAGAGCAAACTGGCTGAAGGGAGCCCAGTGGGAGCTCACGTGCTCAAGATGATTGGGCACAAGGAGGCTCTAGAGAAACTGGGGCATACCATCAACCAGGAGCTTGCTGTAGACATTATTCTACAGTCTCTCCCGCCCTCTTTCGATGCGTTCATCATTAACTTTAATATGAACAAAATCGATTGTACTCCGGCAGAGCTGCTTAATATGCTCTTGACTACTGAGGAAACTCTGAAGGGAAAGCCTTCAACCTCTGTCTTAATGGTTCCTTCAAGGAACAACAAGAAGAAGGGGAAGAAGGGCAAGACCCCTGTCAAGAGTTACAGCAAGGCTCTGAAGCAAAAAGTCAAGCGGTCAAAGGAATACAGATGTTTCCACTGTGGCCAGCTGGGTCACTGGAAAAAGGATTGTAAAGCGCTCCAAGGAGATAAGAGGGGAAGCATCGCTTCTGGCTCAGGTATATACGTGACGGAAGTCATGGTTTCATCTTCTTCTATTTCATGGGTGTTGGACACTGCATGTGGAGTTCACATTTGTTCAAATGTACAGGAACTCAAGAGAAGAAGACAGGTGGGACAGCATGAGGTGGACCTACGAGTTGGAAACGGGGCACGGGTTGCTGCTGTTGCTGTAGGAGACTATTTCATCTCTTTGCCATCTGGGCTTGTATTAGAACTAAACAGTTGTTACTTTGTTCCCAGCATTACTAAAAATATTATCTCCATTCCTGCTCTTGTCAGGAAGGGATTTTCCTTTGAATGCAATATTTCAAAGTGTGTTTTATCTTTTGATAATATTGTTTATGCAACTGGTTCAATTAACAATGGGTTATTCATGTTGGACATGGAATGTTCTATACACAATATTGATATTAAGAAAGCCAAGTATGCTGATGACAGCACCTTGCTATGGCATAGTCGTTTAGGCCATATTAATAAGAAACGCATTAAGCGGTTGCATGATCATGGACTGCTGGGATCACTCTCCTATGAGGAGATTGATACATGCAAGGCTTGTTTAATGGGTAAAATGACGAAGTTACCTTTTCCTCACAAAGGTCAAAGGGCTTCAGGTTTACTTGACCTTATACACAGTGATGTGTGTGGGCCATTTAGTAAACATGCCAGAGGTGGCTATCAGTACTTCATTACCTTTACTGATGATTTCAGTAGGTATGGGTATGTCTATCTGATGAGACATAAGAGTGAATCTTTTGACAAGTTCAAAGAGTTCAAGAATGAAGTACAGAATCAGCTAGGCCGAAATATCAAGGCACTTCGTTCTGATCGAGGTGGAGAATACCTAAGTCATGCATTTACTGACTATCTGAAGGAGTGTGGGATTATCTCACAGCTCACTCCGCCAGGAACACCGCAATGGAATGGTGTGTCCGAGAGGAGAAATAGAACGTTACTTGATATGGTTCGTTCTATGATGAGTCAGGCTACTCTTCCATATTCCTTTTGGGGATTTGCACTGGAGACAGCTGCAAAGGTACTAAACCGAGTGCCATCCAAGGCAATTTCTAAGACGCCATATGAGTTATGGTATGGGAAACAGCCGAGCTTGACATTTATCAGGATCTGGGGCTGCGAGGCTTATGTCAAAAAGCTCGCCTCTGGGAAACTAGAGAGCAGATCTGACAAATGTATCTTTGTCGGTTACCCTAAGGAAACTAAGGGTTATTATTTCTACGATCCCAAAGAGAACAAGGTATTTGTTGCTCGGACGGCCATATTTCTTGAGAAGGAGTTTCTTCTGCAAGAGGCCAGTGGGAGAGAAATAAAGCTGGAGGAGAATCCAGAGGAAGGACAAAGTAGTCAAGCACAGTTGGATGAGCCTGAGCCGGTGGATCAGGTTATTGAACAACCTGAGGCTCAGATATCATGGGAACCGCGAAGATCGGGAAGGATCCGTCGACAGCCTGAGCGCTATGACGGAGTCTACATCATTGATAATGATGAACCCCTCACTTATGCGGATGCGGTCAGTGGACCGGAGTCAGCGAGATGGCTTGAAGCTATGCGCGCCGAGATGGACTCCATGTCAGATAACCAAGTCTGGGATTTGGTTGATCCGCCTCCGGGAGTTATCCCTATAGGCTGTAAATGGATCTTCAAGAAGAAGATTGACATGGATGGTAACGTGGTTACCTATAAAGGCAGGCTAGTTGCGAAAGGTTTCAAACAAATCTACGGGATAGATTATGATGAAACTTTCTCACCTGTAGCCATGTTTAAGTCTATTCGGATTCTTTTCGCGATAGCTGCATATTATGATTATGAGATTTGGCAAATGGATGTGAAAACAGCTTTCCTGAATGGAAATCTGGATGAGGATGTGTATATGACACAACCAGAAGGTTTCACTAATCCATCAGATCGTCATAAAATATGCAAGTTAAAGAAGTCCATTTATGGACTTAAACAAGCATCTAGAAGCTGGAATATTCGTTTTGATGAATCAATCAGTGAGTTTGGTTTCATCAAGAACGAGGATGACCCGTGTGTATATAAGAGGTTTAGTGGGAGCGTGATTACTTTCTTAGTCCTCTACGTCGATGATATCTTGATCATTGGAAATGACATTCCTGAAATGCATGCGGTTAAGGCATGGTTAAGGAAATGTTTCCAGATGAAAGATCTAGGAGAAGCAGCCTATGTATTAGGTGTGAAGATCTACAGGGATAGATCTAAGAGACTTCTCGGGCTGTGCCAGAGTACTTACATCGATAAAGTCCTGGAGAGATTTCATTTAGAGAATTCTAAAAGAGGATATCTTCCAGTCAGACATGGTCTGAATCTTTCGAAGAGTCAGTGTCCACAAACACAGACTGAGAAAGATGAAATGGACAATACGCCTTATGCTTCGGCTATTGGGTCCATTATGTATGCGATGTTGTGTACTCGCCCAGACGTCGCTTACGGGTTAAGCGTGACCAGTCGGTTCCAAAGTAATCTAGGTCAGGCACACTGGATTGCAGTCAAGAACATTTTAAAATATCTGCGGAGGACCAAAGATATGTTCTTGATATATGGTGGTCAGGAAGAACTCAGTATTGAAGGATATACTGACGCTTCGTTCCAGTCTGACCAGGATTATTTCCGATTGCAATCAGGCTATGTTTTTAGCTTGAATGGAGTAACAGTGGTGTGGAAGAGTTTCAAACAGTCAACTGTTGCTGATTCCACAACAGAAGCCGAGTATGTTGCAGCCTCGGAAGCATCCAAGGAGGCAGTGTGGATTCGTAAGTTCGTGAAAGAACTTGGTGTTGTTCCTTCGAGTGCAGATCCTTTGGTTATCTTCTATGATAACACTGGAGCAATCGCACAAGCAAAGGAACCACGGTCGCACCAGAAGTCCAAGCACATACAGAGACGGTTTCATTTGATCAGGGAGATCATAGATCGTGGCGAGATCAAAGTCTGCAAGGTTCATACAGATGAAAATCTGGCAGACCCGCTTACCAAGCCTCTGGCGCAGCAGAAGCATGAGAAGCACTGTAATAATATGGGTTTGAGTTTTCTCAACCATTAGATTAAGTGCAAGTGGGAGATTGTTGGGGTATGCCCTTAAGGCTAATGTTTGAGGCCTTGGGATTGTAACAGTATCATGTATAAACTCTTATGTTTATAAAGGCATGGTTGTTATTCAGTTTGTTACATTGTCTGCTGCAATAAGTGTACTTCTAAATAATGTCTCAAAGCTGTTCAGCTGGGCTGACATGCTATAAAGTCCTTAGTCGAGATATCTTGGTGAACATGAGACAGCCTTGATATGATTGAGACTAATATGTGTTCTAATCTTATAGGATGCTTCGAGCATGGAATAAGATGTAGACTCATGGGTACATTGGATGTACTGGACAGACCCTACTAGGTTAATCAATTGCTTGTCACAATGTGAATAATCCTTGAATGCGACAAGTGGCACATTTCCTCTGACTTGAGATCACTTGTGTTTTCTAAATGATGATTGTCATTGTTTTGAGGTAGTTCAATATCATTTGAAACATAATGATTATAGACTATCTTGGATGGTGAGCTTGAGTCAGGTTAGGGCACTAGTGATAGACAAAGGATTGCCGTCTCCTTGTTTAAGGAGTGTGATGTTCTAAAGGGCCCCTGGATGAGATGATTGAGAAAAGAGTATGGCCATACCCAGGTGACTATGTTCATCTGATCTAATCATGCTCATCATATTGGAGTTACAAGCTTGACACGCTTGTCCAATAAGAACATCCAGTGGCAAAGGAAACATGCATGCCTTGTGAGTTGGATTCACACTTGTGCTGTGGTTTGGGTGTAGTCTTGGAAGACTCTTTTCTTTATATCGGGAGACAGTGATGTGTTGCTAGATACCCCTCACTGATCGTGATAACGTGAGTTATCGTTACCGACATTTAAAGGAAACCCTCAGGGTCGCACAATTT
Organism: Costus lasius; assembly: GCA_027563935.2. Taxonomy (NCBI): domain Eukaryota; kingdom Viridiplantae; phylum Streptophyta; class Magnoliopsida; order Zingiberales; family Costaceae; genus Costus; species Costus lasius. The sequence goes on from CM050448.1 coordinate 56,315,811, forward strand.
GATGATATGGCTTACTTAAGTCAGATCGTGTGGACTGAATTGTTCAGGTTCAGTTTAAAGGGATTTAATCTCTGATTGTAAGTGAGATCTGGTCTGATCATGTTTGATTGATTAGGACTTGAGATTGGTAAGCTTCGATCGAGAGATTGGATGCTAGATCGGTGAGATCAGGAGCATCAAGAGATCGACGGTCAGATCAAGAGCCTTAGGGTTTATTGTGGTCTGGACTGATTGCTTGGTTTATTTGGTTATTAAACCAAATCGATTTGAACCAGCTCATTGGTTGAGCGCATGGTTCAATCTAAGAGGAGTTTGCGCATGGGGTGAACCCATGGTCGCATGAACGTTTGGGGTTTACTAAATTTAGAAGCCATGACTTCTAAACGTGGGAACGCCTCACGTTCACGCCTAAGTCGCTCTCATCTCTTGTCATTCCTCATCTCTCGTCGCCAACTTGAGTATTCGGTTTTGATCTCTCGTGTGGTGAAGAGGTTGACGCAAGGAGAAGGAAGCAATCACCAAGCAAAGGATTCTCTCCCCTTCCATTCGACAACGACTTCTTGGAACCTTGCTAGCACAAGGAGCACCAAGAGAAGAGTAGGCGACATCAATTGTGTGCGTCACCTTAGGAGAAGGAGCATTTGCGCCTTTTCTTCCAAGACACCATCTAAGCGATGGCAATGGTAAGAATCCCCTTTCATTGAAAGTTGGACATGTTACATGCTATGCGATCCTGTTAGAAACCCTAGATTCCGCTAGAGGTTTTGTTGTGCCTCCTATTAGGGTTTCGCCCCCCCCCCTTGTTCTAGGGGACTTTCAACAGGCCAGTCCCAAAAACCCAGTGAAGATCGCAAGCAAGGGAGTCGACACGATGAGTTAGGAAATACCTTAAGAGCAATGTGGAGGGATGCCGATGTAGGCGTCCAAATGTGCGCCCTCTGCAGTCTCGCACACACGGATCTCTTGAGTTCTCTTCTTCCACGCCCGGTGCTAGCCTCGGGAAGAAGATCCAAGCCTTAGGGAGATGTTTTACTTCTCTTGCGCCACCCAGAGAAAAGATGCGCCAAGTGAAGAGGGAAAACTACCCAAGCCGCCAAGCTCTAGAACTCCTTGCGCCAAGAGGAAAGGATGAAGAGGCTTGCGGTTATGGAAGAAGATGCGCCCTTGCTCCAAGCATTCGCCCCTCTCCTTGTGTTCACGCCTTCAAGGATTTATCACTCATAGGAGGGGGCGACTAGGGTCACATTTATAGGGCAAGAGGCAGTTAGGGTAATGGCTAGGATCATGACAAGTGTAGGGCTAGGATGAGGTGGTTTGAGACAAGGAAAGTCTCCAAGACATTTCCAAAATTCTCATTCAACCTTTCCTTTTGTTCCCCACGCCTTTCCTTGTGCGCCAAGGCCTTGCCTTGCGCCCCAAGCAATGCCATATGCATTCCATCCTAGGAAGAGAGGGGAGGCGCCCTTTACTTCCATAATGAAGCAAAGGCGCCAACATGACCCCATTATGCCCCTAGGCGCTTAATGGTTCATGTTTTTCCCCATTATACCCTTTTAGCCTCTCATCTCTTCATGAGAACTTGTCATTGGGCCTCATTGGATAATGAGCTAGCCCAAACATCATTGCATGGGTTGATTAAGCACTTGGATCCAATCCAATGCAACCCTAATCCAAATGTGACCAACCAGGGTCAAATACGGGTCAACCTGCCAAAAATGAAGTTTGGCTCCAATAACATTCTTCCATCTCATCAGGCCCATTGGCGCTGATGAAATCTCCCAATTAGATCCGAGTTATCCAATAACTCGATCATAAGGCTTCCCGATCAATACGAGAACTCAAGTATCAAGGTGTGCGACCCTGTAGGTTCCTCTGACGCTGGCAGTGCTGACCAGAGGTCATCACAAGCAGTGAGTGGCACCTAGCAGTGCATCGCTGCTACCTAGGTCATTGGAATGGATATCGACATCGACATCCCCATCATCGCAACTAGGTACAGATGCATTACAGTCTCTTTGCCGAACTGATATCCGATTGGACAAGTGTGTCACCACTTGTTTTCATCCAATCACAAGGCTATGACTAAAACAGGTTCTCACTGTTGGTGTATATGCCCTACAGACCAATGTATGGACATGGTCAGGCATTGCTTGAATGTACTTTGATAGAATTAATGAAATTGATATAATCAATAAAGGCATGGTCGTTATTATGCAGATTGCTTTACCTGCGTTGATGTATTGAATTGCATATATAATGTCCCAGGAGTTTGGATTGGATCCATTCTCACAAGCTATCCCCAGTCAAGGTACCTTAGCAGATATGGGATAGCTTTGGTACATGTGAGACTGGTGTATGGGCTGGTTAGGTGCAGGGCACAGTAACGCAGACATACAGGTGCATTGGATGCACTGGAGTGATCCACCGTGAGGATTGACTTGTCTAGTCAACGAGTCAATCTCACATGCAAGAGGTTTGCATTGATCCTTAGACTTGAGGTATTCATGTCTAGACTTGATGAAGGGTATGCTTTAATACAGTCTTACGTCTCTCCGTAATTGGGAGATCAAAACGACTGTCATTGGGCATGTCATAAGTCACGTAGAGACATGGATGACCAATAGTAGGATTTGCCCCTTCCTTCTGAGGAAGCATGATATCCACCACGGGGCGCCCCACCTTATTGGTGCATGACAGGAAAGTGTGGCCACACTTGTTGAGTCATGACCAATGCATTGGATAATAAACTTGAGACTAATCCAATGGCAGGATATCAGCTTAGGCAAAGGGATCTGTAATGCAATGGGAATCCTCGTTGCTTGTTAGGAGTTGTTGCCATAATGACTTAAGTCCTATGACATGGGTAGTAGTAATGTGTTGCTAGATACCCCTCACTACTTATGATGTTTACATCATTGCCATCGTCATATGGATCCTACGGGGTCACACGCAATAGACTCTTGACGTTGCTTTAATCAGAAGCCTTTGGATCAAGTTATTGGATAACTTGGATCCATTTGGAAGATTTCATCAGCGCCAATGGGCCTGATGAGTTGGAAGAAAGTTATTGGAGCCAAACTTCATTTTTGGCTGGTTGACCCGAAATTGACCTTAATTTGTCACATTTGGATTAGGGTTGCATTGGATTGGATCCAATGGCTTAATCAACCCATGCCATGAAGTTTGGGCTAGCTCATTATCCAATGAGGCCCAATAATAAGTTGTCATGAAGAGGGAATTGGCTTAAAAGGGTATAATGGGGAGAAACCCAACCCCATTGGCGCCTAGGGGCATAATGGGGTGTGGGTGGCATAAGTTGCTTCCTTTGGAAGGAAGTGGCGCCTCCCCCTTCATCCCTTCATGGTATCTTGTCTCTATGGTAAGTATTGGGGCTGATATGGCTTGAGGACTCTTTTGGAAAGAGCTTGAGCGCATATGAGAAGTAGGGAGATGTTTATGGTAAAGTCTTGGAGACTTTCCTTATCTCATAAACCCTACATGCACCCAAACCCTTACCCTAGCCAAATACCTCTTGCATGTTGCGCCTAGCCCTTCTCCTTGGATGGAAAGAATGCCTCTAAGGCATGTCTTGGGCTGATATGGCTATTGGGCAAATAAGGATAGGTTGAATGAGGTTTATGGCAAAGTCTTGGAGACTTTCCTTACCACAAACCCCTCTCATCCTAACCGCCCACTTGGCATGATCCTAGTCATTGCCCTAGCCGCCCCTTGTCCTATTAATAGGACCCTTGCCGCCCTCTCTTGTTGTTGTTGGTTCGATTCCTTGGAGGTGTGAACAAACATAGAGAGGTGTGAGCTAGGGCAAAGGGCGACAACATCAAGGTGGCGCAACCTTCCTCCTCTTTGTAGCCACAAGCCTTCTTCTCCTTCTTCTCCTCTTGGCGCAACTTGGAGAAGGGCTTGGTGGCGACATCTCTTGGAGAGAATTGGAAGTTTAAGGTGGCGACAACTTGAGGGCTTGGAGCTCTCCTTATTCCATCAAAGGCGCAAGCAAGTTCTTCTTGTTCTTCTTCTCATCTTCTTGGCGCAAGGATTCTTTGAGCTTGGTGGCGTCTTCCTGCCACAAGCCCTCATCGTCCCTTGGCCATAGGCGCACCTTGGAGGTGGCGCAAGCAAAGAAGAAGAAGGAAGTACTTGGCGCATCATCTTCCTCCTCATCTCTTCTTGGCGCTTCTACCTTGGAGGTGGCGCATGTTTTGAAGAGAGTGATAAGGCTTGATTCTCTTCCCGAGGCTAGCACCAAGCGTGGAAGGGAGCAACGATCAAGGAGTCGATGCGTGGATACTTGTAGAGGACGAACACTTGGGCGTCTTCAACTTGGCACCTTCATCCTAACAAGCAATAAAGGTACTAACCCTAACACATCCTTGTGTTCTCTCCCTCGCATGGATCCTTGGGACCGGAATGTGTTTCGGGTGTAATGCTTCTTCCGCTGCGTCCTGGGACTGCAAAAATTTTAAATTACACCCGGCATTCCCTAACAGTGGTATCAGAGCTACTTGCGAGAAACACAAGGTGTACGTTTGCTTGTGTGAAAAATTTTTGGAAAATTTTTCTTTCATCCATGCGCGATTCACCTAGAAGGCGCTTTCATCCAAACTTCTTTTATCAATTTTATGGCCGAAATTTGGATTGTGTTTATGATGGATTTAAGACCAAAGGCGCACGTAGTTTTGTCAAGTAGGACGGGCATTGTGTCTTCGGACTGGCCGGGTCTCTTGATCTGACAAAATTGCCAGCCGATAGGGTCCATGAAATCATCATGAAACTTGATCCCAATTTTAGCATAAATTTGATTGAGAGAGTGCTTTGGATGGAGTTGGCGCATAAGGGGATAAAATTTGATTATTCCGGTTTTTCAAATTTTATATATGCGCCACTTGTCTCTTCCTTGGGTTAATATGGTCATAGCGGGTGCCCTCCTGTGTTGTGATGTGGAAGCATGTTTCCACCTGTGATGAATGCTTGTAAAATCTTTCTGCCACCTGCGTGTGGTTCTTCCCCTTCTTGATGTAAAATTTTCATCTTTCCTAAGAATAGATGTAGAACTGTTTACATAAGATAGGTTAAGGTTCATCAAAGACAACAAGGTGTCTTCTTCAACCGATATCAGAGTGGCGCCAGCTTTGGAAGCTTGGTGATGGACTTGCGGCTGAAGGAAGGACACTAGCTTTCGGCTTCTGGCATGGGCTGATTTGCTTCAGGGACTCGCAACCCTTGGATGCACGATAACATGTCACATGGCTCGTGACAAGTTATATGTATGAAAGGGGCTATGACCATATCGACCAAACTAGCATGCCTGTGATGGTTTATTATTTTGTCCATAGCATGCCTGTGATGTTTTTCCTTTGCTGCCATAACTATAGGAAAACTGCATGCTAGAAAAGAATAAAATATGCAAAAACTCTCAATACAATATCAAGTCGATAGCCTTCTAACGCGTAGCCCTCATCAAACTATCGATCCGTGGTGTTGTGAACTGTTTCCCACCCTCGTGGGACACACCCACTTATCTTTAGAAGGTGTGTGGTGACAATGATTTCCCTAGTCCAGTTTTAACCTGGGCGTGCCTTATTAAGCAAGGAAATTCGTTGGCCCTGGGCATAACGGTTAGGACCAGACTTGACTAGTTTTTCATATGTCACTAACATGATGAATCACTAGAGGCAGCTGTTGAGAGGATAGGGTTCTGTGTTGTATCCAGCCATCGCTGGACACAGGGCGCCTAGTCTGTCTTAACTAAGAGGAATTGTGCGCCGCATAATTGGCTGGCATGCCTACCTAAGGAAGCATGGGACTCTCTGTGCATCTCAACTCACCCTCGTGAGTCGCGGAGACCTCGTGTGAAATTAGGATCCTACTCATGTATTTCCAAGTTGAGTTTTGAGAGTTATCAACTTGTTAAGGAAATAGTGGGAGTATAGCATTTAATTTAAAGTCCTTGTTAAATGCTTTATCATAGTACTTATTTTGCTTGTTTGCTTATTGTAGATGATTCCATCTCCTGAACCTAGATTAAAACTTCTTAAAAATAAACTGGATGGAACAAATTGGACAAGATGGTTCAGACTTTTGTCCAAACTTCTAGAACATGAGAATATGGTCTATCTTCTTGAAAGACCTCCAACCCAGCCCTGTATATATTTTTTGTACAGAGTGGGAGTGGAATGTCTATCTTGAACATTGTGTGGATAGTGAACATTACACTGCTCTTATTTTGAGGTGCTTGACCCCTAAGGTCCAGGTTGAGTGTGATGAGATGAGGATTTATGATATGATCATACATCTTCGACGTCTCTTCACATCGGGCACTTCAAATAGTAATCAAGAGAGTGTTGTTGGATCTTCTGGGTGTTTGCTTGAATCCAAGAATGACTATGGTTCCGTATCTTCGAAGCTAAAACTTCGGAAGACTGGGAATGCATGGAAATTTCAGGATGGATTAAGGCCCAGGAAGAGCATGGCACAAAAGAAGGGATGTTATCCATCTGCTTCAGGTATTGTGTTACTGAGGTCTTTATGTCTACTTCTTATTCATGGGTACTGGGTACCGCATGAGGAGCTTACATATGTTTTTCATATGCAGGGGCTCAAAAGAAGTAGGACAATAAGGCTTGGTGGGATCGACTTTCGAGTCAAGGACGGAGCATTGGATGCTGCTGTTGATGTCATCTCACTACCTTCAAAGACTTCAACTAGAACTTTGCTATTATGTACTAGCTTTTGTATTAGAACATTATGTCCATTATTTTGAATGGATTTTCAGTTTGAAATAAATTGGTATTTCCTTAAATCTGGAATGTTCTATAGTAGTGGTACAATTGATGATAGCTTATAGTTCTGTATATAACACTAAATAGATCAAGTCCAATGATTCAATCAATACCATCTCTTTGCATTGTCTCTTGGGCCATAAGACATAAGTCACATCCAAAAGTCCATGGACTATTGGGATTATTATCCTTTCAGGGTTATGATATATGTGAGCCTTGTCGAATGGACAAGATGACAGATGCTACCTTCATTTATGAAGGAGAGAGAGGTTAGATGCTTGTTGGATCTAGTGCACAGCAATGTGTGTAGACCCATGGAGACAAGCACTAAGTGGTATACTTCATTAAGTTGGGATATGTCATATCCAACACGTAACTTTGGAGAAATCCAAAAAGTTAAGAAATGAAGTATAGAATCGAATTGGAGAATCTATTAAAACCCTTTGATTGGATCAAAGTAGGAAGTGAAGAATTTGATGACTATCTTGAGGAGTGTGGGGTTGTCTCACAGCTTACTTGGAACACCACAACTGTGTGGTGAAATTCAAAGAAAGAAAAGGGAACACATTGGATGTGGTTCCACCTTTGAATAGTCATGCAAATTTACTTCCTTTAGAGGCCATGCAAGCAACTGTTCTAACACTCCATAGTGTGTACTTGTGGGGCACTGAAAGTGCTGCTTCTATCCCGATGAGAACAAAAATATTTGTTGCTCAAACTGCTGTCTTTCTTGAGGAGATATTTTTTTGAAAGAAGCTGGTGGGAGTAGATTTGATTAGGACAAGGTCCAAAAATCAACCACAATACAGTTAGACACAAATGGAGAGTAGATTCACACATGCAGGTTGAAAAGTCAACCTGAGGTTCAAGTAACACAGGAATCACATGAGTCTGAATGGATTCGAAATACTCTCACAGGTTGTGGGCATGACGAATTTTTCATCTAGGATGAACCTAAAGACTTATGAGGAAATGGAAGCGGTCAGTGGACCAGATTCCAAGAAATGGCTGAGCGCCATAAGAACCATAATGGACTCCATGTCTGCTAATCAAGTGTGGGACTTGATTGAGCCGCCAAAGGGGTAACACCCAGAGGCTGTATGTGGATCTTCTTGGAAGATAGACATGAAAGGTAACATTGTTACCTATGATGACAAGCTAGTGAATGAAATTTCGGATAAGTCCACTGGGTGGATATTGATGAAATTTTTCACCGATAGCTTTGTTTGAGTCCATTAGGTATCTACTTGTCTTAATTGCATGTTCTGTTATAGCGTGTTGTTATGAAAATTGCTTTTCTTAATGGACGTCTGGAAGAGGATGTCTAGATGGAAATTGTTGGGGTATGCCCTTAAGGCTAATGTTTGAGGCCTTGGGATTGTATCAGTATCATGTAATAAACTCTTGTGTTTATAAAGGCATGGTTATTATTCAGGTTGTTACCTTGTCTGCTGTAATAAGTGTACTACTGAATAATGTCTCAAAGCTGTTCAGCTAGGCTGACATGCAGTAATGTCCTTAGTCGATATATCTTGGTGAACATGAGACAGCCTTGATATGGTTGAGACTAATATGTGTTCTAATCTTATAGGATGCTACGAGCATAGAATAAGATGTAGACTCATGGGTACATTGGATGTACTGGACAGACCCTACTAGGATATTCAATTGCTTGTCACAATGTGAATGATCCTTGAGTGCAACAAGTGGCACATGTCCTCTGACTTGAGATCACTTGTGTTTCTAAATGATGATTGTCATTGTTTTCAGGTAGTTCAATATCATTTGAAACATGATGGTTATAGACTATCTTGGATAATGAGCTTGAGTCAGGTTAGGGCACTAGTGATAGATAAAGGATTGCCGTCTCCTTGTTTAAGGAGTGTGGTGTTCTATAGGGGCCCCCTAGATGAGATGATTGAGAAAGTGTATGGCCATACCCAGGTGACTATGTGCATCTGATCTAATCATGCTCATCATATTGGAGCTACAGGCTTGACACGCTTGTCCAATAAGAACATCCAGTGGCAAAGGATACATGTACGCCTTGTGAATGGATTCACACTTGTGCTGTGGTTTGGGTGTAGTCTTGGAAGACTCTTTCCTTTATATCGGGAGACAGTGATGTGTTGCTAGATACCCCTCACTGATCGTGATAACGTGACTTATCGTTACCGACATTTAAAGGAAACCCTCAGGGTCGCACAATTTGATGATATGGCTTACTTGAGTCAGATCGTGTGGACTGAATTGTTTGGGTTCAGTTTAAAGGGATTTAATCTCTGATTGTAAGTGAGATCTGGTCTGATCATGTTTGATTGATTAGGGCTTGAGATCGGTAAGCTTCGATCGAGAGAGATGATGCTAGATCGGTGAGATCAGGAGCATCAGGAGATGAACGGTTAGATCTTGAGCCTTAGGGTTCAATATGGTCTAGACCAAGTGGCTTGAGCTATTTTGGTTTGGTTTATGAACCAAATTCGATTGGACGTTTTGGCTTGAACCGGTTCACAAAGGTGAACGCTTGGTTCAATGCCAATATGCGTTTTTGGGTTGGCATGAGCGCATGGCTTGATTATCTTCCATTTATGGAAAGTCATCAAGGCCGATTTCACTTTCAACGCCAAAACGCATATGCGTTGTGCACTTCACTTCAACGCCTTGAACTTTCGTTCGAAGGAGGTTGACGAAGTGGAGAGGTTTTGCAAGAGGAGCTCTCGGCCAAAAGGGAATCATCTCATCATCCCCTTCCATTCGACAAGAAAGATTGGGTGCCTTGCTAGCACAAGGGACGCCAAGGAAGTAAGCGCTCTTCATCTTGTGTGTGAACTTTTGGAGGAGATCTAAGTTGCTCTCTTCTTCCAAGCCGACCTCCAAGCCAATGGCGTTGGTATGAATCTCCTTCTTGATCCAATCAATAGATCTAAGTTGATTATATGAGCATATAAGCGATTGTCTTGATGAAACCCTAGCAAAATACATGCGCCCCCTGAATTAGGGTTTTTCATCTGCTTGCGCTCCCCCTCGAAGGGGACTCTTCAGAAATAGCCAAAATATTTTCATACAGTCGCCATAAAGATATGTATGGTATTATACAAGTATCCTGTGTTTACAAGAAGATCAGTGGGAGCATCATAATGTTTCTTGTTCTAATTGATTGACGATATTCTCCTCACTTGAAATGACATCCCAGCTCTTCACGCGGTGAAGTACAGGCTTGGAATGTATTTCGAGAAGAATGACCTAGGGAATGCAGCCTACATCCTAGGCATGTGGATCAACTGGGATCCAAGAAAGTCATTGCCCTTTAGTCAATCTACGTTCATCCAAGAGATTCTGGAGAGGTTCATGTTGGATCATTCCAAAGGATGATACCTTCTAGAGAGACATGGTCTGATTCTCTGCATGATGCAATGTCTTTTGACACAGCAGGAGAGAGACAACATGATTCTATAGTCCTAATACATTGGGTATAGGATAGATCATGTTTTGTGCAACTAGCACAAGACTATGTGTGGCGAATGCTTGGAGCATGGCCAGTAAGTTTCAATCAGATCCTAGTGTTCAAACACTAGATAGCTGTGAAAGCAATCCTTCGTACTTGGGAAGTATAAAGGATTGAATTTTAGTCTGTGATAGACAGGAAGAACTTTGTGTACTGGGTACACTGACACTTCGTTCCGGTCTAATGACTATCGTTCACAGTCAGGATTTGCTTCTTGCCTTGATGTGGTGTTGTTGGCTGAAAGAGCTTTATGCAAACTGCAGTGGCAAATTCTACAATAAGGCTGAGTACATTGCAGCTTCTTGTGGCAGCCAAGGAAGCAGCTTCATTCATTTGAACTTGATTTAGTCCCTGATGCTTGATGGTCCAGTATAGTTCTTACTGGGGCCGTAAGCATGTGTAAAGGAACTTAGCACTCAAGTATGTACTGCAACGATATCATCTGATCTTAGAGATCATGGAAAAAGATGATGATTCAAACTAGTTAAAATAAACACAGATAGCAATCTGGAAAAACCCACTGACGTAGCCTCTGGCGCAGCGGAAGCTAAATAAGTCATACTAGAGACATAGGGACTGATTAAACATCAGTTGCCCTTGGTCTTAGTGCAAGTGGGAGATTGTTGGTGTATATGCCCTACAAACCAATGTATGGACATGGTCAGGCATTGCTTGAATGTACTTTGATAGAATTAATGAAATTGATATAATCAATAAAGGCATGGTCGTTATTATGCAGATTGCTTTACCTGCGTTGATGTATTGAATTGCATATATAATGTCCCAGGAGTTTGGATTGGATCCATTCTCACAAGCTATCCCCAGTCAAGGTACCTTAGCAGATATGGGACAGCTTTGGTACATGTGAGACTGGTGTATGGGCTGGTTAGGTGCAGGGCACAGTAACGCAGACATACAGGTGCATTGGATGCACTGGAGTGATCCACCGTGAGGATTGACTTGTCTAGTCAACGAGTCAATCTCACATGCAAGAGGTTTGCATTGATCCTTAGACTTGAGGTATTCATGTCTAGACTTGATGAAGGGCATGCTTTAATACAGTCTTACGTCTTTCCGTAATTGGGAGATCAAAACGACTGTCATTGGGCATGTCATAAGTCACGTAGAGACATGGATGACCAATAGTAGGATTTGCCCCTTCCTTCCGAGGAAGCATGATATCCACCACGGGGTGCCCCACCTTATTGGTGCATGACAGGAAAGTGTGGCCACACTTGTTGAGTCATGACCAATGCATTGGATAATAAACTTGAGACTAATCCAATGGCAGGATATCAGCTTAGGCAAAGGGATCTGTAATGCAATGGGAATCCTCGTTGCTTGTTAGGAGTTGTTGCCATAATGACTTAAGTCCTATGACATGGGTAGTAGTAATGTGTTGCTAGATACCCCTCACTACTTATGATGTTTACATCATTGCCATCGTCATATGGATCCTACGGGGTCACACGCAATAGACTCTTGACGTTGCTTTAATCAGAAGCCTTTGGATCAAGTTATTGGATAACTTGGATCCATTTGGAAGATTTCATCAGCGCCAATGGGCCTGATGAGTTGGAAGAAAGTTATTGGAGCCAAACTTCATTTTTGGCAGGTTGACCCGAAATTGACCTTAATTTGTCACATTTGGATTAGGGTTGCATTGGATTGGATCCAATGGCTTAATCAACCCATGCCATGAAGTTTGGGCTAGCTCATTATCCAATGAGGCCCAATAATAAGTTGTCATGAAGAGGGAATTGGCTTAAAAGGGTATAATGGGGAGAAACCCAACCCCATTGGCGCCTAGGGGCATAATGGGGTGTGGGTGGCATAAGTTGCTTCCTTTGGAAGGAAGTGGCGCCTCCCCCTTCATCCCTTCATGGTATCTTGTCTCTATGGTAAGTATTGGGGCTGATATGGCTTGAGGACTCTTTTGGAAAGAGCTTGAGCGCATATGAGAAGTAGGGAGATGTTTATGGTAAAGTCTTGGAGACTTTCCTTATCTCATAAACCCTACATGCACCCAAACCCTTACCCTAGCCAAATACCTCTTGCATGTTGCGCCTAGCCCTTCTCCTTGGATGGAAAGAATGCCTCTAAGGCATGTCTTGGGCTGATATGGCTATTGGGCAAATAAGGATAGGTTGAATGAGGTTTATGGCAAAGTCTTGGAGACTTTCCTTACCACAAACCCCTCTCATCCTAACCGCCCACTTGGCATGATCCTAGTCATTGCCCTAGCCGCCCCTTGTCCTATTAATAGGACCCTTGCCGCCCTCTCTTGTTGTTGTTGGTTCGATTCCTTGGAGGTGTGAACAAACATAGAGAGGTGTGAGCTAGGGCAAAGGGCGACAACATCAAGGTGGCGCAACCTTCCTCCTCTTTGTAGCCGCAAGCCTTCTTCTCCTTCTTCTCCTCTTGGCGCAACTTGGAGAAGGGCTTGGTGGCGACATCTCTTGGAGAGAATTGGAAGTTTAAGGTGGCGACAACTTGAGGGCTTGGAGCTCTCCTTCTTCCATCAAAGGCGCAAGCAAGTTCTTCTTGTTCTTCTTCTCATCTTCTTGGCGCAAGGATTCTTTGAGCTTGGTGGCGTCTTCTTGCCACAAGCCCTCATCGTCCCTTGGCCATAGGCGCACCTTGGAGGTGGCGCAAGCAAAGAAGAAGAAGGAAGTACTTGGCGCATCATCTTCCTCCTCATCTCTTCTTGGCGCTTCTACCTTGGAGGTGGCGCAAGTTTTGAAGAGAGTGATAAGGCTTGATTCTCTTCCCGAGGCTAGCACCAAGCGTGGAAGGGAGCAACGATCAAGGAGTCGACGCGTGGATACTTGTAGAGGACGAACACTTGGGCGTCTTCAACTTGGCACCTTCATCCTAACAAGCAATAAAGGTACTAACCCTAACACATCCTTGTGTTCTCTCCCTCGCATGGATCCTTGGGACCGGAATGTGTTTCGGGTGTAATGCTTCTTCCGCTGCGTCCTGGGACTGCAAAAATTTTAAATTACACCCGGCATTCCCTAACACTCACCTGGGTATGGCCATACACTCTCAGTCATAGAACCATAAAGGAGCTCCATGGATATCATACTTCCCTAGGGAAGGAGCAAATCCTATGTCTGTCCATTGATCTTCTCATATGGGTCGCGACATGCTCAATAACAACCGTTATGACCTCCCAGCTACGGCAATGTGTTAGATTGTATCAAAGCAAGTCCCTAATCATATAGAATGATCAATGACCTCAAGTCAAGGGATCAATGCATCTCCTGTCACTTATGAGGATAACTCATGACACCAAGTCATAGCCTCATAGCGGGTCTATCCAGTATATCCCCAATGATATACCCATGTGTCTGCGTTAGCACCACGTGCCTAACCAGCCCACAAACCAGTCTCTCAAGTACCAGAGCTCCACTCAGGTACATCGACTGGGGATATTTATTTGAGCACAGATCCAATCTGTCTCTAGGGACATTATCATGTAAGTATACAATCGCAGGTGTAGTCAAACAATGATAACGACAATGCCAGAATGATATATAAATATCAATGTCAAGTAGTACATAAGTTGACCAAAACTAGGTCCTAGGGCATATACACCAACATTCCGAGCCTTTGACTAGGGTAGTCGTAGGCTCCACTTATATTTTCGTGGCTTGTGGTCGCTGCCTCCATCAACGTCCCGCTTTGACTCCGTCCACGTGTGTTCATGAACTACGGATACCACCCACGTGGCACACCTCTTTGTTTAGGATATTATCCATCTCCATGGTCTCCCTTTGACCATCGTGTCCGATCATGACACTTGATTTGTGAGCCACTTCTGGCACTCCCTTTGGGGCCTTTTAGGCACTACCCTCATGTTCTCCACGGCCTACCACCCTCAAACAGATGGGCAGACCGAGTTGGTTAACCGTAGTTTGAGTAATTTATTTCGTTGCCTCATTGGCGATCACCCGAGGTATTGGGATACCATCCTCCCTATGGTGAAATTCGTGTACAATAGTGCAACTAATAGGTCTACGGGTCTTAGCCCATTCCAAGTAATAGGTAAACCCATCGACTTGCATGACCTTCCCATGGTGTCCCACCTCTACGAGCATGCGTATTCTTTTGCCCAGCATGTAGTTGGCTTGCATGAGGAAGTTCGGCATCGTATCCTTTTAGACAACACTCGCAATGCAATGAGGGCTAACGAGCAGTGTAGGCCACATCACTTTTCTGTAGGTGAGTCGGTGAGAGTACACATCCACCCCGAGCTTGTCTCCAATCGAGCACATTTTAAGCTTCAGCCACGTTTCATGGGGCCCTATGCAGTGATACGATGGATTGGCTCTAATGCCTATGTCCTGTACTTACCTGAGAGCATGTGGATCAATCCCGTCTTCAACGTGGCAGACATCCTTCCTTTCCACGGCCCATTGGAGGAGCCATTGGACATTGACGAGCCCTTTCCCCCTAGTTCTCTAGAGGAAAACTCTTCAAACTAGGGGGGAATTAATGCAAGAGGAGCTAGCACTGATGTGGGGGAAGATCTGCATTGAAAAACACCCCCCCCCACCAAAACTTTATGCGAGGCCATCACGGGTAGGCCATGAGCCCAGTCATAGGCGTGACAGTCTTGACGAATTCCAGAGCAACCGATCACAGCTGTGCGCTAGGGCTCGAGCAAGCTGTGAACTCCACGGCAAAATCCGGCGAACACAAGCATGGCCATGCATCTGAGTGAACATGATCATGGGCAGGTCGTGATCTCCTCAGCGACAAACAAAAAAACTAGTGATTCCAGATGTGAACACGGTCATGGCCGTGAACACCATCACGGCCTGCCGTGAACACCTCGGTGGATTTTGACGGATCAAGGCATGATGAATAGAACGGGCGTGGACTCAACCCATATTTCGGTCACGGCCGTGAACCCCATCACGGCCAGGCCGTGAATGCTTTGGCAACTCCAGAACCATCCCGTCACGACCATGAACACCCTAGAAGCTGCAAAACTGCCCCGAAGACCCTGTTTTGATATACATCATCTTCCGTACTACATTTATTCATCCTAAGGTGACCCGAATGAGCCCAACAAGGTAACAATCCAGCTATTACAATGCTCAAGTGAACCCTTAGATCACTACATGGGAGTCATCAGCCTGCTATCAGTCCATACCGAGGTCCTCTAGCCCATGGGCCTTGCCACTCACCCCAACGCAGACCCGGCCAAATACGGGTATCACAACCACCTGAACAACACGGCCCAAGTGTAGGCCTCCACTATGATAAACCAGCCCACAATATCTAAATTTTGCTATTTTATCATGGCTTGCTCCGAGCTCATCTAACCGCCATCGCAGCAACCGTACGACAAAGAAACTAGAACATGCGCCAGCTTCAACTTTAGTTGGTAGGAGTTTGTTTTGTTTTCTCTTATGTTGTAGCTTGACCACTTTTTGGGCTGCAAAAGTATGTAGCTATTAGGAATTTTCTTTTGTCTTATTCCCCCTCTCTTAACCTATAAAAGAGATGGGTGGGCTAGCATTTAGTTCAGTTCTCTTGGTAGTAGAGTTCTCCAGCTTGTGTGGATCGTGGTCGGTGCATCAATGCCAAAGTTAGAGTTGTGGTCAGTTCCTCAACTTGGAAGAGTTGTGGTCAGTTCCTACTCTATAAGAAGTAAATCCCACCACCTCTAGTGGATCCGGTTTACTTGTTTATGAATTTTGCTATCTTTCTGCTGTGTTTTCATCTTCATCCTCCTTCACCCACGAGCATCCATATGTCGGAGGCGTGGAATGAATTCTTGCTCTTCAGTGTGTTTCAGGCTCATAAGCGCACGAGCTGAGCCCCATCGATCTGCTAAGCCCCTAAGGATGTGCTACACTTAAAATTACTAAGAGGTATGTGAGCAAATTTCAAGATTTGAGTGCCGTGGTTTTCTCTTACATTAGTGTTGCACCGAAATGAGTTCACCGCTGATTTCTTCATGTTTCCTTGCTGCACTTTCTGAGCGTTTTTGCTTCCCTCTTCTCAAGACCCTCTCACGTTTTCTACGCATTTTGTAAACACCATAGAGTACAGAACTAAGGACTAGCCCTCCTATTGTAGCTGCATCATCTCCCCTCCAACCTAGCCGCCCTCTCTCTTGTTCTCTTCATTGCTCCTCCATGGGAAGATGTTGTTACAACTTCAATGGGTGACGTGATTCTTCCATCCTTGGCGCATGGGAAGGTGGGGTAATCCCCTTCTTTTCTCTTGGCGCATCCTTTGAAGGATTGGTCTTTGAGGAGGCTTCTCTTCCTCCATTGGCAGAACATCCATGAAGTTGGTGCCACACATGAAGGATAGAAGGAAGGAGGTGATTATTCAAAAATATGAGGACAGTAAGGCTTGAGTTTTCTCGATGGCACAAGTGGTAGTGCTTCACACTCCTTGCGGACATGATTTGATCTTCTTCTCCTTGGCACAATTGACATGAGATTGGCGCAAGTTGAGAAGGAGACTCCAACCTCTTGGCACATCTTGGTGATGGCGCAAGCAACAGGAAACTCTTTTGGTGCACCTTGGAGGTGGCACAATAAGAGAGGACAGCATAGGCAGACATGATCTTCCTTCCGAAGGCTAGCACCAGGAGTGGATGGAAGAGGTCTCGGGAAGCCCGTGTGTCCACGATTGTAGAGGGCAAACACTTGTGTGCCTCTTCTTCGTCATCGCTAGCCCCTAGGATTTAGCATAATAGGTATATTACTCTATCACATTCGGTGGACCACTAGTAAGGACAATCCTGCATAGCACGGGAAACTGTTTCTAGGCAATGCTTCCGCAGTCAATTAATTTTTAAAATTGCATGGGATTACTCAATAGTGGTATCATAGGAACCTTACGAGACCCACACGGACTTGATGATATCCACTGCGCTGCGAAGGTCGAGCATGGAGAACCAGGATGCTCTAGAAACTAAGTCTAGCATATCATCGAGTCTAGGTATAAGGAACCTACACTTGAAGGTAATCTGGTTAATGGCATGGCTATCAATGCACATGTGCCACGACCCGTCCTTCTTGGGTGTGAGCAACACGACGACATCACAAGAACTTAGGCTCTCACGGATGTAACCCTTAGTGAGGAGTTCATCCACTTGACACTGTAGCTCAGCATGCTCAGTGATTGTTGCTCGTGAGAACAACCATGGTGAAAGGTGGTATGGGTTTGGCGCAAAGGAACTAGGTGCCAACAAACAATCAACTTATGGACTAACAAACAGCAACACCACTTGTCAATGATTATTGAGTACAACAATAGATTATAAGCATGTGTTCTTGGGCAATTATAGATGGTAACAAGCAGATATGCAAAATTAGCAGCTAGTAGTAGGCAGGAAAAATGCAGGAAATCAAAAAGCCACAAAACTGGTAAGCTACAGTAATGCAGTAATGAAACTATCAGCAGAGCAGGGTATACAACTTCAGCAGGTGTTAATGGTTTTAAACTACTATAAGATGTGACCGCAGTAGTATTCAAGAGATTCAAGTCACAAGAATTACTCGACACTAATTCAGCAAGTGTCAGACTAGGCAGATGGTAATCCACAGTACACAGTTATTGCAGCCAACAGTGATGGAGCAGAAAAAGCCTAATATAGTTCTTTAGCAAATTCTTGCTCTTAACACAAATAGCAGCAGTCAGAGAAGAATAAACCAGAGAGTTGTGAGCAAGAAACCAATCAGCGAGAACTATCAATCAAAAACCAGTTACGCAAGGCAGAGTGCAGAAAATTTCAGAATTTTCCCGGAGACAGGGAACTCAAAATTTCAGAAATTTCAGGGAAATAGAGAACACGACAGCAGAAAATTTCAGAAGTTATTTTGCACCAACAAAGAGCACCTAAGGATTGCTCTGATACCACTGATGAAGGACCAAATTCCTAGCCCAAGGATCACCCTAGGTATGAAGCTCTATGCGCAAGAATAAGAGAGGGTTTGGGAAGAATGCACCTGGGCCCCCTAAGGGAAAGGGGGCCGAACTCCTTTTGACTCCTCCAAGACAGTGAGTTTCGTCAGAGGATCTTCCAAGTATTGATGAAGGCCTCTCAATGGCACTCCCCTTCAAATCCGAGAGAAGACTGGCTAGAAACTTGGAACCGACAATGGAACAGTACACAACCCCGGTAAGGAACAGTAGCGCAGCTTATGGTGATGGGGGGAGAATGATCGTCAGTGAAGCGTGGGAACGATGGGAGGCTTGGTAACCAGGGTGGAGAGCAAGCTCAATCCGGTGAGGAGCAAGCTCAACTCAAGAACTGTTGGGGTATGCCCTTAAGGCTAATGTTTGAGGCCTTGGGATTGTATCAGTATCATGTAATAAACTCTTGTGTTTATAAAGGCATGGTTATTATTCAGGTTGTTACCTTCTCTGCTGCAATTAGTGTACTTCTGAATAATGTCTCAAAGCTGTTCAGCTGGGCTGACATGCTATAAAGTCCTTAGTCGAGATATCTTGGTGAACATGAGACAGCCTTGATATAATTGAGACTAATATGTATTCTAATCTTATAGGATGCTTCGAGCATGGAATAAGATGTAGACTCATGGGTACATTGGATGTACTGGACAGACCCTACTAGGATATTCAATTACTTGTCACAATGTGAATAATCCTTGTTTGCACCAAGTGGCACATGTCCTCTGACTTGAGATCACTTGTGTTTCTAAATGATGATTGTCATTGTTTTGAGGTAGTTCAATATCATTTGAAACATAATGATTATAGACTATCTTGGATAATGATCTTGAGTCAGGTTAGGGCACTAGTGATAGATAAAGGATTGCCATCTCCTTAATTGGAGTGTGATGTTCTATAGGGGCCCCCTAGATGGGATGATTGAGATAGTGTATGGCCATACCCAGGTGACTATGATCATCTGATCTAATCATGCTCATCATATTGGAATAACAAGCTTGACATGCTTGTCCAATAAGAACATCCAGTGGCAAAGGAAAAATGTATGCCTAGTGAAGTGGATTCACACTTGTGCTGTGGTTTGGGAGTAGTCTTGGAAGACTCTTTCCTTTATATCGGGAGACAGTGATGTGTTGCTAGATACCCCTCACTGATCGTGATAATGTAAGTTATCGTTATCGACATTTAGAGGAAACCCTTAGGGTCGCACAACTTGATGATATGGCTTACTTAAGTCTGATCGTGTGGACTGAATTCTTTGGGTTCAGTTTAAAGGAGTTTAAACTCTGATTGTAAGTGAGATCTGGTCTGATCATGTTTGATTGATTGGGGCTTGAGATCGGTAAGCTTCGATCAAGAGAGATGATTCTAGATCGGTGAGATCAGGAACATCATGAGATGAACGGTTAGATCTTGAGCCATTTTGGTTCAGAGAGATCTAGACCATGGGCCGGTTTGGTTTGGTCTTTGGACCGAATTGAATTGAATTGAATTAGCTTGAACCGGTTCACATATGTGAACGCATGGTTCAAGGCTCAATCATATTTGGGCGGTTTTCTTATGGGTGAGCGCATGGCTTCATGACTTGCCATATTTGGAAGTCATAAAACGCCATCACTTGGAAAACGCCTAAATGATGATGATGAATTGAATTCGATTGTCGTCTTGGCTAGAGAGGAGAAAGAGCTTCTTCCTTGACGAGAAGAGAGTTCGGCCAAGCATCTCTTGACTTCGACACACGCAAGGAGAACTTGGTGATTTTTGCTAGCACAAGAATTGCGCAAGGAGGAAGCCTTCATCATCCTTGTGTGCGTCTTCTTTGGAGGAGAGCTCATTTGCCCTCTTGCTTCCAAGCCGCCTCCTTCCTCATGGCTATGGTAATAGATCTCAACTTGATCTTTGCAATATAACCAAGTTAATCATATGATCTACATGCGGTCTTGAGGGTGACACCCCTATAATATTTCATGCGCCCCCTTTATTAGGGTTTCACCCCCTTTTGCACTCCCCCTTGAAGGGGACTTTCAAATGGTATCAGAGGATGGTTTTCTTGTAGAATCATATGATTGCTTCATGTTGCTTGTTTGTGATCCGTGTATATCATTACATGTTATAGATCTATATTGAAGTTTCATCATAGTTGCGCATGTTACCAAGTATCTAGTTGCGCATGGTAATGTAGATGAAAGCTTCTTACTTTGTTGTTGCGCATGTTGTAAGTTGTTTTTCCCTAAAAACTTTGTAGCATCTTGCGCGCTCCATCTAGATCTATAAGCGCCTACTATAAACCCTTAGATGGGTTGATGGGGTTGAAAGCATCATCTAGTGTAGATCCAATAGTCTGATCAGACCGTCTGACAGCCTAGATGGATCGACCAGATGGCACCTGTGCGCAAGCACAAGGTGGCTATAGGTCGATTGCATCACAGGCGTGTAGCGAGGTCTGGTTGAGACAACCTGTGAACACACATGAGTTAGGCCCGGGGTCACACCCGCTTGCCAGAACTCATGTTGGTTGTTCAGCCCTTGGCGCATGCATGGTTGACCATTAGGTCAACTCGAGTCAGTTAGGACTTGGTGCATGCAAGGGCATGGATCTAACTAGATTGTTGAGTGGATCCCTATCAATGGACCATTGTAAGGTTGTAGGGCACATAAGGAAATTAAAATTGATGCCAATGGGGTTTTCAAAATTTTATTTTCTTTGTAATGGATCACATGTTGATTGAATGATGCCATGATGCTTGTTTATTTAATCTTATGTGGGTTGCCCTTAATGTGTGCTGTGCTGGGGCCTGCGAGCCTGGTAAATTATTATTATTGTGATCTGTGAATCACATTTTTAATTAATTGTATAATTGACCTGCGAGTCAAGCTTGTCTAGATAGATCAAAATGTATTTTGATTAGACAAGAGCACAAAGGCACACATCCCAGAGGGGCATTCAGCTGGTGGCGCACCTGAGGTGCTCTTGGCGCAAGGGCCCTGGGTTGGACCAGATGAGATGCTAAAGACCCAAGAAGAGCAAGTGAAGACTTAAGTATCTTAAGGTCTTACTTAGGCTATGGGCTTTTTCCACATAAGATCCATGCTTTCTTTTTATTGATTATATAATTAGAATTGCATGAGTTATTTATCTTCTGCTATAGCCATAGGATTTGCCTGATAGTAAGAAGATAAAAGACCGTTAAAATCCAAACGCTAAAATATCAAGCACGTAATGCCTTCTGACGCGAAACCTCACTGTTCTGACTATCGTTGGAGCCGTGTTGTACCCACTCAGTGGGCACGTCCATCTATCTTCAGACGGTGCGGGATTTCACCTGTGTGTTACAGAGAAGGGATTTATCGCTTCTCGTTGCTCAGCATAGCACGTGGTGGTCCAGGGAGTAGGTCGGGTCAGCTTGACCATGTAGGCTACATATGTGGCGCATATGGTAGCACATGGAGGCAGCCATCTGTGGGGTCAGAGATTGTGTTGTACCAACTCAGTTGGCACAGTCTGCTGGATTGCCCAGATGAAGGGGAATCGCACGGGTTGGCGATTGGCAGGGACTGCCTACCAGAAATTAGTACTTGTACTCTCTGTGCATCTTATCTCGCTTGAGCGGGACGCGGAGACCAAGTATGAAATCTGGGTCCTATCTCACTAAAAGAGTGTTACTCTTTCGGACTGTTTAATGGATTTTTCAGTCAGATAAAATAGTAAGAAAAGAATCTTTCTTAAGTCCTGGATTGATTCTAAACATTGATACTGACCTTGCTGTTCTTGCATTTTTGTAGATTCCTGCAGCAACGAACACCATGAGCTTCAATGTGCGATCCCTACTGGAAAGGGAGAAGTTTGCTGGGCCAAACTTCTCAGACTGGTTCGGACACCTTAAGATCGTTCTTAAGGCAGAGAGGAAACTGTATGTCCTCGAGACGGCTGTGCCGCCTTAACCCGCTGCGAACGCTGCAAGGGCGGTTCGTGATGCCTATGAAAAGCACGTCAATGATAGCATTGATGTCGCTTGCCTGATGCTAGCGTCTATGACGCCACCGCTGCAGCGTCAGCATGAGGATATGTCGGCTATAGAGATTATAGCGAACCTCAAGATGCTGTATGCTGCACAGGCGAGGACAGAACGCTATAATCTGACAAAGCTTTTCTTTCAGAGCAAACTGGCTGAAGGGAGCCCAGTGGGAGCTCACGTGCTCAAGATGATTGGGCACAAGGAGGCTCTGGAGAAACTGGGGCATACCATCAACCAGGAGCTTGCTGTAGATATTATTTTGCAGTCTCTTCCGCCTTCTTTCAATGCGTTCATTATTAACTTTAATATGAACAAAATCGATTGTACTCCGGCAGAGCTGCTGAATATGCTCTTGACTACTGAGGAAACTCTAAAGGGAAAGCCTTCAACCTCTGTCTTAATGGTTCCTTCCAGGAACAAGAAGAAGGGGAAGAAGGGCAAAGCCCCTGTCAAGAACTACAGTAAGGCTCTGAAACAGAAGGTAAAGCGGTCGAAGGACAACAGGTGTTTCCACTGTGGCCAGCTGGGTCACTGGAAAAAGGACTGTAAAGCGCTCCAAGGAGATAAGAGGGGAAGCATTGCTTCTGGCTCAGGTATATATGTGACTGAGTTCATGTTATCTTCTTCTTCCATTTCATGGGTGTTGGACACTGCATGTGGAGTTCACATTTGTTCAAATGTACAGGAACTCAAGAGAAGAAGGCAGGTGGGACAGCATGAGGTGGACCTACGCGTTGGAAACGGGGCACGGGTTGCTGCTGTTGCTGTAGGAGACTATTTCATTTCTTTACCATCTGGCATTGTATTGGAATTAAACAATTGTTATTTTGTACCTAGTATCACCAAAAATATTATCTCTATTCCTGCTCTTGTCAGGAAAGGGTTTTCCTTTGAATGCAAGATTTCAAAGTATTATCTTACTCTTGATAATATTGTCTATGCTACTGGTTCAATTAACAATGGGTTATTCATGTTGGACATGGAATATTCTATACAAAATATTGATAATAAGAAAGCCAAGTATGCTGATGACAGCACCTTGTTATGGCATAGTCGTTTAGGCCATATTAACAAGAAGCGCATTAAGCGGTTGCATGATCATGGACTGCTGGGATCATTCTCCTATGAGGAGATTGATACATGCAAAGCTTGTTTATTGGGTAAAATGACGAAGTCTCCTTTTCCTAACAAAGGTCAAAGGGCTTCAGGTTTACTTGACCTTATACACAGTGATGTGTGTGGGCCATTTAGTAAACATGCCAGAGGTGGCTATTAGTACTTCATTACCTTTACTGATGATTTCAGTAGGTATGGTTATGTCTATTTGATGAGACATAAGAGTGAATCTTTTGACAAGTTCAAAGAGTTCAAAAATGAAGTACAGAATCAGCTAGGCCGAAATATCAAGGCACTTCGTTCTGATCGAGGTGGAGAATACTTGAGTCATGCGTTTACTGACTATCTGAAAGAGTGTGGGATTATCTCACAGCTCACTCCGCCAGGAACACCGCAATGGAATGGTGTGTCCGAGAGGAGATATAGAACGTTGCTTGACATGGTTCGTTCTATGATGAGTCAGGCTACTCTACCTTACTCCTTTTGGGGATTTGCACTGGAGACAGCTGCAAAGGTACTAAACCGAGTGCCATCCAAGGCAGTTTCAAAGACTCCATATGAGTTATGGTATGGGAAACAGCCTAGCTTGACATTTATTAAGATCTGGGGTTGCGAGGCTTATGTCAAAAAGCTCGCCTCTGGGAAACTGGAGAGCAGATCTGAGAAATGCTTCTTTGTCAGTTACCCTAAGGAAACTAAGGGTTATTATTTCTACGATCCCAAAGAGAACAAGGTATTTGTTGCTCGGACGGCCATTTTTCTTGAGAAGGAGTTTCTTCTGCAAGAGGCCAGTGGGAGAGAAATAAAGCTGGATGAGAATCCAGATGAAGGACAAAGTAGTCAAGCACAGATGGATGAGCCTGAGCCGGTAGAACAGGTTATTGAACAACCTGAGGCTCAGATATCACGGGAACCGCGAAGATCGGGAAGGATCCGTCGACAGCCTGAGCGCTATGACGGAGTCTACATCATTGATAATGATGAACTCCTCACTTATGCGGATGCGGTCAGTGGACCGGAGTAAGCTAGATGGCTTGAAGCTATGCGAGCCGAAATGGACTCCATGTCAGATAACCAAGTCTGGGATTTGGTTGATCCGCCTCCGGGAGTAATCCCTATAGGCTGTAAATGGATCTTCAAGAAGAAGATTGACATGGATGGTAACGTGGTTACCTATAAAGGCAGGCTAGTTGCGAAAGGTTTCAAACAAATCTACGGGATAGATTATGATGAAACTTTCTCTCCTGTAGCCATGTTCAAGTCTATTCGGATTCTTTTCGCAATAGCTGCATATTACGATTATGAGATCTGGCAGATGGATGTGAAGACAGCTTTCCTTAATGGAAATCTTAATGAGGATGTGTATATGACACAACCTGAAGGTTTCACTATTCCATCAGATCGTCATAAAATATGCAAGTTAAAGAAGTCCATTTTTGGACTTAAACAAGCATCAAGAAGCTGGAATATTCGTTTTGATGAATCCATCTCTGAGTTTGGCTTCATCAAGAACGAGGATGACCCGTGTGTATATAAGAGGTTTAGTGGGAGCGTAATTACATTCCTAGTCCTCTACGTCGATGATATCTTAATCATTGGAAACGATGTTCCTGAACTGCATGCTGTTAAAGCATGGTTAGGAAAATGTTTTCAGATGAAAGATTTAGGAGAAGCAGCCTATGTGTTAGGTGTAAAGATCTACAGGGATAGATCTAAGAGGCTTCTCGGGCTGTCCCAGAGTACTTACATCGATAAAGTCCTGGAGAGATTCCATTTAGAGAATTCTAAAAGAGGATATCTTCCAGTCAGACATGGTCTGAATCTTTCGAAGAGTCAGTGTCCACAAACACAGACTGAGAAAGATGAAATGGACAATACGCCTTATGCTTCGGCTATTGGGTCCATTATGTATGCGATGTTGTGTACTCGCCCAGACGTCGCTTACGGGTTAAGCGTAACCAGTCGTTTCCAAAGTAATCCAGGACAGGCACACTGGATTGCAGTCAAGAACATCTTAAAATATCTGCGGAGGACCAAAGATATGTTCTTGATATATGGTGGTCAGGAAGAACTCAGTATAGAAGGATATACTGACGCTTCGTTCCAGTCTGACCAGGATGATTTCCGATCGCAATCAGGCTATGTTTTTAGCTTGAATGGTGGAGCAGTGGTGTGGAAGAGTTTCAAACAGTCAACTGTTGCTGATTCCACAACAGAAGCCGAGTATGTTGCAGCCTCGGAAGCATCCAAGGAGGCAGTGTGGATTCGTAAGTTCGTGAGAGAACTTGGTGTCGTTCCTTCGAGTGCAGATCCTTTGGTTATCTTCTGTGATAACACTGGAGCAATCGCACAAGCAAAGGAACCACGGTCGCACCAGAAGTCCAAGCACATACAGAGACGGTTTCACTTGATCCGGGAGATCATTGATCGTGGCGAGATCAAAATATGCAAGGTTCATACAGATGACAATCTAGCTGACCCGCTTACCAAGCCTCTGGCGCAGCAGAAGCATGAGAAGCACTGTAATAATATGGGTTTGAGATTTCTCAACCATTAGATTAAGTGCAAGTGGGAGATTGTTGGGGTATGCCCTTAAGGCTAATGTTTGAGGCCTTGGGATTGTATCAGTATCATGTAATAAACTCTTGTGTTTATAAAGGCATGGTTATTATTCAGGTTGTTACCTTCTCTGCTGCAATTAGTGTACTTCTGAATAATGTCTCAAAGCTGTTCAGCTGGGCTGACATGCTATAAAGTCCTTAGTCGAGATATCTTGGTGAACATGAGACAGCCTTGATATAATTGAGACTAATATGTATTCTAATCTTATAGGATGCTTCGAGCATGGAATAAGATGTAGACTCATGGGTACATTGGATGTACTGGACAGACCCTACTAGGATATTCAATTACTTGTCACAATGTGAATAATCCTTGTTTGCACCAAGTGGCACATGTCCTCTGACTTGAGATCACTTGTGTTTCTAAATGATGATTGTCATTGTTTTGAGGTAGTTCAATATCATTTGAAACATAATGATTATAGACTATCTTGGATAATGATCTTGAGTCAGGTTAGGGCACTAGTGATAGATAAAGGATTGCCATCTCCTTAATTGGAGTGTGATGTTCTATAGGGGCCCCCTAGATGGGATGATTGAGATAGTGTATGGCCATACCCAGGTGACTATGATCATCTGATCTAATCATGCTCATCATATTGGAATAACAAGCTTGACATGCTTGTCCAATAAGAACATCCAGTGGCAAAGGAAAAATGTATGCCTAGTGAAGTGGATTCACACTTGTGCTGTGGTTTGGGAGTAGTCTTGGAAGACTCTTTCCTTTATATCGGGAGACAGTGATGTGTTGCTAGATACCCCTCACTGATCGTGATAATGTAAGTTATCGTTACCGACATTTAGAGGAAACCCTTAGGGTCGCACAACTTGATGATATGGCTTACTTAAGTCTGATCGTGTGGACTGAATTCTTTGGGTTCAGTTTAAAGGAGTTTAAACTCTGATTGTAAGTGAGATCTGGTCTGATCATGTTTGATTGATTGGGGCTTGAGATCGGTAAGCTTCGATCAAGAGAGATGATTCTAGATCGGTGAGATCAGGAACATCATGAGATGAACGGTTAGATCTTGAGCCATTTTGGTTCAGAGAGATCTAGACCATGGGCCGGTTTGGTTTGGTCTTTGGACCGAATTGAATTGAATTGAATTAGCTTGAACCGGTTCACATATGTGAACGCATGGTTCAAGGCTCAATCATATTTGGGCGGTTTTCTTATGGGTGAGCGCATGGCTTCATGACTTGCCATATTTGGAAGTCATAAAACGCCATCACTTGGAAAACGCCTAAATGATGATGATGAATTGAATTCGATTGTCGTCTTGGCTAGAGAGGAGAAAGAGCTTCTTCCTTGACGAGAAGAGAGTTTGGCCAAGCATCTCTTGACTTCGACACACGCAAGGAGAACTTGGTGATTTTTGCTAGCACAAGAATTGCGCAAGGAGGAAGCCTTCATCATCCTTGTGTGCGTCTTCTTTGGAGGAGAGCTCATTTGCCCTCTTGCTTCCAAGCCGCCTCCTTCCTCATGGCTATGGTAATAGATCTCAACTTGATCTTTGCAATATAACCAAGTTAATCATATGATCTACATGCGGTCTTGAGGGTGACACCCCTATAATATTTCATGCGCCCCCTTTATTAGGGTTTCACCCCCTTTTGCGCTCCCCCTTGAAGGGGACTTTCAAGAACAACACAAGGGTTTTCAGTTTCAGAATATTTCGATTAAGTGCCAAAGTGAAATAATACAGTCTTAAAACCTATCCTTCATGCTTACATCTTGTGACTCTTGACATTCCTTTGGTTGCATGGTGACACCTGTTGGACGATTTTGAGTGTGGTTGACGTCAGCTTTCTCCATGCGCATTCAGAAATTGGTAGCCGTTGGAAGGGCTGTTGGTAAGTAGTCTTGATGGATTGGATTAGCAGATTTGTAGCCGTCGGAGTGATTGTTGGTATGTGATAATGAGCTGAGCTTGTAGCTTGAATTCCCGGTGGACTTGATGCTCTTCAACTGCTGGCCAGATTATCGATTTACAGCCATTGGTAGAGCTGCTGGCAAGTGATCTTGATGGGCTAGATTTGAGTGTAGTTTTGACTTCAATCGGTATTGATATTGATTGATGTTGACCCGGATGAGGTTGTTCTATAGAGTGTGAGTGTCACGGTCACATAACAATGAGGGAGATAGGTGCCTGTTTTGTGCAATACATGTGTGTAAGAACCTAGGCTAAAGCAACCTACTACATCCACTAAAAGAAAACAAAGACTTCAAATAAAACCTAGGCTAATCCTACCTACAACATCAAACACAAGTGCTGAAAGTAAATATGGTTTGTAGCAACATTACAATCACATGAAATGCAAAAGGTTGACAAGTTCACAAAATTGGACAAAGTCCCAAAATAGTCAAGTAGCTTAGATGTTCATCCCATATCGAATTGGGGTCTTCTTTAGCCTTGTGGATCTTCTCGGCAATGTCCCTACATCAGCTTTCTCGGGGTTGGGAGAACTCTCCTCCGGAGAGTTAGATGAGTAGCTCTCTAGCGCCTTAGGCAAAAGTTGGTGCACTTCAGCTTCGGTAAGCCATTCTTCTTTGTTATCCTCCCATTGAACGAGGTAGTAAGTTTGAGTGCCCTCCTTGGCAGTGCGTTGATGGTCCTCAAGTATCTTGCCGACCTTCTTTGTGGAGATTGGTGCCTCAATGTGGAGAGGCGCTTTGTAAGGTGTGAGGTCTTCCACATTGACTGTAATGATGTATCCCCAAGGCCTGCGGAAAATCAAGCACATAAGCATTATCATTTACCCTTTTCAATATCCGGAAGAGGCCCATGGCCCTTGGTTGAAGCTTGCTATGGACTCCGTGCTGCCTCTCTTTCCTGTTTCTGAGCATGACCAAGTCTCCTTCTTGCAATTTCAAAGCACGACGATGAGGGTTAGCCGTTAGTTCATAATTGAGTGTATTCTTTGCAATATGATCCTTTACTTCATTATGTATCTTGACAATGTGCTGCGCAAAAGACAAAGCTGAATGGTTTTGTTTAAAGGGGGATGGTAAGGGTGCTAGATCTATGGGTTTACGTGGTTGGAAACCAAAGTTAAGTTGGAAAGGGCTAGCGCCCGTGGTGCGATTTACCGCACTGTTGAAAGCAAACTCAGCAGTAGGGAGCAATTTGTCCCAATTTCCAGGATGTGCTCCCACTAAACATCTCAAAATATTACCTAGGGACCGATTTACCACCTCGGTTTGACCATCCGATTGTGGGTGATAAGCGGTTGAAAAATTCAGTTTGGTCCCCATTAGCTTCCATAGAGTGACCCAGAAGTGACCCACAAACTTGACATCCCTATCAGAAACGATGGTCCGGGGCAGCCCATGTAGACGCACTACATCCCTAAAGAAAATCCTTGCCACATGAGAAGCATCAGTAGTTTTGGTACATGGGCTGAAGTGGGCCATTTTGGTGAATCGATCAACTACCACAAATATGGAATCATAATGGGCACTGGTGCGAGGGAGCCCAAGCACAAAGTCCATATTCAAGTCTTGCCAGGGTCCCTCGGGTATAGGTAGGGGCATGTAGAGTCCGGTATTATGTTTTCTAGTTTTGGTGATTTGGCATGTTTGACAATGCCCCACGATCTTAGCCACATCTCTAAGCATAGAGGGCCAATAGAATCTTTCTTCCACCAAAGCTAGAGTCTTATCCCTCCCATGATGACCGGCTGTCCCTCCCCCATGCAATTCCCATGCTAGAAAATCCCTCAATGACGAGCGTGGAATGCAAAGTTTTACCCTTCTAAATAGGTATCCTTCCCTAATCTCAAAGTCTAGACTATGTGGGCACTCGGTAATAATGTTATTGAAGACATCCTTGAAGTCAGGGCATTCTTTGTACTAATCCTTGATCCTTTCAAAACCTGTAACCAAAACCTGAAGAGTATTTAACAGGAGCAATTTGCGGCTCAAAGCATCAACAACCTTGTTTTGAATACCAGCCTTGTACTTTAAGACAAACGTGTATTGCTGTAAAAACTCAACCCATTTAGCATGCCTAGGATTCAATTTCACTTGACTTCTTAGGTAAATGAGGGCTTGGTGGTCGCTATTAAGAATGAACTCCTTATGAATGAGGTAGTGCCTCCAATGTTTTAGGGCCTGCACAATGGCATAAAACTCTTTGTCATAGGTGGAATACCGTTGTCTAGTTTCATTCAACTTCTCACTATAGAAAGCAATGGGATGCCCCTCCTAACTAAGTGTTCCTCCAATACCCACCCCTGAAGCATCACAATCCACAATGAATACTTTGTTGAAATCAGGTAACCTCAAAACAGGTGTAGTGGTAATCCTCAACTTCAGCTCTTGAAAGGTCCTCTCAGCCGAGGTGGTCCATACAAAAGTACCTTGACATAGGCAGCTAGTGATTGGCGCAACTAATGTGCTAAACCCATGTATGAACCTCCTATAAAATGTAGCTAAGCCATGGAAACTTCTAGCTTCGGTAATAGTCGTAGGGGTAGGCCAGTTCACGATAGCTTCAACCTTGGAAGGGTCGGCTTTAAGTCCTAGATGGTTTATAATGAAGCCCAAAAATTCAATCTCTTGAGTCAAAAACACACACTTCTTCACATTAAGTAATAGGTGTTCTTTTTCCAATAAGTCGAGTGTGGTTCTTAAATGTGCTAAATGCTCTTGTTCGGTTTTGCTAAAGATCAATATATCGTCAAAGTATACTACTAAGAATTTGCCTATATATGGTTTGAACACTTGAGTCATTAGCCACATGAAAGTGGAAAGGGCATTAGTTAGCCGAAACGGCATAACCATTCATTCGTAAAGACCATCTTGAGTCTTAAAAGCCGTTTTCCACTCGTCCCCCTCCCTAATCCGCACTTGGTGATACCCACTCCGAAGATCCACCTTGGAGAACCAAGTAGATCCAACAATCATGTCAAGGAGATCATCCAACCGAGGGATTGGGAAGCGATACTTAATAGTTATCTTATTAATAGCTCGGCAGTCAATGCACATTCTCCACGTGCCATCCTTTTTTGGCGTAAGTAGAGCTGGTACGCACATGGGCTGAGGCTCTCCCTAATGAGTCCTTTACTGAGTAGCTCATCCACTTGCCTCCTCAATTCGGCATGCTCCAGGGGACTCATATGGTAGTGGGGTAAGTGGGGTAAGGTAGCACCTGGTGTCAGATCGATGGCATGCTGAACCTCCCTTTCAGGTGGTAAATCATCAGGTAATTCGGTTGATGTAATGGTAGGAAAATCTTTGAGCATTTCAGTTATTTGAGATGAATGTGTAGGCTCGGTTTCAGACTTGGTTTGCTGCACTACAAGGGTATAGAGGAGTCCGGTCTCTTTGATATCTTGTCTAAAGGCTTGAGGCCTTAGGAGAATGATAGATTTCTTGGGTTCCACAGTCTTACCTTTCTTATGGGATGTTCTAAGCTCTCTAGGTAAACTAGGCATGAGAACTATCTTTTTATTATCCACCATGAACTCATATGTATTTTCCCTTCCATCATTAAACACCCTCATATCGTATAACCACGGGCGTCCTAGGAGCACATCAGCGACGTCCATATCCGTGGCATCGTACCAAATATTTCCTAGATGAGAGGCTAGTTTGAGAGGTACTAGACACCTAAAGGCTACCGGTATACTGGTTTGATCTACCCATGAAATGTTATAAGGTTTCGGGTGTTTCTCTTGAGTCAACCCAAGTCTACCCACAGCCTGTTTAGATACCACATTCAGACTGCTACCACTATCCACAACAATCTTGCACACCTTACCATTACACTGAGTGTAGGTGTAAAACAAACTAGTGCGTTTCCAATCTTCAGCTGGTAAATCCTTAATGTAATTGCACCTAACCACCATGGTAAATTGGGTGGGTTCTTCCTCACTGTTATGCTCGGGATGGTGTTGTTTAGTCTCATACTCGGCTGGTACCTCCTCCTCCACCTCTTCTACTTCCTCTATTAATAGGGCTTTCTTGGGGCAATTCCTAGAAAGGTGTCCGGGTTGGCAACAACTATAGCAAGTGACCTTAGGGGGTTGGGTAGGATTCCTATTGTCCCGTGGACTTGCTTCAGAGTTTGGAATTTTAGGGAGAGGAGCAGGGTTACCCGGTTTGTTGGTAGGAGCAAAGGTATTTTGCCTTGGTGCAGGATACCTACACTGTTGTTGTAACTCATACTCTTATTCCATGGCCAGTTGGTATGCCTCGGCTAGAGTCTCACATCTATGATGAATAAGGGCTCTCTTAATGTCAACTCTCAACCCTCCTTTATACCGATTTAGAGATAACCAAGTTTATTCATTTAAATCACGCCTAAGCAAGAGTTCTTCAAATTTCCTATTATATTCGGCTATGGAATCATTTCCTTGAGTGAGCCTAGTGAGTTGGTCATACAACTTTTATCTATAATTTGGAGAGACATATTTTTCCCTAAGTTTCCATTTCATTTCTTCCCACTTGGTGATGGGAGGGATACCACTCCTGGCTAACTTAAGTTCGATACTATTGCAATATAATTGAGCTGAACCCCTTAGCAGGAATTTGACACACTGAACCTTACCATGTTCAGGTATCTTACTCCATATAAAGTAGTTTTCAACCTGCGTTTGCCATTCTAGAAATGTTTGGGTATTAAGACTACCCTCAAAGATGGGGGTGTTCAGCCTTAAATTTCGGTAAATATCCTCCTCTTCACAGTAGGGGGGATGTGACCTAGATGTGGGAGCTCCTAGAGGGTATCCAGTTGGCATATTGCCCCTAGACATATATGGCTGCTCACTCTGATGACCACTCATAGCCACCGGCATGTTCTCTAACTCAGGTCTTGGGCTATCATTGGGTTCATACTGGGTCCGGCTAGTACCTTCTCCCTAGGTAGGTTCATGCTGTCTCTCAGTGCGTTGCAGGTGGGTAGGTAAAGGGACTCTAGGGTGTGGCTCATGCTGCTGTTCAGTTGGGTCAATAACTAGTTCCTTCCCCTTCTCCACTTTATCCATCCGTTGGGCCAAACCTGTCATGGCAAACAACGCTTCTGTAAAAATAGTTTTTTTGTATTTTATAATAAAAAACCGGAATTACTTCTAATGGAGTTGGAAATTATTTTTGGTATTTTATAAATAGAGAAAGTCGAAAACTAAGTTACTTTAAACTACGAATTTGAAAGACACTTAATCTATGAAATGAAATTGCTAGAAGGAATACTCACAGTGCGATCCTTGAGAATAGAAGGATCGTGACGTCCCGGTCTTCAACGGTCCTACTCTGATAGAAGGAGTTGCATCATTACAAGCAAACACAGACAAGCGAGATCCGCACATACCACGGATTCATATTACAGATCAAGAACTAAGGGGGAGGTTAAGCCTCACAAATTCCCTTAACACTTAAACTAAAGGAGAGTGGGGAAGGAAGAGGGGAAATGACTTGCGCCAAGATGATCTCCCAAGCCTTGCGTTTCCCTACAACAAGCACTTTGATTAGTGTAGAAACAAGTTCTAGAAATTATGGAAGAGAGTGGGGAAAGAACTTAGCCGATTTGAAGTCTTGTTGATGTTGTTCTTCATGCTAGCCGAAAGTGAAGGAACTCTTAAAGGCCTTTGTTGATTGCCGAGATCAAAGGATGATGAGGCTTCCTTAGAGTCTCACCAAGGTGTGCAAGATCCTTCAAGGGGGTTGAATGCGTTGAGGACTTGAGAAGAAGGGGGAGAAGGGAAAGGGCTCGGCCCTTTAGAGGAGAGGGGGAGATAGAAAATACTTAGGCGACACAAGCACCAATGCTAACACAAAATTTTCATCTAGGCAACTACTCGACAATGAGAAGAGGGTTACAATTTATAGGCTCAACAAGCCATGGGCAAGGGTGACAATTCACCCTAGGCGCAATCACAAAGTTATGGAAGAAATTAATGCTCAATTAAAACATTTCCTTTAGAAATTTTGAATTTCGAATTCTTTCTTTGATGGAGCTTCCTTGTGGCCGAATCCTCTTGAGCTCCTTCCTTGTTTGCTTGGATGAGATGGCGTCCATTTGAATTTTGAAAAGCCTTCCTTCAAGGGCATGGGCGGCTAGAGATTTCCAAAGTTGGTTCCACAAATTGGGGATCTAGATGGTGATCCCTTGATTTGTGGATCTTGATTGATCCTTGATGGCTAGGCGCATTGAAGGCTCCTCAATTGGCAAGTTGTGGGCTGGTTCTTCACATTCGAATTCATCCTCTTATTAGGTGGCGCCTTGGGTTGATTTGGAAGGTGGAGTTGCATTCAATATAAGCTCCTTTAACTTGAAGTCTCTAGTCAAGTGTTGAAGTGCTTCCTTCCATAATTGGAGCTCCACTTGAGTGGCTTAGCTTGAGCTTCCTAGCTTCCCTTGAGCTGGGCTTTAACCTGCCCAATTATTGACACAAAAACCAGTAGACTATTCTAGGAGATAATGCATGACCTAATAAGGAAACTACATGGTGCACTAGGGCTTATTCAAGGCAATCGGAAAAAGTGCAAATAAGGAAAAAAGGGTGACCTAGGAGGAAAGGCCATATCTGATGGGCTTCCTCCTAGCCCTTCCAGACCTTCTAGGGGCAGGGTTGGCCTCTCCATCATTTCTCCCCGGGTGGGAAAAATTCTCTTCTGGAGAATTATCCTTGTACCCTTGGAGTAACTCCGGAGCGGCCTGTGCCAACTCACTTTCGGGAAGCCAAGCCTCCTCACCCGACGTAAACTTAACACGATAAAATACTTGTACCTCGTCCGGGGTGAGTCGGGTCTGATCCTCAAGTATGCTCTGTGGCTCGAGCCTGTCAGTCAACTCCTCGATGAGTACCGGCTCCTCATAGCGTGTGACATCCTCCACGTTGACAGTGGTGGGGATCCCCAAGTCCGGTGGTAGATCCAAGACGTAGGCGTTATCGTTGATCCTTTCCACAATGGTAAAGGGTCCGAGTCCCTTTGCGTCCAACTTGCGACCAGATCCATGGATGCGCTCCGCCCTGACCCGTAGTATAACCTGTTCACCTACAGAAAATTTCCTTTCTCGGCGTTTCTTGTTAGCACCGTTGTGATAGGAATTAACAGCATCAAGCATTTGGCAATGTATTTCGTGACGCAAATGGGACATGTGAGTAGCAAAATCTTTAGCAGACATAGAAATATGAGAGTGCCTAGGTAAAGGAAATAAATCAACAGGTTTTCTAGGCTAGTACCCTAAATTGGCTTGAAAAGGGGACAGTCCCATGGTTTTGTTGACAACACTATTGTAGGAGAACTCGGCAATGGTTAATAGCTTATCCCATGTGCCTGGGTGCTCTCCTACCTAACTCCTCAAAATGCTCCCTAGTGATCGATTGACCACTTCGGTCTACCCATCCGTCTGAGGATGATAGGCCGTGGAGAATTTGAGTTTGGTTCCCAACATAGCCCATATGGTTTTCCAGAAATGTCCCACAAACGTGGAATCCCTATCAAAAACTATAGTCAGAGGGGTACCTCTATGTTTAACAACCTCTTTAAAGAATAACCTAGCTAAATGTGATGCATCTGTGGTTTTGTAGCAAGGTATAAAGTGTGCCATCTTGGTAAACCTATCCACTACTACAAAAATAGAGTCATGTCTGGAGGGAGTCCTTGGTAAACCTAAGATGAAATCCATGCTAAGGTCCTGCCAAGGTGCTTGAGGAATGGGTAGGGGTGTGTACAGACCAAAGTTATGTTTCTGAGTTTTTCTTGTCTGACAGGTCCTACAGTGTTTGACAACCTTAGCTACATCCCTATAGAGGTTCGGCTAGAAGAACCGTTCCTCCACTAAGGCTTGAGTCTTGTCCCGGCCATGGTGCCCGGCAGACCCTCCTCCGTGGATCTCCCAAACAAGGAAGTCTCGGATTGAGGTCTTGGGAACGCACAACTTTGGCCCAAGAAACAAAAACTCATCCCTTAGGGTATAGAGGGGATGACTCAAGGGATCTATGCTAAGCTCAGAGTATATGCTTGAAAAATCAGGACATTCTAAGTATTCATGCTTCATGCGATCAAATCCAACTACTTCAACAGATAATTTTTGCACAAGTAAAGTTACTCTACTCAAAGCATCAGCAACTTTATTTTCAATTCCAGACTTATGTTTCAAAACAAAAGTATACTGTTGAAGGTATTCTACCCATTTAGCATGCCTAGCATTTAATTTCTTCTGAGCACTTAAAAAAGATAAAGCCTGGTGGTCACTATTCAGAATAAATTCATTATGTATTAGATAGTGTCTCCAGTGCCTTAAAGATTGAACTACAGCATAGAACTCCTTATCATAGGTGGTATATCTTTGTTTAGCCTCATTTAATTTCTCGCTAAAGTAGGCTATGGGGTGACCTTCCTGACTAAGGGTACCTCCTATTCCTACTCCTGAGGCATCACAGTCCACTATGAAAACTTTAGAAAAGTCAGGTAATCTTAGGACTGGGGCAGTGGTCATTCTAGCTTTAAGCTCCTCAAAAGCTCTACTAGCAGACTTAGGCCAACTAAACTCACCTAGTTTCATACAATTGGTTATAGGGGCTACTATGGTGCTAAAGTTTCTAATGAATCTCCTATAGAAGGCAGCTAGTCCATGGAAGCTCCTAATCTCAGTCAAAGTTTTGGGTTTAGGCCAGTCTAAGATGGCTTGGATCTTGCTAGGGTTAGTTTGAAGTCCTTGGTCAGATACTATGAATCCTAAGAAGACAACCCTAGGAGAGAGGAAAGAACACTTTTTCAGGTTAAGATATAACTTTTCTTCTTGAAGTAAGTCTATGGTTTTCCTAAGATGTTCCATGTGTTCCTCTTGGGTCTTGCTATAAATTATGATGTCATCAAAGTAAACTACTAAGAATCTTCCTATATAAGGTTTCAAGACTTGGTTCATCAATCTCATAAAGGTTGAGGGGGCATTAGAGAGACCAAAGGGCATGACTAGCCATTCATACAAACCATCCTTAGTCTTAAAAGCTGTCTTCCACTCATCCCCAAGTCTTATCCTAACTTGGTGGTATCCACTTCTAAGGTCTAGCTTGCTAAACCACTTAGAACCTACCAACATGTCAAGCATGTCATCTAATCTTGGGATGGGAAATCTATATTTGATGGTTATCCTGTTCATTGCCCTACAGTCTATACACATGCGCCAGCTTCCATCCTTCTTTGGGGTAAGAAGGGCGGGTACTGCACATGGGCTAAGGCTTTCCCTAATGAATCCCTTGTCTAAGAGTTCATCTACTTATCTCTTGAGCTCTTGATGCTCAGTGGGGTTCATCCTATAGTGGGGCAAGTGTGGGAGGGTAGAACCCGGGACAAGGTCTATGGCATGTTGGATTTCTCTAAAGGGAGGTAATCCATTGGGAAGTTCATCTCTAGTGAGCTCAGAGTACCCTGAGAGTAGGGTCTCAACTTCTTTGGGTATAGGTGACTCCTCATCTGGGTTGGTTTCCTTAATGACTAAGGAGTACACTTGTTTGGACTCTAAGCAGTCTTGGGTAAAGGCATGGGACCTTATGAGTTGGATGGTAGGTTTGGGCTCCTTAGGTTCTTCTATCCTACCCTTATTGGTGGAAGCCTTAAGTTCCTTAGGCATGGAAGGCTTCAGTTTGATCTTTTGCCCATCATGGCTAAAGACATAGGTGTTAGTCCGACCGTAGTGGATAACATCCATGTCAAATAACCACGGGCGACCGAGTAAGACTTGGGCGACATCCATGGTTATGACGTCACACCAAATCTTGCCTTGGTAGATGGCAAACTGAAGGGGTACTAAGCACCTATGGGTGACTGGGACACTAGACTGATTGACCCAGGATATGCTATAGGGACTAGGGTGCGGTTCTGCCTTAAGGTTGAATTTCACTAACGCTGTGTGAGAGACCGCGTTTAGACTACTTCCCCCATCTATCACTACTTTGCACATGTTGCCATTGCATTTCGTGTAGGTGTGGAAAATACTGGTCCTACGCCAGTCCTCAGTTGGGGTAGGTTTGATCAGGGTGCATCTAACCACTCCTAAGGTGTCTTGGGTTTGCTCTTCACCACTATCATAGACTAATTCTGATGTAGGGGGGAAGCGTGTGACAACAAACTACTAAATTAAAATTCAGTTATTTATTTTTTGAATTTTCAGGAAACAGCATATTCATGAAAGCAGCTAGAATTCCAGGAGTTCAGAAAATTATTATTTACCAAATGTGGCAATGTCATAGAGGGGGTTCCAATCATTCAATATTCAAACTAAATGAACTGCATTGTAGAACTAAATTAGTTCTTTGCATGCGTATCAAAATGGAGAGTAGACTCCTACTCGAGGATATAGATTTAGTGCAACTAATATAGCTAGTCAGATCGGTAAGTTAAAACTGCACAGAAATGTTTCAGATTGCAAATTTTGCAATGCTTGTTAGATTGACCCGTTGAACCCGGGCTCGCATCAACTAACCCAAATGAAAGTACAAGATGTGTGCTTCATTATCTGACCAAAGTCCAAGATCTTTGTTGCAAAGATTGCTCAAAGTACCTGCACAAAACATGCTAATCAGATTAGTTGAGAAAATAAATGCAGGATTTGATCATTTATCAAAAGTTGCAGTGTCATGTAGGCTGATATGCTCAATTTGAATCTTCCCCAACTGGTCCAAATGATAGAACAACATTTGCACTTCATATCCGTGCCAAATGTCAAGATTGTTGTTGCGCCAAATTCTTAAAATCCCTGCAAGAAATAGCTTAATCAGATTAGCAATGTAGGAAAACTGAAATAGGAGACAAATAGACGTGGAACAGGGGAGATGGCGCGTCTGGAGCAGGGTTGGTCGGCGGTCGTCCGGTGGTGCACGCTCGCCGGACCTGCTACGACGGGGAGTCACTGTGATGATGGCGAAGAGGTGGCCGGAGTTTGGTGACGGGCGCTTGCTGGTCGGAGGAGCACGATGCGGAAGGGCGGAGCTAGGTCGCAGGCAGGGCAGAAACAGGGGATCTCGCGCTGGAGAAGGATTTGTTGCCGGCCGGCCAGTGGTTGACCAAATCAAAAACTGCTACTACTGGAGGTTGGTATGGTTGTGGTGACGACGTGGCCAGAGTTTCGGGGCAGACGGTGGCCGGTTGGAGGAGGACAATGGTGTAAGGCTGGAGTAGGGCAGAAACTGGGCGGAAACAGGGGAACACGTCTGTGTTTTGATTCCGGCGATCGGCGTGGTGGATGGGCGGATTCCGGTGGCTGAAGGTTCGACTATGGGAGGAGAAGAGATATCCGAAGTTTCGTGGAGATCCGACGGTGGGATCGCCGGCGGCGAGCTCTCGAAATGACGGAAATCTGCAGGTTTGCTGGGTGTGCGATGTTGGCAGCGGAGCAGGAGAATTGGGGGGAAAAGGAGAGATTAGAGAAGAAAGGAAGAGGGAGGGGCTCAGCCCTAGAAGGAGGAGAAGAGAAAACTAGGTGACAAGCACCTCAGAGAAGGAAGAAGGAGACATCCGATTCATCGGAAGAAAAACCATTTCCATTCATTCAAAAAACAATCTGTCTGCGTTTACAAGGTTTAAGCATTGATACATATAGGGTGAAGCTGGATAGAGGTTGCTGCCGAACGTTGAAGCTTCCATCTTCAGCAGGAAAGAAACGTTGGAGAAGTTTCCATTGTTGGCTGTGAGTGAGCATCGCAAGGTTCCAGCATTGAAGAAGATGAGTGTTGTGCAAAGAGATTGGTATTTCCTTTGTTGGCTGCAAGCGTGGCAAGATTCTTGCGTGAGATTGGCGTTGAAGCTTTTCTTCCTTCAATTGCTTGAGAGACGTTATTACACCTTCCTTTGTGAGGTGCCAAGGGAAGACTTCCTTCGATTGCTTGAGAGACGTTATTACACCTTCCTTTGTGAGGTGCCAAGGGAAGACGTTGGAGTTTCCTTTTGCTTGTAATGTGGGCTGGCGCTTGATGATATCCTAGAATCTGATTTGGAGTTGGCGCATCTTGATTTGTTGCAGGCTGATCGAATGGAATAGTCTTGGGCTTCTTTGTGGCGAATTGTTGCTGATAAGTGGGCTTGTCTTGGGCCTCTTATGTATTATTGAGCTAGCTTTATTGATGGAGCTTGCTAGCTTATTCGCGAACTTGTAAGCCATTGACTAAGGTACTCGTAGACTCCACTTGTGCCTTCTTGGCCTGTGGTCTCTGCCCCCATCATTTCTCCCCGGGTGAAAAAAATTCTTCTCCGAAGAATTGTTCTTGCGTAGGTGGAAATGTTCTGGAGGGGCGGGAATCAGTTGTTCCATAAGGGTCCGAAGCTTTAAAATGTTGTCAGTATCATAGCATCCTATCTGGTTGTTCCATGTCCATGGTCCAACCTATAAATCAGGGATACCTGCATTGAATTCCCTTTCTCGGCCGTACTCATTAGTAAAATTGTCATAGAAAATCACAAGACTTTGAAAAGAACAAGGAATGATGAAATCAATATACTCAATTTCAATAAGAGTAGAGTGCAAAGCATGTTTGAGTTCATTATGTTTTGTTGATCCTAATGGTGGCTTAAGGGTGTGGGTAGAAGGACCTAATAGACAAGATTCAAGGATCATAGGGTCCTGGAAGAGATCTTCTAAGTCTAGGGGTTGACCTAAAGGTTGAGGATTAGGATCCAAGTCAAGCTCAAATGACTCCAACTTAGGTTCGATATTAGGTTTTAGAAGACCTATGGGTTTGGGCTCACTTAGACATTTTGGCAAGTCATCTTTAGGTTCATTAGAGGTAGTGCTAAGGCCAAGTTGAGAACCTGTGGGTATAGGCCCTAAAATTGAAGGAAATGGCTCTATTGGACACTTAGGTTGAGACAAGTCTACAGTGGTCTCTATGGGCAACTCAGGGGTAGCTTGACTCTTAGACAAGTCAACTATGGGTTCTTGAGCTGGATTGCTAGACTCAAGTTGAGGATCTGTGGGTATGGGCCCTAAAATTGGTTCTACCTCATGGTTTGGCTCCTGATGACTTATTTGTTCAGGTTCAGTGGTATCTTCAAGACATGAGTTAGGCTCTAAAATAGGCTCTATGGTTTGTTCAAGTTCTAAAGGGGTCTCTAAAGGTGACTTAGGGTTAGGTTGACTATCAGATAAGTCAACTAAAGGTTCCCTAGTATTGGATTTACACTCATCTAGGGGTATGTTCAGAATGGTTGTAGGTAGGTCAAGTTTCCTCCTATGTGTTGCTTTAAGATTCTGCTCTACCTGAGTAGCTATTTTGAAAGCTTCTTCTAAAGTGTGTATGGGGTAGTAGGTGAGACCTTTCCAAATATTAAATCTAAGACCATTCATAAACCTATTAAGTATAACCCTAGGAGTTTCTCTAATTCTACTCCTATAGTGGAGATCATTAAACTTGAACATATATTCAGGCACTGTCATATTTTTCTGTGTAAGGGTAATAAATTGGTCACAAAAATTTTTATGGAGAAGTGGAGAATCATATTTTTCTTCTAGTTTATAAAGCATCTCATCCCATTTTTCAATAGGGGGGCGTCCAAACATCTCTAGGTTTCTTTCTACACTCATCCAGTATAATTTAGCTGTGTCTTCTAGGAGACAACGGGTGAACCTAACTTTGCAATGTTCAGGCATGGCAGTTGAATAAAAATAATGCTCAAGTTTTGTTACCCAATCACTAAAATCCATAGGGTTAAGAGAACCACTAAAGGTAGGGGGTTGGAATCTAGTGGCCATGGGATGTTTTGAAAACACAATATGATCCTTTGAAAATAGAGCTCCCTAAGATGTCAAAAATGACTTCAGCTAGTATGAAAAAAATTTATCTCAGAATAAACAAACTAGCATGCAAACAATAAGCACATAATAATTTTTTTTTTTATCAAATAGCAAAAGTATGCAAACTAAATGATATGAACAATGAAACATGAAAGCAATCAATTTTTTTTTTAATTGCAAGTAAATAGCAAATGCTTAACTATCATGCAAACTAAATATAAAGAAACATGAAGGAATTTTTTTTTTTTTGAAATGCAAGTAATTTGCAAAAGATGCAAAAGCAATAATAAAACATGAAAACAAGAACTAACAATTTTTTTTTTATGCAAAGAACAAAGCAAGGATCGTGTGGGCAGACAAGAGTTGCTCACAACCTTTGCTCTGATACCAAACTGATGTAGGGGGGAAGCGTGTGACAACAAATTACTAAATTAAAATTCAGTTATTTATTTTTTGAATTTTCAGGAAACAGCATATTCATGAAAGCAGCTAGAATTCCAGGAGTTCAGAAAATTATTATTTACCAAATGTGGCAATGTCATAGAGGGGGTTCCAATCATTCAATATTCAAACTAAATGAACTGCATTGTAGAACTAAATTAGTTCTTTGCATGCGTATCAAAATGGAGAGTAGACTCCTACTCGAGGATATAGATTTAGTGCAACTAATATAGCTAGTCAGATCGGTAAGTTAAAACTGCACAGAAATGTTTCAGATTGCAAATTTTGCAATGCTTGTTAGATTGACCCGTTGAACCCGGGCTCGCATCAACTAACCCAAATGAAAGTACAAGATGTGTGCTTCATTATCTGACCAAAGTCCAAGATCTTTGTTGCAAAGATTGCTCAAAGTACCTGCACAAAACATGCTAATCAGATTAGTTGAGAAAATAAATGCAGGATTTGATCATTTATCAAAAGTTGCAGTGTCATGTAGGCTGATATGCTCAATTTGAATCTTCCCCAACTGGTCCAAATGATAGAACAACATTTGCACTTCATATCCGTGCCAAATGTCAAGATTGTTGTTGCGCCAAATTCTTAAAATCCCTACAAGAAATAGCTTAATCAGATTAGCAATGTAGGAAAACTGAAATAGGAGATAAATAGACGTGGAACAGGGGAGATGGCGCGTCTGGAGCAGGGTTGGTCGGCGGTCGTCCGGTGGTGCACGCTCGCCGGACCTGCTACGACGGGGAGTCACTGTGATGATGGCGAAGAGATGGCCGGAGTTTGGTGACGGGCGGTGGCTGGTCGGAGGAGCACGATGCGGAAGGGCGGAGCTAGGTCGCAGGCAGGGCAGAAACAGGGGATCTCGCGCTGGAGAAGGATTTGTTGCCGGCCGGCCAGTGGTTGACCAAATCAAAAACTACTACTACTGGAGGTTGGTATGGTTGTGGTGACGACGTGGCCGGAGTTTCGGGGCGGACGGTGGCCGGTTGGAGGAGGACGACGGTGAAAGGCGGCAGTAGGGCAGAAACTGGGCGAAAATAGGGGAACACGTCTGTGTTTCGATTCCGGCGATCGGCGTGGCGGATGGGCGGATTCCGGCGGCTGAAGGTTCGACTATGGGAGGAGAAGAGAT
Source organism: Costus lasius (assembly GCA_027563935.2). Lineage (NCBI taxonomy): Eukaryota > Viridiplantae > Streptophyta > Magnoliopsida > Zingiberales > Costaceae > Costus > Costus lasius. The sequence continues at coordinate 56,359,138 of CM050448.1, forward strand.
ATCCAAAGTTTCGTGGAGATCCGACGGTGGGATCGCCGGCGGCGAGCTCTCGAAATGATGGAAATCTGCAGGTTTGCTGGGTGTGCGATGTTGGCAGTGGAGCAGGAGAATTGGGGGGAAAAGGAGAGATTAGAGAAGAAAGGAAGAGGGAGGGGCTCAGCCCTAGAAGGAGGAGAAGAGAAAAATAGGTGACAAGCACCTCAGAGAAGGAAGAAGGAGACATCCGATTCATCGGAAGAAAAACTATTTCCATTCATTCAAAAAACAATCTGTCTGCGTTTACAAGGTTTAAGCATTGATACATATAGGGTGAAGCTGGATAGAGGTTGCTGCCGAACGTTGAAGCTTCCATCTTCAGCAGGAAAGAGACGTTGGAGAAGTTTCCATTGTTGGCTATGAGTGAGCATCGCAAGGTTCCAGCGTTGAAGAAGATGAGTGTTGTGCAAAGAGATTGGTATTTCCTTTGTTGGCTGCAAGCGTGGCAAGATTCTTGCGTGAGATTGGCGTTGAAGCTTTTCTTCCTTCGATTGCTTGAGAGACGTTATTACACCTTCCTTTGTGAGGTGCCAAGGGAAGACTTCCTTCGATTGCTTGAGAGACGTTATTACACCTTCCTTTGTGAGGTGCCAAGGGAAGATGTTGGAGTTTCCTTTTGCTTGTAATGTGGGCTGGCGCTTGATGATATCCTAGAATCTGATTTGGAGTTGGCACATCTTGATTTGTTGCAGGCTGATCGAATGGAATAGTCTTGGGCTTCTTTGTGGCGAATTGTTGCTGATAAGTGGGCTTGTCTTGGGCCTCTTATGTATTATTGAGCTAGCTTTATTGATGGAGCTTGCTAGCTTAGTCGCGAACTTGTAAGCCATTGACTAAGGTACTCGTAGACTCCACTTGTGCCTTCTTGGCCTGTGGTCTCTGCCCCCATCAAATTCTTCACAAATCATACATCTAGAATCAGGGTTATGGGTTTCTTCACGATTCTCTTCATAAGTTTCCTCATGTTTCTCTTCACCTAAGTATAGGACTCTCTTCGGGCAGTCTTTCATATAGTGTCCTACTTGGTGACAAGCATGACAAGTGACTCTAGGTTCTTGGATAGTCCTAGGTCTAGAGGGTGTTGATGTTGGGGCTTTGGGTTGGGAGCTTGAGGGGTTTGATGTAGGTGTCTTAGGATAAGTTCTAGGGGAACTAAACTCTCTCCTAAAAGCTCTCTTTTAGGTTTTCCTCGACCTCTAAGGCTCTTTGGTAGGCGACTTCTCTAGACTCTATTTGGAAATAGGTCATTCCTCTTTTGATCTCGGGTCTAAGTCCATTTTTATACCTGCTAAGGGAGACATGGGATTCTTCATGGATGTCACTCCTCAAAAGGAGCTCATCAAACCTAGTGGTGTAATCGGTGACAGATTGACTACCTTGGACTAGGCTCATGGCTTCATCAATTATTTTGAGTTGGAAGTAGGGTGGGACATATTTTTCCCAAAGTTTGTCTCGCATCTCTTCCCATCTCTCAATAGGAGGGCGCCTAAACACTTCTAGGTTCCTCTCTATGCTTGTCCAGTATAACCTAGCAGTACCTTCTAAGAGACAACGGGTGAACCTAACCTTAGATCAACTAGGCATCATGCTCCAGTCAAAATATCGTTCGAGTTTGTCAACCCAATCTAAGAACTCTCTAGGATCAAGGGAACCACTAAAGGTTGGGGGTGTGAGTTTGATGTTGCGTTGAACATCATCCTCCTTAGGTTTGTGGTAGGGTTGAGCTCGTGGCTCATCCCATTCAGGTTCTTGGTCTTCCCTAGGAAGATCTCTATTGTTTTGAGTGGGTGGTTCTAGGATGGGTCCATTTGAGGTGTGACTAGGGGTTCTAGAGCCTCTATGAGTTTTTAGATCATGAATCCTAGTGTCCATTTGGTCAAACCTCTCCATTATCATTTGATACATCCTATCAATCCCGTTAGGTTCAGTTTCAGGGTGGTTACTGTAGTTTGCACCAGATCTAGTGGTCATTGTGGTAATAGTTTTGAAAGAGAGTAGTTTTGAAAATAAGGCTACTTAGAGTGATATGATAAGTATAGTCGCAGATTATGAAAAGAAACCACTTCTTTAAAACACCTAGGTCCAAGAAAAGTCTTAGAAGTTGAAAATTAGTTTTGTGGCTAAAAATCTATTCTAAGAAATCCCCAAATACCAACTGATGTAGGGGGCAAACACAGGACAAAGGTGCATGCAAACAACGCTTCTGTAAAAATAGTTTTTTTGTATTTTATAATAAAAAATTGGAATTACCTGTAACGGAGTTGGAAAATATTTTTGGTATTTTATAAATAGAGAAAGTCGAAAACTAAGTTACTTTAAACTACGAATTTGAAAGACACTTAATCTATGAAATGAAATTGCTAGAAGGAATACTCATAGTGCGATACTTGAGAATAGAAGGATCGTGACGTCCCGGTCTTCAATGGTCCTACTCTGATGGAAGGAGTTGCATCATTACAAGCAAACACAGACAAGCGAGATCCGCACATACCACGGATTCATATTACAGATCAAGAACTAAGGGGGAGGTTAAGCCTCACAAATTCCCTTAACACTTAAACTAAAGGAGAGTGGGGAAGGAAGAGGGGAAATGACTTGCGCCAAGATGATCTCCCAAGCCTTGTGTTTCCCTACAACAAGCACTTTGATTAGTGTAGAAACAAGTTCTAGAAATTATGGAAGAGAGTGGGGAAAGAACTTAGCCGATTTGAAGTCTTGTTGATGTTGTTCTTCATGCTAGCCGAAAGTGAAGGAACTCTTAAAGGCCTTTGTTGATTGCCGAGATCAAAGGATGATGAGGCTTCCTTAGAGTCTCGCCAAGGTGTGCAAGATCCTTCAAGGGGGTTGAATGCGTTGAGGACTTGAGAAGAAGGGGGAGAAGGGAAAGGGCTCGGCCCTTTAGAGGAGAGGGGGAGATAGAAAATACTTAGGCGACACAAGCACCAATGCTAACACAAAGTTTTCATCTAGGCAACTACTCGACAATGAGAAGAGGGTTACAATTTATAGGCTCAACAAGCCATGGGCAAGGGTGACAATTCACCCTAGGCGCAATCACAAAGTTATGGAAGAAATTAATGCTCAATTAAAACATTTCCTTTAGAAATTTTGAATTTCGAATTCTTTCTTTGATGGAGCTTCCTTGTGGCCGAATCCTCTTGAGCTCCTTCCTTGTTTGCTTGGATGAGATGACGTCCATTTGAATTTTGAAAAGCCTTCCTTCAAGAGCATGGGCGGCTAGAGATTTCCAAAGTTGGTTCCACAAATTGGGGATCTAGATGGTGATCCCTTGATTTGTGGATCTTGATTGATCCTTGATGGCTAGGCGCATTGAAGGCTCCTCAATTGGCAAGTTGTGGGCTGGTTCTTCACATTCGAATTCATCCTCTTATTAGGTGGCACCTTGGGTTGATTTGGAAGGTGGAGTTGCATTCAATATAAGCTCCTTTAACTTGAAGTCTCTAGTCAAGTGTTGAAGTGCTTCCTTCCATAATTGGAGCTCCACTTGAGTGGCTTAGCTTGAGCTTCCTAGCTTCCCTTGAGCTGGGCTTTAACCTGCCCAATTATTGACACAAAAACCAGTAGACTATTCTAGGAGATAATGCATGACTGTTAGGGAATGCCGGGTGTAATTTAAAATTTTGCAGTCCCAGGACGCAGCGGAAGAAGCATTACACCCGAAACACATTCCTTTCCCAAGGATCCATGCGAGAGAGAGAACACAAGGATGTGTTAGGGTTAGTACCTTTATTGCTTGTTAGGATGAAGGTGCCAAGTTGAAGACGCCCAAGTGTTCGTCCTCTACAAGTATCCACGCGTCGACTCCTTGATCGTTGCTCCCTTCCACGCTTGGTGCTAGCCTCGGGAAGAGAATCAAGCCTTATCACTCTCTTCAAAACTTGTGCCACCTCCAAGGTAGAAGCGCCAAGAAGAGATGAGGAGGAAGATGATGCGCCAAGTACTTCCTTCTTCTTCTTTGCTTGCGCCACCTCCAAGGTGCGCCTATGGCCAAGGGACGATGAGGGCTTGTGGCAAGAAGACGCCACCAAGCTCAAAGAATCCTTGCGCCAAGAGGAGAAGAAGGAGAAGAAGGCTTGCGGCTACAAAGAGGAGGAAGGTTGCGCCACCTTGATGTTGTCGCCCTTTGCCCTAGCTCACACCTCTCTATGTTTGTTCACACCTCCAAGGAATCGAACCAACAACCACAAGAGAGGGCGGCAAGGGTCCTATTAATAGGACAAGGGGCGGCTAGGGCAATGACTAGGATCATGCCAAGTGGGCGGTTAGGATGAGAGGGGTTTGTGGTAAGGAAAGTCTCCAAGACTTTGCCATAAACCTCATTCAACCTATCCTTATTTGCCCAATAGCCATATCAGCCCAAGACATGCCTTAGAGGCATTCTTTCCATCCAAGGAGAAAGGCTAGGCGCAACATGCAAGAGGTATTTGGCTAGGGTAAGGGTTTGGGTGCATGTAGGGTTTATGAGATAAGGAAAGTCTCTAAGACTTTACCATAAACATCTCCCTACTTCTCATATGCGCTCAAGCTCTTTCCAAAAGAGTCCTCAAGCCATATCAGCCCCAATACTTACCATAGAGACAAGATACCATGAATGGATGAAGGGGGAGGTGCCACTTCCTTCCAAAGGAAGCAACTTATGCCACCCACACCCCATTATGCCCCTAGGCGCCAATGGGGTTGGGTTTCTCCCCATTATACCCTTTTAAGCCAATTCCCTCTTCATGACAACTTATTATTGGGCCTCATTGGATAATGAGCTAGCCCAAACTTCATGGCATGGGTTGATTAAGCCATTGGATCCAATCCAATGCAACCCTAATCCAAATGTGACAAATTAAGGTCAATTTCGGGTCAACCTGCCAAAAATGAAGTTTGGCTCCAATAACTTTCTTCCAACTCATCAGGCCCATTGGCGCTGATGAAATCTTCCAAATGGATCCAAGTTATCCAATAACTTGATCCAAAGGCTTCTGATTAAAGCAACGTCAAGAGTCTATTGCGTGTGACCCCGTAGGATCCATATGACGATGGCAATGATGTAAACATCATAAGTAGTGAGGGGTATCTAGCAACACATTACTACTACCCATGTCATAGGACTTAAGTCATTATGGCAACAACTCCTAACAAGCAACGAGGATTCCCATTGCATTACAGATCCCTTTGCCTAAGCTGATATCCTGCCATTGGATTAGTCTCAAGTTTATTATCCAATGCATTGGTCATGACTCAACAAGTGTGGCCACACTTTCCTGTCATGCACCAATAAGGTGGGGCGCCCCGTGGTGGATATCATGCTTCCTCGGAAGGAAGGGGCAAATCCTACTATTGGTCATCCATGTCTCTACGTGACTTATGACATGCCCAATGACAGTCGTTTTGATCTCCCAATTACGGAGAGACATAAGACTGTATTAAAGCATACCCTTCATCAAGTCTAGACATGAATACCTCAAGTCTAAGGATCAATGCAAACCTCTTGCATGTGAGATTGACTCGTTGACTAGACAAGTCAATCCTCACGGTGGATCACTCCAGTGCATCCAATGCACCTGTATGTCTGCGTTACTGTGCCCTGCACCTAACCAGCCCATACACCAGTCTCACATGTACCAAAGCTGTCCCATATCTGCTAAGGTACCTTGACTGGGGATAGCTTGTGAGAATGGATCCAATCCAAACTCCTGGGACATTATATATGCAATTTAATACATCAACGCAGGTAAAGCAATCTGCATAATAACGACCATGCCTTTATTGATTATATCAATTTCATTAATTCTATCAAAGTACATTCAAGCAATGCCTGACCATGTCCATACATTGTTCTGTAGGGCATATACACCAACAATGACCTAATAAGGAAACTACAGGGTGCACTAGGGCTTATTCAAGGCAATCGGAAAAAGTGCAAATAAGGAAAAAAGGGTGACCTAGGAGGAAAGGCCATATCTGATGGGCTTCCTCCTAGCCCTTCCAGACCTTCTAGGGGCAGGGTTGGCCTCTCCATCAGGAGGTCCCTCATCATAGCCATCATGGTATTCATCTGACTTTGCATAGACTCAGGCTCCTCAGCTTGTTGATTGTTCCTCGTGCGAACAACCATGGTGAATGGTGGTATGGGTTTGGCACAGAGGAACTAGGTGCCAACAAACAATCAACTTATGGACTAACAAACAGCAACACCACTTGTCAATGATTGTTGAGTACAGCAATAGATTATGAGCATGTGTTCTTGGGCAGTTATAGATGGTAACAAGCAGATATACAAAATTAGTAGCCAGTAGTAGGCAGGAAAAATGCAGGAAATCGAGAAGCCACAAAACTGGTAAGCTACAATAATGCAGTAATGAAACTATCAGCAGAGCAGGGTTTACAACTTCAGCAGGTGTTAATGGTTTTAAACTACTATAAGATGTGAATGCAGCAGTATTCAAGAGATTCAAGTCACAAGAATTACTCGACACTAATTCAGCAAGTGTAAGATCCAAGGATCTTAAGTCCTGGTAAGCATTATTTTGATTTAAATAAACTCGTTGGCTGTGATATTTTGTTCATGATTTAAATAAAATTATTGACTGTGATATTTTTCTATGTATTGGTTGTTAATTTATAGTTAATTAATTAGAGATTATTGGTTGTTAATTTTGTTGGACGTTAATTAGCTTAATGGATGTTAAATTTAATTAGTTAACTAGCTTATTGGATGTTAGTTTAACCCTTATTGGATTTTCACTTAAACTATGGGTTATTGGGTTACACTTAAATTAGATGGATATTAGATTTAAAATTCGAATTAGTTAGTTAAATGGGTTAAACCCTATTTGAATTATGATTAACGGGTTTAAAATTGGATAAACCAAAATTTTAGATGGGTAATCTCGGTTAGGGTAGGAAATTGGTGTTTTTGGCTTGGGAGAAATTTTGGGCAACGGCTTGAGAAGAAGTGGCGATTCTTGAAGAGTTCTTGAGGCGATTTTCTCCATCTTCTTCCCTTGGCGAATTTTCCTTGAGGTGAAGAAACTTCCTTGGCGAGTTCTTGGAGACTCTTTGGGCGGTTTAAAGGCTTTAGACGATTTCTTTGTAGAGGATTTTCACCTTGGTGTTCACGGTTAAGAGGTGAGTGGGGTGTTTTAATCGATTTCTAGCAATTTGGTTGTGTTAATTGATGCATTAGATTGATTAGAAATTTTACCATGTTAAAAACCGAAAACTCAAGACTTCTCCTTGTTATAAAACGAAAGTTGCAAAAGTATATTTATCATGGAAACCGAATTTAGGATATTTCTTCATGAGATTCTTGTTAACTAAGGTTTAACTTAAGTTGGAAACTTTATCATGCTAAAAACCGAATTAAGATGTATCTTCCTGAAAACCGAAATTTTGTATAGGTGTATATCTCATGAAAACCGAAACTTGTAGCATGAAATTTAAGGTATTTTATAGGGAATTTTGGTAGCATTAAATCATTGATTTTTGAGTATGAAATTCCTGTTAACTAGGTATTTTATAGGGAAATTTGGTAACATTAAATCATTGATTTTTGGTAGCATGAAAATCTTGTTAACTAAGGTTAATATTTTAAGTAGATATTATGTTTGAAACCGTGGGCTATATATATATCTGTTGAATTTTAATCTTATGTTAAATGTTTGAATGCCCTGATAATTGCCAGTAATGCTAATAATTTATGGTCATGTATTTTTATTGGAGAAATTTGGGTGATAACATAGCAAAGTTAGACTGAACTAATCAGCATGAAATCTAAGGACTACACTACTATGTGATTATGTGATTTTTATTATGTGATGTGATTATGTGATTTTTATTATGTGATGTGATTATGTGATTTTTATTATGTGGTGTGATTATATGATTTTTTATTATGTGATTATGTGATTCACGAATGTTATGTGTTGTGGTCATGGAATAGTTAGGACTAAGGCTAAGTGTTACCTTAAACTCAAGAGGATAGTCTATATGTGATATGTTAAGGGTTTGAATTTCAGCCCTGTATTGTGATATGTGAGGGGGTTGTTGTTCAGCCTGCCTAATGTGATTATTGTGATAAAAGAGGGGGTTGTTGTTCAGCCTGCCTGTTGTGATTATTGTGATGACTATCCTAGAGTCTAGTTGACACTTAGGAGTCCACCGTTGTGAAATAAGATATAAGATGTGTCTATTGTTGTCCAGTAGGAACCCTTTGGGAGAACGGGTGATATAAGACGCAAAGTGCCATGTCTTGGTCAGACAGGGGCCACCTCTTGATGTCATCACTCTTAGACGCTTAGATTTTTCTGTTATGGGGTGATCGTAGAGCAAAGTGCCACGTCGTGACCTGGCGGGGGCCACCTCTTGAATCTACACACCGTCCATCTATATGTTGCATGTGATTTGCAGTCTCCCAGTGCTTAGGCCAAAGCCGGGTTAGACCATAATGGTCACTACTGAATATGCTGGACAACTAGGTTAATTAAGTGGTTGGTATGTTTAGTTGGTTTAGAGTATAGCTCTAGAACCCTGGTTACCCTATGGTGACAATGATGTCTTAGCAGTGTACACCTGACTGTTTTATATGAGGTCTGTTCTTTAACTTTGTTGAGTTCTGTGCTTTAATTATTGTTATATGTTGACACGATATTCTGTTATATGTTTTTTTAAAGTTATACGTTTTTAAAATAATCTGCATATATTTTTGAGTGTATGTTATGGATGGTCGATTTAGACTATCCACTCACTGGGCTGTGTAGCTCACCCCTCACTATTTACAGGCATAGAGCAGGGGCGTAATTCTTGAGTTAGCATTGGCGTGGATATTATGCTAGTCTGCCGTTTAAGAATTTTTGTGCTTAATTGTCTGGGGCCGGTTGTGGCCGAACCATACGAATTATATGAACTATATGAACTATGTGAACTATGTGAATTATGAGAACTTGTGTTGCCAGTGTGGCTAAACTATGTGATATTATGTTGCCGGTTGTGGCAGTTTTAAGAGTTTGATTTTTGTGTCACCGCGGGCTTTGGCCTGGTTTCGGTGTTTGGTATGAGTTTATAAAATCGATTTTTTGGCTTTGCTTTGAATTTCGAATCGAATTGTATTTATGCCATCGGATTTGATATAACTGTTGCCTTGCATATGTCTAGTGCAAGGATTGCGTGGTGGCAGGTACATTTATGAAATTTGTGTTTCTTGGAGATTGTATGTATGAATTTTAGAAAATTTCAGATCGTGATTTCCTGAACTTGGTTTTACCTAGCATGTGCGTCGATCTTGTATGATAACATCCTGTATCTTTCATGACTTGTGTTGCTTGTTTGGGGTTAAGATAACGGGATGTGACAGAATGGTATCAGAGCAGTTGGCTAGCTAAAACATAGTTCTGGGGAAAACATGTTTGTGTATTGCTAGACACCAGATAGGTTTATGTTTGCTTTCCTGACTTTAGTGTGTGTGTGTAGAAACTTAAGATGGTGCGAACTAGATGAAATGCTAGCGGCGAGGATGAGCAGACCCCGAATTTCTCAAGGGCTATTGAGGCTCTGACAGGCATGGTACAGCAACAGGGTGCCATGATTGAGAGGCAAGCTCAGATGCTGCAGCAGCAACAGACTCAGCATCAAGAAGCGCAACAACAGCTCTTGCAGCAGTTGACTCAGGAGAGACCCCAGACTACTACCCGGGCGGTGGGGGATGACTCTCAAGAGGGAGCTCACCGGAGCTATGCCTCACTTGTGAGTGAATTCCAGAAACTGGGTCCTAGTTCTTTTTATGGGGGCTCAGAATCAAGTACTGCAGAGAACTGGCAGTTGGTCTTGGAAAAGATTTTCCAAGTTATGCGTTGCTCGGATGAGGACAAGCTGTGTCTGGCCACCTATATGATGTGTGGTGACGCAGATGAGTGGTGGAAGGGCGTTGTGAGGCTAGCTGAAGAAAAACATGAAACAGTGGATTGGCCCTACTTCTTGTCTCGATTTAACGAGAAGTACTTCCCTGATAGCTTGGTGGAGGACCGAGAGGTGGAATTTATTCACCTGGAGCAGGGTGATATGACTGTGGACCAGTATGAGTTGCGGTTCACTAAGTTGGGAAAGTATGCCCCTCACCTGATAAACACTGAAAAGAGGAGGGCTACTAAGTTTCTCAGAGGTCTCAGATGGGACATTAGGGAGCAGGTTGGTGCTCAACACTTGGAGACTTACGTTGAGACTGTTGGGCGAGCACGCACCATAGAGAGATATATATCTGAGAGGAGTTCTAATGCTGCCGCGACTGTGATTCCTGCAATTGAGGCGACAGTTCCTCAGTATGGTAATGGCGGCAAGGGTAAGAAGTACCCTAAGCATAAGGACTACAAGAAGAGCAGGTATAAGCCTTACTCTTACAAGGCACCGCAGCAGTTCAGGGATGTACCGCAGCAGTCCAGGGATGCAAGGGATGTAAGGAACAGTAACACAGAGGACCGAACTTGCAATTATTGTGGGATCAAGGGACATCTAATGAAGGACTGTTATAAGAAGAATGGTGTATGCTTCAGGTGTAAGAAACCTGGGCACATGGTCAAGGACTGCAAAGAACCAGAGATGCAGCAGAGAGACGCAGATAAGCCTACAGTCCAGACCCGAGTTTATGCTGTGGCTGAGAAGGATACACGAGCTTCCCGATCCGTCGTGGAAGGTACCTTATTTGTATTTGATCAGTTAGCTCGCATCTTATTTGACCCTGGTGGAAATTTATCTTTTGTATCTGTTAAATTTGCTGCATGTTTACCGGTGTTGCCTAAGGTGATGAATTATGTTGTGTCTGTAAGTACTCCCTTAGGAAAATCATTATCTACAGACACTGTTTGTGCTAATTGTGTAGTGCATGTAGAGTGTTATGAGTTTCTTGTGGATCTAATCCTTTTAGACATGCAAGATTATGATGTCATCCTAGGTATGGATTGGTTATCCTCACATCATGCCACTGTGGATTGCTTTGAGAAAGTAATCACCCTGAATTTACTTGATGGAAATCGGATTTTTGTGAGAGGTCTAGTGTCAGACCAAGGACCACATGTGATATCTTTCCTACAGGCCAGGAAGTTGCTTGCTAGTGGGTGCAAGGGTTATCTTGCACATGTTAAGGTGCAGGATGATTCTACTTCTGATTTGACTCAGATGGCGGTGGTGAAAGAGTTTCCTGATGTGTTCTCTGAGGAATTTTCAGGCTTGCCACCAATTAGAGAAGTAGAGTTTGGCATTGAGTTGGCGCCAGGTACGGCACCTATCTCCAGAGCTCCTTACCGTATGGCTACTTCAGAGTTGGCCGAGCTTAAGAAACAACTGGAGGAATTGCTAGAGAAATGGTATATCCGGCCTAGTGCTTCTCCCTGGGGAGCGCCAGTGCTGTTTGTAAAGAAGAAAGATGGAACCCTGAGGATGTGTATAGACTACAGGCAACTGAACCAAGTGACTATCAAGAATAAGTATCCTCTTCCCAGAATTGATGATCTATTTGATCAATTACAGGGAGCGACAGTGTTATCTAAGATTGACCTGAGATCAGGGTATTACCAGCTTAGGGTCAAGGATGAGGATATATTTAAGACTGCTTTCAGGACCAGGTATGGGCATTTTGAATTTCTAGTCATGCCTTTTGGACTGACGAATGCACCTGCTGTCTTCATGGATTTGATGAATAGGGTATTCCATGAATTACTTGATTCTTGTGTGGTAGTCTTCATAGATGATATCTTGGTGTATTCTCAGACTACTTCAGATCATGTCAGTGACTTGCGCAGAGTGCTGGAGATTCTGAGGAAGAATCGATTATATGCCAAGGCTAGTAAGTGTGAGTTCTGGCTAGAGAAGATCAGTTTCCTGGGGCATGTGATTTCTGGTCAGGGGGTGTCTGTGGATCCTGTTAAAGTGCAAGCCATCCTTGATTGGGGAAGACCGACTAGTGCTACTGAGATCAGAAGTTTTCTGGGTCTAGCAGGTTACTACCGGAGGTTTGTTGAGGGATTCTCCAAGCTGGCGGGTCCTTTAACTAAATTGACCAGAAAGGAGGCCAAGTTTATTTGGGATGACAAGTGTGAAGAGAGCTTTCAGGAGCTGAAGAGGAGGTTGACTAGTACACCGATCCTCATTATTCCTAGTGATGGGGAAAGGTTTACTGTTTATACGGATGCTTCAGGCAAAGGGTTGGGTTGTGTCTTGATGCAGAAGGGTTTTGTGGTAGCCTATGCTTCGAGACAACTGAAGGAGTATGAGTTGAACTACCCTACTCATGACTTAGAGTTGGCGGCCGTAGTCTTTGCCCTGAAGATATGGCGTCACTATTTGTTGGGTCAAGAGTTTGATCTGTTCACTGACCACCAGAGTCTCAAGTACATCTTCACTCAGAAGGAGTTGAACATGAGACAGAGAAGATGGATGGAGTTGATCAAAGACTATGACTGTTGGGGTATGCCCTTAAGGCTAATGTTTGAAGCCTATGGGAATGTATCTGTATCATGTAATAAACTGTTATGTTTATAAAGGCATGGTTGTTATTCCGTTAGCTACATTGTCTGCTGCAATATATGTTCTTCTGAATAATGTCTCAAAGCTGTTCAGCTAGGCTGACATGCTATAAGTCCTTAGTCGAGATATCTTGGTGAACATGAGACAGCCTTGATATGTTTGAGACTAATATGTGTTCTGATCTTATAGGATGCTTCGAGCATGGAATAAGATGTAGACTCATAGGTACATTGGATGTACTGGACTGACCCTACAAGGATGTTCAATTGTTTGTCACAATGTGAATATTCCTTGAATGTGACAAGTGGCACATTTCCTCTGACTTGAGATCACTTGTGTTTTCTAAATGATGATTGTCATTGTTTTGAGATAGTTCAATATCATTTGAAACATAATGATTATAGACTATCTTGGATGGTGAGCTTGAATCAGGTTAGGGCACTAGTGATAGACATAGGATTGCCGTCTCCTCGTTTAAGGAGTGTGATGTTCTAAAGGGGCCCCCTGGATGAGATGATTGAGAGAGTGTATGGCCATACCCAGATGACTGTGTTCATCTGATCTAATCATGCTCATCATATTGGAGTTACAAGCTTGACAGGCTTGTCCAATAAGAACATCCAGTGGCAAAGGAAATTTGCATGCCTTGTGAATTGGATTCACACTTGTGCTGTATTTTGGGTGTAGTCTTGGAAGACTCTTTCCTTTATATCGGGAGACAGTGATGTGTTGCTAGATACCCCTCACTGATCGTGATAATGAGAATTATCGTTACCGACATTTAGAGGAAACCCTCAGGGTCACACAATTTGATGATATGGCTTACTTAAGTCAGATCGTGTGGACTGAATTGTTTGGGTTCAGTTTAAAGGGATTTAATCTCTGATTGTAAGTGAGATCTGGTCTGATCATGTTTGATTGATTAGGGCTTGAGATCGGTAAGCTTCGATCGAGAGAATGGATGCTCGATCGGTGAGATCAGGAGCATCAGGAGATGAACGGTTAGATCTGGAGCCTTAGGGTTTATTTGAGATCTAGACCATAATGCTTGGGTTAATTGGTCTTGGACCAAACCGAATTGAACTAGCTCGTTAAGGTGAGCGCATGGTTCAATTTAAGAGAAGTTTGCGATTGGGGTAAACCCATGATCGCAAGTGGAAGTGTGACTTTCTATTTTTAGAAAGCATGATCACTTACGTGACCACGCCTCTTGTTTTTCTCTTCCTCACGCTTTTGTCGCCGCTCAAGCATTCGAGGCTTGCACTCTCGTGAGGACAGGGGCTTGACGAGAAGAGGAGAAAAGCATCGCCAAGTAATCATCTCTCCTTCCCTTTCCATTCGATCAAGGATACTTGGACGATCCTTGCTAGCACAAGGGACGACAAGAAGAAGCGCATCTTCATCTTGTGTGTGACGATTTGGAGAAGATCTTCTTTGGTCTTTGCTTCCAAGGCGCCATCCAATCGATGGCCATGGTATGAATCACATCCTATTTATTTAAGCTTTCAAAGTTGATCATCTTATACATGCTTTGCGACTCTTGAAACCCCCCTTCCGCTGCTATATTCCCTTATATGCGCCATGCTGGGTTTCGCCCCCCTCTCGAAAGGGGTCCCTACAATGACTTCTCTATTCAGTATCAGGCTGGAAAGGCCAATGTAGTGGCGGATGCACTGAGCAGACATCCAGTTACTTCAGTAGCTGCTTTACGGGTCAGTGAGTGGCAGTTACTGCAGGAGTTCAGAGATCTCAGGATCAGTGTTACTCCTAGAGTTCAGTCTGGATATGTGGCTTTCCTCAGAGTACAGTCTGCTTTGTTGCAAAAAATCAGAGATCAGCAGTCAGTGGATCCGAAATTAGTTCAGACCAGGGATAGTTTGGTTGCGGGTACAGTTCAGGATTTTAGCTTGTCTGATGATGGTGTTCTTCGGTTTCGTGGAAGGGTGTGTGTCCCTGAGGAACCGAGCTTGAGGAAAGAAATATTGGAGGACAGCCATAACTCCAAGTATTCTCTACATCCTGGTGTAACTAAGATGTATCAGGACCTCAAGAAAAGTTTTTGGTGGCCGGGTATGAAGAAAGAAGTATTTGATTTTGTCTCTAGGTGTTTAACCTGTCAGACTGTAAAGGCTGAACATCAGAAACCTGGTGGTTTGTTACAGCCTCTTCCTATTCCTGAGTGGAAGTGGGAATGCATCAGTATGGATTTTGTGTGTGGTTTGCCCAGAACCAGATTGGGTCATGATGCTATTTGGGTGATTGTTGATAGACTCACTAAATCAGCCCATTTTCTTCCGATCAAGATGACTTATCCTTTAGAGAGACTGGCTAGATTGTATATTGATGAGATAGTCAGACTGCATGGAGTGCCTGTTGATATTGTGTCTGATAGGGACTCTCGATTTCTGTCCAGATTTTGGAAGAGCTTACAGGAGGGTTTGGGTACTAAGTTGAGTTTTAGTACAGCATACCATCCTCAGTCTGATGGCCAGACGGAGCGTACTATCCAGACTCTAGAAGACTTATTGAGAGCTTATGTGGTTGATTGGAGTTCTGAGTGGAATCGGGATCTATCTTTGATAGAGTTCACTTATAATAATAGCTTCCACTCCAGTATTCAGATGGCTCCATATGAGGCTTTGTATGGAAGAAGGTGTAGGACTCCCTTGTGTTGGGAGGAAACTGGTGACAGAATGATTTTGAGATCTGATGCAGTTCAGGAGACTACTGATAAGGTCAGAGAGATACAGAATAAACTGAAGATTTCTCGGGACAGACAGAAGAGTTATGCTGATGACCGTCGTCGTCCCTTGGAGTTTATGGTAGGGGATCATGTTTTCTTAAAGGTGTCACCTACTAAGGGTGTTATGAGGTTTGGCAAAAAGGGCAAGTTGAGCCCTAGGTTTGTAGGCCCTTTTGACATTATTGAGAGAGTTGGTCCAGTGGCTTACCGGTTAGCTTTACCTCCTGCTATGGATCATGTACATAATGTGTTTCATGTTTCTGCGTTGAGGAAATATCATCCTGATCCATCTCATGTGTTGGAGTTGGAACCTCTTCAGATTCAGAGTGATTTGACCTTTGAGGAAAGACCTCTCCGGATTGTTGATAGAAAGGATAAAGTTCTGAGGAACAAGTCTATACCTTTGGTAAAGGTTATCTGGGGAAATCAGTCGGTTGAGGAGGCGACATGGGAGGCTGAAGCTGATATGAGAAAGTTTTATGCTTATCTCTTTGATGATATGAATTGAGCTTTAGAGGACTAAAGCTTTATAAGGAGGGAGGGATGTAAGATCCAAGGATCTTAAGTCCTGGTAAGCATTATTTTGATTTAAATAAACTCGTTGGCTGTGATATTTTGTTCATGATTTAAATAAAATTATTGACTGTGATATTTTTCTATGTATTGGTTGTTAATTTATAGTTAATTAATTAGAGATTATTGGTTGTTAATTTTGTTGGACGTTAATTAGCTTAATGGATGTTAAATTTAATTAGTTAACTAGCTTATTGGATGTTAGTTTAATCCTTATTGGATTTTCACTTAAACTATGGGTTATTGGGTTACACTTAAATTAGATGGATATTAGATTTAAAATTCGAATTAGTTAGTTAAATGGGTTAAACCCTATTTGAATTATGATTAACGGGTTTAAAATTGGATAAACCGAAATTTTAGATGGGTAATCTCGGTTAGGGTAGGAAATTGGTGTTTTTGGCTTGGGAGAAATTTTGGGCGACGGCTTGAGAAGAAGTGGCGATTCTTGAAGAGTTCTTGAGGCGATTTTCTCCATCTTCTTCCCTTGGCGAATTTTCCTTGAGGTGAAGAAACTTCCTTGGCGAGTTCTTGGAGACTCTTTGGGCGGTTTAAAGGCTTTAGACGATTTCTTTGTAGACGATTTTCACCTTGGTGTTCACGGTTAAGAGGTGAGTGGGGTGTCTTAATCGATTTCTAGCAATTTGGTTGTGTTAATTGATGCATTAGATTGATTAGAAATTTTACCATGTTAAAAACCGAAAACTCAAGACTTCTCCTTGTTATAAAACGAAAGTTGCAAAAGTATATTTATCATGGAAACCGAATTTAGGATATTTCTTCATGAGATTCTTGTTAACTAAGGTTTAACTTAAGTTGGAAACTTTATCATGCTAAAAACCGAATTAAGATGTATCTTCCTGAAAACCGAAATTTTGTATAGGTGTATATCTCATGAAAACCGAAACTTGTAGCATGAAATTTAAGGTATTTTATAGGGAATTTTGGTAGCATTAAATCATTGATTTTTGAGTATGAAATTCCTGTTAACTAGGTATTTTATAGGGAAATTTGGTAACATTAAATCATTGATTTTTGGTAGCATGAAAATCTTGTTAACTAAGGTTAATATTTTAAGTAGATATTATGTTTGAAACCGTGGGCTATATATATATCTGTTGAATTTTAATCTTATGTTAAATGTTTGAATGCCCTGATAATTGCCAGTAATGCTAATAATTTATGGTCATGTATTTTTATTGGAGAAATTTGGGTGATAACATAGCAAAGTTAGACTGAACTAATCAGCATGAAATCTAAGGACTACACTACTATGTGATTATGTGATTTTTATTATGTGATGTGATTATGTGATTTTTATTATGTGATGTGATTATGTGATTTTTATTATGTGATGTGATTATATGATTTTTTATTATGTGATTATGTGATTCACGAATGTTATGTGTTGTGGTCATGGAATAGTTAGGACTAAGGCTAAGTGTTACCTTAAACTCAAGAGGATAGTCTATATGTGATATGTTAAGGGTTTGAATTTCAGCCCTGTATTGTGATATGTGAGGGGGTTGTTGTTCAGCCTGCCTAATGTGATTATTGTGATAAAAGAGGGGGTTGTTGTTCAGCCTGCCTGTTGTGATTATTGTGATGACTATCCTAGAGTCTAGTTGACACTTAGGAGTCCACTGTTGTGAAATAAGATATAAGATGTGTCTATTGTTGTCCAGTAGGAACCCTTTGGGAGAACGGGTGATATAAGACGCAAAGTGCCATGTCTTGGTCAGACAGGGGCCACCTCTTGATGTCATCACTCTTAGACGCTTAGATTTTTGTGTTATGGGGTGATCGTAGAGCAAAGTGCCACGTCGTGACCTGGCGGGGGCCACCTCTTGAATCTACACACCGTCCATCTATATGTTGCATGTGATTTGCAGTCTCCCAGTGCTTAGGCCAAAGCCGGGTTAGACCATAATGGTCACTACTGAATATGCTGGACAACTAGGTTAATTAAGTGGTTGGTATGTTTAGTTGGTTTAGAGTATAGCTCTAGAACCCTGGTTACCCTATGGTGACAATGATGTCTTAGCAGTGTACACCTGACTGTTTTATATGAGGTCTGTTCTTTAACTTTGTTGAGTTCTGTGCTTTAATTATTGTTATATGTTGACACGATATTCTGTTATATGTTTTTTTAAAGTTATACGTTTTTAAAATAATCTGCATATATTTTTGAGTGTATGTTATGGATGGTCGATTTAGACTATCCACTCACTGGGCTGTGTAGCTCACCCCTCACTATTTACAGGCATAGAGCAGGGGCGTAATTCTTGAGTTAGCATTGGCGTGGATATTATGTTAGTCTGCCGTTTAAGAATTTTTGTGCTTAATTGTCTGGGGCCGGTTGTGGCCGAACCATACGAATTATATGAACTATATGAACTATGTGAATTATGAGAACTTGTGTTGCCAGTGTGGCTAAACTATGTGATATTATGTTGCCGGTTGTGGCAGTTTTAAGAGTTTGATTTTTGTGTCACCGCGGGCTTTGGCCTGGTTTCGGTGTTTGGTATGAGTTTATAAAATCGATTTTGTGGCTTTGCTTTGAATTTCGAATCGAATTGTATTTATGCCATCGGATTTGATATAACTGTTGCCTTGCATATGTCTAGTGCAAGGATTGCGTGGTGGCAGGTACATTTATGAAATTTGTGTTTCTTGGAGATTGTATGTATGAATTTTAGAAATTTTCAGATCGTGATTTCCTGAACTTGGTTTTACCTAGCATGTGCGTCGATCTTGTATGATAACATCCTGTATCTTTCATGACTTGTGTTGCTTGTTTGGGGTTAAGATAATGGGATGTGACAGCAAGTGTCAGACTAGGCAGATGGTAATCCACAGTACACAGTTATTTCAGCCAACAGTGATGGTGCAGAAAAAGGCTAATACAATTTTTCAGCAAATTCTTGCTCTTAACACAAATAGCAGCAGTCAGAGAAGAATAAACCAGAGAGTTATGAGCAAGAAACCAATCAGCGAGAACTATCAATGAAAAACCAGTTACGCAAGGCAGAGTGCAGAAAATTTCAGAATTTTCCAAGAGACAGGGAACTCAAAATTTCAGAAATTTTAGGGAAACAGAGAACACAACAGCAGAAAATTTCAGAAGTTATTTCGCACTAACAAAGAGCACCTAAAGATTGCTCTGATACCACTGATGAAGGACCAAATTCCTAACCCAAGGATCACCCTAGGTATGAAGCCCTATGCGCAAGAATAAGAGAAGGTTTGGGAAGAATGCACCCGGGCCCCCTAAGGGAAAGGGGGCCGAACTCCATTTGACCTCTCCAAGATAGTGAGTTTCGTTAGAGGATCTTCCAAGTATTGATGAAGGCCTCTCAATGCCACTCCCCTTCAAATCCGAGAGAAGACTGGCTGGAAACTTGGAACCGGCAATGGAACAGTACACAACCCTGGTAAGGAACAGTAGCGCAGCTTATGGTGATGGGGGGAGAATGATCGTCAGTGAAGCGTGGGAGCGATGGGAGGCATGGTAACCAGGGTGGAGAGCAAGCTCAACTCAAGAACAACACAAGGGTTTTCAGTTTCAGAATATTTCAATTAAGTGCCAAAGTGAAACAATACAGTCTTAAAACCTATCCCTCATGCTTGCATCTTGTGACTCTTGACATTCCGTTGGTTGCATGGTGACACATGTTGGACGATTTTGAGTGTGGTTGACGTCAGCTTTCTCCATGCGCATTCAGAAATTGGTAGCAGTTGGAAGGGCTGTTGGTAAGTAGTCTTGATGGATTGGATTAGCATATTTGTAGCCATTGGAGTGATTGTTGGTATGTGATAATGGGCTGAGCTTGTAGCTTGAATTCCCGGTGGACTTGATGCTCTTCAACTGCTCGCCGGATTATCGATTTACAGCCATTGGTAGAGCTGCTGGCAAGTGATTTTGATGGGCTAGATTTGAGTGTAGTTTTGACTTCAATCGGTATTGATGTTGACTGTTGTTGACCCGGATGAGGTTGTTCTTCATAGTGTGAGTGTCACGGTCACATAACAATGAGGGAGATAGGTGCCTGTTTTGTGCAATACATGTGTGTAAGAACCTAGGCTAAAACAACCTACTACATCCACTAAAAGAAAACAAAGACTTCAAATAAAACCTAGGCTAATCCTACCTACAACATCAAACACAAGTGCTGAAAGTAAATATAGTTTGTAGCAACATTACAATCACATGAAATGCAAAAGGTTGACAAGTTCACAAAATTGGACAAAGTCCCAAAATAGTCAAGTAGCTTAGATGTTCATCCCATATCGAATTGGGGTCTTCTTGAGCCTTGTGGATCTTCTCGGCAATGTCCCTACATCATAAATCCTCGGGGCTTATATCACTAAACTCGGATAAGAGGGCTACAACTTTGGCTGGAGGTGCCGCATCCACAGAAGATGATGGTTCCTATGCCTCGCGGAACATCTGCGCGTAAACTACCTTGGTCTCATTCGCTTCACGCATGAGCATGAGGGTGGGCATAAGGGAGACCACAGCGGGTGCAGGAGACATAGACTTGGGCAGGACAATCAGGCCCTTGGACAGGGATGCCCGCAACTCCTTGGTTGGAGCTGGGATTAGACGAATCTTCTGGTTATTGTGGTTCAATATAGAAGTGTTCGATCGGCCTTAATGGACCACATCCCTATCGTATAGCCAAGGGAATCCTAGGAGGACGTGGGCGACATCCATAGCCGCTACATCACACCACACTTTCTCATGGTAGTCCCCAAATACGATAGGAACTTGACATCGGTGGGTGACCGGGAGACTTGACGTGTCAACCCATGCGATCGAATAAGGTTTCGGATGTGGTTCGAGGGGGAGACCGAATCGAGTGATCGCGGTCCATGAAACAACCCTCTTATTTAGTAAATTACATCTTCATCATGATAAATTTGAACTGACGAAATCCTTATTCATATCTAGCTCATAAAAGTTAAAGTGAACGAAACCCTAGTCCTAGCTTTTCTCTCTGATAATTCCGTTTTTAGCTTCCAATTTCTTTTCTCACTACTTCGATTAGCCTAGATAGTAAGAAATTAGCTATTTAGTATTCGACAACGTAGGTCCCTGTAGATTCGATACTTTCTTTATTACTTCGAGTATCCGTGTACTTGCGGATCACAACAAGTTTTTGGCGCTGTTGCCGGGGACTACTTTTTCTTCGATTTCTCTTCCAATCGATCTCCTTTTGGTCTGAAACTTCTGGCACGTTGTCTCCTCCGTCAAACGAAGCTTCAGTATGAAAATTACGGCCAGAGAACGTCTGGATCGAGCGCGACGGTGAAACCCTAAGCGGCAGTGTGGATCGCGATTTCTCCCTCGACAGTGCCCGAAATTTGGGGCCTTTCATCTCCCCATAATCGTCCCGTCAAAAGCCCCCTTTTTGCTTCTTACGGTATCCAATTTAGTGTTCTGGATCGCCCACATCCTCTCCACAAAAATTGAGCGTTGAAGATGACCTGGGCGTCGCGTTCAGAACAGGAATTACAGCAGTGGAATTGTTTACGGTACTGCCGTAAAATCGTTCAAGTCTTCTGTTCTAATGTCGTCCGGGAATTACGGCACCGTAATCTGGTTTACGGTAGTGCCGTAAAATCGATTGAACTCTTTGTTCGCGAACATCTGGAAATTACGGCCCGTGTAGTTTCTTACGGTAGTGTCGTAAAATCGGACGAAGTTTATGTTCTAAAGTGCTCAAATATGGTACCGTAATATTGCTTACGGCGGTGTCGTAAAATTGGAAAAACTTTATGTTCAGAAATTCTTCAAAATATGGCAGGGCTCGGATTTTACGGTACTGTCTGGAATTACGGTACCGTAAAATAGATTACGGTACTGCCGTAATTTGCTGACTTGCTCCGTTTTGCATAAAATTTCTTGGGTGATCTCCTCTTGATTATGGGAATCCTTCTATGTATTTGATTTTGTTTGAAAATGCCTAAAAATAGTGCCTTTTTACTTGAAAATCATCAAAAACTGAAAAGTGTGTAGATTCTACAGATATTGATAGAATATGGCATAAAAACAAGCAAAGTTTGTGAATATGACATATAAATATCAATAAAATGGCATAGAAATCACGATGGATTTTGGTGTCATTAGACACCAAAATATATAGTATATTTTGTATCATTTTATATACCTTTTCATGCTAAATTGAAGATCTTTTGCTTATTTTTATGCTAAATTTATCAAATATTGCAAAATCTACTTCTATTTTGGTTTTTCATGATTTTCAAGTAAAAAGGCACTATTTTGAGGCGTTTTCGAGAAAAATCAAAGGCATGGAAAAGTTACCATCATCAAGAGGAGATCACTTGACAAATTTCATGCAAATCGAAGCAACCAACCAAAATACGGTAGTGCCGTATTCTATATTACGGAACCGTATTTCCATACGATACCGTAATATCATAGCACTGCCATAAATTGGTGGAATTTCTGACCAAAAGGTTTAATGAAAAATACGGCACTGCCGTAAAACTTAACACTGCCATATTTTGAAGCGCATTCAGAATAGAGATAATTCCTGATTTTACGGCACTGCCGTATTTTCCAGACGATTTCGACCAGAGAGTTCAGTTGATTTTACAGCAGTACCGTAAACCATTATATGGTGCAGTATTTGCCAGACAATTCATATCAGAGAATGCGAGCGATTTTACAGCACTGCCGTGAAATATTACACTATCGTATTTTCATTTTTGAACGTGACTCCATAGTCAATTTTGAAGCTCGATTTTTGGGAAGAAGATTGCGGACGATCTAGACCTTTAAATTTGATGCCGTAAGAAGAAGAAAGAGAGCTTTCGACGAGAGGATCACGAAGACACTAAATGCCCCAATTTTCATCAACTGTACAGGGAGAAATCGAGTTACACGCCGTCACCTAGGGTTCCGCCGTTGCGACAAATCCAGAGCATCTCCGATCATGAAATTCATACTGAAGCTTCGCCTGGAGGAGGAGACAACGTACCAGAAGTTTCATAATGAAAGGAGATCAATTGGAGGAGAAATCAAAGAAGAAGGAGGCGCCGCTACTGTTCATCGCCCTCCTTTGCAAATTACGGCTGTGTTTAATTTCACAGCCGTGGTGTATTTTCCTAAAACTTTTTTCCTTTGATTTTTGATCTTCTAAAATAATGGAATATTGTATTTTCTTCACCATGCTAGCTTAAACACTCTTTGGGACATGGGGGAGTAATTCCCTTTGATTTTCTTAATAACTAGATACTTTTTGCTTTCATCATGATTATTCTACTTTGATAATTTTACCTATGCGATTATTGCTCTAAGATTCTCCTTAGTTTGCTTTTTGTCATCATGATCTAGAGTTTTCACAATAAGGACCGAAAGGTAATTTGCTTGAGAACTTGGAACCCTAAAATTGATTAATAGGAACTCACCGTAAGAAATTAGGTTGAGTTCTTATTTCTTTATTTTAGTAGTCTAAATTGCCATGATGATAATGATGAACCTAGGATTGAGTTATTGTGTCAAACGTGGAGATCTTGCACGAAAGTGATGATCAGAACATTGGAGAACCATAGGTAGAACTTGTGTTGAGACTCGGATGCACGAAAGTGATCCTTGATTTTCCACTCGAGGCAATCAACTTAGACCTCGGATGCACGAAAGTGATCCTTGAGTTCTTTGTTTGATGATTTACTTATCATTAGCTTAGGATAAATCTTACACGAAAGCGAGGATTGGTCTCTTCATAGTTATTTGCATGAAAGTGAGTTAATCTCTTTACAAAGTAAATTATGCCTTTATCATAAAAGAATTTGATTGATGAATATCCTTATATATCTGGTCATGAAAACTAAAGTGAATGAAACCCAAGTTCCAATTTCTCTATGGTAGTATTTTCCCGTGTGTTTTCGATCTTTACTTTGCTTTTATTCGAGTGCCTAGATAGGAAGAAATCAATTATTTGGTACTTGACAACATAGGTCTCTATGGGTTCGATATCTTTTTTTATTACTTCGAGTATCCGTGCACTTGCGGAGATAACAACAAGTGTGGTAACTCAACAAGTTTTTGGAGCCGTATCAGGGGGTGACAAGTCCCTGTGCGCCATACAATAAGTTTTGGCTGCGACTTCTGAAATAAGTTTTGTTTACCTACTTGTTGGGATCAACAAGTTTTTGGTGCCGTTGCCGGGGACCTTAGTTTTGTCAATATTGAAGATATTGAGAATATTGCTAGACTATGTTTTATTTACTATTTTTGTATTTTTGTTTACTATTTTTATATATTATTAGGTTTTTATTTTCTGTTTATTTTTTATTTTTCTTGAAATCACTTGATCTATTTACTTTGTGTGCGCATGAGTCTTAGGTCAGGACCTCTTGTTCCATTGGATCCTGAAATTAACAAAACCCTTAGAGTGCGTAGGAAGTTGAGACTTGAAGAGAATTCACAAGAAACACAATAGGAGGAAGTGATAGTGATGGCTAATAATCAGAAATCACTTAGGGACTACGCAGCCCCTAATCCGCAAGAGATTTTCTCTAGCATTGCTAGACCTGTCATTGAGGCTAACAACTTTGAGATTAAGCCTACTTTTCTTTCTATGATACAACAGAATCAGTTTGGAGGATCTCCCTGGAAAGGGATAAGTTGGTTGGATCCAACTTACTGGATTGGTATATGAACTTGAGAATCGTGCTCAAGCTCGAAAGGAAGCTTTATGTCCTTGAGCGTCCTTTTCCTGAGCCACTTCCATGCTCGGCCTCAGCGGCTGAGAGGGATGCTTATGATAAGCATCAGGTTGATACTTTGGAGGTTGCTAACCAACATGTCACCTGAATTTAGAGGGTGATATGAATCAAAGAGTGCCTCTGAGATTATTTTTAATCTAAGGCAGCTCTTTGATGAATTGGTTGAGCTCAATCCTCCTAAAGTTGACATTCAGTGTGTTGAGCCGAAAGGCTTGACCAAGGAACTGAAATTAAAGATGGATATGATCAGGAATAATAGGTGCTATTTATGTGGAGGGCCACCTCACATGTTGAAAGACATGTTGCAACTTCAGAATGAGGAGAAGAAAGGCAAGGCCTTGTCTTCATGCTCAGGTATTTATGTTACTGAAGTCAACCTTTCTACTCCTATGACATGGGTATTGGATACCGCATGTGGAGCTCATATTTGTACAAATATGCAAAGGCACAGAAAGGGTAGATCGGTAAGGCCTAGAGAGATTGACCTACGGATAGGTAACAGGGCACAAGTTGCTGCTGTTGCTATAGGAGTTTCTCTCCCTGCCTTCTGGACTTCAGTTAAAGCTAGACAATTGCTATTATGTACCTTCCCTTACCAAAACATTTTATCCACTCCTTGCTTGGCAAAGAAAGGATTTATGTTTGAAATAAAAGAGAACTTATGTTCTTTTTCTTTTGCAAACATGTTTTATGGGAAGGGTACTTTGTGTAATGGTCCGTATGTCTTGGACATGGATAGCTCTATTTGTAACATAAATAATAAAAGGACCAAACTGAGTGGTTCAGTTGGTGCTTTCCTACGGCATTGTCGATTAGCCCATATAAACAAGAATCGCATTCGATAACTCCATGCAAATGGGTTGTTAGATTCGAGTTCCTTAGAGGAACTTGATACATGTGAGACTTGTTTATTAGGGAAAATGACAAAGGTGCCCTTCACCAAGACTGGTGAGAGGGCAGGAGGTTTATTAGATCTCATACATACTGATGTGTGTGGGCCTTTCAATAAAGAAGCCAGAGGAGGGTACAACTACTTCATCACATTTACTGATGACTTCAGTAGATATGGTTATGTCTATCTGATGAGACATAAGTCTGAATCCTTTGAGAAATTTAAGGAGTTTAGACATGAAGTAGAGAACCAGCTTGGTAGATCCATTAAGGCTCTTCGATTAGATCGTGGTGGAGAGTACCTGAGCGGTGAGTTCTTTGACTATCTGAGAGAGTGTTGGATCATATCCCAACTCACTCCTCCTGGAACACCTCAATGGAATGGTGTGTCTGAAAGGAGAAATCGAACTTTATTGGATATGGTTCGATCCATGATGAGTCATGCAACTCTATCTCCATCATTCTGGGGGTATGCACTAGAGACAGCTTCTCTAATACTGAACAACGTTCCATCTAAGAGTGTCTCCAAAATACCATACGAGATGTGGAGTGGGAGACGCCCTAATCTCACTTTTATCAAGATCTGGGGATGTGAGGCTTATGTCAAACGTCAGGATTCTAGCAAGCTAGAACCTAGATCTGATAAATGTGTGTTTGTGGGGTATCCTAAGGAAACTAAAGGATACTACTTGTAAGATCCAAGGATCTTAAGTCTTGGTAAACATTATTTTGATTTTGTTTAAAATTATTGACTGTGATATTTTTCTATGTATTGGTTGTTAATAGTTAATTAATTAGAGATTATTTATTTGATTATTGGCTGTTAATTTATGATAAATTATTATTGGTTGTTCATGATAAATTAATTAGGATTTATGGGTTGTAAATTGTAAGTTAATTAATTAGACCTTATTGGTTAATTAAATCCTTATTGGATGTTAATTAAATCCTTAATGGATTTCGTTAAGTGAATGGTTAGTGGATGGTTAAATTAATTGTTAATTATGAGTTTTTTTTTTGGGTTGGCGCTAATTGGGTTTGAAATTCAAATTTATTAGTTAAATGGATTAAACCCTATTTGAATTAATTGGTTAATGGGTTAAAAATTAAAAACCGAATTTTTAGTGGGTATTTCGGTTAGGGAAGGAAGAATTGACGATTTTTGGCTTGAGGAAATCTTGGGGCGGCTAGGGCAAGGAAGAAGGCGATCTTGGTATTCTTGAAGAGTTCTTGGCGATTTTCTCCATCTTCTTCCCCTTGGCGAATTTCCTTGAGGTGAAACTTCCTTGGTGAGTTCTTGGAGATCCTTTGGGCGACATCAAGGCTTTAGGCGAGTTTTTTTGGGAAGATTTTAACCTTAGTATTCTCGGTTTAAGAGGTGAGTGGAATGTCTTGTTTGACCTATGAATTTAGTTGTGTTTGTGACATGATACATTTGAGTTCTTGGAATTTCTACCATGTTAAAACCGAATTTAGGGGATGAAAACCAAAATTGAGATGTTCTTCCATGTAAACCGAATTCTTGATAATTTTCATGATAATCCGAAATCTTGATATAATTTATGATAAATTATTCATGACAACCGAAATTTGGTATTATTTATGAAAAACCGAAATTAACATGTTTACATGAGGATTATAAAGACAATTAC
The DNA here is from genome assembly GCA_027563935.2 of Costus lasius. Classification (NCBI taxonomy): domain Eukaryota; kingdom Viridiplantae; phylum Streptophyta; class Magnoliopsida; order Zingiberales; family Costaceae; genus Costus; species Costus lasius. Next base: position 56,386,315 of record CM050448.1, read on the forward strand.
ATGTTATAATTTTATGTTGATGTTATGGAATTTAGGTAGTTTTAAATTAGTGAATTTTGAGCATGACATTCTTGTTAACTAGAGTTTAAATTTTAAATAGTTGACATGTTGTAAAACCGTGGGTTATATGTGTTGTAATGATTTTTGGATGTGTGTTAATTACAATCCATGACTGTTTATTTAGGTGTGTAGCATGTTATTTAATTTAGGTGTGTAGCCTGTTATTTAATTGTTTGAGAAATTTGGGTGATAACATAGCAAGGTTTGACTAAACTAATCAGCATGAAATCTAAGGACTACACTATATTATGTGATATTCGAATATGAAATATTATGTGATATGTTATGTGATTTTCGAATAGTATGGGTTATGTGAATTTTGAATAATATGTGTTATGTGATGGATTATGTGAATTTTGAATATTATCTGTTATGTGTTGGTTAGGACTATGGCTAAGTGTAACCGTGTACTCATAGGATAGTCCTTATGTGATATGTTAAGGGTTTGAATTTCAGCCCGGTATTTGATATGTGAGGAGGTTGATGTTCAGCCTGCCTATTATGATTATTGTGATGGGGGTTGATGTTCAGCCTGCCCGATATGATTTTTGTGATGACTATCCTAGAGTCTAGTTGACACTTAGGAGTCCACCTTTATGAAATATGATATAAGATGTGTTTGTTGTCCAGTAGGAACCTTTTGGGAGAACGGGTTTTGACGCAAAGTGCCATGTCTTGGTCGGACAGGGGCCACCTCTTGATGTCATCACTCTCTTTTTGTGATATGGGGTGTCGTAGAGCAAAGTGCCACGTCGTGAACCGGCGGGGGCCACCTCTTGAATCTACACACAAGCCATCGATGTGTTTATGGGGTGTTTTAGAGCAAAGTGCCACGTCGTGACCTGGCGGGGGCCACCTCTTGATTCTACTCACTGTCCATGTTTATGTGTTGCACGAGATTTTGCCGCTCCCAGTGCTTAGGCCAAAGCCGGGTTAGACCATATTGGTCACTACTGAATATGCTGGACAACTAGGTTAACTAAGTATTGGTGTGTTTAGTTGGTTTAGAGTATAACTCTAGAACCTGAGTTTGTTTAGAACCTGAGTTTGTTATATGTTGGTGTGTACATCTGGCTGTTTATATGACTTCTGTATTTAATCTTGTTGTATATTGACATAATGTTCTGTTAAAGATTTTTAAAATAATCTGCCTATATTTTTGAGTGTATGTTATGGATGGTCGATTTAGACTATCCACTCACTGGGCTGTGTAGCTCACCTCTCACTATTTTCAGGCATAGAGCAGGGGCGCATTTCTTGAGTTAGCATTGGCGTGGACATTATGCTAGTTTGCTGTGATTATATTTAAGAACTTTTGTGCTTAATTATGAGGCCGGTTGTGGCCGAACTATATGAGTTATACGAACTATATGAATGATGTGAACTATGTGAATTTGTGTGAACCACGTGAACTATGTGAAATTTGTGTTGCCAGATTGTGGCAGTTAAATGAGTTTGATTTTTGTGTCACCGCGGGCCTCAGCCTGGTTTCGGTGTTTGGTATGAGTTTATAAAATCGACTTTGTGGCTTTGCTTTGAATTTCGAATCGAATTGTATTTATGCCATCGGATTTGATATAACTGTTGCCTTGCATATGTCTAGTGCAAGGATTGCGTGGTGGCAGGTACCCTTATGTGATTTATGAGATTTGTGTTTTGTGGATATTTATGTATGGGTTTGTGGAAATTTTCAGATCGTGTTTTCTTGAACTCGGTTTTACCTAGCATATGAATCGATCTTATATGAAACATCCTGTATCATTCATGAATTGTGTTGCTTGTTTGGGGTTAAGATAACGGGATGTTACACTACTTCTATGTCCCAACCGAGAACAAAGTTTTTGTTGCTCGGGGTGCTGTCTTTCTAGAGAAAGAAATTCTCATGAAAGAAGTTAGTGGGAGAAAGTTTGACTTGGATGAGGTCCAAGTGCAAGCACAAGACAAAGAGATGGAATCTAAGCCACCTGCACCGGTTGCTAGCCAACCTGAGGCTCAGACACTGGTCCCGCGTAGGTCTGGGAGAATTCGTCGTGCACCTGAAAGGTACGGGTTGCTGCCGACCCAACACGATGGGATCTTCATCATTGAGGATGAACCCAGAACCTATGATGAGGCGGTCAGTGGACCGGACTCCGAGAGATGGCTTGACGCCATGCGATTCGAGATAGATTCCATGTCGGCTAACCAAGTCTTGGATTTGGTTGAGCTGCCTGATGGGGTAAAACCCATAGGGTGTAAATGGGTCTTCAAGAGGAAGACAGACATGGATGGCAATATAGTTACCTATAAGGGTAGACTAGTGGCTAAAGGATATAAACAAGTCCACGGGGTGGACTATGATGAAACCTTCTCGCCAGTTGCCATGTTCAAATCCATTCGGATTCTGCTTGCTATAGCTGCATATCATGACTATGAGATATGGCAGATGGATGTGAAGACAGCGTTCCTTAACGGGAAGCTGACTGAGGATGTGTATATGTCACAACCTGATGGCTTCATCCATCCTGCAGAGGCTAATAAGGTGTGCAGGCTAAAGAGATCCATTTATGGATTAAAGCAAGCATCTTGAAGTTGGAATCTTCGATTTGATGAAGCCGTGAGAGATTATGGCTTTATCAAAAGCGAGGATGACGCCTGTGTATACAGAAAATTCAGTGGGAGCTTGGTGATTTTTCTGGTCTTGTATGTTGATGACATACGGCTCATCGGAAACGACATCCCTAGTCTTCAAGCTGTGAAAACATGGTTGGGGAAGTGTTTCGAGATGAAAGACTTAGGGGAGGCCACCTATATTCTAGGCGTAAGGATCTACCGGGATAGATCCAAGAGGCTCCTGGCCCTTGTCAGAGTACCTACATTGATAAGGTCTTGGAGAGGTTCAACTTGGAACAATCTAAGAAAGGATACCTTACAGTAAGACATGGCCTTACTCTCTCAAAAAGCCAGTGTCCTACAACACAGGCTGAGAGGGATGACATGAGTCGAATTCCTTATGCTTCGGCAGTAGGATCGATCATGTATGCAATGTTATGTACTAGACCAGATGTGGCATATGCTGTAAGCATAACCAGCCGATACCAATCCAATCTAGGTCTGCAGCACTGGGTGGCTGTAAAGAACATCCTAAAGTATCTGAGAAGAACTAAGGATTTGTTCTTGGTCTATGGGGGACAGGAAGAGCTCAGTATGCAGGGCTATACTGATGCATCATTCCAGTCTGACCCAGATGACTTTAGATCGCAGGCCGGCTATGTGTTCAAGATAAATGGAGGCACTGTATGCTTGAAGAGCTTCAAGCAATCCACCATAGCAGATTCTACAACCGAGGCTGAGTATGTGGCTACTTCTGAGGCAGCCAAGGAAGCTGTTTGGATAAGGAAGTTCTCATGTGATCTTCAGGTGGTCCCTAGTGCAATGGATCCCATTGAACTCTACTGTGACAACAATGGAGAAATTGCACAAGCAAAGGAATCACGGTCTCATCAAAGATCCAAACACATGCTCAGAAGATTTCACCTGATTAGAGAGATCATTGACAGAGGTGATGTCAAGATTAGTAGAGTTGACACAGAGAACAATCTGGCAGACCCATTGACCAAGGCTTTGGCACAGCAGAAGCATGATGGTCACGCTAGAGATATGGGTGTTGGTGTATATGCCCTAGGACCTAGTTTTGGTCAACTTATGTACTACTTGACACTGATATTTATATATCATTCTGGCATTGTCGTTATCATTGTTTGACTACACCTGCGATTTGTGTACTTACATGATAATGTCCCTGGAGACAGATTAGATCTGTGCTCGAATTATAATCCCCAGTCGATGTACCTTAGTGGATATGGGACAGCTATGGTACTTGTGAGACTGGTATGTGGGCTGGTTAGGCACGTGGTGCTAACGCAGACACATGGGTATATCATTGGGATATACTGGATAGACCCGCTATGAGGCTATGACTTGGTGTCATGAGTTATCCTCATAAGTGACAGGAGATGCATTGATCCCTTGACTTGAGGTCATTAATCGTTCTATATGGTTAGGGACTTGCTTTGATACAACCTAACACCTTGCCGTAGCTGGGAGGTCATAACGGTTGCTATTGAGCATGTCACGACCCATATGAGAAGATCAATGGACAGACATAGGATTTGCCCCTTCCCTAAGGAAGTATGATATCCATGGAGCTCCTTTATGGTTCTATGACTGAGAGTGTATGGCCATACCCAGGTAAGAACCTGTATTAGTCATAGCCATGTGATTGGATGAAAACAAGTGGTGACACACTTGTCCAATCGGATATCAGTACGGCAAAGAGACTGTAATGCATCTGTACCTAGTTGCGATGATGGGGATGTCGATGTCGATATCCATTCCAACGACCTGGGTAGCAGCGATTCACTGCTAGGTGCCACTCACTGCTTGTGATGACCTTTTGGTCAGCACTGCCAGCGTCAGAGGAACCTACAGGGTCGCACACCTTGATACTTGAGTTCTCGTATTCATCGGGAAGCCTTATGATCGAGTTATTGGTTAACTCGGATCTAATTGGGAGATTTCATCAGCGCCAATGGGCCTGATGAGATGGAAGAATGTTATTGGAGCCAAACTTCATTTTTGGCAGGTTGACCCGTATTTGACCATGGTTGGTCACATTTGGATTAGGGTTGCATTGGATTGGATCCAAGTGCTTAATCAACCTATGCAATGATGTTTGGGCTAGCTCATTATCCAATGAGGCCCAATAACAAGTTCTCATGAAGAGATGAGAGGCTAAAAGGGTATAATGGGGAGAAACATGAACCATTAGGCGCCTAGGGGCATAATGGGGTCATGTTGGCGCCTTTGCTTCATTATGGAAGTAAAGGGCGCCTCCCCCTCTCTTCCTAGGATGGAATGCATGCCTCTATGGCATTGCTTGTGGTGCAAGGCAAGGCCTTGGCGCACAAGGAAAGGCGTGGGAACAAAAGGTAAGGTTGAATGAGAATTATGGAAATGTCTTGAAGACTTTCCTTATCTCAAACGTCCTCATCCTAGCCCTACACTTGTCATGATCCTAGCCATTACCCTAACCGCCTCTTGCCCTATAAATATGACCCTAGTCGCCCCCTCTTGTGTGCAATTAATTCCTTGAAGGCGTGAACACAAGGAGAGGGGCGAGTGCTTGGAGCAAGGGCGCATCTTCCTTCTTCCATAACCGCAAGCCACTTCTTCCTTTCCTCTTGGTGCAAGGAACATTAGTGCTTGGCGTTTTTGGATAGTCTTCCTTCTTCTCTTGGCGCATCATCTCTCTTGGTGGCGCAAGTGAAGTAGAGTATCTCCCTAAGGCTTGGATCTTCTTCCCGAGGCTAGCACCGGGCGTGGAAGAAGAGAACTCAAGAGATCCGTGTGTGCGAGACTGCAGAGGGCGAACACTTGGGCGCCTTCATCGACATCGCTCTACATTGCTCTTAAGGTATTTCCTAACTCATCGTGTCGACTCCCTTGCATGCGATCTTCACTGGTTTTTTGGGACCGGCCTGTTTCGGGGACATTCTTCCGCTGCGAAAAATGTATGTCCATAACTGTGAAAAATTGTAAAATGTCCCCGGGGTTTCCCAACAGTGGTATCAGAGGGACTTGCAAGACTCGAACGATGTTTTATGCTTTTCTTCCATGCTCACATGCCATATCTCTATTTTCGTAAATAGCATGATGCATGGCAATCGATTTTTCTAAAAGTAGAAAAATTAGGGTTTCTTGTTTCTATCATCCTCTCAATCTCTTTTGGTATTTTTGGACTATTTTTCTTGTTTGATTTAAAGATCAAAGGCGCACGTAATTTTGTCAAGTAGGACGGGCATTGTGTCTTCGGACTGGCCAAGTCTCTTGATCTGACAAAATTGCCAGCCGAATGGATCTCTGAAATCATCATGAAAAATAAATCGCAATAAACCAAAAGACTTGTGAGAAGAAGATGAGAAAAAGAAACTGGTTTTGTGAAAAAGTAAAATTTCAAATTTTATGTTTTTCATGAGCATGTAGAATTGCATGAGTAAATACCTTGATTGTGCATGGTGTTGTGATCATTAGTCAAGCCCCCTTCTTGCATGCTTGCGATGTATCCTTGTGTGGCCTGCGTGGCATCTTTTTCATTATTTTTTTAAAAATTAAGAGGAAGATTAAGGGCTAGGCGCATCCTTCTTGGACCTTGATGCTCGCATCTTACTTGATGGCGCAAGCATGCAAGGTGGCGCATGCAAGCTGGTGCTTGGTTGCTTGGTGGCGAAAAAGGTTTTGTCCCCTTGCATGGTGGTGCACCTTCCTTGGAGGAAGACCATGGCATTGGCCGAACCTATGGGGAACTTTTAAAGTGTACCTCTAGGGTTTGAGAGCTAAACCATGAGAGAAGGACCTTGGAGCCAACCTTGAAGTTCAAGCTAGAGGTCGGCTAGGCTAGGTCTAGTTTTGGGGCTTGAGTTCTAGGACAAGAGTTGAACCTATTTCATGGTATGGATTGGTTCAATGTCTTGTATAGGATATGATCACATCATCCTTTACTGCTTTTATTATTATCTGCAGAAGTATGCCTGAAATGTTTTACCGTTATGTTATCACTATAGGATTACATGCCTGTAATGATAGACATAAGATAAAACTGAGATGATGAGACCTTAAACAAAAACCCTCAATTAAAATATTAAGTCTGGTAGCCTTCTAACGCGTAGCCCTCACTAAGCTATCAATCAGTGGAGTTGTGAATTGTTTCCCACCCTCGTGGGACACACCCACTTATCTTTAGAAAGTGCGTGGTGGCAATGGTTTCCCCACTCCAGTTTTAACCTGGGCGTGCCTTCGCAAGGAAACTCGTTGGCCCTGGGCATAACGGTTAGGAATGGACTTGACTAGAAGTTCACATGTGCTGGGCACAAGGTGAAAGTCTAGAGGCATCGTTGAGAGGTAAAGGTTTCATGTTGTATCCGGCCCTCGCTGGACATGAAATGCCCAGATTGTCTCAACAAGGGGAGTTGCTTGGAGCAACCGGCCGGCGTGCCCACCTTAGGAAACATGGGTTACTTTGTGCATCTCATCCCACCCTCGTGGGACGCGAAGCCTCATGTGAAATAAGGATCCCATCTCACTAGGAAGTCTTAAACTTCCTGATTGACTTTGTGGGTTGTCAATTCGAATATAAAATAGTGGGAGCCATGGTCATTTAAAACAAGTCCAGTTTAAATGATTCAAAGTAGTACTAATCTGTTCTTCTTGGGTGTTGTAGAACAATGGCTACGAACACTGGCGGATTATCACTGCGATCACTCCTTGATAAGGATAAGTTAGTTGGAACTAACTTTATGGACTGGCATCGGAATTTGAGGATAGTCCTCAAGCTCGAGAAGAAGCTGTATGTCCTTGAACAGCCTCTTCCTGCGGCTGCTCCGCCTAATGCCCGAACGGCAGACAGAGATGCTTTTAGAAAGCATCAGGATGACTCTTTGGAGGTTGCATGTCTTATGCTAGCCAGTATGGCACCTGAACTGCAGGTGCAATATGAGGAGCAGAACGCTTTTCAGATGATTACTCGTCTGAAATAGATGTTCGAGGCTCAGGCTAGAACTGAGAGATTTGACACCGCCAAAGCAGTCTTTCAGTGCAAGTTGTCTGAAGGTGCACCAGTGAGACCCCATGTTCTCAAACTCATTGGGAATGTGGATCATCTCAGGAGACTGGGACACACCATAGACAACGAGCTGGTTGTGGATCTTATTCTTCATTCCCTGCCCCCTAGCTTCAGTCCGTTTATCATTAACTTCAACATGAACCGGATTGAGTGCACACGGGAGGAATTGATGAATATGCTCCAAACAGCCGAGCGAGAGATGGGTAAGACCAAACCCAATTCTGTTCTTTTGGTCCCTGCGACCAAGAAGATAAAGAAGAAGGGTAAGGCACGTGCTAAGAGCAGTGCCAGAGGTCCTACCAAAGCACTGAAGAAAAAGGCGAGGAAGTCAAAGGAACAGAGGTGTTTTCACTGTGGCGAGCAGGGCCACTGGAGAAGGGACTGCAGGCAGCTTCAGAATGAGGAGAAGAAAGGCTTGGCCTTAACTTCTAGCTCAGGTATTTATGTTACAGAAGTCAACCTTTCTACTTCTATGTCATGGGTATTGGATACCGCATGTGGAGCTCATATTTGTACAAATATGCAGGGGCTCAAGAAAAGTAGATCGGTGCGGCTTGGAGAGATTGACCTACGCGTTGGAAACGGGGCACAGGTTGCTGCTGTTGCTGTAGGCGTTCTGACTCTCTCCTTGCCTTCTGGACTTCAATTAGAACTAGACAATTGCTTTTGTGTACCTTCGCTAACAAAGAATATTGTATCCATTCCTTGCTTGGCGAGGAAAGGATTTAAATTTGAAATAAATAAGAACTCCTGTTCTTTTTCATTTGCAAATATGTTCTATGGGAAGGGCACTTTATGCAATGGTCTATATATCTTGGATATGGAAAGTTCTATTTGTAACATAAGCAATAAGCGGACCAAACTGAGTGGTTCAGTTGGTGCTTTCCTATGGCACTGTCAATTAGCCCATATAAACAAGAATCGCATCCAACAACTCCATGCAAATGGATTGTTAGATTCAAGTTCCTTGGAGGAATTTGATACTTGTGAACCTTGTTTATTAGGGAAGATGACAAAGGCGCCCTTCACCAAGATTGGTGAGAGGGCAGAAGGTTTATTGGATCTCATACATACTGATGTGTGTGGGCCCTTCAATAAACAAGCCAGAGGAGGGTACAGCTACTTCATTACCTTTACTGATGACTTCAGTAGGTATGGTTATGTCTACTTAATGAGACATAAATCTGAATCCTTTGAGAAATTCAAGGAGTTCAAGAATGAAGTAGAGAACCAGCTTGGAAGATCCATTAAAGCTCTTCGATCAGATCGAGGTGGAGAATACCTGAGTGGTGAGTTCTTTGACTATCTGAGAGAGTGTGGGATCATATCCCAACTCACTCCTCCTGGAACACCTCAATGGAATGGTGTGTATGAAAGGAGAAATCGAACTTTATTGGATATGGTTTGATCCATGATGAGTCATGCAACTCTACCTTCATCATTCTGGGGGCATGCACTAGAAACAGCTTCTCTGATACTGAATAATGTTCCATCTAAGAGTGTCTCCAAAATACCATACGAGGTGTGGAGTGGGAGACGCCCTAATCTCACGTTTATCAGGATCTGGGGATGTGAGGCTTATGTCAAACGTCAAGATTCTAGCAAGCTAGAACCTAGATCTGATAAGTGTGTGTTTGTGGGGTATCCTAAGGAAACTAAAGGATACTACTTCTATGTCCCAACCGAGAACAAAGTATTTGTTGCTCGGGGTGCTGTCTTTCTAGAGAAAGAATTTCTTATGAAAGAAGTTAGTGGGAGGAAGTTTGACTTGGATGAGGTCCAAGTGCAAGCACAAGACAAAGAGATGGAATCTGAGCCACCTGCACCGGTTGCTAGGCAACCTGAGGCTCAAACACAGGTCCCGCGTAGGTCTGGGAGAATTCGTCGTGCACCTGAAAGGTATGGGTCACTACCGACCCAACACGATGGGATCTACATCATTGAGGATGAACCTAGAACCTATGATGAGGCGGTTAGTGGACCGGACTCCGAGAAATGGCTTGATGCCATGAGATCTGAGATGGATTCCATGTCGGCTAACCAAGTCTGGGATTTGGTTGAGCTGCCTGATGGGGTAAAACCCATAGGGTGTAAATGGGTCTTCAAGAAGAAGACAGACATGGATGGCAAAATAGTTACCTATAAGGGTAGACTAGTGGCTAAAGGATTTAAACAAGTCCACGGGGTGGACTATGATGAAACCTTCTCGCCAGTTGCCATGATTAAATCCATTCGGATTCTGCTTGCTATAGCTGCATATCATGATTATGAGATATGGCAGATGGATGTGAAAACAGCGTTCCTTAACGGGAAGCTGACTGAGGATGTGTATATGACACAACCTGATGGCTTCATCCATCCTGCAGAGGCTAATAAGGTCTGCAGGCTAAAGAGGTCCATCTATGGATTAAAGCAAGCATCTCGAAGTTGGAATCTTCGATTTGATGAGGCCATGAGAGATTATGGCTTTATCAAAAGCGAAGATGACGCCTGTGTATACAGAAAATTCAGTGGGAGCCTGGTAATTTTTCTGGTCTTGTATGTTGATGACATACTGCTCATCGGAAACGACATCCCTAGTCTTCAAGCTGTGAAGACATGGTTGGGGAAGTGTTTCGAGATGAAAGACTTAGGGGAGGCCGCCTATATTCTAGGCGTGAGGATCTACCGGGATAGATCCAAGAGGCTCTTGGCCCTTAGTCAAAGTACTTACATTGATAAGGTACTAGAGAGGTTCTACATGGAGCAATCCAAGAAAGGATACCTTCCAGTGAGACATGGCCTTACTCTCTCAAAGAGCCAGTGTCCTACAACACAGGCTGAGAGGGATGACATGAGTCGAATTCCTTATGCTTCGGCAGTAGGATCGATCATGTATGCAATGTTATGTACTAGACCAGATGTGGCATATGCTGTGAGCTTTACCAGCCGATACCAATCCAATCTAGGTCTACAGCACTGGGTGGCTGTAAAGAACATCCTAAAGTATCTGAGAAGAACTAAGGATTTGTTCATGGTCTATGGGGGACAGGAAGAGCTCAGTATGCAGGGCTATACTGACGCATCGTTCCAGTCTGACCCTGACGACTTTAGATCGCAGGCCGGCTATGTGTTCAAGATAAATGGAGGCGCTGTATGTTGGAAGAGCTTCAAGCAATCCACCATAGCAGATTCTACAACCGAAGCTGAGTATGTGGCTGCTTCTGAGGCAGCCAAGGAAGCTGTTTGGATAAGGAAGTTCTTATGTTATCTTCAAGTGGTACCTAGTGCAATGGATCCCATTGAACTCTACTGTGACAACAATGGAGCAATTGCACAAGCCAAGGAACCACGGTCTCATCAAAGATCCAAATACATACTCAGAAGATTTCACCTGATCAGAGAGATCATTGAGAGAGGTGATGTCAAGATTAGCAGAGTAGACACAGAGAACAATCTGGCAGACCCATTGACCAAGGCTTTGGCGCAGCAGAGGCATGATGGTCACGCTAGAGATATGGGGTTGAGATTCCTCAACTTCTAGGTCTTAGTGCAAGTGGGAGATTGTTGGTGTATATGCCCTAGGACCTAGTTTTGGTCAACTTATGTACTACTTGACACTGATATTTATATATCATTCTGGCATTGTCGTTATCATTGTTTGACTACACCTGCGATTGTGTACTTACATGATAATGTCCCTGGAGACAGATTAGATCTGTGCTCGAATTATAATCCCCAGTCGATGTACCTTAGTGGATATGGGACAGCTATGGTACTTGTGAGACTGGTATGTGGGCTAGTTAGGCACGTGGTGCTAACGCAGACACATGGGTATATCATTGGGATATACTGGATAGACCCGCTATGAGGCTATGACTTGGTGTCATGAGTTATCCTCATAAGTGACAGGAGATGCATTGATCCCTTGACTTGAGGTCATTAATCGTTCTATATGGTTAGGGACTTGCTTTGATACAACCTAACACCTTGCCGTAGCTGGGAGGTCATAACGGTTGCTATTGAGCATGTCACGACCCATATGAGAAGATCAATGGACAGACATAGGATTTGCCCCTTCCCTAAGGAAGTATGATATCCATGGAGCTCCTTTATGGTTCTATGACTGAGAGTGTATGGCCATACCCAGGTAAGAACCTGTATTAGTCATAGCCATGTGATTGGATGAAAACAAGTGGTGACACACTTGTCCAATCGGATATCAGTACGGCAAAGAGACTGTAATGCATCTGTACCTAGTTGCGATGATGGGGATGTCGATGTTGATATCCATTCCAACGACCTGGGTAGCAGCGATGCACTGCTAGGTGCCACTCACTGCTTGTGATGACCTTTTGGTCAGCACTGCCAGCGTCAGAGGAACCTACAGGGTCGCACACCTTGATACTTGAGTTCTCGTATTGATCGGGAAGCCTTATGATCGAGTTATTGGTTAACTCGGATCTAATTGGGAGATTTCATCAGCGCCAATGGGCCTGATGAGATGGAAGAATGTTATTGGAGCCAAACTTCATTTTTGGCAGGTTGACCCGTATTTGACCATGGTTGGTCACATTTGGATTAGGGTTGCATTGGATTGGATCCAAGTGCTTAATCAACCTATGCAATGATGTTTGGGCTAGCTCATTATCCAATGAGGCCCAATAACAAGTTATCATGAAGAGATGAGAGGCTAAAAGGGTATAATGGGGAGAAACATGAACCATTAGGCGCCTAGGGGCATAATGGGGTCATGTTGGCGCCTTTGCTTCATTATGGAAGTAAAGGGCGCCTCCCCCTCTCTTCCTAGGATGGAATGCATGCCTCTATGGCATTGCTTGAGGCGCAAGGCAAGGCCTTGGCGCACAAGGAAAGGCGTGGGAACAAAAGGTAAGGTTGAATGAGAATTATGGAAATGTCTTGAAGACTTTCCTTATCTCAAACCTCCTCATCCTAGCCCTGCACTTGTCATGATCCTAGCCATTACCCTAACCGCCTCTTGCCCTATAAATATGACCCTAGTCGCCCCCTCTTGTGTGCAATTAATTCCTTAAAGGCGTGAACACAAGGAGAGGGGTGAGTGCTTGGAGCAAGGGCGCATCTTCCTTCTTCCATAACCGCAAGCCACTTCTTCCTTTCCTCTTGGCGCAAGGAACATTAGTGCTTGGCGTTTTTGGATAGTCTTCCTTCTTCTCTTGGCGCATCATCTCTCTTGGTGGTGCAAGTGAAGTAGAGTATCTCCCTAAGGCTTGGATCTTCTTCCCGAGGCAAGCACCGGGCGTGGAAGAAGAGAACTCAAGAGATCCGTGTGTGCGAGACTGCAGAGGGCGAACACTTGGGCGCCTTCATCGACATCGCTCTACATTGCTCTTAAGGTATTTCCTAACTCATCGTGTCGACTCCCTTGCATGCGATCTTCACTGGTTTTTTGGGACCGGCCTGTTTCGGGGACATTCTTCCGCTGCGAAAAATGTATGTCCATAACTGTGAAAAATTGTAAAATGTCCCCGGGGTTTCCCAACAATGGGGTTGAGATTCCTCAACTTCTAGGTCTTAGTGCAAGTGGGAGATTGTTGGTGTATATGCCCTATGACCTAGTTTTGGTCCACTTATGTACTACTTGACTTTGATATTTATATCATTCTGGCATTGTCGTTATCTATGTTTGTTTACATCTGCGCATATGTACTGACATGATAATGTCCCTAGAGACAGATTGGATCTGTGCTCGAACTATAGTCCCCAGTCAATGTACCTTAGTGGATATGGGATAACTATAGTACTTGTGAGACTGGTATGTGGGCTGATTAGGCACATGGTGCTAACGCAGACACATAGGGTATATCATTGGAGAATATACTGGATAGACCTGCTGTGAGACTATGACTTGGTGTCATGAGTTATCCTCACAAGTGACAGGAGATGCATTGATCCCTTGACTTGAGGTCATTGATCATTCTATATGGTTAGGGACTTGCTTTGATACAACCTAACACCTCGCCGTAGTTGGGAGGTCATAACGGTTGTCATTGAGCAAGTCACGACCCATATGAGAAGGTCAATGGACAGACAAAGGATTTGCCCCTTCCTTAGGGAAGTATGATATCCATGGAGCTCCTCAATGGTTCTATGACTGAGAGTGTATGGCCATACCCAGGTGAGAACCTGTTTTAGTCATAGCCATGTGATTGGGTGAAAACAAGTGGTGACACACTTGTCCAATCGGATATCAGTTCGGCAAAGAGACTGTAATGCATCTGTACCTAGTTGCGATGATGGGGATGTCGATGTCGATATCCATTCCAATGACCTGGGTAGCAACGATGCACTGCTAGGTGCCACTCACTGCTCGTGATGACCTTTGGTCAGCACTGCCAGCGTCAGAGGAACCTACAGGGTCGCACACCTTGATACTTGAGTTCTCGTATTGATCAGGAAGCCTTATGATCGAGTTATTGGATAACTCGGATCTAATTGGGAGATTTCATCAGCGCCAATGGGCCTGATGAGATGGAAGAAACTTATTGGAGCCAACTTCTATTTTTGGCATATTGGCCGAATTAACCATGGTTAGCCTCATTTGACCATGGGTTAAGTTGGATCGGATCCAATCGCTTAGTTAACATGGGTAATGGTTTTTGGGCTAGGCCCATTGCTAAGTTGGGCTCACTAATAAGTTGTCATGAAGAGAAGAAGGGCTAGAAGGGTATAATGGGGATAAGTCTTCTCCCCTAGGCGCCTATGGGCATAATGAGGAGAAGTGGCACAATTTGCTTCATATGGAAGCAATTGGCGCCTCCCCCCTTTATCCCTTATGGTGTGAATGCCTATATGGAATTGCTTGGGGCGCAAGGCAAGGCCTTGGTGCACAAAGAAAGGCATGGGCACAAAAGGAATGGTTGAATGAGAATTATGGAAATGTCTTGGAGACTTTCCTTGCCTCAAACCTTCTCATCCTAGCCGCTCACTTGTCTTGATCCTAGCCTTTCATAAACCACCTCTTGCCCTATAAAAGAGCACCTAGCCGTCCCCTCTCATGAGTGATGAATCCTTGGAGGCGTAAGCAATAGAGAGGGGCGAAAGCTTGGAGGCTCTTGGCGCAACTTCTCTTCCTCCAACATCTAGCCGCAAGCACAAGTCTTCTTCTCCTTTCCTCTTGGCGCAAGGAGCTTTGGTGCTTGGCGGCTTGAACTTGGTTACTTCTTCTCTTGGCGCATCCTCTCCTCTTGGTGGCGCAAGTGAAGTGGAGCATCTCCTTAAGGCTTGGATCTTCTTCCCGAGGCTAGCACCGGGCGTGGAAGAAGAGAACTCAAGAGATCCGTGTGTGTGAGACTGCAGAGGGCGGACACTTGGGCGCCTACATCGGCATCACTCCAAACCGCTCTTAAGGTATTTCCTAACTCATCATGTCGACTCTCTTGCTTGCGATCTTCACTGGGTTTTTGGGACCGGTCTGTTTCGGGGATATTGCTTTCGCTGTGGAATGTATTTTGTAGTCTCTATCTCTGAAAACTGTAAAATATCCCCGGGGTTTCCCAACAGTGGTATCAGAGCGACTTGCAAGACTCGAATGATGTTTTACGCTTTTCTTTCATGCTCACATGTCATATCTCTATTTTCGTCAATAGCATGATGCATGGCAAACGATTTTTTCTAAGTAGGAAAAAATTAGGGTTTCTTGTCTCTATCATCCTCTCAATCTCTTTTGGATTTTTGGACTATTTTTCTTGTTTGATTTAAAGATCAAAGGCGCACATAATTTTGTCAAGTAGGACGGGCATTGTGTCTTCGGACTGGCCAAGTCTCTTGATCTGACAAAATTGCCAACTAAAAGGATCTCTGAAATCATCATGAAAAATAAATCGCAATTAACCAAAAGATTTGTGAGAAGAAGATGAGGAAAAGAGACTAGTTTTATGAAAAAGTAAAATTTCAGATTTTATGTTTTTCATGAGCATGTAGAATTGCATGAGTAAATACCTTGATTGTGCATGATGTTGTGATCATTAGTCAAGCCCCCCCTTCGCATGCCTGTGATGTATCCTTGTGAGGCCTGTGTGCCGCTTTTCTCTTTTCTTTTAACTAAAAAGAAGATTAGGGTGGCGCATGTACTTGGAGCGTGGCGCATGCATGAAGCTTGCGCACCTTGGATGGTGGCGCAACAAGCATCAAAGGAAGAGACGCAAGCTTGCTTAGTGGCGCAAGTTAGGCATGGCCGAACCCTTGGGTTTGAGAGCTAGCTAACTTGGCTTCTTGCATGGTGGCGCATCTTCCTTGGAGGAAGACCATGGCATTAGCCGAACCTTTGGGGTCTACCCTTAAGGTTTGAGAGCTAAACCATGAGAGAAGGACCTTGGAGCCAACCTTGAAGTTCAAGCTAGAGGTCGGCTAGGCTAGGTCTAGTTTTTGGGGCTTGAGTTCTAGGACAAGAGTTGAACCTCTTTCATGGCATGGGTTGGTTGAATGTCTTGAATAGGATATCATCACATCATTCTTTACTGCTTTTATCATTATCTGCAGAAGCATGCCTGTAATGTTTTATCGTTATGTTATCACCATAGGATTGCATGCCTGTAATGATAGACATAAGATAAAAATGAGATGATGAGACCTTAAACAAAAACCCTCAATTAAACAAGCATCATGGCATCATTCAATCAACATGTGATCCATTACAAAGAAAATAAA
This sequence comes from Costus lasius, assembly GCA_027563935.2. Lineage (NCBI taxonomy): Eukaryota > Viridiplantae > Streptophyta > Magnoliopsida > Zingiberales > Costaceae > Costus > Costus lasius. Next base: position 56,402,702 of record CM050448.1, read on the forward strand.
ATTTTGAAAACCCATTGGCATCAATTTTAATTTTCTTATCTGCCCTACAACCTTACAACGGTCCATTGATAGGGATCCACTCATCATATCTAGTTAGATCCATGCCCTTGCATGCACCAAGTCGTAACTGACTCGAGTTGACCTCATGGTCAACCATGCATGCGCCAAGGGCTGAACAACCAACATGAGTTCTGGCAAGCGGGTGTGACCCCGGGCCTAACTCATGTGTGTTCACTGGTTGTCTCAACCAGACCTCGCTACACGCCTGTGATGCAATCGACCTATAGCCACCTCGTGCTTGCGCACAGGTGCCATCAGGTCGATCCATCTAGGCTGTCAGATGGTCTGATCAGACTAATTTGATCTATACTAGATGATGCTTTCAACCCCATCAACCCGTCTAAGGGTTTACAATAGGCGCATCTTAGATCTGATCATAGGCGCGCAAGTTAAGTTTTGATAAAACAACATGAGCCAAGCGCCAACAACAAGTTATGCGAAAGCATGAAGAAACTATTAGATCTAAACACTTGCGCAAGCATGGATCACAAGAGCAAACATAGCAATCATATTAGCATGCATAAATCCTCCTCTGATACCAATTTGAAGGACCCCTTTCAAGAGGGGGGCGAAACCCTAAACATGCGCATATGGGAGCTTTTTGCATGGGCGGAAATAGGGCTTCAAGAATCGCATGCATCATATATGATCAACTTGAAGTTGCATATATCTTAAATCGAATCATACCATAGCCATGAGGAAGATGGCGACTTGGAAGTAGAGAACAAAATTGATCTCCTCCAAAAGGCGCGCACACAAGAAGAAGTTGGCTTTCTCCTTGTCGTCCTTTGTGCTAGCAAAGGGCTTCAAGAGTCCTAATCTCTTGAAGGAGAATCCTTGGATGTCTTCTTGGCTTGCCGAATACCTCCTCTTCACTCTCGGCGATGAGACACACTCAAGAGCTCTACTTCGCCCAAGAGAGAAGCATTGAAGCAAAGGCGTTTTTTTCTTGGCTTATGGCGTTGAGGCGTTGAGGCTTCCAAATATGGTAAGCCTTCACTCTCGCGCGTTCACTCTTAGTGAACTAATCAAAATGCCTAATTACTTGAACCATGCGTTCACACTCTTGAACCGGTTCAATTGACTTTGGTTCAACGACCAAATCAAACCAAGACCAAACCAAGACATGCCATGGTCTAAATCTAATATGAACCAAGAAGGTTCAAGATCTAACCATTCATATCCAGATGCACTTGATCTCACCGATCTAGCATCAATACTCTCGATCGAAGCTTACTGATCTAAAGCTCTAATCAATCAAACATGATCAGACCAGATCTCACTTACAATCAGAGTCTAAACTCCTTCTAACTGAACCAAAACAATTCAGTCCACACGATCTGACATAAGAAAGCCATATCATCAAATTGTGCGACCCTGAGGGTTTCCTTTAGATGTCGGTAACGATAACTTACGTTATCACGATCAGTGAGGGGTATCTAGCAACACATCACTGTCTCCCGATATAAAGGAAAGAGTCTTCCAAGACTACACCCAAACCATAGCACAAGTGTGAATCAACTTCACAAGGCATGCATGTATCCTTTGCCACTGGATGTTCTTATTGGACAAGCAGGTCAAGCTTGTAACTCCAATATGATGAGCATGATTAGATCAGATGAACATAGTCACCTGGGTATGGCCATACACTTTCTCAATCATCTCATCTAGGGGGCCCCTATAGAACATCACACTCCTTCAACAAGGAGACGGCAATCCTATATCTATCACTAGTGTCCCAACCTGACTCATGATCATTATCCAAGATAGTCTATAACCATTATGTTTCAAATGATATCGAACTACCTCAAAACAATGACAATCATCATTTAGAAACATAAGTGATCTCAAGTCAGAGGACATGTGCCACTTGATGCAAAAAAGGATTATTCACATTGTGACAAGCAATTGAATATCCTAGTAGGGTCTGTCCAGTACATCCAATGTACCCATGAGTCTACATCTTATTCCATGCTCGAAGCATCCTATAAGATTAGAACACATATTAGTCTCAATCATATCAAGGCTGTCTCATGTTCACCAAGATATCTCGACTAAGGACAATACAGCATGTCAGCCTAGCTGAACAGCATTGAGACATTATTCAGAAGTACACTTATTGCAGCAGACAATGTAACAAACTGAATAACAACCATTGCCTTTATAAACATAAAAGTTTATATACATGATACTGATACAATCCCAAGGCCTCAAACATTAGCCTTAAGGGCATACCCCAACACGCCCATCTTAGGAAACATGGGTCACTTTGTGCATCTCATCCCACCCTCGTGGGACGCAAAGCCCTGTGTGGAATGAGGATCTCATCTCACTAGGAAATCTTGGATTTCTCGATTGACTTTGTGGGTTGTCAATTCGATTAAAAATAGTGGGAGACATGGTCATTTAAAACAAGTCCAGTTTAAATGACTCAAAGTAGTACTAATCTGCTATTTCTTGGTTGTTGTAAAACAATGGCTATGAACAATAGCAGTTGGTCACTGCGATCTACCCTGGAAAGGGATAAGTTGGTTGGATCCAACTTACTGGATTGGTATATGAACTTGAGAATCGTGCTCAAGCTCGAAAGGAAGCTTTATGTCCTTGAGCGTCCTTTTCCTGAGCCACTTCCATGCTCGGCCTCAGCGGCTGAGAGGGATGCTTATGATAAGCATCAGGTTAATACTTTGGAGGTTGCTAACCAACATGTCACCTGAATTTAGAGGGTGATATGAATCAAAGAGTGCCTCTGAGATTATTTTTAATCTAAGGCATCTCTTTGATGAATTGGTTGAGCTCAATCCTCCTAAAGTTGATATTCAGTGTGTTCAGCCGAAAGGCTTGACCAAGGAACTGAAATTAAAGATGGATATGATCAGGAATAATAGGTGCTATTCATGTGGAGGGCCACCTCACACGTTGAAAGACATGTTGCAACTCCTGAATGAGAAGAAGAAAGGCAAGGCCTTATCTTCATGCTCAGGTATTTATGTTACCGAAGTCAACCTTTCTACTCCTATGACATGGGTATTGGATACCGCATGTGAAGCTCATATTTGTACAAATATGCAAAGGCTCAGAAAGGGTAGATCGGTAAGGCCTAGAGAGTTTGACCTACGGATAGGTAACAGGGCACAAGTTGCTGCTGTTGCTGTAGGAGTTTCTCTCCCTGCCTTCTGGACTTCAGTTAAAGCTAGACAATTGCTATTATGTACCTTCCCTTACCAAAACATTTTATCCACTCCTTGCTTGGCAAAGAAAGGATTTAAGTTTGAAATAAAAGAGAACTTATGTTCTTTTTCTTTTGCAAACATGTTTTATGGGAAGGGTACTTTGTGTAATGGTCCGCATGTCTTGGACATGGATAACTCTATTTGTAACATAAATAATAAAAGGACCAAACTGAGTGGTTCAGTTGGTGCTTTCCTACGGCATTGTCGATTAGCCCATATAAACAAGAATCGCATTCGATAACTCTATGCAAATAGGTTGTTAGATTCGAGTTCCTTAGAGGAACTTGATACATGTGAGACTTGTTTATTAGGGAAAATGACAAAGGCGCCCTTCACCAAGACTGGTGAGAGGGCAGGAGGTTTATTAGATCTCATACATACTGATGTGTGTGGGCTTTTCAATAAACAAGCCAGAGGAGGGTACAACTACTTCATCATGTTTACTGATGACTTCAGTAGATATGGTTATGTCTATCTGATGAGACATAAGTCTGAATCCTTTTAGAAATTTAAGGAGTTTAGACATGAAGTAGAGAACCAGCTTGGTAGATCCATTAAGGCTCTTCGATCAGATCGTGGTGGAGAGTACCTGAGCGGTGAGTTCTTTGACTATCTGAGAGAGTGTGGGATCATATCCCAACTCACTCCTCCTGGAACACCTCAATGGAATGGTGTGTCTGAAAGGAGAAATCAAACTTTATTGGATATGGTTCGATCCATGATGAGTCATGCAACTCTACCTCCATCATTCTGGGGGCATGCACTAGAGACAGCTTCTCTAATACTGAACAACGTTCCATCTAAGAGTGTCTCCAAAATACCATACGAGATGTGGAGTGGGAGACGCCCTAATCTCACTTTTATTAAGATCTGGGGATGTGAGGCTTATGTCAAACGTCAGGATTCTAGCAAGCTAGAACCTAGATCTGATAAATGTGTGTTTGTGGGGTATCCTAAGGAAACTAAAGGATACTACTTCTATGTCCCAACCGAGAACAAAGTTTTTGTTGCTCGGGGTGCTATCTTTCTAGAGAAAGAATTTCTCATGAAAGAAGTTAGTGGGAGGAAGTTTGACTTGGATGAGGTCCAAGTGCAAGCACAAGACAAAGAGATGGAATTTGAGCCACCTGCACCGGTTGCTAGCCAACCTGAGGCTCAAACACAGGTCCCGTGTAGGTCTGGGAGAATTCGTCATGCACCTGAAAGGTACAGGTTGCTGCCGACCCAACACGATGGGATCTTCATCATTGAGGATGAACCCAGAACCTATGATGAGGCGGTCAGTGGACCGGACTCCGAGAGATGGCTTGACGCCATGCGATCCGAGATGGATTCCATGTCGGCTAACCAAGTCTGGGATTTGGTTGAGCTGCCTGATGGGGTAAAACCCATAGGGTGTAAATGGGTCTTCAAGAGGAAGACAGACATGGATGGCAATATAGTTACCTATAAGGGTAGACTAGTGGCTAAAGGATATAAACAAGTCCACGGGGTGGACTATGATGAAACCTTCTCGCCAGTTGCCATGTTCAAATCCATTCGGATTCTGCTTTCTATAGCTGCATATCATGACTATGAGATATGGCAGATGGATGTGAAGACAGCGTTCCTTAACGGGAAGCTGACTGAGGATGTGTATATGTCACAACCTGATGGCTTCATCCATCCTGCAGAGGCTAATAAGGTGTGCAGGCTAAAGAGAATCATTTATAAATTAAAGCAAGCATCTCGAAGTTGGAATCTTTGATTTGATGAAGCCGTGAGAGATTATGGCTTTATCAAAAGAGAGGATGGCGCCTTTGTGTACAGAAAATTCAGTGGGAGCTTGGTGATTTTTCTGGTCTTGTATGTTGATGACATACTGCTCATCGGAAACGACATCCCTAGTCTTCAAGCTGTGAAGACATGGTTGGGGAAGTGTTTCGAGATGAAAGACTTAGGGGAGGCCGCCTATATTCTAGGCGTAAGGATCTACCGGGATAGATCCAAGAGGCTCCTGGCCCTTGTCAGAGTACCTACATTGATAAGGTCCTGGAGAGGTTCAACTTGGAGCAATCTAAGAAAGGATACCTTACAGTAAGACATGGCCTTACTCTCTCAAAAAGCCAGTGTCCTACAACACATGCAGAGAGGGATGACATGAGTCGAATTCCTTGTGCTTCGGCAGTAGGATCGATCATGTATGCAATGTTATGTACTAGACCAGATGTGGCATATGCTGTAAGCATAACCAGCCGATACCAATCCAATCCAGGTCTGCAGCACTGGGTGGCTGTAAAGAACATCCTAAAGTATCTGAGAAGAACTAAGGATTTGTTCTTGGTCTATGGGGGACAGGAAGAGCTCAGTATGCAGGGCTATACTGATGCATCGTTCCAGTCTGACCCAGACGACTTTAGATCGCAGGCTGGCTATGTGTTCAAGATAAATGGAGGCGCTGTATGCTGTAAGAGCTTCAAGCAATCCACCATAGCAGATTCTACAACTGAGGCTGAGTATGTGGCCGCTTCTGAGGCAGCCAAGGAAGCTGTTTGGATAAGGAAGTTCTTATGTGATCTTCAGGTGGTCCCTAGTGCAATGGATCCCAATGAACTCTACTATGACAACAATGGAGCAATTGCACAAGCAAAGGAACCACGGTATCATCAAAGATCCAAACACATACTCAGAAGATTTCACCTGATCAGAGAGATCATTGATAAAGGTGATGTCAAGATTAGCAGAGTTGACACAGAGAACAATCTGGCAGACCCATTGACCAAGGCTTTGGCACAGCAGAAGCATGATGGTCACGCTAGAGATATGGGGTTGAGATTCCTCAACTTCTAGGTCTTAGTGCAAGTGGGAGATTGTTGGTGTATATGCCCTATGACCTAGTTTTGGTCCACTTATGTACTACTTGACTTTGTTATTTATATCATTCTGGCATTGTCGTTATCTATGTTTGTTTACATCTGCGCATATGTACTGACATGATAATGTCCCTGGAGACAGATTGGATCTGTGCTCGAACTATAGTCCCCAGTCAATGTACCTTAGTGGATATGGGATAACTATAGTACTTGTGAGACTGGTATGTGGGCTGGTTAGGCACATGGTGCTAACGCAGACACATAGTGTATATCATTGGAGGATATACTGGATAGACCCGCTGTGAGGCTATAACTTGGTGTCATGAGTTATCCTCACAAGTGACAGGAGATGCATTGATCCCTTGACTTGAGGTCATTGATCATTCTATATGGTTAGGGACTTGCTCTGATACAACCTAACACCTCGCCGTAGTTGGGAGGTCATAACGGTTGTCATTGAGCATGTCACGACCCATATGAGAAGGTCAATGGACAGACAAAGGATTTGCTCCTTCCTTAGGGAAGTATGATATCCATGGAGCTCCTCTATAGTTCTATGACTGAGAGTGTTTGGCCATACCCAGGTGAGAACCTGTTTTAGTCATAGCCATGTGATTGGGTGAAAACAAGTGGTGACACACTTGTCCAATCGGATATCAGTTCGGCAAAGAGACTGTAATGCATATGTACCTAGTTGCGATGATGGGGATGTCGATGTCGATATCCATTCCAATGACCTGGGTAGCAACGATGCACTGCTAGGTGCCACTCACTGCTCGTGATGACCTTTGGTCAGCACTGCCAGCGTCAGAGGAACCTACAGGGTCACACACCTTGATACTTGAGTTCTCTTATTGATCGGGAAGCCTTATGATCGAGTTATTGGATAACTCGGATCTAATTGGGAGATTTCATCAGCGCCAATGGGCCTGATGAGATGGAAGAAACTTATTGGAGCCAACTTCTGTTTTTGGCATATTGGCCGAATTAACCATGGTTAGCCTCATTTGACCATGGGTTAAGTTGGATCGGATCCAATCACTTAGTTAACATGGGTAATGGTTTTTGGGCTAGGCCCATTGATAAGTTGGGCTCACTAATAAGTTGTCATGAAGAGAAGAAGGGCTAGAAGGGTATAATGGGGACAAGTCTTCTCCCCTAGGCGCCTATGGGCATAATGGGGAGAAGTGGCACAATTTACTTCATAAGGAAGCAATTGGCGCCTCCCCCCTTTATCCCTTATGGTGTGAATGCCTATATGGCATTGCTTGGGGCGCAAGGCAAGGCCTTGGCGCACAAAGAAAGACATGGGCACAAAAGGAATGGTTGAATGAGAATTATGGAAATGTCTTAGAGACTTTCCTTGCCTCAAACCTTCTCATCCTAGCCGCCCACTTGTCTTGATCCTAGCCTTTGATAAACCACCTCTTGCCCTATAAAATAGCACCTAGCCGTCCCCTCTCATGAGTGATGAATCCTTGGAGGCGTAAGCAATAGAGAGGGGCGAAAGCTTGGAGGCTCTTGGCGCAACTTCTCTTCCTCCAACATCTAGCCGCAAGCACAAGTCTTCTTCTCCTTTCCTCTTGGCGCAAGGAGCTTTGGTGCTTGGCGGCTTGAACTTGGTTACTTCTTCTCTTGGCGCATCCTCTCCTCTTGGTGGCGCAAGTGAAGTGGAGCATCTCCTTAAGGCTTGGATCTTCTTCCCGAGGCTAGCACCGGGCGTGGAAGAAGAGAACTCAAGAGATCCGTGTGTGTGAGACTGCAGAGGGCGCACACTTGGGCGCCTACATCGGCATCACTCCAAACCGCTCTTAAGGTATTTCCTAACTCATCATGTCGACTCTCTTGCTTGCGATCTTCACTGGGTTTTTGGGACCGGCCTGTTTCGGGGATATTGCTTCCGCTGTGCAATGTATTTTGTAGTCTCTATCTCTGAAAACTGTAAAATATCCCCGGGGTTTCCCAACAAATCAGTGGACTTCTGAGAGAGGAGTACTTTACAGACCTTCTGAAGGTAAGAACCAAAACAATGGATGGCATACCTTAGCAGATAAGGTAGATTCTTTGTGCAACAGGTTCGATTCTTTTAAGATGCAAACTGCTGCTATTTCTTCTCTTGTCTGTGATATTTGCGGTAATGATGGTCATGTTTCTAAAAATTGTAGAGTTATTGTAGATCAGGGTAGTGAACATGCTAATGCTGTAGAGAACTACAATCAGAATAGAACTAAGGATCCCTATTCTAGTTCATATAACCCTGGATGGAGAAATCACCCTAATCTTTCATGGAAAAATAACAATGTGGGGGGGGGGGGGAACACTGAGAATAAAGGATACCAAAGATCAAATCATAATTTTAATCAAAATCAAAATCAAAACCAGAATTCTAACATTGAGTCTATGCTTGAGAAGATGATGGCTAATCAAAACCAGTTCATGCAAAATAAAAGTAAGGAAATTGAAGATCTTAAAGAAATGGTTAGTCAATTAGCTTCACAAGTAGGATCCTTGACTGCCCACAACAAAATTCTTGAAAATCAAATTGCCCCACAATCTAGTAGTGCTTACAGACCTCCAAGAAAATTGCCTGCTAAACCTGAAATAAACCCTAGGTAGCACTGTAATGCTATCATGACTAGAAGTGGGAGACAATTAGGAGAATAGAAAGGGAAAGTTGAAGATAATGAAAAAGAGCTTGATAATGATCATGAAAATGAATTAGAGTTAGGAAAATCTTCTTCACATGAGGAATCCGAAACTAGTTTGCCACCTCAAAAGTGTGATGAACCAAAAGGAGATGAACCATGTGAGAAAGATGATTCTAAACCTAATTTACCTCCACCATACAAGCCACCTATACCCTTTACACAAAGGTTAGTTAAAAATAAGTTAGACAAAAAATTTGGCAAGTTTCTTGAAGTTTTGAAAAAGCTTTATATTAATATTCCATTTACTGAAGCTATTTCTCAAATGCCATCTTATGCTAAATTTTTGAAAGAAATATTGTCTAGTAAGAGAAAATTAGATGATTATGGTACTTGCACTGTAACTTTGACTGAAGATTGTAGTGCCATCATACAAAACAAATTACCACTAAAACTGAATGATCCAGGTAGTTTTTCTATACCTTGTTCAATTGGCACTATGGCTTTTGACCGAGCCTTATGTGATTTGGGTGCAAGTGTGAGTCTAATGCCTCTATCTATTTACAGGAAACTAAACATTGGAGAGCTTAAACCTACATCCATATCTTTACAGCTCACGGATTCATCGGTAAAGTATCCTGTAGGTATACTAGAGACTGTTCCAATAAAAATAGGTGAATTTTTCTTACCTACAGATTTTGTAGTTTTAGATATGGAGGAAAATCATAAGTATCTCATAATTCTTGGTAGACCACTCTTAGCCACTACAGGAGCACATATTGATATTAAAGAGGGAACAATTACTTTTAAAATTTGTGAAAACATTGTTGTGTTTGATGTTAATGATTCTTTGAATAAATTTTCATACTCTAGATCATGCTGTAGTATTGATATAATTGATGATGTTGTTCATGATGTTCATAATTTATTTCATGAATCCTCAAATATTGAAACTAACAATTCTTCTGAAGATGTTGATAAAGTATTACAGGAAAAGAAAAACAAAATTTCCGAAAGAAAGAGAAAAAGAAGAAGAAAATCTAGATTGTTTGACGAAGGAAAGAAGATTTGGAGCAAAATTGGAGATTGTTTCAAGTTATTGGATAACTTGGATCAGTTTGGAAGATTTCATCAGCGCCAATGGGCCTGATGAGACGGAAGAAACTTATTAGGGCCAACTTCCATTTTTGGCATATTGACCAAATTAACCATGGTTAGCCTCATTTGACCTTGGGTTAAATTGGATTGGATCCAGTTACATGGTTAGCATGCATAATGGACCTTGGGCCAAGCCCATTGATTAATGGGGCTTGCTAATAAGTTGTAATGAGAAGCTAAGAGACTGAAAAAGTACAATGGGGATGAAATATTGGGATTGGCGCTTATGGATTCCTAGTTGGACTAGGATTTGCGCTAATGCCATATTTAGTATCTCCTAGGTGATTGATTCAAATTGGATTTGAATTTAATCACTTAAAATAATTAATTGGAATAGGCGAATATGGGGCTGGTAGTTAATCTAATTGGATTAGGACTTGCATCAAAACCAAATTAGGCAAATTCTCAAGTTGCTTTGACCTAGTCTTGGCGCATGCATGAGAATTGTGTCTAATTAGGAATTATTTGGGTACATGCGGCTAATGCTTATTTAAGCAAGTTATAAGCGCATGTAATTAAGGGATTTAATCAATTAATTGGATTAAATAAATCCCTAGATTAATGCCCAAATTGCATTGACCTTCCAATTAACCCTAACCGCCCTTTATCTCTATAAATAAGACCCCTTGTCGCCCCCTCTTGCGACATCTAATCTCTTGGAGGCATGAAGCTATAGAGGGGCGACAACTTGAGAGCTTGGAGCTCTCCTTCTTCCATCAAAGGCGCAAGTTCTTCTTCTCCCTCTCTTCTTGGTGCAAGGAGTCTTGGTGCTTGGTGGCGCCTCCTTGCCACAAGCCCCCTTTACTTCGTTGGCCATAGGCGCACCTTGCTTTAAGGTGGCGCAAGCATAGAAGAAGAAGGAAGTACTTGGCGCATCTTCTTACTCCTCATATTTTCATGGCACCTATACCTTGGAGGTGGCACAAGATTTGAAGAGAGTGACAAAGGCTTGATTCTCTTCCCGAGGCTAGCACCGAGCGTGGAAGGGAGCAACGTTGAGACGGTCGATGCGTGGATACTTGTAGAGGGTGAACACTTGGGCGCCTTCAACATGGCTTCAACGACTAAGCAAGCAAAAGAGGTATATCTATAACACATCCTTGTGTCTTCTCTCTTGCATGGATCCTTGGGAAAGGAATATGTTTCGGGTGTAATGATTCTTCCGCTGCGTCCTGGGACTGAAAATTTTAAAATTACACCCGGTATTCCCTAATGTTGGGGTATGCCCTTAAGGCTAATGTTTGAGGCCTTGGGTTATTATCAGTATCATGTATAAACTATGTTTATAAAGGCAATGGTTGTCATTCAGGTTGTTGCATTATCTGCTGCTATATGTATACTTCTGAATAATGTCTCAATGGTGTTCAGCTTGGCTGACATGCAGTATAGTCCTTAGTCGAGATATCTTGGTGAACATGAGACAGCCTTGATATGATTGAGACTAATATGTGTTCTAATCTTATAGGATGCTTCGAGCATGGAATAAGATGTAGACTCATAGGTGCATTGGATGTACTGGACTGACCCTACTTAGGATATTCAATTGCTTGTCACAATGTGAATAATCCTTATATGCAAACAAGTGGCATATTTCCTCTAACTTGAGATCACTTGTGTTTCTAAATGATGATTGGCATTGTCTTGAGGTAGTTCAATATCATTTGAAATATAATGGTTATAGACTATCTTGGATAATGGGCATGAGTCATGTTAGGGCACTAGTGATAGATATAGGATTGCCTTCTCCTTGTTTGGAGTGTGATGTTCTAAAGGGGCCCCCTGTATGAGATGGTTGAGAAAGTGTATGGCCATACCCAGATGACTATGTTCATCTGATCTAATCATTCTCATCATGTTGGAGTTACAGGCTTGACACGCTTGTCCAACGAGAACATCCAGTGGCAAAGGAAACACATATGTCAAGTGACTTGGATTCACACTTGTGCTATGGTTTGGGAGTAGTCTTGGAAGACTCTTTCCTTTATATCGGGAGACAGTGATGTGTTGCTAGATACCCCTCTCTGATCGTGATAACGTAAGTTATCATTACCGACATTTAAAGGAAACCCTTAGGGTCGCACAATTTGATGATATGGCTTACTTATGTCAGATCGTGTGGACTGAATTGTTTTGGTTCAGTTTAAAGGAGTTTAAACTCTGATTGTAAGTGAGATCTGGTCTGATCATGTTTGATTGATTAGGGCTTGAGATCGGTAAGCTTCGATCGAGAGAATTGATGCTTGATCGATGAGATCAAGAGCATCAAGAGATGTGTGGTTAGATCTTGAGCCTTTTTGGTTTAATGAGATCTAGACCATGTCTTGGTTTGATTTGGACTTTGAACCAAAGTCAATTGAACCAGTTCACTTATGTGAACGCATGGTTCAATTAAAGGGGGCATTTTGATTGGTTCACTAAGCGTGAACGTATGAAGTCATGACTTACTATTTTTGGAAGCCATGACACTTCCCCACGAATTGAAAACGCCTCAACGCCTCTCTCGCCCAAAGCTCTCTCATGTGTCTCGTCTCCACGAGGATGAAAGAAGGTATTCGGCCAGCCAAGAAAACATCTGATCTCCTTCATACGGCTAGGACACCTTGGGGAGCTTTGCTAGCACAAGGTTAACGCCAAGGAGGAAGCCATAACCATCTTGTGTGCGTCCACTTTGGAGGAGAGCCACATCGCCCTCTTGCTTCCAAGTCGCCATCCAAACAATGGCAACGGTAAGATCACAAATTGATCTTTGCAAGTTTTAAGTTGATCATATATTCATGCCACATGCGATCCACATGAAACCTAAAATTTCCGCCCATGCAAAATTTTAGAAGTGCATGCGTTTAGGGTTTCACCCCCCACTTTCAATTGGTATCAGAGGATAGTTTCGGTATGATCTATATGATTGCTTTTTGTGTGATCCATGTATGCGTTGAATAGATCTAAACCTAAACATCATGTGAAAAATACATGCTAGTCTTTAGATGTATGTTTTTGTTTGTGGCGCATGTATGTTATTCTTGTTGGCGCATGTTGAAGATTTTTGTCAAAACTTAACTTCATGCGCGAGTCCACTTAGATCTAAAAGCGCCTACTTGAAATACTTAGACGGGTTACTAGGGTTGAAGTCATCAGTCTAGTCTAGACCCAACAGTCTGATCAGACCATCTGACAGCCTAGATGGGTCGACCAGATAGCACCTATGCGCAAGCATTAGGTGGCTATAGGTCGACTGCAGAAAGGCGTGTAGCGATGTCTGATTGAGGCGACCAGTGAATGATCATGATTAAGGCCCGGGGTCACACCCGCTTGCCAGAAATCATGTGGGACGTTCAGCCCTTACGGCATGCATTGTTGACCATGAGGTCGACGCAAGTCAGTTATGACTTGGTGCATGCAAGGGCAGTGGGTCTGACTTGGTCTGATGAGTGGATCCCTATTAATGGACCGTTGTAAGGTAGTAGGGCACATAAGGAAATAAAATTGATACCATGGGGTTTTGTAAAATTTTATTTTCCTGTTTGGATCACATGTTGCTTGTTTAACCTGATTGGATGTCTATTTCATCTTATGTGGGCTGCCCTATTTGTGTGCTGTGCTGGGGCCTGCGTGCCTGGATTAATTAATTGTAAATTATTTTTGTGATCTGCGAATCACATTTTAATTTATGTTAATGTGTAATTGACCTGCGAGTCAAATCATGTCTAGATAGATTAAAATGTAAATTAATCAGACATGAGCACTGAGCACACATGGCAGAAGCGCTTGCAGCAAGTGGCTTCACCAGTGGGAGGCCTAGAGTTCGACTCTAGTACAGGCGCATGCTACTTGGTGGGCGCATCTGAGCTGCAGAGGGCGCTTGGGCCCGGGCTGGGCCAGATGAAATGCAAAAGACCCATGAAGAGCTCAAGTGAAGACTTGTGTAAAACTAGGGTTTTACTTAGGCTTAATGGGCGTTTACCACATAAGATCATCGTGCTTTCTATTTACTGTTTAAGTAATAATAGTACATGCATGATTTATCTTTCTGCTATCACCATAGGATATGCATGGTAGTAAGAAGATAAAAGGACCGTTAAAATCCAACGTTAAATATCAAGCACGTAAGCCTTTTGACGCGAAACCTCACTGTTCTGACTATCGTTGGGGCCGTGTTGTACCCACTCAGTGGGCACGCCCAGCTATCTTCAGACGGTGTGTGATTACACCTACGTGTTACAGAGAAGGGATTTATCGCTTCTCGTTGCTCAGCATAGCATGTGGTGGTCCAGGGAGTAGGTCAGGTCAGCTTGACCATGTAGGCTACATATTGAGCATATGTTAGCTATATGGAGGCAGCCATCTGTGGAATCAGAAACTGTGTTGTACCAACTCAGTTGGCACAGTCTTCTGGATTGCCTAGATGAAGGGGAATCGCACGGGTTGGCGATTGGCATGGATAGCCTACCAGTGATTAGTGCTTGAACTCTCTGTGCATCTTATCTCGCCTGAGCGGGACGCGGAGACCAAGTATGAAATCTGGATCCCATCTCAGTAAAAGAGTTTTACTCTTTCGGACTGTTTTATTGGATTTTTCAGTCAGATAAAATAGTGAGAAAAGAATCATTCTTAAGTCCTGGATTGATTCTAACATCGATACTGACCTTGTTGTTCTTGCTTTGTTGTAGATTCCTGCAGCAACGAACACCACAGGGTTCAATGTGCGATCCTTACTGGAAAGGGAGAAGTTTGCTGGGCCAAACTTCTCAGACTGGTACGGACACCTTAAGATTGTTCTTAAGGCTGAGAGGAAGCTGTATGCCCTTGAGACGGCAATACCGCCTCAACCCGCTGTGAACGCCGCAAGGGCGGTTCGGGATTCTTATGAGAAGCATGTCAATGATAGCATTGATGTCGCTTGCCTTATGCTTGCGTCTGTGACGCCAGAGCTACAGCGTCAGCATGAGGATTTATCTGCTATTGAAATTATAGCAAATCTCAAGATGCTGTATGCTACACAGGCAAGGACAGAACGCTATAACTTGACAAAACTTTTCTTTCAGAGCAAACTGACTGAAGGAAGTCCAGTGGGAGCTCACGTACTCAAGATGATTGGGTACAAAGAGGCTCTAGAGAAACTGGGACACACCGTCAATCAGGAACTTGTTGTAGACATTATCTTGCAGTCTCTCCCGGTCTCTTTCGATCCGTTCATCATTAATTTTAATATGAACAAGATCGACTGTACACCGGCAGAGTTACTGAACATGCTCTGTACTACAGAGCAGACTCTTGAGAAGGGAAAGCCTTCATCTTCTGTCTTGATGGTTCCTTCAAGGAACAAGAAGAAGGGGAAGAAGGGCAAAGCCCCTATCAAGAGCTATAACAAGGCTCTGAAACAAAAGATGAAGCGGTCAAAGGAATACAGATGTTTCCATTGTGGCCAGTTGGGTCACTGGAAAAAGGACTGTAAAGCGCTCCAAGGAGATAAGAAGGGAAGCAAGGCTTTCGCTTCTGGCTCAGGTATTTTCGTGACTGAAGTCATGGTATCTTCTTCTATTTCATGGGTGTTGGACACTGCATGTGGAGTTCACATTTGTTCAAATGTACAGGAACTCAAGAGAAGAAGACAGGTGGGACAGCATGAGGTGGACCTAAGAGTTGGAAACGGGGCACGGGTTGCTGCTGTTGCTGTAGGACAATATAACATCTCTTTACCATCTGGTCTTGTATTAGAACTTGACAATTGTTATTTTGTGCCGAGCATAACTAAGAATATTATCTCAATTCCTGCTCTTGTCAGGAAAGGGTTTTCCTTTGAATGCAAAACTTTAAAGTGTTGTATTTCATTTGATAATATTGTTTATGCTACTGGGTCGATTAACAATGGGTTATTCATGTTGGACATGGAATGTTCTGTACAACAAATTGATAATAAGAAAGCCATGTATGCTGATGACAGCACCTTGCTATGGCATAGTCGTTTAGGCCATATTAACAAGAAGCGCATTAAGCGGTTGCATGACCATGGACTGCTGGGATCATTCTCCTATGAGGAGCTTGATACATGCAAAGCTTGTTTAATGGGCAAAATGACGAAGACTCCTTTTACCAACAAAGGTCAAAGGGCTGCAGGTTTACTTGACCTCATTCACAGTGATGTGTGTGGGCCATTTAGTAAACATGCCAGAGGTGGCTATTCATACTTCATTACCTTTACTGATGATTTCAGTAGATACGGTTATGTCTATCTAATGAGACATAAGAGTGAATCTTTTGACAAGTTCAAAGAGTTCAAAAATGAAGTACAGAATCAGTTAGGCCGGAATATCAAGGCACTTCGATCAGATCGAGGTGGAGAATACTTGAGTCGAGAGTTTACTGACTATCTGAAGGAGTGTGGGATTATCTCACAGCTCACTCCGCCAGGAACACCGCAATGGAATGGTGTGTCCGAGAGGAGAAATAGAACCTTATTGGATATGGTTCGTTCAATGATGAGTCAGGCTACTCTACCTTACTCCTTTTGGGGATTTGCACTGGAAACAGCTGCAAAGGTACTAAACCGAGTGCCATCCAAGGCCGTTTCAAAGACTCCATATGAGTTATGGTATGGGAAACAGCCGAGCTTGACATTTATTAAAATCTGGGGTTGCGAGGCTTATGTCAAAAAGCTCGCCTCTGGGAAACTGGAGAGCAGATCTTATAAATGTTTCTTTGTCGGTTACCCTAAAGAAACTAAGGGTTATTATTTCTACGATCCCAAGGAGAACAAAGTATTTGTTGCTCGTACGACTATTTTTCTTGAGAAGGAATTTCTTCTGCAAGAAGCCAGTGGGAGAGAAATAAAGCTGGATGAGAATCCAGAAGAGGGACAAAGTAGTCAAGCTCAGTTGGATGAAACTGAGCAAATAGAACAGGTTACTGAACAACCTGAGGCTCAGATATCACGGGAACCGCGTAGATCGGGAAGGATCCGTCGACAGCCTGAGCGCTATGACGGAGTCTACATCATTGATGATGAACCCCTTACTTATGCGGATGCGGTCAGTGGACCGGAATCAGCAAGATGGCTTGAAGCTATGCGAGCCGAGATGGACTCCATGTCAGATAACCAAGTCTGGGATTTGGTTGATCCGCCTCAGGGAGTAATCCCTATAGGCTGTAAGTGGATCTTCAAAAAGAAGATTGACATGGATGGTAACGTAGTTACCTATAAAGGCAGGCTAGTTGCGAAAGGTTTCAAACAAATCTACGGGATAGATTATGATGAAACTTTCTCTCCTGTAGCCATGTTCACGTCTATTCGGATTATTCTCGCGATAGCTGCATATTATGATTATGAGATCTGGCAAATGGATGTGAAAACCGCTTTCCTTAATGGAAAACTAGAACAGGATGTGTATATGACACAACCTGAAGGTTTCATCAATCCATCAGATCGTCATAAAATATGCAAATTAAAGAAGTCCATTTATGGACTAAAACAAGCATCTAGAAGCTGGAATATTCATTTTGATGAATCAGTTTGTGAATTTGGTTTCATCAAAAATGAAGATGACCCGTGTGTATATAAGAGGTTTAGTGGGAGCGTGATTACTTTCCTAGTCCTCTACGTCGATGATATCTTGATCATTGGAAACGATATTCCTGAACTGCATGCCGTTAAAGTATGGTTAAGAAAATGTTTCCAGATGAAAGATTTAGGAGAAGCAGCCTATGTATTAGGTGTGAAGATCTACAGAGATAGATCTAAGAGGCTTCTCGGGCTGTGCCAGAGTAATTACATCGATAAAATCCTGGAGAGATTCCATTTAGAAAATTCTAAAAGAGGATATCTTCCAGTCAGACATTGTCTGAATCTTTCTAAGAGCCAGTGTCCTCAAACACAGTCTGAGAAAGATGCAATGGACAATACGCCTTATGCTTCGGCTATTGGGTCCACTATGTATGCGATGTTGTGTACTCGCCCAGACGTCGCTTATGGGTTAAGCGTGACCAGTCGATTCCAAAGTAATCCAGGTAAGGCACACTGGATTGCGGTCAAGAACATTTTAAAATATCTTCGGAGGACCAAAGATATGTTCTTGATATATGGAGGTCAGGAAGAACTCAGTATTGAAGGATATACTGATGCTTCATTCCAATCTGACCAGGATGATTTCCGATCGCAATCAGGCTATGTTTTTAGCTTGAATGGAGGAGCAATGGTGTGGAAAAGTTTCAAACAATCAATTGTTGCTGATTCCACAACAGAAGCCGAGTATGTTGCAGCCTCAGAAGCATCAAAGGAGGCAGTGTGGATTCGTAAGTTCGTTCAAGAACTTGGTGTTGTTCTTTCGAGTGCAGATCCATTGGTTATCTTATGTGATAACACTAGAGCAATAGCACAAGCAAAGGAACCACGGTCACACCAGAAGTCCAAGCACATACAGAGAAGGTTTCATTTGATCCGTGAGATCATAGATCATGGAGAGATCAAGATCTGCAAGGTTCATACAGATGACAATCTAGCTGACCCGCTTACAAAGCCTCTGGCGCAGCAGAAGCATGAGAAGCACTGTAATAATATGGGTTTGAGATTTCTCAACCATTAGATTAAGTGCAAGTGGGAGATTGTTGGGGTATGCCCTTAAGGCTAATGTTTGAGGCCTTGGGTTATTATCAGCATCATGTATAAACTATGTTTATAAAGGCAATGGTTGTTATTCAGGTTGTTGCATTATCTGCTGCTATATGTATACTTCTGAATAATGTCTCAATGGTGTTCAGCTTGGCTGACATGCAGTATAGTCCTTAGTCGAGATATCTTGGTGAACATGAGACAGCCTTGATATGATTGAGACTAATATGTGTTCTAATCTTATAGGATGCTTCGAGCATGGAATAAGATGTAGACTCATAGGTGCATTGGATGTACTGGACTGACCCTACTTAGGATATTCAATTGCTTGTCACAATGTGAATAATCCTTATATGCAAACAAGTGGCATATTTCCTCTGACTTGAGATCACTTGTGTTTCTAAATGATGATTGGCATTGTCTTGAGGTAGTTCAATATCATTTGAAATATAATGGTTATTGACTATCTTGGATAATGGGCATGAGTCATGTTAGGGCACTAGTGATAGATATAGGATTGCCTTCTCCTTGTTTGGAGTGTGATGTTCTAAAGGGGCCCCCTGTATGAGATGGTTGAGAAAGTGTATGGCCATACCCAGATGACTATGTTCATCTGATCTAATCATTCTCATCATGTTGGAGTTACAGGCTTGACACGCTTGTCCAACGAGAACATCCAGTGGCAAAGGAAACACATATGTCAAGTGACTTGGATTCACACTTGTGCTATGGTTTGGGAGTAGTCTTGGAAGACTCTTTCCTTTATATCAGGAGACAGTGATGTGTTGCTAGATACCCCTCTCTGATCGTGATAACGTAAGTTATCGTTACCGACATTTAAAGGAAACCCTTAGGGTCGCACAATTTGATGATATGGCTTACTTATGTCAGATCGTGTGGACTGAATTGTTTTGGTTCAGTTTAAAGGAGTTTAAACTCTGATTGTAAGTGAGATCTGGTCTGATCATGTTTGATTGATTAGGGCTTGAGATCGGTAAGCTTCGATCGAGAGAATTGATGCTTGATCGATGAGATCAAGAGCATCAAGAGATGTATGGTTAGATCTTGAGCCTTTTTGGTTTAATGAGATCTAGACCATGTCTTGGTTTGATTTGGTCTTTGAACCAAAGTCAATTGAACCGGTTCACTTATGTGAACGCATGGTTCAATTAAAGGGGGTGTTTTGATTGGTTCACTAAGCGTGAACGTATGAAGTCATGACTTACTATTTTTGGAAGCCATGACACTTCCCCACGAATTGAAAACGCCTCAACGCCTCTCTCGCCCAAAGCTCTCTCGTGTGTCTCGTCTCCACGAGGATGAAAGAAGGTATTCGGCCAGCCAAGAAAACATCTGATGTCCTTCATACGGCTAGGACACCTTGGAGAGCTTTGCTAGCACAAGGTTAACGCTAAGGAGGAAGTCATCGCCATCTTGTGTGCGTCCACTTTGGAGGAGAGCCACATCGCCCTCTTGCTTCCAAGTCGCCATCCAAACAATGGCAACGGTAAGATCACAAATTGATCTTTGCAAGTTTTAAGTTGATCATATATTCATGCCACATGCGATCCACATGAAACCTAAAGTTTCCGCCCATGCAAAATTTTAGAAGTGCATGCGTTTAGGGTTTCACCCCCCACTTTCACCTAACAGTGGTATCGAAGCTACTTGCGAGAAACACAAGGTGTACGTTTGCTTGTGTGAAAAATTTTTAGAAAATTTTTCTTCTATCCATGCGCATTTCACGTAGAAAGCGTTTTTCATCCAATCTTCTCTTTTCAATTTTATGGCTGAAATTTGATTGTGTTCACGATGGATTTAAGACCAAAGGCGCACGTGGTTTTGTCAAGTAGGACGGGCATTGTGTCTTTGGACTGGACGGGTCTCTTGATCTGACAATAACTGCCAGCCGATAGGGTCTATGAAATCATCATGGAACTTGATCTAATTTTAGCATAAATTTGGTTAAGAGAGTGCTTTGGATGATGTTGACACATAGGGTAATTAAAATTTGATATTGCTCGGCTTTTCAAATTTTATATGCGCCTCTTGTGTTGTGATATGGTCATAGCGAGTGCCCTCCTGTGTTGTGATGTGGAAGCATGTTTCCACTTGTGATGAATGCTTATAAAATCTCTCTCCACCTGCGCGTGGTTCTCCCCCTATCTTGGTGTAAAATTTTTCATCTTTTTAGAATAGATGTAGAATTAGAAGATAGGTTAAGGCTTCATGTTGACAACAAGGAGTCTTCTTCAACCGGAGTCAGTAGTGGCGCCAGCTTTGGAAGTGTGGTGATGGAGTTGCGGCTGAAGGAAGGACACATGCTTTCGGCTACTAGCATGGACTGATCTGCTAAAGGGACTCGCAACCCTTGGATGCACGATAACATGTCACATGGCTCGTGACAAGTTATGTGTATGAAAAGGGCTATGACCATATCGACCAAACTAGCATACCTATAATGGTTTATTATTCTGTCCATAGCATGCCTGTGATGTTTTTCCTTTGCTGCCATAACCATAGGAAAACAGCATGCTAGGAAAGAATAAAATTAATATGCAAAAACTCTCATTGAAATATGAAGTCAGTAGCCTTCTAACGCGTAGCCCTCATCAAACTATCGATCAGTGGTGTTGTGAACTGTTTTCCACCCACGTGGGACACACCCACTTATCTTTAGGAGGTGTGTGGTGGCAATGGTTTCCCCAGTCCATTTTAACCGGGCTAAACTGAGTGGTTCTGTTGGTGCTTTCCTATGGCATTGTCGATTAGCCCATATAAACAAGAATCGCATTCAACAACTCCATGCAAATGGATTGTTAGATTCAAGTTCCTTCGAGGAATTTGATACTTGTGAGCCTTGTTTATTAGGGAAAATGACAAAGGCGCCCTTCACCAAGACAAGTGAGAGGGCAAGAGGTTTATTGGACCTTATACACAGTGATGTGTGTGGACTATTCAATAAACAAGCCAAAGGATGACACAACTACTTCATTACCTTTACTGATGATTTCAGTAGGTATGGTTATGTCTACTTGATGAGACATAAATCTGAATCCTTTGAGAAATTCAAGGAATTCAAGAATGAAGTCGAGAGCTAGCTTGGTAGATCCATTAAGGCTCTTCGATCAGATCGTGGTGGAGAGTACCTGAGTGGTGAGTTCCTTGACTATCTAAAAGAGTATGGGATTCTATCCCAACTCACTCCGCCTGGAACACCTCAATGGAATGGTGTGTCTGAAAGGAGAAATCGAACTCTGTTGGACATTGTTCGATGTATGATGAGTCATGCAACTCTACCTCCCTCATTCTGGGGACATGCACTAGAGACAGCTTCTCTGATACTGAATAACATTCCATCTAAGAGTGTCTCAAAGATTCCATACGAGGTATGGAGTGGGAGACGCCCTAATCTATCTTTTATCAAGATCTGGGGATGCGAGGCATATGTCAAGCGTCAGGATTCTAGCAAGCTAGAACCTAGATCTGATAAATGTGTGTTTGTGGGGTACCCTAAGGAAACTAAGGGTTACTACTTCTATGTTCCCACCGAGAACAAGGTTTTTATTGCTCGGGGTGCTGTCTTTCTAGAGAAAGAATTTCTCATGAAAGAAGTTAGTGGGAGGAAGTTTGACTTGGATGAGGTCCAAGTGCAACCATAAGACATAGAGATGGAACCTGAGCCACCTGTACCAGTTGCTAGGCAACCTGAGGCTCAGACACAGGCCCTACGTAGGTCTGGGAGAATTCGTCATGCACCTGAGAGGTATGGGTCACTACCGACCCAACATGACGGAATCTTCATCATTGAGGATGAACCCAAGACTTATGATGAGGAAGTCAGTGGACCGGACTCCGAGAGATGGCTTGAGGCCATGCGATCCGAGATGGATTCCATGTCAGCTAACCAAGTATGGGATTTGGTTGAGTTACCTGATGGGGTAAAGCCCATAGGGTGTAAATGGGTCTTCAAGAGGAAGACAGACATGGATGGCAACATAGTTACCTATAAAGGTAGACTAGTGGCTAAGGGATTCAAACAAATCCACGGGGTGGATTATGATGAAACCTTCTCGCCAGTTGCCATGTTCATATCCATTCGGATTCTGCTTGCTATAGCTGCATATCATGATTACGAGATATGGCAGATGGATGTGAAGACAGCTTTCCATAATGGGAAGCTAGCTGAGGATGTGTATATGACACAACCTGATGGCTTCATCCATCCTGCAGAGGCTAATAAGGTCTGCAGGCTAAAGAGATCTATCTATGGATTAAAGCAAGCATCTCGAAGATGGAATCTTCGATTTGATGAAGCTGTGAGAGATTATGGCTTTATCAAAAGTGAAGATGACGCCTGTGTATACAGAAAATTCAGTGGGAGCTTGGTGACTTTTCTGGTCTTGTATGTCGATGACATACTGCTCATCGGGAACGACATCCCTAGTCTTCAAGCTGTGAAGACATGGTTAGGGAAGTGTTTTGAGATGAAAGACTTAGGGGAGGCCGCCTATATCCCAGGCATGAGGATCTACAGGGATAGATCTAAGAAGCTCCTAGCCCTTAGTCAGAGTAGATACATTGATAAGGTCCTAGAGAGGTTTAGCTTGGAGCAATCCAAGAAAGGGTACCTTCTAGTGAGACATGCCCTTACTCTCTCAAAGAGCCAGTATCCCACCACATAGGCTAAGAGGAATGACATGAGTCGAGTGCCCTATGCTTCGGCAGTAGGATCGTGTTAGGGAATGCCGGGTGTAATTTAAAATTTTGCAGTCCCAGGACGCAGCGGAAGAAGCATTACACCCGAAACACATTCCGGTCCCAAGGATCCATGCGAGAGAGAGGACACAAGGATGTGTTAGAGATGTACCTCTTTTGCTTGTCTAGATGTCGAAGCCATGTTGAAGGCGCCCAAGTGTTCGCCCTCTACAAGTATCCACGCGTCGACTCCTTGATCGTTGCTCCCTTCCACGCTCGGTGCTAGCCTCGGGAAGAGAATCGCGCCTTAGGGTTCCTTCACTCTTCTTGCGCCACCTCCAAGTGCAAGGAAGATGCCGCCAACTCCTTATCCTCTTTACTCCAAGAGAAGAGGGAGAAGAAGAGCTTCGGCTTTGAGGAAGATTGAGAGGAGGTCACGCCACCAAGTCCTTCTCCAAGTCACGCCAAGAGGAGAGGAAAGAGAAGACTTTCGGCTACTAGTAGGAAGAAGGGTTGCACCACCTTTATGTTGTCGCCCTTTGCCTTGCTCTCGCCCCTCTATGTGTGTTTACGTCTCCAAGCATTCATCAACTAGAGAGGGCGACAATGGGTCATATAAATAGGACTAGAGGCAGTTTGGGCAAGGGCTAGGATCATGCCAAGTGTGTGGCTAGGATAAAGGAGTCTTGAGGTAAGGAAAGTCTCCAAGACTTTGCCATACACCTCATTCAACCTATCCATATTTGTCCAAGCACTATATCAGCCCAAGACATGCCTCAAATGCATTCTTACCATCAAAGGATAAGTGGCTAGGCGCAACATGCATGAAGAATTCGGCTAGGGTGGTGTCTTGGGAGAAACTGGGGTTTGAGGTAAGGTAAGTCTCCAAGACATTACCATATACCTCTTCCCTATATCCATATGCGCCTAGGAACTTACCATAAAAGTTCTCAAGCCATATCAGCCCCAATACTTGCCTTAGAGGCAAGCATTCCATCCAAGGAAGAAGGGCTAGGCGCTCTTTACTTCCATAATGAAGCAAAGGCGCCTCCCTCACCCCATTATGCCCCTAGGCGCCAATGGGGTGAGATTTCTCCCCATTATACCCTTTTAAGTCAATTCCTCTTCATGACAACTAATTATTGGGACTCATTGGATAATGAGCTTGCCCAAACTTCATGGCATGGGTTGATTAAGCCATTGGATCTAATCTAATGCAACCCTAATCCAAATGTGACCAATCTAGGTCAATTTCGGGTCAACCTGCCAAAAATGAAGTTTGTCTCCAATAACTTTCTTCCAACTCATCAGGCCCATTGGCGCTGATGAAATCTTCCAAATGGATCCAAGTTATCCAATAACTTGATCCTAAGGCTTCTGAATAAAGCAACGTCAAGAGTCTATTGCGTGTGACCCCGTAGGATCCATATGACGATGGCAATGATGTAAACATCATAAGTAGTGAGGGGTATCTAGCAACACATCACTACTACCCATGTCATAGGACTTAAGTCATTATGGCAACAACTCCTCACAAGCAACGAGGATTCCCATTGCATTATAGATCCCTTTGCCTAAGCTGATATCCTGCCATTGGATTAGTCTCAAGTTTATTATCCAATGCATTGGTCATGACTCAACAAGTGTGGCCACACTTTCCTGTCATGCACCAATAAGGTGGGCGCCCCGAGTGGATATCATGCTTCCAATAAGGAAGGGGCAAATCCTACTATTGGTCATCCATGTCTCTACATGACTTATGACATGCCCAATGACAGTCGTTTTGATCTCCCAATTACGGAGAGACGTAAGACTGTATTAAAGCACACCCATCATCAAATATAGACATGAATACCTCAAGTCTAAGGATCAATGCAAACCTCTTGCATGTGAGATTGACTTGTTGACTAGACAAGTCAATCCTCACGGTGGATCACTCCAGTGCATCCAATGCACCTGTATGTCTGCGTTACTGTGCCCCGCACATAACCAGCCCATACACCAGTCTCACATGTACCAAAGCTGTCCCATATCTGCTAAGGTACTTTGTCTAGGGATAGTTTATGAGAATGGATCCAATCCAAACTCCTGGGACATTATTTATGCAACTCAATACATCAATGCAGGTAGAGAAGTCTGCATAATAACGACCATGCCCATATAAAGAGTAATAGTTCTATGAAAGTACATTCAAACAATGCCTGACCATGTCCATACATTGGTCTTTAGGGCATATACACCAACAGATCGATCATGTATGCAATGTTGTGTATTAGACCAGATGTGGCTTATGCTGTGAGCATAACCAGCCGATACCAATCCAATCCTGGAGTACAGCACTGGGTGGCTGTAAAGAACATCCTAAAGTATCTGAGAAGAACTAAGGATTTGTTCTTGGTCTATGGGGGACAGGAAGAGCGCAGTATGCAGGGCTACACTGATATGTCTTTCCAGTCTGACCCTAACGACTTCAGATCGCAGGCCGGCTATGTGTTCAAGATAAATGGAGGCGCTGTATGCTGGAAGAGCTTCAAGCAATCCACCATAGCTGATTCTACAACCGAAGCTGAGTATGTGGCCGCTTCTGAGGTAGCCAAAGAAGCCGTTTGGATTAGGAAGTTCATTTCTGAACTTCAGGTGGTTCCAAGTGCAGTGGATCCCATTGAAATCTATTGTGATAACAATGGAGCAATTGCACAAGCCAAGGAACCACGGTCTCATCAAAAATCCAAACACATACTCAGGAGATTTCACCTGATCAGAGAGATCATAGATAGAGGTGATGTCAAGATTAGCTGAGTTGACACAGAGAACAATCTAGCAGACCCATTAACCAAGGCTTTGGCGCAGCAGAAGCATGATGGTCACGCTAGAGATATTGGGTTAAGATTTCTCAACCTCTAGGTCTTAGTGCAAGTGGGAGATTGTTGGTGTATATGCCCTAAGGACCTAATTCTGGTCCGTTACTTGTACTACTTGACATTGATATTTATATCATACTGGCATTGTCGTTATCATTATTTGTTTACATCTGCAACATGTACTTATATGATAATGTCCCTATGGACAGATTGGATCTGTGCTCAAACTATTGTCCCTAGTCAATGTACCTTAGTGGATATGGGACAGCTATGGTACTTGTAAGACTGGTATATGGGCTGGTTAGGCACGGAGTGCTAACGCAGGCATATGGGTATATCAATGGTAGATATACTGGACCGACCCGCTATGAGGCAATGACTTGGTGTCACGAGTTATCCTCACAAGTGATAGGAGATGCATTGATCCCTTGACTTGAGGTCATTGGCCATTCTATGTGGTTAGGGATATGCTTTGATACAACCTAACGCCTTGCCGTAGTTGGGAGGTAATAACGGTTGTCATTGAGCATATCACGACCCAAATGAGAAGGTCAATGCACAGACATAGGATTTGCCCCTTCCTAAGGGAAGCTTGATATCCATGGAGCTCCTCTATGGTTCTATGACTGAAAGTGTATGGCCATACCCAGGTTAGACCTGATTTAGTCATAGCCATGAGATTGGATGGAAACAAGTGGTGACACACTTGACCAATCGGATATCAGTTCGGCAAAGAGACTGTAATGCATCTGTACCTAGTTGCGATGATGGGGATGTCGATGTCGATATCCATTCCGATGACTTGGGTAGCAGTGATGCACTGCTACGTGCCACTCACTGCTTGTGATGACCATGGGTCAGCACTGCCAACGTCAGAGGAACCTACAGGGTCGCACACCTTGATACTCGAGTTCTCATATTGATCGGAAAGCCTTATGATCGAGTTATTAGATAACTCGGATCTATTTTGGAGATTTCATCATCGCCAATGGGCCTGATGAGATGGAAGAGATTTATTGGGGCCAACTTCCATTTACGGCATATTAACCATGGTTAGCCCAATTTGACCTAGGGTTAAATTGGATTGGATCCGTGGGCTTGGTTAACATGCATAATGGACATTAGGCTGGGCCCATTGATAAGTTGGGCTTAATGGGCTTAAGGAGGAGAAAAGGGATGGCATGTGCATGGCATGTGCTTAACCCTAGTTAGACTAGGGTTAGTGCCTATGCATTATGATGTTTGAAATTAATCTTGGGGCTAATTATTCGAATTAATTAGAGTCCTAATTTTATGGGATTTTATGGGCTGATTTATTTGAATTAATAAGAGTCCTAATTAGATTAGGATTTAATTCAACTAAGTGATTAGAGTCCTAATTGGATTAGGACTTCATCTAAACCGCCCACTTAAAGTCCTAGTTGGATTAGGACTTGAGTTTGATCAAATCCTAATTGGATTAGGAATCAAGCTTGATCAAATCATCCACATGAATCCTAGCCTTGATCAAACCGTTCACATGAGTCCTAATTGGATTAGGACATGATCAAGTCGCCCAAATTAAGTCCTAATTGGATTAGGACTTAATTCCCTATTTTCTCTCCTAGCCGCACATTCAATTTGAATGGGGGCCACACATTAAGCCGCCCTTTGCCTTATATATACCCCCCCCCCAAGCCGCCCCTCTCAAGATACTAATTCTCTCCTTGGAGGCGTGATCAAGAGAGGAGGCAAGCACTAGAAGGCGAGTTCTTGAGGGTGAAAGCAAGAGGCTAGTGCCGCAACTCTTCTTCCTTCCAACCCTAGCCGCAACACACCTTCTTCTCTTCCTCTTGGCGTGAGGAACTTGGTGGTGTTTGGCGACTTCCTTCTCCTCATCTTCCTCTTGGCGCATAAACCTTAGAGGATAATCACAAGGCTTGGATCTTCTTCCCGACGCTAGCACCAGGCGAGGAAGAAGAGAGCTCAAGGCATCCGTGTGTGTGAGACTGCAGAGGGCGCACGCTTGGGCGCCTACTTCGACATCAACCTCACGTTGCTTTAGGTATTTTCTATCTCATCGTGTCGACTCCTTCGCATGCGATCTTCACTGGGTTTTTGGGACTGGCCTGTTTCGGGGATATTCTTCCGGTGCACAATGTATTTGTGTCCATAAACCTCTGAAAAATTGTAAAATATCCCCGGGGTTTCCCAACAGCGGAGAACTCATGTGAAATTAGGATCCTGCTCACTGATTTCCATGTTGAGTTTGAGAGTTCTCAACTTTCTTTTGGAAATAGTGGGAGCATAGCATTTAATTAAAGTCCTAGTTAAATGCTTTATCATAGTACTTATTTTACTTCTTTGCTTATTGTAGATGGCATCTCCTAATCTAAGATTGAAACACTATGAAAACAAATTGGATGGGACAAACTGGGTAAAATGGTTCAAGATTTTGTCCAAGATACTAGAACAAGAAAATAAGGTGCATCTTCTTGAAAGACCTCCATCCCAGCCCAGTATGTATTTCACTACTGAGTGGGAGTGGAATGTCTATCTTGAACATTGTGAAGATAACAAATAGTACGCTGCTCTTGTCTTAGAGTGCATGACCCCAGAGGTCAAGGTTGAGTGTGATGAGATGGGGATTTATGATCTTATCATACATCTCAAGGGTCTCTTCACACCATGCTCTATAGACAAAGATCATGAGAGTTATGTTGGATCTTCAGAGTGTATGCCTGAATCTGAGAATGACCATGGTTCTGTATCTTGGAAGCTAATACTTCGGAAGACTGGGAATGCATGGGTATTTCGAAGAGGATTAAGGCCCAAGAAGAGCATGGCAAAGAAGAAGGGATGTAAGCCATCCGCTTCAGGTATTGTGTTACTGAGGTCTTTTATCTACTTCTTATTCATGGGTACTGGGTACCGCATGTGGAACTTACATATGTTTTTCATATGCAAGAGCTCAAAAGAAGTAGGAATATCAGGCTTGGTGGGATCGACTCTCGGGTCAGGGACAGAGCATTGGATGCTGCTGTTGATATCATCTCACTGCCTTGAAGACTTTATCTAGAACTTTGCTATTGTGTATCAGCTTATGTATTAGAACATCATTCCTTTTGGAAAGGATTTCAGTTTGAAATAATAAATGATATTTTTCTTTAAATCTGAGATGTTCTATTGAAGTGATACAGTTGATAATAGTTTGTGGTTCTATATGTAACACAAGATCAGATCCAATGATTAAATAAACACCCTCTTATAGCATTGTCTCTTAAACCATAGAACAATGGTCACATCCAAAGGTCCATGGACTATTCGGATCATTATCGTTTTAGGATTATGATAAATGTGAGCCTTGTTCAAAGGAACAAAGTAACAGATGCTGCCTTCACCAAAAGCGTTGAAGGGTAAGTGGCTTGTTGGATCTATTACACAGCAATGTGTGTGGACTCATGTAAACAAGCACTAAGAGGTGTTGTATACTTCATTAGGTGTGGGTATGCCATATCCAAGAACTTTGGAGAAATACAAGAAGTTCACAAATGGAGTTTTGAGTCAAATTGGTAGATCTATTAAAGCACTTTGATTGGATCAAAGTGATTAGTGGAGAATTTGATGACTGTCCTAAAGAGTGTGGGGTTATCTCACAGCTTACTTAGAACGCCACTGTGTGGTGAATTTCAAAGAAAGAAAGAGGAACACATTGGATGTGGTTCCATCTTTGAATAGTCATGCAAATATGCTACTATGATGCCATGCAAACAGATGTATTGTCACTCCATTAGAAAGTGTGCCGCAGATAGCTTTTGAGTTGGGAAGTGCAAATATCCCATTTCATCAATAGATATTGGGAATGTAATATGCAGTGATTCAAAAGTATGTGTTTGTGGGGCACTGTAGAGTGCTATTTCTATCCCAAAGAGAACAAAAATATTTGTTGCTCAAACTGTTGTCTCTCTTGAGTAGATATTTCTTTTGAAAGAAGCTGGTGGGAGTATATTTGATTGGGACAAGGTCCAGAATCAACCACAATATAATTAGACACAAATGGAGAGTTGAATCTCACATACAGGTTGAAAGTCAACCTGAAGTTCAAGTAACACAGGAACCACATAAGTCTGGATGGATTCGAAATGCTGGGCATGACGAATTTTTCATCAAGGATGAACCTAAGACTTATGATGAAATGGAAGCGGTCGATAGACCAGATTCCAAGAAATGGCTACACGCCATGAGAACCGTAACACCCATAGGCTGTAAATAAATCTTCTAGGAAGATAGACATGGAAGGTAATATTGTTACCTTAAAGGCAAGCTGGTGAATAGAAATTTCAAGCAAATCCACTGGGTGGATAGTGATGAAATTTTTACCAATAGCTGTGTTTGAAGTCCATTAAGGTATGTGCTTGTTATAATTGCATTTTTTGTTATGGCATGTTGTTATGAAAAATTGCTTTTCTTAATGGACGTCTGTAAGGGTATGTCCATATGGAAATAGCTGAAAGGTTTTCATATCAAGGCCATAAAGATATGCATGGTCTTACGCAAGCATGAGCCTGTGTTTACAAGAAGATCAGTGGGAGCCTTATAGTATTTCTTGTTCTAGATGATTGATGATTTTCTCCTCACATGAAATGACATCCCAGCTCTTCACGCGGTGAAGTCAAGGCTTGGGAAGTATTTCGAGAAGAATGATCTAGGGAATGATGCCTACATAATAGGCATGTGGATCTATAGATAAGGATCCAAGAAAGTCATTGCCCTTTAGTCAATCTATGTTCATCCAGGAGCTTCTGGAGAGGTTTATATTGGGTGATTCCAAATGATGATACCTTCCAGGAAGATATGGTCTGACTCTCTCAAGGATACTATGTCATCTCAACATAGCTAGAGAGAAGTAACATGAGTCTATAATCCTAGTACATTGGGTATAGGATAGATCATGCTTGGTGTAATATGCACCAGACCATTTGTGGCAGATGCTTGGAGCATAGCCAGTAAGTTTCAATCAGATCCTAGTGTTTGACACTGGATAGCTGTGAAAGGAATCCTTATATATACTTGGGAAGTATAAAGGATTGAGGTCTAGTCAATAATAGACAGGAAGAATTTTGTGTACAGGGGTACACTGATATTTCGTTCCAGTCTAATGACTATTGATCACAGCCAGGATTTGTGCCTTGCCTTGTTGAGGTGTTGTGCGCTAGAAGAGCATTATGCAAACCACAATGGCAAAATCTACAATTAAGGCTGAGTACATTGTGGCTTCTTGTGGCAGCCAAGGAAATAACTTCATTTGAACTTGATTTAGTTCCTAGAGCTTGATGGTCCAGTATAGTTCTTACTGGGGCCATAGCATGGAACTTAGCACTCAAGTATGTACTGCAGTAATATCATCTGATCTTAGAGATCATGGATAAAGATGATGATTCAAATTTGTTAAAATAAACACAGATAGCAATCTGGAAAAACCCACTGACGTAGCCTCTGGCGTAGCGGAAGCTAAATAAGTCATACTAGAGACACAGGGACTGATTAAACATCAATTTCCCTTGGTCTTAGTGCAAGTGGGAGATTGTTGGTGTATATGCCCTGCAGACCAACGTATAGACATGATCAGGCATTGTTTGAATGTACTTTGATAGAATTTCTATCCTTTATAAAGGCATGGTCGTTATTATGCAGACTTCTTTACCTGCGTTTATGTATTAAGTTGCATAAATAATGTCCCAGGAGTTTGGTTCGATCCATTCTCATAAGCTATCCCCGGTCAAGGTACCTTAGCAGATATGGGACATCATTGGTACATGTGAGACTGGTGTATGGGCTGGTTAGGTGCGGGGCACAGTAACGCAGACATACGGGTGCATTGGATGCACTGGAGTGATCCACCGTGAGGATTGACTTGTCTAGTCAACAAGTCAATCTCACATGCAAGAGGTTTGCATTGATCTTTAGACTTGAGGTATTCATGTCCAGATTTGATGATGGATATGATTTGATACAGTCTTACGTCTCTCCGTAATTGGGAGATTATAACGGCTGTCATTGGGCATGTCATAAGTCATGTAGGGACATGGA
Source organism: Costus lasius (assembly GCA_027563935.2). Lineage (NCBI taxonomy): Eukaryota > Viridiplantae > Streptophyta > Magnoliopsida > Zingiberales > Costaceae > Costus > Costus lasius. The sequence continues at coordinate 56,434,877 of CM050448.1, forward strand.
TGACCAACAGCAGGATTTACCCCTTCCTTCAGAGGAAGCATGATATCCACTCGGGGCGCCCCACCTCATTGGTGCATGACAGGAATGTGTGGCCACACTGATTGAGTCATGACCAATAGATTGGATTAATAAACTTGAGACTAATCTAATGGCAGGATATCAGTTTAGGCAAAGGGATCTATAATGCATGGGAATCCTCATTGCTTGTTAGGGAGTTGTTGTCGTATGACTTAAGTCCTATGACATGGGTAGTAGTGATGTGTTGCTAGATACCCCTCACTACTTATGATGTTTACATTATTGCCATGGTCATTAGGATCATACAGGGTCACACGCAATAGACTCTTGACGTTGCTTTAATCGGAAGCCTTATGATCAAGTTATTGGATAACGTGGATTAGTTTGGAAGATTTCATCAGCGCTAATGGGCCTGATGAGATGGAAGAAACTTATTAGGGCCAACTTCCATTTTTGGCATATTGACCAAATTAACCATGGTTAGCCCCATTTGACATGGGTTAAATTGGATTGGATCCAGTTACATGGTTAGCATGCATAATGGACCTTGGGCCAAACGCATTGATTAATGGGGCTTGCTAATAAGTTGTAATGAGAAGCTAAGAGGCTGAAAGGGTATAATGGGGATGAAATATTGGGATTGGCGCTTATGGATTCCTAGTTGGACTAGGATTTGCGCTAATGCCATATTTAGTATCTCCTTGGTGATTGATTCAAATTGGATTTGAATTTAATCACTTAAAATAATTAATTGGAATAGGAGAATATGGGGCTGGTAGTTAATCTAATTGGAGTCCTAATTGGAATAGGACTTGCGCCCAAACCAAATTAGGCAAATTCTCAAGTTGCTTTGACCTAGTCTTGGCGCATGCATGAGAATTGTGTCTAATTAGGAATTATTTGGGTACATGCGGCTAATGCTTATTTAAGCAAGTGATAAGCGCATGTAATTAAGGGATTTAATCAATTAATTGGATTAAATAAATCCCTAGATTAATGCCCAAATTGCATTGACCTTCCAATTAACCCTAACCGCCCTTTATCTCTATAAATAAGACCCCTTGCCGCCCCCTCTTGGGACATCTAATCTCTTGGAGGCATGAAGGTATAGAGGGGCGACAACTTGAGAGCTTGGAGCTCTCCTTCTTCCATCAAAGGAGCAAGTTCTTCTTCTCCCTCTCTTCTTGGCACAAGGAGTCTTGGTGCTTGGTGGCGTCTCCTTGCCACAAGCCCCCTTTACTTCGTTGCCCATAGGCGCACCTTGCTTGAAGGTGGCGCAAGCATAGAAGAAGAAGGAAGTACTTGGCGCATCTTCTTCCTCCTCATCTTTTGTTGGTGCCTATACCTTGGAGGTGGCACAAGATTTGAAGAGAGTGGCAAAGGCTTGATTCTCTTCCCGAGGCTAGCACCGAGTGTGGAAGGGAGCAACGTTGAGACGGTCGACGCGTGGATACTTGTAGAGGGCGAACACTTAGGCGCCTTCAACATGGCTTCAACGACTAAGCAAGCAAAAGAGGTATATCTCTAACACATCCTTGTGTCTTCTCTCTCGCATGGATCCTTGGGAAAGGAATATGTTTCGGGTGTAATGATTCTTCCGCTGCGTCTTGGGACTGCAAATTTTAAAATTACACCCGGTATTCCCTAACACGATGTAGGCGCCCAAGCATGCGCCCTCTACTGTCTCACACACATGGATGTATTGAGTCCTCTTCTTCCACACTCGGTACTAGCCTCGGGAAGAAGATCCAAGCCATTGGAGTCCCTTCTAGCCCACTTGCGGGACCCTCAAGATGAGGTGCACCAAGGAGAGAGGTAGAAGGAGAGTGTCACCAATCCCTAGCCCCTCTTGCACCAAGAGGAGATAGAGAAGAAGACTTGCAGCCCTATGGGAGATGATGCCGCCAAGCTTCTCCAACAATTGCGCCAAGAGGAGGAAAGGAGAAGAAGCTTGCGACTTGGAGAGGAAGAGATGAGCCTATCCTTCTTGGTCTCGCCCCTTTGATTGTTTACGTCAAGAGGTGATCATCAAAGCCTCTCGCATATTACTTGATATATAGAGGCAAGATGTGGCAGCTAGATGTTGTGTCCGCAAGTGCACGGATACTCGAAGTAACAAATAAGATATTGAACAACAGAGATCTCATTTATCAAGTACCGAATAATCGATTTCTCACTAGCTAGGCAATCGAAAATGATGAAAACAAACTATCAAAAATTACACGAAAAAGTCAGAGAGAGAAACTGGGACTAGGGTTTCATCCACCTTAATTTCTATGACTAGATCCAAATAAGTGCTCATCAGTTTATTCTTATTATGATAGAGATATAATTTACTTTATAAAGAAATCATCTCGCTTTCACATAAACAATTTACAAAGAACCAATCCTCACTTTCGCACAGGATTTATTCAATGCTAAGGATAAATAAATCATTGACAAAGAACTCAAATATCACTTTCGTGCATCCAAATTCTAAGTCAAATATCTCAAGTGAAAACTAAATACTTTCATACTTTAATTTCACAGGTTCTACTTAAGGTTCTCCAACGATCCAATACTTAATTTCTTACAGTATCATCTTGTTTATTTCAATAATTTTTCCTATATCATATTATCAACAAGGCAATAAACTTATAAAATCTAGATATAAGAACAAACCTCATTTCTTACGATGAGTTCCTAAATCATGATTCTAGGGTTCCAAGTTCTCGCAAGTCACTTTTCAGTCCATATCGCAAAAACTCCAAAACATACTGATAATATGAAACTAGAAAGAACTAAAGGCAATCATCACATAAGTAGAATTATCATAGTAAGATTATCCTGATGAAATAAAAATTATCTAGTCATTCGAAATTCAGGGGAAAACATGAAAGTCCCTAAGGGGCGGGGTCGAAACCCTAATAGGCACATATCAGAGGATTCTTAGCAGAAGAATCTTGGGTTTCTAAGGATCGGTTTGCATATATCTATGATCAACTTGAATAGATCGATAAAGATTCTTACCAATGCCATTTCTTGGGATGGCGACTTGGAAGCAGAGAGTGATGCCGCTCTCCTCCAAAGCAGACGCACACAAGATGAGTCTCGGCTTCTTCTTGTTGCTCCTTATGCTAGCAAGGCTCCAAGAGTCCTGATCGAATGAAAGGGAAGATGAGAAGAACTCTTGCTTGGGCGAATATTTTTTTTTCTCTTCCTTGGCGTGAGCCTTCTTCACCACCAGAGAGCAAGCGGCGATGAGAGAGGAGAGAACGAGCGAGAATAGAGCGATCCACTTCTAACGTGGAGGCGTGCACCATGTTTAGAAGTCATGCTATCCAAGAATAGCAAAAACTCAACGTGTTCAAGCGTTCAAGTCAAATGAACGATCGCAACATTCTCCTCTTTGAACCATGCGCTCACTTGATGAGCCAGTTCAATTCATTTGGTTCAAAGACCAAAATAAACCAAGCCTTGATCCAGATCACATTAAACCAAAAGGCTCAAGATCTGACCATTCATCTCTTGATGCTCTTGATCTCACCGATCTAGCATCCAATCTCTCAATCGAAGTTTACCGATCTCAAGCCCTAATCAATCAAACATGATCAGACCAGATCTCACTTACAATCAGAGATTAAATCCCTTTAAACTGAACCAAAACAATTCAGTCCACACGATCTGACAAAAGTAAGCCATATCATCAAATTGTGCGACCCTAAGGGTTTCCTTTAAATGTCGGTAACGATAACTTACGTTATCACGATCAGTGAGGGGTATCTAGCAACACATCACTGTCTCCCGATATAAAGGAAAGAGTCTTCCAAGACTACACCCAAACCACAGCACAAGTGTGAATCCACTTCACTAGGCATACATGTTTCCTTTGCCACTGGATGTTCTTATTGGACAAGCGTGTCAAGCCTGTAATTCCAATATGATGAGAATGATTAGATCAGATGAAACATAGTCATCCGGGTATGGCCATACACTTTCTCAATCATCTCATCCAGGGGGCCCCTATAGAACATCACACTCCTTCCAAGGAGACGGCAATCCTATATCTATCACTAGCGCCCTAACATGACTCATGGTCACTATCCAAGATAGTTTATAACCATTATGTTTCAAATGATATTGAACTACCTCAAAACAATGCCGATCATCATTTAGAAACACAAGTGATCTCAAGTCAGAGGAAGTATGCCACTTGTTTGCATATAAGGATTATTCACATTGTGACAAGCAATTGAATATCCTAAGTAGGGTCTGTCCAGTACATCCAATGTACCCATGAGTCTACATCTTATTCCATGCTCGAAGCATCCTATAAGATTAGAACACATATTAGTCTCAATCATATCAAGGCTGTCTCATGTTCACCAAGATATCTCGACCAAGGACAAACTGCATGTCAGCCAAGCTGAACAGCATTGAGACATTATTCAGAAGTATACATATTGCAGCAGATACTGTAACAACCTGAATAACAACCATTGCCTTTATAAACATTGAGTTTATACATGATACTGATATAATCCCAAGGCCTCAAACATTAGCCTTAAGGGCATACCCCAACAAAACACCCCTATGTCCCAAAAAGTGTTTAAGCTAGCATAGTGGAATAATTACAATAAACCATAGTTTCAAAGGATTATAAATCAAAGAGAAAGAGAAAATCTACTAACAACACGGCTGTAATGAAAATTACAGCCGTAATTTCACTTGATGAACAGTAGCGGCGACGCTTCTTTCGTTGATTTCTCCTTCGATCAATATCCTTTCGCTCTGAAACTTCTGGGGTATGTCCTCCTCGTCTATGTAGCTTCCCTTCAAATTTCCCGGCCGGAGATGCACTGTACAGTTCACGGTGGCGAAACCTAAGGCGGCAGTGAAGATCGTAATTTCTCTCTCGAACGTTGATCAAAATTGGGGCTTTTCGTGTGTGTCTCCTCTACTCAGCCTGATGAGTATTTTCCTTTTTTACATATCTCCAATAGATGGTCTAGATCATCCGCAATCATCGGCACAAAAATCGGGCTTCAATAAATCTGGGAAAGTCGGTCGTCCAGGTTAGAATTACGGCCGTGTAAATCGATACGACATTGCCGTAATAACAACAAAGTTCTCTGTACAGAAATCGACCAGAATTATAGTCTACAAAGTGCATTACGGTGGTGCCGTAATTTCTACAAATCTTTCAGGTCATAAATCGACTAAAATTACGCCCCGTAATATTGGTTACGACAGTGCCATAAACTTTGCAAAACTTTCTGTACAGAAATTGACCCAAAATACGGTAATGCTTGGAAATTACGGCAGTGCCATAGTTTATTCTATAGGTCCAGTAAAACCATGGTACTATAATATTAATTACGGCCCTGCCATATTTTTGGTCTGAATCTCTGATTTTCGTAAATTTGACAAGTAATATTGTCTTGATGATGGGAATTCATCTACGTATCTGAATTGCTTGAAAACGCTTAAAAATAATGCCTTTTTACCTGATGATGAGACCAAAATATATAGTATATTTTGTATCATTTTATATATCTTTTCATGCTAAATTGAAGATCTTTTGCTTATTTTTATGCAAAGTTTATCAAATATTGCAAAATCTACTTCTATTTTGATTGTTCATGATTTTTAGGAAAAAAGGCACTATTTTGAGGCATTTTCAAGCGAAATAAAAGACATGGAAGAGTTACCATCATCGAGAGGAGATCACCTGAGAAATTTGCCGCAAATTAGAGAATAATACCAAAATACGGTAGTGCCGTATTCTATATTACGGTACCATATTTTTGTACGATATCGTAATATCAGAACACTGCTGTAAATTGGTGGAATTTCCGACCAGAAGGTTTAATGAAAAATACGGCACTGTCATAAGGAATTACATGGGCCGTATTTTGAAATGCATTCAGAATAGAGAAAATTGCCGAAATTACGGCACTGCCGTAAACTTTGACACGGGCTGTATTTTCCAGACGATTTTGACAAGAGAGTTCAGCCGATTTTACGGCAGTGCCGTAAACCCTTTTACGGTGCCGTATTTTCCAGACAACATCAGATCAGAGAACGCGAGTGATTTTACGGCACTGCCTTGAAATATTACACTACCGTATTTCTGCTTTTGAACGCGCTCCGATGTCAATTTTGAAGCCCAATTTTTGCAGAGAAGATTGCAGACAATCCAAGGCCTTAAACTCAAAACCGTAAAAAGGCAAAGGGGAGCTTTCGACGAGAGAATCATGAAGACACCAAAAGCCCCAATTTTCATCAACTGTACAGGGAGAAATCGAGTTACACGCCGCCGCCTAGTGTTCCGCCACCGCGACAAATCCAGAGCATCTCCGGCCATGAAATTCATACTAAAGCTTCGCCTGGAGGAGGAGACAACGTATCAGAAGATTCAGAACAAAAGGAGATCAATTGGAGGAGAAATCAAATAAAATTATGCTTTTATCATGATAAAATTTGATTGATGAATATCCTTATTTATCTAGTCATGAAAATTAAAGTGAATGAAACCCTAGTCCCAGTTTCTGTCTGATAGTATTTTCCTATGTGTTTTCGATCTTTACTTTGCTTTTATTCGATTGCCTAGATAGGAAGAAATCAATTATTTGGTACTTGACAACATAGGTCTCTGTTGGTTCGATATCTTTCTTTATTACTTCGAGTATCCGTGCACTTGCGGAGATAACAACAGGTGTGGTAACTCAATAAGTTTTTGGAGCCATATTAGGGGGTGACCAGTCCCTGTGCGCCATACAATAAGTTTTGGCTGTGACTTCAGAAATAAGTTTTGTTTACCTACTTGTTGGGATACAACACCTGAAAATGATCAAAAACACACAAAGGTGTAGATTCCACAATATTTGATAAATAAGACATAAAAATAAGCAGAAGAGCATGAATATGACATAAAAAGACCTATCAAATGACACAAAATATAATATGAATTTTTGTGTCATCAAATACATAAGGTTCAAACTTTGCTTGTCCTGAAGCAAAAATCAAAAATTGATCAAAGGGATAGACTTTTTTATGAAGAATAAATTTCTAAAATACAATCAACAATAAAAAATCTCACCAATTATTTCATAAAATTTTAAATAAACATATCATCCTTTGAATTCAATTCTCAATATCTACAACTTAATTAAATAAAATTTTGCAACTTGTATAATGAGTAGAATTTCAATTTCAAAATTTCACCTAGTTTTAGTTTAAATCTACCATACTTTTGTTTACAGGAATAGGATTCCAAGATCTTTTTTCCATACAAAATTTTTAAGTTCCTCGCTTTATGTATCATCCACATTCTCTAATTTGATTACCACCTTTTTTTCGGGCGACGAAGTTAGAGTACACTGATCACATAATCAATGTAATAGAACTCATATCTTTTTAGTAGGAAGAATTTTACAAAAGTTAGCGGAGTCAATGTGAAACGATTTCTTTCCTTGGCATGTACCCACATAGATACATACTTTTTTTTCTTTGGACTTCAACCCTTTACTTAGGTACCACCGCAAATCAACACAGTGCCAAGACAAGGAGTCATCTCTTAAATTTTTTTTCTCTCATTTTTTATTTAGTTTGACTTCAACCCATGTCTTCGACACCACTGCCAATTTTGCGCAGTGCCAAGTAAGGGAGTCATCACTCACTTTATTTGGATCATGGAATCTTTCTTCCCAACAAATAGTAAATAGGATGAACATCGACTAGATTAATCAGTCAATATCAATTCAAAAATCATACTCATATGCTAATTTTATTTAAAGAAGTAGCTTCACTTTCTAAATCAAATTCGTCAAATAACATGTCTACCTAAAATTTCATTCATCGATTAATGAAAAATTCCAATAGGCAGATATTTATTAGAGAGATAAATTCAACACTAATAGGTCTAGTCCTAATCACAGGCATTTGACAAATTTATCATCAAGAAAATCATACTATCAACAGAATTTTCAGAAATAGACCACACTATAACATTACAGCATAAAATCATAAGAAGAGAAAATTTTGCATATATCCATTCAGAAACAAAATTATACAATCCATCATGCATCGGTATGCACCCACAAGGTGCTCAATATCAACATAATATCAATTATTATACCACCCAATCGAATCAATATCAGAAATTCAAACTCAAAATATATCAGTACAACCCAATCGAATAATGATAAAGTAGTTTGAAATCAGGAAGCGGCGGACACAAAAAGTTTAGAAGAATCATCTTTCTCTATAAAAGGATGAGACATCAATGAGATATAGAAGATGAAATATGAAGAAGTAAGGAAGAAGGAATACTCACAAAGCTCTACTCATCAACATTGGATCAAATATTTTCTTTGTCCTCGAGGGTAGACCAGTCGGTGTAGGAACAGGTGAAAACACAGGTGAGAAATTTTAAAAATGGCCGTGGAATCGCACATACGAAGGAAAATACGGCCATGATTTTTATTACGGTAGTGCCGTAATTTTGACAAGCTAAATAAAACGACCATCAAAATAATATGGTAGTGCCGTAAAAACCTTCAAAAATTTGGTTGGATTTACGACACCGTAAAATTCGTTACAGTAGTGCCGTATTTTGCCCAAATATCTTCAGAACTCTCGGGTGGAAAAAGGCTAAAATTACGGTACCATAAAAATGATTACGACACTATCGTAATGTTCACAAATTTTGAACAAACTCTCGGGAAAAAGAAATGCTAGAAAATACGGCCCGTGAAAAGGATTACGGTAGTGCCGTAAAAGCGATAAAACTCTAAAAAAATTTCGGAGCGCAAATATGGCACGTAATGATACTTACGGTACTACCGTAATGGCCTCAAAACTTTCTGGTAAAAAAAGGACCAAAATTATGACCCATAATTTCCATTACGGTGGTGCCGTATTTTAGCATCAATCTTGATTTTATCTATACAAAAAGAAGAAAAATTAACTCTAAAAATAAACTTAAAAACAAAGTAAAAGAAAATTAACTAAAGTAAGAGTGCTTGGATTGCCTCCCAAGAAACGCTAATTTAAAGGTCTTTAGCTTGACCATTTTGCACTCGAATTTGATCGTGGTTCATCAAGATGAAATTTTTCCTTTTCTTTAATCAATTCTTCTTGATAATAATGCTTCAATCTCTGCCCGTTAACCTTAAACTCTCCTATTTCATCACTCCATATATCCACAGCTCCGTAGGGGTAAGTTTTCTTTACCTGAAAAGGTCTAGACCATCGAGACTTAAGTTTACCAGGAAAAAGCCTCAACCTAGAATTGAATAAAAGAACAAGGTCACCTAGTTGGAATTCCCTTCTCAAAATATGTCGATCATGCAATTTTTGAGTCCTCTCCTTATAAATTCTTGCATTTTCATAAGCAGAGAGTCTAACCTCATCTAGCTCGTTCAATTGTAGCCTCCGTTTCTCACCCGCGTTTTTTAAGTCAAAGTTTAGTGCTTTGATTGCCCAGAACACCCTATGCTCAAGCTCTACAGGTAGATGACAAGATTTACCATATACCAATTGAAAAGGAGACATACCTATTGGTGTTTTAAAAGCAGTCCAGTAGGCTCACAGTGCATCATCGAGTTTGAATGCCCAATCTTTTCTCATGCGCGACACTGTCTTTTCCAAAATTCCCTTGATTTCTCTGTTCGATATCTCAACTTGTCCACTTGTTTGGGGGTGATAAGGTGTTGCAACTCTATGATTTACCCCATACTTCCTAAGCAAGGCTGAGAATTTATGTTCTATGAAATGTGAGCCTCCATCACTAATTACTACTCATGGTGTCCCAAATCATGGAAAGATAATCTTTTTGAACAGTTTAATGACAACTCTATAATCATTAGTAGGAGAAGCAAGAGCCTCAACCCACTTTGAAACATAATCAACTGCTACAAGCATGTATTTGTTACCTTCAGAAGATGGAAAAGGTCCGATGAAATCTATCCCCCAAACATTAAATATCTCGACCTCAAGAATAGTGGACAGTGGCATCTCATGTCTTCTGTTAATGTTCTCTATCTTTTGACATCTATCATAAGATAAAATAAAATTTGTAGCATATTTAAAAATTGAAGGCCAATAAAATCCTGATTGCAAAACCTTGAAAGCAGTTTTCTCAGTACTAGCCTGCCCTCCATAAGAGGATCCATGACACTCAAATAATGTATCCGTTATTACCTCTTCAGGTATACATCTTCTAAAAATTCCATCTGCACATCTCGTAAAAACATAAGGCTCATCCCAAAAATAGTTCTTTGCCTCAGCTAAGAATCTCTTTTTTCTTTGGTAACTTAAATCAGGAGGAAAAACATTAGCTACTAGGTAATTTACTATGTCACTATACCATGGGGCTCTAATTTGTTCAATGGCTAAGAGTTGTTCTTTAGGGAATGAATCATTGATTATATAATTCTTTTCAGTATCTACCACTATCCTTGAAAGATGATCTGCAACAAAATTTTCTGTTAGGGAATGCCGGGTGTAATTTAAAATTTTGCAGTCCCAGGACGCAGCGGAAGAAGCATTACACCCGAAACACATTCCGGTCCCAAGGATCCATGCGAGAGAGAGGACACAAGGATGTGTTAGAGATGTACCTCTTTTGCTTGTCTAGATGTCGAAGCCATGTTGAAGGCGCCCAAATGTTCGCCCTCTACAAGTATCCACGCGTCGACTCCTTGATCGTTGCTCCCTTCCACGCTCGGTGCTAGCCTCGGGAAGAGAATCGCGCCTTAGGGTTCCTTCACTCTTCTTGCGCCACCTCCAAGGTTCATGCGCCAAGTGCAAGGAAGATGCCACTGTTGGGGTATGCCCTTAAGGCTAATGTTTGAGGCCTGTGGGAATGTATCTGTATCATGTAATAAACTCTTAAGTTTATAAAGGCATGGTTGTTATTCAGTTAGCTACATTGTCTGCTGCAATATATGTTCTTCTGAATAATGTCTCAATGCTGTTCAGCTGGGCTGACATGCTATTATGTCCTTAGTCGATATATCTTGGTGAACATGAGACAGCCTTGATATTGTTAAGACTAATATGTGTTCTAATCTTATAGGATGCTTCGAGCATGGAATAAGATGTAGACTCATGGGTACATTGGATGTACTGGACAGACCCTACTAGGATGTTTAATTGTTTGTCACAATGTGAATATTCCTTGATTAAGACAAGTGGCACATTTCCTCTGACTTGAGATCACTTGTGTTTCTAAATGATGATTGTCATTGTTTTGAGGTAGTTCAATATCATTTGAAACATAATGATTATAGACTATCTTGGATGATGAGCTTGAGTCAGGTTAGAGCACTAGTGATAGACATAGGATTGCCGTCTCCTTGTTTAAGGAGTGTGATGTTCTAAAGGGGCCCCCTGGATGAGATGATTGAGAGAGTGTATGGCCATACCCAGGTGACAGTGTTCATCTGTTCTAATCATGCTCATCATATTGGAATTACAAGCTTGACAGGCTTGTCCAATAAGAACATCCAGTGGCAAAGGAAGAATGCATGCCTTGTGAAATGATTCACACTTGTGCTGTGGTTTGGGTGTAGTCTTGGAAGACTCTTTTCTTTATATCGGGAGATAGTGATGTGTTGCTAGATACCCCTCACTGATCGTGATAACGCGAGTTATCGTTACCGACATTTAAAGGAAACCCTTAGGGTCGCACAATTTGATGATATGGCTTACTTAAGTCAGATCGTGTGGACTGAATTGTTTGGGTTCAGTTTAAAGGGATTTAATCTCTGATTGTAAGTGAGATCTGGTCTGATCATGTTTGATTGATTAGGGCTTGAGATCGGTAAGCTTCGATCGAGAGAATGCATGCCAGATCGGTCAGATCAGGGGCATCATTGAGATCGACGGTTAGATCGTGAACCTTAGGGTTTATTTAAGATCTAGACTAGATCATTGGCTTGATTGGTTCTTAAACCGAACCAAAGTGAACCGGCTCACTAAATGAGCGCTTGGTTCATAGGGAGAGGAGTAGGCGACAAGTTCACTTGGCGTGAATGTTGTGGTGAGGAGTGGTTACTATTTTTAGTAACCATGATCTCCATTTGGAGAGTGCGCTCATCAAAATAGAATATACTCTATTTTCGCTCACTCAGATTTCTCTCGCCCATATTCCTCTCGTCTCTCTCGTGAGTGTGGCGACGCTTTGAAGGTTGAGGAGGATTCGGCCAAGAAGAAAGAGATCTCATTTCCCTTCACTCGACAAGGACCTCTTGGAACCTTGCTAGCACAAGGAGCACCAAGAGAGATAGCGACATCATCTTGTGTGTGACGACAAGGAGAAGATCTACTTTGATCTTTGCTTCCAAGGAAACATCTTCTCCATGGCGATGGTATGATTGTTTTCTTATTATCAAGTTGATCTTTTAGCATGCATATCGATCCTATAACCCTAGTTCCGCAAGAAGAAAATTTTATGCGCCATATGCCTTAGGGTTATGCTCCCCCTAGAAGGGGACCCCCTAATCTAAGGGGCACTTTCAATTGGTATCAGAGCATGGTTGAATGCATGTTCATTATGATTGCTTTGGCCTTGTGATTCCATATGCTTAGATCTTTATAACATGCGAAAGTTGTATGATAGGTTTTATCATCTTGCGAAACTTCATGTATGATATATGTTTCCATCTATTGGCGCATGTATGTTGTAAGTTGGCGCATCTTGTTTTTGTTTTACAAAACTTGAATACTTGCGCGACTCATCATAGATCTAAGGCTTTACTATAAACCCTTAGACGGGTTATTAGGGTTGAAGTCAACCCCTAGGTTAGATCCAGAATGTCTGATCAGATCATCTGACAGCCTGAATGGGTCGACCAGATAGCACCTTGGCGCAAGCCTATGGTGGCTATAGGTCGACTGCAGACAGGTGTGTAGCGATGTCTGATTGAGACGATTAATGAACGCACCTGAGTTAGGCCCGGGGTCACGCCCGCTTGCCAGACCTCAGTGTGGTCGTTCAGCCCTGACGCATGCATGGTTGACCTTATGGTCGACTCAAGTCAGTTAGGACTTGGTGCATGTAAGGGCAGTGGATCTGACTAGGTTGGATGAGTGGATCCCTAGTGATGGACCGTTGTAAGGTTGTAGGGCAAATAAGGAAAAATTAAAATTGATCCCATGGGGTTTTCGAAAATTTTAATTTTTTATGATGGATCACATGGTTGTTGATTGATGCATATGTTTGTCTATTTAGTCTTATGTGGGCTGCCCATATTAATTGTGTGCTGTGCTGGGGCCTGCGTGCCTGTATTAATTGTTGTAAATTAATTATTGTGATCTGCGCATCACTGTGTTTTAATTTATAATTGTAAGTGACCTACGTGTCACTCTTGTCTAGATAGTTAAATTTGTAATTTAATTTGACAAGAGCACAGAGCACACTTGGCAGAGGCGCATGCAGCAAGTGGCTGGACCAGGTGGGAGGTCTAGGGTTCGACCCTAGGACCTGGCGCATTTTCCTGGTGGGCGCACCTGTGCTACAGATGGCGCTTGGGCCCTGGTTTGGGCCAGATGAGCAGCAAAAGACCCATGAAGAGCAAATGAAGACTTAAATTAGGTTAAGGTCTTCTAGGGCTATGGGCTTTTACCACATAAGATTCATGCTTTCTTTTATTGCTTAATATTAGAATTGCATGATTAAATTATCTTCTGCTATCACCATAGAAATTGCATGATAGGCAAGAAGATAAAAGACCGTGAAAATCCAACGCTTAATATCAAGCTCGTAAGCCTTCTGACGCGAAACCTCACTGTTCTGATTATCGTTGGAGCCGTGTTGTACCCACTCAGTGGGCACGTCCATCTATCTTCAGAGGGTGTGGGATTACACCTGTGTGTTACAGAGTAGGGATTTATCCCTTCTCGTTGCTCAGCATAGCACATGGTGGTCCAGGGAGTAGGTCGGGTCAGCTTGACCGTGTTGGCTACATATGTGGAGCATATGGTAGCACATGGAGGCAGCCATCTGTGGGATCAGAGACTGTGTTGTACCAACTCAGTTGGCACAGTCTGCTGGATTGCCCAGATGAAGGGGAATCGCACGGGTTGGCGATCGGCAGGGAATGCCTACCAGAAACTAGTGCTTGTACTCTCTGTGCATCTTATCTCGCCTGAGCGGGACGCGGAGACCAAGTATGAAATCTGGATCCCATCTCACTAAAAGAGTTCTACTCTTTCGGGCTGTTTTGCTAGATTTTTCACGCCTGATAAAATAGTGAGAAAAAGAATCTTTCTTAAGTCCTAATTGATTCTTATACATTGATACTGACCTTGCTGTTCTTGCATTGTTGTAGATACCTGCAGCAACGAACACCATGAACTTCAATGTGCGATCCCTACTGGAAAGGGAGAAGTTTGCTGGGCCGAACTTCTCTGACTGGTTTGGACACCTTAAGATCGTTCTTAAGGCAGAGAGGAAACTGTATGTCCTCGAGACGGCGATACCGCCGCAGCCCGCTCCGAACGCCGCAAGGGCGGTTCGGGAAGCCTATGAAAAGCACGTCAATGATAGCATTGATGTCGCTTGCCTGATGCTAGCGTCTATGACGCCACCGCTGCAGCGTCAGCATGAGGATATGTCAGCTATACAGATTATAGCAAACCTCAAGATGCTGTATGCTGCACAGGCGAGGACTGAACACTATAATTTGACTAAGCTCTTCTTTCAGAGCAAACTGGCTGAAGGGAGCCTAGTGGGAGCTCACGTGCTCAAGATGATTGGGCACAAGGAGGCTCTAGAGAAACTGGGGCATACCATTAACCAGGAGCTTGCTGTAGACATTATTCTGCAGTCTCTCCCGCCTTCATTCGACGCGTTCATTATTAATTTTAATATGAACAAAATCGATTGTACTCCGGCAGAGCTGTTGAATATGCTCTTGACCACTGAGGAAACTCTGAAGGGTAAGCCTTCAACCTCTGTCTTGATGGTTCCTTCAAGGAACAAGAAGAAGGGGAAGAAGGGCAAGGCCCCGGTCAAGAATTACAGCAAGGCTCTGAAGCAGAAGGTGAAGCGGTCCAAGGAATACAGGTGTTTCCACTGTGGCCAGCTGGGTCACTGGAAAAAGGACTGTAAAGCGCTCCAAGGAGATAAGAGGGGAAGCTTCGCTTCTGGCTCAGGTATATTCGTGACTGAGGTCATGTTTTCTTCTTCTATATCATGGGTGTTGGACACTGCATGTGGAGTTCACATTTGTTCAAATGTACAGGAACTCAAGAGAAGAAGACAGGTGGGACAGCATGAGGTGGACCTACGAGTTGGAAACGGGGCACGGGTTGCTGCTGTTGCTGTAGGAGACTACTTTATTACTTTACCATCTGGACTTGTATTGGAACTAGACAATTGTTACTTTGTTCCCAGTATAACTAAAAATATTATCTCCATTCCTGCTCTTGTCAGGAAGGGATTTTCCTTTGAATGCAATAGTTCAAAGTGTATTTTGTCTTTTGATAATATTGTTTATGCAACTGGTTCAATTAACAATGGGTTATACATGTTGGACATGGAATGTTCGATACAGCAAATTGATATTAAGAAAGCCAAGTATGCTGATGACAGCACCTTGCTATGGCATAGTCGTTTAGGCCATATTAACGAGAAACGCATTAAGCGGTTGCATGATCATGGACTGCTGGGATCATTCTCCTATAAGGAGATTGATACATGCAAAGCTTGTTTGATGGGTAAAATGACGAAGTCACCTTTTCCTCACAAAGGTCAAAGGGCTTCAGGTTTACTTGACCTTATACACAGTGATGTGTGTGGGCCATTTAGTAAACATGCCAGAGGTGGCTATCAGTACTTCATTACCTTTACTGATGATTTCAGTAGATATGGTTATGTCTATCTGATGAGACATAAAAGTGAATCTTTTGACAAGTTCAAAGAGTTCAAAAATGAAGTACAGAATCAGCTAGGCCGAAATATCAAGGCACTTCGCTCAGATCGAGGTGGTGAATACCTAAGTCATACGTTTACTGACTATCTGAAGGAGTGTGGGATCATCTCACAGCTCACTCCGCCAGGAACACCGCAATGGAATGGTGTGTCCGAGAGGAGAAATAGAACGCTACTTGATATGGTTCGTTCTATGATGAGTCAGGCTACTCTTCCTTACTCCTTTTGGGGTTTTGCACTGGAAACAGCTGCAAAGGTACTAAACCGAGTGCCATCCAAGGCAGTTTCAAAGACGCCATATGAGTTATGGTATGGGAAACAGCCAAGCTTGACATTTATCAGGATCTGGGGTTGCGAGGCTTATGTCAAAAAGCTCGCCTCTGGGAAACTAGAGAGCAGATCTGACAAATGTATCTTTGTCGGTTACCCTAAGGAAACTAAGGGTTATTATTTCTTCGATCCCAAGGAGAACAAGGTTTTTGTTGCTCGGACGGCCATATTTCTTGAGAAGGAGTTTCTTCTGCAAGAGGCCAGTGGGAGAGAAATAAAGCTGGATGAGAATCCAGAAGAAAGACAAAGTGACCAAGCAGAGTTGGATGAGCCTGAGCCGGTAGAACAGGTTATTGGACAACCTGAGGCTCAGATATCACGGGAACCGCGAAGATCGGGAAGGATTCATCGACAGCCTGAGCGCTATGACGGAGTCTACATCATTAACAATGATGAACCCCTCACTTATGCGGATGCGGTCAGTGGACCGGAGTCAGCGAGATGGCTTGAAGCTATGCGCGCCGAGATGGACTCCATGTCAGATAACCAAGTCTGGGATTTGGTTGATCCGCCTTCGGGAGTTATCCCTATAGGCTGTAAATGGATCTTCAAGAAGAAGATTGACATGGATGGTAACGTGGTTACCTATAAAGGCAGGCTAGTTGCGAAAGGTTTCAAACAAATCTACGGGATAGATTATGATGAAACTTTCTCACCTGTAGCCATGTTTAAGTCTATTCGGATTCTTTTCGCGATAGCTGCATATTATGATTATGAGATTTGGCAGATGGATGTGAAAACAGCTTTCCTTAATGGAAATCTGGATGAGGATGTGTATATGACACAACCAGAAGGTTTCACTAATCCAGCAGATCGTCATAAGATATGCAAGTTAAAGAAGTCTATTTATGGACTTAAACAAGCATCAAGAAGCTGGAATATTCGTTTTGATGAATCAGTCACTGAATTTGGTTTCATCAAGAACGAAGATGACCCGTGTGTATATAAGAGGTTTAGTGGGAGCGTGATTACTTTCCTAGTCCTCTACGTCGATGACATCTTGATCATTGGAAATGACATTCCTGAAATGCATGCTGTTAAAGCATGGCTGAGGAAATGTTTCCAGATGAAAGATTTAGGAGAAGCAGCCTATGTGTTAGGTGTGAAGATCTACAGGGATAGATCTAAGAGGCTTCTCGGGCTGTGCCAGAGTACTTACATCGATAAGGTCCTGGAGAGATTTCATTTAGAGAATTCTAAACGAGGATATCTTCCAGTCAGACATGGTCTAAGTCTTTCGAAGAGTCAGTGTCCACAAACACAGACTGAGAAAGATGAAATGGACAATACGCCTTATGCTTCGGCTATTGGTTCCATTATGTATGCGATGTTGTGTACTCGCCCAGATGTCGCTTACGGGTTAAGCGTAACCAGTCGTTTCCAAAGTAATCCAGGTATGGCGCACTGGATTGCAGTCAAGAACATCTTAAAATATCTGCGGAGGACCAAAGATATGTTCTTGATATATGGTGGTCAGGAAGAACTCAGTATTGAAGGATATACTGACGCTTCGTTCCAGTCGGACCAGGATGATTTCCGATCGCAATCAGGCTATGTTTTTAGCTTGAATGGAGGTGCAGTGGTGTGGAAAAGTTTCAAACAGTCAACTGTTGCTGATTCCACAACAGAAGCCGAGTATGTTGCAGCCTCGGAAGCATCCAAGGAGGCAGTCTGGATTCGTAAGTTCGTGAGAGAACTTGGTGTTGTTCCTTCGAGTGCAGATCCTTTGGTTATCTTCTGTGATAACACTGGAGCAATTGCACAAGCTAAGGAACCACGGTCGCACCAGAAGTCCAAGCACATACAGAGACGGTTTCATTTGATCAGGGAGATCATAGATCATGGCGAGATCAAAGTCTGCAAGGTTCATACAGATGACAATCTGGCAGACCCGCTTACCAAGCCTCTGGCGCAGCAGAAGCATGAGAAGCACTGTAATAATATGGGTTTGAGATTTCTCAACCATTAGATTAAGTGCAAGTGGGAGATTGTTGGGGTATGCCCTTAAGGCTAATGTTTGAGGCCTGTGGGAATGTATCTGTATCATGTAATAAACTCTTAAGTTTATAAAGGCATGGTTGTTATTCAGTTAGCTACATTGTCTGCTGCAATATATGTTCTTCTGAATAATGTCTCAATGCTGTTCAGCTGGGCTGACATGCTATTATGTCCTTAGTCGATATATCTTGGTGAACATGAGACAGCCTTGATATTGTTAAGACTAATATGTGTTCTAATCTTATAGGATGCTTCGAGCATGGAATAAGATGTAGACTCATGGGTACATTGGATGTACTGGACAGACCCTACTAGGATGTTCAATTGTTTGTCACAATGTGAATATTCCTTGATTAAGACAAGTGGCACATTTCCTCTGACTTGAGATCACTTGTGTTTCTAAATGATGATTGTCATTGTTTTGAGGTAGTTCAATATCATTTGAAACATAATGATTATAGACTATCTTGGATGATGAGCTTGAGTCAGGTTAGAGCACTAGTGATAGACATAGGATTGCCGTCTCCTTGTTTAAGGAGTGTGATGTTCTAAAGGGGCCCCCTGGATGAGATGATTGAGAGAGTGTATGGCCATACCCAGGTGACAGTGTTCATCTGTTCTAATCATGCTCATCATATTGGAATTACAAGCTTGACAGGCTTGTCCAATAAGAACATCCAGTGGCAAAGGAAGAATGCATGCCTTGTGAAATGATTCACACTTGTGCTGTGGTTTGGGTGTAGTCTTGGAAGACTCTTTTCTTTATATCGGGAGATAGTGATGTGTTGCTAGATACCCCTCACTGATCGTGATAACGCGAGTTATCGTTACCGACATTTAAAGGAAACCCTTAGGGTCGCACAATTTGATGATATGGCTTACTTAAGTCAGATCGTGTGGACTGAATTGTTTGGGTTCAGTTTAAAGGGATTTAATCTCTGATTGTAAGTGAGATCTGGTCTGATCATGTTTAATTGATTAGGGCTTGAGATCGGTAAGCTTCGATCGAGAGAATGCATGCCAGATCGGTCAGATCAGGGGCATCATTGAGATCGACGGTTAGATCGTGAACCTTAGGGTTTATTTAAGATCTAGACTAGATCATTGGCTTGATTGGTTCTTAAACCGAACCAAAGTGAACCGGCTCACTAAATGAGCGCTTGGTTCATAGGGAGAGGAGTAGGCGACAAGTTCACTTGGCGTGAATGTTGTGGTGAGGAGTGGTTACTATTTTTAGTAACCATGATCTCCATTTGGAGAGTGCGCTCATCAAAATAGAATATACTCTATTTTCGCTCACTCAGATTTCTCTCGCCCATATTCCTCTCGTCTCTCTCGTGAGTGTGGCGACGCTTTGAAGGTTGAGGAGGATTCGGCCAAGAAGAAAGAGATCTCATTTCCCTTCACTCGACAAGGACCTCTTGGAACCTTGCTAGCACAAGGAGCACCAAGAGAGATAGCGACATCATCTTGTGTGTGACGACAAGGAGAAGATCTACTTTGATCTTTGCTTCCAAGGAAACATCTTCTCCATGGCGATGGTATGATTGTTTTCTTATTATCAAGTTGATCTTTTAGCATGCATATCGATCCTATAACCCTAGTTCCGCAAGAAGAAAATTTTATGCGCCATATGCCTTAGGGTTATGCTCCCCCTAGAAGGGGACCCCCTAATCTAAGGGGCACTTTCAGCCGCCAACTCCTTATCCTCTTTACTCCAAGAGAAGAGGGAGAAGAAGAGCTTCGGCTTTGAGGAAGATTGAGAGGAGGTCACGCCACCAAGCCCTTCTCCAAGTCACGCCAAGAGGAGAGGAAGGAGAAGACTTTCGGCTACTAGTAGGAAGAAGGGTTGCACCACCTTGATGTTCTCGCCCTTTGCCTTGCTCTGGCCCCTCTATGTGTGTTCACGTCTCCAAGTGTTCATCAACTAGAGAGGGCGACAATGGGTCCTATAAATAGGACTAGAGGCGGTTTGGGCAAAGGCTAGGATCATGCCAAGTGTGTGGCTAGGATAAAGGAGTCTTGAGGTAAGGAAAGTCTCCAAGACTTTGCCATAAACCTCATTCAACCTATCCATATTTGTCCAAGCACTATATCAGCCCAAGACATGCCTCAAATGCATTCTTACCGTCAAAGGATAAGTGGCTAGGCGCAACATGCATGAAGAATTCGGCTAGGGTGGTGTCTTGGGAGAAACTAGGGTTTGAGGTAAGGTAAGTCTCCAAGACATTACCATATACCTCTTCCCTATATCCATATGCGCCTAGGAACTTCCCATAAAAGTTCTCAAGCCATATCAGCCTCAAGACTTGCCTTAGAGGCAAGCATTCCATCCAAGGAAGAAGGGCTAGGCGCTCTTTACTTCCATAATGAAGCAAAGGCGCCTCCCTCACCCCATTATGCCCCTAGGCGCCAATGGGGTGAGATTTCTCCCCATTATACCCTTTTAAGCCAATTCCTCTTCATGACAACTAATTATTGGGCCTCATTGGATAATGAGCTAGCCCAAACTTCATGGCATGGGTTGATTAAGCCATTGGATCTAATCCAATGCAACCCTAATCCAAATATGACCAATCTAGGTCAATTTCGGGTCAACCTGCCAAAAATGAAGTTTGGCTCCAATAACTTTCTTCCAACTCATCAGGCCCATTGGCGCTGATGAAATCTTCCAAATGGATCCAAGTTATCCAATAACTTGATCCTAAGGCTTCTGAATAAAGCAACGTCAAGAGTCTATTACGTGTGATCCCGTAGGATCCATATGACGATGGCAATGATGTAAACATCATAAGTAGTGAGGGGTATCTAGCAACACATCACTACTACCCATGTCATAGGACTTAAGTCATTATGGCAACAACTCCAAACAAGTAACGAGGATTCCCATTGCATTATAGATCCCTTTGCCTAAGCTGATATCCTGCCATTGGATTAGTCTCAAGTTTATTATCCAATGCATTGGTCATGACTCAACAAGTGTGGCCACACTTTCCTGTCATGCACCAATAAGGTGGGGCGCCCTGAGTGGATATCATGCTTCCAATAAGGAAGGGGCAAATCCTACTATTGGTCATCCATGTCTCTACATGACTTATGACATGCCCAATGACAGTCGTTTTGAACTCCCAATTACGGAGAGACGTAAGACTGTATTAAAGCACACCCATCATCAAATCTAGACATGAATACCTCAAGTCTAAGGATCAATACAAACCTCTTGCATGTGAGATTGACTTGTTGACTAGACAAGTCAATCCTCACGGTGGATCACTCCAGTGCATCCAATGCACCTGTATGTCTGCGTTACTATTGTAACGCCCTTGATTTTCTGAATTATGATTTAAGGTTAGAAATTCAGTTTCTGTATTTTTATCGGTTAAAATTTTGGGATTTTTGCCTAATTGTAGGACTTTTCCCTACTGGGCAAAAATAATTATTTTTGTTGGGGCTTCGAACCCTCAACCTTGACTATTTGCTCCTGGAATTCTTCCACCATGGTGGCGCATATTTCTGTGTTATTGGAGTGGCGCATGGTGGTTAAGCCCAGGTAAGCCCATTAAAGCCGATTTCCACTTAAGTTAATTGGGTTATTGGATCTTGGATCCGTTTGGGGTGGAAAAAAAATAAAAAAAAAGGGGGAAAATTCGTGAGAGCTCCTCTCCCTCACGATTTTTGGTTTGTTTCTTGCCCTAGCCGCCTGTGTTGTCGCCCCTCACTGTGCTTGGCGCTCCTGCAAAATTTCTGACGCTGGTGGTGGCAGACTGGTGGTGGACGAACTTTCTGGAGACCCCTGATCCCCTGTTTTGGCGTTTTCTCTGTGGGCGATTTTTCTGGTGAGTAATTCGATCCTAAGGAGTCTAATCCAAATTAAAATTCGTTATTTGCCATGATTATTCGTATGGGGTTGAATTCAAATAATTATAGGGTTTTAAAATCCTGTTCTGCTGAAATCTGCATTCGTTAATCTGACCTTTGTGTACTATAACCCCAATATCTCATGGTCTATAGATTCAAATCGCACGAAATAAATTTTTTATGAAACTAGATACATTCGGCTTTAATTTGAATCTGATATCGACCATATCCGAGCTGTATTCGTATTTCAATCTGTATTGCAATCTAGCTGTACAAAATCAGTTTTCTGGAAATCTGGATTTCGACCTTTATGTGTTCGAACCATCATATCTCCCTAGGTATAGCTCGAAATCTTGTCAAATCAGTTTTATTAGACCGTAGGCTCGAAGAGCTTTATTTTGACTCCCATAACGCCTATTTTCGATTAGTTATTGGATCTGAAATAGATGTCGCAATTCTGATATATGAATCTGTTTTCTTGAAATCTGAAATTCTGACCTTCCTATGTTCGAACCCTTATATCTTCCTGCCTAAAATTCGAAATCTTGTGAAACCAGTTTTATTGGAAACTAGATTCAGAGAGCTTCATTTTGAATACAATATTGACTAGCTTTGGTTCGAAATTGGACCAAAAATATATTTTTGCAAATTGACAATATAAATCTGCTATGTTTTGGTTAAACGAATATTCCTTTGTGAGAAAAATTTACATTGTATGGTTTAACCTCTTAAATTGTGGTCTGTAGTTCTTCTAAAATTTATTTGCTTGATGAGAAATTTTAGAGAAAACAAAATTGGGGATTTAACTAAGAACTTAGGAATTTTCGAAAATATAGTTCGAGCCAATTTTGGGGCTTTTGTCAATTTTCTTCACGAACGTGTAATTAAAATTATCTGTAGTGGGGGACTGAAATTAATTACATGAAATTTGTACGTTCTGTTAAGGTTCTGAAAGTGGCGCCCCTTACAGTAATTTTATAGCTCACGGTTTTAGGAATTTTGAGGAGATTATTTCATGAATAATTTCTGTTCTGTATTTAAATGTTTGTTATATGAATAATTTCTGTTCTGTATTTAATTGTTTGTTATGTGGATATTTCCTATTCTGTTTATATGTTGTGAAGTTTCTGAAAACCTTGAATGTGTTAAAACATTTGTGAGAACATAGAATGGTTTGACATGAATTAAGGTTAGTTGTAAGGAATTCACTCATATAATTTCTGTTCTGTGTTTAAGGACTGGATATTGGGGTGTGTCATTTTCTGGTTTGTTAGACTTTGGGCATAATGTAAGAATTAAGTAGTGGTTGATCCTACTTCTCTGTTTCAGTATAATCTGTTCTGTAAAATTATGCCCTAGTGTAGCACTCTTCCGTGTCCTTACCCTCCTTCTGTGGCGCTGTAATGGTGCTGATAGTCTACTACGACCCTTGAGACACTATTTCTGTTCTGGGTATTGGAGGCCAGAGTGCCACGTCCTAACAAGACGGGGGCCACCCACTGATACCTCCTCTACCATTCAGTTCTGGGTTTTGGAGGCCAGAGTGCCACGTCCTAACAAGACGGGGGCCACCCACTGATACCTCCTCTACCATTCAGTTCTGGGTTTTGGAGGCCAGAGTGCCACGTCCTAACAAGACGGGGGCCACCCACTGATACCTCCTCTACCATTCAGTTCTGGGTTTTGGAGGCCAGAGTGCCACGTCCTAACAAGACGGGGGCCACCCACTGATACCTCCTCTACCATTCAGTTCTGGGTTTTGGAGGCCAGAGTGCCACGTCCTAACAAGACGGGGGCCACCCACTGATACCTCCTCTACCATTCAGTTCTGGGTTTTGGAGGCCAGAGTGCCACGTCCTAACAAGACGGGGGCCACCCACTGATACCTCCTCTACCATTCAGTTCTGGGTTTTGGAGGCCAGAGTGCCACGTCCTAACAAGACGGGGGCCACCCACTGATACCTCCTCTACCATTCTGTTCTGGGTATTGGAGACCAGAGTGCCACGTCCTGACAAGACGGGGGCCACCCACTGATATCTCCTTTACCATTCTGTTTCTGATATGCATGCATTGTCTCGTCCTCGGCAGAGGTGGGGTCAGACCTTCTGTGGTCATCAGGCCTTCTGTGGCCTTTCTGTTTCCGATGTAGACTATCCGTTTGGACTCTGAAAATTCTGATTTTCTGTCTGTCAGTTCTGATTTCTGTAGTTCTGTTTCGATCTGTATTTAGATGTATTAGGTGGTGTGGTTAGTTGGTATGGGTTGGTATATTCATATCCTACCTGTTTGATGCCTATTGTTACAAGTATCTGTATTTGATTGTGTTTGTTTCTGATATGAGCATGCATGTTAAGTTGATTTATCTTATCTGTTAAATAAAAAGAATTTCAACTTAAGTATGATATTTTTGATGTGTACTATGGATGACTTTTAGTGTCTTTTACTCACTGAGCTTTTTAGCTCACCTCCGTTGTTTAAATGTTTTCAGGTGAGACATCAAGACAGTAATTGCTACAGCTAATATGACGCTAATGTTTGATGTCATTTCTAAGAATAGTCTTCTAAAGATTTATCAGGCCTGCGTGCCTAATTTATTATGACCTATATGACATGTTTTATCTCCTGAGGGCTTATGCCTGTTTTCAGGATATTATATTATAGTTGTTTCGTTTAAATTATTGGATACAAGTCTTGGATTCTTTTATTGAATTGGTTCTTATTTTGAAATGTCCGATTTGAGATGTGTAACCGAATTTGTGTTGTTTATTTTAGTATCTGAATAATCAGTGCTGTATATTTCTAAAATTCCACATATGTGTAGTGTGGACGTTTGTTGTTGTTACAAGATATGTGTGTCTGTGCAGCAGTAGTTTAGAATACTTGCTGCCGGATTTTTTTCTGGATTTCCGGATTTCTATTTCCTAGTAATCGATCCTATTCAGTTCTGTGCGGTTTTCTGTTCCGTAGTAATGTCCTTCGATGCCGCTTTCTTCTTGTGTTTTAATGGAAGAGTAAAAAATTTTTGAAACCCCGTATTTTACTTGTATGCGTGTGGGGTGTGATTCTGAGGGATGTTACAGATGGTATCAGAGGAATATTACTAGCAATTAGAAACTCCGGGGAAGGAAAACTTTGTTTGTGTATTGCTAGAAACCAAGTTAGGATCTGATTTGTGATTGAATATTGGTTGTTATTCTACCGTGTTATGTGATGCAGGTATAAAAAGATGGTGCGACCAAGATCTAGCACTAGCAACGGTGATCAACAGTCTGGTCTGAGGCAGGCCATGGAGGCTATGACTGCTATGATGCAACAACAGAATGCGTTCATCCAGCAGCAAACTCAGATGATGCAGCAGCAGCAGGCGCAGCACATGGAGGTTCAGCAACAGTTATTGCAGCGGCTGTCGCAGACACAGCCTCAGTCACAGTCACAACCGGCTGGACACTGTGTGGGTGGCGCTGGTTCTCCTCTGGGTGATGGCGCACATCAACGATATGCTCGGTTGGTTCGAGAGTTTCAGCACCTGAACCCGACTGCATTTTATGGTAGTCCGGGGCCCAGAGCGGCCGAGGATTGGTTTTTGACACTGGAGAAGATTTTCCAGGTTTTGCGCTGTGATGATGCAGACAAGCTATGTTTGTCTGTCTTTATGTTGCGTGGAGATGCTGAAGACTGGTGGAAGGGAGTCGTCAGACTGGCGGCAACTGAATCCAGAGATGTTGATTGGCAGTACTTCATGATGAAGTTCAATGCCAAGTTTTTCCCCTCTAGCTTATCTGAGGAGCGCGAGGTGGAGTTTATTCATCTTGAGCAGGGCGACATGACGGTGGATCGGTATGAGGCCACATTCGCTCGGTTGTCGGGGTATGCTCCTCACTTAGTCAACACCGAGGAAAGAAGAGCCAAGAAGTTTCAGCGGGGTTTGAGGAAAGATATCAGGACAAGGGTGGCTATGCTACACTTGGAAACTTATGCTGAAGTGGTAGACAGGGCTCGCACTGCTGAGAGGTGCATTGTTGAGATGGCTGCAGATACTATTCCAGTCACTGCATCCGCCCCTACTTCTGTGACTTACGCACCCACTCTGGGTGGTAAGGATAAGAAGAATTTCAAGAGGAAGAAAGACAATAAGGGCAGATACCAACCTTATCAGAAGCCAGCCAGCACAGTTTCTCAGAATGGCAAGAAGTGTCTCCACTGTGGGAGCACTAAACATCAGGATAATGAGTGCTACAGGAAGACTGGCGCTTGCTTCAGATGTGGTAAGGCGGGGCATATGATTAGGGACTGTCCTATGCCGGATGCTAGAGGACAGGGTCAGGGTGAGAAGCCTACTGTGCAGACTCGCGTGTATGCCATCGCGGAGAGGGATGCTTCGGCTTCGAAGTCCGTGGTGGAAGGTACACTTTATGTGTTTAGTTATTTGGCACGCATTCTTTTTGATCCTGGTGCCAATTTATCCTTTGTGTCTGCATGTTTTGCATCATGTCTGCCTGTGTTGCCTAGGATACTTGATTTCTATATTTCTGTTCATACACCTATGGGTGAGGCCGTATTTACAGATATAACATACCCTGACTGTTTGATTAAGGTAGAAGGATATGATTTACCTATTGATTTGATTAGTCTTTCTATGAAAGACTATGACATCATTCTGGGCATGGATTGGCTGTCTGCCTATCATGCTACTTTAGATTGTTTTGAAAAGCTAATTACTCTGCATTTAAGTGATGGACAGCAATTGGTTATCCAAGGCCGGATTTCAGAACAAGGGCCTTTGGTGATATCTCATCTGCAGGCCAGGAAGCTTTTAGCCCAGGGCTGCAAGGGGTATCTGGCGCATGTCAAGGTGCAGACTGAGCCTGATTTGGATCTGGCTAAAATTCCTGTGGTAAGAGAGTTTGCTGACGTCTTCTCAGATTTATCTGGGTTACCACCTAGCAGAGAAGTTGAGTTTGGTATCGAGTTGTTGCCAGGCACAGCACCGATATCTAAAGCTCCTTACAGGATGGCAACTTCAGAACTGACAGAGCTGAAGAAGCAACTGGAAGAACTATTAGAGAAGGGGTATATTCGGCCCAGTGTTTCTCCATGGGGAGCACCTGTGTTATTTGTGAAGAAGAAGGATGGTACTTTGCGCATGTGCATCGATTACCGTCAACTCAATCAAGTGACTGCTAAGAATAAGTACCCATTACCCCGTATTGATGATCTCTTTGATCAGTTGCAGGGTGCTACTGTATTCTCTAAAATTGACCTGAGGTCTGGCTATTATCAGATGAGTGTTCGGGAGGAGGATGTACCTAAAACTGCATTCAGGACCAGGTATGGGCACTATGAATTTCTTGTTATGCCCTTTGGACTGACAAATGCTCCTGCGGTGTTTATGGATCTGATGAACAGGGTATTTCATGAGCTCCTGGATAAATGTGTGGTCGTCTTCATTGATGATATTCTGATCTACTCCAAGAATGCGCAAGACCACTCTCAGGATTTGCGCAAGGTGCTGGAGATTCTGCGGCTGAAGTGGCTATATGCTAAGGCCAGCAAATGTGAGTTCTGGCTAGATCAGATTGGTTTTCTGGGACACATTATTTCTAGCCAGGGTGTGTCTGTGGATCCAGTGAAGGTGGAGGCCATTCTTCACTGGGGAAGACCAACTACAGCGACTGAGGTCAGAAGTTTTCTGGGCTTAGCTGGATACTACCGCCGCTTTGTGGAGGGTTTTTCCAAGCTGGCAGGTCCTCTGACTAAGCTAACTAGAAAGAATCTGAAGTTTGAGTGGTCTGATGATTGTGAGTCTAGTTTTCAGGAACTGAAAAAGAGACTGACCAGTGCTCCTATCCTCATCATTCCCTGTGATGGAGAGAAGTTCATTGTTTACACTGATGCCTCTGGTAAGGGTCTGGGTGCTGTACTGATGCAGCAAGGAAAAGTAGTCGCTTATGCTTCAAGGCAACTCAAAGATTACGAAGTAAACTACCCCACTCATGATCTGGAGTTGGCAGCTGTAGTTTTTGCCTTGAAAATCTGGAGGCACTATCTGTTTGGACAGACATTTGAATTGTTTACAGATCACCAGAGCTTGAAGTATATCTTCACTCAGAAAGAGCTGAATATGAGACAGAGGCGATGGCTTGAATTGATAAAGGATTATGACTTCACCATCCAATATCAGTCTGGTAAAGCCAATGTGGTGGCTGATGCGCTTAGTCGGTATCCTGTGACTCAGATAGCTGCACTGCGAGTCCAGGAGTGGCGACTATTGCAGGAGTTCAATGACATGCATCTGAGTGTGACTCCGGGTGAGAGAGGCGGTCTTCTGGCTTCTCTCAGGGTTCAGTCAGACTTACTGCAGAGACTGAGATCAGGGCAGCAGTCAGATCAGGATATTCTACGGTGGAAAGAGAGGTCTGAGCAAGGCTGGGATGAGAATTTCAGTATGTCGGATGATGGTCTCCTCAGATTTCGTGGAAGGGTCTGTGTCCCTGAGGACCCTGAGTTGAGAAATGAAATTCTTAAGGAAAGTCATTGCACTAAGTATACCGTTCATCCTGGTAGTACCAAGATGTATCAGGATCTGAAAAAGACTTTCTGGTGGCATGGTATGAAGAAGGATGTGCATTTGTTTGTGTCCAGATGTTTGACTTGCCAAACCGTGAAGGCTGAGCATCAGAGGCCGGGCGGTTTGATGCAGTCTCTCCCTATTCCTCAGTGGAAGTGGGAGCATATCAGTATGGACTTTGTGTGTGGGCTGCCCAATACCAGAAGGAATCATGATGCCGTATGGGTGATTGTGGACAGGCTCACGAAGTCAGCTCACTTCTTACCGATCAAAATGACTTACAGCTTGGATCGGTTAGCAAAACTGTACATCGATGAGATTGTCAGATTACATGGAGTTCCCTTGGACATTGTCTCTGATCGTGATCCTCGATTTCTATCCAGGTTTTGGAAGAAATTACAGGAAGATTTGGGAACTAATCTGAGTTTCAGCACTGCATATCATCCTCAATCTGATGGTCAGACAGAGAGAACTATTCAGACACTTGAGGATCTTCTGAGATCTTATGTGATTGACTGGTCTGTTGAGTGGGATATGGACTTATCACTGATAGAGTTCACCTACAACAATAGCTTCCACTCTAGCATACAGATGGCTCCGTATGAGGCCCTATATGGGAGGAAATGCAGAACACCTATATGCTGGGAGGAAACTGGGGACAGAACAGTGCTAAAGTCTGATGCTGTTCAGGAAGCCACTGAGAAGATCAGAGAAATTCAGAAAAAGATGAAGATTGCTCAGGATAGACAGAAGAGTTATGCTGATGTGAGGCGGCGTCCTCTTGAGTTTTTGGTGGGAGAGCATGTTTTCCTAAAGGTCTCGCCTATGAAAGGGGTGATGAGATTTGGGAAGAGAGGAAAATTGAGTCCTAGGTACATTGGTCCCTTTGATATCATTGAGGGGATTGGACCTGTGGCATATCGACTTGCTCTGCCCCCATCACTGGAACACCTCCATAATGTGTTCCATGTTTCTGCACTCAGAAAATATTGTTCTGATCCTTCTCATGTTCTGGAGTTGGAACCTCTCCAGCTTGAAGAGAACATGACTTTTGTGGTGAAACCTCTCAGAATTGAAGATAGAAAAGAGAAAGTGCTGAGGAATAAGGTTATTCCACTTGTGAAAGTCATCTGGGGAAATCAGTCTGTTGAAGAAGCCTCTTGGGAGGTTGAAGCAGAGATGAGAAAGGAGCATCCTCACCTGTTCAGTGACGGGCTTGGTCAGCTTTAGA
This sequence comes from Costus lasius, assembly GCA_027563935.2. Lineage (NCBI taxonomy): Eukaryota > Viridiplantae > Streptophyta > Magnoliopsida > Zingiberales > Costaceae > Costus > Costus lasius. The sequence continues at coordinate 56,464,803 of CM050448.1, forward strand.
GGACTAAAGCTCTATAAGGGGGGGAGGATGTAACGCCCTTGATTTTCTGAATTATGATTTAAGGTTAGAAATTCAGTTTCTGTATTTTTATCGGTTAAAATTTTGGGATTTTTGCCTAATTGTAGGACTTTTCCCTACTGGGCAAAAATAATTATTTTTGTTGGGGCTTCGAACCCTCAACCTTGACTATTTGCTCCTGGAATTCTTCCACCATGGTGGCGCATATTTCTGTGTTATTGGAGTGGCGCATGGTGGTTAAGCCCAGGTAAGCCCATTAAAGCCGATTTCCACTTAAGTTAATTGGGTTATTGGATCTTGGATCCGTTTGGGGTGGAAAAAAAATAAAAAAAAAGGGGGAAAATTCGTGAGAGCTCCTCTCCCTCACGATTTTTGGTTTGTTTCTTGCCCTAGCCGCCTGTGTTGTCGCCCCTCACTGTGCTTGGCGCTCCTGCAAAATTTCTGACGCTGGTGGTGGCAGACTGGTGGTGGACGAACTTTCTGGAGACCCCTGATCCCCTGTTTTGGCGTTTTCTCTGTGGGCGATTTTTCTGGTGAGTAATTCGATCCTAAGGAGTCTAATCCAAATTAAAATTCGTTATTTGCCATGATTATTCGTATGGGGTTGAATTCAAATAATTATAGGGTTTTAAAATCCTGTTCTGCTGAAATCTGCATTCGTTAATCTGACCTTTGTGTACTATAACCCCAATATCTCATGGTCTATAGATTCAAATCGCACGAAATAAATTTTTTATGAAACTAGATACATTCGGCTTTAATTTGAATCTGATATCGACCATATCCGAGCTGTATTCGTATTTCAATCTGTATTGCAATCTAGCTGTACAAAATCAGTTTTCTGGAAATCTGGATTTCGACCTTTATGTGTTCGAACCATCATATCTCCCTAGGTATAGCTCGAAATCTTGTCAAATCAGTTTTATTAGACCGTAGGCTCGAAGAGCTTTATTTTGACTCCCATAACGCCTATTTTCGATTAGTTATTGGATCTGAAATAGATGTCGCAATTCTGATATATGAATCTGTTTTCTTGAAATCTGAAATTCTGACCTTCCTATGTTCGAACCCTTATATCTTCCTGCCTAAAATTCGAAATCTTGTGAAACCAGTTTTATTGGAAACTAGATTCAGAGAGCTTCATTTTGAATACAATATTGACTAGCTTTGGTTCGAAATTGGACCAAAAATATATTTTTGCAAATTGACAATATAAATCTGCTATGTTTTGGTTAAACGAATATTCCTTTGTGAGAAAAATTTACATTGTATGGTTTAACCTCTTAAATTGTGGTCTGTAGTTCTTCTAAAATTTATTTGCTTGATGAGAAATTTTAGAGAAAACAAAATTGGGGATTTAACTAAGAACTTAGGAATTTTCGAAAATATAGTTCGAGCCAATTTTGGGGCTTTTGTCAATTTTCTTCACGAACGTGTAATTAAAATTATCTGTAGTGGGGAACTGAAATTAATTACATGAAATTTGTACGTTCTGTTAAGGTTCTGAAAGTGGCGCCCCTTACAGTAATTTTATAGCTCACGGTTTTAGGAATTTTGAGGAGATTATTTCATGAATAATTTCTGTTCTGTATTTAAATGTTTGTTATATGAATAATTTCTGTTCTGTATTTAATTGTTTGTTATGTGGATATTTCCTATTCTGTTTATATGTTGTGAAGTTTCTGAAAACCTTGAATGTGTTAAAACATTTGTGAGAACATAGAATGGTTTGACATGAATTAAGGTTAGTTGTAAGGAATTCACTCATATAATTTCTGTTCTGTGTTTAAGGACTGGATATTGGGGTGTGTCATTTTCTGGTTTGTTAGACTTTGGGCATAATGTAAGAATTAAGTAGTGGTTGATCCTACTTCTCTGTTTCAGTATAATCTGTTCTGTAAAATTATGCCCTAGTGTAGCACTCTTCCGTGTCCTTACCCTCCTTCTGTGGCGCTGTAATGGTGCTGATAGTCTACTACGACCCTTGAGACACTATTTCTGTTCTGGGTATTGGAGGCCAGAGTGCCACGTCCTAACAAGACGGGGGCCACCCACTGATACCTCCTCTACCATTCAGTTCTGGGTTTTGGAGGCCAGAGTGCCACGTCCTAACAAGACGGGGGCCACCCACTGATACCTCCTCTACCATTCAGTTCTGGGTTTTGGAGGCCAGAGTGCCACGTCCTAACAAGACGGGGTCCACCCACTGATACCTCCTCTACCATTCAGTTCTGGGTTTTGGAGGCCAGAGTGCCACGTCCTAACAAGACGGGGGCCACCCACTGATACCTCCTCTACCATTCAGTTCTGGGTTTTGGAGGCCAGAGTGCCACGTCCTAACAAGACGGGGGCCACCCACTGATACCTCCTCTACCATTCAGTTCTGGGTTTTGGAGGCCAGAGTGCCACGTCCTAACAAGACGGGGGCCACCCACTGATACCTCCTCTACCATTCAGTTCTGGGTTTTGGAGGCCAGAGTGCCACGTCCTAACAAGACGGGGGCCACCCACTGATACCTCCTCTACCATTCTGTTCTGGGTATTGGAGACCAGAGTGCCACGTCCTGACAAGACGGGGGCCACCCACTGATATCTCCTTTACCATTCTGTTTCTGATATGCATGCATTGTCTCGTCCTCGGCAGAGGTGGGGTCAGACCTTCTGTGGTCATCAGGCCTTCTGTGGCCTTTCTGTTTCCGATGTAGACTATCCGTTTGGACTCTGAAAATTCTGATTTTCTGTCTGTCAGTTCTGATTTCTGTAGTTCTGTTTCGATCTGTATTTAGATGTATTAGGCGGTGTGGTTAGTTGGTATGGGTTGGTATATTCATATCCTACCTGTTTGATGCCTATTGTTACAAGTATCTGTATTTGATTGTGTTTGTTTCTGATATGAGCATGCATGTTAAGTTGATTTATCTTATCTGTTAAATAAAAAGAATTTCAACTTAAGTATGATATTTTTGATGTGTACTATGGATGACTTTTAGTGTCTTTTACTCACTGAGCTTTTTAGCTCACCTCCGTTGTTTAAATATTTTCAGGTGAGACATCAAGACAGTAATTGCTACAGCTAATATGACGCTAATGTTTGATGTCATTTCTAAGAATAGTCTTCTAAAGATTTATCAGGCCTGCGTGCCTAATTTATTATGACCTATATGACATGTTTTATCTCCTGAGGGCTTATGCCTGTTTTCAGGATATTATATTATAGTTGTTTCGTTTAAATTATTGGATACAAGTCTTGGATTCTTTTATTGAATTGGTTCTTATTTTGAAATGTCCGATTTGAGATGTGTAACCGAATTTGTGTTGTTTATTTTAGTATCTGAATAATCAGTTCTGTATATTTCTGAAATTCCACATATGTGTAGTGTGGACGTTTGTTGTTGTTACAAGATATGTGTGTCTGTGCAGCAGTAGTTTAGAATACTTGCTGCCGGATTTTTTTCTGGATTTCCGGATTTCTATTTCCTAGTAATCGATCCTATTCAGTTCTGTGCGGTTTTCTGTTCCGTAGTAATGTCCTTCGATGCCGCTTTCTTCTTGTGTTTTAATGGAAGAGTAAAAAATTTTTGAAACCCCGTATTTTACTTGTATGCGTGTGGGGTGTGATTCTGAGGGATGTTACAACTATGCCCTGCACATAACCAGCCCATACACCAGTCTCACATGTACCAAAGCTGTCCCATATCTGCTAAGGTACTTTGTCTGGGGATAGTTTATGAGAATGGATCCAATCCAAACTCCTGGGACATTATTTATGCAACTCAATACATCAATGCAGGTAGAGAAGTCTGCATAATAACGACCATGCCCATATAAAGAGTAATAGTTCTATCAAAGTACATTCAAAAAATGCCTGACCATGTCCATACATTTGTCTTTAGGGCATATACACCAACAATCTCCCACTTGCACTAAGACCAAGGACAACTGATGTTTAGTCAGTTCCAATGTCTCTAGTATGACCCATTTAGCTTCCGCTGCGCCAGAGGCTAGGTCAGTGGGTTTTTCCAGATTGCTATCTGTGTTTATTTTATCAAATTTGATTATCATCCTTATCCATGATCTCTAAGATCAGATGATATGCTGTAGTACATACTTGAGCATTAAGTTCCTTCTCATGCTATGGTCCCAGTAAGAACTATACTAGACCATCAAGCACTATGAACTAGATAAGTTCAAATGAATGAAGCTGCTTCCTTGGCTGCCTCAAGGAGCTGCAATGTACTCAGCCATATTTGTAGAATCTTGCCACTTTGGTTTGTATAATGCTCTTTCAGCACACAACACCATAATAAGGCAAAGCGCAAATCCTGGCTGTGATCAATAGTCACTAGACTGGAACGAAGTGTCAGTGTACCCCTGTACACAAAATTCTTTCCTGTCTATCATAGACTAGGACTCCAATCCTTTATACTTCCCAAGTATATATATAAGGATTGCTTTCACAGCTAGCTAGTGTTAAACACTAAGATCTGATTGAAACTTGCTGGCTATGCTCCAAGCATTTTCCACAAATGGTCTTGAGTATATTATTCAAAATATGATCCATCCTACACACCATGTATCAGGATTTTAGACCCATTTTATTACTCTCCAGCTGTGTCATAGGACACGTCATCTTTGAGAGAGTCAGACCATATCTTCCTGGAAGGTATCAATGTTTGGAGTCATCCAATATAAACCTCTCCAGAAACTCTTGGATGAACATAGATTGATTAAAGGGCAATGACTTTCTTGGATCTCTATTTATAGATCCTCATGCCTAGGATGTTGGCATCATTCCCTAGATCATTCTTCTCGAAATACATATCAAACCTTTTCTTCACCATGTGAAGAGCTGAGATGTCATTCCATGTGAGGAGAATATCATCAATCATCTAGACAAGAAATACTACTAAGGTGCTCCCACTGATCTTCTTGTAAACACAGGCTATTTCAAACATGCTTGCATAACATTATGCATATCTATATGGCCTTGATATGAAAACTTTCTGGCTATTTCTTTATAGATATCTTTTTAGATGTCCATGCAAGAAAAGCAGTTATCATAACAAGATGCCATAATTGATCATGCAATTATAACAAGTAGATCCCTAATGGACTTAAAACTTAGCTATTGGTGAAAATTTCATCATTACCCACCCAGTGGATTTGCCTGAAATTTCTGTTCACTAGCTTGCCTTTTAATGTAACAATGTTACCTTCCATGTCTATCTTCCTAGAAGATTTATTTATAACCTGTGGGGATTACCCCTTTTGGCAGCTCATCCAAGTCCCAGACTTGATTAGCAGACATGGAGTCCATTATGGTTCTCATGGCCCTTAGCCATTTCTTGGAATCTGGTCCACCGACCGCTTCCATTTCCTCATAAGTCTTAGGTTCATGCTTGATGAAAAATTCGTCATGCCCAGCATATCGAATCGATCCAGACTTATGTTATTCCTATGTTACTTGAACCTCAGGTTGACTTTCAACCTGTATGTGAGATTTTGCTCTCCATGTGTGTCTAATTATATTGTGGTTGATTCTGGACCTTGTCCAAATCAAATCTACTCCCACTAGTTTCTTTCAAAAGAAATACTTTCTCAAGAGAGACAGCAGTTTGAGCAACAAATATTTTGTTCTCCTTGGGAAAGAATTAGCACTCTACAGTGCACCACAAACACATACTTTTGAATCACTGCACATTACATTTCCAATTCCATTGAAGAAATGGGATATTTGCAGATCGCAACTCAAAAGCTAATTTAGACATTTTCTTATGGAGTAGCAGTACATCTGTTTGCATGGCATCATAGTAGTATATTTGCATGACTATTCAAAGATGGAAACACATCCAATGTGTTCCTTTTTCTTTCTTTGAAATTCACCACATAGTGGTGTACTAAGTAAGCTGTGAGATAACTCCACACTTCTTAGGACAGTCATCAAATTCTCCACTAATCATCTTGATCCAATCAAGGTGCTTTAATAGATCCTTCAATTTGACTCAATACTTCATTTGTGAACTTCTTGGTTTTTTCCAAAGTTCTTGGGTTGCGTAAGGCATACCCACACCTAAATGAAGTACATATGATTCCTCTTAGTGCTTGTTTACATGGGTCCACTTACATTTTGTGTATTAGATCCAACAAGCCAATAGTCCTTCCATCCTTTACGGTGAAGGCAGCATCTGTCATATTGTTCCTTTGAACTAGGCTCACATGTATCATAATCCTGAAAGGATAATGATCCCAATAGTCCATGGACTTTTGGATGTGACCATTGTTCTATGGTTCAAGAGACAATGCTATAAGAGGATGTTTATTGAATCATTAGATCTGATCTTGTGTCACATATCGAGCCACATACTATTGTCAACTGTATCACTTCAATAGAACATCTGAGATTAAAGAAAAATATTATTTATTATTTCAAACTGAAGTCCTTTCCAAAAGGAATGATGTTCTAATACATAAGCTGATACATAATAGCAAAGTTCTATATAAGGTCTTCAAGGCAGTGAGATGATATCAACAGCAGCATCCAATGCTCCGTCCCTGACCCGAGAGTCGATCCCATCAAGCCTCTTCGTCCTACTTCTTATGAGCTCCTGCACATGTAAAACATATGTGAGTCTCAGATACGGTACCCAGTACCCATGAATAAGAAGTAGTCAAAAGACCTCGGTAACACAATACCTGAAGCGGATGGATTACATCCCTTCTTCTTTGCCATGCTCTTCTTGGCCATTAATCCTCTTCGAAATACCCATGCATTCCTAGTCTTCCGAAGTATTAGCTTCGAAGATACAGAACCATGGTCATTCTCAGATTCAGGCACACACTCTGAAGATCCAACAGAACTCTCCTGATCATTGTCTATAGAGCATGGTGTGAAGAGACCTTTGAGATGTATGATCAGATCATAGATCCCCATCTCATCACATTCAACCTTGACCTCTAGGGTCATGCACTCTAAGACAAGAGCAGTGTACTGTTCGTTATCTTCACAATGTTCAAGATAGACATTCCACTCCCAATCATTAGTGAAATACACACTGGGCTGGGATGGAGGTCTTTCAAGAAGATGCACCTTATTTTCTTGTGTCAGTATCTTGGACAAAATCTTGAACCATTTTGTCCAATTTGTCCCATCCAGTTTATGTTTATAAAGTTTCAATCTTAGATCAGGAGATGCCTTCTACAATAAGGAAATAAGTAAAGTAATTACAATGATAAAGCATTTAACAAGGACTTTTAATTAAATGCTAAGCTCCCACTACTTCCAAAACAAGTTGAGAACTCTCTAACTCAACATGGAAATAAGTGAGTAGAATCCTAATTTCACATAAGGTCTCCGCGACTCACGAGGGTGAGTTGAGATGCACAGAGAGTCTCATGCTTCCTTAGGTAGGCATGCCAACCAATTGTGCCATGCACAATTCCTCTTAGTTAAGACAGACTAGGCGCCCTGTGTCCAGCGAGGGCTGGATACAACACAAAACCCTATCCTCTCAACAGCTGCCTCTAGTAATTCATCAGGTCAATGACATATGAAAAACCAGTCAAGTCTGGTCCTAACCGTTATGCCCAGGGCCAACAAATTTTCTTGCGAAGGCACGCCCAGGTTAAAACTAGACTGGGGAAATCATTGTCACCACACACCTTCTAAAGATAAGTGGGTGTGTCCCACGAGGGTGGGAAACAGTTCACAACACCACCGATCGATAGTTTGATGAGGGCTACGCGTTAGAAGGCTTATCGACTTGATATTGTATTGAGAGTTTTTGCATGTTTATTTTATTCTTTTCTAGCATGCAGTTTTCCTATGGTTCAGGCAGCAAAGGAAAAACATCACAGGCATGCTATGGACAAAATAATAAACCATCACAGGCATGCTATTTTGGTCGATATGGTCATAGCCCTTTTCATACACATAACTTGTCACGAGCCATGTGACATGTTATTGTGCATCCAAGGGTTGCGAGTCCCTAAAGCAAATTAGCCCATGCCAGAAGCCGAAAGCAAGTGTCCTTCCTTCAGCCGCAAGTCCATCACCAAGCTTCCAAAGCTGGCGCCACTCTGATATCGGTTGAAGAAGACACCTTGTTGTCTTTGATGAACCTTAACCTATCTCATGTAAACAATTCTACATCTATTCTAAGGAAAGATGAAAATTTTACATCAAGAAGGGGGAGAACCACATGCAGGTGGTAGAAAGATTTTACAAGCATTCATCACAGGTGGAAACATGCTTCCACATCACAACACAGGAGGGCACTCGCTATGACCATATCAACCCATGGAAGAGACAAGTGGCGCATATATAAAATTTGAAAAACCGTAATAATCAAATTTTATCCCCTTATGCGCCAACTCCATCCAAATCACTATCTTAATCAAATTTATGCTAAAATTGGGATCAAGTTTCATGATGATTTCATGGACCCTATCGGCTGGCAATTTTGTCAGATCAAGAGACCTGGCCAGTCCGAAGACACAATGCCCGTCCTACTTGACAAAACTACGTGCGCCTTTGGTCTTAAATCCATCATAAACACAATCCAAATTTCGGCCATAAAAAAATGATGAAAGAAGTTTGGATGAAAGCGCCTTCTAGGTTAAACGAGCATGGATGAACGAAAAATTTTCCAAAAATTTTTCACACAAGCAAACGTACACCTTGTGTTTCTCACAAGTAGCTTTGATACCACTGTTAGGGAATGCCGGGTGTAATTTAAAATTTTGTAGTCCCAGGATGCAGCGGAAGAAGCATTACACCCGAAACACATTCCGGTCCCAAGGATCCATGCGAGAGAGAGGACACAAGGATGTGTTAGAGATGTACCTCTTTTGCTTGTCTAGATGTCGAAGCCATGTTGAAGGCGCCCAAATGTTCGCCCTCTACAAGTATCCACGCATCGACTCCTTGATCGTTGCTCCCTTCCACGCTCTGTGCTAGCCTCGGGAAGAGAATTGCGCCTTAGGGTTCCTTCACTCTTCTTGCGCCACCTCCAAGGTTCATGCGCCAAGTGCAAGGAAGATGCCACCAACTCCTTATCCTCTTTACTCCAAGAGAAGAGGGAGAAGAAGAGCTTCGGCTTTGAGGAAGATTGAGAGGAGGTCATGAAAGTTTCTAAAGAGGGGGAAACCCTAATAGGCGCATATGTATAATTTATCGCAAAGCGGAAGCTAGGGTTTCTAAGATCGCATGCATGAACATAAGATCAACTTGTTAAAAGATTGCAAAGATCGACAAGGGATCATACCATAGCCATTGCTTGGATGGTGCCTTGGAAGCTAGAGGGCAATGTGGCTCTCCTCCAAAGGTGCCGCACACAAGATGAGAAATGGCTTTCTCCTTGTCGTTCCTTGTGCTAGCAAGGATCTCCAAGTCTCCTGATCGCTTGAAGGGAAGATGAGATGATCTCTTGGCTAGGCCGAATCCTCCTTGAGCGTCAAGACTCACCACATGAGAGGAGAGAGGCGACAAGAGGAAGATGCGAGCGAGAATAGAGCAATGCTCTCGAACGTGAGGCGTGTTTTCTATTTTGGAAACATAACTTCCAAAAATAGTAAACCCTCAATGTGTTCAAGCGTTCACGCCAAGTGAACAAGTCGCAACATTCTCCTCTTTGAACCAAGCGTTCACTTGATGAACCGGTTCAATCTCATTTGGTTTAAAGACCAAATCAAACCAAGCAATGGTCTAGATCATATTAAACCATAAGGCTCAAGATCTAACCATTCATCTCTTGATGCTCTTGATCTCATCGATCTAGCATCAATTCTCTCGATGGAAGCTTACCGATCTCAAGCCCTAATCAATCAAACATGATCAGACCAGATCTCACTTACAATCAGAGTTTAAATCCCATTAAACTGAACCAAAACAATTCAGTCCACACGATCTGACACAAGTAAGCCATATCATCAAATTGTGCGACCCTAAGGGTTTCCTTTAAATGTCGGTAACGATAACTTACGTTATCATGATCAGTGAGGGGTATCTAGCAACACATCACTGTCTCCCGATATAAAGGAAAGAGTCTTCCAAGACTACACCCAAACCACAGCACAAGTGTGAACCCAAGTCACTTGACATATGTGTTTCCTTTGCCACTGGATGTTCTTATTGGACAAGCGTGTCAAGCCTGTAATTCCAATATGATGAGAATGTGATGGGGGCAGAGATCACAGGCCACGAAGATACAAATGGAGTCTACAAGTACCCTAATTAAAGACCTGGAGTCCTTCAAATAAGCTAGCAGGGTCACTCCTAAAAGCTAGCTCAATAATTGGAAGAGTATTACTTCAACCAATCAATAAACTAAAGACACACAAGCTCGAGAAGTTGCCTGCATCCACGCCAACCTATGAAGCTGCATATTGGGCCCAAATAAGAAACTCTTCAAGGCCAAATCAAGTCCATATTCCAAGCCCAACCTCAACGCTGCCAACCCACATCGGCAGCCAACGCTCGTCTTCAGCGATGCAAAAAAAATGGAAGTTCTCCAACGTCTCCTTGCTGCCGACGCTCATCTTCAACCAAAATGGAAGCTTCAACGTCTACACCAGCTCCTCACGTGGAAGCCTCAAATGGAAATCGCAACGTTCCTCTGCAGCAACGTCTCTCCCAATCTTCTCCTATATGTATCAAAGCTTGAACCTTGTAAACGCAGATTTGATGATTTGATGAATGGAATGGAAATAGTCCTTCTTCCGATGGATTCGGATGTCTCTTCCCTCTTCTCCTCCTTCTAGGGCTGAGCCCCTCCCTCTTCCTTTCTTCTCCAATCTCCTTCTTCCCCTAATTCTCCTGCTCCGCTGCCAACATCGCACACCCAGCAAACCTGCAAATTTTCTGAATCTTTGTGAGCACGCCGCCGACGATCCGCCGGTCTGATCCTCACAAGATTTTGATCATCACTCCTCCACTCCAAGACGAGTCTTCAGCCGCCGGCATCCTCCAATCCTCCCGTCCGATCACCGGAATTCGAACACCCGTTCGAATCCTCTGTTCTTGCCAGCCTTTCCGCCCTAGTTCCGTCTTCCAGCACCGTTCTCCTCCGACCAGCCACCAATCGCTCTCTAACTCTGGCCACCACTTCGTCATCGTCAGAGGGACCTCCAACCGTAACAGGTCCGGCGTTCGCGGACCACCGGACGAACACCGGCTAACTCTGCTCTGCGCTCGTGTTTCCCCTGCTTCCACCATGCTCTCGCCTCAGTTCCGCCTTTCATCGTCGCCCTCCTCCGTCCGGCCACCATTCGACCAGAAACTCCAGCCACCTCTTCTCCATCACTACAGAAACTCCCAACTATAACAGGTTCGGCGTCCGTGCATCACCGGCCGTCCGGTGTCGACCCCTGCTCCACGCGCGACTTCCCCTGTTCTCTCCAGCCTTCCGCTCAATCTTCGCTATTCAACGTCTGCCACCTCCGACCGACCACCATCCGCTCCGAACCTCCGGCCACAGCTCCGCCACCATCACATGAACTCCCAGTTGTAGCAGTTTCGACGTCCGTGCACCCCCAGATGAACGCCGACGATCCCTGCTCAACTCTCGCGACGTCCCTTGTTTTTCGTTCTCTGCATTCTGTGTTCTGTTCTGTTAAAATCTAATTTGATTAAGCTTATTCTGTGTTCTTCTCTCTAGCATTCCAACCTCGCCTACAATCTCTTGGTCGTCATCCAAACTACAAGCAACACAGTCCGCATCGCCTACTCTCCACCCGACGAAGAACGAATTCAAGGAACCCAGATCCCTTGTTCCCAGACTCGCTAGCCACCCGCGGCACGATTTTGCTGCGTCGCTCCACAACCCCTCGCCGAGCTCCGACGCCGACAAGACCATCTCGTCCTCCCTTTGCCTCCAACACCGCCCATGAGTGATCCAAACCCCGCCGTCATTGATCGGCGCATGCTAGCCTGCTTCCAAATCTCTCTGTTTCCTGCAGCCTGTTTCTCTTCGCAATATTAATCTAATTAAGCTTTTCTTTGTAGGTCTCTAACACGCTCGGACAGGCCTAAACTTCTGATCGTTGGATCCATCAGAAAGAACAAATCTTCGTCTACAAGCGGGTCTAATCTATTTGAATTTTGGTTCATTCGATCCTAATGCAACCTATAGTTACTTTTCTTAAATAATACTTTTATGCAATCCTAGAATTCTGGCTGTTTCATGAATATGCTGTTTTTCTGAAAACTTCAAAAATAAATAACTGAATTTTAATTTAGCAGTTTATTGTCACACGCTTTCCCCCTACATCAGTTTGGTATCAGAGCAGGTTTGTGAGCAACTCTTGTCTGCCCACACGATCCTTGCTTTGTTCTTTGCACAAAAAAAAAAAAAATGTTAGTTCTGGTTTTCATGGTTTATTGCTTATTGCTTTTGCATGTTTTGCTAATTACTTGCATTTAAAAAAAAAAAAATTTATTCTTAGTTTATGCTTTCATGTTTTGTTGCCTTCATTGCTTCTGCATGTTAGTTAAGTTATTTGCTCTTTATTGATTAGGAAAAAAAAAATTGCTTGCATTAAACAATTTGCCAAAGAAAACTGCATAAATTTGCCAAAGAAAACTGCATTTGAATTTTTGCAAAGTTCTAATTAATTCTGCACACTACTGCATCTTCTCGCAAATTTTGATCAGCCTTTCTAAATTCTGCACTTGTACTCCACTCTCGGTTCTTTAAATTCTGCAGTTTTGAACCATTAAAATTCTGAGATTCCTGATTTGTTTTCACCCTATCGCTGCACATTATCTATATCAAATTGCAGGCTATTGAAATATACTCTATATGCTGAATTCTGCACTTCATTTCTGAATATTAACATCTGGGTTTTTTTCAGCTTTGTGAATCTGAAATTTGCAGCTTGAAATTCGCAGCCTGCAACACTTAATCCCTATCAAGCTGCAGCTACTTTTACCACCAATATATCTCAGCTTGGACACCTATGAGTGCAGCCTTGACATAGTGATTTTGATGCTAAATTAGGATTATAAATTCTGCATTTGATTTCTGAATTCTGTTTTTTCAGCCTTGTTCAAACTGTTGTCATCAACTTGCTGCAATCAATTCTGATTTACTGCTGGGTTTTGTTTATAATTTTGCACTCAAACAATAGTCTTTTCCTGCTTGCTAAGTTTCTTGTTTTATCATGCGTCGGTATAATCAAAGAGACTTAATCTTTTCTAGAGATGGATATCAAAGACTCACCCTTAGACCTAATAGTTTTACAACTCATGTTTGGTGTAATGGTTATAAAGGTAAAACTATTATAGATCATCAAGTTAAGTATAATTTTATATCTATTGATGCCCTTGAACAATTTGGTCTCACCAAAGATAAACATCATAACCCTTACTACATAACTTGGGACAATCATGAGTTTATCACTGTAGTTGACCACCAATGTCTAGTTCCTATTCAATTAGATGGTATGAAAATCAAAATATGGTGTGATGTTATAGGACTAGATGATTTTGATATCTTAATAGGTGATGAATTCCTTCATTATTACCAAGCCTATCATTATAGAGAACCATGGTGTTATAGTATCATATTTAGAGGTTTAGAACATATCATCTATCCTAAGAGCCTAGAGTCAAAGGACTATGATCGTCTTGATAAGTTAGGGGAGCAGATTAAACAAATGTATGAAGAGTATAAGAGACAAAAGGAGCAATCCATGCAAAAAGAAGATGAAAGTTCAACCCCTTTAGAACTTGAGCAAACCTTAGAGTCTACATTAGAGATTAATCCATGTCTTGATGAAACCATTGAAATTGAAGTAGCAAGACATGAAGAGCCAAACCATCAAGTAGAACCAATGCCTTCACCTTCAATTTTAGGGCCAAAACTTTTACCTTCAATTTTAGGGCCCATACCCATAGGTTCTCAACTTGAGCTTAGCACTACCACTAGAGAACCAAATGATGACTCGCGTAAATGTCTAGATGAACCCAAACCCATAGGTCTTCTTGAACCACACTTTGAACCTAAGTTAGGCCTAACCTCTTTAGATAAACCTAGTATAGATTCACCTACTATAAGTTTAATGCATCATGAGCCTTGCTTAGAAAGCCCATCATGTCTAGGTCCATCCACTCTCATGCTTGAGCATATGTTGACCAAACTTGAGTCTAAGGAACACTTGGAGCCTTTTGAGCTTGACTTAGATCCGAAGCCTCAACCCTTAGGAAAATCTCTAGACTTAGAAAATTTCTCCCAGGACCCTATGATCCTTGAATCTTGTCTTTTAGGTCCTTCTACCCACACCCTTAAGCCTCCATTAGGATCAAAAGAATATAATAAACCCAAACATGATTTGCTCTTTACACTTAATGATGTTGAGCAAGTTGATTTCATCATTCCTTGTTCTTTTATAAGTCCTATGATTTTCTATGACAATTTTACTAATGAGTACGGCCGAGAAAGGGAATTCAATGCAGGTACCCTTGATATGCCGATTGGACCGTGGACAAAAAGCAACAAGACAATATGCTGTGATGCTGACAACAATTTGAAGATTCAAATCCGGGAGGAACAATTAGCTCTTGCCTCTCCAAAATTTCTCCATCGCCACAAGAACAATTCTTCGGGGAAGAATTTTTTTCACCCGGGGAGAAATGATGGGGGCAGAGATCACAGGCCACGAAGATACAAATGGAGTCTACAAGTACCCTAATTAAAGACCTGGAGTCCTTCAAATAAGCTAGCAGGGTCACTCCTAAAAGCTAGCTCAATAATTGGAAGAGTATTACTTCAACCAATCAATAAACTAAAGACACACAAGCTCGAGAAGTTGCCTGCATCCACGCCAACCTATGAAGCTGCATATTGGGCCCAAATAAGAAACTCTTCAAGGCCAAATCAAGTCCATATTCCAAGCCCAACCTCAACGCTGCCAACCCACATCGGCAGCCAACGCTCGTCTTCAGCGATGCAAAAAAAATGGAAGTTCTCCAACGTCTCCTTGCTGCCGACGCTCATCTTCAACCAAAATGGAAGCTTCAACGTCTACACCAGCTCCTCACGTGGAAGCCTCAAATGGAAATCGCAACGTTCCTCTGCAGCAACGTCTCTCCCAATCTTCTCCTATATGTATCAAAGCTTGAACCTTGTAAACGCAGATTTGATGATTTGATGAATGGAATGGAAATAGTCCTTCTTCCGATGGATTCGGATGTCTCTTCCCTCTTCTCCTCCTTCTAGGGCTGAGCCCCTCCCTTTTCCTTTCTTCTCCAATCTCCTTCTTCCCCTAATTCTCCTGCTCCGCTGCCAACATCGCACACCCAGCAAACCTGCAAATTTTCTGAATCTTTGTGAGCACGCCGCCGACGATCCGCCGGTCTGATCCTCACAAGATTTTGATCATCACTCCTCCACTCCAAGACGAGTCTTCAGCCACCAGCATCCGCCAATCCTCCCGTCCGATCACCGGAATTCGAACACCCGTTCGAATCCTCTGTTCTCGCCAGCCTTTTCGCCCTAGTTCCGTCTTCCAGCACCGTTCTCCTCCGACCAGCCACCAATCGCTCTCTAACTCTGGCCACCACTTCGCCATCGTCAGAGGGACCTCCAACCGTAACAGGTCCGGCGTTCGCGGACCACCGGACGAACACCGGCTAACTCTGCTCTGCGCTCGTGTTTCCCCTGCTTCCACCATGCTCTCGCCTCAGTTCCGCCTTTCATCGTCGCCCTCCTCCGTCCGGCCACCATTCGACCAGAAACTCCAGCCACCTCTTCTCCATCACTACAGAAACTCCCAACTATAACAGGTTCGGCGTCCGTGCATCACCGGCCGTCCGGTGTCGACCCCTGCTCCACGCGCGACTTCCCCTGTTCTCTCCAGCCTTCCGCTCAATCTTCGCTATTCAACGTCTGCCACCTCCGACCGACCACCATCCGCTCCGAACCTCCGGCCACAGCTCCGCCACCATCACATGAACTCCCAGTTGTAGCAGTTTCGACGTCCGTGCACCCCCAGATGAACGCCGACGATCCCTGCTCAACTCTCGCGACGTCCCTTGTTTTTCGTTCTCTGCATTCTGTGTTCTGTTCTGTTAAAATCTAATTTGATTAAGCTTATTCTGTGTTCTTCTCTCTAGCATTCCAACCTCGCCTACAATCTCTTGGTCGTCATCCAAACTACAAGCAACACAGTCCGCATCGCCTACTCTCCACCCGACGAAGAACGAATTCAAGGAACCCAGATCCCTTGTTCCCAGACTCGCTAGCCACCCGCGGCACGATTTTGCTGCGTCGCTCCACAACCCCTCGCCGAGCTCCGACGCCGACAAGACCATCTCGTCCTCCCTTTGCCTCCAACACCACCCATGAGTGATCCAAACCCCGCCGTCATTGATCGGCGCATGCTAGCCTGCTTCCAAATCTCTCTGTTTCCTGCAGCCTGTTTCTCTTCGCAATATTAATCTAATTAAGCTTTTCTTTGCAGGTCTCTAACACGCTCGGACAGGCCTAAACTTTTGATTGTTGGATCCATCAGAAAGAACAAATCTTCGTCTACAAGCGGGTCTAATCTATTTGAATTTTGGTTCATTCGATCCTAATGCAACCTATAGTTACTTTTCTTAAATAATACTTTTATGCAATCCTAGAATTCTGGCTGTTTCGTGAATATGCTGTTTTTCTGAAAACTTCAAAAATAAATAACTGAATTTTAATTTAGTAGTTTATTGTCACACGCTTTCCCCCTACATCAGAATGATTAGATCAGATGAACATAGTCATCTGGGTATAGCCATACACTTTCTCAATCATCTCATCCAGGGGGCCCCTTCAGAACATCACACTCCAACAAGGAGACGGCAATCCTATATCTATCACTAGTGCCCTAACATGACTCATGCTCATTATCCAAGATAGTCTATAACCATTATGTTTCAAATGATATTGAACTACCTCAAAACAATGCCAATCATCATTTAGAAACACAAGTGATCTCAAGTCAGAGGAAGTACGCCACTTGTTTGCATATCAGGATTATTCACATTGTGACAAGCAATTGAATATCCTAATTAGGGTCAGTCCAGTACATCCAATGTACCCATGAGTCTACATCTTATTCCATGCTCGAAGCATCCTATAAGATTAGAACACATATTAGTCTCAATCATATCAAGGCTGTCTCATGTTCACCAAGATATCTCGACTAAGGACAATACTGCATGTCAGCCAAGCTAAACACCATTGAGACATTATTCAGAAGTATACATATTGCAGCAGATAATGTAACAACCTGAATAACAACCATTACCTTTATAAACATAGAGTTTATACATGATACTGATAACAACCCAAGGCCTCAAACATTAGCCTTAAGGGCATACCCCAACAGGTCACGCCACCAAGTCCTTCTCCAAGTCACGCCAAGAGGAGAGGAAGGAGAAGACTTTCGGCTACTAGTAGGAAGAAGGGTTGCACCACCTTGATGTTGTCGCCCTTTGCCTTGCTCTCGCCCCTCTATGTGTGTTCACGTCTCCAAGTGTTCATCAACTAGAGAGGGCAACAATGGGTCCTATAAATAGGACTAGAGGCGGTTTGGGCAAGGGCTAGGATCATGCCAAGTGTGCGGCTAGGATAAAGGAGTCTTGAGGTAAGGAAAGTCTCCAATACTTTGCCATAAACCTCATTCAACCTATCCATATTTGTCCAAGCACTATATCAGCCCAAGACATGCCTCAAATGCATTCTTACCATCAAAGGATAAGTGGCTAGGCGCAACATGCATGAAGAATTCGGCTAGGGTGGTGTCTTGGGAGAAACTAGGGTTTGCGGTAAGGTAAGTCTCCAAGACATTACCATATACCTCTTCCCTATATCCATATGCGCCTAGGAACTTCCCATAAAAGTTCTCAAGCCATATCAGCCCCAAGACTTGCCTTAGAGGCAAGCATTCCATCCAAGGAAGAAGGGCTAGGCGCTCTTTACTTCCATAATGAAGCAAAGGCGCCTCCCTCACCCCATTATGCCCCTAGGCGCCAATGGGGTGAGATTTCTCCCCATTATACCCTTTTAAGCCAATTCCTCTTCATGACAACTAATTATTGGGCCTCATTGGATAATGAGCTAGCCCAAACTTCATGGCATGGGTTGATTAAGCCATTGGATCTAATCCAATGCAACCCTAATCCAAATGTGACCAATCTAGGTCAATTTCGGGTCAACCTACCAAAAATGAAGTTTGGCTCCAATAACTTTCTTCCAACTCATCAGGCCCATTGGCGCTGATGAAATCTTCCAAATGGATCCAAGTTATCCAATAACTTGATCCTAAGGCTTCTGAATAAAGCAACGTCAAGAGTCTATTGCGTGTGACCCCGTAGGATCCATATGACGATGGCAATGATGTAAACATCATAAGTAGTGAGGGGTATCTAGTAACACATCACTACTACCCATGTCATAGGACTTAAGTCATTATGGCAACAACTCCAAACAAGCAACGAGGATTCCCATTGCATTATAGATCCCTTTGCCTAAGCTGATATTGATGGAGGCAGTAGCCCTGCTCTGAGGAGATCTGGTCGAATCCGTAGGGTACCCAATCGATATGGGTTTCCTTAGGGTTCCATTTCTTGCATGGCATTTAGGGTAGTTTGCTTTTCAATAAAACATGCATCATGTAGACATTTATGGCAAGTCCACTTATAGTAGGTAGTGCATTGTAATTCATGAACTTATGTATTCTTGCATCATAAGTAGTGCATATAGGCATTAGGATCATTTTGGCAGGTCAACCAGGAAAGGAGCAGTTCAAGTTCCAGCTCAAGGTCACTCAAGCTCCACTCATCAAGTTCAGCTCCAGAAAAAGAAAGAAGACTTCAAAGTCCAAGTTCACTTCAAGCCATGACATGACTCACTTGCCATCCTTGTTGGGCGCATATTCAAGAGATCAAATCAGCCACCTCATCATGACATGCGCCAACCTCTACTCCAATCAAGAAATGCATTCAATTCCCTCATCCATCAAGATCCACAATCAAAGGGAATATCCATCAAGATCCACAATCAAAGGAGAGCAATTATGAAGGCATTTATGTTGAGTTGCCATCTCTTGTTGCCGCTCAAGCTCTCATGGAAAGGATTCGAAATTTGAAATCCTTATCCATGCGCCAACAAGCATTATGAAGACCCTCTCATCGCCCATTTAATGAAATGCCAAGAGAAGATCATCCATAGAAGGAAGCTCTTAAAGAGGATTTGCGCCCACCTCCTCATGAGGATTTTGAATTTCGAATTCCAACCATTTTTGTAGAAGGCGCAAGGAAGATAATTACTATCCTACCCTAGCTTCAGCTCACCTATAAAAGCATGTCCATCCCCTTGTATTTTTGATTACCTCTTGATGAAATATATTGTCTATTAGTTGCCTAGGTTAAATACTTGTGTTAGTGATTGAAGTTCTTTAGCCGAGTTCTCCTCTTCCTCCTAGCTTTTCCACCGAGGCTCTAAGAAGTTCTTCCCTTGCTTGTGTGCGCCATCTCAAGAAGGACTTCCCTCACTTTCGGTTTGGAGCAAGAAGAAGATCCCCACTTGGCCTCAAGGAGCTTCCACCCCAATCGGCTAAGTTTCTTCCTCAACCTTTGCTTTAGATTTTAGAACTCTTCTCTACACTAAACCTTGTTTATTTACTTTGTAGCTTGCGCTTGGAGTGGGTAAAGAAGGGGCGCCTTCCCCTTCCTTCTCTTTCTCCCCCTCCTTCTCTTTAGTTGTTAGGATTAGCAAGGGAACTTGTGAGGCTTAACCTCACCCCTTGATCTGTTTTTGTATTAAAATCCGTGACCTGTACGGATCATCTGTGTTTGCTTGTAAGCTCCACCCTACACCTTCCATCAGAGTTGGACCGGTGAAGATCGGGAAGCACAGCCCTTCAATTCTCAAGGGCTGCACTGTAAGCTTATCTTCCAGCATTTACAGCTTTCTAGTGTAGTTTCGAATTCCTGTCTTTAGTGTAACTCGGGTTTTTCCTATATTTAAAATACAAAAAAAATTAGTTTCTTAATCTCGTTAGTATAATTGCGGTTTTCTCTTATTATTAAACTAGCTATAAAATCAGTTTTCAAAACTCGTTGTTTGAATGCTTTAGAACCCCCCCGTCCTACATCAGCTTGGTATCAGAGCTTAGGCTCTTAGTTTAGATTTTTAAGCCTCAAAAACTTATTTTCTACCTCTAAGCGATCTTTGGAATACACTCTATTTGTCAAAATCTATATTTTTCAAAGCACCCATGCAAACTCGGTCCAAAACCCAACAACAGGAGCAAGATCCCACCATGGATCGCACTGCTACTGATGAAAGGTTTGAGTTTTTAACTGAGCAAATAGGGAACCTTACCCGAAGCCTTAACCAAATTACTACTGAATTTCATGATTTTAGGGAGAGGTCTTCTCATCATGCTAGTCAGCCACCTAGCCCTCGTCATGTAGAAAACCAACAACCACCTGCGTGGAACGGGCATCAAACCCCAAACCGTGCAGGCACCCAACCTATGTGGAATGGATACCCTAATCCAAACCATGAAGGAACCCATCCCCAACCAACATGGAATGGATACCCCAATCCAAACCATGCGGGAAACCACCAACCCAATATGTGGAATGGACCCCCTGTTCAAACTCCACCTCAACCCAGATTCAGAGAGGATGATGTGCACCGCGCCATCAAACTCAACCCTCCAACCTTCAATGGCTCTCTAGAACCCCGAGACTTCTTGGATTGGACAACCAAACTCGAACAATATTTCGAGTGGAGCATGATCCCTGAGCACAGCAAGGTCCGACTTGCAAAGTGCCTTCTTGAGGGAAATGCTAGGTTGTATTGGACCAATGTAGAGAACAACCAACAAAGACTCAACCTACCTCCCATAGACACCTGGCTAGAAATGCGTCAACAACTTAAACTGAAATATGTCCCCTCATATTTTCAGAGTAAGTTATTTGACCAAGCCTCTAGCCTTACCCAAGGAGCCATGACCGTTGACCAATATACTGCTAGCTTTGAGGAATTCCTCCTTAGGGGAAACCCTGGAGAAAACCCTCTATTCACCCTTAGCAGGTATAAAAATGGTCTCCGATCTGAAATCAGAAAGGGCCTTACCTATTACCAGATAGACTCCATAGAGGTTGCCCATCTTAGAGCCAAAGAAATTGAGCAAGAACTTAAGGTTGCCTTTAGGAGAGAGTTTAGTGCCTCTAGACCAAGTCCTAGGCCAACCCAACCTCAAAGCTCTAGCACTCCTAAACCCCAATCCTCTAGTTATCCAGAACCATCTAGGGTCAAATGCCATGGTTGTCAAAAGTATGGACACTACATGAAAGACTGTCCTAAACGAGTCTTATACTTAGGAGAAGAAACCCAAACCCCTAGACTAGAAGATATTAATGACCCAGACTCTGGCTGCCAAGTACTAGAAGACACTGAATATGACAGTAGTGAGGAACCTGCCCAAAACACCTTAGGAGTTGTTAGGTGTACCCTGATCAAACCCTCACCCACGGATGATTGGCGAAGAACTAGTATCTTCCATACATACACGAAATGCAATGGAAACATGTGCAAAGTAGTGATAGATGGGGGTAGTAGTCTCAACGCTGTCTCCCACTCTGCAGTCACCAAGTTTAAGCTTAAGATAGAAGCTCACCCAACCCCTTATAACATCTCTTGGGTCAACCAGTCTAGTGTGCCTGTAACCCATAGGAGTCTAGTGCCCTTGCAGTTTGGTACCTATGAAGGACAAATTTGGTGTGACGTCATCACTATGGATGTCGCTCAAGTCCTTCTAGGCAGACCATGGCTATATGACATGGATGTGGTCCACTACGGTCGGACTAACACCTATGTCTTTAGTCATTCAGGTCAAAAGATCAAACTGAAACCATCCATGCCAAGAGAACTTAAGGCCTCAACCAATAAGGGAAAAATAGAAGAAACCAAGCAACCAACCCTTCAACTCATGAGACCTAAAGACTATAGGCCCGATCAACCTTTATTTACCTTAGTCCTCAAGGAAGTTAACCAAGAAGAAGAAAGTAAGCCACCCCCTGAAGTAGAAGCCCTCTTAGAACATTATAGTGAGCTTACTCCTGAAGAGTTACCCACAGGACTCCCACCCCTTAGGGACATCCAACATGCTATAGACCTTGTCCCAGGTTCAACCTTACCCAATCTACCCCACTATAGGATGAACCCCACCGAGCACCAAGAACTTAAGAGGCAAATAGAAGACCTATTAGAGAAAGGGCACATCAGAGAAAGCCTTAGCCCATGCGCCGTGCCTGCTCTCCTCACCCCTAAAAAGGATGGCAGTTGGCGCATGTGTATAGACTGTAGAGCCATAAACAAAATCACAGTCAAGTATAGGTTTCCTATCCCTAGACTTGATGACATGTTAGACATGTTAGTAGGCTCTAAGTGGTTTAGCAAGTTGGACTTAAGAAGTGGATACCACCAGGTCAGGATAAGGCTAGGTGATGAATGGAAGACAGCCTTCAAGACCAAGGATGGTCTCTATGAATGGTTAGTCATGCCTTTTGGCTTGACTAATGCCCCTTCCACATTCATGAGACTCATGACTCAAGTCTTGAAGCCTTTCATTGGAAAATTCCTGGTAGTCTACTTTGATGATATCCTCATCTATAGTAAGACTAAAGAGGAGCACCTAGAGCACCTTAGGAAGACCCTTGACCTTCTTAAGGAAGAACAACTTTACATCAACCTCAAGAAGTGTTCCTTTTTGTCCCATAGTGTGATCTTCTTAGGGTTCATAGTGTCTGAGGAAGGTCTTCAAGCTGACCCATCCAAGATCCAAGCCATCATAGACTGGCCCGAACCTAAGACCATCACTGAAGTCAGAAGCTTCCATGGTCTAGCCACCTTTTATAGGAGATTCATAAGAAATTTCAGCTCTATAGTGGCACCTATCACCAGTTGCCTGAAACAAGGTGAATTCTCCTGGACAAAGTCTGCTAGCAAAGCCTTCCAAGAGCTTAAGGATAAGATGACCACTGCCCCGGTCCTTAGGCTTCCTGACTTCAATAAGGTCTTTGAGGTAGATTGTGACGCCTCTGGAGTTGGCATAGGGGGAACCCTAAGCCAAGAAGGCCATCCCATAGCCTTCTTCAGTGAAAAACTCAACGAGGCAAAGCAAAAATACTCTACCTATGACAAAGAGTTTTATGCTGTAGTTCAGGCCCTAAGGTATTGGAGACATTACCTCATCCATAGGGAGTTTACCCTTAACAGTGACCACCAGGCCCTCTCCTACCTAAGTGCTCAGAAAAAGCTAAACTCAAGGCATGCTAAGTGGGTCGAGTACTTGCAACAATATACTTTTGTGCTTAGACATAAATCAGGATCTGAGAATAAAGTAGCAGATGCCCTTAGTAGAGTAACTTTACTTTTGAATAAAATGCATGTTGAAGTTACTTGCTTTGAATCCATGAAAAATGCTTATTTTGAATGTCCTGATTTTTCTACCTTATATGCTGACCTTAGTCAAGACCCTTTAAGTCACCCCCTCTACACCCTTAGGGATGGGTATCTCTTTCTTGGACCAACCCTTTGTGTGCCGAAGACTTCCATCCGAGAATTCCTTGTTTGGGAATTGCACGGAGGCGGGTCTACCGGGCACCACGGTCGAGATAAGACCCAAGCCCTTGTAAAGGAACGGTTCTACTGGCCGAACCTTTACCAAGATGTAGCCAAGGTTGTGAAACATTGTAGGACTTGTCAGCTCACCAAAGTCCACAAGCATAGTCCCGGCCTGTACACCCCCTTACCTATTCCCCATGCCCCTTGGCAAGACCTTAGTATGGATTTCATTCTAGGACTACCCCGAACCTCAGCCAAACATGATTCTATATTTGTGGTAGTTGATAGGTTTACTAAGATGGCCCATTTCATAGCTTGCACCAAAACCACTGATGCCTCCCATGTGGCTAAACTCTTCTTTAGGGAAGTTGTAAGGCTACATGGAACACCCTTAACTATAGTGTCTGATAGAGACCCTAGGTTTGTAGGACATTTTTGGAGAACCCTCTGGACCCTTCTAGGAACGAAACTCAAGTTCTCCACAGCCTACCATCCCCAGACGGATGGGCAGACTGAAGTGGTCAACCGATCACTTGGGAGTATCCTTAGAAGTTTGGTAAGTGAACACCCTGGCAACTGGGATAAACTCTTACCCACTGCCGAGTTCTCCTACAACAGTACAGTCAACAAGACCACAGGTCTCTCCCCCTTCCAAGCTAACCTAGGATATCAACCCAACAAACCCATAGATCTCTTCCCTCTACCTAGACATTTTAGAACCTCTTTACCTGCTCGTGACTTTGCATTACATACTTCGCAAATGCACGCTGAAATATTTTCAAAAATGCTAGAATCTGTTAATCAATATCGCGAAGCTGCTAACAAACATCGCCGAGAAAGGTTATTTTCTACAGGTGATAAGGTGATCCTACGAGCACGGGAAGAGCGCATCCATGGGATTGGACACAAGTTGGAAGCAAAAGGACTAGGCCCCTTCACCATTGTGGATAAAATCAACGACAATGCCTATGTCCTCGACCTGCCACCTGAACTGGGGATCCCCACCACCGTCAACGTGGAGGATCTCACCCTCTATCATGAGCCCCTCTCCATACCAGATCCAAGTGACCCTCACAAAATGGAGATTGAGGCTATTCTGGAAGACCAAACCAAGTTCACCACTGATGAGGTACAAATGTTTTATCGTGTTAGACTCATTAATGGTGAAGAGGTATGGCTTCCTGAGTCTGAGCTAGCTATAGCCGCCCCTGAGTTACTCCAAGGGTACAAGGACAATTCTCCAGAGGAGAATTCTTCCAACCCGGGGAGAGCTGATGGAGGCAGTAGCCCTGCTCTGAGGAGATCTGGTCGAATCCGTAGGGTACCCAATCGATATGGGTTTCCTTAGGGTTCCATTTCTTGCATGGCATTTAGGGTAGTTTGCTTTTCAATAAAACATGCATCATGTAGACATTTATGGCAAGTCCACTTATAGTAGGTAGTGCATTGTAATTCATGAACTTATGTATTCTTGCATCATAAGTAGTGCATATAGGCATTAGGATCATTTTG
Source organism: Costus lasius (assembly GCA_027563935.2). NCBI lineage: Eukaryota > Viridiplantae > Streptophyta > Magnoliopsida > Zingiberales > Costaceae > Costus > Costus lasius. The sequence goes on from CM050448.1 coordinate 56,489,948, forward strand.
GCAGGTCAACCAGGAAAGGAGCAGTTCAAGTTCCAGCTCAAGGTCACTCAAGCTCCACTCATCAAGTTCAGCTCCAGAAAAAGAAAGAAGACTTCAAAGTCCAAGTTCACTTCAAGCCATGACATGACTCACTTGCCATCCTTGTTGGGCGCATATTCAAGAGATCAAATCAGCCACCTCATCATGACATGCGCCAACCTCTACTCCAATCAAGAAATGCATTCAATTCCCTCATCCATCAAGATCCACAATCAAAGGGAATATCCATCAAGATCCACAATCAAAGGAGAGCAATTATGAAGGCATTTATGTTGAGTTGCCATCTCTTGTTGCCGCTCAAGCTCTCATGGAAAGGATTCAAAATTTGAAATCCTTATCCATGCGCCAACAAGCATTATGAAGACCCTCTCATCGCCCATTTAATGAAATGCCAAGAGAAGATCATCCATAGAAGGAAGCTCTTAAAGAGGATTTGCGCCCACCTCCTCATGAGGATTTTGAATTTCGAATTCCAACCATTTTTGTAGAAGGCGCAAGGAAGATAATTACTATCCTGCCCTAGCTTCAGCTCACCTATAAAAGCATGTCCATCCCCTTGTATTTTCGATTACCTCTTGATGAAATATATTGTCTATTAGTTGCCTAGGTTAAATACTTGTGTTAGTGATTGAAGTTCTTTAGCCGAGTTCTCCTCTTCCTCCTAGCTTTTCCACCGAGGCTCTAAGAAGTTCTTCCCTTGCTTGTGTGCGCCATCTCAAGAAGGACTTCCCTCACTTTCGGTTTGGAGCAAGAAGAAGATCCCCACTTGGCCTCAAGGAGCTTCCACCCCAATCGGCTAAGTTTCTTCCTCAACCTTTGCTTTAGATTTTAGAACTCTTCTCTACACTAAACCTTGTTTATTTACTTTGTAGCTTGCGCTTGGAGTGGGTAAAGAAGGGGCGCCTTCCCCTTCCTTCTCTTTCTCCCCCTCCTTCTCTTTAGTTGTTAGGATTAGCAAGGGAACTTGTGAGGCTTAACCTCACCCCTTGATCTGTTTTTGTATTAAAATCCGTGACCTGTACGGATCATCTGTGTTTGCTTGTAAGCTCCACCCTACACCTTCCATCAGAGTTGGACCGGTGAAGATCGGGAAGCACAGCCCTTCAATTCTCAAGGGCTGCACTGTAAGCTTATCTTCCAGCATTTACAGCTTTCTAGTGTAGTTTCGAATTCCTGTCTTTAGTGTAACTCGGGTTTTTCCTATATTTAAAATACAAAAAAAATTAGTTTCTTAATCTCGTTAGTATAATTGCGGTTTTCTCTTATTATTAAACTAGCTATAAAATCAGTTTTCAAAACTCGTTGTTTGAATGCTTTAGAACCCCCCCCCGTCCTACATCAGATATCCTGCCATTTTATTAGTCTCAAGTTTATTATCCAATGCATTGGTCATGACTCAACAAGTGTGGCCACACTTTCCTGTCATGCACCAATATGGTGGGGCGCCCCGAGTGGATATCATGCTTCCAATAAGGAAGGGGCAAATCCTACTATTGGTCATCCATGTCTCTACATGACTTATGACATGCCCAATGACGATCGTTTTGATCTCCCAATTACGGAGAGACGTACGACTGTATTAAAGCACACCCATCATCAAAACTAGACATGAATACCTCAAGTCTAAGGATCAATGCAAACCTCTTGCATGTGAGATTGACTTGTTGACTAGACAAGTCAATCCTCACGGTGGATCACTCTAGTGGATCCAATGCACCTGTATGTCTGCGTTACTGTGCCCCGCACAAAACCAGCCCATACACCACTCTCACATGTACCAAAGCTGTCTCATATCTGCTAAGGTACTTTGTCTGGGGATAGTTTATGAGAATGGATCCAATCCAAACTCCTGGGACATTATTTATGCAACTCAATACATCAATGCAGGTAGAGAAGTCTGCATAATAACGACCATGCCCATATAAAGAGTAATAGTTCTATCAAAGTACATTCAAACAATGCCTGACCATGTCCATACATTGGTCTTTAGGGCATATACACCAACATAAGGCTCATCCCAAAAATAGTTCTTTGCCTCAGCTAAGAATCTCTTTTTTCTTTGGTAACTTAAATCAGGAGGAAAAACATTAGCTACTAGGTAATTTACTATGTCAGCATACCATGGGGCTCTAATTTGTTCAATGGCTAAGAGTTGTTCTTTAGGGAGTGAATCATTGATTATATCATTCTTTTCAGTATCCACCACTATCCTTGAAAGATGATCTGCAACAAAATTTTCTGATCTTTTTTTATCTTTATTTTCTAAATCAAACTCTTGCAAGAGTAAAATCCATCTTAGCAAGTATGGTTTACTATTCTTTTTCTGCATTAAGTACCTCACTACTGCAAGATCAGTGTACACCACTATTTTAGAGTTAATCAAGTACGATCTAAATTTATCAAAGGCAAATACTATGGCTAAAAGTTCTTTCTCAGTGGTGGTGTAATTCCTCTGTGTCTCATCCAAAGTCCTACTAGCATAATGAATAACATAAGGCTTTTTCTCTTTTCTCTGTTCTAAAACTACTCCTATTTGATGTAGGGGGGAAGCGTGTGGCAACAAACTACTAAATTAAAATTCAGTCATTTATTTTTGAATTTTCAGAAAATAGCATATTCATGAAAACAGCTAGAATTCCAGGAGTTCAGAAAATTATTATTTAGCAAATGTGGCAATGTCATAGAGGGGGTTCCAATCATTCAATATTCAAACTAAATGAACTGTATTGTAGAACTAAATTAGTTCTTTGCATGTGTATCAAAATGGAGAGTAGACTCCTACTCGAGCATATAGATTTAGTGCAACCAATATAGCTAGTTAGATCGGTAAGTTAAAACTGCACAGAAATGTTTCAGATTGCAAATTTTGCAATGTCGGCTAGATTAAACCGTTGATCCTGGGCTTGCATCAACTAGTCCAAATGAAAGTGCAAGATGAGTGCTTCATTATCAAACCATAGTTCAAGATCTTTGTTGCACCGCTTGCTTAAGGTACCTGCGTAAAATACACTAATCAGATTAGTTTATAAAATTAATTTGCAGGAGTTAATCAGGTATGAAATTTTCTTATGCTTCAGTGGTTGATCCATTGTCGTTTCAGTTGGGGCAACTCGTCCAGCTTGTAGAGGAGGATCTGATCTTTCTTATAGATCCAAAGATGAGAAGTAGAGGCCTGTCCGTGAATGTTAAAAACCTGCCACAAGAAACTTAGTTAGATCACTTCTAAACAGAAAACAAAGAAACAGGAAACAGAGCCCTGAATAGGCAAGCGGGGTCGGTCGAAGATGTTGGAACTGGAGAGTTCATCGGCAATTCTGACAACGGGAGGTGATGGAGAAGGTGAGGGCGGCGTGGGAGTGCTGACAGGGGTGAAGCAACGGATCTTCAATCAGAACAGGGAAGTTACAGAAAGGAGGCGGCTGTATGGTCGGAACAGGGGAAGGTGCCCGAGTTACAGGGCTCCTCGCCGGACGGCCGGTGATGCACGGACGCCGAACCTGTTACAGTTGGGAGTTGCTGTGGTGATGGCGAAGAGGTGGCTGGAGTTTCTGGTGGAATGGTGGCCGGACGGAGGAGGGCGACGATGAAAGGCGAAACTGAGGCGAGAGCATGGCGGAAGCAGGGGAAACATGAGCGGAGAGCAGAGTTGGCCGGCGTTCATCCGGTGGTCCACGATCACCGGACCTGTTACGGTTGGAGGTCCCTCTGATGATGGCGAAGTGGTGGCCAGAGTTTGAGAGGGATTGGTGGCTTGTCGAAGGATAACGGTGCTGGAAGACGGTGTTGGGGTATGCCCTTAAGGCTAATGTTTGAGGCCTTGGGATTATATCAGTATCATGTATCAACTCTATGTTTATAAAGGCAATGGTTGTTATTCAGGTTGTTACATCATCTGCTGCAATATGTATACTTCTGAATAATGTCTCGATGCTATTCAGCTTGGCTGACATGCAGTTTTGTCCTTAGTCGAGATATCTTGGTGAACATGAGACAGCCTTGATATGATTGGGACTAATATGTGTTCTAATCTTATAGGATGCTTCGAGTATGGAATAAGATGTAGACTCATGGGTACATTGGATGTACTGGACAGACCCTACTTAGGATATTCAATTGCTTGTCACAATGTGAATAATCCTTATATGCAAACAAGTGGCATATTTCCTCTGACTTGAGATCACTTGTGTTTCTAAATGATGATTGGCATTGTTTTGAGGTAGTTCAATATCATTTGAAACATAATGGTTATAGACTATCTTGGATAGTGAGCATAAGTCATGTTAGGGCACTAGTGATAGATATAGGATTGCCGTCTCCCTGATTGGAGTGTGATGTTCTATAGGGGCCCCCTGGATGAGATGATTGAGAAAGTGTATGGCCATACCCAGATGACTATATTCATCTGATCTAATCATTCTCATCATATTGGAATTACAGGCTTGACACGCTTGTCCAATAAGAACATCCAGTGGCAAAGGAAACACATATGTCAAGTGACTTGGGTTCACACTTGTGCTGTGGTTTGAAGGTTGCATAAGGGGGGTGAAACCCTAAAGTGGTGCAAATATGAATATGGGCAGCGGATACTAGGGTTTCATAGAATCGGATAGCATGCATTATACGATCAACTATCAAAACTTGAATAGATAAGAAAAGTTCTCACCATTGCCATCGCTTGGACGATGTCTTGAAATCAAAGACCAAAAGAGATCTTCTCCAGAGGATGCGCACACAAGATGAGAATGCGCTCACTTCCTTGGTGCTCCTTGTGCTAGCAAGGTTCCAAAGGCGTCCTTGATCGAATGGAAGGGATGGAGAGTTGCTTGGCGAGAGTCTCCTTCTTTCTTTTCTTGTCCACCTTCACACATACCAGAGTTCTATCTCGAGAGGAAGAGGCGGGGCACAAGAAAGGGAGAGAGCAATGTGGCGACGTGAGGCGTGTGAAAGTGGCTTCTAAAAATAGTAAACCACCTCTTCATGCGACCATGAAGTTTTACCCCAATCGCAACTTGTTCTAGATTTGAACCAAGCGCTCATCCATGAGCTGGTTTAATTTGATTCGGTTCAAATACCAAATAACCCAAGCCACTTGGTCTAGATCTCAATTAAACCCTAAGGCTCCAGATCTGACCGTTCATCTCTTTGATGCTCCTGATCTCACCGATCTAGCATCCATTCTCTCGATCGAAGCTTACCGATCTCAAGCCCTAATCAATCAAACATGATCAGACCAGATCTCGCTTACAATCAGAGATTAATTCCCTTTAAACTAAACCTGAACAATTCAGTCCACACGATCTGACTTAAGTAAGTCATATCATCAAATTGTGCGACCCTGAGGGTTTCCTTTAAATGTCGGTAACGATAACTCACGTTATCACGATCAGTGAGGGGTATCTAGCAACACATCACTGTCTCCCGATATAAAGGAAAGAGTCTTCCAAGACTACACCCAAACCACAGCACAAGTGTGAATCAACTTCACAAGGCATACATGTTTCCTTTGCCACTGGATGTTCTTATTGGACAAGCCTGTCAAGCTTGTAACTCCAATATGATGAGCATGATTAGATCAGATGATCAGAGTCACCTGGGTATGGCCATACACTTTCTCAATCATCTCATCCAGGGGGGCCCCTTTAGAACATCACACTCCTTAAACAAGGAGACGGCAATCCTATATCTATCACTAGTGCCCTAACCTGACTCAAGCTCACCATCCAAGATAGTCTATAATCATTATGTTTCAAATGAAATTGAACTACCTCAAAACAATGACAATCATCATTTAGAAAACACAAGTGATCTCAAGTCAGAGGAAATGTGCCACTTGTTACAATCAAGGATTATTCACATTGTGACAAGCAATTGAATATCCTAGTAGGGTCAGTCCAGTACATCCAATGTACCCATGAGTCTACATCTTATTCCATGCTCGAAGCATCCTATAAGATTAGAACACATATTAGTCTCAATCATATCAAGGCTGTCTCATGTTCACCAAGATATATCGACTAAGGACTTAACTGCATGTCAGCCTAGCTGAACAGCTTTGAGACATTATTCAGAAGAACATATATATATTGCAGCAGACAATGTAGCAACCTGAATAATAACCATGCCTTTATAAACATAAGAGTTTATTACATGATACTGATACAATCCCAAGACCTCAAACATTAGCCTTAAGGGCATACCCCAACAATCTCCCACTTGCACTTAATCTAATGGTTGAGAAATCTCAAACCCATATTATTACAGTGCTTCTCATGCTTCTGCTGCGCCAGAGGCTTAGTAAGCGGGTCTGCCAGATTGTCATCTGTATGAACCTTGCAGATTTTGATCTCGCCACGATCAATGATCTCCCTGATCAAATGAAACCGTCTCTGTATGTGCTTGGACTTCTGGTGCGACCGTAGTTCCTTTGCTTGTGCGATTGCTCCAGTGTTATCACAGAAGATAACCAAAGGATCTGCACTCGAAGGAACAACACCAAGTTCTCTCACGAACTTACGAATCCACACTGCCTCCTTGGATGCTTCCGAGGCTGCAACATACTCGGCTTCTGTTGTGGAATCAGCAACAGTTGACTGTTTGAAACTCTTCCACACCACTGCTCCTCCATTCAAGCTAAAAACATAGCCTGATTGCGATCGGAAATCATCCTGGTCAGACTGGAACGAAGCGTCAGTATATCCCTCAATACTGAGTTCTTCCTGACCACCATATATCAAGAACATATCTTTGGTCCTCCGCAGATATTTTAAGATGTTCTTGACTGCAATCCAGTGTGCCTGACCTGGATTACTTTGGAACCGACTGGTCACGCTTAACCCGTAAGCAACGTCTGGGCGAGCACACAACATCGCATATATTATGGACCCAATAGCCGAAGCATAAGGCGTATTGTCCATTTCATCTTTCTCAGTCTGTGTTTGTGGACACTGACTCTTCGAAAGATTCAGACCATGTCTGACTGGAAGATATCCTCTCTTAGAATTCTCTAAGTGGAATCTCTCCAGGACTTTATCGATGTAAGTACTCTGGCACAGCCCGAGAAGCCTCTTAGATCTATCCCTGTAAATCTTCACACCTAATACATAGGCTGCTTCTCCTAGATCTTTCATCTGGAAACATTTCCTTAACCATGCCTTAACCGCATGCATTTCAGGAATATCGTTTCCAATGATCAAGATATCATCGACGTAGAGGACTAGGAAAGTAATCACGCTCCCACTAAACCTCTTATATACACACGGGTCATCTTCGTTCTTGATGAAACCAAATTCAGTGACTGATTCATCAAAACGAATATTCCAGCTTCTTGATGCTTGCTTAAGTCCATAAATGGACTTCTTTAACTTGCATATCTTATGACGATCTGATGGATTAGTGAAACCCTCAGGTTGTGTCATGTACACATCCTCATCCAGATTTCCATTCAGGAAAGCTGTTTTCACATCCATCTGCCAGATCTCATAATCATAATATGCAGCTATCGCGAAAAGAATCCGAATAGACTTAAACATGGCTACAGGTGAGAAAGTTTCATCATAATCTATCCCGTAGATTTGTTTGAAACCTTTCGCAACTAGCCTGCCTTTATAGGTAACCACGTTACCATCCATGTCAATCTTCTTCTTGAAGATCCATTTACAGCCTATAGGGATAACTCCCGGAGGCGGATCAACCAAATCCCAGACTTGGTTATCTGACATGGAGTCCATCTCGGCTCGCATAGCTTCAAGCCATCTTGCTGACTCCGGTCCACTGACCGCATCCGCATAAGTGAGGGGTTCATCATTATCAATGATGTAGACTCCGTCATAGCGCTCAGGCTGTCGACGGATCCTTCCCGATCTTCGCGGTTCCCGTGATATCTGAGCCTCAGGTTGTTCAATAACCTGATCTACCGGCTCAGGCTCATCCAACTGTGCTTGACTACTTTGTCCTTCTTCTGGATTCTCATCCAGTTTAATTTCTCTCCCACTGGCCTCTTGCAGAAGAAACTCCTTCTCAAGAAATATGGCCGTCCGAGCAACAAATACCTTGTTCTCTTTGGGATCGTAGAAATAATAACCCTTAGTTTCCTTAGGGTAACCGACAAAGATACATTTCTCAGATCTGCTCTCTAGTTTCCCAGAGGCGAGCTTTTTGACATAAGCCTCGCAGCCCCAGATCCTGATAAATGTCAAGCTCGGCTGTTTCCCATACCATAACTCATATGGTGTCTTAGAAACTGCCTTGGATGGCACTCGGTTTAGTACCTTTGCAGCTGTTTCCAGTGCAAAACCCCAAAAGGAATATGGAAGAGTAGCCTGACTCATCATAGAACAAACCATATCAAGTAACGTTCTATTTCTCCTCTCGGACACACCATTCCATTGCGGTGTTCCAGGCGGAGTGAGCTGTGAGATAATCCCACACTCCTTCAGATAGTCAGTAAACGCATGACTTAGGTATTCTCCACCTCGATCAGAACGAAGTGCCTTGATATTTCGGCCTAGCTGATTCTGTACTTCATTTTTGAACTCTTTGAACTTGTCAAAAGATTCACTTTTATGTCTCATTAAATAGACATACCCATATCTACTGAAATCATCAGTAAAGGTAATGAAGTACTGATAGCCACCTCTGGCATGTTTACTAAATGGCCCACACACATCACTGTGTATAAGGTCAAGTAAACCTGAAGCCCTTTGTCCTTTGTTAGGAAAAGGTGACTTCGTCATTTTGCCCATTAAACAAGCCTTGCATGTATCAATCTCCTCATAGGAGAATGATCCCAGCAGTCCATGATCATGCAACCGCTTAATGCGTTTCTCGTTAATATGGCCTAAACGACTATGCCATAGCAAGGTGCTGTCATCAGCATACTTGGCTTTCTTATTATCAATATTTTGTATAGAACTTTCCATGTCCAACATGAATAACCCATTGTTAATTGAACCAGTTGCATAAACAATATTATCAAGAGAAAGAACACACTTTGAAATATTGCATTCAAAGGAAAACCCCTTCCTGACAAGAGCAGGAATGGAGATAATATTTTTTTAGTAATACTGGGAACAAAGTAACAACTGTTTAATTCTAATACAATTCCAGATGGTAATGAGATGAAATAGTCTCCTACAGCAACAGCAGCAACCCGTGCCCCGTTTCCTACTCGTAGGTCCACCTCATGCTGTCCCACCGGCCTTCTTCTCTTGAGTTCCTGCACATTTGAACAAATGTGAACTCCACATGCAGTGTCCAACACCCATGATATAGAAGAAGATGAAAACATGACTTCAGTCACGTAAATACCTGAGCCAGAAGCGATGCTTCCCCTCTTATCTCCTTGGAGCGCTTTACAGTCCTTTTTCCAGTGACCCAGCTGGCCACAGTGGAAACACCTGTATTCCTTGGACCGCTTAACCTTCTGCTTCAGAGCCTTGCTGTAGCTCTTGACAGGGGCCTTGCCCTTCTTCCCCTTCTTCTTGTTCCTAGAAGGAACCATTAAGACAGAGGTTGAAGGCTTTCCCTTCAGAGTTTCCTCAGTAGTCAAGAGCATATTCAGCAGCTCTGCCGGAGTACAGTCGATTTTGTTCATATTAAAGTTAATAATGAACGCATCGAAAGAGGGCGGGAGAGACTGCAGAATGATGTCTACAGCAAGCTCCTGATTGATGGTATGCCCCAGTTTCTCCAGAGCCTCCTTGTGCCCAATCATCTTGAGCACGTGAGCTCCCACTGGGCTTCCTTCAGCCAGTTTGCTCTGAAAGAACAACTTTGTCAGATTATAGCGTTCTGTCCTCGCCTGTGCAGCATACAGCATCTTGAGGTTCGCTATCATGTCTATAGCAGACATATCCTCATGCTGACACTGCAGCGGTGGCGTCATAGACGCTAGCATCAGGCAAGCGACATCAATGCTATCATTGACGTGCTTTTCATAAGCTTCCCGAACCGCCCTTGCGGCGTTCGGAGCGGGTTGAGGCGGTATAGCCGTCTCGAGGACATACAGTTTCCTCTCTGCCTTAAGAACAATCTTAAGGTGTCCGAACCAGTCTGAGAAGTTTGGCCCAGCAAACTTCTCTCTTTCCAGTAGGGATCGCACATTGAAGCTCATGGTGTTCGTTGCTGCAGGTATCTACAACAATGCAAGAACAGCAAGGTCAGTATCAATGTTAAGAATCAATCAGGACTTAAGAAAGATTCTTTTTCTCACTATTTTATCTGGCTGAAAAATCCAGCAAAACAGCCCGAAAGAGTAGAACTCTTTTAGTGAGATGGGATCCAGATTTCATACTTGGTCTCTGCGTCCCGCTCAGGCGAGATAAGATGCACAGAGAGTACAAGCACTAATTTCTGGTAGGCAGTCCCTGCCAATCGCCAACCCGTGCGATTCCCCTTCATCTGGGCAATCCAGCAGACTGTGCCAACTGAGTTGGTACAACACAGTCTCTGATCCCACAGATGGCTGCCTCCATGTGCTACCATATGCGCCACATATGTAGCCTACATGGTCAAGCTGACCCGACCTACTCCCTGGACCACCACGTGCTATGCTGAGCAACGAGAAGGGATAAATCCCTACTCTGTAACACGCAGGTGTAATCCTGCACCGTCTGAAGATAGATGGACGTGCCCACTGAGTGGGTACAACACGGCTCCAACGATAGTCAGAACAGTGAGGTTTCGCGTCAGAAGGCTTACGAGCTTGATATTTTAGCGTTGGATTTTAACGGTCTTTTATCTTCTTCACTATCATGCAATTCCTATAGTGATAGCAGAAGATAAATAAATCATGCTGTTCTACTTATTGAAACAATAAAAGAAAGCATGAATCTTATGTGGTAAAAGCCCATAAAGCCTAAGTAAGACCTTAACCTAACTTAAGTCTTCACTTGCTTTTCTTCATGGGGCTTTTGCTTCTCATCTGGCCCAAGCCAGGGCCCAAGCGCCATCTGCAGCTCTGGTGCGCCCACCAAGAAAATGCGCCAGGTCCTAGGGTCGAACCCTAGACCTCCCACCTGGTCAAGCCACAAGCTGAATGCGCCTCTGCCAAGTGTGCTCTGTGCTCTTGTCTGATTAATGTACAAATTAATCTATCTAGACAAGATTGACTCGCAGGTCAATTACATTTTATAAATTAAATGCAATGTGATGCGCAGATCACAATATAAAAATAATTTACAAAATTAACCAGGCACGCAGGCCCCAGCACAGCACACATTAAAAACGGGCAGCCCACATAAGATTAAATAAACAAGCAAATGGCATCAATCAGCATGTGATCCAAACAAGAAATTAAAACTTTTGAAAACCCCATGGGATCATTTTAATTTCCTTATATGCCCTACTACCTTACAACGGTCCATCATTAGGGATCCACTCATCAGACCCAGTCAGATCCACTGCCCTTGCATGCACCAAGTCCTAACTGACTTGAGTCGACCCAGTGGTCAACTATGCATGCGCCAGGGCTGAACAACCACAATGAAGTCTGGCAAGCGGGTGTGACCCCGGGCCTAACTCATGCGCGTTCATTGGTTGTCTCAATCAGATATCGCTACACGCCTGTCTGCAGTCGACCTATAGCCATCTTGTGCTTGCGCACAGATGCTATCTGGTCGACCCATCAAGGCTGTCAGATAGTCTGATTAGACTTGTTTGGATCTAACCTAGGGGATGACTTCAACCCTAATAACCCGTCTAAGGGTTTACAGCAGGCGCAATTAAATCTAATGGAAGCGCGCAAGTCGTTAAGTTTTTTGAGAAAAACAACAACAATAAGAATTAAGCGCCACCTTCATACATGCGCAAAGATGAATATACAATATGTAACTTTCGCATGTCATAGATTTAAGCATCATTGCAATCAAGGATCACAAAACATATAGCAATCATATAAATCATGCGTTAACCTTCGCTCTGATACTAATTGAAGGTTGCATAAGGGGGGCGAAACCCTAAAGTGGCGCAAATATGAATATGGGCAGCGGATACTAGGGTTTCATAGAATCGGATAGCATGCATTATACGATCAACTATCAAAACTTGAATAGATAAGAAAAGTTCTCACCATTGCCATCGCTTGGACGATGTCTTGAAATCAAAGACCAAAAGAGATCTTCTCCAGAGGATGCGCACACAAGATGAGAATGCGCTCACTTCCTTGGTGCTCCTTGTGCTAGCAAGGTTCCAAAGGCGTCCTTGATCGAATGGAAGGGATGGAGAGTTGCTTGGCGAGAGTCTCCTTCTTTCTTTTCTTGTCCACCTTCACACATACCAGAGTTCTATCTCGAGAGGAAGAGGCGGGGCACAAGAAAGGGAGAGAGCAATGTGGCGACGTGAGGCGTGTGAAAGTGGCTTCTAAAAATAGTAAACCACCTCTTCATGCGACCATGAAGTTTTACCCCAATCGCAACTTGTTCTAGATTTGAACCAAGCGCTCATCCATGAGCTGGTTTAATTTGATTCGGTTCAAATACCAAATAACCCAAGCCACTTGGTCTAGATCTCAATTAAACCCTAAGGCTCCAGATCTGACCGTTCATCTCTTTGATGCTCCTGATCTCACCGATCTAGCATCCATTCTCTCGATCGAAGCTTACCGATCTCAAGCCCTAATCAATCAAACATGATCAGACCAGATCTCGCTTACAATCAGAGATTAATTCCCTTTAAACTGAACCTGAACAATTCAGTCCACACGATCTGACTTAAGTAAGTCATATCATCAAATTGTGCGACCCTGAGGGTTTCCTTTAAATGTCGGTAACGATAACTCACGTTATCACGATCAGTGAGGGGTATCTAGCAACACATCACTGTCTCCCGATATAAAGGAAAGAGTCTTCCAAGACTACACCCAAACCACAGCACAAGTGTGAATCAACTTCACAAGGCATACATGTTTCCTTTGCCACTGGATGTTCTTATTGGACAAGCCTGTCAAGCTTGTAACTCCAATATGATGAGCATGATTAGATCAGATGATCAGAGTCACCTGGGTATGGCCATACACTTTCTCAATCATCTCATCCAGGGGGGCCCCTTTAGAACATCACACTCCTTAAACAAGGAGACGGCAATCCTATATCTATCACTAGTGCCCTAACCTGACTCAAGCTCACCATCCAAGATAGTCTATAATCATTATGTTTCAAATGATATTGAACTACCTCAAAACAATGACAATCATCATTTAGAAAACACAAGTGATCTCAAGTCAGAGGAAATGTGCCACTTGTTACAATCAAGGATTATTCACATTGTGACAAGCAATTGAATATCCTAGTAGGGTCAGTCCAGTACATCCAATGTACCCATGAGTCTACATCTTATTCCATGCTCGAAGCATCCTATAAGATTAGAACACATATTAGTCTCAATCATATCAAGGCTGTCTCATGTTCACCAAGATATATCGACTAAGGACTTAACTGCATGTCAGCCTAGCTGAACAGCTTTGAGACATTATTCAGAAGAACATATATATATTGCAGCAGACAATGTAGCAACCTGAATAATAACCATGCCTTTATAAACATAAGAGTTTATTACATGATACTGATACAATCCCAAGACCTCAAACATTAGCCTTAAGGGCATACCCCAACAGGTTTGGGTGTAGTCTTGGAAGACTCTTTCCTTTATATCGGGAGACAGTGATGTGTTGCTAGATACCCCTCACTGATCGTGATAACGTAAGTTATCATTACCGACATTTAAAGGAAACCCTTAGGGTCGCACAATTTGATGATATAGCTTACTTGAGTCAGATCGTGTGGACTGAATTGTTTTGGTTCAGTTTAATGGGATTTAAACTCTGATTGTAAGTGAGATCTGGTCTGATCATGTTTGATTGATTAGGGCTTGAGATCGGTAAGCTTCGATCGAGAGATTGGATGCTTGATCGGTGAGATCAAGAGCATCAAGAGATGAATGGTCAGATCTTGAGCCTTTTGGTTTAATGTGATCTGGATCAAGGCTTGGCTTAATTTGGTCCTTGAACCAAATGAAATGAACCGGCTCATCAAGTGAGCGCATGGTTCAAGAGGAGAGGAAATTGCGATCGTTCACTTGGTGTGAACACATGATCGCATGTGGTGGCTTGCTATTTTTAGAAGCCATGATCTCAAAATGAGACCACGCCTCACGTTCGAATAGGTCTCCCTATTCTCGCCTCTCGCCCCCTTGCTCACTATGACTCACTCTCGTGTGTGAGTGTTGACGACAAGAGAAGGATTCGGCAAAGCAAGAAAGATCGTCTCTTCTCCCTTCATTCGATCAGGAGATCTTGGATCCTTGCTAGCACAAGGAGCAACAAGAAAGTAGGCGATCTATCACCTTGTGTGCGCACGCTTTGGAGGAGAACCACTTTGTTCTCTGCTTCCAAGACGCCATCCAAGAAATGGCATCGGTATGAATTTTCTTCTGTATACAAGTTTTTAAGAAGTTGATCATATGACATGCATGCGATTCCTTTAGAAACCCTTGCTTCCGCCCATGCAAGTTTTATATGCGCATGCTTTAGGGTTTCCCTCCCCCTTAGGGAACTTTCAGACGGGAGTAGGGCGGAATCAGGGCGAGAACAGGGGATCGAAAGGAAGTTTCAATTCTGGTGATCGAGGTGGCGAATGGACGGATGCCGGCAGCTGGAGGTTGCTCAGGGGTAGGGACGATGGTGGCCGAAGTCTTGTAGAGATCCGGCCGGTGGATGATCGGCGGCGAAGTGACGAGTTTCTGGAAATTCTGGAAACTGGGATACGTGGTTGTTTGATTTGATTTCGTGAGGAAGAAGCTTGTGATTTTGTGAGGAAGAAGCTTGTGATTTCATGAGGAAGAAACTTGTAGAGAAGAAGGGAAGAGGGAGGGACTCAGCCCTAGAAGGAGGTGAGGGGAAGGATAGGCGACACAAGCGCCTCAGAGGAGAAGAAAATCGGAGACATCTGATTGAGGACGAAAAACCATTTCCATTCAACGAATTCTGCAAATCTGCTGTTACAAGGATGCAAGCGAGTGATAGATATAGGTGAAACTTCGGCAAACATTGCAGGCGGACGTTTGCGGGGTGAACGTTGTAGTTTCCTTGTGGGCTGAGCGAGGGAGACGTTGATGTTTCCTTTGCTGGCTGCATGTGAACGTTGTAGCGTTTCCTTGTTTGTAGCGTGCGTGCGCCAGATGAAGTGCTGAGATGAGCGTTGGCTGCAAAGAACTCCGAGATTTGTGTGATGAGAATAGTTGCATCTTGATTTTATTGCTGGTTGATCGCATGGAATAGTCTTGGGCCTCTTCTGTGGCAAATTATTCCTGATAAGTGGGCTTCGCATGGGCCCTTTTGAAGTGGTTATTTATTGAGCTAGCTTTGTTGATTGAGCTTGCTAGCTTATTAGAGGAACCTCTAGGCCTTTGACTAGGGTACTCTTAAACTCCACTTGTGCCTTCTTGGCCTGTGGTCCCTGCCCCCATCATTTCTCCCCGGGTGAAAAATATTCTTCCCCGAAGAATTGTTCTTGTGGTGATGGAGAAATTTTGGAGAGGCAAGAGCTAATTGTTCCTCCAGGATTTGAATCTTCAAATTGTTGTCAACATTATAGCATATTGTCTTGTTGCTCGTCCACGGTCCAAGCTGCATATCAAGGGTACCTGCATTGAATTCCCTTTCTCGGCCATACTCATTAGTAAGTTTGTCATAGAAAATCATAGGGCTTATAAAAGAACAAGGAATGATGAAATCAACGTGCTCAACATCATTAAGTGTAAAGAGCAAATCATGTTTGGGTTTATTATGTTCTTTTGATCCTAATGGTGGCTTAATAGTGTGAGTAGAAGGACCTAAAAGACAAGATTCAAGCATCATAGGGTCCTAGTAGAGATTTTCTAAGTCTAGGGGTTGACCTAAAGGTTGAGGATTAGGATCTAGGTCAAGCTCAAAAGGTTCTAACTTAGGTTCAAGACATGGTTCAAGAAGACCTATGGGTTTTGGTTCAGCTTTAGGCTCTCTAATAGTAGTGCTAAGATCAAGTTGAGAACCTATGGGTATGGGCCCTAAAATTGAAGGTAAAAGTTTTGGCCCTAAAATTGAAGGTGAAGGCATTGGTTCTACTTGATGGTTTGACTCTTCATGTCTTGCTACTTCAATTTCAATGGTTTCATCAAGACATGGATTAATCTCTAATGTAGACTCTAAGGTTTGCTCAAGTTCTAAAGGGGTTGAACTTTCATCTTCTTTTTGCATGGATTGCTCCTTTTGTCTCTTATACTCTTCATGCATTTGTTTAATCTGCTCCCCTAACTTATCAAGACGATCATAGTCCTTTGACTCTAGGCTCTTAGGGTAGATGATATGTTCTAGACCTCTAAATATGATACTATAACACCATGGTTTTCTATAATGATAGGCTTGGAAATAATGAAGGAATTCATCACCTATTAAGATATCAAAATCATCTAGTCCTATAACATCACACCATATTTTGATTTTCATACCATCTAATTGAATAGGAACTAGACATTGGTGGTCAACTACAGTGATAAACTCATGATTGTCCCAAGTTATGTAGTATGGGTGGTTGTGTTTCTTTAAGATGAGTCCAAATCGTTCAGCAACCCTAAGAGTTACAGCATTAAAGCTAACTTGATGATCTATAACAGTTCTAATCTTATGGCCTTCACACCAAACAAAAGTAGTGAAACTATTAGGTCTAAGGGTGAGTCTTGGATATCCATCTCTAGAAAAGATTAAGTCTCTTTGATTATACCGACGCATGATAAAACAAGAAACTTAGCAAGCAGGAAATGACTATTGTTTGAGTGCAAAAACTATAAACAAACCTAGCAATAAATCAGAATTGATTGCAGCAAGTTGATGACAACAATATGAACAAAACAAAATTCAGAAATCAAATGCAGAATTTCAGCATCAAATCAATACATCCAAGGCTGCACTTATAGGTGTTTTAAACTGGAATACGTTGATGGTTTTCCTAGCTGCAGTTTGATACAGATTATTGCAGTAAGCAGGCTGAAAATTTCAGATTCGGTAGGCTGAAAACCAGATTTAAAACTCATAAGTCAAGTGCAGAATTCAGCAAATTGGAAACTCAGTTATAGTGCTTTCAACAGTATGTAGTTTGATTAAATCATGTGCAGCAAGAGGTTGAAAACAAATCAGGAATCTCAACAATTTAATGGTCCAGATGCTGCAGAATTTATAAAACCGAGTGGAGTGTCAGGAAAAGCACATGCAGAATTTGAGGTGTATAGCAAAAATCCAGAAATATTATGCAGTTCTATGCATAATTGTTCTCAATGTAAGCAATTTTTTTTTATTTTTTTTTTACCACATAAACAACAACTAGCAAATAACCTAAGATATGCAAACTAAATAACAAGAAAATAACTAATCATGAAATTTTTTTTTTTATTTTTAAATGCAAGTAATTTGCAAAAGATGCAAAAGCAATAAGCAATAAAACATGAAAACAAGAACTAACAATTTTTTTTTTATGCAAAGAACAAAGCAAGGATCGTGTAGGCAAACAAGAGTTGCCAACGAACTTGCTCTAATACCAAACTGATGTAGGGGGGAAGCGTGTGGCAACAAACTACTAAATTAAAATTCAGTCATTTATTTTTGAATTTTTAGAAAATAGCATATTCATGAAAACAGCTAGAATTCCAGGAGTTCAGAAAATTATTATTTAGCAAATGTGGCAATGTCATAGAGGGGGTTCCAATCATTCAATATTCAAACTAAATGAACTGTATTGTAGAACTAAATTAGTTCTTTGCATGTGTATCAAAATGGAGAGTAGACTCCTACTCGAGCATATAGATTTAGTGCAACCAATATAGCTAGTCAGATCGGTAAGTTAAAACTGCACAGAAATGTTTCAGATTGCAAATTTTGCAATGCCGGCTAGATTAAACCGTTGATCCTGGGCTTGCATCAACTAGTCCAAATGAAAGTGCAAGATGAGTGCTTCATTATCAAACCATAGTTCAAGATCTTTGTTGCACCGCTTGCTTAAGGTACCTGCGTAAAATACACTAATCAGATTAGTTTATAAAATTAATTTGCAGGAGTTAATCAGGTATGAAATTTTCTTATGCTTCAGTGGTTGATCCATTGTCATTTCAGTTGGGACAACTCGTCCAGCTTGTAGAGGAGGATCTGATCTTTCTGATAGATCCAAAGATGAGAAGTAGAGGCCTGTCCGTGAATGTTAAAAACCTGCCACAAGAAACTTAGTCAGATCACTTCTAAACAGAAAACAAAGAAACAGGAAATAGAGCCCTGAACAGGCAAGCGGGGTCGGTCGAAGATGTTGGAACTGGAGAGTTCATCGGCAATTCTGACAACGGGAGGTGATGGAGAAGGTGAGGGCGGCGTGGGAGCGCTGACAGGGGTGAAGCAACGGATCTTCAATCGGAACAGGGAAGTTACAGAAAGGAGGCGGCTGTATGGTCGGAACAGGGGAAGGTGCCTGAGTTACAGGGCTCCTCACCGGACGGCCGGTGATGCACGGACGCCGAACCTGTTACAGTTGGGAGTTGCTGTGGTGATGGCGAAGAGGTGGCTGGAGTTTCTGGTGGAATGGTGGCCGGACGGAGGAGGGCGACGATGAAAGGCGGAACTGAGGCGAGAGCATGGCGGAAGCAGGGGAAACACGAGCCGAGAGCAGAGTTGGCCGGCGTTCGTCCGGTGGTCCACGATCGCCGGACCTATTACGGTTGGAGGTCCCTCTGACGATGGCGAAGTGGTGGCTAGAGTTTGAGAGGGATTGGTGGCTTGTCGAAGGATAACGGTGCTGGAAGACGGGAGTAGGGCGGAATCAGGGCGAGAACAGGGGATCGAAAGGAAGTTTTGATTCCGGTGATCGAGGTGGCGAATGGACGGATGCCGGCAGCTGGAGGTTGCTCAGGGGTAGGGACGATGGTGGCCGAAGTCTTGTAGAGATCCGGCCGGTGGATGATCGGCGGCGAAGTGACGAGTTTCTGGAAATTCTGGAAACTGGGATACGTGGTTGTTTGATTTGGTTTCGTGAGGAAGAAGCTTGTGATTTTGTGAGGAAGAAGCTTGTGATTTCATGAGGAAGAAACTTGTAGAGAAGAAGGGAAGAGGGAGGGACTCAGCCCTAGAAGGAGGTGAGGGGAAGGATAGGCGACACAAGCGCCTCAGAGGAGAAGAAAATCGGAGACATCCGATTGAGGACGAAAAACCATTTCCATTCAACGAATTCTGCAAATCTGCTGTTACAAGGATGCAAGCGAGTGATACATATAGGTGAAACTTCGGAAAACATTGCAGGCGGACGTTTGCGGGGTGAACGTTGTAGTTTCCTTGTGGGCTGAGCGAGGGAGACGTTGATGTTTCCTTTGCTGGCTGCATGTGAACGTTGTAGCGTTTCCTTGTTTGTAGCGTGCGTACGCCAGATGAAGTGCTGAGATGAGCGTTGGCTGCAAAGAACTCCGAGATTTGTGTGATGAGAATAGTTGCATCTTGATTTTATTGCTGGTTGATTGCATGGAATAGTCTTGGGCCTCTTCTGTGGCAAATTATTCCTGATAAGTGGGCTTCGCATGGGCCCTTTTGAAGTGGTTATTTATTGAGCTAGCTTTGTTGATTGAGCTTGCTAGCTTATTAGAGGAACCTCCAGGCCTTTGACTAGGGTACTCTTAAACTCCACTTGTGCCTTCTTGGCCTGTGGTCCCTGGCCCCATCACTATTGCATAATCACTAGCATCACACATGAGTTCAATGGGCAAATATCAATCTGGAGGTTGAATGATAGATGCTGAAACCAAAGGTTTCTTTAATTACTGAAAAGCAGATAAACAATCTTCATCAAAAGAAAATTTAACATCCTTACAAAGGAAATTTGTAAGAGGTCTTGCAAGTTTAGAGAAATCCTTGATGAATCGCCGGTAGAATCCTGCATGCCCTAGAAAACTATGAACCTCCTTTACTGTAGTAGGCGGCTCTAATTTCTATATCACCTCGACTTTGGTTTTGTCAACTTCAATCCCTCTCTCTGAAATCAAGTGCCCCAAAACTATCCCTTGTCTAACCATGAAATGACATTTTTCCCAATTAAGGACAAGGTTAGTTTCTTCACACCGTTGCAAAACTCGAGATAAATTAGCCAAACAATCGTCAAAGGAAGAACCATATATAGAGAAATCATCCATAAATACATCCATGAAATCCTCAATGAAGTAAAAAAAATAGCCATCATATACCTCTAAAAAGTAGCAGGTGCATTACATAAAACAAAAGGCATTCTCCTATATGCAAAAGTACCGTATAGGCAAGTGAAAGTAGTCTTATCTTGATCATCAGGATGTATAGGAATTTAGAAAAAACCAGAATATCCATCTTGGAAACAAAAGCGAGAATGGTTTGCAAGCCTTTCAACCATCTAATCAATAAAAGGTAAGGGAAAGTGGTCTTTCCTAGTAGCCGCATTCAATTTTCTATAATCTATGCACATGCGCCAACTAGTTACTGTTCTAATAGGAATCAATTCGTTATCTTTGTTTTACATGACAGTTACTCCTCCTTTCTTAGGAATACAATGTATAGGACTTACCCATTTACTGTCAAAAATATGATAGATAAATACCTGCATCAAGTAGTTTCAGGACTTCCTTCTTCACAACTTCTTTCATAGACGGGTTAAGTCTCCTTTGAAAATCTGCTTGTGGCTTGTGTTCCTCTTCTATCAAGATCCTACGTATACAAAAAGAGGGGTTAATTCCTTGTGTACCCACTTACCTTTCGATGAATCCTTAATTCCTTGAGAAGCAAATCTGTCTCCCTTTTTCTAAGCTATGCATCAACAAGGACAGGGTAAGTAGAGTCAGGACCAATAAATTCATAACGTAGGTTATCTGGTAAAACTTTAAGTTATACTTTTGGAGCCTTCTCTTATTCACTCTTTTTATCATCACAAACAACGCAGTCTAATAATTCATTAATTTCAGAACTAGTGTCTTCATTAGAATAAAGAACAGAATCTAAATCAGAATCATATTCAGAGGTTTTAATAAATAAATCACTAAGTTCATAGACTCATCTACAACATGTATACTACAACAAGATCCAGAATTTGTTGGGTTTTTCATGGCCTCGTTCAAGACATACTCAATTCTGTCATCTCCAATATTAGGTGTAAGTTTACAATTCTTTACGTCAATAATCGCTTCTGCTGTGGCTAAGAACGGTCTACAAAATCCGCTGGAATGTAATATTTATCTACTTGGATAGGTACATTGATGACACCAAAATATATAGTATATTTTGTATCATTTTAGATATCTTTTCATGCTAAATTGAGGATCTTATTACTTGTTTTCGTGCTAAATTCATCGAATATTGTAAAGTCTACTTCTATTTTTGTTTTTCACGATTTTCAGGTAAAAAGGCATTATTTCAAGGAGTTTCCAAGCAAAATCAAACACATAGAAGAGTTACCATCATCAAGAGGAGATCACACAAGAAATTTCACGCAAAACGGAGTAACTCAG
Source organism: Costus lasius (assembly GCA_027563935.2). Taxonomy (NCBI): domain Eukaryota; kingdom Viridiplantae; phylum Streptophyta; class Magnoliopsida; order Zingiberales; family Costaceae; genus Costus; species Costus lasius. The sequence continues at coordinate 56,511,509 of CM050448.1, forward strand.
CAAATTACGGCCGTGCCGTAACCTATTTTACAGTACCATATTTTCATATGCTACCGTAAAATCCGAGCCACTGCCGTATTTTGAGGAGTTTCCAAACAGAAGGTTTTTTGGATTTTACGGCAGTACCGTAGACTAGATTACAGTAACTTATTTCAGAGCGCTTCAGAACAGAAACTTTGCTTGATTTTATGGCATTGCCGTAAAGGATTACACGGGCCGTATTTTCCAGTCACTTCCGAACAGAGAGTTCAGCTGATTTTATAGTAGTACCGTAAACCAGATTACGGTGCCGTATTACCCAGATAACATCAGATCAAAAAACTCAGCCGATTTTACGGCAGTGCCGTAAACTATTACACTGTGGTATTTCTATTGTTAAAAGCGATTTCTAGGTCAATTCTGAAGTCCGATTATTGTGGAGATGATTGCGGGCGAACCAGAGGTTTATATTCGAAGCCGTAAGAAGCAATCACGGAGCCTTGGATGAGAGGATTACACACACACCGAAAGCCCCAATTTTCATCGACTATCGAGGGAGAAATCACAATTCACGCTGCCGCCTAGGGTTCCGCCGCCGTGACCAATCCAGACCACCTCAGGCCACAATTTTCATACTGAAGCTTCGTCTCGAGGAGGAGACAATGTGCCAGAAGTTTCAGAAGAGAAGGAGTTCAATTGGAAGAGGAATCGAGGAAAGAAGAAGGACAGCCACTATTCACCGAGAGCTTTTGAAATTACGGCCGTGAAATATTTCATAGCCATCCTGTATTTTCCCAAAACTCTTCTTTTACTAATTTTTGAACTTCTAAAATTATGGAATACAGTATTTTCTCCACCACGCTAGCTTAAACTACTTTTGGGACATGGGGGAGTAATTCACTTGATTTTTAATGACTAGATGACTATTTTTGTTTCACTATTTCGTTGCGTTTAATCTTAGCATGATGATTTTGCTCATGTGATATTTGTGCTTAGACTCTCTATAGATCCATGTTACTAATCATGTTTTTAGCATTTTCTCTATTGACTGAAAGGTAATTGCTTGAGAATTCAGAACCCTAGAATTGCATGTTAGGAACCCATCCTTAGGTTAGATCCAATTTGTTCAGTTCTAGTAGATTAATTGCCATGATAATAACATGAATCTATAGATCGAGTCTAATTGTCAAACGTGGAGATCTTGCACGAAAGTGAGGATCGGAACGTTGGAGATCCATGAGTAAAACTAGTGTTGAGGCTCGGATGCACAAAAGTGATCCTTGAGATTCCACTAGAGATTATCAACCTAGAATTCGGATGCACGAAAGTGATCTTTGAGTTCATTGATTGATGATTTACTTATCTTCAGCGTTGGGACGAATCTTGCACGAAAGCGAAGATTAATCCCTGCATGGTTGTTAGCACGAGAGTGAAACAATCCTTTTATTAAGTAATTTGCATTTTTCATCATGATAAAATTAAACTGACGAATCTTTATTCATGTCTAGTCATAAAAATTATAGTGAATGAAACCCTAGTCCCAGTTTTCTCTCTGACAGTATTCTTCCGTGTGTTTGCGATATTTGCTTGACTTTCATTCGACTACCTAGATAGTAAGAAATCAATTGATCAGTACTTGACAACATATGTCTCTGTGGGTTCGATATCTTTCTTTATTACTTCGAGTATCCGTGCACTTGCGGACACTACAAGTTAGGGACAACAAGTTTTTAGAGCCGTGCCAGGGAGTGACAATAGCCCTGTACGCCAATACCTTTGGCCGCGACCCTTGAAACGAGTCTACCTGCTTGTATTTAAAAGTGTGTCCTTTCGGATCACAACAAGTTTTTGACACCGTTGCCGGGGACCTTAGTTTGTCAATATTGAAGATATTGAGATTATTGCTAGACTCAGTTTTATTTACTGTTTTTATTTATTTCTGTTATTTTCTATTTTTCTTGAAATCACTTGATCTGATTACTTTGCATGCACAGAAGTCTTAGGTCAGGACCACTTGTTCCATTGGATCCTGAAATCAATAGAACACTTAGAGCGAACAGGAAATTGAGATTAGAAGAGACATCACAAAAAGACTTACAAGAGATATCTCAAGAGACATCACTAGAAGAAATTGCAGAGATGGGGGATAATCATAGAACACTTAGGGACTATGCAGCCCCTAATCCTCAAGAATTTCGTTCAAGCATTTCTAGACCAGCAATAGAGGCTAATAACTTCGAGACTAAGCCTGCTTTTATTTCAATGATTCAATAGAACCAGTTTGGAGGATCTCCTCTAGAAGATCCCAACCAACACTTGTCTTTATTTTTGGAATTATGCGATACTATCAAAATAAATGGTGTTTCTAACGATGCTTTGAAATTAAGATTTTTTCCTTTTTCTCTTAGGGACCGGGCAAAGACATGGCTTGATTTTCATCCAACCGGTACTTTCACAACTTGGAATCAACTGTCAAATTCCTTCTTGACAAAATACTTCCCCCCAAGCAAGACACTTCAATTGAGAAATCAAATTACAAACTTTTCACAAAAAGATGGGGAGTCATTCAGCGAGGCCTGGGAGAGATTCAATGAACTACAGCGGAAGTGTCCTCACCATGACATTGAAGATTGGGTTTTACTGTAAAATTTTTACTATGGATTATCAAATAATATCAAATTAACTGTGGATGCTACTGCAGGTGGAGCTCTTATGAGCAAAACACCAGATGCTACCTTCAAACTGCTAGAGGAGATGGCATGGAATCACAATTAATGGACTACTAAGAGAGGAGTACTTTACAAGCCTTCTCAAGGTAAGGGTGATGGTGATGGATGGCGATCCTTAGCAGAGAAGGTAGACTTTTTTGCAGTAAGTTTAATTCTATGCAGACTGCTTCTATTTCTTCTATCATTTGTGAAATTTGTGGCAATGATGGTCATACTTCTGAAAATTGCAGAATAGTTGCTGATCAGGGTAATGAGCATGTGAATGCTATAGGGAACTATAATCAAAGTAGATCTAATGATCCCTATTCTAGTACATATAACCCAAGATGGAGAAATCACCCCAACCTTTCATGGAAAAACAATAACAAAGTAGGGGGAAACACTGAGAATAAAGGATATCAAAGACCAAATCATAATTTTAATCAAAATCAAAATTCAAATATAGAATCCATCCTTGAAAAAATTATGGCCAATCAAAATCAGTTTATGTCTAAGCAAGACCAACTCATGTCAAATCAAAATAGACAAATTGAAGAATTTAAGAAAAATTTTCATCAAATCAACTCCAGATTGGAAAGAGTAGAAGCCCACAACAAAATTCTTGAAAATCAGATTGCCCAGCAAGCTAGTGCACCTTACAGACCCCCTGGGAAATTGCCTGTAAAACCTGAGATAAACCCTAGGGAGCACTGTAATGCCATCATGACTAGAAGTGGGAAACAACTAGGAGAACCTAGAGGGAGGTTTGAAAACACTGAAAAGAAGCTTGATGATAATGAAGAAGAATTAGAGTTAGGAGAATTCTCTTTACATGAGGAACCCCAAACTTGTTTACCACCTCAAAAGGGTGATAAACCTAAAGGAGATGAATCATGTGAAAAAGACAATCCTAAACCTAATTTGCCTGCTCCTTACTAGCCACCTATACCTTTTCCTCAAAGGTTAGTTTAGAATAAATTAGACAAAAAGTTTGGTAAATTCTTTGAAATCCTGAAAAAGCCTTATGTTAACATTCCATTTACTGAAGCTATTTCTGAAATGTCATCTTATGCTAAGTTTTTAAAAGAGATTTTGTCTAACAAAAGGAAATTAGATGATTATGGCACATGCACTATTACTTTAACTAAAGATTGTAGTGTTATCATACAGAACAAACTGCCACCTAAATAGAAGGATCCAGGTAGTTTTTCTATACCTTGTTCAATAGGCACTATGGCTTTTGACCAAGCCTTATGTGACCTAGGTGCCAGTGTGAGTCTAATGCCTCTTTCTACTTACAGGAAACTAAATCTTGGAGAGCTAAAACATACATCCATATCCTTATAGCTCGCGGATTCATCGGTAAAGTATCCTGTAGGTATATTAGAGAATGTTCCTGTACAAATTGGTAAGTTTTTCATTCCTATAGTTTTTGTAGTGTTAGACATGGAGGAAAATTCTAGAAATCCTATAATTCTTGGTATACCACTATTGGCCACTACTAAGGCAAACATAGATGTGAAAGAAGGAAAGATTACTTTTGATATATGTGACAACAAGATTGAATTTAATCTTAATGATTCATTGAACAAGCTTTCATACTCAGGATCTTGTTGTAGTGTTGAGATATTTAATGATGATATTTTTGATGTTTCAAGTTTGTTTGATGAAACTTCAAATAATGAATCGAACAATCTTTCTGAGGGTATTGATAAGAAATTGCAGAAGAAAAAGACAAGGAGGAAGAGAAGAAGAGGAAGCTCTAGATTGATTGACAAAATAGAAAGGATTTTGGGCAAATTTGGATACTGTTTCAAGATTGAGCCTTATGTTGAAAAATCAGGAGGGCAATTCAGGAGTTCATGATCAAATCCGAGTGTTAAAGGGTCAAGCTAATGACCTTTAAATTAGCGCTTCTTGGGAGGCAACCCAAACTTTCTAACCTCTATTTTGTTTTCTTTAACTTAATTTTAGCTTAATACTAATTTTTTCTTTTATTTTTGTAGGAAAATTGAGATTTGATGCAAAATACGGCACTGCCATAAAGTCGATTATGGTACCGTATTTTTCAGTCGGCTTTTGATCAGAGAGCTGCGGCGAAATTACGGCACTACCGTATACTTTTACACGGTACCGTATTCTGTCGACAAAAATCAGTCGAGAGTTCTGTCATTTTTACAGCAGTGCCGTAAGTTATTTTACGTGTCGTAATTTGAGTTTTCAGATTTCAAAAAAAAAATAGCTGCTTGATTTTTACGGCGGTACCGTAAATCGCATTACGGTACCGTATTTTTGTACTATTTTTTATCAGAAGACTGCCGAGATTTTACGGTGGTACTGTAAATTGTTTTACGGTACCGTAATTTTAAACCACTTTCAACCCGAGAGCAGTAGAGATTTTACGGCAGTGCCGTAAGACATTACACTGCCGTAATCTATTTTCTGGCACGCGAATCCTATGCCGTATTTAGGGTTTTGACCGAGCCATTTTTAGGATTTTTACCCTTGTTTTCACTCATTCTTGCACCGTTCTCGCCTCTCCGATCATCTCCGACCGCCTATGGACACCGGTGACCTTTCCCGTTCAACTCTCGCCGTCGATTAGGTACTCGATTCACTGGTTTTATCGCTTTAACGAGTTTTTAGTCAGTTTTTGCCCCTTTCACTCGTTCTCGCTTGATTCTAAACCATTTAGAGTGATTCTTGTTTCCATTTACTCGTTAGGCAATGAACTTTCAACCCTTTGCTGTTTGGAAAGAGTTTGGACTATTTCTGCCACCGATTTGAGCTGAAACGTGTTGAATGTTTTCAAAATTACTGTTCAGCGACATGCTCTGTTTTTATAATGATAGAACATGTTGATGAGATGCTCATGGGTTTGATTTGAACTATTGTATTGTTATGTTGTCATTAAATTGTAAGTTTGCAGTTTGTGTATACACTCATGGCACCAAGGACAAAGACAATTTTTCCAAGGAGGAAAGGGAAAGCCCCTGCAAAGCCATCTCAGCCACAAAACTCCCATGGAATCATATTCAGGAACGAAATGCAAGAATCTAGATACAATAAACTATTGGAAAGAAGAATCGTGAATACCAAGTATGCTGATCAGAGGACTCTTGAAGCTTTGGGGCTTTATGATGATGTGCTTTGGATGTTTGAGAGAATCCAAGCCAAGAAGTTCTTCAGATGACTTCGCACACCTATTTTCCACTTGTTTTGGAATTCTTGAGCAGTTTGACCATAGACTTAAAAGAGTATTCCAATGGCCCTACTGATGGGGAAATCACATTCAGATTAGCAAATGAGGAAAGGAAACTTACACTGCAAGAAATCAGCGACATATTTGGACTGAGCACAGGAGGGTACACTGAGATACCCCTAGGATTCATGGAGAACATATTTTGGAACCAGATCACCAACGAGAACCACTTTTATGCTGTCTCTGCCAAAGCCTCAAAAATCATGAACCCTTGTATCAAGTATACTCATCGGGTTGTAGCACACACAGTATTTGGGAGAGGAGACAGTGACGGCATGGTCCGTTAGCATGAACTCTACTTTCTTTGGGGGATGCTCAGTGGATTCACAGTTGATGTTGCTTATTTCATGATCAAGCACATGGATAAAATGGCCAGAGCGACTAGAGGATCTGTGGTGACAGGAGGTTTGATTACTCCTATAGCTAGATATTATGGGATTGAGCCCTATGGAGTTGAGTTGGCAAGAGGAAATGCAAGACTTGACATTGAGTCTTGCATAGCAATGAAAATGATTGTTAGAGAGGGAGACACTTTTTGTTTGGTCCTTGGACCCAATATTCCTCCTCTACCTCTACCTCATGTTGAGAAGACTACGGTCAGAGAAAGAGCCAACTGGAAATTATCTCCTAGTGCAGCAGAAGTAGCCTTTACTCCACCACTAGACACAGTTCCATCGCCACCCACCTGGGGTGGAAGGAGTGAGCCTTATGGTGGAGTCACCTCCTCCTGATTCTTCACAGGCTGCTGGGACTTCTTCATAGAGATTCAGGGCTGGTTTTGCTAGCCATCACGATCCAGGCTTTCAGGCACTTATAGGACAGATGTAAAACCAAGAGCGCCGCTAGGAGAGGATGGAAGAGACTCTAGGGCAACTTCCTTTATGACCGTTTCGGTTATGTAGATCATAGAGATTATGGATATCAAGGTGATCAAGGAGGGACGCCCTACTATGATCCTATGGAGGCTGCTGCTAGAGATTCTGAGGCTACACGGTCAGATGGCGACGAGTAGATGCTTTGTGAGTATCATCTTCCCTTACTTCTTACTATTTTGTTCATCTTATCTTATTGATGTCTAATGATTTAAAGGGAAGGATGATGCATTACAACCACCACCACTGCTACTCTGCTCGACAACGCTTATTTTTTTTCGATGTGGTTGTATGATAAATATTGATATTCTGATTTACTTTTCGATATGGTTCTACTACATGATGATAATATTATTTCTTTTTGATATGATGTGATGTTGAAAATATTTTGATATATGGTCATGTTTTGAGATGTGTTGATGATTTTTGATGATGAAAGAAATCAAATTCATGATTAGAGATATAGCCCTATCATGTTAAATTTATTTCTTCAATACATATTTGTCTATTAAAATATAATATTAGTTGATGCATGAAATTTTGGATAGATGTATTGTTTGAAGAATAAAATCTAACAGTGAAACTTTTCTTTCGAAAAAAATGAGTATATGAGTATGATTTGTGAATTGAGATCAATTGATCAACCTAGTAGATGTTTAGTCTATTTTGCTATTTGTTGGGAAGGAAGAATCCAAGGTCCACAAAAATAGTGAGAGACTCCCCTACTTGGCACTATGTAAAATTGATAGTGGTACCTAAGACATGGGTTGAAGTCTATAAAAAATTGATGAGAGTGGAAAAGAATAAGACTCCTCTACTTGGCACTGTGTAAAATTGATAGTGGTACCTAAGAAAAGAGTTGAAGTCAAAATAAAAAGCATGTATCTATGTGGGTACATGTCATCCATGCAAAAACAACAAAATACATGGCAAAACAAAATGCATGAAAAAGAAAAAAAATATATAAATATATATGTGTGTGTGTGTGTGTGTGGAAAAAGATCTTGGAAACCTAATTCCTATAAACAAAAGTATGATAGATTGAACTGAAATTGGGTGAAGTCTTGAGATCGAAAATTCTATTTATTATACAAGTTGCAAAGTTTTATTTGATTGAATTATGGATCTATAGAGTTGAGTTCTAAGGATGATATGTTTATTTGAAGTTTTATAAATCAATTGATAGAATTTTTCATTGATGAGTTGTATTTTAGAAATTTATTGAGCATGAAAAGGTTATTCTTTTGATCAAATTTTGATTTCAAATTTGATTTTTGCTTCAAGACAAGCAAAGTTTGAGCCTAATGTATTTTGATGACACCAAAATAAATAGTATATTTTGTATCATTTTAGATATCTTTTCATGCTAAATTGAGGATCTTATTACATGTTTTCATGCTAAATTCATCGAATATTGCAAAGTCTACTTCTATTTTGGTTTTTCATGATTTTCAGGTAAAAAGGCATTATTTCAAGGAGTTTTCAAGCAAAATCAAACACATAGAAGAGTTACCATCGTCAAGAGGAGATTACCCAAGAAATTTTACGCAAAACGGAGCAACTTAGCAAATTACGGCAGTGTCGTAACCTATTTTACGGTACCGTATTTTCATATGCTACCGTAAAATTCGAGCCACTGCCGTATTTTGAGGAGTTTCCGAACATAAGATTTTTTGGATTTTACGGCTGTACTGTAAACCAGATTACGGTACCTTATTTCAGAGCGCTTCAGAACAGAAACTTTGCTTGATTTTACGGCACCGCCGTAAAGGATTACACGGGCCGTATTTTCCAGTCACTTCCGAACAGAGAGTTCAGCCGATTTTACGGCAGTACCGTAAAGCAGATTACGGTGCCGTATTACCTAGACAACATCAGATTAGAAAACTCGACCAATTTTATGGTAGTGCCGTAAACTATTACACTGTTGTATTTCTATTGTTAAACGCGATTTCCAGGTCAATTCTGAAGTCCGATTCTTGCTGAGATGATTGCGGGTGAACCAGAGGTTTATATTCGAAGTCGTAAGAAGCAATCGTGGAGCCTTGGACTAGAGGATTACACACACACAGAAAGCCCCAATTTTCATCTACTGTCGAGGGAGAAATCACAATTCACGCCGTAGCCTAGGGTTCCGCCGCCGTGACCAATCCAGACCATCTCAGGCCGCGATTTTCATACTGAAGCTTCGTCTGGAGGAGGAGACAACGTGCTAGAAGTTTCAGAAGAGAAGGAAATCAATTAGAAGAGGAATCGAGGAAAGAAAAAGGATAGCCACTGTTCACCGAGAGCTTTTCAAATTACGGCCGTGAAATACTTCACTGCCGTCCTGTATTTTCCCAAAACTCTTCTTTTACTGATTTTTGAACTTCTGAAATTATGGAATATTGTATTTTCTCCACCATGCTAGCTTAAACTACTTTTGGGACATGGGGGTGTAATTCACTTGATTTTTAATGATTAGATGACTATTTTTGTTTCACTATTTCGTTGCGTTTAATCTTAGCATGATGATTTTGCTCATGTGATATTTGTACTTAAACTCTCTATAGATCCATGTTACTAATCATATTTTTAGAATTTTTGCTATTGACTAAAAGGTAATTGCTTGAGAATTCAGAACCCTAGAATTGCATGTTAGGAACCCTTCCTTAGGTTAGATCCAATTTGTTCAATTCTAGTAGATTAATTGCCATGATAATAACATGAATCTATAGATCGAGTCTAATTGTCAAACGTAGAGATCTTGCACGAAAGTGAGGATCGGAACGTTGGAGATCCATGAGTAAAACTAGTGTTGAGGCTCAGATGCACGAAAGTGATCCTTGAGATTCCACTAAAGATTATCAACCTAGAATTCGGATGCACGAAAGTGATCTTTGAGTTCATTGATTGATGATTTACTTATCTTCAGCGTTGGGACAAATCTTGCGTGAAAGCGAAGATTAATCCCTGCATGGTTGTTAGCACGAGAGTGAAACAATCCTTTTATTAAGTAATTTGCATCTTCATCATGATAAAATTAAACTGACGAATTCTTTATTCATGTCTAGTCATAGAAATTATAGTGAATGAAACCCTAGTCCCAGTTTTCTCTCCGACAGTATTCTTCCGTGTGTTTGCGATATTTGCTTGACTTTCATTCGACTACCTAGATAGTAAGAAATCAATTGATCAATACTTGACAACATAGGTCTCTGTGGGTTCGATATCTTTCTTTATTACTTCGAGTATCCATGCACTTGCGGACACTACAAGTTAGGGACAACAAGTTTTTGGAGCCGTGCTAGGGAGTGACAATAGCCCTGTACGCCAATACCTCTGGCCACGACCCCTGAAACGAGTCTACTTGCTTGTATTTAAAAGTGTATCCTTTCGGATCACAACATACATCTTCCAGAATCCCTACAGGATACTTAACTGAACTATCGGCAAGCTGCAGAAATATTGAAGTTAGTTTAAGCTCTCACATGTCCAATTTCTTGCAAATAGATAATGACATTACACTCACACTAGCACCTAAATCACATAAGGCTCGATAAAAAGCCATACTCCCAATAAAACAAGGAATAGAAAAACTTCCTAGATCCTTTAATTTCGGTGGCAACTTGTTTTGGATAATAGCACTACACTCTTCAATTAAAATCACAGTACCATAGTCTTGTATCTTTCTCTTATTAGACAAGATTTCTTTAAAAAATTTAGCATATGTGGGCATTTGAGATAAAGCTTCAGTGAATGGAATATTAATATAAAGTTTTTTAAAGACATCAAGAAATTTTCCAAATTGCTTATCTAGCTTTGCTTGAACTAATCTCTAGGTAAAGGGTATAGGTGGTTTATATGGTGCAAGTGAACTTGATCTTGGAATATCTGGCTGACATGGCTCATCTCCTTTAGGTTCATCACTCTGGTGATGTGACAAACTAGTTTGGGACAGCCCTTGTACAAGATATTTTTTCAAGTCTAGTTCATTGTTATGTTCAATATTAGGCTCTTCTTCATTATCCTCAACTCTCCTTTTAGGTTCATCTAATTGCCTCCTACTCCTAGTAATTACAGCATTATAGTGTTCTCTAAGGTTTAATTCAGGTTTAACAGGTATTTGATTTTCTAAGGTTTTATTATGAGCTGCTAAATATCCTACTTGAGAAGTAAGATGACTAACCATTCCCTTAAGATCTTCAATCTCCTTATTTTGATTTGTTATGAATTGATTTTGACTAACCATAAACTTTTCAAACATGGACTCTACCCTAAAAGAGTTTACCTTTTCAGTCAAGCTGCGCCATCCATCATTTTCATTCTTACCATGTTGATGACAATATAGCATTCCTTCTTCAGTAGCCCAATGGTTATGGTTCAGGGCCATCTTCTCAATCAAGGTGAAAGCATCTTCAATTATTTTGCTCATGAGGGCTCCTCCTGTGGCAGCATCAACAGACAAACAAGGTATTATAAAGTAAGCCATTGTAAAATGTATGAATTAGAATCCAATTTTCAAGGCCATGGTGAGGACACTTCCGTTGTAATTCGTTAAAATGCTCCCATGCCTCACTAAAAGACTCGCCATCCCACTGTGCAAAGCTAGTAATTTGGTTTCTCATCTGGATTGTCTTGCTCGGTGAAAAGTACTTCATCAAGAAAGCATTTGACAGTTGATCCCATGTAGTGAAGGTACCGGTAGGTCGAGATTGTAGCCAAGAACATGCTCGGTCCCTAAGAGAAAAACAAAACAATCTTAGTTTTAATGCATCATCAGAAACACCATTAATTTTAATGGTGTCACAATATTCAAGAAAGAGATATAAATGTTGATAAGGATCTTCAAGTGGTGATCCTCCAAACAAATTCTACTCTAGCATAGATAGGAAAGCTAGCTTGACTTCAAAATTATTAGCCTCGATTGCTGGTCTGGCAACGCTAAAGTGTATCTCCAGTGGATTAGGGGCTGCATAGTCCCTAAGTGTTATTCTCTCTGCCATGACTACTTCCTCCTCCAGTCTTTCTTCAAATCTTAGTTTCCTGTGAGTCTAAGTAGATCAATCAAATAAACTCAAAATAAGTAGAAAAGAGTAGAAAACAGAAAATAAAACTTAGTATAGCAATACTATAAATATCTTCAATATTGACAAAAACCAAGGTCTCCGGCAACGGCGTCAAAAACTTGTTGTGTCCATAAGTGCATGGATACTCGAAGTAATAAATAAGATATCAAACCACAGAGACCTCGTTTATCAAGTACCGAATAATCGATTTTTCACTAGCTGGGCAATCAAAAATGATGAAAGTAAACTATCGGAAATTACACGAAAGAGTCAGAAATAGAAACTGGGACTAGAGTTTCATCCACCTTAATTTCTATGGCTAGATCCAAATAAGTGCTCATCAGTTTATTCTTATTATGATAAAGATATAATTTACTTTATAAAGAAATCATCTCACTTTCGCACAGACAATTTACAAAGAACCAATCATCACTTTCGCATAGGATTTATTGAATGCTAAGGATAAATAAATCATTGACAAAGAACCCAAAGATTACTTTCGTGCATCCAAATTCTAAGTCAAACATCTCAATTGAAAACTAAATACTTTCATACTTTAATTTTCACAGGTTCTACTTAAGGTTCTCCAACGATCCGATACTTAATTTCTTACAGTATCATCATGTTTATTTCAATAATTCTTCCTAAATCAGATTATCAACAAGGCAATAAACTTCTAAAATCTAGAAATAAGAACAAACATAATTTCATACGATGAGTTCCTAAATCATGATTCTAGGGTTCCAAGTTCTCACAAGTCACTTTTCAGTCCATGTCGCGAAAACTTCAAAACAAGCTGATAATAAGAAACTAGAAAGAACTAAAGGCAATCATCACATAAGTAGAATTATCATAGTAAAATTATCCTAACGAAATAAAAATTATCTAGTCATTCGAAATTAAGGGGATTATACCCTTGTGTCCTAAAAAGTGTTTAAGCTAGCATAGCGAAAGAATTACAATAAACCATAGTTTCAAAGAATTAGAAATCAAAGAGAAAGAGAAAATCTACTAATAACACGGCTGTAATGAAAATTATAGCCGTAATTTCGCTTGATGAACAGTAGTAGTGACACTTCTTTCGTTGATTTCTCCTCTAATCGATCTCCTTTCGCACTAAAACTTTTGGGTATGTCCCCCTCCTCTAGGCACAGCTTCCCTTCAAATTTCACGGCCGGAGATGCACTGTACACTTCGCAGCGGCGAAACCTAGGGCGGCGGTGAAGATCGCGATTTCTCTCTCGAACGTTTATCAAAATTGAGGCTTTTCGTGTATGTCTCCTCTACTCAATCTGATGAGTATTTCCCATTTTATAGATCTCCAATTGATGGTCTAGATCGTCAACAATCATCCGCGCAAAAATTAGGCTTCAATAAATCCGGGAAAGTCAACCGTCCAGGTTAGAATTACGGCTGTGTAAATCGTTACGGCACTGCCGTAATAACAACAAAGTTCTCTGTACATAAATCAACTAGAATTATGGTCTGTAATATGCATTATGGCAGTACCATAATTTCTACAAATATTTTGGGTCAGAAATCGAATAGAATTATGGCCCATAATATTGGTTACGGTAGTGCCGTAAACTTTGCAAAACTTTCTATATAAAAATTTACCCAAAATACGACATTGCTTGGAAATTATGGTAGTATCATGGTTTATTCTGTAGGTTCAGTAAAACTACGGTACCGTAATATTAATTACAGCCCTGCCGTATTTTTGGTCTAAAGCTCTGATTTTTGTGAAATTTGACAGGTAATCTTCTCTTGATGATGGGAATTCATCTATGTATCTGAATTATTTGAAAACACTTAAAAATAATGCTTTTTATCTGAAAATGATCAAAAAAATACAAAGGTCTAGATTCTACAATATTTGATAAATAAGGCATAAAAATAAGCAAAAGAGCTTGAATATGACACAAAAGACCTATTAAATGACACAAAATATGCCATAAATTTTTGTGTCATCACTAGACAAAGGGGTTAGGCGCAACTCATGAAGGGATGTGTGGCTAGTGTTGGGAATCCCCGGGCCAATTTTAAAATTTTAATAACAGCGGAAGCGTTGGCCCGAAACAGGATAACCCTAAGAGCCAGAATCCCTTACGAGTGATCCACCGGATGTGTCAGAGTATTATACCTTTATTCGCATAATCCAGGGGTTGATGATGACAAAGAGGAGGCGCACAAGTGTCCGCCCTCTACAATCGTGCACACATGGACTGCTCAAGATCCTCTTGTTGGGGTATGCCCTTAAGGCTAATGTTTGAGGCCTTGGGATTGTATCAGTATCATGTAATAAACTCTTGTGTTTATAAAGGCATGGTTATTATTCAGGTTGTTACCTTCTCTGCTGCAATTAGTGTACTTCTGAATAATGTCTCAAAGCTGTTCAGCTGGGCTGACATGCTATAAAGTCCTTAGTCGAGATATCTTGGTGAACATGAGACAGCCTTGATATGGTTAAGACTAATATGTATTCTAATCTTATAGGATGCTTCGAGCATGGAATAAGATGTAGACTCATGGGTACATTGGATGTACTGGACAGACCCTAGTAGGACATTCAATTGCTTGTCACAATGTGAATGATCCTTGATTGCAACAAGTGGCACATGTCCTCTGACTTGAGATCACTTGTGTTTCTAAATGATGATTGTCATTGTTTTGAGGTAGTTCAATATCATTTGAAACATAATGGTTATAGACTATCTTGGATAATGATCATGAGTCAGGTTAGGGCACTAGTGATAGATAGAGGATTGCCGTCTCCTTGTTGAAGGAGTGTGGTGTTCTATAGGGGCCCCCTAGATGAGATGATTCAGAAAGTGTATGGCCATACCCAGGTGACTATGTGCATCTGATCTAATCATGCTCATCATATTGGAGCTACAGGCTTGACACGCTTGTCCAATAAGAACATCCAGTGGCAAAGGAAACATGCGTGCCTTGTGAAGTGGATTCACACTTGTGCTGTGGTTTGGGTGTAGTCTTGGAAGACTCTTTCCTTTATATCGGGAGACAGTGATGTGTTGCTAGATACCCCTCACTGATCGTGATAACGTAAGTTATCGTTACCGACATTTAAAGGAAACCCTCAGGGTCGCACAATTTGATGATATGGCTTACTTGAGTCAGATCGTGTGGACTGAATTGTTTGGGTTCAGTTTAAAGGGATTTAATCTCTGATTGTAAGTGAGATCTGGTCTGATCATGTTTGATTGATTAGGGCTTGAGATTGGTAGGCTTCAATCGAGAGAGATGATGCTAGATCGGTAAGATCAGGAGCATCAGGAGATGAACGGTTAGATCTGGAACCTATTGGTTCAATGAGGTCTAGACCATGGCTTGGGCTGATTTGATTTGGTTTTTTGGACCAAAGTCAATTGGATCGATTGAGCATGAACCGGTTCACATGTGTGTGAACGCTTGGTTCAATGCTTAAGCGTTTTGGTCGGTTTTCAAAGCATTACTTCATGTCATTCCATTTTTGGAAAGTCATCAAGGCGACTTTGTAAAAACGCCTCAACGCTTCTCTTGGATGATGACCGCTTGCAATCTCGTGGAGAGGAGAGTGTGTTGACGACAAGAGGAGGAATTCGGCCGAGAAAAGCTATCTCTATCCTCTCCTTCACGCGACAAGGTCCCATTGAAGCACTTTGCTAGCACAAAGGATTCAAAGGAGCAAGCCATCTTCACTTGTTGTGTGCGTCACCTTTGGAGAAGGAGCACTTGCATCTTTGCTTCCAAGGCACAACCAAACCGATGGCATTGGTATGATCTACTCTTGATCTATTCAATCTATGATAGTTGATCATATGGCATGCAAAAGATCATCAAACCCTTGCTTCCGCTTGCAAAATTTTATTTGCGCCATGCATAGGGTTTTCGCCCCCCTCTCGAAAGGGGTTTCATCAATTGGTATCAGAGGTTGGCTTTACGCATGCTATTATGTTTGCTCGTGTCATCCATGTTTACACTTATGCTTAGATCTATGGTTGGTTACATGCGCAAGCTCATGAAAATTTATGATGCGAAAACAACATGCATGATGTTTATTGCTCTTAGCCGCATGTATTGGTGCTTGTTGTTGTTTTTGTCAAAGTTGCGCTCCCCCTTGAAGGGGACTCTACAATTGTTATGGATGGCGCATGTTTGTTGGCGCTTCTTACATGTTGTTTTTGACAAAACAAAAGATCTTGCGCGCCTCATCTAGATCTAAGGCCCTACTTTAAACCCTTAGATGGGTTGATGGGGTTGAAAGCATCATCTAGTATAGATCAACTAAGTCTGATCAGACCATCTGACAGCCTAGATGGGTTGACCAGATAGCACCTGTGCGCAAGCACGAGGTGGCTATAGGTTAACTGCATCAAAGGCGTGTAGCGAGGTCTGGTTGAGACAACCAGTGAACACACATAAGTTAGGCCCGGGGTCACACCCGCTTGCCAGAACTCATGTTGGCTGTTCAGCCCTTGGCGCATGCATGGTTGACCATTAGGTCAACTCGAGTCAGTTAGGACTTGGTGCATGTAAGGGCATGGATCTAACTAGATTGATGAGTGGATCCCTATCAATGGACCATTGTAAGGTTGTAAGGCACATAAGAAAATTAAAATTGATGCCAATGGGTTTTCAAAATTTTATTTTCTTGTAATGGATCACATGTTGATTGAATGATGCCATGATGTT
This sequence comes from Costus lasius, assembly GCA_027563935.2. Lineage (NCBI taxonomy): Eukaryota > Viridiplantae > Streptophyta > Magnoliopsida > Zingiberales > Costaceae > Costus > Costus lasius. Next base: position 56,528,073 of record CM050448.1, read on the forward strand.
TGTTTATTTAATCTTATGTGGGTTGCCCTTTTAATGTGTGCTGTGCTGGGGCCTGCGAGCCTGGTAAATTATTATTTTTGTGATCTGCGAATCACATTTTAATGAATTTATTGTATAATTGACCTGCGAGTCAAGCTTGTCTAGATAGATTAAAATGTATTTTAATTAGACAAGAGCACAAAAGCACACATCGCAGAGGCGCATTCAGCTGGTGGGTGCACCTGAGCTGCATTGAGCGCTAGGGCCCTGGGTTGGACCAGATGAGATGCAAAAGACCCAAGAAGAGCAAGTGAAGACTTAAGTTGATTTAAGGTCTTACTTAGGCTCTATGGGCTTTTACCACATAAGATCCATGCTTTCTTTTTATTGTTTAATAATAGAATTGCATGAGTTATTTATCTTCTGCTATAGCCATAGGATTTGCCTGATAGTAAGAAGATAAAAGACCGTTAAAATCCAACGCTAAAATATCAAGCACGTAATGCCTTCTGACGCGAAACCTCACTGTTCTGACTATCGTTGGAGCCGTGTTGAACCCACTCAGTGGGCACGTCCATCTATCTTCAGACGGTGTGTGATTTCACCTGCGTGTTACAGAGAAGGGATTTATCGCTTCTCGTTGCTCAACATAGCACGTGGTGGTCCAGGGAGTAGGTCGGGTCAGCTTGACCATGTAGGCTACATGTGTGGAGCATATGGTAGCACATGGAGGCAGCCATCTGTGGGATCAGAGACTGTGTTGTACCAACTCAGTTGGCACAGTCTGCTGGATTGCCCAGATGAAGGGGAATCGCACGGGTTGGCGATTGGCTGGGACAGCCTACCAGAAATTAGTACTTGTCATCTCTGTGCATCTTATCTCGCCTGAGCGGGACGCGGAGACCAAGTATGAAATCTGGATCCCATCTCACTAAAAGAGTTCTACTCTTTCGGGCTGTTTTGCTGGATTTTTCAGCCAGATAAAATAGTGAGAAAAAGAATCTTTCTTAAGTCCTGGATTGATTCTGAACATTGATACTGACCTTGCTGTTCTTGCATTGTTGTAGATTCCTGCAGCAACGAACACCATGAGCTTCAATGTGCGATCCCTACTGGAAAGGGAGAAGTTTGCTGGGCCAAACTTCTCAGACTGGTTCGGACACCTTAAGATCGTTCTTAAGGCAGAGAGGAAACTGTATGTCCTCGAGACGGCTGTGCCGCCTCAACCCGCTGCGAACGCCGCAAGGGCGGTTCGTGATGCCTATGAAAAGCACGTCAATGATAGCATTGATGTCGCTTGCCTGATGCTAGCGTCTATGACGCCACCGCTGCAGCGTCAGCATGAGGATATGTCGGCTATAGAGATTATGGCGAACCTCAAGATGCTGTATGCTGCACAGGCGAGGACAGAACGCTATAATCTGACAAAGCTTTTCTTTCAGAGCAAACTGGCTGAAGGGAGCCCAGTGGGAGCTCACGTGCTCAAGATGATTGGGCACAAGGAGGCTCTGGAGAAACTGGGGCATACCATCAACCAGGAGCTTGCTGTAGATATTATTTTGCAGTCTCTTCCGCCTTCTTTCGATGCATTCATCATTAACTTTAATATGAACAAAATCGATTGTACTCCGGCAGAGCTGCTGAATATGCTCTTGACTACTGAGGAAACTCTGAAGGGAAAGCCTTCAACCTCTGTCTTAATGGTTCCTTCCAGGAATAAGAAGAAGGGGAAGAAGGGCAAAGCCCCTGTCAAGAACTACAGTAAGGCTCTGAAACAGAAGGTAAAGCGGTCAAAGGACAACAGGTGTTTCCACTGTGGCCAGCTGGGTCACTGGAAAAAGGACTGTAAAGCGCTCCAAGGAGACAAGAGGGGAAGCTTTGCTTCTGGCTCAGGTATATTTGTGACTGAGGTCATGATATCATCTTCTTCTGTTTCATGGGTGTTGGACACTGCATGTGGAGTTCACATTTGTTCAAATGTACAGGAACTCAAGAGAAGAAGGCAGGTGGGACAGCATGAGGTAGACCTACGCGTTGGAAACGGGGCACGGGTTGCTGCTGTTGCTGTAGGAGACTATTTCATTTCTTTACCATCTGGCATTGTATTGGAATTAAACAATTGTTACTTTGTTCCCAGTATCACTAAAAATATTATCTCCATTCCTGCTCTTGTCAGGAAGGGATTTTCCTTTGAATGCAATATTTCAAAGTGTGTTTTATCTTATGATAATATTGTTTATGCAACTGGTTCAATCAACAATGGGTTATTCATGTTGGACATGGAATATTCTATACAAAACATTGATAATAAGAAAGCCAAGTATGCTGATGACAGCACCTTGCTATGGCATAGTCGTTTAGGCCATATTAACAAGAAGCGCATTAAGCGGTTGCATGATCATGGACTGCTGGGATCATTCTCCTATGAGGCGATTGATACATGCAAAGCTTGTTTAATGGGTAAAATGACGAAGTCACCTTTTCCTAACAAAGGTCAAAGGGCTTCAGGTTTACTTGACCTTATACACAGTGATGTGTGTGGGCCGTTTAGTAAACATGCCAGAGGTGGCTATCAGTACTTCATTACCTTTACTGATGATTTCAGTAGGTATGGGTATGTCTATTTAATGAGACATAAAAGTGAATCTTTTGACAAGTTCAAAGAGTTCAAGAATGAAGTACAGAATCAGCAAGGCCGAAATATCAAGGCACTTCGTTCTGATCGAGGTGGAGAATACTTGAGTCATAAGTTTACTGACTATCTGAAGGAGTGTGGGATTATCTCTCAGCTCACTCCGCCAGGAACACCGCAATGGAATGGTGTGTCCGAGAGGAGAAATAGAACGTTACTTGATATGGTTCGTTCTATGATGAGTCAGGCTACTCTTCCATACTCCTTTTGGGGATTTGCATTGGAAACAGCTGCAAAGGTACTAAACCGAGTGCCATCCAAGGCAGTTTCTAAGACTCCATACGAGTTATGGTATGGGAAACAGCCGAGCTTGACTTTTATCAGGATCTGGGGTTGCGAGGCTTATGTCAATAAGCTCGCCTCTGGGAAACTGGAGAGCAGATCTGACAAATGCATCTTTGTCGGTTACCCTAAGGAAACTAAGGGTTATTATTTCTACGATCCCAAAGAGAACAAAGTATTTGTTGCTCGGACGGCAATATTTCTTGAGAAGGAGTTTCTTCTGCAAGAAGCCAGTGGGAGAGAAATAAAGCTGGATGAGAATCCAGAGGATGGACAAAGTAGTCAAGCACAGTTGGATGTGCCTGAGCCGGTAGAACAGGTTACTGAACAACCTGAGGCTCAAATATCACGGGAACCGTGTAGATCGTGAAGGATCCGTCGACAGCCTGAGTGCTATGACGGAGTCTACATCATTGATAATGATGAACCCCTTACTTATGCGGATGCGGTCAGTGGACCGGAGTCAGCTAGATGGCTTGAAGCTATGCGAGCCGAGATGGACTCCATGTCAGATAACCAAGTCTGGGATTTGGTTGATCCGCCTCCGGGAGTAATCCCTATAGGCTGTAAATGGATCTTCAAGAAGAAGATTGACATGGATGGTAACGTAGTTACCTATAAAGGCAGGTTAGTTGCGAAAGGTTTCAAACAAATCTACGGGATAGATTATGATGAAACTTTCTCACCTGTAGCCATGTTTAAGTCTATTCGGATTCTTTTCGCGATAGCAGCATATTACGATTATGAGATCTGGCAGATGGATGTGAAGACGTGATGTAGGGTGGAGACATGAAATATGATACTAACTAAAGTCTGATTATTATTTTTTTTCGTTTTTAATTTTTAGAAACAACATATTCATGAAGCAGCCAGAATTCTAGGATTGCATACAAGTATTATTTAAGAAAAGTAACTATAGGTTGCATTAGGATCAAATGAACCAAAATTCAAATAGATTAGACCCGTTTGTAGGCGAAGACTTGTTCTTTCTGATGGATTCAGCGATCAGAAGTTTAGGCCTGTCCGAGAGTGTCAGAAACCTGCAAAGAAAAGCTTAATTAGATTAATATTGCGAAGAGAAATAGGCTGCAGGAAACACAGAGATTTGGAAACAGGCTAGCATGCGCCGTTCAACGACGGCGGGGCTTGGATCACTCATGAGAGGTATTGGAGGCAAAGGGATGACGAGATGGTCTTGTCGGCGTCGGAGCTCGGCGAGGGGTTGTGGAGCGACGCAGCAAAATCGTGCCGCGGGTGGCTGGCGAGTCCGGGAACAAGGGATCTGGGTTCCTTGAATTCGTTCTTCGTCTGGTAGAGAGGAGGCGATGCGGACTGTGTTGCTTGTGGTTTGGACGACGACCAAGAGATTGTAGGCGAGGCTGGAATGCTAGAGAGAGCGCGAAGGCGTTGGCGTTCTGGCGGAGGTGGAGACGCGACTGTTCTGTGAGAACAGGGGACGTGCGCGCGTGGAGCAGGGGTCGACGTTTGTGGTCGCCGTTCGTCGTAGAGGGCACAAACGCAAAACCTGTTACGACTGTAGGTCGGGGTGATGAAGGCCAAGGGATGGCCAGAGTTTGGGCGCGGACGGTGGTTGGTCGGAGGAGGACGGTGCTGGAAGGTGGAGATGCGCTTGTTCAGCAGAACAGGGGATGTGCGCGGGCGGAACAGGGGCAGCCGGAGATCATCGGAGACGGCAAAGTCTCCCGACCTGCTACAACTGGAAGTTCTCCTGACCAAGGCGAACGGGTGGCCGGAGTTTGGGATTGATCGGTGACTGATCGGAGGAGATCGACGGCGATCAGTGGTGAAGGGCGGAAGCAGGGGCGTGAGTTGAGGCGTCACCGGAAATCTTCCGATTCCGGCGATCTAGACGTCGGATGGGGCGATCCCTCCGGTTGTGGGTTCGACTAGAACTGTAGAAGGCGTGGTTGAAATTTGAGGACGATCCGTCGGTTGGATCGTTGCTGGCGGCGAGGCGAACGGAGAGTCCAAGGCTGGACTCGGCTGGAAGCTGGGTGTGGAATGCGATAGCGGCGGAAGGTTGTTTAAGCGTGGCGGAGGTGGAAGATGGATAGCGCAGTGACGAGGAGGATGCAGCACGGTAGAGACTCCAAGTCCATGGAAGATTTAGAGGAGACGATAGTGAGGAAATTCTAAATCCATGGAAGCTTCAGCTATCAGAGGAAGAGAGGAAGAGAGGAAGAGAGGAAGAGAGGAAGAAACATCCGATAGAGAGAAACGAAAACCATTTCCATTCCTTTTCAAAATCTTGTCTAAAAACTCTGATTACAAAAGAGGAGAGACCATCTTATAGGTGATGGTTGGAAACATAGCAGGAATTATAGCCGTTGGCTGTAAGCTCCAACGGTTGAATTTTGACTCTCAAAATCTGTGGCCGCATTTGTTGAAGATCTTGCAGGATTTGGTGCATGGCATTAGCGAGAATTGCAAGTATTGCGCAGGCTGAGAAGTTGATTGGCACGTAATCTTTGAAGCTTTGGATGAGTGAATAAATGTTGTTTGCAACTTGTTTTGAAGGTTAAGAGCTCCCAAATTGTTGAGAGTGGATGAAGATTGAAAGCTGGAATTGGATGTCGACTGGAACTTGTTGTGGATTTGAGCTTGGATCTTCTTGAGATGTTGACTTCAATTGTCTTGATCTCATGTTGATTACATGGCAAATGAAATAATAAGGATTAGTGCCACATTAAATTTAGAATGACATTCCAATCAAAGTCAAATTTTAGACATAAATGTTGACTAAGTCTAGGTTCAATCATGGTTTAAAATATTCAGGCAAAATTTGACCAAGTCAAAATTAAGTCTAATATCATGCGAAAATGCTCCTGCATCATACACCCCCGGTTCAAATGTTTCTACTCCTGGAGAAACTTAGGTTAATTAAAAAAAGACTAGCAACAATTAAACTACTAGCATGGAAATTAACAACTTATCACGCTTAGGTGGAGGCCTATAAGTGTATTCATCTTTGAGGATAGGTAGGAAGAGAAGTTGATCATGCATAAGTTGAGTGGGTTGTCTTGTTTTAACCCCTAATGTACTTCTCACAATCAAGAAGCTAGGTGAAAGAAAATTCAGATTTAAACAAGACATATTAGCAAGCTCAAGTAGTCCATTATAGGATCTAAGAGAAGGAAAGATAAAATCAATATATTCAACTTGCAAAAGAGGTAAAGCACTCATGTTTTCACTTTGTTTGATTGACCTTACAGGTGGCTTAGGAGCGTGGGTAGTTGGATCTAAGAGGCATGACTCAAGGATCATGGGATCATGGGTCAAGTCTTCTAAGCCTTCAAGATGTGGTTCTCTTAATGATTGAGACTTGGGGTCTAGGTCAATGGCACAAGGATCTAACATTGGTTCAAAGTGTGGTTCATCATGATCTATGGATGTGGATTCAACTTGGCTATCTAAGTCATCAATGATAAATGTTCCAAACTTAAGTTGTGCTATGCCTAATGGAATCTCTATAGGCAATTGATTCTCACATGTGTTAATAATGGGTTCCTTAGTTGGAATAGATGTGCTAGAGTCAAGTTGAGGCATGTATTCTAAAGAACCTATGGGTATGGGTCCTAAAATTGAAGGTAAAGGTACTTCATGATTTATTTCTTCAAATTTAGTGGTTTCATCAAAACATGGTTTAGGTTCTAAAGTAGGCTCTAAGGTTTGGTTGAACTCTAGAGGATTAGGACTCTCTTGTTTAACTTGTAAGTGGGGCTTTCTTAATTTCTCCATTGATTGTTGCAACTTTTTCATATGCTCCTTGAACTCATGTTGCAACTTTTTAGTTTGCTCCCTTAACTCATCATAAGGGTGAATTATGTGTGGCATCCCTTTATGAATAAAACTATAACTCCAAGGGTTGTGAAAATAATGTCCTTGATAATCATGCATGAATTCATTCCCTAATAAGATGTCAAATCCTTCTAAACTCATTACATCACACCAAATTTCAGTTTTCATATTGCCTAATTGAATAGGAACTAAGCATTGAAAGTCAACTAAAGTTGAAGTGAAATCATCCCAAGTTATGCAATAAGGGTTAGGATTTTTTTCTATGGTAAGGCCAAATTTTTCAAGGGATCTAGGAGATATGATATTGTACTTGACAAAATGATCAATAATAGTTTTACATTTAAAACCATTGCACCAAATATGTGTAGTAAAACTATTAGGCCCATGTGTGAGAACCCTACATTTTTGTTTTATAGAACTATTAGGCCTATGTATAAGAGTCCTATAGTGTTCCCTAATAGTTATTAATTCTGTTCTAGCTATAACTTCCCTTTGTGTAAAGTGACGCATGATAAAAGTTTAGGGTGCAACTAGGGTGTAAGCAATTTTTTTTTTTTTTTTTTGCATATAAACTACAACTAGCAAATAACTTAAAAATGCAAACTAAATGAAAGAGACAAACATGAAAGCATGTATATGGCAGTAATCAAGAGTCTATTTTAACAAAATGCAGCACATGTAGGTATTGAAAATAAATCTAGTTGTTGGCTGCAATTTGTTACAACTTAAGTGCAGCAAGAAGAAAGAAATCCATATTTCAATTAAGTGCAGAATCGAAAATGGATGGTTAGAACTTGTGCTAACGGAAGATGCAGAATTGTGCAGAAAATTTGGATGCAACTTGGATAGTACGTGCAGACTTTCAGCTTCAAGCAGAGGAGCATTCCAGCCAAGGTGCTGAACCAGGGCAAATGGACCATGCAGGATTGAAGAACTCGGGAATCCAACCTATTGACCCAGATGGGATCCGAATCCTTCTTGCAGAATTTACTCAATAGGAAACACAGATGGTAAGCCACAGTGAACAGATTTTCCAGATGCGTTAAGCTGAGATGTTTTAGGTATCAATTGTGCAGACTTTTCTTAAAACAGGATTTTGAAACTTGCAAACCACAAAGGATAATGTGCAGCAATAGGTTCCAGCAACAATAAAGTTATCAGGGCTGATAGAAAAATAAAAGTGCAGTAGATTCCCTATATGGATGCAGTGATGTGCACGATTGTTGCTGCTAATGTAAGTTATTATGCCGGTATATAAGTGATCAGTCGAGTATTCACGTGCAGTAATGTTCAGCAGTAAATATTCAAATCCAGCTTATAAATTCCAGGTTTAGAACAACAAGACACAGCTCAATGTAAAGCAGGCAGACAAACACAGCACAGAATCGGCAGATTTCAAGAACTGGAGAATGGTAAGCAACAGTGCTTATCATCCTAAATCAGATTTTGCAATTTAGCAATAAGGAACAAAGATCTATTGATTCTTGTGATAAACCTGAATTAGAATTGTTCTTAGGACTTATGACACCTAATCAGATTAAGGGTCACAAGCTATGCGTCAGAGGTTTTATCAGAACCAAGAAGTCAAGGTGCAGAATTCAGCATGCAGGAAATAAAATCTGAGAACCAAAACTCAACACTTAAAGGTTCTAAGCAGATTAAACATTGATACTAGCTGCAAATTCAAAAGTCATTCAACAATATCCAGAATTTTGAATCAACTCAGATATCTTAGTTGTGCAGAAAGGCTGATCAAAACTTGCGAGAAGATGTAGTAGTGTGCAGAATTGATTAGAACTTTGCAAAAATTCAAATGCAGTTTTCTTTGGCAAATTGTTCAATGCAAGCAATTTTTTTTTTCTTTTTAATCAATAAAGAACAAACAACTTACTAAGATGCAAAAGCAGTAAACAACTAAACATGAAAGCAAAAACTAAGAATGTTTTTTTTTTTTTTTAATTAAAACAAAGAGCAAACCAGGGATCGGTGTGGCCAGACAAGAGTTGGCCACTTGCTCGCTCTGATACCAAACTGATGTAGGGTGGAGACACGAAATATGATACTAACTAAAGTCTGATTATTATTTTTTTTCGTTTTTAATTTTTAGAAACAACATATTCATGAAGCAGCCAGAATTCTAGGATTGCATACAAGTATTATTTAAGAAAAGTAACTATAGGTTGCATTAGGATCAAATGAACCAAAATTCAAATAGATTAGACCCGTTTGTAGGTGAAGACTTGTTCTTTCTAATGGATCCAGCGATCAGAAGTTTAGGCCTGTCCGAGAGTGTCAGAAACCTGCAAAGAAAAGCTTAATTAGATTAATATTGCGAAGAGAAATAGGCTGCAGGAAACACAGAGATTTGGAAACAGGCTAGCATGCGCCGTTCAACGACGGCAGGGCTTGGATCACTCATGAGCGGTATTGGAGGCAAAGGGATGACGAGATGGTCTTGTCGGCGTCGGAGCTCGGCGAGGGGTTGTGGAGCGACGCAGCAAAATCGTGCCGCGGGTGGCTGGCGAGTCCGGGAACAAGGGATCTGGGTTCCTTGAATTCGTTCTTCGTCTGGTAGAGAGGAGGCGATGCGGACTGTGTTGCTTGTGGTTTGGATGACGACCAAGAGATTGTAGGCGAGGCTGGAATGCTAGAGAGAGCGCGAAGGCGTTGGCGTTCTGGCGGAGGTGGAGACGCGACTGTTCTGTGAGAACAGGGGACGTGCGCGCGTGGAGCAGGGGTCGACGTTTGTGGTCGCCGTTCGTCGTAGAGGGCACAAACGCAAAACCTGTTACGACTGTAGGTCGGGGTGATGAAGGCCAAGGGATGGCCGGAGTTTGGGCGCGGACGGTGGTTGGTCGGAGGAGGACGGTGCTGGAAGGTGGAGATGCGCTTGTTCAGCAGAACAGGGGATGTGCGCGGGCGGAACAGGGGCAGCCGGAGATCATCGGAGACGGCAAAGTCTCCCGACCTGCTACAACTGGAAGTTCTCCTAACCAAGGCGAACGGGTGGCCGGAGTTTGGGATTGATCGGTGACTGATCGGAGGAGATCGACGGCGATCAGTGGTGAAGGGCGGAAGCAGGGGCGTGAGTTGAGGCGTCACCGAAAATCTTCCGATTCCGGCGATCCAGACGTCGGATGGGGCGATCCCTCCGGTTGTGGGTTCGACTAGAACTGTAGAAGGCGTGGTTGAAATTTGAGGACGATCCGTCGGTTGGATCGTTGCTGGTGGCGAGGCGAACGGAGAGTCCAAGGCTGGACTCGGCTGGAAGCTGGGTGTGGAATGCGACAGCGGCGGAAGGTTGTTTAAGCGTGGCAGAGGTGGAAGATGGATAGCGCAGCGACGAGGAGGATGGAGCACGGTAGAGACTCCAAGTCCATGGAAGATTTAGAGGAGACGATAGTGAGGAAAATCCAAATCCATGGAAGCTTCAGCTATCAGAGGAAGAGAGGAAGAGAGGAAGAGAGGAAGAGAGGAAGAAACATCCGATAGAGAGAAACGAAAACCATTTCCATTCCTTTTCAAAATCTTGTCTAAAAACTCTGATTACAAAAGAGGAGAGACCATCTTATAGGTGATGGTTGGAAACATAGCAGGAATTATAGCCGTTGGCTGTAAGCTCCAACGGTTGAATTTTGACTCTCAAAATCTGTGGCCGCATTTGTTGAAGATCTTGCAGGATTTGGTGCATGGCATTAGCGAGAATTGCAAGTATTGCGCAGGCTGAGAAGTTGATTGGCACGTAATCTTTGAAGCTTTGGATGAGTGAATAAATGTTGTTTGCAACTTGTTTTGAAGGTTAAGAGCTCCCAAATTGTTGAGAGTGGATGAAGATTGAAAGCTGGAATTGGATGTCGACTGGAACTTGTTGTGGATTTGAGCTTGGATCTTCTTGAGATGTTGACTTCAATTGTCTTGATCTCATGTTGATTACATGGCAAATGAAATAATAAGGATTAGTGCCACATTAAATTTAGAATGACATTCCAATCAAAGTCAAATTTTAGACATAAATGCTGACTAAGTCTAGGTTCAATCATGGTTTAAAATATTCAGGCAAAATTTGACCAAGTCAAAATTAAGTCTAATATCATGCGAAAATGCTCCTGCATCAAGACGGCTTTCCTTAATGGAAAACTAAAAGAGGATGTGTATATGACACAACCTGAAGGTTTCACTAATCCAGCAGATCGTCATAAAATATGCAAGTTAAAAAGGTCCATTTATGGACTTAAACAAGCATCTAGAAGCTGGAATATTCGTTTTGATGAATCAATCTCTGAGTTTGGTTTCATCAAGAACGAAGATGACCCGTGTGTATATAAGAGGTTTAGTGGGAGCGTGATTACTTTTCTAGTCCTCTACGTCGATGATATATTAATCATTGGAAACGATATTCCTGAACTGCATGCTGTTAAAGCATGGTTAGGAAAATGTTTTCAGATGAAAGATCTAGGAGAAGCAGCCTATGTTTTAGGTGTGAAGATCTACAGGGATAGATCTAAGAGGCTTCTCGGGCTGTGCCAGAGTACTTACATCGAGAAAGTCCTGGAGAGATTCCATTTAGAGAATTCTAAAAGAGGATATCTTCCAGTCAGACATGGTCTGAATCTTTCGAAGAGTCAGTGTCCACAAACACAGACTGAGAAAGATGAAATGGACAATACGCCTTATGCTTCGGCTATTGGGTCCATAATGTATGCGATGTTGTGTACTCGCCCAGACGTCGCTTACGGGTTAAGCGTGACCAGTCGGTTCCAAAGTAATCCAGGTATGGCGCACTGGATTGCAGTCAAGAACATTTTAAAATATCTGCGGAGGACCAAAGATATGTTCTTGATATATGGTGGTCAGGAAGAACTCAGTATAGAGGGATATACTGACGCTTCGTTCCAGTCGGACCAGGATGATTTCCGATCGCAATCAGGCTATGTTTTTAGCTTGAATGGTGGAGCAGTGGTGTGGAAGAGTTTCAAACAGTCAACTGTTGCTGATTCCACAACAGAAGCCGAGTATGTTGTAGCCTCGGAAGCATCCAAGGAGGCAGTGTGGATTCGTAAGTTCGTGAGAGAACTTGGTGTTGTTCCTTCAAGTGCAGATCCTTTTGTTATCTTTTGTGATAACAATGGAGCAATCGCACAAGCAAAGGAACCACGGTCGCACCAGAAGTCCAAGCACATACAGAGACGGTTTCACTTGATCCGGGAGATCATTGATCGTGGCGAGATCAAAGTCTGCAAGGTTCATACAGATGACAATCTAGCTGACCCGCTTACCAAGCCTCTGGCGCAGCAGAAGCATGAGAAGCACTGTAATAATATGGGTTTGAGATTTCTCAACCATTAGATTAAGTGCAAGTGGGAGATTGTTGGGGTATGCCCTTAAGGCTAATGTTTGAGGCCTTGGGATTGTATCAGTATCATGTAATAAACTCTTGTGTTTATAAAGGCATGGTTATTATTCAGGTTGTTACCTTCTCTGCTGCAATTAGTGTACTTCTGAATAATGTCTCAAAGCTGTTCAGCTGGGCTGACATGCTATAAAGTCCTTAGTCGAGATATCTTGGTGAACATGAGACAGCCTTGATATGGTTAAGACTAATATGTATTCTAATCTTATAGGATGCTTCGAGCATGGAATAAGATGTAGACTCATGGGTACATTGGATGTACTGGACAGACCCTAGTAGGACATTCAATTGCTTGTCACAATGTGAATGATCCTTGATTGCAACAAGTGGCACATGTCCTCTGACTTGAGATCACTTGTGTTTCTAAATGATGATTGTCATTGTTTTGAGGTAGTTCAATATCATTTGAAACATAATGGTTATAGACTATCTTGGATAATGATCATGAGTCAGGTTAGGGCACTAGTGATAGATAGAGGATTGCCGTCTCCTTGTTGAAGGAGTGTGGTGTTCTATAGGGGCCCCCTAGATGAGATGATTGAGAAAGTGTATGGCCATACCCAGGTGACTATGTGCATCTGATCTAATCATGCTCATCATATTGGAGCTACAGGCTTGACACGCTTGTCCAATAAGAACATCCAGTGGCAAAGGAAACATGCGTGCCTTGTGAAGTGGATTCACACTTGTGCTGTGGTTTGGGTGTAGTCTTGGAAGACTCTTTCCTTTATATCGGGAGACAGTGATGTGTTGCTAGATACCCCTCACTGATCGTGATAACGTAAGTTATCGTTACCGACATTTAAAGGAAACCCTCAGGGTCGCACAATTTGATGATATGGCTTACTTGAGTCAGATCGTGTGGACTGAATTGTTTGGGTTCAGTTTAAAGGGATTTAATCTCTGATTGTAAGTGAGATCTGGTCTGATCATGTTTGATTGATTAGGGCTTGAGATCGGTAAGCTTCGATCGAGAGAGATGATGCTAGATCGGTAAGATCAGGAGCATCAGGAGATGAACGGTTAGATCTGGAACCTATTGGTTCAATGAGGTCTAGACCATGGCTTGGGCTGATTTGATTTGGTTTTTTGGACCAAAGTCAATTGGATCGATTGAGCATGAACCGGTTCACATGTGTGTGAACGCTTGGTTCAATGCTTAAGCGTTTTGGTCGGTTTTCAAAGCATTACTTCATGTCATTCCATTTTTGGAAAGTCATCAAGGCGACTTTGTAAAAATGCCTCAACGCTTCTCTTGGATGATGACCGCTTGCAATCTCGTGGAGAGGAGAGTGTGTTGACGACAAGAGGAGGAGTTCGGCCGAGAAAAGCTATCTCTATCCTCTCCTTCACGCGACAAGGTCCCATTGAAGCACTTTGCTAGCACAAAGGATTCAAAGGAGCAAGCCATCTTCACTTGTTGTGTGCGTCACCTTTGGAGAAGGAGCACTTGCGTCTTTGCTTCCAAGGCACCAACCAAACCGATGGCATTGGTATGATCTACTCTTGATCTTTTCAATCTATGATAGTTGATCATATGGCATGCAAAAGATCATCAAACCCTTGCTTCCGCTTGCAAAATTTTATTTGCGCCATGCTTAGGGTTTTCGCCCCCCTCTCGAAAGGGGTTTCATCACCTCTTCACTCCACGCCTAGTGCTTGCCTTCGGGAGGAAGATCATGTTGCCAATGTCGCTGCCCTCTTTGCTTGCGCCATCTCCAAGATGCGCCAAAGAGGTGATGAAGGGAGGAAGATGGCCACAAGGAGAGCAAACCTCTACCGCTTGTGCCAATCTTAAGTCTAGCCACTTTCCCTCTTGTTTGCACCACCATGAAGGCGCGCCCATGAGGTAAGTCTCCTTCTCATCCAATATAGGCAACAACCTAACAAGAAGTGCCTACAATGATGAGAAGAGATACCATCACTTCTCTTCTTCTCCTCTTTTCTCCACTTGCACCAACTTCATGGAAGTTGCGCCCATGATAAGAAATCAGCCTTCTTCATGCATCAATCCCTCCAAGGGATACATCATCGAAGAAGGAGGAAGGCTCCAAGCCTTCTTTTGCGCCCATGGAAGAAGAAGGTGTTGCCACCATGAAGGTGGCGCCACTTCTCTCTTAGAGGCGCCATGGAGAAGGAGATATCATCTCCTCTTGCGCCAATCCCTCCAAAGGATGCGCCATGGAGAAAGGAAGAAGCTCTAAGGTAGTCTCAAGCACCTAGAGGGGACGAAACTTGTCATCCATGGAGGTAGTGATGTGGGACCAAAGCAGGACCTTCGGAGGTCCACCCGGGTCCGAAAGAAGCCCTCTCGGTATGGCTATCCTAGCCATTAGATATGGCTTCCTTAGGACCCCCTTTTGTTGCTTATTTTGTCTTAGATTAGGGTGCATCATATGGTAGGTTAGATCCACCCTCCAATTACACCATGTAGTTACATGCCTAGGATCCGCCACTTATGTATAGTAGGTTAGTGCATGAAATTGATGTAATAGTATAGGTCAACTCCATTCTTGGAATGCAAGTCAAAATCAGGTCAAGACAACTCCAAGAGATGCCATGGGCCATCAGCCCAACTCATGAAGAAATCAGCCCACCCCAATGGATCAACACCACAAGCACCCCAAATTCCACCATCCTAGTTGGCTGCCATGTGGAGTTGCCTTCATCTCTAATCAAGTCAAGGAGCAGCCTGCTCAATGTCCCTACTTCAGCTCAACATACGCCAGCCTCAAAGTCAAGGAGCAGCTTGAAACAATGTCCACTTCAGTCCATCATGCGCCAGCCACCAAAGTCAAGGAGCAGCCTGCACTTTGCAACAACTTCAGTCCCTTCAAGTGCCAGCCGCCCATGCCAATCTGCAGCCTGCACAAAGTCAGCCATCAGCAGCCTTTTCAGTCCATCCTCATCTCAGCTTTTGAACTCACCAACCTGCTGAAGACTCCAAAGTTCAACCTCCAAGCAACCGCCCATGTGGAAGAAGAAACCAGCCCTTGAGTTGTCTACATCATGCTTGACTTGTGTGACTTGTTTTTGAGCTTAGGAAGGGAGATAACCGTTGGAGACTCCCCTATATGTTGTAACTTCTTGTAAAGTCATGAGGTTAGAGTTGAATGAATTTCAAATTTCAGAAGTGTGTCTTCTAATGGTGTGTGTCACCTAACCCTCCCCTTTCTTCCAACCTTTGCCGAGAGCCTCCTTTCCATCCCCTCTTGCTCTTCAACCTTCTTCCACCACTTGCGCTTGTCTTGAAGATGGGAGCTCACGCCACTTCCTCCCCTTAACCTTGACAAGCCTTCAGTCCAAGAGGAAGAACTGAACAGCCGAGACTCAAGATGGTGTCATGCCGAGATCAAGCCACCACCTAGTTAAGCTAAGTCTCTCTACTATCTTGGTTGTTGTTCCTTGTTGCTTGTTGGACAGCCCCTTTGCACCCACATTTGTTTTCTGCAGGTGGCGCAAGGCCATGGGATGATAAGCAAGCCGCCCATCTTTCTTCTCCCTCTAATCTAGATAGTCTATGTTATGTTAGCAAGGGAATTTGGAGGCTATCCTCCCCCTTGAATGTTCTTGTGTTAAGTGGCCTCTTAATATTATTTCAAATTCACCCACGCATGTGTGGGATGCTGCAATGCCATGTGTGTAAGCTCATAGGGCCCTACTTCGTGAGATTCAACCATTGGACCGGTGAAGAACGGGAAGGTCACCCTTTCTATTCTCAAAGGGTGCAAGGTGAGTTTCTCCCCTAGAGTAGCTTTATTGCCTATGTTAGAACCGCATGCTAGATCTAATTGAGGTTATAGAATCGCATGATAAGCTTTGTCAAATTTCATTTTATCTAGAAGTGCATGATAGGATAGTTTCGGTTTTCACTACTACTTACTAAAACAAGCTAGTTTCAAACTACGATAGCTCAAGGGGTTTACTAAGTTATACTTATTTAGCAAAACGTTTTCAAAGCGCGTTGTTTGAATGTTGCATGCTTGGTGACCCCATCATCTTGGTATCAGAGCCTAGGCTCTTAGAGTAGGATTTTATAAGACCAAAACTTTATTTTCCTACTACTAAGGCGATTTTGGACCTAGGTGCTTGAAAGAATTTGATTAACTATATTGTATCACCTTAGGGTCTATTTTCAAAACCTTACTCATTTCGAAAATGGCTACTAGATCCGGTGCCCCCTATGGTCTTAATCAAGCTATTGACCATGAGGTGAGTGCCCTTTCAATTGAGATGGCTTCCCTTAAAGAAACCCTAGCAACCCTTCAACACTCTATAGGTGTTATAGACAATAGGCTTAACACCCTAGAGTCTAACTCTAAGATGGATCCCCAAACTACTAGCCGACCTAATAGTGGATCCCACACAAGGGAACCAAATGTTCAAGGATCTCCTTCACACACCCCTAGAGTCAATCATGCTCAAACCGAATGGGAAGGGCCTCATGCCCCTCAACCCCCCTATCATAGACCTAGAGAGTATGATGTGCAACGTGCCATCAAGATCAATCCCCCTACTTTTGGCGGGTCTCTTAACCCCAAGGAATTCCTAGATTGGGCCACAAAGCTAGATCAATACTTTGAATATAGCCTTATGCACCATGAAAGTAAAGTTAGGTTCACCAAGTGCTTACTAGAAGGACCCGCTAGACTCTATTGGACCCATATCGAGAGAACCATAGAAAGGGATGGTAAGCCACCCGTTGAGTCTTGGGATGAAATGAAACTCCTACTTAGGCAAAAGTATGTCCCACCTGGTTTCATGCAAAAGCTTAAGGATGAACTTGGTAGTCTCACTCAAGGCTCCTCTACTGTAGAAGCCTATCAAACCAAGCTAGAAGAACTCCTCATTAGGTGTGAAGTCAAGGAAGACCAAGGTATGATCCTAAGTCGGTTCAAGAATGGACTTAGACCTGACATTAAGAGGGCCTTGACCTACTTCCAATTAGATACCCCGGAGATAGCCTATCAAAGAGCCATGGAAGTTGAACAAGAACTTAAGAATAGGAAGGAGACTCTCCCTCCCCGACCCATCTATAGGCCAGCTCCTATGCACTTGCCTTCTAGCTCAAACCCAAAGCCAAAAACTGCTCAAACTACTGACAACTCCATCCCCATTTGTTATAACTGTAGGCAGAAGGGACACTTTGCAAAAGAATGCCCTAAGAAGGTCATGGTTTTATCTGAGGAAAACATAGACCCTGAGCCCACCTTTGAGGAAGACCCTGATCAAGAGATTGAGGTCAATGACTATGACAGTAGTGATGATATCTTCAACACCTTAGGGGTAGTTAGGTGTACCCTTGTCAAACCTACCCCCACTGAGGACTGGCGCCGGACCAGTATCTTCCACACCTACACCAAATGCCATGGTCACATGTGCAAGGTGGTCATTGATGGTGGAAGCAGCCTCAATGCTGTCTCCCACATAGCTGCTACAAAACTGAACCTCAAAATGGAACCCCGACCTAGCCCTTACAATATTTCCTGGGTTAACCAAACCAGTGTCCCTGTGACCCATAGGTGCCTCGTACCTATCCAGTTTGGTACATATGAGGACAAGATTTGGTGTGACGTCCTTACTATGGATGTAGCCCAAATCCTCTTAGGACGCCCTTGGTTATATGACATGGATGTTGTCCACTACGGTCGGACCAATACCTATGTCTTTACCCATAAGGATCAAAAGATTAGGTTGAAACCCTCTCTTCCCAAAGAACTTAGAGCCACAACTAGTAAGGGTAAGATAGAGGAACCCAAGAAAGGCCAACCTACCATTCAACTTATAAGGCCTCAGACTTTCACTAAGGAAATTATAGCAGATCAACCCCTTTATACCTTAGTCATCAAAGAAGTCAACCCTGAAGTAGAAGAGAAGCCTTCCCCAGAAGTAGAATCCATACTCCAAGAATTTAGTGAGCTCACTCCAGAGGACCTCCCTGAAGGACTGCCACCTCTTAGGGATATACAACATGCCATAGACCTTGTCCCTGGATCCTCTCTTCCCAACCTACCCCACTATAGGATGAACCCTACCGAGCATGAGGAGCTCAAAAGACAAGTAGATGATTTATTGTGTAAGGGTTACATCAGGGAAAGCCTAAGTCCCTGCGCCGTCCCAGCCCTTCTTACCCCAAAGAAGGATGGCAGTTGGCGCATGTGTATAGATTGCAGAGCTATCAACAAGATTACTATCAAATATAGGTTTCCCATACCTAGACTTGATGACTTGCTAGATATGTTAGTAGGATCCAAATGGTTTTCCAAGCTTGACCTCAGGAGTGGATATCATCAGGTTAGGATTAGAGAAGGGGATGAATGGAAGACCGCCTTCAAAACCAAAGACGGCTTATATGAATGGTTAGTCATGCCTTTCGGGCTAACCAATGCCCCTTCCACATTTATGAGGCTTATGACCCAAGTGCTTAGACCCTACTTAGGGAAGTTCCTAGTTGTATACTTTGATGACATACTTATCTATAGTAAGTCACAAAAGGAGCACCTAGGGCACTTAAGGCAGACTCTAACCCTTCTTAGAGATGAAAAGCTGTATGTCAACCTGAAGAAATGTTCTTTTCTATCTCCCAAAGTTGTCTTTCTAGGGTTTATTGTTTCTGACCTAGGGCTTCAAGCTGATCCATCTAAAGTCCAAGCCATCTTAGACTGGCCAGAGCCCAAGACCCTTACTGAAGTTAGGAGTTTTCATGGCCTTGCTACCTTCTACCGTAGGTTCATACGGAATTTTAGCACCATAGTAGCTCCTATCACCAACTGCATGAAACAAGGGGACTTTACTTGGACTAAGTCTGCCAATAGGGCTTTCACTGAGCTAAAGAGTAGGATGACCTCCGCCCCTGTTTTAAGGTTGCCTGACTTTGGCAAAGTCTTTGAGGTTGATTGTGATGCTTCGGGCATTGGCATAGGTGGAACCCTCAGTCAAGAAGGTCACCCTATTGCCTTCTTCAGTGAAAAGCTGAATGAGGCCAAGCAGAAATACTCAACCTACGACAAAGAGTTCTATGCCGTGGTTCAATCTTTAAGGCATTGGCGGCACTACCTTCTCCACCATGAGTTTACCTTAAATAGTGATCACCAAGCCCTGTCTTACCTTAGTGCCCAAAGAAAACTCAATGCTAGACACGCCAAGTGGGTAGAGTATTTACAACAGTACACTTTTGTCTTAAAACACAAGTCTGGAGTTAACAACAAAGTTGCTGATGCTTTAAGTAGGGTAGTCTTCATTTTGCAAACTATGCATGCTGAACTTGTAGGATTTGAACATATGAAAACTGCTTACCTAGATTGCCCTGACTTTTCTGCTACTTATGCTGATATGACTAGAGATGTTATGAGTCACCCCTTGTACACCCTTCGGGATGGGTATCTCTTCCTTGGGCCAACACTCTGTGTGCCTAAGTCCTCAATCCGGGATTTCCTAGTTTGGGAACTCCATGGAGGAGGGTCTGCTGGGCACCATGGCCGAGAGAAGACCCGCGCCTTGGTCGAGGAACGATTCTTTTGGCCTCAACTCTACCGAGATGTGGCCAAGGTAGTTAGGCATTGTGGAACCTGTCAAGCCACTAAAGTCCAGAAGCATAATTTTGGACTGTACACCCCTCTGCCTATTCCCCAGGCACCGTGGCAGGACATTAGTATGGACTTTGTTCTAGGATTGCCTAGGACTGCTGCTAGGCATGACTCTATTTATGTTGTGGTAGACCGGTTCACAAAAATGGCTCATTTCATACCTTGCACTAAAACTACCGATGCCTCCCACATGGCTAGGATCTTCTTTAGAGACATTGTTAGGTTGCATGGTACCCCTCTCACTATAGTTTCGGATAGAGACACTAGATTTGTTAGTCATTTCTCGAGGACACTATGGGCTCTATTGGGCACAAAACTAAAGTTCTCGACGGCCTACCATCCCCAAACGGATGGGCAGACCGAAGTGGTCAACAGATCACTTGGGAGCATCCTTAGGAGTCTTGTAGGAGAGCACCCTAGTGATTGGGACAAGCTGTTACCTACAGCTGAGTTTTCCTACAATAGTGTTCCTAACAGGACTACTGGTCTATCTCCTTTCCAGGCAAACTTAGGATACCAGCCTAACAAGCCCATTGATCTATTTTCAGCCCCTAAACATTGCAAGACTTCTATTTCGGCCCGAGATTATGCTTTCCACATTTCGCAATTACATCATGAGCTATTCAGTAAGATTCAAGACTCTGTTAATCAATATCGTGACGATACTAATAAACATCGCCGAGAGAAGGTATTTTCTGTAGGGGATCAGGTTATGTTGCGGGTCCGCGAGGAACGCATCCAAGGACCAGGCCGCAAGTTGGACGCCAAGGGCATCGGGCCCTTCACTATTCTGAAAAAGGTCAACAATAACGCCTATCTCCTGGACCTACCGCCAGAACTGGGGATATCCTCCACCATCAATGTGGAGGATCTGACACTGTATCATCCGCCTCTCTCTATACAAGAACCAGACACTTGCCACGACTCAGAGATTGAGGCCATACTCGAGGACCAGACCCGACTCACCCCTGATGAGGTACAGCTTTATTACCGCATCAAATTTACTGATGGTGAGGAAGCCTGGCTCCCCGAGGCTGAGCTTGCTAGGTCCGCACCCGAGCTTCTCCAAGGGTACAAAGATAATTCTCCAGAGGAGAATTTCTCCCACCCCGGGAGAGCTGATGTGGGACCAAAGCAGGACCTTCGGAGGTCCACCCGGGTCCGAAAGAAGCCCTCTCGGTATGGCTATCCTAGCCATTAGATATGGCTTCCTTAGGACCCCCTTTTGTTGCTTATTTTGTCTTAGATTAGGGTGCATCATATGGTAGGTTAGATCCACCCTCCAATTACACCATGTAGTTACATGCCTAGGATCCGCCACTTATGTATAGTAGGTTAGTGCATGAAATTGATGTAATAGTATAGGTCAACTCCATTCTTGGAATGCAAGTCAAAATCAGGTCAAGACAACTCCAAGAGATGCCATGGGCCATCAGCCCAACTCATGAAGAAATCAGCCCACCCCAATGGATCAACACCACAAGCACCCCAAATTCCACCATCCTAGTTGGCTGCCATGTGGAGTTGCCTTCATCTCTAATCAAGTCAAGGAGCAGCCTGCTCAATGTCCCTACTTCAGCTCAACATACACCAGCCTCAAAGTCAAGGAGCAGCTTGAAACAATGTCCACTTCAGTCCATCATGCGCCAGCCACCAAAGTCAAGGAGCAGCCTGCACTTTGCAACAACTTCAGTCCCTTCAAGTGCCAGCCGCCCATGCCAATCTGCAGCCTGCACAAAGTCAGCCATCAGCAGCCTTTTCAGTCCATCCTCATCTCAGCTTTTGAACTCACCAACCTGCTGAAGACTCCAAAGTTCAACCTCCAAGCAACCGCCCATGTGGAAGAAGAAACCAGCCCTTGAGTTGTCTACATCATGCTTGACTTGTGTGACTTGTTTTTGAGCTTAGGAAGGGAGATAACCGTTGGAGACTCCCCTATATGTTGTAACTTCTTGTAAAGTCATGAGGTTAGAGTTGAATGAATTTCAAATTTCAGAAGTGTGTCTTCTAATGGTGTGTGTCACCTAACCCTCCCCTTTCTTCCAACCTTTGCCGAGAGCCTCCTTTCCATCCCCTCTTGCTCTTCAACCTTCTTCCACCACTTGCGCTTGTCTTGAAGATGGGAGCTCACGCCACTTCCTCCCCTTAACCTTGACAAGCCTTCAGTCCAAGAGGAAGAACTGAACAGCCGAGACTCAAGATGGTGTCATGCCGAGATCAAGCCACCACCTAGTTAAGCTAAGTCTCTCTACTATCTTGGTTGTTGTTCCTTGTTGCTTGTTGGACAGCCCCTTTGCACCCACATTTGTTTTCTGCAGGTGGCGCAAGGCCATGGGATGATAAGCAAGCCGCCCATCTTTCTTCTCCCTCTAATCTAGATAGTCTATGTTATGTTAGCAAGGGAATTTGGAGGCTATCCTCCCCCTTGAATGTTCTTGTGTTAAGTGGCCTCTTAATATTATTTCAAATTCACCCACGCATGTGTGGGATGCTGCAATGCCATGTGTGTAAGCTCATAGGGCCCTACTTCGTGAGATTCAACCATTGGACCGGTGAAGAACGGGAAGGTCACCCTTTCTATTCTCAAAGGGTGCAAGGTGAGTTTCTCCCCTAGAGTAGCTTTATTGCCTATGTTAGAACCGCATGCTAGATCTAATTGAGGTTATAGAATCGCATGATAAGCTTTGTCAAATTTCATTTTATCTAGAAGTGCATGATAGGATAGTTTCGGTTTTCACTACTACTTACTAAAACAAGCTAGTTTCAAACTACGATAGCTCAAGGGGTTTACTAAGTTATACTTATTTAGCAAAACGTTTTCAAAGCGCGTTGTTTGAATGTTGCATGCTTGGTGACCCCATCAGGTAGGCGACACCTCCTTGCATGTAGTCACCATGGAGAAGAGATTCAAGAGGAACGGCTAGGTTTTGATGAGTTATATAGATGATTTTGGCTAGGGCTTTATTAATTACGAAATTTTATAATTAATATGCACCTAGATCCATTATCTCTTAATGGATGCGGATCCACAACTTAAGTGATGAATATATCTAATATAAATATTCACTTAAGTTGTGTGTGGCCCCCATGACTTAAGTTGTGTATTAATTGAATATAAATATTCAATTTAACACTTAAGTCGCGGGCCCCCATGTTACGTTTAAATCAATCGCAAAAAGCCTCCGAACAAAACTGGAGCTTAAACCCAATATTTGACCACTCGATTGAACCTAGTCCATCGAGGTCAAACGTGGTCGCCCGAAGGTCAACCGGGGTCAACTGAAGTCAAAACGCAACATCATCCCAAAAGATCATCTCCAACTCATCAGATGCATCCACGATGCATCGGACTCCCAAACTGACTCGAATCAACCAAATGACTCGATCATAGGCAACTCGATCAATATGAGGTCTCGAGCGTCTAGGTGTGCGACCCTGTAGGTTCCTTAGACGTTGGCAGTGATAACCTCACATCATCACAAGCAATGAGTGGCACCTAGCAGTACATCATTGCTACCCAAGTCCTCGGAATGAAGTCATCATCGACATCCCCTAAAACTGCGACAAGATACATGTACACTCTAGTCCTTTTGCCAGACTGATCATCCAAGTCGGACAAGTGTGTCACACTTGTTAATTCGAACATCAATGGTCATGACTCTATTCAGGCTTAACCTGGGTGTGGCCACACACTTTCAGTCATGCACCATGTAGGGCCCATGGACATCAAACTTCCCCGCAGGGAAGGGGCAAATCCTCTATTGGCATATTGAATCTCTCATATGGCTCAAGATATACCCAATGACAACCGTTATGACTCCCCTGTTATGCGGAGTGTTAGGTTTTATCAAAGTACATCCATCACCATATAGAGATATCAATGCCCTCAAGTCTAGGACGTGTAAATCTCTATCACTGTGATATTTTGACCTGTGACCCCAAGTCAAATCCTCACAATGGGTCGATCCAGTATATCTTCCTTGATATACCCATATGCCTGCGTTAGCAACCCGTGCTCAACCAGTACATATACCAGTCTCAAGTGTATCATAGCTGTCCCTTATCCACTATGACACTTGACCGGGGATTATTCTTTGAGATCAGATAGAATCTATTTCCAGGGACATTGTATATGCAAATGTACATATATGACGTAGATATACAAAAGGCATAACAACGACCATGCCAAGATGTATATCACAAATAAATGTGACTCATATCGGACCAACCACAGGTCCTAGGGCATATACACCAACAATCTCCCACTTGCACTAGGATCCTGTTATTGTGTCACCACAATCAACATATCCTCAGTCAGACCTGCCACGCTCCTGCTACGCCAGAGCATCGGTCAGTGGGCCTATCGTGACTCTCTCGGTGTAAATATCTGCAGTCTCACAACACTTCTGTCTCCAAGATTAAGTGGAAGCGCTCGAGTATGTGTTTGGATCTTTAGGTGAAACCTTGGTTTTTCTGTCATGCGTTATTGCTCATTTGTTCTCACAAATAGAGACCAATAATGGTTTGACAACCATTTAAAGTTCAATGAAGAACTCCCATATCCAAACAGCTTCCTAGAAGCCATAACATACTCTGCCTTCAATTGGAGATGATGGTAGTCCGTCATGAAGCCTTTCACGGGTTCCTTTACTACCAGACATAAAACTGATGCTGCGTTCAAGGTCAGAATAGAACAAGCTATCAAATGTTACCCTATACACCAAGCTTTTCTTATCTCTACCAATCGAGAACCATTCCTATAGTTCTTTGTAGAACCAAGAATGTTTCCTCCTTATCCAGTGCCATGCACCTGGATTGGTGATGGAGGACCCAACACAGCTCTTAGAAGATCCACTAGGGCTCGGAGGAAGCCCATCAGGTATGGCTTCACTTAGAGTCCACTTTCCTTTTCAGTACTTTCCTTGTTTGCATTGCATGGCATGATAGGTTAGTTCCACCCCAAAGTCTATCATGTAGTTTACTTTTATGAATGTTGTTGGTAGGTTGTGCATTGTAATGTCATGGTAGGTTAGTGCATGTAGTTTGGATACATTAATATTCAGCTCAAGGGATACAAATCAGCTAGCTCACCACACGCCAAGAAGCTAGCTCCCATTTTGGAAGGTTCACTTCAAAGTAGTTCAAAGGGAGACTTCTAACTCAACTCAACATCAAGCTCCACTTCAATTATTCCCTTCCAATTGAAGAGAGGCCAGCCCATGGAATTATTTGCACCATCTACAACAACAATTCAAGCAAGGCTCATCTAGATCCACAATTCAAGGAGGCGCCCATCTAGATCCAGAAATCAAGGAGTTGCGCCATCAAGATCCACAATTAGGGGAAGACTTCTTTCCTTCTTCTCATTGCCGCCCAAGACAACAAGGAAGGTTTTCAAAATTCAAATTCTCCCTCATATGCGCCAACACCTCCAAGGAAGCCAGCCATTTCGAATTCAAGACTTACCATTTCAGCCATCCAAAGAAGGCAACAAGATCAGCCCACTTAATGCCTTGTCTCCATTTCGAATTTTCTCCAATTATGTAAGGGGCACAAGGGGCCAATGACCACCTTGCCCTCATATTATCCTCATCTCTAAGCTGCCTATAAATGTATCCCCATTGCATCATACGCATAGCATTGTTGAATAATATTGTTGAATAGTTTCCTAGCCAAACTATGGGTGCTTGTGTCTCCTAGGGTGCTTGTGTCGCCCACACCTCCTCTTCCCTCTTCTCTTCTCTTAAGAGCTGAGCATCTCCTCTTCACCTCTTCGCCCTTCCTTCATCAATCAAGGCTGAGGCTAGTTCCATCAAGACAAGAGCACAAACTCAAGATGGTGCAAGGATTAGGATACCCCTCTTGGATCTCTTCAAGGCGATTCGACAAGATGAGTATTCTTTCTTCTTGTGTTTTCTTCTATTAAGTTCTAAGAGCATCTTACTACACATCTTTGGGCCTTTGTAGGAATTGGCGCAAGGAAGCTTGGCGCATCCCACCCTCTTATTCTTCCCTTCTTAGATTGTCCTTTACTTTGTTAGCAAGAGAACTTGGAGGATTAGCCTCCCTCTTGACTTTAAGCATTGTTGAGTTTTAAATTGCTTTATAACTCACCCACGCCTGTGTGGGGTTGCTGAATGCCCTGTGTGTAACCTGCGCCTTCCATCAGAGTAGGACCGGTGAAGAACGGGAAGGACGGTCCTTCTATTCTCAAGGACCGCAAGGTGAGTCTTCTTTAAGTTATTGTCATTTCTTTCTTGCAAGTAGTTAATATTCGGTTTTCCTATTTAAAAATACAAAAACATTATTTTCCAACTTCGTTAGTTAAATCGGTTTTCTCTAGTTTATGATAATACCAAAAATATTTTTGAAACTGGTTGTTTGCATGCTTGTGATCTACCCCTACATCATCTTGGTATCAGAGCCTAGGCTCCTAGATTAGAATTTTTAAGCCTTCAAAACTTAATTTTCTAACTTCTAGGCGATTTTGGAACTAGGTTGTTTGAAACAAAAGGATTTTCATAATTGGCTATTATATCCTATCATACTAGTAGCGCTATTTTTTTCTATAAATCCTTTCAAAATCAACCATGCAAACCCGATCTAAGGCTCAAAGCACCCAACCCATGACCTTGGAAACCTTAGCTGAGATGATTGCAACTTTAACTCAAAGGATGGACAATGTAGACACAAACCTAAATCAACTCAACGATAAGGTGCAAGAAATAGAAGAGTCTAATAGGAGTAGATCTCCTAGCCTCCCACCTAGTGAACACCACTCTAGAGATCCTTTAGAACCTATGCAAAGGCATCAAACCCCAAGGAACACCCCTAGGAACAGTCCCCAAAACTTTGATTGGGAAGGACACCATGTCCAAAACCATCACAATCCTCGACCTAGGGATGACTACACACATGCTGTGAAGCTTAACCCGCCCACTTTTAATGGATCCCTTGATCCCAGAAAATACTTAGACTGGGCAATCAAACTCGAGCAATACTTCGAATGGAGTATGATGCCCGAGCACTCTAAGGTTAGGTTTACCAAATGCCTTCTTGAAGGTTCTGCTAGACTCTATTGGAGCAATGTAGAAAGAAACCTGCAGAGGTCTAGACAACCCCCCATTACAAGATGGGAAGAGATGAACACTAGACTGAGAGAAAAGTATGTTCATCTAAACTTTCAAAATAAGCTTCTCGACCAAACTAGTAGCCTTACCCAAGGAAACTCAACTGTAGAAGAGTACATGGTAGAGTTTGATGAACTTTTGTTGAGAAGAGAAATGGATGAAGGCCCAATGTTTACCCTGAGTAGGTTCAAAAATGGTCTTAAGCCAGAGATCAAGAGAGGACTTGCCTATTACCAAATAGACACCATAGAGGAAGCTTACCAAAGAGCCCTTGAGGTACAACACCAACTTAAGATTAGGAAGGAAACCATGACCTCAAAGTCAACCTATAGGCCCTCTCCTAGCAGTTCACACCCCAACTCTTCAACCCCTAAACCCAAGCCAATCCAAACTTCGGTTGTCTGCCATAACTGTAAACAACCAGGTCACCTTATAAGGAACTGTCCTAAAAAGGTAATGGTTATGACTGAGGAACATGTAGAACCAGAAGCTGAACCTGAAGAAACCTTAGATCAAGATCCTAACTGCTGTAATGTTGAGCTAAATGACTATGATAGTGAAGAGGATTTTTTCCTCAACACTCTGGGAGTAGTCAGGTGCACCCTGATCAACCCCACCCCTACTGAAGACTGGCGTAGAACCAGCATCTTCCACACTTACTCAAAATGCCATGGTCACATGTGCAAAGTAGTAATTGATGGAGGAAGCAGTTTGAATGCCGTCTCTTAGGTGGCAGTCACCAAACTCAATCTAAAGGCAGAACCTCACCCTAAGCTTTATAGCATTTCCTGGGTCAACCAGACTAGCGTTCCTGTCTCTCATAGGTGCCTTGTCCCACTCCAATTTGGTGCCTACCAAGGAGCAATATGGTGTGATATTGATGGAGGGCCTAACACAGCTCTTAGAAGATCCACTTGGGCTCGGAGGAAGCCCATCAGGTATGGCTTCACTTAGAGTCCACTTTCCTTTTCAGTACTTTCCTTATTTGCATTGCATGGCATGATAGGTTAGTTCCACCCCAAAGTCTATCATGTAGTTTACTTTTATAAATGTTGTTGGTAGGTTGTGCATTGTAATGTCATGGTAGGTTAGTGCATGTAGTTGGAAACATTAATATTCAGCTCAAGGGATACAAATCAGCTAGCTCACCACACTACAAGAAGCTAGCTCCCATTTTGGAAGGTTGACTTCAAAGTAGTTCAAAGAGAGACTTCCAACTCAACTCAACATCAAGCTCCACTTCAATCATTCCCTTCCAATTGAAGAGAGGCCACCTCATGGAATCATTTGCGCCATCTACAAGGCTCATCTAGATCCACCAATCAAGGAGGCGCCTATCTAGATCCACAATTAGAGGAGTTGTGCCATCAAGATCCACAATTAGGGGAAGGCTTCTTTCCTTCTCCTCATTGCCGCCCAAGACAACAAGGAAGGTTTTCAAATTTTGAACTCCCTCTCATATGCGCCAACACCTCCAAGGAAGATAGCTATTTTCAAATTCAAAGACTTACCAATTCAGCCATCCAAAGAAGGCAACAAGAATCAGCCCACTTAATGCCTTTCTCCATTTTCGAATTGTCTCCAATTATGTAGGGGCGCAAGGGGCCAATGACCACCTTGCCCTCACCTTATCCTCATCCCTAAGCTGCCTATAAATGTATCCCCATCGCATCATGTGGATAGCATTGTTGAAATATATTGTTGACTAGTTTCCTAGCCAAAGAAAGGGTGCTTGTGTCGCCTTGGGTGCTTGTGTCGCCCACCTCTTCTCCTTTGGGTGCTTGTGTCGCCCAAGTCTCCCCATCTTTCCCTTCTTCCTTCAAGTGCCGAGCCTCCCCTTCTCTTCTCCTCACCCTCCATTCATCAAAGCAAGGCCGAGAGTCTCCACCTTCAAGGCCATAGCATCGAAGAGGACAAGAGCTTGAGTTGGCGCAAAGAACATGGATGCATCCCTTGATCTCCTTCAAGCGATTCTCTAAGTTAAGTACTCCATCTTATTGTGTCTTCTCTTTATACATCTTAAGAACATCTTACTACACCTCTCTTGGATTTGTAGGACTTGGCACAAGGAAGGTTGGCGCATCCCACTCCCTTGATCTCCCCTCTTTAGATAGTCCCTTGTTTTGTTAGCAAGAGAACTTGGAGGATTAGCCTCCCTCTTGACTTTAAGCATTGTTAAATTTTAATTCTGCTTTATAACTCACCCACGCCTGTGTGGGGTTGCTGAATGCCCTGTGTGTAACCTGCACCTTCCATCAGAGTAGGACCGGTGAAGAACGGGAAGGACGGTCCTTCTATTCTCAAGGGCCGCACTGTGAGTCTCCTTTAAATTATTGTCATTTCTTTCCTGCAAGTAGTTAACTTTCGGTTTTCCCTATTTAAAAATACAAAAACACTATTTTCCAACCTCGTTAGTTAAATCGGTTTTTCTCTAGTTTATGATAATACCAAAAAAATTACTTTCGAAAATCGTTGTTTGCATGTTTGTGACTTACCCCTACATCAGATATCATCACAATGGATGTCGCCCAAATTCTCCTAGGTCGCCCTTGGATTTTTGACATGGATGTTGTCCACTACGGTAGGACCAACACTTATGTCTTCAATCACAATGGGCAGAAAATCAAGCTTAAGCTCTCCTTACCTAAGGAACTTAGAGCCTCCACTAGCAAAGGTAAGATAGAAGAACCCAAACAACCAAAGCCAACCATCCAACTTATCCAACCCCAAACCTTTGCTAAGGAATGCTTAGAAGACCAACCTCTCTATACCCTTATCATTAAAGAGGCCACACCTGAGACTGAAACCAAAACCCCTCCTGAGGTAGAAAGCATCCTGGAAGACTATAGTGAGCTTATCCCAGAAGACTTACCCAATGGCCTACCTCCACTTAGGGATATCCAACATGTTATAGACCTTGTGAAGGGTCCCCTTCAAGGGGGAGCGCATGCATATGAAACCCCTTTCAAGAGGGGGGCGAAAAACCCTTTAGGGTGGCGCATCAAAACTTTCAAGCGGAAGCTAGGGTTTTCATGGATCTTAGCAAGATAATATGATCAACGAGATGGAGTTTAGATCTTTACCAAAGCCATGAAGAAGATGGCGACTTGGAAGAGAAAGATCGAAAGGGATCTTCTCCCTAGTTGACGCACACAAGATGATGTGCTTGCTCCTTGGAGATCCTTGTGCTAGCAAGGTCCTTCAAGGGTTGTCGTATGCAAGGGATGAGATGATCCTTTGGCCGATAGCTCCTTGTCCAAAACCACCTTCTCGTCGATCACCCTCAAGCGAAAGATGCAAGGCGTTGAGACCAGCCTTCCACGTTACCACATGGAAGCGTTTTTCTTTCATTATCGAAAACCGCCTTCCAAAATAGGTAAGTCTCAATGGCTTAAGCGTTCACTCCAAGTGAACGTTCGAAACTTCCTTGCATTGAACCTCTCATTGAACCAAGCGATCACATAGTGAACCGGTTCAATTAGAGTTGGTTCAAAACGCAAATTGAGCCAAGCCACTTGGTCTAGACCATATCAAACCCTAAGGTTCCAGATCCAACCGTCCATCTCCTGATGCTCTTGATCTCACCGATCTAGCATCAACTCTCTCGATCGAAGCTTACCGATCTCAAGCCCTAATCAATCAAACATGATCAGACCAGATCTCACTTACAATCAGAGTTTATTTCCCTTTAAACTGAACCCAAAGAATTCAGTCCACACGATCTGACTTAAGTAAGCCATATCATCACATTGTGCGACCCTAAGGGTTTCCTTTAAATGTCGGTAACGATAACTTACGTTATCACGATCAGTGAGGGGTATCTAGCAACACATCACTGTCTTCCGATATAAAGGAAAGAGTCTTCCAAGACTACACCCAAAACACAGCTCAAGTGTGAATCAAACTCACGAGGCATACATGTTTCCTTTGCCACTGGATGTTCTTATTGGACAAGCATGTCAAGCCTGTAACTCCAATACGATGAGCATGATTAGATCAGATGATCATAGTCATCTGGGTATGGCCATACACTATCTCAATCATCTCATATAGGGGGGGCCCTTTAGAACATCACACTCCTTGAACAAGGAGACGGCAATCCTATATCTATCACTAGTGTCCTAACCTGACTCATGATCATTATCCAAGATAGTCTATAATCATTATCTTTCAAATGATATTGAACTACCTCAAAATAATGACATTCATCATTTAGAAACACAAGTGATCTCAAGTCAAAGGACATGTGCCACTTGATGCATACAAGGAATATTCACATTGTGACAACCAACTGAATATCCTAGTAGGGTCTGTCCAGTACATCCAATGTACCCATGAGTCTACATCTTATTCCATGCTCGAAGCATCCTATAAGATTAGAACACATATTAGTCTTAACCATATCAAGGCTGTCTCTTGTTCACCAAGATATCTCGACTAAGGACTTATAGCCTGTCAGCCTAGCTGAACAGCTTTGAGACATTATTCAGAAGTACTCTCATTACAGCAGACAAGATAACAACCTGAATAATAACCATGCCTTTTATAAACACAAGAGTTTATTACATGATACTTATACAATCCCAAGGCCTCAAACATTAGCCTTAAGGGCATACACCAACACCTTGTCCCTGGGTCCACTTTACCCAACCTTCCTCATTATAGGATGAACCCTACTGAGCACACTGAACTTAAAAGACAGGTAGATGATCTCTTAGCCAAGGGTTACATTAGGGAAAGCCTTAGCCCATGTGCCATTCCAGCCCTCTTGACCCCCAAGAAGGATGGAAGCTGGCGCATGTGTATAGATTGTCGTGCCATAAACAAGATAACTGTGAAGTATAGATTCCCTATTCCAAGGTTAGATGATATGTTAGACATGCTAGTTGGGTCTAGATGGTTCACCAAACTTGATCTTAGGAGTGGATACCATCAAGTTAGAGTTAGAGAAGGAGATGAATGGAAAACCGCTTTCAAAACAAAAGATGGTTTATATGAGCGGTTAGAGATGCCCTTTGGCTTAACTAACGCCCCTTCCACTTTTATGAGGCTTATGACACAGGTCCAGAAACCTTATATAGGTAGATTCCTAGTTGTTTACTTTGATGACATCTTAATTTTTAGCAAAACTAAGGAAGCTCACTTAGATCATCTCAGGAAAACCCCTGACCTACTTAGGAAAGAGAAGTTTTACATTAACTTGAAGAAATGTTCTTTTCTCTCCAGTAGTGTTGTCTTTCTAGGGTTCATAGTGTCTGAGCATGGCCTTCAAGCTGACCCATCTAAGGTCCAAGCTATCCTAGACTGGCCAGAACCCAAAACTCTCACTCAAGTTAGGAGCTTCCATGGCTTAGCTACCTTCTACCGAAGGTTTATTAGAAACTTCAGTACTATTGTTGCCCCTATTACTAGTTGCTTAAAACTAGGAGACTTTACTTGGACTAAATCTGCTAGCCGAGCCTTTAGTGAACTCAAAGTTAGGATGACCACAACCCCAGTCCTCAGACTCCCTAACTTCAGCAAAGTCTTTGAGGTTGACTGTGATGCCTCTGGGATTGGCATAGGAGGGACCCTCAGTCAAGAAGGTCACCCTGTTGCCTTTTTTAGTGAAAAACTCAATGAGGCAAAACAGAAGTATTCAACTTATGACAAGGAATTCTATGCTGTAGTTCAATCTCTTAGATATTGGAGGCATTACCTGATCCATAATGAGTTTATCCTTAATAGTGGCCATCAGGCTTTGTCATACCTTAGTGCTCAAAAGATGTTGAACTTTAGGCAAGCCAAGTGGGTAGAGTATATCCAGCAATACACCTTTGTCTTAAAACACAAATCAAGAAAGGAAAACAAAGTAGCTGATGCTTTAAGTAGGGTTACTTTACTTATGCAAAAATTACATGTTCAAGTTATTGGCTTTGAAAATATGAAAACTGCCTATATTGATTGTCCTGACTTTGCTTCTATAGATGCCGCGCTTAGTGTTGATCCCCTAAGTCATCCTTTGTACACCCTTAGGGATGGGTTCTTATTTCTTGGACCTATACTTTATGTCCCTAAGACCTCAATCCGAGAATTCCTCATTTGGGAATTGCACAGAGGAGGGTCTGTAGGTCACCATGGTCGGGATAAAACCCAAACCTTGGTTGAGGAGAGGTTTTTTTGGCCGAACCTTAACAGGGATGTTGCTAAGGTGGTTAGCCACTGTAGGACATGCCAAATAACTAAGACCCATAAGCATAGTGCTGGCCTCTACACCCCGCTACCCATTCCTCAAGCTCCATGGCAAGACCTAAGCATGGATTTTATACTAGGGCTGCCTAGAACATCTAGCAAGCATGATTCCATCTTCGTAGTAGTAGATAGATTCACTAAGATGGCCCATTTCATTCCTTGCTATAAAACCTCTGATGCCTCTCACATAGCTAAATTATTTTTTAAGGAGGTTGTTAGGCTACATGGTACCCCCCTTACCATAGTTTCTGATAGGGACACCTGATTTGTTAGTTATTTTTGGAAGACTTTGTGGACCTTACTAGGCACCAAACTGAAGTTCTCTACAGCCTATCATCCCCAAACGGATGGTCAGACTGAGGTGATCAACCGATCACTGGGGAACATCCTTAGGAGCCTTGTAGGTGAACACCCCGGCACTTTGGACAAACTTTGCCCACCGCCGAGTTCTCCTACAATAGTGTTGTAAATAGGACTATAGGTCTCTCCCCCTTTCATGCCAACTTAGGGTATCAGCCTAAGAAACCCATTGATCTGATTGCCTTACCCAAAAGTTTAAAACCTTCTTTATCAGCTCGTGATTATGCTTTCAATATTTCGCAATTCAACCATGAGATTCTTAGCAAAATTTTAGACTCTACTGTTTCATATTGCGAAGCTGCTAACAAGAAACGCCGAGAAAGGTTATTCAATATAGGTGATCAGGTGATTCTGCGAGTCCGTGAGGAGCGTATCCAAGGACACCGATGCAAGCTGGATGCAAAGGGTTTGGGACCCTTCACCATAGTGGGCAAGATCAACAACAACACATACGTGCTTGATCTGCCTCCAGAATTGGGGATCCCCACCACTGCTAACGTGGAGGATCTCACAGCTTACAAGGAGCCTCTCTCACTCAAAGAATCAGAGGCCCCCTTCGATCCAGAGATAGTGGATATCCTTGAGGACCAGACTTGACTCACCCCTGACGAGGTACAACTATTTTACCGTGTTAAGTTCTCTAATGGTGAGGAGGCATGGCTACCCGAGGCAGAGCTAGCCCTGGCTGCTCCAGATTTGCTCCAAGGATTCAAGGATAATTCTCCTGAAGAGAATTTTTCCAACCCAGGGAGAAATGATGGAGGGCCTAACACAGCTCTTAGAAGATCCACTAGGGCTCGAAGGAAGCCCATCAGGTATGGCTTCACTTAGAGTCCACTTTCCTTTTCAGTACTTTCCTTATTTGCATTGCATGGCATGATAGGTTAGTTCCACCCCAAAGTCTATCATGTAGTTTACATTTATGAATGTTGTTGGTAGGT
The DNA here is from genome assembly GCA_027563935.2 of Costus lasius. Classification (NCBI taxonomy): domain Eukaryota; kingdom Viridiplantae; phylum Streptophyta; class Magnoliopsida; order Zingiberales; family Costaceae; genus Costus; species Costus lasius. The sequence goes on from CM050448.1 coordinate 56,562,503, forward strand.
TGTGCATTGTAATGTCATGGTAGGTTAGTGCATGTAGTTTGGATACATTAATATTTAGCTCAAGGGATATAAATCAGCTAGCTCACCACACTCCAAGAAGCTAGCTCCCATTTTGGAAGGTTCACTTCAAAGTAGTTCAAAGGGAGACTTCTAACTCAACTCAACATCAAGCTCCACTTCAATTATTCCCTTCCAATTGAAGAGAGGCCAGCCCATGGAATTATTTGCGCTATCTACGACAACAATTCAAGCAAGGCTCATCTAGATCCACAATTCAAGGAGGCGCCCATCTAGATCCACAAATCAAGGAGTTGCACCATCAAGATCCACAATTAGGGGAAGACTTCTTTCCTTCTTCTCATTGCTGCCCAAGACAACAAGGAAGGTTTTCAAAATTCAAATTCTCCCTCATATGCGCCAACACCTCCAAGGAAACCAGCCATTTCGAATTCAAGACTTACCATTTCAGCTATCCAAAGAAGGCAACAAGATCAGCCCACTTAATGCCTTGTCTCCATTTCGAATTTTCTCCAATTATGTAAGGGGCGCAAGGGGCCAATGACCACTTTGCCCTCATCTTATCCTCATCTCTAAGCTGCCTATAAATGTATCCCCATTGCATCATACGCATAGCATTGTTGAATAATATTGTTGAATAGTTTCCTAGCCAAACTATGGGTGCTTGTGTCGCCCACACCTCCTCTTCCCTCTTCTCTTCTCTTAAGAGCCGAGCATCTCCTCTTCACCTCTTCACCCTTCCTTCATCAATCAAGGCCGAGGCTATGAAAGGTCCCCAGATAAGGGGGGGCGAAACCCAAGTGAGGCGCATATTAAGGGAGAACGCAGCGGAGAGGGTTTCTTAGGATCTTTCATGTTATATGATTAACAAAACCGATTGCATAAATGAGATAGAACCATACCATAGCCATTTCTAGATGGCGCCTTGGAAGCAGAGAGTGATGCCGCTCTCCTCCTGAAGATGCGCACACAAGATGAAAGATGTGCCTACTCCTTGATGCTCCTTGTGCAAGCAAGGCGTCAAGGTGTTCTTCTCGAATGGAAGGGAAGGAGATCTTCTTTGCTTGGCGATTTTCTTCCTCCTTCTTTTCGTCAACCTCTCTCTTTCTCGAATGCAAAAACCCCGAGAGATGGATGCTCTAGAGCGAGAGATGAGCGTCAAACGACAAGAGAGAAAGGCGTGAATCGTGAGTCGTGGTCACGTAGGGAAGTGCTATCTAAAAATAGCATACCACTTCACCACTTGCGGTCATGGGTTTACCCCAATCGCAACTCACTTCACCCTTGAACCATGCGCTCATCCATGAGCCAGTTCATGTTGGTTCGGTCCAAAAACCAAATAAGCCAAGCGACAAGGCTTAGATCAAATTAAACCCTAAGGCTCCAGATCTAACCGTCGATCTCTTTGATGCTCCTGATCTGACCAATCTAGCATCCATTCTCTCGATCAAAGCTTACCGATCTAATGCCCTAATCAATCAAACATGATCAGACCAGATCTCACTTACGATCAGAGATTAAATCCCTTTAAACTGAACCCAAACAATTCAGTCCACACGATCTAACTTAAGTAAGCCATATCATCAAATTGTGCGACCCTGAGGGTTTCTTTAAATGTCGGTAACGATAATTCTCATTATCACGATCAGTGAGGGGTATCTAGCAACACATCACTGTCTCCCGATATAAAGAAAAGAGTCTTCCAAGACTACACCCAAAATACAGCACAAGTGTGAATCAACTCACAAAGCATACATATTTCCTTTGCCACTGGATGTTCTTATTGGACAAGCCTGTCAAGCTTGTAACTCCAATATGATGAGCATGATTAGAACAGATGAACACTGTCACCTGGGTATGGCATACACTCTCTCAATCATCTCATCCAGGGGGCCCCTTTAGAACATCACACTCCTTAAACAAGGAGACGGCAATCCTATGTCTATCACTAGTGCCCTAACCTGATTCAAGCTCACCATCCAAGATAGTCTATAACCATTATGTTTCAAATGATATTGAACTACCTCAAAATGATGACAATCATCATTCAGAAAACACAAGCGATCTCAAGTCAGAGGAAATGTGCCACTTGTCATATTCAAGGAATATTCACATTGTGACAAACAATTGAACATCCTAGTAGGGTCTGTCCAGTACATCCAATGTACCCATGAGTCTACATCTTATTCCATGCTCGAAGCATCCTATAAGATTAGAACACATATTAGTCTCAACCATATCAAGGCTGTCTCATGTTCACCAAGATATCTCGACTAAGGACTTATAGCATGTTAGCCTAGCTGAACAGCTTTGAGACATTATTCAGAAGAACATATATTGCAGCAGACAATGTAAACAACTGAATAATAACCATGCCTTTATAAACATAACAGTTTATTACATGATACTGATACATTCCCATGGCCTCAAACATTAGCCTTAAGGGCATACCCCAACAATCTCCCACTTGCACTTAATCTAATGGTTGAGAAATCTCAAACCCATGTTATTACAGTGCTTCTCATGCTTCTGCTGCGCCAGAGGCTTGGTAAGCGGGTCTGCCAGATTGTCATCTGTATGAACCTTGCAGATTTTGATCTCGCCACGATCTATGATCTCCCTGATCAAATGAAACCGTCTCTGTATGTGCTTGGACTTCTGGTGCGACCGTGGTTCCTTTGCTTGTGCGATTGCTCCAGTGTTATCACAGAAGATAACCAAAGGATCTGCACTCGAAGGAACAACACCAAGTTCTCTCACGAACTTACGAATCCACACTGCCTCCTTGGATGCTTCCGAGGCTGCAACATACTCGGCTTCTGTTGTGGAATCAGCAACAGTTGACTGTTTGAAACTCTTCCACACCACTGCTCCTCCATTCAAGCTAAAAACATAGCCTGATTGCGATCGGAAATCATCCTGGTCAGACTGGAACGAAGCGTCAGTATATCCCTCTATACTGAGTTCTTCCTGACCACCATATATCAAGAACATATCTTTGGTCCTCCGCAGATATTTTAGGATGTTCTTGACTGCAATCCAGTGCGCCAAACCTGGATTACTTTGAAAACGACTGGTCACGCTTAACCCGTAAGCGACGTCTGGGCGAGTACACAACATCGCATACATAATGGAACCAATAGCCGAAGCATAAGGCGTATTGTCCATTTCATCTTTCTCAGTCTGTGTTTGTGGACACTGACTCTTTGAAAGATTCGGACCATGTCTGACTGGAAGATATCCTCGTTTAGAATTCTCTAAATGAAATCTCTCCAGGACTTTATCGATGTAAGTACTCTGGCACAGCCCGAGAAGCCTCTTAGATCTATCCCTGTAGATCTTCACACCTAACACATAGGCAGCTTCTCCTAGATCTTTCATCTGGAAACATTTCCTTAGCCATGCCTTCACAGCATGCATTTCAGGAATGTCATTTCCAATGATCAAGATGTCATCGACGTAGAGGACTAGGAAAGTAATCACGCTCCCACTAAACCTCTTATATACACACGGGTCATCCTCGTTCTTGATGAAACCAAATTCGGTGACTGATTCATCAAAACGAATATTCCAGCTTCTTGATGCTTGCTTAAGTCCATAAATGGACTTCTTTAACTTGCATATCTTATGACGATCTGCTGGATTAGTGAAACCTTCTGGTTGTGTCATGTACACATCCTCATCCAGATTTCCATTCAGGAAAGCTATTTTCACATCCATCTGCCAGATCTCATAATCATAATATGCAGCTATCGCGAAAAGGATCCGAATAGACTTAAACATGGCTACAGGTGAGAAAGTTTCATCATAATCTATCCCGTAGATTTGTTTGAAACCTTTCGCAACAAGCCTGCCTTTATAGGTAACTACGTTACCATCCATGTCAATCTTCTTCTTGAAGATCCATTTACAGCCTATAGGGATAACTCCCGAAGGCGGATCAACCAAATCCCAAACTTGGTTATCTGACATGGAGTCCATCTCAGCGCGCATAGCTTCAAGCCATCTCGCTGACTCCGGTCCACTGACCGCATCCGCATAAGTGAGGGGTTCATCATTATCAATGATGTAGACTCCGTCATAGCGCTCAGGCTGTCGACGGATCCTTCCCGATCTTCGCGGTTCCCGTGATATTTGAGCCTCAGGTTGTTCAATAACCTGTTCTACCGGCTCAGGCTCATCCAACTGTGCTTGGTCACTTTGTCCTTCCTCTGGATTCTCATCCAGCTTTATTTCTCTCCCACTAGCCTCTTGCAGAAGAAACTCCTTCTCAAGAAATATGGCCGTCCGAGCAACAAAAACCTTGTTCTCATTGGGATCGTAGAAATAATAACCCTTAGTTTCCTTAGGGTAACCGACAAAGATACATTTGTCAGATCTGCTCTCTAGTTTCCCAGAGGCGAGCTTTTTGACATAAGCCTCGCAGCCCCAGATCCTGATAAATGTCAAGCTCGGCTGTTTTCCATACCATAACTCATATGGAGTCTTAGAAACTGCCTTGGATGGCACTCGGTTTAGTACCTTTGCAGCTGTTTCCAGCGCAAAACCCCAAAAGGAGTAAGGTAGATTAGCCTGACTCATCATAGAACGAACCATATCAAGTAACGTTCTATTTCTCCTCTCGGACACACCATTCCATTGCGGTGTTCCTGGCGGAGTGAGCTGTGAGATGATCCCACACTCCTTCAGATAGTCAGTAAACGCATGACTTAGGTATTCTCCACCTCGATCTGAGCGAAGTGCCTTGATATTTCGGCCTAACTGATTTTGTACTTCATTCTTGAACTCTTTGAACTTGTCAAAAGATTCACTCTTATGTCTCATTAAAAAGACATAGCCATACCTACTGAAATCATCAGTAAAGGTAATGAAGTACTGATAGCCACCTCTGGCATGTTTACTAAATGGCCCACACACATCACTGTGTATTAGGTCAAGTAAACCTGAAGCCCTTTGACCTTTATGAGGAAAAGGTGACTTCGTCATTTTACCCATTAAACAAGCCTTGCATGTATCAATCTCCTTATAGGAGAATGATCCCAGCAGTCCATTATCATGCAACCGCTTAATGTGTTTCTCGTTTATATGGCCTAAACGACTATGCCATAGCAAGGTGCTGTCATCAGCATACTTGGCTTTCTTAATATCGATTTGCTGTATCGAACATTCCATGTCCAACATGAATAACCCATTGCTAATTGAACCAGTTGCATAAACAATATTATCTAAAGACAAAATACACTTTGAAATATTGCATTCAAAGGAAAATCCCTTCCTGACAAGAGCAGGAATGGAGATAATATTTTTAGTAATACTGGGAACAAAATAACAACTGTTTAGTTCCAATACAAGTCCAGATGGTAAGGAAATGAAATAGTCTCCTACAGCAACAGCAGCAACCCGTGCCCCGTTTCCAACTCGTAGGTCCACTTCATGCTGTCCCACCTGCCTTCTTCTCTTGAGTTCCTGTACATTTGAACAAATGTGAACTCCACATGCAGTGTCCAACACCCATGATATAGAAGAAGAAAACATGACCTCAGTCACGAATATACCTGAGCCAGAAGCGAAGCTTCCCCTCTTATCTCCTTGGAGCGCTTTACAGTCCTTTTTCCAGTGACCCAGCTGGCCATAGTGGAAACACCTGTATTCCTTGGACCGCTTGACCTTTTGCTTCAAAGCCTTGCTGTAGCTCTTGACAGGGGTCTTGCCCTTCTTCCCCTTCTTCTTGTTCCTTGAAGGAACCATTAAGACAGAGGTCGAAGGCTTTCCCTTCAGAGTCTCCTCAGTAGTGAGGAGCATATTCAGCAGCTCTGCCGGAGTACAATCGATTTTGTTCATATTAAAATTAATAATGAACGCGTCGAATGAAGGCGGGAGAGACTGCAGAATAATATCCACAGCAAGCTCCTGGTTGATGGTGTGCCCCAGTTTCTCCAGAGCTTCCTTGTGCCCAATCATCTTGAGCACGTGAGCTCCCACTGGGCTCCCTTCAGCCAGTTTGCTCTGAAAGAAGAGCTTCGTCAAATTGTAGCGCTCTGTCCTCGCCTGTGCAGCATACAGCATCTTGAGGTTCGCTATAATCTCTATAGCCGACATATCCTCATGCTGACGCTGCAGCGGTGGCGTCATAGACGCTAGCATCAGGCAAGCGACATCAATGCTATCATTGACGTGCTTTTCATAGGCTTCCCGAACCGCCCTTGCGGCGTTCGGAGCGGGCTGCGGCGGTATCGCCGTCTCGAGGACATACAGTTTCCTCTCTGCCTTAAGAACGATCTTAAGGTGTCCAAACCAGTCAGAGAAGTTCGGCCCAGCAAACTTCTCCCTTTCCAGTAGGGATCGCACATTGAAGTTCATGGTGTTCGTTGCTGCAGGTATCTACAACAATGCAAGAACAGCAAGGTCAGTATCAATGTTTAAGAATCAATCAGGACTTAAGAAAGATTCTTTTTCTCACTATTTTATCTGGCTGAAAAAATCCAGCAAAACAGCCCGAAAGAGTAGTACTCTTTTAGTGAGATGGGATCCGGATTTCATACTTGGTCTCCGCGTCCCGCTCAGGCGAGATAAGATGCACAGAGAGTACAAGCACTAATCTCCGGTAGGCATTCCCTGCCGATCGCCAACCCATGCGATTCCCCTTCATCTGGGCAATCCAGCAGACTGTGCCAACTGAGTTGGTACAACACAGTCTCTGACCCCACAGATGGCTGCCTCCATGTGCTACCATATGCGCCACATATGTAGCCTACATGGTCAAGCTGACCCAACCTACTCCCTGGACCACCATGTGCTATGCTGAGCAACGAGAAGGGATAAATCCCTACTCTGTAACACACAGGTGTAATCCCACACCCTCTGAAGATAGATGGACGTGCCCACTGAGTGGGTACAACACGGCTCCAACGATAATCAGAACAGTGAGGTTTCGCGTCAGAAGGCTTTATGAGCTTGATATTAAGCGTTGGATTTTCACGGTCTTTTATCTTCTTCACTATCATGCAATTCCTATGGTGATAGCAGAAGATAAACTTAATCATGCAATTCTAATATTTAAACAATAAATAAAAGAAAGCATGAATCTTATGTGGTAAAAGCCCATAGCCCTAGTGAGACCTTAACCTAACTTAAGTCTTCACTTGCTCTTCATGGGTCTTTTGCTGCTCATCTGGCCCAAGCCAGGGCCCAAGCGCCAATTGCAGCTTTGGTGCGCCCACCAGGGAAATGCGCCAGGTCCTAGGGTCGAACCCTAGACCTCCCACCTGGTCCAGCCACAGCTGCATGCGCCTCTGCCAAGTGTGCTCTGTGCTCTTGTCTAATTAAATTACAAATTTAACTATCTAGACAAGATTGACACGCAGGTCAATAACATTTTATAAATTAAAGCAATGTGATGCGCAGATCACAATAATTAATTTACACTTTTAAATCCCAGGCACGCAGGCCCCAGCACAGCACACAATTAATATGGGCAGCCCACATAAGACTAAATAAACAAACATATGCATCCAATCAGCAATCATGTGATCCATAAAAATTAAAATTTTTGAAAAACCCCATGGGATCAATTTTAATTTCCTTATTTGCCCTTCAACCTTACAACGGTCTATTACCAGGGATCCACTCATCCAACCTAGTCAGATCCACTGCCCTAGCATGCACCAAGTCCTAACTGACTTGAGTCGACCATAAGGTCAACCATGCATGCGCCAGGGCTGAACAACCACAATGAGGTCTGGCAAGCGGGTGTGACCCCGGGCCTAACTCATGTGTGTTCATCTGTTGTCTCAATCAGACATCGCTACACACCTGTCTGCAGTCGACCTATAGCCACCATAGGCTTGCGCCAAGGTGCTATCTGGTCGACCCATTCAGGCTGTCAGATAGTCTGATCAGACTGTTTGGATCTAAGCTAGGGGGTGACTTCAACCCTAATAACCCGTCTAAGGGTTTATAGCAGGGCCTCAGATCTATAGTGAGTCGCGCATGTTATCATCGTTTTGTAAAAACAACAACAAAAATAATGCGCCATCTTACATGCGCCAAGATGAAAAATACAAGTATCGTTCATGACAACTAAACATGTATATGCGCATGTAATAAAGATCTGCAACATGAATCACAAAAATGGCTCATGCAATCATAAAACATGTGTTAACCTATGGCTCTGATACCAATTGAAAGGTCCCCAGATAAGGGGGGGCGAAACCCAAGTGAGGCGCATATTAAGGGAGAACGCAGCGGAGAGGGTTTCTTAGGATCTTTCATGTTATATGATTAACAAAACCGATTGCATAGATGAGATAGAACCATACCATAGCCATTTCTAGATGGCGCCTTGGAAGCAGAGAGTGATGCCGCTCTCCTCCTGAAGATGCGCACACAAGATGAAAGATGTGCCTACTCCTTGATGCTCCTTGTGCTAGCAAGGCGTCAAGGTGTTCTTCTCGAATGGAAGGGAAGGAGATCTTCTTTGCTTGGCGATTTTCTTCCTCCTTCTTTTCGTCAACCTCTCTCTTTCTCGAATGCAAAAACCCCGAGAGATGGATGCTCTAGAGCGAGAGATGAGCGTCAAACGACAAGAGAGAAAGGCGTGAATCGTGAGTCGTGGTCACGTAGGGAAGTGCTATCTAAAAATAGCATACCACTTCACCACTTGCGGTCATGGGTTTACCCCAATCGCAACTCACTTCACCCTTGAACCATGCGCTCATCCATGAGCCGGTTCATGTTGGTTCGGTCCAAAAACCAAATAAGCCAAGCGACAAGGCTTAGATCAAATTAAACCCTAAGGCTCCAGATCTAACCGTCGATCTCTTTGATGCTCCTGATCTGACCAATCTAGCATCCATTCTCTCGATCAAAGCTTACCGATCTAATGCCCTAATCAATCAAACATGATCAGACCAGATCTCACTTACGATCAGAGATTAAATCCCTTTAAACTGAACCCAAACAATTCAGTCCACACGATCTAACTTAAGTAAGCCATATCATCAAATTGTGCGACCCTGAGGGTTTTCTTTAAATGTCGGTAACGATAATTCTCATTATCACGATCAGTGAGGGGTATCTAGCAACACATCACTGTCTCCCGATATAAAGAAAAGAGTCTTCCAAGACTACACCCAAAATACAGCACAAGTGTGAATCAACTCACAAAGCATACATATTTCCTTTGCCACTGGATGTTCTTATTGGACAAGCCTGTCAAGCTTGTAACTCCAATATGATGAGCATGATTAGAACAGATGAACACTGTCACCTGGGTATGGCCATACACTCTCTCAATCATCTCATCCAGGGGGCCCCTTTAGAACATCACACTCCTTAAACAAGGAGACGGCAATCCTATGTCTATCACTAGTGCCCTAACCTGATTCAAGCTCACCATCCAAGATAGTCTATAACCATTATGTTTCAAATGATATTGAACTACCTCAAAATGATGACAATCATCATTCAGAAAACACAAGCGATCTCAAGTCAGAGGAAATGTGCCACTTGTCATATTCAAGGAATATTCACATTGTGACAAACAATTGAACATCCTAGTAGGGTCTGTCCAGTACATCCAATGTACCCATGAGTCTACATCTTATTCCATGCTCGAAGCATCCTATAAGATTAGAACACATATTAGTCTCAACCATATCAAGGCTGTCTCATGTTCACCAAGATATCTCGACTAAGGACTTATAGCATGTTAGCCTAGCTGAACAGCTTTGAGACATTATTCAGAAGAACATATATTGCAGCAGACAATGTAAACAACTGAATAATAACCATGCCTTTATAAACATAACAGTTTATTACATGATACTGATACATTCCCATGGCCTCAAACATTAGCCTTAAGGGCATACCCCAACAGGCTAGTTCCATCAAGACAAGAGCACAAACTCAAGATGGCGCAAGGATTAGGATACCCCTCCTGGATCTCTTCAAGGCGATTCTACAAGATGAGTATTCTTTCTTCTTGTGTTTTCTTCTATTAAGTTCTAAGAGCATCTTACTACACATCTTTGGGCCTTTGTAGGAATTGGCGCAAGGAAGCTTGGCGCATCCCACCCTCTTATTCTTCCCTTCTTAGATTGTCCTTTACTTTGTTAGCAAGAGAACTTGGAGGATTAGCCTCCCTCTTGACTTTAAGCATTGTTGAGTTTTAATTTGCTTTATAACTCACCCACGCCTGTGTGGGGTTGCTGAATGCCCTGTGTGTAACCTGCACCTTCCATCAGAGTAGGACCGGTGAAGAACGGGAAGGACGGTCCTTCTATTCTCAAGGACCGCAAGGTGAGTCTTCTTTAAGTTATTGTCATTTCTTTCTTACAAATAGTTAATATTCGGTTTTCCTATTTAAAAATACAAAAACATTATTTTCCAACTTCGTTAGTTAAATCGGTTTTCTCTAGTTTATGATAATACCAAAAATATTTTTGAAACTCGTTGTTTGCATGCTTGTGATCTACCCCTACATCATCTCAATAGTTAGAGGGACTTGGTTTGTGAAGGCGAAGTTGAGGGTTCGAATCCTGCTGCAGATGAAATTTGCACAACCCAGGCATGGGGTATAACTGTGCCAGGATTCGACACCCTGGACCTTGCGGGTTAGGTCTCTGGGATGCCTAACCTCGAGGGGATCGGTGGAGCTCCGTCGGTCCTTAGTGTTGTAGGGGAGGGGGGCGAACATGTCAGACGCGCCGAATGAGTCTGGCATGGGTCGCTTATGTCCAGACGGCCCTTGTGAGGCAGACATACATGTCCGGACGGCCCTTGTGTGGCAGACATGGCTCTCTCCTACATCAATTGGACCTAGTATCAATTGGTTATGCTCTTGGCACTAACCACATCTGGTCTATAACAAACCAACATCGATGTATGTTGTCTAACTTAGGACTTGTAGTTTCTTGGATCTATCCAAAAACTCTCACACCTACCCTATAGGTGATGTCCACTAAGTTAGTCATCACGAGACACTTCCCAATCATCTCTTCACCAAGTGAAGGATCAGGATGTCGTCTCTGATGATCTGTATGTACATAACATACAAGACCAGAGATGTCATTAAGCTCCCACTGCACTCAGGCACCATAGAATGAAGATTCTCTGTATTGAGTTTAGGAGTTACCCAGAAATCAAAGTCAGACGAATCGATTCAACTTGTATAGCCTGTGTGTTCTGAGCCTCAGGTTACCCATAACCTGTAAAACTAGCTCAGAGTCCATCTTTGACCAAATGTTTCAAAAAGTTGACCTTGGATCATATCCAAGTCAAAGTTTCTCCCACTAGCCTTTTCAAGAGAAAATCTTTTCCAAGAAAATCAGCACCTTAAGCAGCAACCAAGTTGCTCTCTTGTGGGATTATGGAAACAGTATCCCCAAAGGATACCCCATACACACATATGTCCGATATGGAACATCTTTCAGTGTTTAGGAAAAACTATTCATTTGCACAACCTTTACAAGGAGTTATATGACTTCTCTTACATCGAATTATGCCAACCATAACTCGATTCCTCCAATTAGACACTCAGCCTCAAGGAAGAGTTCTATAAGGAGTGAGCTATGAGGAAATCTCATACTCTTAGGGACAGTCATAAACTGTCACTCAAGTGCTTTCTCACAAATTAGAAAGCTTTATGGATCCATCAAGCTGGTCTCCTTACTTAAAGGATTAGTACCCCATCTTTGGATTACTTATTAGTCCTATCCACACACACTAATGAGGGCTAACAAGTTTCTAGATCTTCCACTTGTAACAAGTGAATAACATCAATGTTGCTGTCCTTAGTAAACAAGCCTCGTGAGAGTCAAGCTCTCCAGAGATGTTGATCCGACTCATTCTCCTGGAAAGAGATTGAATCCATGAGTCCATTTGCATGGAGTCAATGGATGAGGTTCTTGTCTTACAAGGCCCAAACAACATTGCCAAAGATAGGTACAGAACCACTTAATCTTTATCCATAAGGGAGGATTCATTGTCCTTGCTAGGAGGCACACATGAATCGATTCAATTCTTATTCCCACATTTATTGAACCCTTGGTTGCCCACAACCTAGATATATGGTTCAGATTCCATCTTTGATCCTTTTGTGCTAAGTGGTTGACCTTGGACTAAACCCAAGTCACAACTTCCTCCCACTAGCCTTTTTCAAGGAAAGACATTTCCAAGAAAAACAACACTATGAGCAACAATTACTTGTTCTCTTGTGGGTCTATGGAAATTTGTATCCCTAAGTGAACTTAGGATACACCACTTACACTTTATCAGATCTTGGTTCTATGGTAATAGAACCTTAGATATATGACCCAAAGTCTCATATCTCTAGATCCAAATACTGAGTCATGTCATCTCCTAACTTGGAGATACATTTAAGATGGAATTAAGCTCATTGTGGAATAAGCTTTTAGCATCACCTACAGAGTCTTGACCCTAGAGAGAGTGAGATCTCCTACCGTTATGGCAGCACCGTATACTCCAACTGGTAGGTCAGTCTCTCTATGTCAGCATTGCCCTATTTCTATTGAGCACCAAAAATACTTTAGCAAGTGTTGGTCTCATTATGCAGTATGATATACCCATGTGTTAGAAATAGACAATTTGACTTTAGGCAACACAATTACTTGAGCCGGAAGACGAAGGGCTACTTCTCTTCTCCTCGTTTTGAGGTCGTTAGTAATCAATCTTGAGCATCTTATCTCCTATACCTATTTCATCTTTAATGCGTCAGTCAAGCACTCAGGCCTACCTTTGCATTATAGGACTGCTTTAGAGGTTACAGCTTTCTATTCTATCTTGTCCCTGGAAGGCGACATGCTATCAATAGACAAGCTACCCCTTAAGCATCCTTATCAGCCAAAGGGCTGTAGATGAAGGAACCCCTAATAAGGGGGGGGGGAAACCCTATACATGCGCATCTAGCATGCAATGCGGAAAAAGGGCTTCTAAAGATCGCATATGAACTATATAATCAACTTAAACCAACTTAAGATCATGATATGATCTTACCATTGCCATGGATGGAAGGCGGCTTGGAAGAAGAAAACAAGGTTGATCTCCTCCAAAAGGTGCGCACACAAGAAGACAAAGACTACTCCCTTCTCAACTTTGTGCTAGCAAAAGCTTCAAGGGGTCTTATCGCATGAAGGAGATGATGAACTCTTGGCCGATCTTTCTTCTCGTCACTTTCACCACACAAGAAAATGTGTGTCGTCGAGAGCAAGAAGATGGAGAGGAGCGTTAGCCAAACTTGTGATCGAATGTGGAGACATTCATCACAATTGTCAAACCGAAATGCCATAAATGGCAAGTCATCAAAGCTTGCGTTATGTGTTCACATGAAGTGAACCAAACGCATAGCTCTCCTCTCAAATGAACCAAGCGCTCACATGTGAGCCGGTTCAATTCAATTGGTCCAATGACCAAACCAAATCAGCCCAATAATCGGTTCAGACCAAATTAAACCCTAAGGTTCAAAATCTGACCGTTCATCCCTTTAGTGCTCTTGATCTCTTCGATCTAGCATCCACACTCTCGATCTAAGCTTACCAATCTCAAGCCCTAATCAATCAAACATGATCAGACTGGATCTCACTTACAATCAGAGTTTAATCTCCTTTAAACTGAACTCGAACAATTCAGTCCACACGATCTGACTTAAGTAGCCATATCATCAAATTGTGCGACCCTAAGGGTTTCCTTTAAATGTCGGTAACGATAACTTACGTTATCACGATCAGCGAGGGGTATCTAGCAACACATCACTGTCTCCCGATATAAAGGAAAGAGTCTTCCAAGACTCCACCCAACCACAGCATAAGTGTGAATCAACTCACTAGGCATGCATGATTCCTTTGCCACTGGATGTTCTTATTGGACAAGCATGTCAAGCCTGTAACTCCAATACGATGAGCATGATTAGATCAGATGCACATAGTCATCTGGGTATGGCCATACACTTCCTCAATCATCTCATATAGGGGGGCCCTTTAGAACATCACACTCCTTAAACAAGGAGACGGCAATCCTTTATCTATCACAAGTGCCCTAACCTGACTCAAGCTCACCATCCAAGATAGCCTATAATCATTATGTTTCAAATGATATTGAACTACCTCAAAACAATGACAATCATCATTTAGAAACATAAGTGATCTCAAGTCAAAGGACATGTGCCACTTAGTGCTTACAAGGATCATTCACATTGTGACAAGCAATGGAATATCCGAGTAGGGTCTGTCCAGTACATCCAATGTACCCATGAGTCTACATCTTATTCCATGCTCGAAGCATCCTATAAGATTAGCACTCATATCAGTCTCAATCATATCAAGGCTGTCTCATGTTCACCAAGATATCTCGACTAAGGACATATAGCCTGTCAGCCTAGCTGAACAGCTTTGAGACATTATTCAGAAGTACACTTATTACAGCAGACAAGGTAACAACCTGAATAATAACCATGCCTTTATAAACTTAAGAGTTTATTACATGATACTTATACAATCCCAAGGCCTCAAACATTAGCCTTAAGGGCATACCCCAACAGTAGATGATATGGGTTTAGGTAAAGGCTACTCAAGGAGATACACCTTTTCCTCGAGCTTGAGGACAATCCTCAAATACCAGTCCACTCAGTTGGTTCCAACCAACTTAGGAGAGATCGCAGTGACCATGTGCAATGGTCATAAGCAGATCTACGAACCAATCATTTAATCTGGCCTTTTATAAATGATCGGGCTCCCACTATTTTGCTCAAATCGACAACCCTCAAAAGTCGATCGGGAAATCACCAGATTTCCTTAGTGAGATGGGATCCTCATTCCGTACACAGCCTTGCGTCCCACGAGGGTGGGATGAACTGCACAAGGTGACGCATGCTTCATGAGGTAGGCATACCAACCAATTGCAGCCTCGCAATTCCCCTTCTCAAGACAGTTCAGGCACTTTGTGTCTAGCGAGGGCTAGATACGACACAAAGCCCTAACCTCTTGAGGTTGCCTCCAGATTTTCATCATGTGGTCCATCCACATGAAATATCTAGTCAAGTCTAACCTGACCGTTATGCCCAGGGCCAATGATTTCCTTGCGAAGGCGCGTCCAGGTTTTTAACTGGACTGGGGAAATCATTGTCACCGCATGGCCTCCTAAAGATAGATGGGTGTTGTTGGGGTATGCCCTTAAGGCTAATGTTTGAGGCCTTGGGATTGTAAAAGTATCATGTAATAAACTCTTATGTTTATAAAGGCATGGTTATTATTCAGGTTGCTACCTTGTCTGCTGTAATAAGTGTACTTCTGAATAATGTCTCAAAGCTGTTCAGCTAGGCTGACATGCATATGTCCTTAGTCGAGATATCTTGGTGAACATGAGACAGCCTTGATATGATTGAGACTAATATGTGTTCTAATCTTATAGGATGCTTCGAGCATGGAATAAGATGTAGACTCATGGGTACATTGGATGTACTGGACAGACCCTACTAGGATATTCAATTGCTTGTCACAATGTGAATGATCCTTGTAAGCACCAAGTGGCACATGTCCTCTGACTTGAGATCACTTGTGTTTCTAAATGATGATTGTCATTGTCTTGAGGTAGTTCAATATCATTTGAAACATAATGATTATAGACTATCTTGGATGGTGAGCTTGAATCAGGTTAGGGCACTAGTGATAGATATAGGATTGCCGTCTCCTTGTTTAAGGAGTGTGATGTTCTAAAGGGCCCCCCTATATGAGATGATTGAGATAGTGTATGGCCATACCCAGATGACTATGTTCATCTGATCTAATCATGCTCATCGTATTGGAGTTACAAGCTTGACCCGCTTGTCCAATAAGAACATCCAGTGGCAAAGGACACATGTATGCCTAGTGAAGTTGATTCACACTTGTGCTGTGGTTTGGGTGAAGTCTTGGAAGACTCTTTCCTTTATATCGGGAGACAGTGATGTGTTGCTAGATACCCCTCACTGATCGTGATAACGAAAGTTATCGTTACCGACATTTAAAGGAAACCCTCAGGGTCGCACAATTTGATGATATGGCTTACTTAAGTCAGATCGTGTGGACTGAATTGTTTGGGTTCAGTTTAAAGGGATAGAGGCTCTGATTGTAAGTGAGATCTGGTCTGATCATGTTTGATTGATTGGGACTTGAGATCGGTAAGCTTCGATCGAGAGTATTGATGCTAGATCGGTGAGATCAAGAGTATCACGAGATCAACGGTTAGATATTGAACCATTGGTTCAATGAGATCTAGACCATGGCTTGGGCTGGTTTAATTTGGTTCTTGAACCAAATTGAAATGGATTGAAGTGGCTTGAACCGGTTCACAAGGGTGAACGCTTGGTTCAAGGGGTTAGGCGTTTTGGTTCGGTAATGGGCGCATAGCTTCATCTCTTCCATTTATGGAAAGTATTGAAGGCGACTTCACCTTAACGCCAAAGCGTTTTGAACGCTCGACTTCACTCCTCTCTTCTCAACGTTCATCCTTGGAGGTGAGTGCATTCGGACGAGAAGAGGAGGAAGGTTGCTCTCGCCAAGCTTGATCTCCAAAACTCCTTCACGCGACAAGGGATACTTTGGAGCCTTGCTAGCACAAGGGACGTTCAAGGTGTAGGCCTTCTTCTTCTTGTGTGCGATTCCTTTGGAGAAGTTCTCTTTGAACTTTGCTTCCAAGCTGACATCCGATCTATAGCATTGGTATGATCACATTCTTGATCTAATGAAATATCATAGTTGATCATATGAGCACATAAGCGATTGAATTCTTGAAACCCTAGCGAAATGCATGCGCCCCCTTGTTTAGGGTTTTCGGCCCCCCTCTTGAAAGGGGTTTTATCCGCTTGCGCTCCCCCTTGAAGGGGACCCTTCAATTGGTATCAAAGCTAGGATCTTATATGATTCATATGATTGCTATGTATGTTTTGTGATCCATATATGTTTGATGCTTAGATCTATGTTTTCTCTTCATGCGATTATACTAGTGGATAGTATGTTCATGTTGCGCATGTATGAGAGTTATGTTGTGTTGGCGCTAGTTGAATGGCGCATGTATGATGATTGCGCTTCTTTCATGTTGTTGTAGTTGTTTTTCTTAAAAACCCTAAATGACATGCGCGCCTTGCATATTAGATCTAAGCCGCACCTACAATAAACCCTTAGATGGGTTGATGGGGTTGAAGTCACCTCTAGATTAGATCCAATAGTCTGATCAGACCATCTGACAGCCTAGATGGATCGACTAGATGGCACCTGTGCGCAAGCACGAGGTGGCCATAGGTCGATTGCATCTTTGGCGTGTAGCGAGGTCTGGTTGAGACAACCAGTGAACACACATGAGCTAGGCCCGGGGTCACACCCGCTTGCCAGAACTCATGAGGGTTGTTCAGCCCTTGGCGCATGCATGGTTGACCATTAGGTCAACACGGGTCAGTTAGGACTCGGTGCATGCAAGGGCAGAGGATCTGATTAGATGGATGAGTGGATCCCTATCAATGTACCATTGTAAGGTTGTAGGGGCACATAAGGAAATTAAAATTGATGCCATGGGGTTTTCAAAAATTTAATTTCATGATTGGATCACATGTTGATTGATGCCATGATGTTTGTTTATTTAATCTTGTGTGGGTTGCCCTAATGTGTGCTGTGCTGGGGCCTGCGTGCCTGGAATTAAACTTGTAAATTAATTTGTGATCTGCGAATCACATTTGTACTTAATTTATAATGTATAATTGACCTGCGAGTCAAACTTGTCTAGATAGATCAAATTGTATTTGATTAGACAAGAGCACAAAGGCACACATCCCAGAGGGGCATTCACCTGGTGGCGCACCTGAGGTGCTCTTGGCGCTAGGGCCCTGGGTTGGACCAGATGAGATGCAAAAGTCCCAAGAAGAGCAAGTGAAGACTTAAGTTTCTTAAGGTCTTACTTAGGCTTTGGGCTTTTACCACATAAGATGCATGCTTTCTTTTTATTGCTTATATAATTAGAACTGCATGAGTTTATCTTCTGCTATCACCATAGGACTTGCATGATAGTGAAGAAGATAAAAGACCGTTAAAATCCAAACGCTAACATATCAAGCTCGTAAGCCTTCTGACGCGAAACCTCACTGTTCTGATTATCGTTGGAGCCGTGTTGTACCCACTCAGTGGGCACGTCCATCTATCTTCAGACAGTGCTGGATTTCACCTGCGTGTTACAGAGAAGGGATTTATCGCTTCTCGTTGCTCAGCATAGCACGTGGTGGTCCAGGGAGTAGGTCGGGTCAGCTTGACCATGTAGACTACATATGTGGCGCATATGGTAGCACATGGAGGCAGCCATCTGAGGGATCAGAGACTGTGTTGTACCAACTCAGTTGGCACAGTCTGCTGGATTGCCCAGGTGAAGGGGAATCGCACGGGTTGGCGATTGGCTGGGACAGCCTACCAGAAATTAGTGCTTGTCATCTCTGTGCATCTGATCTCGCCTGAGCGGGACGCGGAGACCAAGTATGAAATCTGGATCCCATCTCACTAAAAGAGTGTTACTCTTTCGGACTGTTTTACTAGATTTTACAGTCAGCTAAAATAGTGAGAAAAGGAATCATTCTTAAGTCCTGATTGATTCTTAACATTGATACTGACCTTGCTGTTCTTGCATTGTTGTAGATTCCTGCAGCAACGAACACCATGAGCTTCAATGTGCGATCCCTACTGGAAAGGGAGAAGTTTGTTGGGCCGAACTTCTCTGACTGGTTCGGACACCTTAAGATCGTTCTTAAGGCAGAGAGGAAACTGTATGTCCTCGAGACGGCGATACCGCCGCAGCCCGCTCCGAACGCCGCAAGGGCGGTTCGGGATGCCTATGAAAAGCACGTCAATGATAGCATTGATGTCGCTTGCCTGATGCTAGCGTCTATGATGCCACCGCTGCAGCGTCAGCATGAGGATATGTCGGCTATAGAAATTATAGCGAACCTCAAGATGCTATATGCTGCACAGGCGAGGACAGAACGCTATAATCTGACGAAGCTCTTCTTTCAGAGCAAACTGGCTGAAGGGAGCCCAGTGGGAGCTCACGTGCTCATGATGATTGGGCACAAGGAGGCTCTGGAGAAACTGGGGCATACCATCAACCAGGAGCTTGCTGTAGACATAATTCTACAGTCTCTTCCGCCTTCTTTCGATGCGTTCATCATTAACTTTAATATGAACAAAATCGATTGTACTCCGGCAGAGCTGTTGAATATGCTCTTGACTACTGAGGAAACTCTGAAGGGAAAGCCTTCAACCTCTGTCTTATTGGTTCCCTCAAGGAACAAGAAGAAGGGGAAGAAGGGCAAGGCCCCTATCAAGAACTACAGTAAGGCGCTGAAACAGAAGGTTAAGCGGTCCAAGGACAACAGGTGTTTCCACTGTGGCCAGCTGGGTCACTGGAAAAAGGACTGTAAAGCGCTCCAAGGAGATAAGAGGGGAAGCATCGCTTCTGGCTCAGGTATATATGTGACTGAGGTCATGTTATCTTCTTCTACCATATCATGGGTGTTGGACACTGCATGTGGAGTTCACATTTGTTCAAATGTACAGGAACTCAAGAGAAGAAGGCAGGTGGGACAGCATGAGGTAGACCTACGCGTTGGAAACGGGGCACGGGTTGCTGCTGTTGCTGTAGGAGACTATTTCATTTCTTTACCATCTGGCATTGTATTGGAATTAAACAATTGTTATTTTGTACCCAGTATTACCAAGAATATTATCTCTATTCCTGCTCTTGTCAGGAAAGGATTTGCCTTTGAATGCAATATTTCAAAGTGTGTTTTATCTTGTGATAATATTGTGTATGCAACTGGTTCAATTAACAATGGGTTGTTCATGTTGGACATGGAAAATTCTATACAAAACATTGATAATAAGAAAGCCAAGTATGCTGATGACAGCACCTTGCTATGGCATAATCGTTTAGGCCATATTAACGAGAAGCGCATTAAGCGGTTGCATGATCATGGACTGCTGGGATCATTCTCCTATGAGGAGATTGATACATGCAAAGCTTGTTTGATGGGTAAAATGACGAAGTCACCTTTTTCTAATAAAGGTCAAAGGGCTTCAGGTTTACTTGACCTTATACACAGTGATGTGTGTGGGCCATTTAGTAAACATGCCAGAGGTGGCTATCAGTACTTCATTACCTCTGATGATTTCAGTAGGTATGGGTATGTCTATTTGATGAGACATAAGAGTGAATCTTTTGACAAGTTCAAAGAGTTCAAAAATGAAGTACAGAATCAGCTAGGCCGAAATATCAAGGCACTTCGCTCAGATCGAGGTGGAGAATACTTGAGTCATGCGTTTACTGACTATCTAAAGGAGTGTGGGATTATCTCACAGCTCACTCCGCCAGGAACACCGCAATGGAATGGTGTGTCCGAGAGGAGAAATAGAACGTTACTTGATATGGTTCGTTCTATGATGAGTCAGGCTACTCTTCCATACTCCTTTTGGGGTTTTGCACTGGAAACAGCTGCAAAGGTACTAAACCGAGTGCCATCCAAGGCAGTTTCAAAGATGCCATATGAGTTATGGTATGGGAAACAGCCGAGCTTGACATTTATCAGGATCTGGGGTTGCGAGGCTTATGTCAAAAAGCTCGCCTCTGGGAAACTGGAGAGCAGATCTGAGAAATGTATCTTTGTCGGTTACCCTAAGGAAACTAAGGGTTATTATTTCTACGATCCCAAAGAGAACAAAGTTTTTGTTGCTCGGACGGCCATATTTCTTGAGAAGGAATTTCTTCTGCAAGAGGCCAGTGGGAGAGAAATAAAGCTGGATGAGATTCCAGAGGAAGGACAAAGTAGTCAAGCACAATTGGATGTGCCTGAGCCGGTAGATCAGGTTATTGAACAACCTGAGGCTCAAATAACACGGGAACCGCGAAGATCGGGAAGGATCCGTCGTCAGCCTGAGCGCTATGACGGAGTCTACATCATTGATAATGATGAACCCCTCACTTATGCGGATGCGGTCAGTGGACCGGAGTCAGCTAGATGGCTTGAAGCTATGCGAGCCGAGATGGACTCCATGTCAGATAACCAGGTCTGGGATTTGGTTGATCCGCCTCCGGGAGTAATCCCTATAGGCTGTAAATGGATCTTCAAGAAGAAGATTGACATGGATGGTAACGTTGTTACCTATAAAGGCAGGCTAGTTGCGAAAGGTTTCAAACAAATCTACGGGTTAGATTATGATGAAACTTTCTCTCCTGTAGCCATGTTTAAGTCTATTCGGATTCTTTTCGCGATAGCAGCATATTATGATTATGAGATCTGGCAGATGGATGTGAAGACAGCTTTCCTTAATGGAAATCTGGATGAGGATGTGTATATGACACAACCTGAAAGTTTCACTAATCCATCAGATCGTCATAAAATATGCAAGTTAAAGAAGTCCATTTATGGACTTAAGCAAGCATCAAGAAGCTGGAATATTCGTTTTGATGAATCAATCTCTGAGTTTGGCTTCATCAAGAACGAAGATGACCCGTGCGTATATAAGAGGTTTAGTGGGAGCGTAATTACATTCCTAATCCTCTACGTCGATGATATCTTGATCATTGGAAATGATATTCCTGAAATGCATGCTGTTAAAGCATGGTTAAGGAAATGTTTCCAGATGAAAGATCTAGGAGAAGCAGCCTATGTAATAGGTGTGAAGATCTACAGAGATAGATCTAAGAGGCTTCTCGGGCTGTGCCAGAGTACTTACATCGATAAAGTCCTGGAGAGATTTCATTTAGAGAATTCTAAACGAGGATATCTTCCAGTCAGACATGGTCTGAATCTTTCGAAGAGTCAGTGTCCACAAACACGGACTGAGAAAGATGAAATGGACAATTCGCCTTATGCTTCGGCTATTGGGTCCATTATGTATGCGATGTTGTGTACTCGCCCAGACGTCGCTTACGGGTTAAGCGTGACCAGTCGATTCCAAAGTAATCCAGGTTTGGCGCACTGGATTGCAGTCAAGAACATTATAAAATATCTGCGGAGGACCAAAGATATGTTCTTGATATATGGTGGTCAGGAAGAACTCAGTATAGAAGGATATACTGACGCTTCATTCCAGTCAGACCAGGATGATTTCCGATCGCAATCAGGCTATGTTTTTAGCTTGAATGGTGGAGCAGTGGTGTGGAAGAGTTTCAAACAGTCAACTGTTGCTGATTCCACAATAGAAGCCGAGTATGTTGCAGCCTCGGAAGCATCCAAGGAGGCAGTGTGGATTCGTAAGTTCGTGAGAGACCTTGGTGTTGTTCCTTCGAGTGCAGATCCTTTGGTTATCTTCTGTGATAACACTGGAGCAATCGCACAAGCAAAGGAACCACGGTCGCACCAGAAGTCCAAGCACATACAGAGACGGTTTCATTTGATCCGGGAGATCATTGATCGAGGCGAGATCAAGATTTGCAAGGTTCATACAGATGACAATCTGGCAGACCCGCTTACCAAGCCTCTGGCGCAGCAGAAGCATGAGAAGCACTGTAACAATATGGGTTTGAGATTTCTCAACCATTAGATTAAGTGCAAGTGGGAGATTGTTGGGGTATGCCCTTAAGGCTAATGTTTGAGGCCTTGGGATTGTAAAAGTATCATGTAATAAACTCTTATGTTTATAAAGGCATGGTTATTATTCAGGTTGCTACCTTGTCTGCTGTAATAAGTGTACTTCTGAATAATGTCTCAAAGCTGTTCAGCTAGGCTGACATGCATTTGTCCTTAGTCGAGATATCTTGGTGAACATGAGACAGCCTTGATATGATTGAGACTAATATGTGTTCTAATCTTATAGGATGCTTCGAGCATGGAACAAGATGTAGACTCATGGGTACATTGGATGTACTGGACAGACCCTACTAGGATATTCAATTGCTTGTCACAATGTGAATGATCCTTGTAAGCACCAAGTGGCACATGTCCTCTGACTTGAGATCACTTGTGTTTCTAAATGATGATTGTCATTGTCTTGAGGTAGTTCAATATCATTTGAAACATAATAATTATAGACTATCTTGGATGGTGAGCTTGAATCAGGTTAGGGCACTAGTGATAGATATAGGATTGCCGTCTCCTTGTTTAAGGAGTGTGATGTTCTAAAGGGCCCCCCTATATGAGATGATTGAGATAGTGTATGGCCATACCCAGATGACTATGTTCATCTGATCTAATCATGCTCATCGTATTGGAGTTACAAGCTTGACCCGCTTGTCCAATAAGAACATCCAGTGGCAAAGGACACATGTATGCCTAGTGAAGTTGATTCACACTTGTGCTGTGGTTTGGGTGAAGTCTTGGAAGACTCTTTCCTTTATATCGGGAGACAGTGATGTGTTGCTAGATACCCCTCACTGATCGTGATAACGAAAGTTATCGTTACCGACATTTAAAGGAAACCCTCAGGGTCGCACAATTTGATGATATGGCTTACTTAAGTCAGATCGTGTGGACTGAATTGTTTGGGTTCAGTTTAAAGGGATAGAGGCTCTGATTGTAAGTGAGATCTGGTCTGATCATGTTTGATTGATTGGGACTTGAGATCGGTAAGCTTCGATCGAGAGTATTGATGCTAGATCGGTGAGATCAAGAGTATCACGAGATCAACGGTTAGATATTGAACCATTGGTTCAATGAGAATCTAGACCATGGCTTGGGCTGGTTTAATTTGGTTCTTGAACCAAATTGAAATGGATTGAAGTGGCTTGAACCGGTTCACAAGGGTGAACGCTTGGTTCAAGGGGTTAGGCGTTTTGGTTCGGTAATGGGCGCATAGCTTCATCTCTTCCATTTATGGAAAGTATTGAAGGCGACTTCACCTTAACGCCAAAGCGTTTTGAACGCTCGACTTCACTCCTCTCTTCTCAACGTTCATCCTTGGAGGTGAGTGCATTCGGACGAGAAGAGGAGGAAGGTTGCTCTCGCCAAGCTTGATCTCCAAAACTCCTTCACGCGACAAGGGATACTTTGGAGCCTTGCTAGCACAAGGGACGTTCAAGGTGTAGGCCTTCTTCTTCTTGTGTGCGATTCCTTTGGAGAAGTTCTCTTTGAACTTTGCTTCCAAGCCGACATCCGATCTATGGCATTGGTATGATCACATTCTTGATCTAATGAAATATCATAGTTGATCATATGAGCACATAAGCGATTGAATTCTTGAAACCCTAGCGAAATGCATGCGCCCCCTTGTTTAGGGTTTTCGGCCCCCCTCTTGAAAGGGGTTTTATCCGCTTGCGCTCCCCCTTGAAGGGGACCCTTCAGGTGTGTCCCACAAGGGTGGGAAATAGTGCACAACGCCATCGATCGATAGTTTGACGAGGGCTACGCGTCAGAAGGCAGTTATCAGACTTGATATTTGGATCGAGGGTTTTTGTGGTCTCACCATTTAGTTTTATCTTTCATCTAACAATACAGGCATGCAATCCTATAGTGAGTAGCATAAAAAATAAAACATCACAGGCATGCTTAAAACTGAGCAGAAAATGAAACATGATATGGTTATAGCCCAGACGTGGGTAACAAGCCCCTAGACCAAGACTAATCACCTAGCTACTCAAAAGCATAAGCCATGGGCCCGTGCCACTAAGTCCTTAGCTCCGCCCTGAGTACTCTAAGGACTCTGCTCCATCCCTAGGTGCGCTGCTGCCTCGGTCCTCTGCATCAGGGTCATCCCCCTCAAACCATAGAAATGCCTCCAAGGACACCCTAGGTGTCACGCCCCAATTTTTCACGCCTAAAACTAGAGCGTGATAGCACAATTTACACAACCTCTGCGTAAACTGTCAGCTAACACTCCTAACAATATATACTATGCGGAAACGTGAAAGTAAATACAATGCGCGCTCACTACAGATCGTCTCTCAAAAGAATAGCACTCTCCCCTAACTCTGCCTAATCAACTAACCCTCTGAGCTGACTGAAGCAGTGTGGCCGAATGTCTGATGCAAGCAATACTGAAGCAAGGTGGCAGGTTAGGCTCTTCCTCTGCCACTAACCACTTTACACACCTTGTGCACCCTGAAACTCACAAGATTTCACTGGCAAGTATCGCACACAAGCAAGGTGATCTATCGCAGATCAAAGAGCACTAGACATATGCTCAAACCTTAACACTCAATTAACTACCGGCCTGTACGGAAACCCTAAACAGATATATCCACAACTACACAGCGAGACT
This sequence comes from Costus lasius, assembly GCA_027563935.2. NCBI lineage: Eukaryota > Viridiplantae > Streptophyta > Magnoliopsida > Zingiberales > Costaceae > Costus > Costus lasius. The sequence goes on from CM050448.1 coordinate 56,587,741, forward strand.
TTGATCAAGACAAGCACAATGCTTGCGCCTACTCCAAGCCTAAAGCTCAATAATCCAAACGATGAAAACACCACACCAAGAACACACTAGTCTCGGATATGAGGAAGGCCTCTCCCAACCTCGGGTAGAGATACCAATCAATATATATATGTTATAATCAACAATCGTCACGCACAAAGGTTTAAGGGTTTATACCAAAGCAAAGCAATGAATACAAGATGCAAGCTTTCGGCTCTCTCCCTCCAAGTAGCCGCGCCCTTCAAACTCCACAAGAGCAAGCTCTTGTGGATCGGACCCTAGGGTGGAAGACCCTAGGGTGATTGTTGATGTCGTCTCCCCCTTGTGCTTGCCTCCAAGCACAAGCCGCCAAGACCACCTAGTGGACAGCAAGGTGCCTCCACTCAAAGGTGATCGCCGGTGATGAAGATGAAGAGGAAGTGATCGCCGGTTGAGGTCCTTGCCCTCCAAGGACTCGCCAAAGCAATGCCACTCCTCTCCAAGTGTTCTTCCTCGCCTCTAGGAAGAGCAAGTCTCTCACTCGCCAATTGGATAGCACTTCGTTGCTCCAAGGTTCATCAGCCCCCTTCAATGTCGCCAAGCCCCTCCTTAAGTAGACAAGCTGCCAATGCTAAGTTCAATTGCGGCCAAGTAGTGGAGGAAGACTAGGGAAGCTCCTTCCTATTTTGGTGGAGATTCAAACTCGTCCACAAGCTTGAACCAAGCTTGGCCGAGCAAGGGAGAATCACGCCATGGAGCTTTGATGTCCGCCCAAGCCATGAATTCGCCCAAGTGATGGATCCAAGTGGGTTATGAAGAGAAAACCCATTAGTCCCTTATTGGATCTCAATTTCAAATCTTATTGGATCTTGCCTCTAAGTTGCCACATGCTAAACATGTGCCCACTTAAATAACAATCCAATTAATTCCCTTCATGTCCTAGGCCACATAGATCAGCCCATAGGACTCAGAATTGAACCCCGATCGAACCCAAGTTCATATCTAGTGACCATGGTTAAGCTGACTATGGTTAAACTAACCATGGTTATGTTAACTATGCTCCAAACTTCAAAGTGACTCCTCAGCACTCCAAAGCACCCCCAGGCCATGCCTAAGGATAAGATGTGTCGATGTACCTGCAAGAACATACTCAACACAGTGTTAGTAACCTAACTCCTCTAGTAGGCTCCCTGCAACACCAGCCTAACTCCCCGTCATGCTCCTCCATCCCTCCTCAGAACCCCGCTGAATCCATGGGATGGGCTGGGGTATAACCCCAGTATACCCAGGGTCTCACAATACTCCCCCAACTGAATTGGCGCTCGTCCTCGAGGCCAACAGTTGGTCGTATTCTCTGGCTAAATCTCCGAACTGGGCAATGTCTTCCATTTTATCCCAAGTTGCATCCTCTTCTTGTTCATCCTCCCACTGAACCAAGAATTCCATCTTTCGACCTCCAGGTGGTCCCGAACCATAGACCCTATGGTCTAGAATTTTCACGGGTTTCTTTGCAAACTCAACTCTGCCCCTCGTAGGTTGTCTCCTCACCTGTCCCCGGTCTGGATGCCTATCGTCTGCATGATACTTCTTCAGAAGGCTAACATGAAATGTAGGGTAGAACTGAAGCCACTGTGGTAAATCCAACCTATAAGCAACGGGGCCTACTCTCTTGATGATCCTGAAGGGACCCTCATATCTCCTCACTAGGCCTCTATGATATGTTTTAGCCTCAGACTTCCTCCACATCTGAGGTGTGAGTTTCAGAAGGACTAACTCTCCTACTATAAACTCCACATGTCGCCGTTCTCTATCAGCATAAAGCTTCATGCGGTTCCTAGCCTCAGTCAGGCTATCACGAGCTTCATCCCACAGCTCGGATCTGTCCTGCACAAAATCAACAGCTGCTTGACACTCACCCCCTGCACCCCTGTTCAGTATATCCATGGGTGTCATAGGTTGCCACCCTAATACATGCTCGAACGGGCTCTTCTCAGTAGCAGACGAGGTCTGAATATTATATGCAAATTGAGCAGTGTCTAACAATCTTATCCAGTTCTTCTGTGTAGAAGAAACAAAGTGTCTTAGGTGTTGGGGTATGCCCTTAAGGCTAATGTTTGAGGCCTTGGGATTGTATCAGTATCATGTAATAAACTCTTATGTTTATAAAGGCATGGTTGTTATTCAGGTTGTTACCTTGTCTGCTGTAATAAGTGTACTTCTGAATAATGTCTCAAAGCTGTTCAGCTAGGCTGACATGCAGTAAAGTCCTTAGTCGAGATATCTTGGTGAACATGAGACAGCCTTGATATGATTGAGACTAATATGTGTTCTAATCTTATAGGATGCTTCGAGCATGGAATAAGATGTAGACTCATGGGTACATTGGATGTACTGGACAGACCCTACTAGGATATTCAATTGCTTGTCACAATGTGAATATTCCTTGATTGCGACAAGTGGCACATTTCCTCTGACTTGAGATCACTTGTGTTTCTAAATGATGATTGTCATTGTTTTGAGGTAGTTCAATATCATTTGAAACATAATGATTATAGACTATCTTGGATGGTGAGCTTGAGTCAGGTTAGGGCACTAGTGATAGACATAGGATTGCCGTCTCCTTGTTTAAGGAGTGTGATGTTCTAAAGGGGCCCCCTGGATGAGATGATTGAGAAAAGAGTATGGCCATACCCAGGTGACAGTGTTCATCTGTTCTAATCATGCTCGTCATATTGGAGTTACAAGCTTGACACGCTTGTCCAATAAGAACATCCAGTGGCAAAGGAAATATGCATGCCTAGTGAGTTGATTCACACTTGTGCTGTTTTTGGGTGTAGTCTTGGAAGACTCTTTTCTTTATATCGGGAGACAGTGATGTGTTGCTAGATACCCCTCACTGATCGTGATGACGTGAGTTATCGTTACCGACATTTAAAGGAAACCCTCAGGGTCGCACAATTTGATGATATGGCTTACTTGAGTCAGATCGTGTGGACTGAATTGTTCAGGTTCAGTTTAAAGGGATTTAATCTCTGATTGTAAGTGAGATCTGGTCTGATCATGTTTGATTGATTAGGGCTTAAGATCGGTAAGCTTCGATTGAGAGAATGGATGCTGGATCGGTGAGATCAGGAGCATCAAGAGATGAACGGTCAGATCAAATACCTTAGGGTTTTAATGTGATCTGGAATTATGGCTTGGTTTATTTGGTTATTGAACCAAATTCAAGTGAACCGGCTCATGAATGAGCGCATGGTTCAAGGGTGAAGTGGAGTTTGCGATTGGGGTAAACCCAAGATCGCATGTGGAGAAGTTATATGCTATTTTTGGATAGCACTTCTCAACGTGACCACGTTTTCACGTCCTCCCTCTTCACGCCTTCACGCTTTGTCGCCAACTTGGCTTTGGCTCTTGGGGCATTCTCGCGTGGTGGAGAGGAAGAGACGATAAGGAAAAATCGCCAAGCCAAGAAGTTCTTTCTTTTCCCTTTCACTCGACCAAGACATCTTTGGACCTTGCTAGCACAAGGATCGCAAGGAGGAGTAGGCGACATCAATTGTGTGCGTCACCTCTAGAGAAGATCCAGTTTGATCTTTGCTTCCAAGGCGCCATCTAGAAATGGCTATGGTATGATCCTTCTCTATATGCAATCGGGTTCCTTTTGTTAATCATATAGCATGCAAGATCTAGAAACCCCCTTTCCGCTGCTTGCATCTTCCATATGCGCCAATGCTTTAGGGTTTCACCCCCTTGTGGGGACTTTCATTAGGTACTCCTCCAGTAATGCATTTATCCTTTCAGTCTGACCATCTGTCTGGGGATGGTATGCTGTAGACATCTTTAAATCTGTACCCAATCTTTTGAATAGAGAAGACCAGAATTTCCCTGTAAACCTGGGATCCCTATCACTGATCATCTCCCTGGGTAACCCAAAGTGTTTCACTACATTTGTCACGAAGAGGTTAGCAGTAACCTCGGCTATGCAAATCTCAGGTGCAGTAGCAAACACAGCATACTTACTACATCTGTCAACTACCACGAAAACAGATGCCATCCCTTCTACCTTGGGGAAGTGGGTGATGAAATCCATGGATATAGATAAGAAAGGTCTGTCAGGAGTAGGTAATGGCTGTAGAAGCCCAGCTTCCTTTCTCCTTTCCACCTTGTCCTGTTGGCATACATGACATGTCTTCGTGTAATGTTCAATATCCTCCTTCATCCCCGGCCAGTACCAAGCTCTGCTTATCAAGGCATACATGCGTTTTCCTCCAGGATGACCCGCCCACACGGTGTCATGATACTCCCGCATCAAGCCGAACCTAATATTCCCTGAGGAAGGGACATATGGTCGGTCTCCTCTCGCCATGATCAGACCTTCATCACTAATATAATATCTCTGGATGACCCCCATCCTAATCTGAGATAACAACTTCTCATAGGTCTGATCAGTCAGTGCTGAGTCTCTAATAAGTCTAATGATTTTACTCTGTGCATAGGACACTGCACAACAATGTGTCACCACTGCAATCCTACTGAGTGCATCAGGCACCTGATGAATGTGCCCAGGTTTATGTTCCCACCCAAAATCAAATTCGGCTAGCGGCTCCTGCCACCTAGCCTGTCTGGCTGATAATTTCTTTTGGGTCTGAAAGAATGTGTTGGCTACATTATCAGTTTTTACAGTGAACTTGCTCCCCAGCAAGTACACTCTCCATGTCCTCAAGCAGTGCACTATAGCAAGCATTTCCTTTTCGTGTGCAGAATAATTCAGTTCAGCACTCTTGAGTTTCCTGCTCTCATAGGCAATCGGCCTTCCCTCCTGGACTAGAACTCCACCCAGAGCTCTATCCGATGCATCAGTATGAACCTCGAAGGGTAAAGCAAAATTAGGAAGTCTCAATATGGGTTCTGAAGTGACCCTCTCCTTCAGATCAGTGAATGCCTTCTGGTGTCTGTCCTCCCAACACCAGGTAACATCCTTTCTCAGTAGGTCGGTTAAAGGAGCCACTATCTTCGAATAGTCCTTTATGAACCTCCTATAGAAGTTAGCCAACCCTAGAAATGATCTCAGGGTGCTAACAGAAGTAGGGGCCGGCCACTCCACAATAGCCGCCACCTTCCTCTCATCCATGCGCACTTGACCCCCTCCAACGATGTGTCCCAGAAACTCTACTTCAGTTTGGGCAAAGTCGCATTTCTCCAGCTTTAGATACAGCCGGCTCTCTCTCAAGACTGCTAACACCTGCCTCAGGTGCTCTGTGTGCTCCTCCAAGCTACCAGAATAGATAACAATGTCGTCCAGGTATACCGCAACAAACTTATCTAGAAAAGGATGTAGTATGTTGTTCATTAGATTACAGAACGTAGCTGGAGCATTGGTTAGCCCAAAGGGCATAACCAGAAACTCATATGATCCATATCTTGTCACGCAGGTGGTCTTGGGTTCATCTCCCTCGGCTATCCTCACCTACCAGTACCCGGAACGAAGGTCCAATTTACTAAAGATCTTGGCATGTACCAACCGATCTATCAAAACTTGGATCAAAGGAATTGGATACGAGTTCTTAACAGTAACTTTGTTTAGAGCTCGATAGTCCACACACATACACATAGATCCATCCTTCTTCCTCTAGAATAAAACAGGCGCTCCGTATGTGTTGGGTCCCCTTCAAGGGGGAGCGCAAGCGGATAAAACCCCTTTCAAGAGGGGGGCGAAACCCTATGGATGGCGCATCTTTGGTTTTAAGCGGAAGCAAGGGTTTCAAGGGATCGGCATGCATGATATATGATCAACTAAAATGAAATGATTGCAATCATGAAGCAAGAATCATACCATGGCCATTAGATTGGACTCGGCTTGGAAGCAAGAAAACGATAGGGTTCTCCTCCAAAGTGTGCCACACACAAGATGAAGTTGGCCTACTCCTTGTCGTCCTTTGTGCTAGCAAAGGGCTTCAAAGGTCCTTGATCGAATGAAGGAGAGTTTGGTGTCTTCTTGGCTTTCCGAAAATCCTTCTTGCTCTCGGCGATGAGATACACTCCCAAGCTCTCTTCGCATGCAAGAAGCCTTGAAGGATCTCGACGTTTTCCTTGGTCTCAAGGCGTTTTGGCGTTGAGGCTTCCCAATAAGGTAAGTCTTCACTCCATACGTTCACACTTAGTGAACTACACAAAACGCCCATCACATTGAACCATGCGTTCACCAAAAGGAACCGGTTCAATTGACTTTGGTTCAATGACCAAATCAAAACAAGACCAAACCAAATCAGCCCAAGAATTGGTCCAGACCAAAATAAACCCTAAGGTTCAAAATCTGACCGTTCATCTTTTGATGCCCTTGATCTCATCGATCTAGCATCCACACTCTCGATTGAAGCTTACCGATCTCAAGCCCTAATCAATCAAACATGATCAGACTGGATCTCACTTTCAATCAGAGTTTAAACTCCTTTAAACTGAATCAAAACAATCCAGTCCACACGATCTGACTCAAGTAAGCCATATCACCAAATTGTGCGACCCTAAGGGTTTCCTTTAAATGTCGGTAACGACAACTTACGTTATCACGATCAGTGAGGGGTATCTAGCAACACATCACTGTCTCCCGATATAAAGGAAAGAGTCTTCCAAGACTACTCCCAAATCACAGCACAAGTGTGAATCTTCTTCACAAGGCATACATGTTTCCTTTGCCACTGGATGTTCTTATTGGACAAGCACGTCAAGCCTGTAACTCCAATACGATGAGCATGATTAGATCAGATGATCACTGTCATCTGGGTATGGCCATACACTTTCTCAATCATCTCATATAGGGGGGCCCTAGAACATCACACTCCTTAAACAAGGAGACGGCAATCCTGTATCTATCACTAGTGTCCTAACCTGACTCTTGATCATCATCCAAGATAGTCTATAATCATTATATTTCAGATGATATTGAACTACCTTAAAACAATGACATTCATCATTTAGAAACACAAGTGATCTCAAGTCAAAGGACATGTGCCACTTGTAGCATACAAGGATTATTCACATTGTGACAAGCAACCGAATATCCTAGTAGGGTCTGTCCAGTACATCCAATGTACCCATGAGTCTACATCTTATTCCATGCTCGAAGCATCCTACAAGATTAGAACTCATATTAGTCTCAATCATATCAGGGCTGTCTCAAGTTCACCAAGATATCTCGACTAAGGACATTACTGCATGTCAGCCTAGCTGAACAGCTTTGAGACATTAATCAGAAGTACACTTATTACAGCAGACAAGGTAACAATCTGAATAACAACCATGCCTTTATAAACTTAAGAGTTTATTACATGATACTGTTACAATCCCAAGGCCTCAAACATTAGCCTTAAGGGCATACTCCAACAGTATGGTGCCTTGGAAGGTTGTATGTACCCAGACTCTAACAATTCATCCAATTGCTTCCTAAGCTCCTCTAGCTCAGCAGGAGGCATCCTATAAGGTGCCTGGGCTAGTGGAACCGCCCCTGGAATCAACTCAATGGCATGGTCAATATCTCGCCTAGGTGGTAACACCTTCGGCATCTCTGGCAGTACTATATTGCTGTACTCCCCTAACAACCCTCCAATAGGTGCAGGTAATTGTTGGATACAATCATCCAAGGTCATCTTCGCTGCCCCCATACTGGTCTCAACCTCTCAGCTCCTACTAGAACTAGGAAGGCTGGCCGGTCCTTCCCTATGTCCTCTCGGCTGCACAAGTGCTGGAACTGTCTGAGGAAGATCCTCCACTACTCTGACATGAGCCAAGTAAGTGATCTCTCCACGTCGAAGACCCTTGGCAACAATGGATGCTGCCACCACCTCCTTGCCCTTGTTACTACTCTCGACCTTTGCCCCAGTGTGGCAAGGGAGAAAACAAGGTGATCGTTCATCCACAATCTGCAGTCCGTTCAAGTGTGGCATTGGGACTGCCTTCGCGCGCCGAAGCAAGTCCATGCCCACTATCACATCAAAATCATCAAGGGCCGTCACCATCGCATGTACATGCCCTGACCATGGACCAAGCCTAACAGGCACGTCATAAGATACACCAGATGCTCTCCTCGGATCAGCATTCACAGTCTTCACACTATTAGTACACGGCATAGTCTTTAACCTCAATCTATCCTTCACCTTATCTGACACAAACAGATGGGTGGCGCCCGTGTCTACCATCGCTACGATCTGAACATCGTTAAGAGTGATATCAACGTACATCAGGGGACTACACCTAACACTGATGTTGGCAATGACCATCGGGTTAACAGAAACACCAGCGCATCCATGGTCGTCCTGGCCCTCCTGTGCACTCCCCAATGCTAAGGAAGCAACCCCGTGCTTCCTAGGACACTCCCTCATCAGATGAGGTCCATTACAGATGAAGCACCCCTGCTTCCCTCTACTGGTAATACTGCTAGAAGCCTTCCCCTGCTGTAGCTGGGGATGATGCTGTGGCTTCTTCTTCTGGGCCTGTGGCTGATGTACCACGACTTTCCCTTTCTTCCAGTTAGGTACCCACTTCTTCTGTTGGCCCTACCCTGCAGGCCGCCTCTGAGGTGGAGAACCTCCCATGTCTACCAAAGCATCTGCAGCTGCTACTGCCTCTCTATAGGTAGTCACTCCTTTCCTATGGAGTTCTCTGTAAGCCCAATCCTGCAAACCACTGGTGAATGAGTGAAACTTTTCTTCTTCTTCCATATTGGGTATCTCTAGCAGTAGAGTACCAAATTGTTTCACATATTCTCTAATGCTACCAGTCTGCTTTAGATATCTGAAGGCCACACGATCACTGTGCAAAGTGTTCGCTAGTCTAAAGTGGGCTCGCATCTCTGTCTTCAGGGCATCCCAATCTGGGATCTCTGGTGCATCCCCCTCAGTCCACAGGGCTACATGTGTCCGCCACCAGAGTTTGGCATCGCCTTTAAGAAAGGCGGCACAAACCTCAATCTTCTCGGCCTCACCTACGGCCGCTGCCCTGAAGTAATGTTCCATGTCAAATAGAAAGTTCTCAACTTCTTTTGCAACCCGAGCACCCTCGAATGGTGTCGGCTCTGGAACATGGCGCCTAGCTAGTGCCACTGCTGCTGGCGCTGGGGTACGGGTCTGATTCCCCAACTGTGTAATGGCAATCTTCATCAAGTTGACATCTGCTGATATAGTCTCCATACTCTGGCCAATATCCCCTATCTGGCCCTCAAAAGTCAAAGTCAAGTCAGCAATCCGCTCCTCAACGGAATGAGTCAACTCCGCAACATGACCCTCAGCCTCAAGCTGCACATGATGAATCATGTCCCTCATAGCGCTGACCCTCTCACTGAGTGGGATCCACATCGCCATCAACCCCAATGGCTAACTGGATCCTCGTCAAGGCTGCCTCCAGTCTCGAGAGTCTCTCCTCGAGCTGTGCCAGCGCTGCCATACTCCTCGTAGACGGTGCAAACGCTGTGAACTCTGGAAAACTACTGGAATCCTAGGGTGAAACCTTTGTCTGGCCGGAACTGACCGAGTAGTAGAAATACTGAGGAATTACGCCCCGGGCACAAGGCTCCGATGTACGCAACCCCCAAACAGTACTCTAACAACTGTCGATATCCCGTGCAACCAAACAATCCAAAAAGAGTCTAAAATCTGCTGAAAGTGGGCTCTGATACCAGTTGTCACGCCCCAATTTTTTGCGCCTAAAACTAGAGCGTGATAGCACAATTTACACAACCTCTGCGTAAACTGTCAGCTAACACTCCTAACAATATATACTATGCAGAAACGTGAAAGTAAATACAATGCGCGCTCACTACAGATCGTCTCTCAACAGAATAGCACTCTCGCCTAACTCTGCCTAATCAACTAACCCTCTGAGCTGACTGAAGCAGTGTGGCCGAATGTCTGATGCAAGCAATATTGAAGCAAGGTGGCAGGTTAGGCTCTTCCTCTGCCACTAACCACTTTGCACACCTTGTGCACCCTGAAACTCACAAGATTTCACTGGCAAGTATCGCACACAAGCAAGGTGATCTATCGCAGATCAAAGAGCACTAGACATATGCTCAAACATTAACACTCAATTAACTACCGGCCTGTACGGAAACCCTAAACAGATATATCCACAACTACACAGTGAGACTTTGAGCAAGACAAGCACAATGCTTGCGCCTACTCCAAGCCTAAAGCTCAATAATCCAAACGATGAAAACACCACACCAAGAACACACTAGTCTCGGATATGAGGAAGGCCTCTCCCAACCTCGGGTAGAGATACCAATCAATATATATATGTTATAATCAACAATCGTCACACACAAAGGTTTAAGGGTTTATACCAAAGCAAAGCAATGAATACAAGATGCAAGCTTTCGGCTCTCTCCCTCCAAGTAGCCGCGACCTTCAAACTCCACAAGAGCAAGCTCTTGTGGATTGGACCCTAGGGTGGAAGACCCTAGGGTGATTGTTGATGTCATCTTCCCCTTGTGCTTGCCTCCAAGCACAAGCCGCCAAGACCACCTAGTGGACAGCAAGGTGCCTCCACTCAAAGGTGATCGCCGGTGATGAAGATGAAGAGGAAGTGATCGCCGGTTGAGGTCCTTGCCCTCCAAGGACTCGCCAAAGCAATGCCGCTCCTCTCCAAGTGTTCTTCCTCGCCTCTAGGAAGAGCAAGTCTCTCACTCGCCAATTGGACAACACTTCGTTGCTCCAAGGTTCATTAGCCCCCTTCAATGTCGCCAAGCCCCTCCTTAAGTAGACAAGCCGCCAATGCTAAGTTCAATTGCGGCCAAGTAGTGGAGGAAGACTAGGGAAGCTCCTTCCTATTTTGGTGGAGATTCAAACTCGTCCACAAGCTTGAACCAAGCTTGGCCGAGCAAGGGAGAATCACGCCATGGAGCTTTGATGTCTGCCCAAGCCATGAATTCGCCCAAGTGATGGATCCAAGTGGGTTATGAAGAGAAAACCCATTAGTCCCTTATTGGATCTCAATTTCAAATCTTATTGGATCTTGCCTCTAAGTTGCCACATGCTAAACATGTGCCCACTTAAATAACAATCCAATTAATTCCCTTCATGTCCTAGGCCACATAGATCAGCCCATAGGACTCAGAATTGAACCCCGATCGAACCCAGGTTCATGTCCAGTGACCATGGTTAAGCTGACCATGGTTAAACTAACCATGGTTAAGTTAACCATGCTCCAAACTTCAAAGTGGCTCCTCAGCACTCCAAAGCACCCCCAGGCCATGCCTAAGGATAAGATGTGTCAATGTACCTGCAAGAACATACTCAACACAGTGTCAGTAACCTAACTCCTCTAGTAGGCTCCCTGCAACACCAGCCTAACTCCCCGTCAAGCTCCTCCATCCCTCCTCAGAACCCCGCTGAATCCATGGGATGGGCTGGGGTATAACCCGAGTATACCCAGGTTCTCACACTAGGTGCTCTCTTAGGTTTAGGTCAGCCCCTTGGTCAATCTGTGTTAGCTCGCAAACCCTAGACTCCTTCTAGGATTTGGCCAACACTCTTCTCTACCCATGCTAGCTCGCAAACCCTAGGCTCCTCCTAGGGTTCGGCCAATATCATAGGGGCACCATCACATCTAGCATGTTGTGCCACCATGAAAGTGCGCCACTTGCATAGAAACATCCCCATGATGGGCTATTTGCATCACCTCTTAGATCAGCCCTTGAAACCATGCTTGATGCGCCTCTAGAAAGCCCTAGAAGCCATCAAAGTTTTGGCCAATCAATAGGTATGCACAAGCCCTCTTCACCAGCCCTTAATCCTCTAGGTGTGCCACTAAGGTAAACCCTAGAAGCCACCAAGGATTCGGCTAAGGAAGAAGCTGCCCCATGTGATTTAGATGTGCCAAAGAGAAGTCATGATGTGCTCTCTGTCATCCCTAATCTTCTACTTTAATTACAAAACAATTAAAGAAAATAGGGCGGCACGCAGGCCTCACAAGAATACATCCCAGGCATGCATAAGGGCTTGTCTATAACCATATCATAATGCAATAATAAAAGCACCTACTCATGCTCTTCTACATGCAATGAAAAACCAACAATTAAAATTAATTTTAGTTTTTCATAAACCTGTTCATCACCCAAAATAATTGTCACAAAATTTTGCCAAAATAATTCTCTCAGGCTCCCTGTGAAAAGTGGCTAATGTATGCCCTAGGCATGCAAGCCGCCCCCTTTCAGTCCACCTTACCATGTAAAATTTAAAGGAAAGATTCCGTAAAATATTTACATAGCTTGTGCACAAGGTCCATCCTTCACACAAGGAGAATCTATCAGTAGGAAATTTTAGACAAAAATTTCAGCATGATAAACCTACCCTTTTCTAAGCAGAAAAATCATGGATTAAAAATTTTTAAAAAAAATCTTTTATGACATGGGCGCATGTAGATAAGCAAAATACACCGCGTGGGTCTTGTAAGTTCCCTCTGATACCACTGTTGGGAATCCCCGGGCCAATTTTCAAATTTTAATAACAGCGAAAGCGTTGGCCCGAAACAGGATAACCCTAAGAGCCAGGATCCCTTACAAGTGATCCACCGGATGTGCCAGAGTATTATACCTTTATTCGCATAATCCAGGGGTTGATGATGAAGAAGAAGAGGCGCACAAGTGTCCGCCCTCTACAATCATGCACACACGGACTGCTCAAGATCCTCTTCACTCCACGCCTGGTGCTAGCCTTCGGGAGGAAGATCATGTTGCCAATGTCGCAGCCCTCTTTGCTTGCGCCATCTCCAAGATGCGCCAAAGAGGTGATGAAGGGGAGAAGATGGCCACAAGGAGAGCAAACCTCTACCGCTTGTGCCAATCTTAAGTCTAGCCACTTTCCCTCTTGTTTGCGCCACCATGAAGGCGCGCCCATGAGGTAAGTCTCCTTCTCATCCAATATAGGCAACAACCTAACAAGAAGTGCCTATGATGATGAGAAGAGATACCATCACTTCTCTTCTTCTCCTCTTTTCTCCACATGCGCCAACTTCATGGAAGTTGCGCCCATGATAAGAAATCAGCCTTCTTCATGCATCAATCCCTCCAAGGGATACATCATCGAAGAAGGAGGAAGGCTCCAAGCCTTCTTTTGCGCCCATGGAAGAAGAAGGTGTTGCCACCATGAAGGTGGCGCCACTTCTCTCTTAGAGGCTCCATGGAGAAGGAGATATCATCTCCTCTTGCGCCAATCCCTCCAAAGGATGCACCATGGAGAAAGGAAGAAGCTCTAAGGTGGTCTCAAGCACCTAGAGGGGATGAAACTTGTCATCCATGGAGGTAGGTGACACCTCCTTGCATGTAGTCGCCATGGAGAAGAGATTCAAGAGGAACGGATAGGTTTTGATGAGTTATATAGATGATTTCGGCTAGGGCTTTATTAATTACGAATTTTCATAATTAATATGCACCTAGATCCATTATCTCTTAATGGATGCGGATCCACAACTTAAGTGATGAATATATCTAATATAAATATTCACTTAAGTTGTGTGTGGCCCCCATGACTTAAGTTGTGTATTAATTGAATATAAATATTCAATTTAACACTTAAGTCGCGGGCCCCCATGTTACGTTTAAATCAATCGCAAAAAGCCTCCGAACAAAATCAGAGCTTAAACCCAATATTTGACCACTCGACTGAACCTAGTCCATCGAGGTCAAACGTGGTCACCCGAAGGTCAACCGGGGTCAACTGAAGTCAAAACGGAACATCATCCGAAAAGATGATCTCCAACTCATCAGATGCATCCGCGATGCATCGGACTCCCAAACTGACTCGAATCAACCAAATGACTTGATCATAGGCAACTCGATCAATACGAGATCTCGAGCATCTAGGTGTAAGACCCTGTAGGTTCCTTAGACGTTGGCAGTGATAACCTCACATCATCACATGCAATGAGTGGCACCTAGCAGTACATCATTACTACCCAAGTCCTCGGAATGGAGTCGTCATCGACAACCGCTAAAACCGCGACAAGATACATGTACACTCTAGTCCTTTTGCCAGACTGATCGTCCAAGTCGGACAAGTGTGTCACACTTGTTAATTCCAACATCAATGGTCATGACTCTATTTAGGCTTAACCTGGGTATGGCCACACACTTTCAGTCATGCACCATGTAGGGCCCATGGACATCAAACTTCCCCACAGGGAAGGGGCAAATCCTCTATTGGCACATTGAATCTCTCATATGGCTCAAGATATACCCAATGACAACTGTTATGACTCCCCTGTTACGCGGAGTGTTAGGTTGTATCTATTGGGGTATGCCCTTAAGGCTAATGTTTGAGGCCTTGGGATTGCATTAGTATCATGTATAAACTCTTTGTTTATAAAGGCAATTGTTGTTATTCAGGTTGTTGCATTATCTGCTGTCATATGTATACTTCTGAATAATGTCTCAATGCTGTTCAGCTTGGCTGACATGCACTTTTGTCCTTAGTCGAGATATCTTGGTGAACATGAGACAGCCTTGATATGATTGAGACTAATGTGTGTTCTAATCTTATAGGATGCTTCGAGCATGGAATAAGATGTAGAATCATGGGTACATTGGATGTACTGGACAGACCCTACTAGGATATTCAATTGCTTGTCACAATGTGAATAATCCTTGTATGCGAACAAGTGGCATACTTCCTCTGACTTGAGATCACTTGTGTTTCTAAATGATGATTGGCATTGTTTTGAGGTAGTTCAATATCATTTGAAACATAATGGTTATAGACTATCTTGGATGATGAGCATGAGTCATGTTAGGGTGCTAGTGATAGACATATGATTGCCGTCTCCTTGTTTGGAGTGTGATGTTCTAAAGGGGCCCCATGGATGAGATGATTGAGAAAGTGTATGGCCATACCCAGATGACTATGTTCATCTGATCTGATCATTTTCATCATATTGGAGTTACAGGCTTGACACGCTTCTCCAATAAAGAACATCCAGTGGCAAAGGAAGCATGTATGCCTTGTGAAGTGGATTCACACTTGTGCTGTGGTTTGGGTGTAGTCTTGGAAGACTCTTTCCTTTATATCGGGAGATAGTGATGTGTTGCTAGATACCCCTCACTGATCGTGATAACGTAAGTTATCATTACTGACATTTAAAGGAAACCCTTAGGGTCGCACAATTTGATGATATGGCTTACTTAAGTCAGATCGTGTGGACTGAATTGTTTTGGTTCAGTTTAAAGGGATTTAATCTCTGATTGTAAGTGAGATCTGGTCTGATCATGTTTGATTGATTAGGGCTTGAGATCGGTAAGCTTCGATCGAGAGAATGGATGCTAGATCGGTGAGATCAAAAGCATCAAGAGATGAACGGTTAGATCTTGAACCTTAGGGTTAATATGATCTAGACCAAATCGCTTGGGTTAATTGGTCTTTGAACCAACCCAAAAATGAACCAACTCATTATGTGAGCGCATGGTTCAAAGAGGAGAGAAAAATGCGATTGGTTCGTGCGTACATGAACGCATGATCGCATGAGAGAGTAAGGCTAGCTATTTTTAGTAGCCACGCCTCCACGTTTTGAGTGGAACGCATCTCTTGTCGCCCCTCTCCTATTCTCGTCGCTTGCTCTCGTGTGGAAGTTTTTGTTCACGCCTTGGAGAGAGTTTGCTCAAGCGAGACATCATCTCAACTTCCCTTCCATTCGACAAGGACACTTGGAGATCCTTGCTAGCACAAGGTTCGACAAGGAGAAGCCAACATCCATCTTGTGTGCGCACCATTTGGAGGAGAAGCGCTTGACTCTCTGCTTCCTAGACGCCATCCAAGCAATGGCACTGGTAAGAATCGATTCTCTTGTATGCAAGTTAAAGTTGATCATACTGCATGCATCGATCCAGAAACCCTTTCCGCTGCAAAAAGGTTTTATCATATGCGCCATTAGGGTTTCGACACCTCCCCCTTGTTTAAGGGACTTTCAATTGGTATCAGAGCCACGTTTATTGCATGTTAATATGATTGCTATCTTTGCATTGTGATCCATGTTTGCACAAAAGACTAGATCTATAGGACATGCGAAACTTGTTGTATAGTTTTATGTTGGCGAAAATACATGATGTTATTTTCTCCTTGGCGCATGTTTCTTGTTGGCGCATGTTGCATGTTGTTTCTAAAACAAAAAAAGGGAACTTGCGCGCTTACCATTAGATCTAAGAGGCGCCTACTTTAAATCCTTAAACGGGTTGATAGGGTTGAAGTCATCGTCTAGTCTAGATCCAACCAGTCTGATCAGACCATCTGACAGCCTAGATGGGTTGACCAGATAGCACCTGTGCGCAAGCACGAGGTGGCTATAGGTTGACTGCTGACAGGCGTGTAGCGATGTCTGGTTGGGACAACCAGTGAACGCACATGAGTTAGGCCCGGGGTCACACCCGCTTGCCAGAACTCATGAGGTCGTTCAGCCCTTGGCGCATGCATGGTTGACCATTAGGTTAACACAAGTCAGTTAGGACTTGGTGCATGCCAGGGCAGTGGATCTGACTAGGTCTGATGAGTGGATCCCTATTAATGCACCGTTGTAAGGTAGTAGGGCACATAAGGAAAATAAAAATGATGCCAATGGGTTTTTGAAAATTTTATTTTCTTGATTGGATCACATGATGGTGGTAAACATGATGCTTGTTTATTTAATCTTATGTGGGCTGCCCAAATTTAATGTGTGCTGTGCTGGGGCCTGTGAGCCTGGTTAATAGATGTAAATTATTTATTGTGATCTGCGCATCACATTTGATTTAATTTATAAAGTGTAATTGACCTGTGTGTCAATCTTGTCTAGATAGATTAAATTGTATTTTAATCAGACAAGAGCACAGAGCACACTTGGCAAAGGCGCATGCAGCAGTGGCTTGACCAGGTGGGAGGTCCAGGGTTCGACTCTGGGACAGGCGCAATTACCTAGTGGGCGCACCTGAGCTGCAGTGGGCGCTTGGGCCCTGGGTTGGGCCAGATGGGATGCAAGAGACCCATGAAGAGCTCAAGTGAAGACTTAAGTTAAAATTAAGGTCTTACCTAGGCTTAATGGGCTTTTACCACATAAGATCAGCATGCTTTCTATTTATCGTTTATATAATTAGAATTGCATGATTTAATCTTCTGCTATCGCCATAGGTTATGCATGATAGTTAAGAAGATAAAAGACCGTTAAAATCCAACGCTAAAATATCAAGCACGATAGCCTTCTGATGCGAAACCTCACTGTTCTGACTATCGTTGGGGCCGTGTTGTACCCACTCAGTGGGCACGCCCATCTATCTTCAGACGGTGTGTGATAACACCTGCGTGTTACAGAGAAGGGATTTATCGCTTCTCGTTGCTCAGCATAGCACGTGGTGGTCCAGGGAGTAGGTCGGGTCAGCTTGACCATGTAGGCTACATATGTGGCGCATATGGTAGCTATATGGAGGCAGCCATCTGTGGGATCAGAGACTGTGTTGTACCAACTCAGTTGGCACAGTCTGCTGGATTGCCCAGATGAAGGGGAATCGCACGGGTTGGCGATTGGCAGGGATTGCCTACCAGAAATTAGTGTTTGTACTCTCTGTGTATCTTATCTCGCCTGAGCGGGACGCGGAGACCAAGTATGAAATCTGGATCCCATCTCACTAAAAGAGTTTTACTCTTTCGGGCTGTTTTGCTGGATTTTTCAGCCAGATAAAATAGTGAGAAAAGAATCATTCTTAAGTCCTGAATTGATTCTCACATTGATACTGACCTTGCTGTTCTTGCATTGTTGTAGATTACTGCAGCAACGAACACCACGAATTTCAATGTGCGATCCCTACTGGAAAGGGAGAAGTTTGCTGGACCAAACTTCTCAGACTGGTATGGACACCTTAAGATTGTACTTAAGGCAGAGAGGAAGCTGTATGTCCTCGAGACGGCTATACCGCCTCAACCTGCTGCGAACGCCGCAAGGGCGGTTCGCGATGCTTATGAAAAGCATGTCAATGATAGCATTGATGTCGCTTGCCTGATGCTTGCGTCTATGACGCCAGAGCTGCAGCGTCAGCATGAGGATCTATCTGCTATACAAATTATAGCAAACCTCAAGCTGCTGTATGCTGCACAGGCTAGGACTGAACGCTACAATTTGACTAAACTTTTCTTTCAGAGCAAACTGGCTGAAGGGAGTCCAGTGGGAGCTCACGTACTCAAGATGATTGGGTACAAGGAGGCTCTAGAGAAACTGGGACATACCATCAATCAGGAGCTTGCTGTAGACATCATATTGTAGTCTCTCCCGACCTCTTTCGATCCGTTCATCATTAACTTTAATATGAACAAGATCGACTGTACGCCGGCAGAGTTACTGAATATGCTCTTGACTACAGAGCTGACTCTTAAGGGAAAGCCTTCATCCTCTGTCTTGATGTTTCCTTCAAGGAACAAGAAGAAAGGGAAGAAGGGCAAAGCCCCTGTCAAGAGCTACAGCTAGGCTCTGAAACAAAAGGTTAAGCGGTCGAAGGAATACAGATGTTTCCATTGTGGCCAGCTGGGTCACTAGAAAAAGGACTGTAAAGCGCTCCAGGGAGACAAGAAGGGAAGCAATCCTTTCGCTTCTGGCTCAGGTATTTTCGTGACTGAAGTCATGGTTTCTTCTTCTATATCATGGGTGTTGGACACTGCATGTGGAGTTCACATTTGTTCAAATGTACAGGAACTCAAGAGAAGAAGACAGGTGGGACAGCATGAGGTGGACCTACGAGTTGGAAACGGGGCACGGGTTGCTGCTGTTGCTGTAGGAGTTTATAACATCTCATTACCATCTGGACTTGTATTGGAACTAGACAATTGTTACTTTGTACCAAGCATTACGAAAAATATTATCTCTATTCCTGCACTTGTCAGGAAAGGGTTTTCCTTTGAATGCAATATTTCAAAGTGTGTTATTTCTTATGATAATATTGTTTATGCTACTGGGTCAATTAACAATGGGTTATTCATGTTGGACATGGAATGTTCTATACAGCAAATTGATATTAAGAAAGCCAAGTATGCTGATGACAGCACCTTGCTATGGCATAGTCGTTTAGGCCATATTAACAAGAAGCTCATTAAGCGGTTGCATGATCATGGACTGCTGGGATCATTCTCCTATGAGGAGCTTGATACATGCAAAGCTTGTTTAATGGGTAAAATGACGAAGGCCCCTTTTTCTAAGAAAGGTCAAAGGGCTTCAGGTTTACTTGACCTTATACACAGTGATGTGTGTGGGCCTTTTAGTAAACATGCCAGAGGTGGCTATTCATACTTCATTACCTTTACTGATGATTTCAGTAGATACGGGTATGTCTATCTAATGAGACATAAGAGTGAATCTTTTGACAAGTTCAAAGAGTTCAAAAATGAAGTGCAAAATCAGCTAGGCCAAAATATCAAGGCACTTCAATCGGATCGAGGTGGTTAATACTTGAGTCATGAGTTTACTAACTATCTGAAGGAGTGTGGGATTATCTCACAGCTCACTCCGCCAGGAACACCGCAATGGAATGGTGTGTCCGAAAGGAGGAACAGAACCTTATTGGATATGGTTCGTTCTATGATGAGTCAGGCTACTCTACCTTACTCCTTTTGGGGATTTGCACTGGAAACAGCTGCAAAGCTACTAAACCGAGTGCCATCCAAGGAAGTTTCAAAGACGCCATATGAGTTATGGTATGGGAAACAGCCAAGCTTGACATTTATCAAGATCTGGGGTTGCGAGGCTTATGTCAAAAAGCTCGCCTCTGGGAAACTAGAGAGCAGATCTGAGAAATGTATCTTTGTCGGTTACCCAAAGGAAACTAAGGGTTATTATTTCTACGATCCCAAAGAGAACAAAGTATTTGTTGCTCGGACGGCTATTTTTCTTGAGAAGGAATTTCTTCTACAAGAGGCCAGTGGGAGAGAAATAAACCTGGATGAGAATCCAGAGGAAGGACAAAGTAGTCAAGCACAGTTGGATGAGCCTGAGCCAGTAGAACAGGTTATTGAACAACCTGAGGCTCAGATATCACGGGAACCGCGAAGATCGGGAAGGATCCGTCGACAGCCTGAGCGCTATGACGGAGTCTACATCATTGATCATGATGAACCCCTCACTTATGCGGATGCGGTCAGTGGACCGGAATCAGCGAGATGGCTTGAAGCTATGCGAGCCAAAATGGACTCCATGTCTGATAACCAAGTTTGGGATTTGGTTGATCCGCCTCCGGGAGTAATCCCTATAGGCTGTAAGTGGATCTTCAAGAAGAAGATTGACATGGATGGTAACATGGTTACCTATAAAGGCAGGCTAGTTGCGAAAGGTTTCAAACAAATCTACGGGATAGATTATGATGAAACTTTCTCTCCTGTAGCTATGTTCAAGTCTATTCGGATTCTTTTCGCGATAGCAGCATATTACGATTATGAGATCTGGCAAATGGATGTGAAGACCGCTTTCCTTAATGGAAAACTGGATGAGAATGTCTATATGACACAACCTGAAGGTTTCACTAATCCATCAGATCGTCATAAAATATGCAAGTTAAAGAAGTCCATTTATGGACTTAAGCAAGCATCAAGAAGCTGGAATATTCGTTTTGATGAATCAATCAGTGGATTTGGTTTCATCAAGAATGAAGATGACCCATGTGTATATAAGAGGTTTAGTGGGAGCGTGATTACTTTTCTAGTCCTCTACGTCGATGATATCTTGATCATTGGAAACGATATTCCTGAAATGCATGCAGTTAAGGCATGGCTAAGGAAATGTTTCCAGATGAAAGATTTGGGAGAAGCAGCCTATGTCTTAGGTGTGAAGATCTATAGGGATAGATCTAAGAGGCTTCTCGGGCTGTGCCAGAGTACTTACATCGATAAAGTCCTGGAGAGATTCCATTTAGAGAATTCTAAAAGAGGATATCTTCCAGTCAGACATGGTCTGAATCTTTCAAAGAGTCAGTGTCCACAAACACAGACTAAGAAAGATGAAATGGACAATACGCCTTATGCTTCGGCTATTGGATCCATTATGTATGCGATGTTGTGTACTCGCCCAGACGTCGCTTACGGGTTAAGCGTGACCAGTCGATTCCAAAGTAATCCAGGTAAGGCACACTGGGTTGCAGTCAAGAACATTTTAAAATATCTTCGGAGGACCAAAGATATGTTCTTGATATATGGTGGTCAGGAAGAACTCAGTATTGAAGGATATACTGACGCTTCGTTCCAGTCTGACCAGGATGATTTCCGATCGCAATCAGGCTATGTTTTTAGCTTGAATGGAGGAGCAGTGGTGTGGAAGAGTTTCAAACAGTCAATTATTGCTGATTCTACCACGGAAGCCGAGTATGTTGCAGCCTCAGAAGCATCCAAGGAGGCAGTGTGGATTCGTAAGTTCATTCAAGAACTTGGTGTTGTTCCTTCGAGTGCTGATCCTTTGTTTATCTTCTGTGATAACACTGGAGCAATCGCACAAGCAAAGGAACCACGGTCGCACCAGAAGTCCAAGCACATATAGAGAGGGTTTCACTTGATCCGGGAGATCATTGATCGTGGCGAGATCAAAGTTTGCAAGGTTCATACAGATGACAATCTAGCTGACCCGCTTACTAAGCCTCTGGCGCAGCAGAAGCATGAGAAGCACTGTAATAATATGGGTTTGAGATTTCTCAACCATTAGATTAAGTGCAAGTGGGAGATTGTTGGGGTATGCCCTTAAGGCTAATGTTTGAGGCCTTGGGATTGCATTAGTATCATGTATAAACTCTTTGTTTATAAAGGCAATTGTTGTTATTCAAGTTGTTGCATTATCTGCTGTCATATGTATACTTCTGAATAATGTCTCAATGGTGTTCAGCTTGGCTGACATGCACTTTTGTCCTTAGTCGAGATATCTTGGTGAACATGAGACAGCCTTGATATGATTGAGACTAATGTGTGTTCTAATCTTATAGGATGCTTCGAGCATGGAATAAGATGTAGAATCATGGGTACATTGGATGTACTGGACAGACCCTACTAGGATATTCAATTGCTTGTCACAATGTGAATAATCCTTGTATGCGAACAAGTGGCATACTTCCTCTGACTTGAGATCACTTGTGTTTCTAAATGATGATTGGCATTGTTTTGAGGTAGTTCAATATCATTTGAAACATAATGGTTATAGACTATCTTGGATGATGAGCATGAGTCATGTTAGGGTGCTAGTGATAGACATAGGATTGCCGTCTCCTTGTTTGGAGTGTGATGTTCTAAAGGGGCCCCCTGGATGAGATGATTGAGAAAGTGTATGGCCATACCCAGATGACTATGTTCATCTGATCTGATCATTTTCATCATATTGGAGTTACAGGGTTGACACGCTTGTCCAATAAAGAACATCCAGTGGCAAAGGAAGCATGTATGCCTTGTGAAGTGGATTCACACTTGTGCTGTGGTTTGGGTGTAGTCTTGGAAGACTCTTTCCTTTATATCGGGAGATAGTGATGTGTTGCTAGATACCCCTCACTGATCGTGATTCGTAAGTTATCGTTACTGACATTTAAAGGAAACCCTTAGGGTCGCACAATTTGATGATATGGCTTACTTAAGTCAGATCGTGTGGACTGAATTGTTTTGGTTCAGTTTAAAGGGATTTAATCTCTGATTGTAAGTGAGATCTGGTCTGATCATGTTTGATTGATTAGGGCTTGAGATCGGTAAGCTTCGATCGAGAGAATGGATGCTAGATCGGTGAGATCAGAAGCATCAAGAGATGAACGGTTAGATCTTGAACCTTAGGGTTAATATGATCTAGACCAAATCGCTTGGGTTAATTGGTCTTTGAACCAACCCAAAAATGAACCAACTCATTATGTGAGCGCATGGTTCAAAGAGGAGAGAAAAATGCGATTGGTTCGTGCGTACATGAACGCATGATCGCATGAGAGAGTAAGGCTAGCTATTTTTAGTAGCCACGCCTCCACGTTTTGAGTGGAACGCATCTCTTGTCGCCCCTCTCCTATTCTCGTCGCTTGCTCTCGTGTGGAAGTTTTTGTTCACGCCTTGGAGAGAGTTTGCTCAAGCGAGACATCATCTCAACTTCCCTTCCATTCAACAAGGACACTTGGAAATCCTTGCTAGCACAAGGTTCGACAAGGAGAAGCCAACATCCATCTTGTGTGCGCACCATTTGGAGGAGAAGCGCTTGACTCTCTGCTTCCTAGACGCCATCCAAGCAATGGCACTGGTAAGAATCGATTCTCTTGTATGCACGTTAAAGTTGATCATACTGCATGCATCGATCCTGAAACCCTTTCCGCTGCAAAAAGGTTTTATCATATGCGCCATTAGGGTTTCGACACCTCCCCCTTGTTTAAGGGACTTTCAGTATCAAAGTACATCCATCACCATATAGAGATATCAATGCCCTCAAGTCCAGGACGTGTAAATCTCTGTCATTGTGATATTCTGACCTGTGACACCAAGTCAAATCCTCACGGTGGGTCGATCCAGTATATATTCCTTGATATACCCATATGCCTGCGTTAGCAACCCAAGCTCAACCAGCGCATATACCAGTCTCAAGTGTATCATAGCTGTCCCTTATCCACTATGACACTTGACCAGGGATTATTCTTTAAGATCAGATAGAATCTATCTCCAGGGACATTGTATATGCAAATGTACATATATGACGTAGATGTACAAAAGGCATAACAACGACCATGCCAGGATGTATATCACGAATAAATGTGACTCATATCAGACTAGCCATAGGTCCTAGGGCATATACACCAACAGCTAGGGTATATGGGGAGATGCAATTAGGGTTAGGATTATGGCAAGACTCCAAGCCCATTCCATAAACCTCTCCTAATCGCCAAATACCGTCCAAACAAGTCTTTCATGCCTCATGCGCCCCAACCCTTGCCATAGAGGCAAGGTTACCATCCAAGGAACAAAGGGGAGGCGCCAATTGCATCCATATGAAGCAAATTGTGCCACCCACACCCCATTTAGCCCTTAGGCGCCAATGGGGTTGGGTTTCTCCCCATTATACCCTTTTAGCCCATTATCTCTTCATGACAACTTGTTACTGGGCCTCATTGGGCAATGAGCTAACCCAAACTTCATTGCACAAGTTGATTAAGCCACTGGATCCAATCCAATGCAACCCTAACTCTAATGTGACCAACCATGGTCAATTTCGGGTCAACTTGCCAAAAATGAAGTTTAGCTCGAATAACTATCTTCCATCTCATCAGGCCTATTGGCGCTGATGCAATCTCCCAAATAGATTCAAGCTATCCAATAACTCGATCATAAGGCTTCCCTATCAATATGAGAACTCAAGTATCAAGGTGTGTGACCCTGTAGGTTCCTCTGACGTTGGCAGTGTTGACCTAAGGTCACCATAAGCATTGAGTGGCACCCAGTAGTGCATCGCTACTACCCAAGTCAGTAGAATGGATATCGATATCGATATCCCCATCATCGTAACTAGGTACAGATGCATTACAGTCTCTTTGCTAAACTGATATCAGAGTGGACAAGTGTGTCACAACTTATTTTTACCCAATCTCATGGTCATGACTAAATCAGGCTTTCACTTGGGTATGGCTATACACTTTTTGTCATAGAACCATAGGGGGGCCCCATGGATATCATGCTTCCCTCAAGAAGGGGCAAATCCTTTGTCTGTTCATTGACCTTCTCATATGGGTCGTTGCATGCTCAATGACAACCGTTATGACCTCCCAACTACGGTGAGGTGTTAGGTTGTATCAAGGAATGTTCCTAACCATATAGAATAGTCAATTACCTCAAGTCAAGGGATCAATGCATCTCCTATCACTTGTGAGGATAACTCATGACACCAAGTCATTGCCTCATAGCGGGTTGGTCCAGTATATCTACCACTGATATACCTATATATCTGCATTAGCACCACGTGCCTAACGAGCCCATATACCAGTCTCACAAGTACTAAAGTTACCCCATATCCACTAAGGTACAATGACTGGGGACAAGAGTCTGAGCACAGATCCAATCTGTCTCCAGGGACATTATCATGTAAGAACATAATTGTAGATGTAAACTGATGGAGGATGAAAAATCCTAAGCCCTAAATCACCATAGGTATGTAGCTCAAGCAGGAAAATAAACAAGCAGTTTAAGGATGAGTTGGAAGGAAAGCACCTAGGGCCCCCTTAAGGGAAGGGGGCCGAACCCCTTTAGATCCTTCAAGGCAAGGACTTTGGCAGGGCTATCCCCAAGATATTGAAGGTTGCACTTCCAGCATTGCTCAGCTTCAACCCGAGAGATATCTTGTTGGAAGTTGGTCTCGGCAATGAAACAGTAACCTGTGAGGTGGATGACTGAACGAGATCATTGACGACGGAATGCAGCGGAATGATGGGAGAACGGCAACCACAGGGGTATGCCCTTAAGGCTAATGTTTGAGGCCTTGGGATTGTATCAGTATCATGTAATAAACTCTTATGTTTATAAAGGCATGGTTGTTATTCAGGTTGTTACCTTGTCTGCTGTAATAAGTGTACTTCTGAATAATGTCTCAAAGCTGTTCAGCTAGGCTGACATGCAGTAAAGTCCTTAGTCGAGATATCTTGGTGAACATGAGACAGCCTTGATATGATTGAGACTAATATGTGTTCTAATCTTATAGGATGCTTCGAGCATGGAATAAGATGTAGACTCATGGGTACATTGGATGTACTGGACAGACCCTACTAGGATATTCAATTGCTTGTCACAATGTGAATATTCCTTGATTGCGACAAGTGGCACATTTCCTCTGACTTGAGATCACTTGTGTTTCTAAATGATGATTGTCATTGTTTTGAGGTAGTTCAATATCATTTGAAACATAATGATTATAGACTATCTTGGATGGTGAGCTTGAGTCAGGTTAGGGCACTAGTGATAGACATAGGATTGCCGTCTCCTTGTTTAAGGAGTGTGATGTTCTAAAGGGGCCCCCTGGATGAGATGATTGAGAAAAGAGTATGGCCATACCCAGGTGACAGTGTTCATCTGTTCTAATCATGCTCGTCATATTGGAGTTACAAGCTTGACACGCTTGTCCAATAAGAACATCCAGTGGCAAAGGAAATATGCATGCCTAGTGAGTTGATTCACACTTGTGCTGTTTTTGGGTGTAGTCTTGGAAGACTATTTTCTTTATATCGGGAGACAGTGATGTGTTGCTAGATACCCCTCACTGATCGTGATGACATGAGTTATCGTTACTGACATTTAAAGGAAACCCTCAGGGTCGCACAATTTGATGATATGGCTTACTTGAGTCAGATCGTGTGGACTGAATTGTTCAGGTTCAGTTTAAAGGGATTTAATCTCTGATTGTAAGTGAGATCTGGTCTGATCATGTTTGATTGATTAGGGCTTAAGATCGGTAAGCTTCGATTGAGAGAATGGATGCTGGATCGGTGAGATCAGGAGCATCAAGAGATGAACGGTCAGATCAAATACCTTAGGGTTTTAATGTGATCTGGAATTATGGCTTGGTTTATTTGGTTATTGAACCAAATTCAAGTGAACCGGCTCATGAATGAGCGCATGGTTCAAGGGTGAAGTGGAGTTTGCGATTGGGGTAAACCCAAGATCGCATGTGGAGAAGTTATGCTATTTTTGGATAGCACTTCTCAACGTGACCACGTTTTCACGTCCTCCCTCTTCACGCCTTCATGCTTTGTCGCCAACTTGGCTTTGGCTCTTGGGGCATTCTCGCGTGGTGGAGAGGAAGAGACGATAAGGAAAAATCGCCAAGCCAAGAAGTTCTTTCTTTTCCCTTTCACTCGACCAAGACATCTTTGGACCTTGCTAGCACAAGGATCGCAAGGAGGAGTAGGCGACATCAATTGTGTGCGTCACCTCTGGAGAAGATCCAGTTTGATCTTTGCTTCCAAGGCGCCATCTAGAAATGGCTATGGTATGATCCTTCTCTATATGCAATCGGGTTCCTTTTGTTAATCATATAGCATGCAAGATCTAGAAACCCCCTTTCCGCTGCTTGCATCTTCCATATGCGCCAATGCTTTAGGGTTTCACCCCCTTGTGGGGACTTTCAATTGGTATCAGAGCCTAGGTTTCATGCATGTTTTATGATTGCAAGCCATTTTGTGATCCTTGTTTGCGAACAATGCTTAGATCTGTATTACATGCGAAAATACATGTTAAGTTATCATAGGCGAAACTTGTATTTTGTTTATGGCGCATGTATGAGGTTACCTTCAGTTGGCGCTTGTATGTTGTTGGTTTTCTTAAAAACTTAAATACTTGCGCGACTCACACTAGATCTAAGGCCTTACTGTATACCCTTAGACGGGTTACTAGGGTTGAAGTCATCCCCTAGGTTAGATCCAGACAGTCTGATCAGACCATCTGACAGCCTTGATGGGTTGACCAGATAGCACCTGTGCGCAAGCACCTGGTGGCTATAGGTCGACTGCAGACAGGCGTGTAGCGATGTCTGATTGAGACAACCTATGAACGCACATGAGTTAGGCCCGGGGTCACACCCGTTTGCCAGACCTCATTGTGGTTGTTCAGCCCTGGCGCATGCATGGTTGACCTTTTGGTCGACTCAAGTCAGTTAGGACTTGGTGCATGCAAGGGCAGTGGATCTGACTAGGTTGGATGAGTGGATCCCTAGTAATGGACCGTTGTAAGGATGTAGGGCAAATAAGGAAATTAAAATTGATGCCTATGGGGTTTTTCAAAAAAATTTAATTTTCTTGATTGGATCACATGTTGATTGATGCCTATGTTTGTTTATTTATTCTTATGTAGGCTGCCCATATTAAATGTGTGCTGTGCTGGGGCCTGCGTGCCTGGACTTTAATTTTGTAAATTAATTTTTAATTGTGATCTGCGCATCACATTTATTTAATTTATAAAAATGTAATTGACCTGCGTGTCAATCTTGTCTAGATAGATTAATTTGTAAATTAATCAGACAAGAGCACAGAGCACACTTGGCAGAGGCGCATGCAGCAGTGGCTAGACCAGGTGGGAGGTCCAGGGTTCGACTCTGGGACCAGGCGCATTTTCCCTGGTGGGCGCACCTGAGTTGCAATTGGCGCTTGGGCCCTGGTTTGGGCCAGATGAGCAGCAAAAGACCCATGAAGAAAAGCAAGTGAAGACTTAAGTTAATTAAGGTCTTACTAGGGCTATGGGCTTTTACCACATAAGATCCATGCTTTCTTTTATTGTTTAAATAAGTAGAACAGCATGATTTATTTATCTTCTGCTATCACCATAGGAATTGAATGATAGTGAAGAAGATAAAAGACCGTTAAAATCCAACGCTAAAATATCAAGCTCGTATGCCTTCTGACGCGAAACCTCACTGTTCTGATTATCGTTGGAGCCGTGTTGTACCCACTCAGTGGGCACGTCCATCTATCTTCAGACGGTGCGGGATTACACCTGCGTGTTACAGAGAAGGGATTTATCGCTTCTCGTTGCTCAGCATAGCACGTGGTGGTCCAGGGAGTAGGTCGAGTCAGCTTGACCATGTAGCCTACATATGTGGCGCATATGGTAGCGCATGGAGGCAGCCATCTGTGGGGTCAGAGATTGTGTTGTACCAACTCAGTTGGCACAGTCTGCTGGATTGCCCAGATGAAGGGGAATCGCATGGGTTGGCGATTGGCAGGGACTGCCTACCAGAGATTAGTGCTTGTACTCTCTGTGCATCTTATCTCGCCTGAGCGGGACGCGGAGACCAAGTATGAAATCTGGATCCCATCTCACTAAAAGAGTTCTACTCTTTCGGGCTGTTTTGTTGGATTTTTCAGCCAGATAAAATAGTGAGAAAAAGAATCTTTCTTAAGTCCTGATTGATTCTTAACATTGATACTGACCTTGCTGTTCTTGCATTATTGTAGATACCTGCAGCAACGAACACCATGAGCTTCAATGTGCGATCCCTACTGGAAAGGGAGAAGTTTGCTGGGCCGAACTTCTCAGACTAGTTTGGACACCTTAAGATCGTTCTTAAGGCAGAGAGGAAACTGTATGTCCTCGAGACGGCGATACCGCCTCAGCCCGCTCCGAACGCCGCAAGGGCGGTTCGGGAAGCCTATGAAAAGCACGTCAGTGATAGCATTGATGTCGCTTGCCTGATGCTAGCGTCTATGACGCCACCGCTGCAGCGTCAGCATGAGGATATGTCTGCTATAGACATGATAGCAAACCTCAAGATGCTGTATGCTGCACAGGCGAGGACAGAACGCTATAATCTGACAAAGCTGTTCTTTCAGAGCAAACTGGCTGAAGGGAGCCCAGTGGGAGCTCACGTGCTCAAGATGATTGGGCACAAGGAGGCTCTAGAGAAACTGGGGCATACCATCAACCAGGAGCTTGCTGTAGACATAATTCTGCAGTCTCTCCCGCCTTCATTCGACGCGTTCATCATTAACTTTAATATGAACAAAATCGATTGTACTCCGGCAGAGCTGCTGAATATGCTCTTGACTACTGAGGAAACTCTGAAGGGTAAGCCTTCAACCTCTGTCTTGATGGTTCCTTCGAGGAATAAGAAGAAGGGGAAGAAGGGCAAGGCCCCTGTCAAGAATTACAGCAAGGCTCTGAAGCAGAAGGTTAAGCGGTCAAAGGAATACAGATGTTTCCACTGTGGCCAGCTGGGTCACTGGAAAAAGGACTGTAAAGCGCTCCAAGGAGATAAGAGGGGAAGCTTCGCTTCTGGCTCAGGTATTTACGTGACGGAAGTCATGGTTTCATCTTCTTCTATATCATGGGTGTTGGACACTGCATGTGGAGTTCACATTTGTTCAAATGTACAGGAACTCAAGAGAAGAAGACAGGTGGGACAGCATGAGGTGGACCTACGAGTTGGAAACGGGGCACGGGTTGCTGCTGTTGCTGTAGGAGACTATTTCATCTCTTTGCCATCTGGGCTTGTATTGGAACTAAACAGTTGTTACTTTGTTCCCAGCATTACTAAGAATATTATCTCCATTCCTGCTCTTGTCAGGAAGGGATTTTCCTTTGAATGCAATATTTCAAAGTGTGTTTTATCTTTTGATAATATTGTTTTTGCCACTGGTTCAATTAACAATGGGTTATTCATGTTGGACATGGAAAGTTCTATACAGCAGATTGATATTAAGAAAGCCAAGTATGCTGATGACAGCACCTTGCTATGGCATAGTCGTTTAGGCCATATTAACGAGAAACGCATTAAGCGGTTGCATGATCATGGACTGCTGGGATCATTCTCCTGTGAGGAGATTGATACATGCAAGGCTTGTTTAATGGGTAAAATGACGAAGTCACCTTTTCCTCACAAAGGTCAAAGGGCTTCAGGTTTACTTGACCTTATACACAGTGATGTGTGTGGGCCATTTAGTAAACATGCCAGAGGTGGCTATCAGTACTTCATTACCTTTACTGATGATTTCAGTAGATATGGGTATGTCTATTTAATGAGACATAAAAGTGAATCTTTTGACAAGTTCAAAGAGTTCAAGAATGAAGTACAAAATCAGCTAGGCCGAAATATCAAGGCACTTCGTTCTGATCGAGGTGGAGAATACTTGAGTCATGTGTTTACTGACTATCTGAAGGAGTGTGGGATTATCTCACAGCTCACTCCGCCAGGAACACCGCAATGGAATGGTGTGTCCGAGAGGAGAAATAGAACGTTACTTGATATGGTTCGTTCTATGATGAGTCAGGCTACTCTTCCATATTCCTTTTGGGGATTTGCACTGGAGACAGCTGCAAAGGTACTAAACCGAGTGCCATCCAAGGCAGTTTCAAAGACGCCATATGAGTTATGGTATGGGAAACAGCCGAGCTTGACATTTATCAGGATCTGGGGCTGCGAGGCTTATGTCAAAAAGCTCGCCTCTGGGAAACTAGAGAGCAGATCTGACAAATGTATCTTTGTCGATTACCCTAAGGAAACTAAGGGTTATTATTTCTTTGATCCCAAAGAGAACAAGGTATTTGTTGCTCGGACGGCCATATTTCTTGAGAAGGAGTTTCTTCTGCAAGAGGCCAGTGGGAGAGAAATAAAGCTGGATGAGAATCCAGTGGAAGGACAAAGTAGTCAAGCACAGTTGGATGAGCCTGAGCCGGTAGAGCAGGTTATTGAACAACCTGAGGCTCAGATATCACGGGAATCGCGAAGATCGGGAAGGATCCGTCGACAGCCTGAGCGCTATGACGGAGTCTACATCATTGATAATGATGAACCCCTCACTTATGCGGATGCGGTCAGTGGACCGGAGTCAGCGAGATGGCTTGAAGCTATGCGCGCCGAGATGGACTCCATGTCAGATAACCAAGTCTG
The DNA here is from genome assembly GCA_027563935.2 of Costus lasius. Lineage (NCBI taxonomy): Eukaryota > Viridiplantae > Streptophyta > Magnoliopsida > Zingiberales > Costaceae > Costus > Costus lasius. The sequence goes on from CM050448.1 coordinate 56,619,079, forward strand.
GGATTTGGTCGATCCGCCTCCGGGAGTAATCCCTATAGGCTGTAAATGGATCTTCAAGAAGAAGATTGACATGGATGGTAACGTGGTTACCTATAAAGGCAGGCTAGTTGCGAAAGGTTTCAAACAAATCTACGGGATAGATTATGATGAAACTTTCTCACCTGTAGCCATGTTTAAGTCTATTCGGATTCTTTTCGCGATAGCAGCATATTATGATTATGAGATTTGGCAAATGGATGTGAAAACAGCTTTCCTGAATGGAAATCTGGATGAGGATGTGTATATGACACAACCAAAAGGTTTCACTAATCCATCAGATCGTCATAAAATATGCAAGTTAAAGAAGTCCATTTATGGACTTAAACAAGCATCAAGAAGCTGGAATATTCATTTTGATGAATCAATCTCTGAGTTTGGTTTCATCAAGAACGAGGATGACCCGTGTGTATATAAGAGGTTTAGTGGGAGCGTGATTACTTTCTTAGTCCTCTACGTCGATGATATCTTGATCATTGGAAATGACATTCCTGAAATGCATGCGGTTAAGGCATGGTTAAGGAAATGTTTCCAGATGAAAGATCTAGGAGAAGCAGCCTATGTATTAGGTGTGAAGATCTACAGGGATAGATCTAAGAGGCTTCTCGGGCTGTGCCAGAGTACTTACATCGATAAAGTCCTGGAGAGATTTCATTTAGAGAATTCTTGTAACATCCCACATACTTAACCCCAAGCAAATAACAGAATCGCAAAAGTAATAGGATGTTTCATATAAGATCGATCAAATGCTAGGTAAAACCGAGTTCAAGAAAAACACGATCTGAAAATTTTCAAAACTCCAAACACATAAAATCTTCGAATCACAAATCTCATAAATCACATAAAGGTACCTGCCACCACGCAATACGTGCACTAGACATATGCACGTTACAGTTATCTCAAAACCGATTGCAAAAATACACATCAACTTCAATTTCAAAACAAATCCACAAAATCGATTTTATAAACCAATACCAAACACCGAAACCAGGCCAAAGCCCGCGGTGACACAAAAATCAGACTCGTAAAACGCCACAATCTGGCATCACAAGTTCACGTAGTTCACATCATTCATATCACATGGTTCACATAATGCATATAATTCACAGGGTTTAGCCACAACCGGCATCATAAGTTCATTAAGCATAAATCACAGCATCCATGTAATGCTAACTGCGCCCCTGCTCTACACCTGAAAATAGTGAGGGGTGAGCTACACAGCCCAGTGAGTGGATAGTCTAATTGACCATCCATAACATACACTCAAAAACATAGGCAAATTGTTTTAAAAATCTTTAACAGGATATTATGTCAAGATATAACAACATAAAGAAACAGAAGTCATATAGATATCCAGATGTACACACCAACATATAACAACTTAGGTTCTAGAGTTATACTATAAACCAACCGAACACATATATTCTAAACCAACTAAACATACCAACACACTTATAACCTAGTTGTCCAGCATATTCACAAAGTGACCAATATGGTCTAACCCGGCTTGGCCAAAGCACTGGGAGCTGCAAAATCTCGTGCAACACATAAACATGGACAGTGAATAGAATCAGGAGGTGGCCCCCGTCAGGTCACGACGTGGCACGCTGGTCTATCACGCCATAACATAAAACGAGAATAGAATCAGGAGGTGGCCCCCGTCAGGTCACGACGTGGCACGCTGGTCTATCACGCCATAACATAAAACGAGAATAGAATCAGGAGGTGGCCCCCGTCAGGTCACGACGTGGCACGCTGGTCTATCACGCCATAACATAAAACGAGAATAGAATCAGGAGGTGGCCCCCGTCAGGTCACGACGTGGCACGCTGGTCTATCACGCCATAACATAAAACGAGAATGATGACATCAAGAGGTGGCCCCTGTCTGACCAAGACATGGCACTTTGGGTCTTATATCATTCCCAACACATAAAAGAGTAATGACATCAAGAGGTGGCCCCTGTCCGACCAAGACATGGCACTTTGGGTCAAAACCCGTTCTCCCAAAAGGTTCCTACTGGACAACACACATATCTTATTTCATAATTTCACATAGGTGGACATATTTCACAAAGGTGGACTCCTAAGTGTCAACTTGACTCTAGGATAGCCATCACAAAAAAAATCACATCGGACAGGCTGAACTTCAACCCCCATCACAATAATCATAATAGGCAGGTTGAACATCAACCCCCTCACATATCACAGTACAGGGCTGAAATTCAAACCCTTCACATATCACATAAGAACTATCCCCTTGAGTTCATAGTCACACCTAGCCTTAGTCCTAACCATCGCATGACCACATAATTTTTTTCCAAAAACACAACTCCACATAATTATCAAAGAATCACATAATGAAGATCACATAGTGTAGTCCTTATATTTCATGCTGATTAGTTCAGTGTAATCTTGCTATGTTATCACCCAATTCTCCTCAAACAAGGGTACATGCTACACTCATAAAGAAACATAAAATTACAACAAGCATTCATCATAAAATCAACATAAAATGTAATACATACAAATTACCACAATTTATCAAACAATCTATAAATACACATAAAGGAATATTCATGATTTGCATTTAACAAGCATCCAAAAATTGACATAAAAATCATGTATTCATATTAATTACTACATGTGATCCACGGTTAACATAACATATTATTTACTAAATTTTAAACCTTAATTAACATCAATCTCATGCTCAAAATCATTGATTTAAAACCTCCTAAATTCCATAAAAGAATACCTTAACTTTCATGTTGCTAACTTTCGGATTTCATAAATAAAATCATCAAAATTTCGGTTTTCAAAATATACACACATTTGCCAAATTTCGGTTTTCACAAAAATACATCTTAATTCCATTGTTAGCATGATAAAATTCCCAACTTAAATCAAACCCTTAGTTAACAAGAATCATCATGAATAAATTAGGTTTTCATTATAAATATCTCCTTGCTATTTTCGATTCTTCACATGAGATATACATCCATTAAACTTTCGGTTTTTCATGTTATATATATATACCTTTGCATAAATTCGGTTTTTCATCAAAATAAGAAGTTCTACCATTGTAAAAATTCAGTTTTTCATCAAAATAAGAAGATCTTAAATTCGGTATTTAACATGGTGAAATCTTGAATTTCGATTTAGCATGATCAAATTTCTAATCAATCTCATGCATCAATTAATACAACCAAATTACTAGAAATCAAAAAAACACTCCACTCACCTCTTAAACCGTGAACACAAGGATGAAAACCCTTCCAAAATTTCGTCCAAAGCCTTGGGGTCGCCCAAAGGATCTCCAAGACTCACCAAGGAAATTTCTTCACTTCAAGAAGATCGCCAAGAGGAAGAAGATGAAGAAGAAACACCAAAAAAATCGCCTCCAAGCTTTCCAAGAGTCGCCAAGTTCTTTCAAGCCGCCACCTCAATTTTCTCAAGACTCCCAAATCGCCACTAATCTCACCCTAATCGATATTATCACTTAAACTTTGGGTTTTAAAATTTTAAACCCATTAACCAATTTATTCCAATAGGGTTTAACCCATTTATCTAATAATTTCGAATTTTAAACCCAATAACCCAATATCTCATAATTAGCTAATTATTTAATTAACTTAACCATTAACCAATCACTTAACGAGAATCCATTAAGGATTTAACTAACATCCAATAAGGATTTAATTATCCAATAGAGTATAATTAATTAACCAATAAGGTCTAATTAATTAACTTAAAATTTGCAACCCAAAATCCTAATTAATTTATCACAAACAACCAATGATAATTTATCATAAATTAACAGTCAATGATCAAACAAATAATCTCTAATTAATTTACAAAAAAATCAATAACCAAAAATCTCTAGTTAATTAACTATCAACCAATACATAAAAATATCACAATCAATAATTTTATTTAAATCATGAACAAAATATCACAGTTACTGATTTTATTTAAATCCAAATAATGCTTACCAGAACTTAAGATCCTTGGATCTTACATTCCTCCCTCCTTATAGAGCTTTAGTCCTCTAAAGCTCAGCATCCATATCATTAAAGAGGTAAGCATAATTTTTCCTCATATCAGCTTCAGTCTCCCAAGTCGCTTCTTCAACCGACTGATGTCCCCAGATAACCTTTACCAAAGGTATAGTCTTGTTCCTCAGAACTTTATCCTTTCTATCCACAATCCGGAGAGGTCTTTCCTCAAAGGTTAAATCACTCTGAATCTGAAGAGGTTCCAACTCCAACACATGAGATGGATCAGGATAATATTTCCTCAAAGCAGAGACATGGAATACATTATGCACATGATCCATAGCAGGAGGTAAAGCCAATCGGTAAGCCACTGGACCAACTCTCTCAACAATATCAAAAGGGCCTACAAACCTAGGGCTCAACTTGCCCTTTTTGCCAAATCTCATAACACCCTTAGTAGGCGACACCTTCAAGAACACATGATCCCCTACCATAAACTCCAAAGGACGACGACGGTCATCAGCATAACTCTTCTGTCTGTCCCGAGCAATTTTCAGCTTATCCCGGATCTCTCTGACCTTATCAGTAGTCTCCTGGACTGCATCAGATCTCAAAATCATCCTGTCACCAGTTTCCTCCCAACACAAGGGAGTCCTACACCTTCTCCCATACAAAGCCTCATAAGGAGCCATCTGAATACTAGAGTGGAAACTATTATTATAAGTGAACTCTATCAAAGATAGATCCCGGTTCCACTCAGAACTCCAATCAACCACATAGGCTCTCAACAAATCTTCTAGAGTCTGTATAGTACGCTCTGTCTGGCCATCAGACTGAGGATGGTATGCTGTACTAAAACTCAACTTAGTACCCAAACCCTCCTGTAAACTCCTCCAAAATCTGGACAGAAATCGAGAATCCCTATCAGACACAATGTCAACTGGCACTCCATGTAGTCTGACTATCTCATCAATGTACAATCTGGCCAGCCTCTCTAATGAATAAGTCATCTTAATCGGGAGAAAATGGGCTGATTTAGTAAGTCTATCAACAATCACCCAAATAGCATCATGACCCAATCTGGTTCTGGGCAAACCACACACAAAATCCATACTGATGCATTCCCACTTCCACTCAGGAATAGGAAGAGACTGCAACAAACCCCCAGGCTTCTGGTGTTCGGCCTTTATAGTCTGACAAGTCAAACACCTAGAGACAAAATCAAGCACTTCTTTCTTCATACCCGGCCACCAAAAACTTTTCTTGAGGTCCTGATACATCTTAGTCACGCCAGGATGTAGAGAATATTTGGAGTTATGGCTGTCCTCCAATATTTCTTTCCTCAAGCTCGGTTCCTCAGGGACACACACCCTTCCACGAAACCGAAGAATACCATCATCAGACAGGCTAAAATCCTGAACTGCGCCATCAACCAGACTATCCCTGATCTGAATTAATTTCGGATCCACAGACTGCTGATCTCTGATCCTCTGCAACAAGGCAGACTGTACTCTAAGAAAAGCCACATAACCAGTCTGAACTCTAGGAGAAACGCTGATCCTGAGATCTCTGAACTCCTGCAGTAACTGCCACTCACTGACCCGTAGTGCAGCTACTGAAGTAACTGGATGTCTGCTCAGTGCATCCGCTACTACATTGGCCTTTCCAGCCTGATACTGAATAGAGAAATCATAATCTTTGATCAACTCCATCCATCTCCTCTGTCTCATGTTCAACTCCTTCTGAGTGAAGATATACTTGAGACTCTGGTGATCAGTGAATAGATCAAATTCCTGACCCAACAAATAATGACGCCATATCTTCAAAGCAAAGACTACGGCTGCCAACTCTAAATCATGAGTAGGGTAGTTCAATTCATACTCCTTCAGTTGTCTGGAAGCATAGGCTACCACAGAACCCTTCTGCATCAAGACACAACCCAACCCTTTGCCTGAAGCATCAGTATAAACAGTAAACCTTTCCCCATCACTAGGAATAATGAGGATCGGTGTACTAGTCAATCTTCTTTTCAGCTCCTGGAAGCTCTCTTCACACTTGTCATCCCAAACAAACTTGGCCTCCTTTCTGGTCAATTTGGTTAAAGGACCCGCCAGCTTGGAGAATCCCTCAACAAATCGCCGGTAGTAACCTGCTAAACCCAGAAAACTCCTGATCTCAGTAGCACTAGTAGGTCTTCCCCAATCAAGGATAGCTTGTACTTTAACAGGATCCACAGACACTCCCTGACCAGAAATCACATGTCCCAGAAAACTGATCTTCTCTAACCAGAACTCACACTTACTAGCCTTGGCATATAACCGTTTCTTCCTCAGAACCTCCAGCACTTTGCGCAAATCCCTGACATGATCTGAAGTAGTCCGTGAGTATACCAAAATATCGTCTATAAAGACTACTACACAAGAGTCAAGCAACTCATGGAATACCCTGTTCATCAAATCCATGAAGACAGCAGGTGCATTCGTCAGTCCAAAAGGCATAACTAAAAATTCGAAATGCCCATACCTGGTCCTGAAAGCAGTCTTAAATATATCCTCATCCTTGACTCTAAGCTGATAATACCCTGATCTCAGATCAATCTTAGAGAACACTGTAGCTCCCTGTAACTGATCAAACAGATCATCAATTCTGGGAAGAGGATACTTATTCTTAATGGTCACTTGATTCAACTGCCTGTAGTCTATACACATCCTCAGGGTTCCATCTTTCTTCTTCACAAATAACACTGGCGCTCCCCAGGGAGAAACACTAGGCCGGATGTACCCTTTTTCCAGCAACTCTTCCAGTTGCTTCTTAAGCTCGGCCAACTCTGAAGTAGCCATACGATAAGGAGCTCTGGAGATGGGTGCCGTACCCGGCGCCAACTCAATGCCAAACTCCACTTCTCTAACTGGTGGTAAACCTGAAAATTCCTCAGAGAATACATCAGGAAACTCTTTCACCACTGCCATCTGAGTCAGATCAGAATTAGAATCATCCTGCACCTTGACATGTGCAAGATAACCCTTGCACCCACTAGCAAGTAACTTCCTGGCCTGCAGGAAAGATATCACATGTGGTCCTTGGTCTGACACTAGACCTCTCACAAAAATCCGATTCCCATCAAGCGTATTCAAAGTGATCACTTTCTCAAAGCAATCCACAGAGGCATGATGTGAAGACAACCAATCCATTCCTAGGATGACATCATAATCTTGCATGTCTAAAAGGATTAGATCTACCAAAAACTCATAACCCTCTACATGTACTACACAGTCAGCACAAACAGTGTCTGTAGACAATGACTTTCCCAAAGGAGTACTAACAGACACAGCATAATCTAGCATCTTAGGTACAACAGGTAAACATGCAGCAAACTTAACAGAGACAAAAGACAAGTTTGCACCAGGATCAAATAGAATGCGAGCTAACTGATCAAATACAAATAATGTACCTTCCACAACGGATCGGGAAGCTCGTGTATCCTTCTCAGCCACAGCATAAACTCTAGTCTGGACTGTAGGCTTATCTGCGCCTCTAGGCTGCATCTCAGGCTCCTTGCAGTCCCTGGCCATGTGCCCAGGTTTCTTACATTTGAAGCACACGCCATTCTTCCTATGACAATCTTTCATTAGATGTCCCCTGAGCCCACAATAACTACAAGTCCGGTCCTCTGTGACATTGGTTCTCACGTCCCTGGCATCCCTGAACTGCTGTGGTGCATCCCTGGACTGCTGCGGTGTCTTGTAAGAGTAAGGCTTAAACCGGCTCTTCTTGTAGTCCTTATGCCTAGGGTATTTCTTACCCTTGCCGCCACTGCCATGCTGAGGAACCACCGCCTCCACTGCAGGAATCACTGTCACGGCAGCATGAGAACTCCTCTCAGCTATGTATCTCTCAATAGTGCGTGCTCGTCCAACTGTCTCAACATAGGTCTCCAAGTGCTGAGCACCAACCTGCTCCCTAATATCCCATCTGAGACCTCTGAGAAACTTGGTAGCTCTCCTCTTTTCAGTATTTATCAGATGAGGAGCATACTTTCCTAATTTCGTGAACTGTAGCTCATACTGGTCCACTGTCATATCACCCTGCTCCAGATGAATAAAAGCCACCTCTCGGTCCTCCACCAAGCTGTCTGGGAAGTACTTCTCATTAAATTGAGACAAGAAATAAGGCCAATCCACTATCTCATGTCTTTCTGCTGCTAGCCTCACCACACCTTTCCACCACTCGTCTGCGTCACCACGCATCATATAAGTGGCCAGACACAGCTTGTCTTCATCCGAGCAACGCATAACTTGGAAAATCTTTTCCAAGCACAGCTGCCAATTTTCAGCATTACTGGATTCTGAGCCCCCATAAAAAGAGCTCGGACCCAGTTTCTGGAATTCACTTACAAGTGAAGCATAGCGCCTGTGAGCACCCTCCTGAGAGTCATCCCCCACTGCTCTAGTAGTAGTCTGGGGTCTCTCCTGAGTCAGCTGCTGCAAAAGTTGCTGTTGCGCCTCTTGATGCTGAGTCTGCTGCTGCTGCAGCATCTGAGCTTGCCTCTCAATCATGGCACCTTGTTGCTGTACCATGCCAGTCAAAGCCTCAATAGTCCTAGTGAGATTCGGGGTCTGCTCGCCCTCATCACTAGCATTACCTCTGGTTCGCACCATCTTAAATTCCTACACACACATATCATAGTCACACACCTATCATAGTCAGGAAAACAATCATAAACCTATTAGGTGTCTAGCAATACACAAACATGTTTTCCCCCAAACTAAGTTTTAGCTAGCCAACTCCTCTGATACCATTCTGTAACATCCCACATACTTAACCCCAAGCAAATAACACAATCGCAAAAGTAATAGGATGTTTCATATAAGATCGATCAAATGCTAGGTAAAACCGAGTTCAAGAAAAACATGATCTGAAAATTTTCAAAACTCCAAACACATAAAATCTTCGAATCACAAATCTCATAAATCACATAAAGGTACCTGCCACCACGCAATACGTGCACTAGACATATGCACGTTACAGTTATCTCAAAACCGATTGCAAAAATACACATCAACTTCAATTTCAAAACAAATCCACAAAATCGATTTTATAAACCAATACCAAACACCGAAACCAGGCCAAAGCCCGCGGTGACACAAAAATCAGACTCGTAAAACGCCACAATCTGGCATCACAAGTTCACGTAGTTCACATCATTCATATCACATGGTTCACATAATGCATATAATTCACAGGGTTTAGCCACAACCGGCATCATAAGTTCATTAAGCATAAATCACAGCATCCATGTAATGCTAACTGCGCCCCTGCTCTACACCTGAAAATAGTGAGGGGTGAGCTACACAGCCCAGTGAGTGGATAGTCTAATTGACCATCCATAACATACACTCAAAAACATAGGCAAATTGTTTTAAAAATCTTTAACAGGATATTATGTCAAGATATAACAACATAAAGAAACAGAAGTCATATAGATATCCAGATGTACACACCAACATATAACAACTTAGGTTCTAGAGTTATACTATAAACCAACCGAACACATATATTCTAAACCAACTAAACATACCAACACACTTATAACCTAGTTGTCCAGCATATTCACAAAGTGACCAATATGGTCTAACCCGGCTTGGCCAAAGCACTGGGAGCTGCAAAATCTCGTGCAACACATAAACATGGACAGTGAATAGAATCAGGAGGTGGCCCCCGTCAGGTCACGACGTGGCACGCTGGTCTATCACGCCATAACATAAAACGAGAATAGAATCAGGAGGTGGCCCCCGTCAGGTCACGACGTGGCACGCTGGTCTATCACGCCATAACATAAAACGAGAATAGAATCAGGAGGTGGCCCCCGTCAGGTCACGACGTGGCACGCTGGTCTATCACGCCATAACATAAAACGAGAATAGAATCAGGAGGTGGCCCCCGTCAGGTCACGACGTGGCACGCTGGTCTATCACGCCATAACATAAAACGAGAATGATGACATCAAGAGGTGGCCCCTGTCTGACCAAGACATGGCACTTTGGGTCTTATATCATTCCCAACACATAAAAGAGTAATGACATCAAGAGGTGGCCCCTGTCCGACCAAGACATGGCACTTTGGGTCAAAACCCGTTCTCCCAAAAGGTTCCTACTGGACAACACACATATCTTATTTCATAATTTCACATAGGTGGACATATTTCACAAAGGTGGACTCCTAAGTGTCAACTTGACTCTAGGATAGCCATCACAAAAAAAATCACATCGGACAGGCTGAACTTCAACCCCCATCACAATAATCATAATAGGCAGGTTGAACATCAACCCCCTCACATATCACAGTACAGGGCTGAAATTCAAACCCTTCACATATCACATAAGAACTATCCCCTTGAGTTCATAGTCACACCTAGCCTTAGTCCTAACCATCGCATGACCACATAATTTTTTTCCAAAAACACAACTCCACATAATTATCAAAGAATCACATAATGAAGATCACATAGTGTAGTCCTTATATTTCATGCTGATTAGTTCAGTGTAATCTTGCTATGTTATCACCCAATTCTCCTCAAACAAGGGTACATGCTACACTCATAAAGAAACATAAAATTACAACAAGCATTCATCATAAAATCAACATAAAATGTAATACATACAAATTACCACAATTTATCAAACAATCTATAAATACACATAAAGGAATATTCATGATTTGCATTTAACAAGCATCCAAAAATTGACATAAAAATCATGTATTCATATTAATTACTACATGTGATCCACGGTTAACATAACATATTATTTACTAAATTTTAAACCTTAATTAACATCAATCTCATGCTCAAAATCATTGATTTAAAACCTCCTAAATTCCATAAAAGAATACCTTAACTTTCATGTTGCTAACTTTCGGATTTCATAAATAAAATCATCAAAATTTCGGTTTTCAAAATATACACACATTTGCCAAATTTCGGTTTTCACAAAAATACATCTTAATTCCATTGTTAGCATGATAAAATTCCCAACTTAAATCAAACCCTTAGTTAACAAGAATCATCATGAATAAATTAGGTTTTCATTATAAATATCTCCTTGCTATTTTTGATTCTTCACATGAGATATACATCCATTAAACTTTCGGTTTTTCATGTTATATATATATACCTTTGCATAAATTCGGTTTTTCATCAAAATAAGAAGTTCTACCATTGTAAAAATTCGGTTTTTCATCAAAATAAGAAGATCTTAAATTCGGTATTTAACATGGTGAAATCTTGAATTTCGATTTAGCATGATCAAATTTCTAATCAATCTCATGCATCAATTAATACAACCAAATTACTAGAAATCAAAAAAACACTCCACTCACCTCTTAAACCGTGAACACAAGGATGAAAACCCTTCCAAAATTTCGTCCAAAGCCTTGGGGTCGCCCAAAGGATCTCCAAGACTCACCAAGGAAATTTCTTCACTTCAAGAAGATCGCCAAGAGGAAGAAGATGAAGAAGAAACACCAAAAAAATCGCCTCCAAGCTTTCCAAGAGTCGCCAAGTTCTTTCAAGCCGCCACCTCAATTTTCTCAAGACTCCCAAATCGCCACTAATCTCACCCTAATCGATATTATCACTTAAACTTTGGGTTTTAAAATTTTAAACCCATTAACCAATTTATTCCAATAGGGTTTAACCCATTTATCTAATAATTTCGAATTTTAAACCCAATAACCCAATATCTCATAATTAGCTAATTATTTAATTAACTTAACCATTAACCAATCACTTAACGAGAATCCATTAAGGATTTAACTAACATCCAATAAGGATTTAATTATCCAATAGAGTATAATTAATTAACCAATAAGGTCTAATTAATTAACTTAAAATTTGCAACCCAAAATCCTAATTAATTTATCACAAACAACCAATGATAATTTATCATAAATTAACAGTCAATGATCAAACAAATAATCTCTAATTAATTTACAAAAAAATCAATAACCAAAAATCTCTAGTTAATTAACTATCAACCAATACATAAAAATATCACAATCAATAATTTTATTTAAATCATGAACAAAATATCACAGTTACTGATTTTATTTAAATCCAAATAATGCTTACCAGAACTTAAGATCCTTGGATCTTACAATTCTAAAAGAGGATATCTTCCAGTCAGACATGGTCTGAATCTTTCGAAGAGTCAGTGTCCACAAACACAGACTGAGAAAGATGAAATGGACAATACGCCTTATGCTTCGGCTATTGGGTCCATAATGTATGCGATGTTGTGTACTCGCCCAGACGTCGCTTACGGGTTAAGCGTGACCAGTCGGTTCCAAAGTAATCCAGGTGTGGCGCACTGGATTGCAGTCAAGAACATTTTAAAATATCTGCGGAGGACCAAAGATATGTTCTTGATATATGGTGGTCAGGAAGAACTCAGTATTGAAGGATATACTGACGCTTCGTTCCAGTCGGACCAGGATGATTTCCGATCGCAATCAGGCTATGTATTTAGCTTGAATGGAGGAGCAGTGGTGTGGAAAAGTTTCAAACAATCAACTGTTGCTGATTCCACAACAGAAGCCGAGTATGTTGCAGCCTCGGAAGCATCCAAGGAGGCAGTGTGGATTCGTAAGTTCGTGAGAGAACTTGGTGTCGTTCCTTCGAGTGCAGATCCTTTGGTTATCTTCTGTGATAACACTGGAGCAATAGCACAGGCAAAGGAACCACGGTCGCACCAGAAGTCCAAGCACATACAGAGACGGTTTCATTTGATCCGGGAGATCATAGATCGTGGCGAGATCAAAGTCTGCAAGGTACATACAGATGACAATCTGGCAGACCCGCTTACCAAGCCTCTGGCGCAGCAGAAGCATGAGAAGCACTGTAATAATATGGGTTTGAGATTTCTCAACCATTAGATTAAGTGCAAGTGGGAGATTGTTGGGGTATGCCCTTAAGGCTAATGTTTGAGGCCTTGGGATTGTATCAGTATCATGTAATAAACTCTTATGTTTATAAAGGCATGGTTGTTATTCAGGTTGTTACCTTGTCTGCTGTAATAAGTGTACTTCTGAATAATGTCTCAAAGCTGTTCAGCTAGGCTGACATGCAGTAAAGTCCTTAGTCGAGATATCTTGGTGAACATGAGACAGCCTTGATATGATTGAGACTAATATGTGTTCTAATCTTATAGGATGCTTCGAGCATGGAATAAGATGTAGACTCATGGGTACATTGGATGTACTGGACAGACCCTACTAGGATATTCAATTGCTTGTCACAATGTGAATATTCCTTGATTGCGACAAGTGGCACATTTCCTCTGACTTGAGATCACTTGTGTTTCTAAATGATGATTGTCATTGTTTTGAGGTAGTTCAATATCATTTGAAACATAATGATTATAGACTATCTTGGATGGTGAGCTTGAGTCAGGTTAGGGCACTAGTGATAGACATAGGATTGCCGTCTCCTTGTTTAAGGAGTGTGATGTTCTAAAGGGGCCCCCTGGATGAGATGATTGAGAAAAGAGTATGGCCATACCCAGGTGACAGTGTTCATCTGTTCTAATCATGCTCGTCATATTGGAGTTACAAGCTTGACACGCTTGTCCAATAAGAACATCCAGTGGCAAAGGAAATATGCATGCCTAGTGAGTTGATTCACACTTGTGCTGTTTTTGGGTGTAGTCTTGGAAGACTCTTTTCTTTATATCGGGAGACAGTGATGTGTTGCTAGATACCCCTCACTGATCGTGATGACGTGAGTTATCGTTACCGACATTTAAAGGAAACCCTCAGGGTCGCACAATTTGATGATATGGCTTACTTGAGTCAGATCGTGTGGACTGAATTGTTCAGGTTCAGTTTAAAGGGATTTAATCTCTGATTGTAAGTGAGATCTGGTCTGATCATGTTTGATTGATTAGGGCTTAAGATCGGTAAGCTTCGATTGAGAGAATGGATGCTGGATCGGTGAGATCAGGAGCATCAAGAGATGAACGGTCAGATCAAATACCTTAGGGTTTTAATGTGATCTGGAATTATGGCTTGGTTTATTTGGTTATTGAACCAAATTCAAGTGAACCGGCTCATGAATGAGCGCATGGTTCAAGGGTGAAGTGGAGTTTGCGATTGGGGTAAACCCAAGATCGCATGTGGGGAAGTTATATGCTATTTTTGGATAGCACTTCTCAACGTGACCACGTTTTCACGTCCTCCCTCTTCACGCCTTCACGCTTTGTCTCCAACTTGGCTTTGGCTCTTGGGGCATTCTCGCGTGGTGGAGAGGACGAGACGATAAGGAAAAATCGCCAAGCCAAGAAGTTCTTTCTTTTCCCTTTCACTCGACCAAGACATCTTTGGACCTTGCTAGCACAAGGATCGCAAGGAGGAGTAGGCGACATCAATTGTGTGCGTCACCTCTGGAGAAGATCCAGTTTTATCTTTGCTTCCAAGGCGCCATCTAGAAATGGCTATGGTATGATCCTTCTCTATATGCAATCGGGTTCCTTTTGTTAATCATATAGCATGCAAGATCTAGAAACCCCCTTTCCGCTGCTTGCATCTTCCATATGCGCCAATGCTTTAGGGTTTCACCCCCTTGTGGGGACTTTCAATATTGTCATCAGCTTCTGTGGCTCCCCTATTCCTGCAAGTAAGATAAAAATTTGGATTAGTAAAAGAGTCAGTTATCACAAAGACAAAATATTCAAACTCTGGTAATGAAAACAAGTTATTGTTCAATTGAGTTTTACTTAATCTGGGAGCATGAAGGCTAGGATTATTGAAGAAAGGTTCAAAATCTAAAGGAGAGGTAGGTGATGTTGCTGACTCAAATAAGTTAGTGTGTAAATCACATTCTACCATGGGAGACTCAAGATGATCTAAAGTAAATTCTGCTTCATACTCAGGTGAGTTAAGATCTAACTCAAGAAGGGTGAGGGGCTCCTCTGGAATTAGACCTCCTAAGGAAAAGAGGAATGACTCTCCCATATATGGAGTAAGATCTTCAAGGCTAAATTGGGAAAGTTCCATCATATCAAAAGGTGAAGCAAGATCTAGGTTGGTCCCGCTGGGGTCAGCTTGAGTAGAGCTATCTTTAGAGTCTTGGGTCATAAGGGACAACATGGGTTGACTTGGGGGGTAAGTCTTCTATGGGCTCTCTAGTAGGATTTGTGGAACTATACTCGATTTGAGATAGGTTTTGGGAAGATAGCTTGGGCCCCATGGATTGATCGGGAAGATTGACTACCTCAGGGGATTGAAGTCTAGGGTGGTCAAAGCTTCTTCTATAGTGTCTATTAAGATTTTGTTCTACCTCACTAGCTATTTGGAAAGCATATTCTATTGTGTGTATGGGGTAATAGATGAGGCCTTTCCTAATCTCAAAATTAAGACCATCCATAAACCAGTTAAGTATAACACTAGGACCTTCTCTAGACCTTTGGTGGAGGGCTTTGAACTTTAATATGTATTCTGCTACAGTCATGTCCTCTTGTATAAGGATTTGTTCATTGAGGGAAGAAGGGTCATACATTTCTCTTATCATGTCATCCCATCTCTTGACGGGTGGTGTAGTGTCTCTTTCAAGGATTTTGAGTCTAGGGGCCATGAAATTTTACTAATTTCAAAATAAGCGTAAACAACAAACAGCATGTCATATAACAAGTAGTTTGAATGAGTAATATAATGTTGAGCTAATAAAGGGATGTAACCATAATTTCAGCATTAGTAGCAAGATTCAACAGTCCTAGAGCAATATTCAGAAATGCAGTGCAGGTATAACAATGCAATAGAGAGTTATAAATGTTCAGCAAAGTCCTCAACACAGGTTTAGCTTATCATGCAAAATTCGCATATTCGAATGGTAATGAACATTAAATCCAGTAGAGGTTTTTCTGCAACGGTATAATTTGCAGAATGCAGCATCAAGCTATTAAAAGTACACAATCAACAAGCTCTGGTTGCAAGTTTGATAAAGGTTGAAAACCAGTAATGTTTTGATGCAGCAAACACTAAATCCAGCTTGTTGTGATTGGGTTCTTTGAGCCAAATAAACAAATCTTAAGCAACAAATAAGAACACAGCTTCAGCTAAAGACAATTCCAGCTTTCAACACTGTAGCAAGTCTCGGATGAAATTGTGAAGGTTGAAGTTCTACAGGTGCTATGGAATAAGCAAATGCAGAACCAGCACTTTAGCAAGTTGAAACCCGATTGATGAAGATCTTGACACAAAACTCCAGCAACGATTAGGTTCAGCAAATACCAGATTTTTCCAGATTTGTTAAACTGAGATGTTTCAGGTTTCAAATGTGCAGACTTTTCTTAAAACAAGATTTCAAAATTTGCAAACCACAAAGCACAGTAAAGTTATCAGGGTTGATAACAACATAAAAGTGCAGTAGGTTCCCTATATAGATGCAGTCATGTGCACGAGTGTTGCAGCTAATGTAAACTATTGTGCAGGTATAGGTTGTTGTTCAGTTGATATTATCACATAGGACAGTGTTCGACAGAATTCAGAAAACTCAAATGTAAAACTACAGTAACAAATTCAGCGGAGTATAGTGTTTACAAATGCCACAAATGGATCTGTTCTTAAATCTTAATTTTTGAAGCTTATTTACATGTTAATATTTTGACCTAGGAATTTTACTGATTTAGACATGATAATAAGGACCGAGAGGTGATTTTGATTGTTGGAAATTGTCACATCCCTAGATGAGAATTCGATTTATAAAATTCAAAATCTATAGCTTGTTTGCCATGGACATCAAGTTCTTCATATGATACCATTTGACATGATATTTATGTCAAAACAAAGGATTTTGAATCTACTTTATGAGAAAACAAGTTTTACTTAAAATGGAGCTCAACACAATAAGTTATGACCTATGAAATAGCAATAGGTCAAAATTAGGATAATGAGATTTCCAGATTTTTAGGGTTAAGTGTAAATTCGAGCATAATTTCATTTCGTATCCAAATCATGCAAATAAAGGCTCCAGGAGTAGGTTATGAAGCTTACTTGATATAAAACTAAAAATTTGGTATTGTTACTATCACATAACTAGGACATATAGCACTCACTAGATAAAGGTCCAAACTGTACAGATAGATTTACTGGATCAGGTTGAACTGATGTTACACACTCGATAATCTGTTCCAAAGTACTCCATATCTGACTAAAATGAAAGATGTTTGAGTCTTCTTTACAAATAATCTGATTTCACGCGATTTGGGCCCGGGAATCAAAAGTTATGATAAGTTGAATGGGTAAAGGTCAAGTTTACTGCACATAAGGATTCCTTATTGTGTAACATAGCATAGCTCATTCTTCCAAGGGCCGAATTTACCAAGATCGTAAATATCAGAAACAAATTGAATTCATAAAGGAAATAAAAGATAAGTTCTCATCCATTGGAATCAATAGGCAAAATAATACAAAGAAAGAAGAAGAACTTGCCTAAGAAACCACAATTCACTCTTCACTTGAGTTTTCTCCCTTTCTTCTTCTTCCCTTTCCTTAGCTATTCTTCCCTTCAGGTCACGCACGAAGAATCAAGCTACCTTTTCTTCTTTTTTCTACATTTCTCTCTACTTAATCCTATAGCATGAGGTGTAGGCTTAAGATGAATCAAATGGCATGAGGTGGCATTGGCATGGTCAACAATTGTAGGTGAACTATACCCATTATTTTCTTGTTTTCTTCTTTCTCATTTTCATCTTATTTATTCCATAATATTACTCATTTCCTTTAGGTTTTCATCCTTTGGTATTCAAGACCTACAAATTCACAAGTACCATTAGAATAATAGCACTACAAGTTTGCATGCTACAATCTCATATCTTGTTTTTGTCAAAAACATATAAGACATTTTTTTTTGTTCTAGAGTATTACAGAAACCCTCAAGTAAAACCTGTAAAGTTAACATATGAGAGTATTTAATTTTGCCTGAGAAGTTGACGTTGAGAGTTAAGCGACGAGAGTGATTTTAATACTCTTGTCTAGTTTACTTTTATTAAAACACTGAATAGCAAGTCATGAGAGTGAAGGTTGCTCTGTTTAAATTATTCATCTGAGAAGATGCAATTTCATTATAGGTAAATTTTTCTTTATCATGATTAGAATAAACTAATAATTACTCATTTATATCTAGTTATAGAAATTAAGTGGATGAAACCCCAGTCCCAATTTTCTCTCTCTGATAATCTATAACAATTTTCGGTCATTGTTTTTATCGATTTCCATCATATTTCAATAGCTTAGTTAGTAAGAACACTATTATTTGGTACTTAGCATGTAGGTCCCTGTGGGTTTAATATCTTTTATTATTTCGACATATCTGTATACTTGCGGATACATCAGTAGGCCATTCAGTAAACAAGCCAGTGGAGGGTACAACTACTTCATCACATTAACTGATGACTTCAGTAGATATGGGTATGTCTATTTGATGAGACATAAATCTGAATCCTTTGAGAAATTTAAGGAGTTTAGATATGAAGTAGAGAACCAGCTTGATAGATCTATCAAAACTCTTCGATCAGATCATGGTAGAAACTACCTATGCGGTGAGTTCTTTGACTATCTGAGAGAGTGTGGGATCCTATCCCAACTCACTACTCCTAGAACACCTCAATGGAATGGTATGTCTGAGAGGATAAATCGAACCTTGTAGGACGTGGTTCAATCTATGATGAGTCATGCAACTCTACCACCCTCATTTTGGGGTCATGCACTTGAGACAGCTTCTCTCATACTGAATAATGTTCCATCTAAGAGTGTCTCCAAGATTCCATACAAGGTATAGAGTGGGAGACGCCTTAACCTCTCTTTTATCAGGATTTGGGGATGTGAAGCTTATGTCAAACGTCAGGATTCTAGCAAGCTAGAACCCAGATCTGATAAATGTGTATTTGTCGGGTATCCTAAGGAAACTAAAGGATACTACTTTTATGTCCCTACTGAGAACAAAGTCTTTGTTGCTCAGGGTGCTATCTTTCTAGGGAAAGAATTTCTAGTGAAAGAAGTTAATGGGAGGAAGTTTGACTTGGATGAGGTCCAAGTACAACCACAAAACACTGAGATGGTACCTGAGCCACCTGCACTAGTTGCTAGGCAACCAAAGGCTCAGACACTGGTCCCACGTAGGTCTAGGAGGATTCATTTTGCACCTGAGAGGGATGGGTCGCTACAGACCCAACACGACGGGTTCTTCATCATTGAGGATAAACCCAAGACCTATGATGAGGCGATCGTTGGACCAAAGTCCGAAAGATGGCTTGAGGCCATGCGATCCAAGACGGATTCCATGTCAGCTAACCAAGTCTAGGATTTAGTTGAGCTGTCTAATGGGGTAAAACCCATAGGTTGTAAATGGATCTTCAAAAGGAAGACTGACATGGATGGCAATATAGTTACCTATAAGGGTAGACTAGTGGCTAAAGGATTCAGACAAGCCCACGGGGTGGACTATGATGAAACCTTCTCGCCAGTTGCCATGATCAAATCCATTCGGATTCTGCTTGCTATAGCTGCGTAACATGACTATGAGATATGACAGATGGATGTTAAGATGGCGTTCCTTAGTGGGAAGCTGACAGAGAATGTGTATATGACACAACATGATGGCTTCATCCTTCCTGCAGATGCCAATAAGGTCCGTAGACTAAAGAAATCTATTTATGGATTAAAGCAAGCATCTCAAAGTTGGAATCTTCGGTTTGATGAAGCTGTGAGAGATTATAGCTTCATCAAAAGTGAAGATGACGTCTGTGTGTATAGAAAATTCAATGGGAGCTTGGTAACTTTTTTGGTCTTGTATATCGATGACATACTACTCATAGGAAATGACATCCCTGGTCTTCAATTTGTTAAGAAATGGTTGGGGAAATGTTTCGCGATGAATGACTTATGGGAGGCCGCCTGTATCCTAGGCATGAGGATCTACCGGGATAGATCCTAGAGGCTCTTGGCCCTTAGTCAAAGTACCTACATCGATAAGGTCCTGGAGATGTTCAACTTGGAGCAATCCAAGAAAGGATACCTTCAGTGAGACATGGCCTTACTCACTCGAAGAGCCAGTGTCCCACCACAGAGGCTGAGAGGGATGACATGAGTCGAGTGCCCTATGCTTCGGCAGTAGGCTCGATCATGTATGCAATATTGTGTACTAGACCAGATGTGGCTTATACTGCGAGTATAACTAGCCGATACCAATCTAATCTGGTCCGCAGCACTGGGTGGCTGTAAAGAACATCCTAAAGTATCTAAGAAGACCATGGATTTGTTCTTGGTCTATGGGGGACAGGAAGAGCTCAGTGTTCAGGGCGACACTGATGCGTCATTCCAGTATGACCCTAATGATTTCAGATCGCAGGCAAGCAATGTGTTCAAGATAAATGGAGGTGTTGTATGCTGGAAGAGCTTCAAGCAATCCACCATAGTTGATTCTACATCTGAGGCTGAGTTTGTCGCCGCTTCTGAGGCAGCCAAAAAACCTGTTTGAATAAGGAAGTTCATTTCTGATCTTCAGGTGGTTCCAACTACTGTGGACCATTGAACTGTATTGTGACAATAATGGGGCTATTGCACAGGCAAAGGACCATGGTCTCATCAAAGGTCCAAATACATACTCAGGAGATTTTACCTGATCAGAGAGATTATTGATCGAGGTGATGTCAAGATTAGCATAGTTGACACAGAGAACAATCTAGCAAACCAACTGACCAAGGCTTTGGCGTAGCAGAAGCATGATGGTCATATGAAGGATATGGGGTTCAAGTTCCTCAACCTCTAGGTTTAAGTGCAAGTGGAAGATTGTTGGTATTTATGCCCTAAGACCTAGTTTTGGTCTATACTTTGTACTACTTAACACTGATATGATATGTATATATATATATATCATCCAAGCATTGTCATTATTATCCTTTGTTAACATCTGCGATTGTGTACTTGCATGATAATGTCCCTAGAGATAGATTATATATGTGCTCAAACTCTTATCCCTAGTCGAGTACCTGAGTAGATATGGACAGCTCTAGTACTGTGAGACTGGTATATGGGCTAGTCAAGCATGAGGTGCTAACGCAAACATAGGGATATATCAGTCGTAGATATAGTAGAGCGACCTGTTGTGAGGCACTGACTTGGTGTCATGACTTATCCTCATAAGTGACAGGAGATGCATTGATCCCTTGACTTGAGGTCATTGACTCTTCTATATGGTTATGGACATACTTTGATACATCCTAACACCTCACCGTAGTTGGGAGGTCATAACAGTTATCAATGAGTATGTCACGCCCATATAAGAAGGTCAATGTACAGACAGAGTGTTGGTGTATATGCCCTGCAGACCAATGTATGGACATGGTCAGGCATTGTTATGAAAGTACTTTGATAGAATTATTAAAGGCATGGTCGTTATTATGCAGACTTCTCTACCTGCGTAGATGTATTGAGTTGCATATATAATGTCCCAGGAGTTTGGATTGGATCCATTCTCACAAGCTATCCCCAGTCAAGGTACCTTAGCAGATATGGGACAGCTTTGGTACATGTGAGACTGGTGTATGGGCTGGTTAGGTGCAGGGCACAGTAACGCAGACATACAGGTGCATTGGATGCACTGGAGTGATCCATCGTGAGGATTGATTTGTCTAGTCAACAAGTCAATCTCACATGCAAGAGGTTTGCATTGATCCTTAGACTTGAGGTATTCATGTCTAGATTTGATGATGGGTATGCTTTAATACAGTCTTACGTCTCTCCGTAATTGGGAGATCAAAACGACTGTCATTGGGCATGTCATAAATCATGTAGAGGCATGGATGACTAATAGTAGGATTTGCCCCTTCCATATTGGAAGCATGATGTCCACCTCGGGGCGCCCCACCTTATTGGTGCATGACAGGAATGTGTGGCCACACTAGTTAAGTCATGACCAATGCATTGGATAATAAACTTGAGACTATTCCAATGGCAGGATATCAGTTTAGGCAAAGGGATCTATAATGCAATGGGAATCCTCGTTGCTCGTTAGGAGTTGTTGCCATAATGACTTAAGTCCTATGACATGGGTAGTAGTGATGTGTTGCTAGATACCCCTCACTACTTATGATGTTTACATCATTGCCATCGTCATATGGATCCTACGGGGTCACACGCAATAGACTCTTGACGTTGCTTTAATCAGAAGCCTTTGGATCAAGTTATTGGATAACTTGGATCCATTTGGAAGATTTCATCAGCGCCAATGGGCCTGATGAGTTGGAAGAAAGTTATTGGAGCCAAACTTCATTTTTGGCAGGTTGACCCGAAATTGACCTTAATTGGTCACATTTGGATTAGGGTTGCATTGGATTGGATCCAATGGCTTAATCAACCCATGCCATGAAGTTTGGGCTAGCTCATTATCCAATGAGGCCCAATAATAAGTTGTCATGAAGAGGGAATTGGCTTAAAAGGGTATAATGGGGAGAAACCCAACCCCATTGGCGCCTAGGGGCATAATGGGGTGTGGGTGGCATAAGTTGCTTCCTTTGGAAGGAAGTGGCGCCTTCCCCTTCATCCCTTCATGGTATCTTGTCTCTATGGTAAGTGTTGGGGCTGATATGGCTTGAGGACTCTTTTGGAAAGAGCTTGAGTGCATATGAGAAGTAGGGAGATGTTTATGGTAAAGTCTTGGAGACTTTCCTTATCTCATAAACCCTACATGCACTCAAACCCTTACCCTAGCCAAATACCTCTTGCATGTTGCGCCTAGCCCTTCTCCTTGGATGGAAAGAATGCCTCTAAGGCATGTCTTGGGCTGATATGGCTATTGGGCAAATAAGGATAGGTTGAATAAGGTTTATGGCAAAGTCTTGGAGACTTTCCTTACCACAAACCCCTCTCATCCTAGCCGCCCACTTGGCATGATCCTAGCCATTGCCCTAGCCGCCCCTTGTCCTATTAATAGGACCCTTGCCGCCCTCTCTTGTTGTTGTTGGTTCGATTCTTTGGAGGTGTGAACATACATAGAGAGGTGTGAGCAAGGGCAAAGGGCGACAACATCAAGGTGGTGCAACCTTCTTCCTCCTCCTTGTAGCCGCAAGCCTTCTTCTCCTTCTTCTCCTCTTGGCGCAACTTGGAGAAGGGCTTGGTGGCGACATCTCTTGGAGAGAATTGGAAGCTTAAGGTGGCGACAACTTGAGGGCTTGGAGCTCTCCTTCTTCCATCAAAGGCGCAAGCAAGTTCTTCTTGTTCTTCTTCTCATCTTCTTGGCACAAGGATTCTTTGAGCTTGGTGGCGTCTTATTGCCACAAGCCCTCATCGTCCCTTGGCCATAGGCGCACCTTGGAGGTGGCGCAAGCAAAGAAGAAGGAAGTACTTGGCGCATCATCTTCCTCCTCATCTCTTCTTGGCGCTTCTACCTTGGAGGTGGCGCAAGTTTTGAAGAGAGTGATAAGGCTTGATTCTCTTCCCGAGGCTAGCACCAAGCTTGGAAGGGAGCAACGATCAAGGAGTCGACGCGTGGATACTTGTAGAGGACGAACACTTGGGCGTCTTCAACTTGGCACCTTCATCCTAACAAGCAATAAAGGTACTAACCCTAACACATCCTTGTGTTTTCTCCCTCGCATGGATCCTTGGGACCGGAATGTGTTTCGGGTGTAATGCTTCTTCCGCTGCGTCCTGGGACTGCAAAAATTTTAAATTACACCCGGCATTCCCTAACAGTGGTATCAGAGGTACTTGCGAGAAACACAAGGTGTACGTTTGCTTGTGTGAAAAATTTTTGGAAAATTTTTCTTTCATCCATGCGCGTTTCACCTAGAAGGCGCTTTCATCCAAACTTCTTTTATCATTTTTATGGTCAAAATTTGGATTGTGTTTATGATGGATTTAAGACCAAAGGCGCACGTAGTTTTGTCAAGTAGGACGGGCATTGTGTCTTCGGACTGGCCGGGTCTCTTGATCTGACAAAATTGCCAGCCGATAGGGTCCATGAAATCATCATGAAACTTGATCCCAATTTTAGCATAAATTTGATTGAGAGAATGCTTTGGATGGAGTTGGCGCATAAGGGGATAAAATTTGATTATTCCGGTTTTTCAAATTTTATATAAGCGCCACTTGTCTCTTCCATGGGTTGATATGGTCATAGCGAGTGCCCTCCTGTGTTGTGATGTGGAAGCATGTTTCCACCTGTGATGAATGCTTATAAAATCTTTCTACCACCTGCGTGTGGTTCTCCCCCTTCTTGATGTAAAATTTTCATCTTTCCTTAGAATAGATGTAGAACTGTTTACATAAGATAGGTTAAGGTTCATCAAAGACAACAAGGTGTCTTCTTCAACCGATATCAGAGTGGCGCCAGCTTTGGAAGCTTGGTGATGGACTTGCGGCTGAAGGAAGGACACTAGCTTTCGGCTTCTGGCATGGGCTGATTTGCTTCAGGGACTCGCAACCCTTGGATGCACGATAACATGTCACATGGCTCGTGACAAGTTATATGTATGAAAAGGGCTATGACCATATCGACCAAACTAGCATGCCTATGATGGTTTATTATTTTGTCCATAGCATGCCTGTGATGTTTTTCCTTTGCTGCCATAACCATAGGAAAACTGCATGCTAGAAAAGAATAAAAACATGCAAAAACTCTCAATACAATATCAAGTCGATAGCCTTCTAACGCGTAGCCCTCATCAAACTATCGATCCGTGGTGTTGTGAACTGTTTCCCACCCTCGTGGGATACACCCACTTATCTTTAGAAGGTGTGTGGTGACAATGATTTCCCCAGTCCAGTTTTAACCTGGGCGTGCCTTCGCAAGGAAATTCGTTGGCCCTGGGCATAACGGTTAGGACCAGACTTGACTAGTTTTTCATATGTCACTGACATAATGAATCACTAGAGGCAGCTGTTGAGAGGATAGGGTTCTGTGTTGTATCCAGCCCTCGCTGGACACAGGGCGCCTAGTCTGTCTTAACTAAGAGGAATTGTGCGCGGCACAATTGGCTGGCATGCCTACCTAAGGAAGCATGAGACTCTCTGTGCATCTCAACTCACCCTCGTGAGTCGCGGAGACCTCGTGTGAAATTAGGATCCTACTCACGTATTTCCAAATTGATTTTTGAGAGTTATCAACTTGTTAAGGAAATAGTGGGAGTATAGCATTTAATTTAAAGTCCTTGTTAAATGCTTTATCATAGTACTTATTTTGCTTGTTTGCTTATTGTAGATGATTTCATCTCCTGAACCTAGATTGAAACTTCTTAAAAATAAACTGGATGGAACAAATTGGACAATATGGTTCAGACTTTTGTCCAAACTTCTAGAACATGAGAATATGGTCTATCTTCTTGAAAGACCTCCAACCCAGCCCTGTATATATTTTTGTACAGAGTGGGAGTGGAATGTCTATCTTGAACATTGTGTGGATAGTGAACATTACACTGCTCTTATTTTGAGGTGCTTGACCCCTGAGGTCCAGGTTGAGTGTGATGAGATGGGGATTTATGATATGATCATACATCTTCGACGTCTCTTCACACCGGGCACTTCAAATAGTAATCAAGAGAGTGTTGTTGGATCTTCTGGGTATTTGCTTGAATCCAAGAATGACTATGGTTCCGTATCTTCGAAGCTAAAACTTCGGAAGACTGGGAATGCATGGAAATTTAAGGATGGATTAAGGCCCAGGAAGAGCATGGCACAAAAGAAGGGATGTTATCCATCTGCTTCAGGTATTGTGTTGCTGAGGTCTTTATGTCTACTTCTTATTCATGGGTACTGGGTACCGCATGAGGAGCTTACATATGTTTTTCATATGCAGGGGCTCAAAAGAAGTAGGACAATAAGGCTTGATGGGATCGACTTTCGAGTCAGGGACGGAGCATTGGATGCTGCTGTTGATGTCATCTCACTACCTTCAAAGACTTCAACTAGAACTTTGCTATTATGTACTAGCTTTTGTATTAGAACATTATGTCCATTATTTTGAATGGATTTTCAGTTTGAAATAAATTGGTATTTCCTTAAATCTGGAATGTTCTATAGTAGTGGTACAATTGATGATAGCTTGTAGTTCTGTATGTAACACTGGATAGATCAAGTCTAATGATTCAATCAATACCATCTCTTTGCATTGTCTCTTGGGCCATAAGACATAAGTCACATCCAAAAGTCCATGGACTATTGGGATTATTATCCTTTCAGGGTTATGATATATGTGAGCCTTGTCTAATGGACAAGATGGCAGATGCTACCTTCATTTAGGAAGGAGAGAGAGGTTAGATGTTTGTTGGATCTAGTGCACAGCAATGTGTGTAGACCCATGGAGACAAGCACTAAGTGGTATACTTCATTAAGTTGGGATATGTCATATCCAACACGTAACTTTGGAGAAATCCAAGAAGTTAAGAAATGAAGTATAGAATCGAATTGGAGAATCTATTAAAACCCTTTGATTGGATAAAAGTAGGAAGTAAAGAATTTGATGACTATCTTGAGGAGTGTGGGGTTGTCTCACAGCTTACTTGGAACACCACAACTGTGTGGTGAAATTCAAAGAAAGAAAAGGGAACACATTGGAAGTGGTTCCACCTTTGAATAGTCATGCAAATTTACTTCCTTTAGAGGCCATGCAAGCAACTATTCTGACACTCCATAGTGTGTGTTTGTGGGGCACTAAGAGTGCTACTTCTATCTCGATGAGAACAAAAATATTTGTTGCTCAAACTGCTGTCCTTCTTGAGGAGATGTCCTTTTGAAAGAAGCTAGTGGGAGTAGATTTGATTAGGACAAGGTCCAAAAATCAACCACAATACAGTTAGACACAAATGGAGAGTAGAATCACACATGCAGGTTGAAGGTCAACCTGAGGTTCAAGTAACACAGGAACCACATAAGTCTGGATCGATTCGATATGCTAGGCATGATGAATTTTTCAAGGATGAACCTAAAGACTTATGAGGAAATGGAAGCGGTCAGTGGACTAGATTCCAAGAAATGGCTAAGCGCCATAAGAACCGTAATGGACTACATGTCTGCTAATCAAGTGTGGGACTTGATTGAGCCGCCAAAGGGGTAACACCCAGAGGCTATATATGGATCTTCTTAGAAGATAGACATGGAAAGTAACATTGTTACCTATAATGACAAGCTAGTGAATGAAATTTCAGATAAGTCCACTGGGTGGATAGTGATGAAATTTTTCACCGATAGCTTTGTTTGAGTCCATTAGGTATCTACTTGTTATAATTACATGTTCTGTTATAGCGTGTTGTTATGAAAATTGCTTTTCTTAATGGACGTCTGGAAGAGGATGTCTAGATGGAAATAGCCAAAATGTTTTCATACAATCGCCATAAAGATATGTATGGTATTATACAAGTATCCTGTGTTTACAAGAAGATCAGTGGAAGCATCATAATGTTTCTTGTTCTAGATGATTGATGATATTCTCCTCACATGGAATGACATCTCAGCTCCTCACATGGTGAAGAAAAGGCTTGAGATGTATTTCGAGAAGAATGATCTAGGGAATGATGCCTACATCCTAGGCATGAGGATCTATAGACGGAGATCTAAGAAAGTCATTGCCCTTTAGTCAATCTATGTTCATCCAAGAGTTTCT
Organism: Costus lasius; assembly: GCA_027563935.2. NCBI lineage: Eukaryota > Viridiplantae > Streptophyta > Magnoliopsida > Zingiberales > Costaceae > Costus > Costus lasius. The sequence goes on from CM050448.1 coordinate 56,646,759, forward strand.
GGAGAGGTTTATATTGGATGATTCCAAATATTGATACCTTCCAGAAAAATATGGTCTAACTCTCACGAGGATGCTATGTCTTTTGACACAGCTGGAGAGTAATAACATGGGTCTAAAATCCTGTTACATTGGGTACAGGATAGATCATGTTTTGTGTATGGTACACAAGACCATTTGTGGCAAGTGCTTGGAGCATGTCCAGAAAGTTTCAATGAGATCCTAGTGTTTGACACTGGATAGCTGTGAAAGCAACCCTTCGTACTTGGGAAGTATAAAGGATTAAATTTTAGTCTATGATAGACAGGAAGAACTTTGTGTACAGGGGTACACTGACACTTCGTTCCAGTCTAATGACTATCGTTCACAGCCAGGATTTGTGTTTTGCCTTGATGTGGTGTTGTAGGCTGAAAGAGCTTTATGCAAACCATAGTGGCAAATTCTACAATTAAGGCTGAGTACATTGCAGCTTCTTGTGGCAGCAAAGGAAGCAGCTTCATTCATTTGAACTGGATTTAGTCCCTGGTGCTTGATGGTCCAGTATAGTTCTTACTGGGGCCGTAAGCATGTGTAAAGGAACTTAGCACTCAAGTATGTACTGCAGCAATATCATCTGATCTTGGAGATCATGGATAAAGATGATGATTCAAACTAGTTAAAATAAACACAGATAGCAATCTGGAAAAACCCACTGACGTAGCCTCTGGCGCAGCGGAAGCTAAATAAGTCATACTAGAGACATAGGAACTGATTAAACATCAGTTGCCCTTGGTCTTAGTGCAAGTGGGAGATTGTTGGTGTATATGCCTTGCAGACCAATGTATGGACATGGTCAGGCATTGTTATGAAAGTACTTTGATAGAATTATTAAAGGCATGGTCGTTATTATGCAGACTTCTCTACCTGCGTAGATGTATTGAGTTGCATATATAATGTCCCAGGAGTTTGGATTGGATCCATTCTCACAAGCTATCCCCAGTCAAGGTACCTTAGCAGATATGGGACAGCTTTGGTACATGTGAGACTGGTGTATGGGCTGGTTAGGTGCGGGGCACAGTAACGCAGACATACAGGTGCATTGGATGCACTGGAGTGATCCATCGTGAGGATTGATTTGTCTAGTCAACAAGTCAATCTCACATGCAAGAGGTTTGCATTGATCCTTAGACTTGAGGTATTCATGTCTAGATTTGATGATGGGTATGCTTTAATACAGTCTTACGTCTCTCCGTAATTGGGAGATCAAAACGACTGTCATTGGGCATGTCATAAATCATGTAGAGGCATGGATGACTAATAGTAGGATTTGCCCCTTCCATATTGGAAGCATGATATCCACCTCGGGGCGCCCCACCTTATTGGTGCATGACAGGAATGTGTGGCCACACTAGTTAAGTCATGACCAATGCATTGGATAATAAACTTGAGACTATTCCAATGGCAGGATATCAGTTTAGGCAAAGGGATCTATAATGCAATGGGAATCCTCGTTGCTCGTTAGGAGTTGTTGCCATAATGACTTAAGTCCTATGACATGGGTAGTAGTGATGTGTTGCTAGATACCCCTCACTACTTATGATGTTTACATCATTGCCATCGTCATATGGATCCTACGGGGTCACACGCAATAGACTCTTGACGTTGCTTTAATCAGAAGCCTTTGGATCAAGTTATTGGATAACTTGGATCCATTTGGAAGATTTCATCAGCGCCAATGGGCCTGATGAGTTGGAAGAAAGTTATTGGAGCCAAACTTCATTTTTGGCAGGTTGACCCGAAATTGACCTTAATTGGTCACATTTGGATTAGGGTTGCATTGGATTGGATCCAATGGCTTAATCAACCCATGCCATGAAGTTTGGGCTAGCTCATTATCCAATGAGGCCCAATAATAAGTTGTCATGAAGAGGGAATTGGCTTAAAAGGGTATAATGGGGAGAAACCCAACCCCATTGGCGCCTAGGGGCATAATGGGGTGTGGGTGGCATAAGTTGCTTCCTTTGGAAGGAAGTGGCGCCTTCCCCTTCATCCCTTCATGGTATCTTGTCTCTATGGTAAGTGTTGGGGCTGATATGGCTTGAGGACTCTTTTGGAAAGAGCTTGAGTGCATATGAGAAGTAGGGAGATGTTTATGGTAAAGTCTTGGAGACTTTCCTTATCTCATAAACCCTACATGCACTCAAACCCTTACCCTAGCCAAATACCTCTTGCATGTTGCGCCTAGCCCTTCTCCTTGGATGGAAAGAATGCCTCTAAGGCATGTCTTGGGCTGATATGGCTATTGGGCAAATAAGGATAGGTTGAATAAGGTTTATGGCAAAGTCTTGGAGACTTTCCTTACCACAAACCCCTCTCATCCTAGCCGCCCACTTGGCATGATCCTAGCCATTGCCCTAGCCGCCCCTTGTCCTATTAATAGGACCCTTGCCGCCCTCTCTTGTTGTTGTTGGTTCGATTCTTTGGAGGTGTGAACATACATAGAGAGGTGTGAGCAAGGGCAAAGGGCGACAACATCAAGGTGGTGCAACCTTCTTCCTCCTCCTTGTAGCCGCAAGCCTTCTTCTCCTTCTTCTCCTCTTGGCGCAACTTGGAGAAGGGCTTGGTGGCGACATCTCTTGGAGAGAATTGGAAGCTTAAGGTGGCGACAACTTGAGGGCTTGGAGCTCTCCTTCTTCCATCAAAGGCGCAAGCAAGTTCTTCTTGTTCTTCTTCTCATCTTCTTGGCACAAGGATTCTTTGAGCTTGGTGGCGTCTTATTGCCACAAGCCCTCATCGTCCCTTGGCCATAGGCGCACCTTGGAGGTGGCGCAAGCAAAGAAGAAGGAAGTACTTGGCGCATCATCTTCCTCCTCATCTCTTCTTGGCGCTTCTACCTTGGAGGTGGCGCAAGTTTTGAAGAGAGTGATAAGGCTTGATTCTCTTCCCGAGGCTAGCACCAAGCTTGGAAGGGAGCAACGATCAAGGAGTCGACGCGTGGATACTTGTAGAGGACGAACACTTGGGCGTCTTCAACTTGGCACCTTCATCCTAACAAGCAATAAAGGTACTAACCCTAACACATCCTTGTGTTTTCTCCCTCGCATGGATCCTTGGGACCGGAATGTGTTTCGGGTGTAATGCTTCTTCCGCTGCGTCCTGGGACTGCAAAAATTTTAAATTACACCCGGCATTCCCTAACACAGAGGATTTGCCCCTTCCTGAGGGAAGCTTGATATCCATGGGACCCTCCTTATGGTCCTATGACTAAAAGTGTATGGCCATACCCTGGTGAAAGCCTGATTTAGTCATGACCATGAGACTGGGTAAAAACAAGTGGTGACACACTTATCCAATCGAATATCAGTTTGGCAAAGAAACTGTAATGTATCTGTACCTAGTTGCGACGATGGGGATGACAATGTTGATATCCATTCCGATGCCAACATCAGAGGAACCTACAGGGTCGCACACCTTGATACTCGAGTTCTCATATTGATCGGGATGTCTTATGATCGAGTTATTTGATATCTCAGATCTATTTTGGAGATTTCATCAACGCCAATAGGCCTGATGAAATGGTAGAGACTTAATGAAGCCAAACTTCATTTTTAGCAGGTTGACCCGAAATTGACCATGGTTGGTCACATTTGAGTTAGGGTTGCATTGGATTGGATCCAATGGCTTAATCAACTAGTGCGGTAAAGTTTGGGCTAGCTCATTACCTAATTGTTGGTGTATATGCCCTAGGACCTAGTATTGGTCCATTATTGTACTACTTGACATTGATATTTATATCATTCTGGCATTGTTATTATCTATGTTTGTCTACATCTGCGATTATATGCTTACATGATAATGTCCCTGGAGACAGATTGGATCTGTGCTCAAATGATTGTCCCGAGTCAATCTACCTGAGTGGATATGGGACATCTCTGGTACTTGTGAGACTGGTATATGGGCTAGTTAGGCATGAGGTGCTAACGCAGACATATGAGTATATCAGTGGTAGATATACTGGATAGACCTACTATGAGGCAATGACTTGGTGTCATGAGTTATCCTTATAAGTGATAGGAGATGCATTGATTCCTTGACTTGAGGTCATTGACCATTCTATATGGTTAGGGATATGCTTTGATACAACCTAACACCTCGCCGTAGTTAGGAGGTAATAACGGTTGTCATTGAGCATGTCACGACTCATATGAGAAGGTCAATAGACAGATAAAGGATTTGCCCCTTCCTAAGGGAAGCTTGATATCCATGGAGCTCCTCTATGGTTCTATGACTGAAAGTGTATGGCCATACCCAGGTGAGAACCTGATTTAGTCATAGCCATGTGATTGGGTGAAAACAAGTGGTGACACACTTGTCCAATCGGATATCAGTTCGGCAAAGAGACTGTAATGAATATGTACCTAGTCGCGATGATGGGGATGTCGATGTCGATATCCATTCCAATGACTTGAGTAGCAGCGATGCACTACTAGGTGCCACTCACTGCTTGTGGTGACCTTTGGTCAGCACTGCCAACGTCAGAGGAACCTATAGGGTCACACACCTTGATACTCGAGTTCTCGTATTGATCGGGAAGCCTTATGATCGAGTTATTGGATAGCTCGGATCTATTTGAAAGATTTCATCAGCGCCAATGGGCCTGATGAGATGGAAGAGAGTTATTGGAGCCAAACTTCATTTTTGGCAGGTTGACCGGTATTTGACCATGGTTGGTCACATTTGGATTAGGGTTGCAGTGGATTGGATCCAATTGCTTAATCAACACATGTATTGAAGTTTGGGCTAGCTCATTATCCAATGAGGCCCAATGAACAAGTTGTCATGAAGAGGCAATGGGCAAAAAGGGTATAATGGGGAGAAAAACCAACCCCATTAGCGCCAAGGGCATAATGGGGTGAGCTTGGCACAATTTGCTTCCTTTGCAAGGAATAGGCGCCTCCCCCTTCATGCTTAGATGGAAAGCTTGCCTCTAAGGCAAGGCTTGAGGCATCTAAGGCATAATGGACTTACTAGGTAAGTCTTAGGCAATTAGGGGATGATTATTGTTATAATTGAATTTAAACTAATTATGTTTATTTTATTTGGTTTGCAGGACCTACCTGTAATTTTTGAGAAACTTGGGGGCTTAGGTGCAAAATTCATTTAAAACCCCTCTTTTCTCTTGCCGAGAGTTTCTTTGCCCTATTCCATTTATTTTCTTCCCTATTCGCAAGCAGCGGCGACGGTGAGTCTTCTTCTTCCTCTCCTTCGAATAAAGTTTCCCTTCTTCCCCCTAGTGATTCCTGAAATTGGTGCTGGAAGGTTTGTTCGGTGGCGTCTCTACCTTGGATCTGCTTCAAGAACTTGATCGGCGGCGTCTTCACTGGGATTTGCATCAAGAGGTGTGGGATTTTCTCATTTTTACGGATTTTGAGGTTAGGTATTCTTCTTCCATTCGATCAGTGAGATTTCTTCCCTCTATTTCTTTTCTTTTGGATTTCTGGGCGTTCCTCCATCTCCCTATTACGTCTGGATATTTTTTTGGGCATTCTTGATGGATTTAGATTACTGCTTAATATCTTAGGGTTCTATTAACGAAGGAATAACACGTTTCTTTTTAAATTGGGCACATTATATGAACGGAACTGAAATTTGTGCAGAATCATTGTTGCTTGTCTCATGGTCTTTGTACTGCATAGGCAGTTACTGTATTTATATTCTAGCTTGGGTGCTTGATTATTATTTAATTTTCCATGTATGTGTAAATTAATTTTAGAGTAAACTAGACATGTTTTCTTATTTCATCAATTTAATGATACCCTTGTTTAGGGGGATAAGGATAAAAAATAGTGGAATGTATTTGTTGACCAAGTGGACAAGTTGATACAGAAAACCATAGTTAGCAATCTAATTGGTTTTAACCCTTTAATTTAAACTAATGGTTACGTTCATTGAGAGATAATGGTACTTGTTTCATACTAGAAGTGATTGGATGTTGTACTGGAACTAAGAAGAAAGGAATAAAATGTTAAACAATCTTTCTGTTCGCATTAATTCCCTGTCAATGCCTTTGGATGCAAATTAGTTTCTGATGGATTTAATTCCTATACTCTTATCTTTTGAATTGGTCAAAATTCTTGAAAGTATAAATCTATTTCACGTTCTGTGCTCTTAATAGGTTTTGACATTCCAATTCTTTTCACCAATCTATTGTTAGTAAGGTGGATAGTGTGGTAGTCAATTAATTCCTGCAATACTTAAGAGCACTCATAAGCTGTAGAAAATTAATTTAGACGTGGTTGGGCTACAATGTTAACATATGATTTCATTTGTAAAATGTTTGATGATATTTCTCAAGTACCCATTTCGCATTAAGAATCATGTACCTTATATCCTTTTTTAAGCGTTTTTTTTTAGTTAGCATGTAATGATACACAAAGGGTTCTCGGGAGTCCTTGCCATGACAATTAACTCTTGCATTCAAAGAATTGCAAGTCATATTATTGGTCTAAAGGATCTACTACCATTTAATTTCTTAAGCAGCATACTTTTAGATGCATTTCTTATTTAAGTAAAATTTATCCTCCGGAACTAAGAGATTTGTTTTCATTTATAGTATGGTATGGAGTATGAATCTAATTATAATATGATGTTACTTTATTTAATCGCATGTGATTTGTAAATACTCCTTGAAAGATTCTCTTTTGGTCCCTTTAATATATATTGATTCTGTAGACTAACGGAAAGAGGGAATTAATTTACGTGTACAGCATAGGAATCTTATTTTCTGATTTTGTTTAAGGACATGATTTGATTAGTGTATAAGTGACAATTTAGCCTCAAAATAGTTAGGTACATGTATATATTTAAATACATGGTTTTCATACTTTAATAGGCAGTTAACAAGACATGACAATACAATTCTATGGGAGTCAAGATTGGAAACTAGAGTGATACAAAGACTTGGCAAATATTTGACAAAGAAAATCAACCATTGAGGTAGGAATCTAATCCTTCTCCTTTCATCACAGCATTTTGATTTATCTGAAATCTGTGATACCTTATAGTTCACTTCCATTGATTATTGCTTCTTTACCGTTGAACTCGTTATCATTTGTTTATTGATCATTATGATGGATATGACATGTTTGCATGGTTGCTTTGTTAATACACTAGTGATGATAGTTTAGTCCTTTTGGTGATTACTTGATGTTGATGGATCTTATGATACCACCGTGGACTCTATAGTGTCGAGTGTGGTTCGAATATAGAGGTGCTAGCTAGAGGTCACCTGACGGGAAGTCATTAGACTAACCGGCGTCCTGGATGTTGGACGCAACATCCCCCGAGCTGTCTGAGGGGCAGTTGTTCCATCGGTTGAGCAACGATGGAAACACTCTAACAAAGAGTGCGGACTCGATTGTGAGGTTATTATGTGGTTACGCTCTTGATTTTACACGACTATGACGATGTGATAATTACATATAGAATAGTGGAATTGTTTTTAATTATCTTTCTTTGATACATGCATTTTGAAATTCCTACTTAGCTTTTCTTGCTAACTCCTTTGTTTTGCCTCCAGGTCCAAGTCCGGCCCAAACCCAAAATGAATAGCTAGATAGAAATGGCGGCCTTGGGGAAAGATAAATAACCACAGTTTGTTTACTTGAGTTGATTCATTTGTATTTTTGGCGTTGTTAGCCAAATTTTGAACTTTGTTGAAGAGTATTGAAAAACATTGTAGCTTGCATACTTTGATCTGTTTTTCTTTTGGTTTGGATTGTGAGACTTAATGCATATACAAGTAGTTGTTAGTAGATGTTATATTGTGGTGTTATAATTGTAGAAATATTATATTGACTTGTACTTGTTAAACTCTTACGTCCCTAGTGAAGTCTTTCGCCGGGGCGTAACAATTATGGAATAGGCTTGGAGTCTTTCCTAAACTCAAACCCTAATTGCAAACCAAACCCTAAACCCTAGCCGCCCCCCTCTCTTGATGAGTTGCGCCCACCCCTCTTCCCTTGCCGCCTCTTGCTTCTATAAAATAGAAGCATGCGTGAGCCCCTCGTGTCACAATTAATTGGCGTGAACTAAAGGCTAAGGGCGAGAGCAAGTTAAGGCGCGAGAGCAAGGACTCCATTGGCGCAAGCTCCTCTTCCATTGCCGCAAGCAAGCTTCCTCTCCTTCATCTTGGCGCAAGGTGGACTTGTGCTTGGCGGCATCTCTTCCCTTCTCCTTCTTCATTGGTGCTTGAACCTTGGAGGTGGCGCAAGCTTAGAAGAAGGAACCCTAAGGCGTGGATCTTCTTCCCGAGGCTAGCACCGGGCGAGGAAGAAGAGAACTCGAGGCATCCGTGTGTGTGAGACTGCAGAGGGCGCACGCTTGGGCGCCTACCTCAACATCAGCCTCATCTTGCTTTAAGGTATTTTCTAACTCATCGTGTCGACCCCCTCGCATGTGATCTTCTCTGAGTTCTTGGGACTGGCTCGCTTCGGGGATATTGCTTCTGCTGTGCAATGTATTTGTGTAATCTCTATCTCTGAAAATTATAAAATATCGACGGGGTTTCCCAACACCACTAAGGCCCAATAATAAGCTATCATGAAGAGATATCATGACATGAGGGTATAATGGGGAGAAATTAACCCCATTGGCGCCTATGAGTATAATGGGGAAGTGTTGGCACTTAATGCTTTGTTAGGAAGAAATTGGTGCCTCCCTCTTTCTTCCTTGGATGGAATGTATGCCCCTAAGGCAATGTTTGGGGTGTTTATGGCTTGGATGACTTCTTTGGTAAGTCCTTGGCACATAAGGCTAATGGGAAGGGGTTTATGGAAAGGGCTCAGAGTCTTACCATAACCCTAACCCTAATTAGCCATCCCCTCTTACCTTAGCCGCATATCACTTATGGGTTGTGCCTATACCTCTTGCTTTTCTCCCCCCCCCCCCCCCCCTTACCCTAGCCACATATCACTGATATATACTCATATATGCGAGAGCAAGGGAGTGACAACAATTGTTGGCGTGAACAACAAAGGGTGAGAGCAAGGGTCAATTGGTGCAAGCATCTCTTCCATCTTCCATAGAGTCGCAAGCTTCTTCTTCATCCTCCTTCCTTGGTACAGGTGAAGGAAGAGCATGGTGGCATCATCTCTTCTCCTCTTCTATTGGCGCATCTCTTCCTCAAGGTTGGCGTAAGTGAAGTGGAGATCTCCCTAAGGCTTGGATCTTCTTCCCAAGGCTAGCACCGGGCGTGGAAGAAGAGAACTTGAGGGATCCGTATGTGTGAGACTGCAGAGGGTGCACAATTGGGCGCCTACCTCTACATCGACATCGATCCGCTCTTGCTCTAGGTACTTTCTACTCTCATTGTGTCGACTCCCTCGCAAGAATAAGATCCATTGGGGTTTTTGGAAACGGTCTGTTTTGGGGATATACTTCTGCTATGTATCTGTAATGTCTTGTAAAATTTTAAAAATATCCCTGAGGTTTCCCAACAGACAGGTCTAATAAAGCTGCCAAAGATAGGTTACTAATACTTCACATACATGTCTATAGGATGTGGATGCTGTAAAGAATCTAGTTTGATAAATCCATAAAGGCTTTCTAATTTTTTTAGAAAGCATTTGAACCATAGTTTATGACTATTCAGATGAGTATTAGACTTTCTCATAGCTCACTCCTTCTAGAACTCCTCATTGCGAGTGAGTGTATAGATGGAGATATCAAGTCATGCTTGGCATGATTCGATATAGGATAAGTCGTATAACTCCTTGTCAAGGATACTATCTCCAAAGCACGTCCCAAAAAATACCGAGTTAGTGTTGCCTAACTCATCATACACCGAACCATGTCGAGCAAAGTCCAATTTCGTCTCTCAAACACTTCATTCCTTTGGGGTTTCCCTGAAGGGGTGAACTCTGAGAGAATCCCACACTCCATTAGATAGTCAGTAAACTCATGGCTCAACTATTCTCCGCCTCGATCAGACTGAAGAGTCTTTATGGATCGTCTGAGTTGGTTCTCTACTTCAGTCTTAAACTCCTTGAATCTCTCTAAGGATTCAGACTTATACTTCATGAGATAGACATAACCATGTCTACTGAAGTCATCAGTAAATGTGATGAAGTACACAAAGCCACCTCTAGCTTGTTTGTGGAATGATCCACACACATCACTGTGTATGAGATCCAACAAACATATGGCCCTCTCACCTTTCTTGGTGAATGATGCCTTCACATTTTGCCTAATAAACAAGGCTCGCACAAGTGAAACTCCTCGAAGGAGTATGAATCCAATAACCCATTTACATGGAGTTGTTGGATGCGATTCTTGTTAATGTGCCCTAAACGACAGTGCCAAAGATAAGTGCTATTAAAACCTCTTAACTTGATACTCTTAGCATTTACATTGCAAACAGAACTTTGCATGTCCAAGACATATAGTCGATTGAACAAAGTACCGGAACCATAGAACAAGTTTGCCAACGAAAAAGAACAAGTGTTTTCTTTTATTGCAAAGCTATATCCTTTCCTCTCTAAGATTGGAAGGGATATGATATACTTGGTAATCGATGACACATAGTAGCAATGGTCAAGTTCTAATTGAAGTCCTGATGGTAGTGAGAGAGTGAAGTCTCCTACAGTCATGGCAGCAACCTGTGCACCATTTCTGACTCGTAGGTGATGTAGGAGCATGGGCTCAATATGATAAGCTTAGGCCATCTTATCCAGGATGATTCAGTCTATGCCAATGTTGATTTTGAAAGTTCCCTAAAGGGGGCGAAACCCTAATCATGCAGATATAAAAAAACTTGCATGGGCGGAATCTAGGGCTTCCTAGGATCGCATGTATGTTCATAGATCAACTTAATAAGTTTGTATAGATCAAGAAGGGATCATACCATAGCCATTGCTTGGATGGCGTCTTGGAAGAAGAGGGCGATGTGGCTCTCCTCCAAAGGTGACGCACACAAGATGGGTGATCGCCTACTCCTTGTCGTTCCTTGTGCTAGCAAGGATCTCCAAGTCTCCTGATCGCTTGAAGGGAAGATGAGATGCTCTCCTTGGCTTTGTCAAGTCCTCTCCTTGGCGTCAAGACTCACCCATGAGAGAGAGAGGCGACAAGAGGAAGAGGCGAGCGAGAATAGAGCAATTGCTCTCGAACGTGAGGCGTGCTCTCTATTTTGGAAAGCATGACTTCCAAAAATAGTAAACCCTCACACGTTCAAGTGTTCACGCCAAGTGAACAAATCGCAACCTTCTCCTCTTTGAACCATGCGCTCACTTGATGAGCCGGTTCAATTGGATTTGGTTCAAAGACCAAATTAAACCAAGCATTGGTCTAGATCAAATTAAACCATAAGGATCAAGATCTAACCATTCATCTCTTGATGCTCTTGATCTCACCGATCTAGCATCAATTCTCTCGATCGAAGCTTACCGATCTCAAGCCCTAATCAATCAAACATGATCAGACCAGATCTCACTTACAATCAGAGTTTAAATCCCATTAAACTGAACCAAAACAATTCAGTCCACACGATCTGACATAAGTAAGCCATATCATCAAATTGTGCGACCCTAAGGGTTTCCTTTAAATGTCGGTAACGATAACTTACGTTATCACGATCAGTGAGGGGTATCTAGCAACACATCACTGTCTCCCGATATAAAGGAAAGAGTCTTCCAAGACTACACCCAAACCACAGCACAAGTGTGAACCCAAGTCACTTGACATATGTGTTTCCTTTGCCACTGGATGTTCTTATTGGACAAGCGTGTCAAGCCTGTAATTCCAATATGATGAGAATGATTAGATCAGATGAAACATAGTCATCTGGGTATGGCCATACACTTTCTCAATCATCTCATACAGGGGGCCCCTATAGAACATCACACTCCAATCAAGGAGACGGCAATCCTATATCTATCACTAGTGCCCTAACATGACTCATGCTCACTATCCAAGATAGTCTATAACCATTATGTTTCAAATGATATTGAACTACCTCAAAACAATGCCAATCATCATTTAGAAACACAAGTGATCTCAAGTCAGAGGAAATATGCCACTTGTTTGCATATAAGGATTATTCACATTGTGACAAGCAATTGAATATCCTAAGTAGGGTCTGTCCAGTACATCCATTGTACCCATGAGTCTACATCTTATTCCATGCTCGAAGCATCCTATAAGATTAGAACACATATTAGTCTCAATCATATCAAGGCTGTCTCATGTTCACTAAGATATCTCGACTAAGGACAAAACTGCATGTCAGCCAAGCTGAACAGCATTGAGACATTATTCAGAAGTATACATATTGCAGCAGATGATGTAACAACCTGAATAACAACCATTGCCTTTATAAACATAGAGTTTATACATGATACTGAAATAATCCCAAGGCCTCAAACATTAGCCTTAAGGGCATACCCCAACAATCTCCCACTTGCACTTAATCTAATGGTTGAGAAATCTCAAACCCATATTATTACAGTGCTTCTCATGCTTCTGCTGTGCCAGAGGCTTTGTAAGCGGGTCAGGTAGATTGTCATATGTATGAACCTTGCAGACTTTGATCTCGCCACGATCAATGATCTCCCGGATCAAGTGAAACCTTTTCTGTATGTGCTTGGACTTCTGGTGCGACCGTGGTTCCTTTGCTTGTGCTATAGCTCCAGTGTTATCACAGAAGATAACCAAAGGATCTGCACTCGAAGGAACAACACCAAGTTCCTGAATGAACTTACGAATCCACACTGCCTCCTTGGATGCTTCTGAGGCTGTAACATACTCGGCTTCTGTTGTGGAATCAGCAACAATTGACTGTTTGAAACTTTTCCACACCACTGCAGCTCCATTCAAGCTAAAAACATAGCCTGATTGCGATCGGAAATCATCCTGGTCAGATTGGAACGAAGCGTCAGTATATCCTTCAATACTGAGTTCTTCCTGACCTCCATATATCAAGAACATATCTTTGGTCCTCCGAAGATATTTCAAAATGTTCTTGACCGCAATCCAGTGTGCCTTCCCTGGATTACTTTGGAATCGACTGGTCACGCTTAACCCGTAAGCAACGTCTGGGCGAGTACACAACATCGCATACATAATGGACCCAATAGCCGAAGCATAAGGCGTATTGTCCATTTCATCTTTCTTAGTCTGTGTTTGTGGACACTGACTCTTTGAAAGATTCAGACCATGTCTGACTGGAAGATATCCTCTTTTAGAATTTTCTAAATGGAATCTCTCCAGGACTTTATCGATGTAAGTACTCTGGCACAGCCCGAGAAGCCTCTTTGATCTGTCTCTGTAGATCTTCACACCTAATACATAGGCTGCTTCTCCTAAATCTTTCATCTGGAAACATTTTCTTAACCATGCCTTAACCGCATGTAGTTCAGGAATATCGTTTCCAATGATTAAGATATCATCGACGTAGAGGACTAGGAAAGTAATCACGCTCCCACTAAACCTCTTATATACACACGGGTCATCTTCATTCTTGATGAAACCAAATTCACAGATTGATTCATCAAAACGAATATTCCAGCTTCTTGATGCTTGTTTAAGTCCATAAATGGACTTCTTTAATTTGCATATTTTATGACGATCTGATGGATTAGTGAAACCTTCAGGTTGTGTCATATACACATCCTCTTCTAGTTTTCCATTAAGGAAAGCGGTCTTCATGTCCATTTGCCAGATCTCATAATCATAATATGCCGCTATCGCGAGAATAATCCAAATAGACTTGAACATGGCTACAGGAGAGAAAGTTTCATCATAATCTATCCCGTAGATTTGTTTGAAACCTTTCGCAACTAGCCTGCCTTTATAGGTAACCACGTTACCATCCATGTCAATCTTCTTCTTGAAGATCCATTTACAGCCTATAGGGATTACTCCCGGAGGCGGATCAACCAAATCCCAAACTTGGTTATCTGACATGGAGTCCATCTCGGCTCGCATAGCTTCAAGCCATCTCGCTGATTCCGGTCCACTGACCGCATCCACATAAGTGAGGGGTTCATCATCAATGATGTAGACTCCGTCATAACGCTCAGGCTGTCGACGGATCCTTCCCGATCTTCGCGGTTCCCGTGATATCTGAGCCTCAGGTTGTTCAGTAACCTGATCTACTGGCTCAGGCTCATCCAACTGTGCTTGACTACTTTGTCCTTCTTCTAGATTCTCATCTAGCTTTATTTCTCTCCCACTGGCTTCTTGCAGAAGAAATTCTTTCTCAAGAAAAATAGCCGTCCGAGCAACAAATACTTTGTTCTCTTTGAGATCGTAGAAATAATAACCCTTAGTTTCTTTAGGGTAACCGACAAAGATACATTTCTCAGATCTGCTCTCTAGTTTCCCAGAGGCGAGCTTTTTGACATAAGCCTCGCAACCCCAGATCTTAACAAATGTCAAGCTTGGCTGTTTCCCATACCATAACTCATATGGAGTCTTTGAAACGGCCTTGGATGGCACTCGGTTTAGTACCTTTGCAGCTGTTTCCAATGCAAATCCCCAAAAGGAGTAAGGTAGAGTAGCCTGACTCATCATAGAACGAACCATATCCAGTAATGTTCTATTTCTTCTCTCGGACACACCATTCCATTGCGGTGTTCCTGGCGGAGTGAGCTGTGAGATAATCCCACACTCCTTCAGATAGTCAGTAAACTCATGACTCAAGTATTCTCCACCTCGATCTGAGCGAAGTGCCTTGATATTTCGGCCTAGCTGATTCTGTACTTCATTTTTGAACTCTTTGAACTTGTCAAAAGATTCACTCTTATGTCTCATTAGATAGACATAACCATACCTACTGAAATCATCAGTAAAGGTAATGAAGTATGAATAGCCACCTCTGGCATGTTTACTAAATGGCCCACACACATCACTGTGAATGAGGTCAAGTAAACCTGAAGCCCTTTGACAATCGCTGAATAACGTAGTTGAAGCTTAAAATGAATAAGGCCACACCACTGAATAAGGCCACATATAACGTAGTTGAAGCTTAAAATGAGCCTTGTTTGACAATCGCTCGGGGTGGATACGCACCCTCACCAACTCGCCAATAGAGAAATGATGTGGCCTATGGTGCTCGTTGGCCTTCATTGCATTATGAGTGTTGCCCAAAAAGATACGATGTCGAACTTCATCATGTAAACTAGCTACATGCTGGGCAAAGGAATATGCATGCTTGGACAAATGGGACTCCATGGAAAGGTCATGCAGGTCAATGGGTTTGCGGGGTTGATGGCCCATGACAATCTGGAAGGGACTAAGACCCGTAGACCTATTCGCCACACTATTGTATGAAAATTCTACCATGGAGAATATGGTATCCCAATACCTAGCGTGATCACCTAGCAACGGAGCAAGTTGCCCAAACTGCAGTTAACTACCTCGGTTTGCCCATTAGTTTAGGGGTGGTAGGCTGTAGAGAACTTCAGGGTGGTGCCCATGAGGGCCTCGAGGAGCGCCAAAATTGGCTCACAAACCGTGTGTCATGGTTGGACACAATGGTCGAAGGAAGACCATGGAGACGGACGACTTCCTTGACAAACAGATGCGCCACGTGGGACGCATCCATGGTGCGACAATAGGGGATGAAATGCGTCATCTTCGAGAATCGGTCTGCAACCACGTAGAATGAATCGAAGCGAGATGAGGTGCAGGGCAACCCAAGGACAACGTTCATACTTAGGTCGCATCAAGGAGCTTCGGCAAAGGCAAAGGAGTGTACAGGCCGGTGTTTGGCCAACTGACACGTGCCACAATGGCGCACAAAACATTCAATGTCCTTACGAAGGGAGGGCCAAAACAAACGTTCCTCCGCCATCTCAACAGTTTTGTCACGACCATAGTGACTAGCGACACCACCCGCTTGCAGCTCAAGCAAAAGATGATCTCGAAGTGATGATCGGGGAATGCACAAGTGATTCCCCAAGAAAATGTAACTCTCACACAGCTGGTACAGGGACTCAATCAAGGCGGTGTAAATTGCACTGAAATCGAAGCACGTGGTGTATTCCTCCTTGACATGGTCAAACGTGTTCACATGGACATGCATGATGCACATAAGGGTTCAGACTCGACTCAAAGCATCCACAACTACATTTTCTTTGCCCACCTTATGGTTGATCACGAAGGAGTACTACTGTAAGTACTCGACCCACTTGGCATAGTGGGCGCCCAACTTCTTTTGGGTACTATTGTAAGAACAACACGAACTAGCAGTGGAAGAGGTAGTGCCTCCACTGACGAAGCGATTGAACATTGGAATAGAATTTCTTGTCATACGTCGAATAACACTGCCGGACAACGCTCAACTTCTCACTAAAGAAGGCAACTGCATGGCCTTCCTAACTAAGGGTACCTCTGATCCCAGTACCGGAGGCATCGCACGCAACCTCAAAGACATTGGAGAAGTTTGGGAGGCGCAAAACAGTCACGGTTGTGATGGCATCCTTAAGGGTGTCGAAGGCACGTTCAGTGGTAGTGGTCCACTCAAAGTCGTCCTTGGACAAACGTTGGGTCAACGGGGTTGCAATCATGCTGAAGCCCCGAATGAAACGACGGTAAAAGCCCTTGAGGCCCAAAAAGCTGCAGACCTCGGACACGGTGCAGGGTTCGAGCCAATGCCGGATGGCTTCAACCTAGGCCGGGTCAACAGAAAGACCCTCATCGGACATGATGTAACCCAGGAAATGGACTCGGTTGGTCAAGAAGGCGCACTTCTTCGTGTTAAGGAAGAGGCACTCCTTACGCAAAAGGTCAAATGTGGAGCAAAGGTGCTCCAAGTGTTCTTCGCAGATCTGATTGAAAATCAGGATGTCATCAAAATAGACGACTAGGAATTTACCCATGTAGGGCTTAAGGACTTGGCTCAGGAGTTGCATGAATGTGGACGGGGCATAAGATAACCCAAATGGCATGACATGCCCTTCGGGTTAGAGGGACTTGGCTTGTGAAGGCCAAGTCGAGGGTTCAAATTCTACTGCAAACAAAATTTGCATAGCCCAGGGAAGGGACATAACTGTGCCAGGATTCGACACCCTGGACCCTGCGGGTTAGGCGGTAGCCGCCTAGCTTGAGGGGATCGGTGGAGCTCTGCCGGTCCTTAGTGTTGTGTGGGAGGTGCAATAGGGCATGTCAAATGCACCGGCTGAGGCAGACATCAGCGTCCATCCTTCCTTCCTACATCACAAGCCATTCATAAAGACCGTCCTTGGTCTCGAATGCGATCTTCCACTCATCACCTTCGCGAATGCGGACTTGGTGATACCTGATGACACCGAAATTTATCGTAATTTCTATGCCATTTTGTTGATGATTTGTGTCATATTCATAGACTTTGCTTATTTTTATGCCCTTTTTATCAATATTTGCGGAATCTACACTCTTTTCTGTTTTTAATGATTTTCAGGTAAAAAGGCATGTTTTTCAGTCGATTTTGAGCAATCCAAGTGCATAATTGAATTCACAACATCAAAAGGAGATTACATGTCAAATTTCAGAAGATTTGCAGCTTCAGAGGAAATTACGGCACCTCCAATATATTCTTTACAGTACCGTAATTTGGAGGTTTTCGGGCAGAGAATCTCATATGATTACGGCACTACCGTAAATATCTTTGCCGTATTTTGGAGCATTTTTTATCAGAAGATTGATGGAGATTATGGTACTACCGTAAGGATCCTTACGGTACCGTATTTCGGGTCAATTTTCAACCAAAAAATTTTGACATTACGGCACTACCGTAAAAAATATTACGGTACCGTAATTCCAAAACATTTCAAGCTGAGACCTCACTGTCCAGATTACGGCACTATCGTAAAGACCATTACGGCCGTAATTACATCGCTGCTCGCGACTTTCCCGGTCAACTCCGAAGCCCAATTTTTGCGTGGTTGATTGCAGATGATCCAGGCCCTTATATTCAAACCAATAAGAAGGATAAAAGGAGCCATTGATGAGACCAAGCCAAGCACACCAAAAGCCCTAATTTTCGTTCACCACAGAGAGAGAAATCGCCTCACACGCCGCCGCCCTAGGTTTCACCGCCGGTAAGCGTACAGTGCATCTTCGGCCATGAAATTTGAGTGGATGCTATGCATAGAGGGGGAGAAGGAGCACCTAAAGTTTCAACATGATCGGAGATCAGACGGAGGAGAAATCACCAGAAAATCGGGCACTGTTCGCCCGAATTACGGCCGTGAACTTCTTTATAGTCGTACCGTAATTTTCACTCTTCCTCTGTTTCGATTTTATTACTCATGAATCATTGTAATCTTCCTTCTATGATAGCTTAAACCTCTTTTGGGACATGAGGGAGTAATTCACTTGAGTTTTAATGACTAGATGATTATCTATTCTATTATTTCATCTTGTTTAATCTTAGCATGATGATTTTACTCATGTGATGTTTTGTTCCTAGACTCTCCTTAGATCTATATTATTATTTATGTTTTAGAATTTTCACTATTGACTGAAAAGTAATTGCTTGAGAATTTGGAACCCTAGAATTGCATGATAGGAACCCTTTTTAGGTTAGTTCTTGTTTGTTTGATTCTAGTAAGCTAACTGCCATGATAATAATATAAATCTAGGATTGAGTATAAGCTTCCAAACGTGGAGATCTTGTGCGAAAGCAAAGATCAGAACATTAGAGAACCTTGAGTAAAACTAGTGTCAAGATTCGGATGCACGAAAGTGATCCTTGAAATTCCACTAGAGATTATCGATTTAGAACTCGGATGCACGAAAGTGATCCTTGAGTTCTCAGTTTGATGATTTACTTATCATTAGCGTTGGGACGATTCTTGCGCGAGAGCGAAGATTTATCCCTACATGGTTGTCCGCACGAAAGTGAGATAATCCTTTTATTCAAGTAAATTGCATCTTTGTCATGATGAAATTAAACTAATGAAATCTCTATTCATGTCTAGTCATAAAAATTAAAGTGAATGAAACCCTAGTCCCAGCTTCTCTCTCTGATAATTCCGTTTCAGCGCTTTGGTCTTCGTTTGCTAGTTTGCACTCTTTCGATTGCCTAGATAGTGAAAAATCAATTATTCGGTACTCAGCAACATAGGTCCCTGTGGATTCGATACTTTCTTTATTACTTCAAGTATCTGTACACTTGCGGACACAACAATACCCGCTACGAAGATCAAGTTTGGAGAACCATGATGCACCGGAGACTAAGTCCAACATGTCATCAAGCCTAGGTATGGGGAACCTATAGTTGATGGTGATCCTATTGATGGCACGGTTGTCAATGCACATGCGCCATGACACATCCTTCTTGGGCATGAGCAAGGCGGGGACAGCACAAGGACTTAAACTCTCATAGATGTACCCCTTGGTGAGGAGTTCATCCACTTGACACTGCAATTCAGCGTGTTCCATGGGGTTCAAACGATGATGGGGCAAGTCGGGGAGAGGTACTCCCGGAACAAAATCAATGGCGTGTTGTATCTCCCTATCCGGGGGGAGTCCATGGGGTAGGTGCTCCAGGCTAATGTCAGCGAACTCAGTCAAGAGGGCCGAGATTGCCAGGGGAGGGGACACATCATTGGAGGGAGAAGGATCCGACGACTCATGCATCACTAAAGCGTAGACAACCTTGGACTCAGTGGCTTCATCCATGAGCACGGAGGTGCGCATGAGGGACACGACGGCTGGTGCTGGGGAAGCAACTGTGGGTGGGATGATCACACCCTTCGAGGTGGATGCGCGTAGCTCCTTAGGCAGAGCTGGGATCAATTGAATTTTCTGGTCATTGTGGTCGAACACATAAGTGTTCGACTAGTCATAGTGGACCACATCTCTATCGTACAGCCAAGGGCGTCCTAAGAGGATGTGGGCAACATCCATGGCTACCACGTCACACCAAACTTTCTCATGATAGTCCCCAAAAGCAATGGGAACTTGACACTTATGGGTAATAGGAAGGCTCGATGTGTCAACCCACGCAATCGAGTAGGGCTTCGGGTGGGGCTCGAGGGGGAGACCAAAGCGAGTGATCGTGGTCTGGGAGACCACGTTCAAACTACTTCCCCTGTCAATGACAATCTTGCATGAGTGCCCATTGCACTTGATGTAATTTATAAAAATGCTTGTGTGCTTCCAATCCTCAGAGGGCGGGGTTTGAACAAGGGTACACCGCACAACCGCAAGTATGGGGTGACCCGACTCCTCACCACTCGTGTAATACTCGGCCTTGACATCGTGCTCCGCTCGCTCGCGGGTAATAGTGGCTACATGGGTGTGACCTTTGTCTGCGGAGCCAAACTTCTTAGGGCAGTCCCTAGAGTAGTGGCCTAGTTGAAAATAGTTATAACAATGGACGCACTCGGTCGAGCCAACGACGGGGGCCTTGCACTTCTCCTCCCAAGTGGGGCAAGAGGGGGCTGCCTCCGGGGTTGGGCGACGAGGGGAACCGTGGGCCTTGGGTTCAGGATGCCGGTCGGACCGAGGTTTGGGGCACTCAGCCCGAGGGTGGGTGTGTGGGGGTCTGCTAATGTAGGGGCGCCACTATGGGACAAACTCGCTATGTCTGGCCGCAGCACGAAGGTCTTGCTCAATGTCAAGCACACGCTGGTAGGTTTGGTCTAAGGATTCCGAGCCATATGCCAGGAGCGCGCGCCGCATTTCTACACGGAGGCCATTCTTGAACTTATACAAAACCAACTTTGGGTCCTCTTGCAAGTTGCAATGGAGTTGCAACGTATCAAGGGTCAAGCGGTACTCTGCAACAGAGTTCGACCCTTGTTGGAGGCTACTATATTGGTCTAGCAGACGCCACCTATACGAAGGAGGCATATATTGCTCGCGGAGGCGATACTTCATTTCCTCCTAACGAGTGATGGGAGGAAGTGCGAGCTGCTCGTTCTAGCTCTCCACATTCTGCCAATACAGACGCGCAGGTCCTTCAAGCAAAGTGGTCACATACCGGACATGAAGGTGCTAAGGGTAAGCGAGTAGGTCAAAGTGCAAGTCGACAGAGGCGACCCAGTCTAGGAACTTGGTGGGATCGAGACCACCCGCAAAAGGTGCGGGGTGCGTCCGAGTGAGCAGGCGCAAGTCATCGTCCACGCGACTGCACGCATAACGGGGTTGGGCTGGGGGCCTTTGTGCGGCCCAAACATCATCATCATCCAAGGGTTCATCTCCATAATCTAGGTCATTGTGGGCTGCATAAGGCCTACGACGGTCGAGTTCGCGTTCAAAGGGTTGGCGCCTAACGGGCGTGGCTAGAGGGGGAAACTCCCGAGTTGGAGCGGGTTGGGCAGAGGGCGGGGGCTAAACCGGGTTCTAGCGCCTATGCTCCGACGCATCTAGATGATTAACTAGGTCACGGACCACCGCTATAATTTGTTGGACAGCAGTGTCCATCTCACCCACATGGGCATTAAACCACGCAGACAGCGCGTGAACTTACACGGCAAGCACAGCTAAAGAGTCTAACGATGTACTAATCCCTTCTGAGGGTTGAGCCGAATCTTGGGTTTCTGGGATGGTGTCGACGAATTAGGACGACATGAGTTGTGACCTTGTAGTCACCATGCACAAACAAGGCTGAAATAAACTAAGTGTAGGATGCTGAAAACGCAGAAATTGTGCGGAAATATGCTATGCAACGGAGTTGGACCGTGCGAACGATAAGAATCAAACGCGCAACTCCTCTGATACTAGAAATGATGAAGCTACGATGGGTGGGTTGATTGTTAGTGTCGTACTCTACGTTGTTACACTATGCTCAGAAAATGAGGCAGGGTCTTTAGGCGAGGGAAGTAAAAGCGCTTCAAAAATGTAGCAAGAAACACAATGAAATCGGTGAATAACTCATTTTGGGGCAACATCAATGCAAGAGGGAATCAACGGCGCCCAAACTATAGAAAATAATTCACTAACCTCTTAGCAAATTTTAAGCTTAGCACATTTCAGGAGCAGCGATGGCGCAGTATTCAGCTCACACGCCTATGTAGCTGGAAACACACCAAAGAGACAAGAAACCAACCACGCCTCTGATGAATGGATGCTCGTGGGTGAAGAGATGAAAACAATAGTGGAAGAACACAACGAACTTGAAAAGACAAGCGAACCTGACCCACCGGAGGCGGTGGGATTTACTTCTTATGCGTAGCAAACTGGGAACAACTTTGGAATTGAGGTGACGACCTCGACCCATACAAGACTCTGAAGGCGAAGCTCCTACTTTGACTCCTATACACACTGGAGGCTCTCAGCTCACCAGGAGAACTCTAACACCAAGAGAACTACTAAACACAATAGCCCAGCCTCCTCTTTTAAAGAACAAGACAAAGCACAAAAGACAATAGGTTCTAACCACTACCTACTCCTGCAGGCCACAAAAGTGGTCAAGCTGCAACTATAAGATAAAATACAACAACCTCTACCAAATATTCTTGAAGCTGGTGCATGTCCCTCTGTCCTTTGTACAGAGGCGGTTGGGGTGGTTAGACGCGTTCGGAGCACACCGTGATGAAGCAATAGGACTTGGATATTGTGGGCTAAGTTACTACCAAAGTGGCACGCTCTTGGGCCATGTTGTTGAGGTGATTGCGAGGCCCCTTGGAGGTCGGGCCTTCAGGAGGGTGGCTTCCATCACTCTTGGGTTGAAGAACTTCGGTGTATATCGATAACGCGCTGATGACTCCCACAAAACGATCCGGTGGTGGAGAGGTGCATTGAGATTGTCGTATTTCCACTTTGTTGGGCTGCCTTAGATCCTCCTTGGATGGATGAACATGGTAGAGAGAGTTATGCACGTCGAAATAGGGTCGTCAGGGCAGAACGGAGTCTTCAGGACTGATCACGGCCTGGCCGTGATGCTGTTCATGGCCATGATCAGTTCTGCTAGAGCCTACCGAAGTGATCACGGCTTGGCCATGCTTCTCTTCACGGTCGTCATTGGGTGCTCCATAATTTGCCAAAGTGATCATGGCCTGGCCGTGATGGGATGCATAGTCGTGACTGCATTCGTGTCTGGAATCACCGGTTTTTCATATTTCCGTCGATGTGATCACGGCCTGCCCGTGATCGTCTTCATGGCTGTGACTAGGTGCACCAGATTTCACCGAGCTCATCACGGCCTGCCCGTGATGGGATGCACTATTGGGAAACCCTAGGGATATTTTACAAATTTTTCATCAAACATTACAACTGTACAGCGGAAAAATATCCCCGAAATAGGCCAGCCCAAAAAACCCTATGAAGATCGTCTTACGAGGGAGTCGACACGATGAGATAGTATGTACCTAGAGCAAGCGTGAAGGTCGATGTTGAGGAAGGTGCCCAAGCGTGTGTCCTCTGCAGTCTCACACACACGGATGCCTCGAGTCCTATTCTTCCACACCCAGTGCTAGCCT
The DNA here is from genome assembly GCA_027563935.2 of Costus lasius. Taxonomy (NCBI): domain Eukaryota; kingdom Viridiplantae; phylum Streptophyta; class Magnoliopsida; order Zingiberales; family Costaceae; genus Costus; species Costus lasius. The sequence goes on from CM050448.1 coordinate 56,670,143, forward strand.
CGAGAAGAAGATCCAAGCCGATGGGAATCCTCTACTTCACTTTGCGCCACCACCAAAGGCAATTGCGCCAAGTAGAGAGAAAAGGAAGATGATGCCATGAACTTAAGGTCCTCCTCTCGCCAAGAGAAGAAGGAGATGAAGATGACTTGCGGCTATAAGGTGGAAGAGGATGCTTGTGCCAATGCCTTTGCTTTCGCCCCTTTAGAAGATTGTTCACGCCAATGTGATTGCATGAGGTGGCTCTCGCCTATCCTATGATATATAGAGCCAAGTGGGCGGCAAGAGAAAAGGGGTGGAGGTGCAAACTATTCAGAAGAAGTCGGCTAGTGTTATGGATTGGGAGAAATTAGGGTTTGAGGTAAGGAAAGTCTCCTAGACTTTACCATAAATCTCTAAACCCCTACCATATGCACCAAGCACTTGCCTTACAAGTTAATTCGGCCATATGCACCCTCATCCTTTCCATACAAGCAAGGTTGTCATCCTAGGCATACGGGCTAGGTGCCAAATCCTTCCAAAGGAAGCAACATGCACCCACTCCTCCCCATTATGCCCTTAGGCGCCAATGGGAGGAGATTTTCCCCCTTATACTCTTAAGCCCAATTCTCTCTTCATGACAACTTATTATTGGGCCTCATTGGGTAATGAGCTAGCCTAAACTTCATTGCATTAGTTGATTAAGCTATTGCATCCAATCCAATGCAACCCTAATCCAAATGTGACCAACCATGGTCAATTTTGGGTAAACCTGCCAAAAATGAAGTTTGGCTCTAATAACACTTTTCCATCTCATCAGTCCCATTGGCGCTGATAAAATCTCCCAAAAAAATCTGAATTATCCAATAACTCGATCATAAGGCTTCTCGATCAATACAAGAACTCGAGTATCAAGGTGTGCGACCCTGTAGGTTCCTCTGACATTGGTAGTGCTGACCTAAGGTCACTACAAGCAGTGAGTGGCACCTAGCAGTGCATTGCTGCTACCCAAGTCATCGGAATGGATATCAACATCGACATCCTCATCATCGCAACTAGGTACAGATGCATTACAGTCTCTTTGCCAAACTGATATCTGATTGGACAAGTGCGTGTTGGTGTATATGCCCTATGACCTAGTTTTGGTCCACTTATGTACTACTTGACTTTGATATTTATATCATTCTGGCATTGTCGTTATCTATGTTTGTTTACATCTGCGCATATGTACTGACATGATAATGTCCCTGGAGACAGATTAGATCTGTGCTCGAACTATAGTCCCCAGTCAATGTACCTTAGTGGATATGGGATAGCTATGGTACTTGTGAGACTGGTATGTGGGCTGGTTAGGCACGTGGTGCTAACGCAGACACATGGGTATATCATTGGAGGATATACTGGATAGACCCGCTGAGAGGCTATGACTTGGTGTCATGACTTATTCTCACAAGTGACAGGAGATGCATTGATCCCTTGACTTGAGGTCATTGATCATTCTATATGGTTAGGGACTTGCTTTGATACAACCTAACACCTCGCCGTAGTTGGGAGGTCATAACGGTTGTCATTGAGCATGTCACGACCCATATGAGAAGGTCAATGGACAAATAAAGGATTTGCCCCTTCCTTAGGGAAGTATGATATCCATGGAACTCCTCTATGGTTCTATGACTGAGAGTGTATGGCCATACCCAGGTGAGAACCTGTTTTAGTCATAGCCATGTGATTGGATGAAAACAAGTGGTGACACACTTGTCCAATCGGATATCAGTTCGGCAAAGAGACTGTAATGCATCTGTACCTAGTTGCGATGATGGGGATGTCGATGTCGATATCCATTCCAATGACCTGGGTAGCAGCGATGCACTGCTAGGTGCCACTCACAGCTTGTGGTGACCTTTGGTCAGCACTGCCAGCGTCAGAGGAACCTACAGGGTCACACACCTTGATACTTGAGTTCTCGTATTGATCGGGAAGCCTTATGATCGAGTTATTGGATAACTCAGATCTAATTAGGAGATTTCATCAGCGCCAATGGGCCTGATGAGATGGAAGAATGTTATTGGAGCCAAACTTCATTTTTGGCAGGTTGACCTGTATTTGACCATGATTGGTCACATGTGGATTAGGGTTGCATTGGATTGGATCCAAATGCTTAATTAACCCATGTGATGAAGTTTGGGCTAGCTCATTATCCAATGCGGCCCAATAACAAGTTCTCATGAAGAGATGAGAGGCTAAAAGGGTATAATGGGGAGAAACATGAACCATTAAGCGCCTAGGGGCATAATGGGGTCATGTTGGCGCCTTTGCTTCATTATGGAAGTAAAGGGCGCCTCCCCTCTCTTCCTTCGATGGAATGCATGTCTCTATGGCATGTCTTGGGCTGATATGGTACTTGGGCAATTATGGATAGGTTGAATGGAGTTTATGGTAAAGTCTTGGAGACTTTCCTTGTCTCAAACCTCCACATCCTAGCCCTACACTTGTCATGATCTTGGCCCTTCCCTTAACCGCCTCTTGCCCTATATATGTGACCCCAGCCACCCCCTCTTAAGATGATTGATCCTTGGAGGTGTGAAGACAAGAAGAGGGGCGAGAGCTAGGAGCAAGGGCGCAACTTCCTCTTTCTTCTTCCATAGCCGCAAGCTTCTCCCTCCTTTCCTCTTGGCGCAAGGAGCTTTGGTGCTTGGCGGCTTGACTTGTTTCCTTCTTCTCTTGGCGCATCCTTTCCTCTTGGTGGCGCAAGTGAAGTGGAGCATCTCCCTAAGGCTTGGATCTTCTTCCCGAGGCTAGCACTGGGCGTGGAAGAAGAGAACTCAAGAGATCCGTGTGTGTGAGACTGCAGAGGGCGCACACTTGGGCGCCTGCATCGGCATCACTCCAAACCGCTCTTAAGGTATTTCCTAACTCATCGTGTCGACTCTCTTGCTTGCGATCTTCACTGGGTTTTTGGGACCGGCCTGTTTCGGGGACATTCTTCCGCTGTGCAATGTATGTATGTATGTATGTCTATCACTCTGAAAAATTGTAAAATGTCCCCGGGGTTTCCCAACAGTGCGTCACCAATTGTTTTCACCCAATCACATGATCATGACTAAATTAGGTTCTCACCTGTGTATGGCCATACACTTTCAGTCGTGGAACCATAGCGGGCCTTGTGGATATCAAGCTTCCCTCAAGAAGGGGCAAATCCTCTATTTGTCCATTTACCTTCTCATATGGGTCGTGACAAACTCAACGACAACCATTATTACCTCCCAACGACTACGAGGTGTTAGGTTGTATCAAAGCATGTCCCTAACCATATAGAATGGTCAATGACCTCAAGTCAAGGGACCAATGCATCTTCTGTCACTTGAGAGGATAACTCGTGACACCAAGTCATAGCCTCACAGCGGGTCAGTCCAGTATATCCACCACTGATATACCCATATGTCTGCGTTAGCACCTCGTGCTTAACCAGCCCATATAGTAGTCTCACAAGTACCAGAGTTGTCCCATATCCACTTAGGTACATTAATTGGGGACAACCATTTGAGCACAGATCCAATCTGTCTCCAGGGACATTATCATGTAAGTACATAGTCACAGATCTAAACAAACAATGATAACGACATCGCCAGAATGATATATAAATATCAGAGCCAAGTAGTACAAAGATAGACCAAAACTATATCTCAGGGCATATACACCAACACGGACGGTCGTGCTTACAACCTGCAAACTTCGCCGAGGCCGTCACACCTGTGACGGGCTTCATGGCCTGCCCGTGTTCATAGTGCAGAAAAGTTTGGGGGGGCCGTTTTCTCGTCCGATTCGTCCCCTTCTTCAGTGCTATTTTCTCGTGCATCACTAAGGATCCTTTGCTAGTTTAAGAGAGTTTGGAGCTTGTATCCCAATCCAGCCCCTCTTGGTTTGATTTGATTGTAGATCATTTAACCTCCCCCTATTAGCCTCAATGCCAAGATACAGCGGAGCTGGGGGAGTCAAAGAAAGGGGTCTTCGCCCCCTTCCCTAAAGGGGGCCTTAGGTAGCTTCCTTCCACATAGAGTAGTACATGTTCTTAGGTTGCATGTGTTGGGAAACCCCGGGGATATTTTACAATTTTCAGAGATAGAAATTACACAAATACATTGCATGGCGGAAGCAATATCCCCAAAAACGAGCCAGTCCCAAAAACCTAGTGAAGATCGCATGCGAGGGAGTCGACACGATGAGATAAAATATACCTTACAGCAAGATGAGGCCGATGTCGAGGTAGGCGCCCAAGCGTGCGCCCTCTGCAGTCTCACACACATAGATGCCTCGAGTCATCTTCTTCCACGCCCGGTGCTAGCCTTGGGAAGAAGATCCAAGCCTTGTATCACCTTCTTCAAGTTGCGCCACCCTCCAAGAGTATGCGCCAAGGATGAAGAAGGATGGGAAGAGGAAAGCCGCCACTCTCACAAGCCCTTCTTGCGCCAAGAGAAGAAGGAGAGGAAGAAGAACACTTGCGGCTAGGGTTTGATGGAAGATGCGCCTCTTTCCCTTGCTCTCACCTCTCTATGAGTTCTCACGCCTCCAAGGAGTAGAATGCCAGAGAGGGGGCCTCTAGGGCCTCTTATATGGAGCAAGGGGCAGCTATGGTTAGGGCTAGGCGCATAATGAAGCAACTTTGGCCATCCTAAACCCATTATACCCCTTAGGCACCAATGGGGTTGGATCTCTCCCCATTATACCCCTTAGACGCCAATGAAGTTGTTATTGGGCCTCATTGGGTAATGAACAAGCCCAAACCACAAGCAGTGAGTGGCACCTAGTAGTGCATCGCTGCTACCCAAGTCATCAGAATGGATATCGACATCGACATCCCGATCATCGCAATCAGGTACAGATGCATTACAGTCTCTTTGCCGAACTGATATCCGATTGCACAAGTGTGTCACCACTTGTTTTTATCCAATCTCATGGTTATGACTAAATCAGGTCTCACCTGGGTATGGTCATACACTTTCAGTCATAGAACCATAGAGGAGCTCCATGGATATCAAGCTTCCCTTAGGAAGGGGCAAATCCTCTGTCTGTCCATTGACCTTCTCATATGGGTCGTGACATGCTCAATGACAACCGTTATTACCTCCCAACTATGGCGAGGTGTTAGGTTGTATCAAAGCATATCCCTAACCATATAGAATGGCCAATGACCTCAAGTCAAGGGATCAATGCATCTCCTATTACTTGTGAGAATAACTCATGACACCAAGTCATTGCCGCATAGCGGGTCGGTCCAGTATATCCACCACTGATATACCAATATGTATGCGTTAGCACCTCATGTCTAACCAGCCCATATACCTGTCTCACAAGTACCAGAGTTGTCCCATATCCACTCTGGTACATCGACTGGGGACGATCATTTGAGCACAGATCCAATCTGTCTCCAGGGACATTATCATGTAAGTACATAATCGCAGATGTAGACAAACATTGATAATGCCAATGCCAGCATGATATATATAAATATCAAAGTCAAGTAGTACAATAATGGACCAAGACTAGGTCATAGGGCATACACACCAACAATCTCCCACTTGCACTAAGACCTAGAGGTTGATGAACCTCAACCCCATATCTCTAGCGTGACCATCATGCTTCTGCTGCGCCAAAGCCTTGGTCAATGGGTCTACCAGATTGTTCTCTGTGTCAACTCTGTTAATCTTGACATCACCTCTGTCTATGATCTCTCTAATCAGGTGAAATCTCCTGAGTATGTGTTTTGATCTTTGAAGAGACCGTGGTTCTTTGGCTTGTGCAATTGCTCCATTGTTATCACAGTAGATTTCAATGGGATCTACTGCACTGGGAATCACCTGAAGTTCAGAAATGAACTTCCTTATCCAAACAGCTTCTTTGTGTTGTACCGTAAGGTAACACTACAAGTATGACATGCTTGTACCTTGGACTAATCCCCGGCAACAGCGCCAAGAACTTATTGTGATCTGCAAGTGCATGGATACTCGAAGTAATAAAGAAAGTATTGAATCCAGCGGGACCTACGTTGTCGAATACTAAATAGTTAATTTCTTACTATCTAGGCAAATCGAGATCGTGAGAATAGCAATTGGAAACTAAAAATAGGATTATCAGAGAAAAAAGCTGGGACTAGGGTTTCGTTCACTTAAACTTTTATGACTAGATATGAATAAGGATTTCGTTGATTCAATTTCATCATGAAGAAGATATTATCAAACAATGAACTCAAGGATCACTTTCGTGCATCCGAGTTCTTGGAATCTCAAGTGGAGTCTCAAGGATCACTTTCGTGCATCCGAGTCTCGCAACTAGTTTTACTCATGGATCTCCAACGTTCCGATCCTTGTTTTCGCACAAGATCTCCACGTTTGACAAATAGACTCGATCTATAGATTCATATTATAATCATGGCAATTATTTTACTAGAAAAGATCAAGATGGATCTAACCTAAGGAAGGGATCCTAACATGCAATTCTAGGGTTCCAAATTCTCAAGCAATTACCTTTCAGTCTCAAGCAAAAATTCCAAGAACATAATTAGTAACATGAACTTATAGAGAGTCTAAGCACAATTATCACATGAGTAAAATCATCACGCTAAGATTAAACTCAATGAAATATTGAAAAAGAGTTATCTAGTCATTGGAAGTTAAGTAAATTACTCCCCCATGTCCCAAAAATAGTTTAAGCTATCATCATGAGGGAATTACAATAAATCATGGCTTCAGAGGATCGAAAATAGAAGTAAAAGAGAAGTTTAGAAAATACAGCACGGCTGTGAAGTATTTCACAGCCGTAATTTGCAAGGAACTCCGGTGAACAGTGTCGGCGGCTGGGTTTTCTTTGATTTCTCTTTCAATCGATCTCCTTTCGGTGTGAAACTTCTGGTGTGTTTTCTTCTCCCTCCGACGAAGCTTCTGTATGAAAATCACAGCTTGAGATTGTCTGGATCGATCACGGCGGCGAAACCCTTGGCGGCGGCGTCGATCCCGATTTCTCCCTCTACCGTGGATCAAATTTAGGGCTTTTGGTCTCTCTATAATCCTCTCGCGAAAAGCTCCCCTTTTGCTTCTTAAGGCTTTGAGTATGAAGCCCTGGATTGCCCGCAAGAATCTCTGCAAAGATCGGGCGTGAAGATTTGATGTAGGGGGGAAACGTGGAGTAAAACTACTGATGTAAAATTCAGTTATTTATTTTTTTTGAATTTTCAGAAAATAGCATATTCATGAAAGCAACTAGAATTCCAAGAGTTCAGAAAATTATTATTTAGCAAATAATGCTATGTATCATTGGCTGATCTATTGAGTCTGGATTCACGTGGACTACTCCAAATGATGGAACAAAATGTGTACTTCGTAGTCACGTCAAGGTTCTGGACTTTTGCTCCACCGATTGCTTAAAGCACCGGCACGAAAAACACTAATCAGATTAATTTTAAAACAGATGCAGGAATGTATCAAATATCAAAAGTTCCAAGGTGTCTTAGGAAGATCTGATGAATCTGGGTTTCATCGAACTACTCCATCGGGTAGAACAAGATTCGGGCTTGCTATTAGCACCAAAGAATGGAGGTGGAGGCTTGTCAGAGTGCATTAAAATCCAGCGTCAAGAAGGCTAGACAGATTAATACGGAGAGCAAACAAGAGACTCAAGTAGGCTGCAGAGGAGAAATCTGGAACAGGGGATGTTGCGCGGGAGCGGAGGAGGACTCGTCGGGTTCGTCCGGTGGTGCATGATCGCCGGACCTGTTACATCTGGAGATCCACGTGGTGGTGGCGGAGATGTGGCCGGAGTTAGCGGGTGGATGGTGGCTGATCGGAGGAGAATCGCGCGGAAGAGTCGTGCTGGGCAGGAGCTCGGAGGAAATAGGGGATGTGCGTGAGTGGCAGGGGCGGTCGCCGTTCGCGGGATGGTGGACGAAATCTAAACCTGCTACAACTGGAGGTTGCTATGGATGAGGTGAAGACGCAGCCGGAGTTTCTGGGCGGATGGTGGCCGGTCGGAGGAGAACGATGTCGAAAAGCAAATCTAGGGAGTAAGCATGGAGGAAACAGGGGATGGCATCAGAGTTTAGATTCCGGCCATCGGTGAGGTGGATGGGCAGATCCCGGCAGCTGATGCTTCGTCAAGGAAAGGAGGAGTGGTGGCCGAAGTCTCGTGGAGATCCGGTCGGTGGATCGTCGGCGGCGAGCTTTCGAAGTTTCAAAACTGGGTGTGGTTGACGTGTGCGGGTGTTTGCAGCGAAGTAGAGAGTTTGAGGGAGAAGAGGAGATTAGAGGGAAAGGAGAAGAAGACTTGGTGACACAAGCACCTAGAGAAGGGGGGAGGAAGACATCCGATAGAGGAAGAAAACTATTTCCATCAATTCATTCAAAAATTCTATCTATTACAAGATGCATGCGGATACATATAGAGAAGCTTGGAGACTTGTTGCTGAACATTGTAACTTCCATTCTTGAGCAGCAGCGAGACGTTGAGGCTTCCTTGTGAGGAGCTGATGTAGGCGTTGACGATTCCTTGGTTGAAGATGATCGTTGGCTGCAAGGAGACGTTGAAGAGTTTCCTTTGTTGGCTGTAAATGTACGTTGTTGTTTCCATCGTAAGCTTGCACGTAATTGAGGTTTTAATGTTTTGCTGGAGAAGATATCCCTTGATGAACCTTGACCGTTGGATGAGATCTTGGGCTGAAGTTTGATCTTGAGTTGCCGTATATGGATGCAAGTCTTGGTTAGTGGAATGCGGCTCCCCTTTCTTTGAACATTGTAAGCTTGAGCATCTTGAGTTTATTGAGTGACTATTATTGAGCTAGCTTTTGCCATTGAGCTTGCTAGCTTATTCGCGAGCCTCCGAGCCTTTGCCTACGGCAACCTTAGGCTCCACTTGTATCTTCGTAGCTTGTGGTTCCTGTCTCCATCAAGATTGACCTGGGAATCGTGTTCAAACGCCGAAATACGACAGTGTAATATCTTACGGCACTGCCGTAAAATCCATCGATCGTTTTGTTCTGAAATTGCTGGAAACTACGGCACCGTAATTTTGTTTACGGCAGTGCCATAAAATCGGCTGAACTCCCTGGTCGGATTCGTCGGGGAAATACGGCCCGTGTAATGCTTTACGATAGTGCCGTAATTTCAGGGCAACTTTCTGTTCTGAAGATGCTTCAAAATACGGCCCGTAAAGTTGGTTACGGCAGTGTCGTAATTTCGGCAAAAATCTCTGTTCAGAAAGTGCCCCAAAATATGGCCATGTAAATCCTTACGGCAGTGCCGTATTTTCGCAAAAACCTTATGTTTGGAAAATCACCAAAATATGGCCGTGATCTCGATAATACGGTAGCCGTGAAAAAAACGGCACCGTAAAATCCCTTACGGCACTGCCGTATTTTGGGCTCCTTACCTCGATTTGCGTAAAATTTCTTGGGTGGCTTCTTTTTGATGATGAGAACTCTTCCATATATTTGATTTTGCTTGAAAATGCCTAAAATTGTGCCTTTTTGCCTGAAAAATATGAAAAACCAAAATAGAAGTAGACTTTGCAATATTTGATGGATTCAGCATAAAAACAAGTAAAAAGATCCTTGATTTAACATGAAAAGGTACCTAAAATGATGCAAAATATACTACATATTTCGGTGTCATCAAACACATAAGGCTCAAACCTTGCTTGTCCTCAAGCAAAAATCAGAATTTGAAATCAAAATTTGATTGAAAGAATAACCTTTTCATGCTCAATAAATTTCTAAAATACAACTTGTCAATGAAAAATTCTATCAATTGATTTACAAAATTTCAAGTAAACATATCATCCTCAGAATTCAATTTTCTAGATTCACAACTCAATCAAATAAAACTTTGCAACCGTATAATAAATAGAATTTTCAATCTCATGATTTCCCCAGTATCAATTTAAATCTATCATGGCTTTTGTTTATAGGAATTAGGTCTCCAAGATCTTTTTCCACACAAATTTTTTTTTTCTTTTTTATGCATTTTGTTATCTTTCTGCACAGATGGCATGTATCCACAAAGACACATACTTTTTATTTTTGACTTCAACTCTTTCTTCGGTACCACTGTCAATTTTACACAGTGCCAAGTAGAGGAGTCTTATTCTTTTTCTCTCTTATTATTTTTCATGTATAGACTTCAACCCATGTCTTAGGTATCACTATCAATTTTACATAGTGCCAAGTAGGGGAGTCTCTCACTATTTTTATGGATCTTGGATTCTTCTTTTCCAACAAATAGCAAAAATAGACTAAGCCTCAACTAGGTTGATCAATTGATCTAAATTCTCAAATCATACTAATATACTCATTTTATTCAAAAGAGAAGTTTCACCTTTAAATCTTACTCTTCAAATAATATATCTACCCAAAATTTTATGCATCAATCAATGTCATATCTCAATAGACAAATATGTATTGAAGAAATAAATTTAATATGACAGGGCTATATCTTCAATAAAAAAAACAATAGGATCATACCACAAGATGGTAGAAAGTGGATCGTATGCATCCAATTCTTTTTCAAAAAATCGAGGAAAATAGAATACAAAGTAGTATGGAAAGTGATGCTCACAAAATTCAATTTTTCGCCACCGTTGGATTCAACTTTCTTCAAAACTCCCTCTTTATTCTATTCTCCTAAAAAAAAGGAAATTTTAATTCTAAAAACAACTAAAATAGAAGTGATTAAACTAAGCAAGAGTGCTTGGGTTGCCTCCCAAGAAGCGCTAGTTTAAAAGGTCATTAGCTTGACCGTTTGACACTCGGATTTGATCGTGGCTCATCAATGTAAAAACTTTCCTTTTCCCCAATATGCTCTTCCTGATAATAATGCTTCAATCTTTGACCATTAACTTTGAATTCACCCATTTTCTCGCTCCATACGTCTACAGCTCCGTAGGGATAGGCTTTCTTTACCTGAAAAGGACCAGACCATCGAGACTTAAGCTTTCCTGGAAAAAGTCTCAATCTAGAATTGAATAATAGAACAAAGTCACCTGGTTGGAAGTCTTTTCTGAAAATTTGTCGATCATGCCATCTCTTAGTCCTCTCTATGTAGATTCTTGCATTCTCATATGCAGAGAGTCTGATCTCATCTAGCTCATTTAATTGCAACCTCCGTTTTTCACCCGCATTTTTCAAGTCAAAATTCAGCTTCTTGATTGCCCAGAACGCCTTATGCTCGAGCTCTACGGGAAGGTGACATGATTTTCCATAAATCAATTGAAAGGGGGACATACCTATGGGTGTTTTGAAAGGAGTCCTGTAAGCCAACAATGCATCATCAAGTTTGAATGCCCAGTCTTTTCTAGTGCGCGGCACTATTTTCTCCAGAATTCCTTTGATCTCTCTGTTTGATATCTCAACCTATCCACTTGTTTGGGGGTGATAGAGTGTTGCAACTTTATGATTAACTCCGTACTTCCTGAGTAAGGCTGAAAACTTATGTTCTATGAAATGCGAGCCTCCATCACTGATCACTACTCGGGGTGTCCCATATCGTGGAAAGATAATCTTCTTGAACAGTTTAATAACAACTCTCGAATCATTGGTTGGTGAAGCAAGAGCTTCAACCCATTTTGAGACATAATCAACTGCTACAAGAATGTACTTGTTACCTCCAGAAGATGGGAAAGGTCCCATGAAGTCAATCCCCCAAACATCAAATATCTCAACTTCAAGAATATTGGACAGTGGCATTTCATGTCTTCTGTTAATATTCCCAGTCTTTTGACATCTATCACAGGATGATACAAAGTTTCTAGCATCTTTAAAAATTGTGGGCCAATAAAAACCTGATTGTAGCACATTAAAAGCAGTTTTTTTAGTACCAGCATGACCACCATAGGAGGATCAATGGCATTGAAGCAAAATATCTGCAATTTCTTCCTCAGGTACACATCTTCTAAAAATGCCATCAGCACATCTTCTAAACACATAAGGCTCATCCCAAAAATAGTGTTTCACCTTAGCCAAAAATCTTTTTCTTTTTTTGGTAGCTCAAATCAGGAGGAAAAATATTGGCTACAAAATAATTCACTATGTCAGCATACCAGGGTGCTTTGAGTTGTTCAATGGTTAAGTGTTGTTCTTCAGGGAAAGAATCATTGGTTTCATCATTCTTTTCAGTGTCTGCCATTATTCTTGAGAGATGATATTCTAATCCCTTTTTGTCTTTAATCTCCAAATCAAATTCTTGCAGAAGTAAAATCCATCTGAATAATCGTGGTTTGCTGTCTTTTTTCTGCATTAAGTATTTCACAGCTGCATGGTCAGTGTACACTACCACTTTTGAGTTAATCAAGTAAGACCTAAATTTATCAAAAGCAAATACTATGGCCAATAATTCCTTCTCAGTGGTGGTGTAATTTCTGTGTGCCTCATCCAAAGTTTTGCTGGCATAGTGAATAACATGAGGTTTCTTATCTTTTCTTTGTCCCAAGACTGCTCCCACTGCATAATCACTGGCGTCACACATGAGTTCAAAGGGCAAGTCCCAATCTGGGGGCTGAATGATGGGTGCTGAAACCAAAGCTTTCTTTAACTCCTGAAAAGCAAACAGACATTTCTCATCAAAGTAGAATTTGGCGTCTTTACAAAGTAAATCAGTTAAAGGTTTAACAAGTTTAGAGAAGTCCTTGATGAATCTCCTGTAAAACCCTACATGTCCCAAAAAGCTCCTGATCTCCTTGACAGTGGTGGGAGGTGCTAAATTCTCAATCACTTCTAGCTTGGCCTTGTCTACTTCAATCCCTTTCTCTGAAATGAGATGGCCCAAAACTATCCTCTGTCTAACCATAAAGTGACACTTTTCCCAATTCAAGACAAGGTTAGTCTCTTCGCATCTCTGTAAAACTATAGAAAGATTAGCTAAGCAGTCATTAAAAGAGAAACCATAGACAGAGAAATCATCCATAAAAACATCCATGAAGTTTTCAATAAATTTAGAAAAAATCGCTATCATACATCTTTGAAAAGTTGCAGGTGCATTGCATAAACCAAAGGGCATTCTTCTATAAGCAAAAGTATCATAAGGACATGTAAAAGTGGTTTTATCCTAATCATCAGGATGAATAGGAATCTGAAAAAGTCTGGAATACCCATCAAGAAAACAAAAGTGAGAGTGCTTGGCAAGTCTTTACACCATTTGATCAATGAAAGGCAAGGGAAAATGATCCTTCCTAGTGGCAGTATTTAATTTTCTATAATCAATACACATACGCCAACTAGTGATATTTCTAATAGGTATCAATTCATTATCTTTATTTTTCATTATAGTGACACCCCCCTTCTTTGGAACACAGTGTATAGGACTCACCCACTTACTATCTGAGATAGGGTAGATAATACCTGCATCTAGCAATTTTAGTACTTCCTTCTTCACCACTTCCTTCATAGATGGGTTGAGCCTTCTCTGAAAATCTACATGCGGCTTGTGCTCATCCTCCATGTGAATCCTGTGCATACAAAAAGAAGGGTTAATCCCTTTTAAGTCATCAATGGAATACCCAATTACCTTTCTATGAATTCTTAGCTCCTTCAAGAGTAAATCAGTTTCCCTGGCATCTAATTTAGCATCCACAATCACAGGGTAGGTAGAGTTAGGACCAAGAAATTCATATCTAAGGTTATCAGGTAAAACTTTCAACTCAACTTTAGGGATCTTTTCACTTTCATTATCAAAAGTAGCACAATCTAAGATATCGTGTTTCTCATCATCAAAATCATCAAAATCATTCTCAAAACCAGGACTATCAATTTTTTCACAAGAATTTTCCAAGGAATCAACAAAAGAAACATCAGCAGAAGAATCATCAAACAAACAACTAACATCATAAACTGTGTCATCAATGGACTGAATAGTGCAACAGGAACTAGCATAAGCAGGTTTTTTCAATGAATTATTCAAATTAAACTCAATCTTATCATTGTCAATTCTTAAAGCAAGTTTGCCATTCCTTACATCAATAAGGGCTCCAGCAGTGGCTAAGAATGGCCTACCCAGAATAATAGGAATCTTGGCGTCCTCTTTCATTTCAAGTACCACAAAATCAGCAGGTATGAAGTACTTACCAACTTGTATAGGAACATCCTCTAGAATACCTACTGGATATTTTACTGATCGATCGGTGAGCTGCAAAGAAATTGTAGTCGGCTTAGGAGCTCCCATGTCCAATTTCCTACACACAGACAAAGGCATAAGACTTACACTAGCCCCTAGATCACATAAGGCTCGGTCGAAAGCCATATTTTCAATAAAATATGGGATAGAGAAACTACCTGGATCATTCAATTTTGGTGGTAACCTGTTTTGAATAACAGCACTACATTCTTCGGTTAAAGAAACAGTACCATAGTTTTCTATCTTTCTTTTGTTAGACAAGATTTCTTTCAAAAATTTAGCATATATGGGCATTTGAGATAAAGCTTCAGTAAATGGTATATTAATGTAAAGCTTTTTCAAAACATCAACAAATCTCCCAAATTGCTTATCTAACTTTTCTTGTTCTAACCTTTGGGGAAAAGGTACCAGTGGTCTAAAGGATGGAGGTAGATTAGTCTTAGATCCGTTTTCTTTACATAGAACATCCCCTTTTTGAATACCTCCCTTTTGAGGTGTTGAACTATGTAGGGTTTGTTCATGTTCAGAAGGCTTTTCTAATTCTAATTCTTCATCCTGATCATTAATAGACTCTTTTTCCTTAAGCTCTCCTAGTTGTCTCCCACTTCTAGTGATAATGGCATTGCAATGTTCCCTAGTGTTTAATTTAGATATTTGTCCTTCTAGAATTTTATTGCAAGTAACTAAGGATTCTACTTGAGAAGCAAGATGACTAACAGTTTCTTCAAGATTTTTGAATTTTTTTTTTGTTTTGAATTTGCAATGAATGGATTTGGCTAGCTAAAAATTTTTCTAACATGTGCTCACCAACCTCTTCAGTTAGGGTTTGCTAATCCTCATTCTCATTCTTACCATGTTGATGACAATATGAAATTCCTTCATCTTGAGCCCATTGGCTCTGATTCAAGGACATCTCCTCAAACAACTTGAAAGCATCATCTATTGTTCTACTCATCAAGGCTCCCCCTGCAGCAGCATCAAAAATGAGGTGAGTGTGATTAATTAAACCATAATAAAAAGTTTCAATTAAGACCCGTCGCTCCAAATCATGGTGAGGACACTTCCTTTGCAATTCATTGTATTGTTCCCATGCTTCACTACATGATTTGATTTCTCAATTGGAAAGTCTTGCTTGGTGGAAAATATCTCATCAGAAAAGCTTTTGATAATTGATCCCATGTTGTGAAAGTATTGGGTTGACGAGAATGCAACCAAGTTCGTGCTTGATCCCTGAGAGAAAAAGGGAACAATATCAGTTTTAGCGCATCATCAGAAATTCCATGAATTTTTATGGTATCACAATATTCAAGAAAGGTATATAGATGTGAATAAGGATCTTCGATTGATGATCCTCCGAACTGATTCTGCTAGATCATAGTCACGAAGGCAGGATTAATTTCAAAGTTGGAGGCCTCAATTGTAGGTCTAGCAATGCTGAAGTGTATCCCCTGAGGATTAGGGGCAGCATAGTCTCTTAGTGATCTTTGATCAGCCATTAGAAATGAAACATTATTCAGTATTAGAGAATCTTTGAGACACTCTTAAATGGAACATTATTCAGTATTAGAGAAGCTGTTTTAAGTGCAGGCCCCCAGAATGAGGGAGGTAGAGTTGCATGACTCATCATAGACCGAACCATGTCCAACAAGGTTCGATTTCTCCTTTTACACACACCATTCCATTGAGGTGTTCCAGGAGGAGTGAGCTGGTTCAGAATCCCACACTCTTTTAGATAGTCAAGGAATTCACCGCTCAGGTACTCTCCACCACGATCTGATCGAAGAGCCTTAATGGATCTACCAAGCTGGTTCTCTACTTCATTCCTGAACTCCTTGATTTTCTCAAAGGATTCAGATTTATGTCTCATCAAGTAGAGATAACCATACCTACTGAAATCATCAGTAAAGGTAATGAAGTAGCTGTGTCCTCCTCTAGCTTGTTTATTGAATGGCCCACACACATCACTATGTATGAGATCCAACAAACCTCCTGCCCTCTCACTAATTTTGGTGAAGGGCGCCTTTGTCATTTTCCCTAATAAACAAGGCTCACATGTATCAAATTCCTCCAAGGAACTTGAATCTAACAACCCATTTGCATGGAGTTGTTGAATGCGATTCTTGTTTATATGGGCTAAGCGACAATGCCATAGGAAAGCACCAACTGAACCACTCAGTTTGGTCCTTTTATTATTTATGTTACAAATAGAGTTATCCATGTCTAACACATATAGACCATTGCACAAAGTGCCCTTCCCACAGAACATATTTGCAAATGAAAAAGAACAAGAGTTCTTATTTATTTCAAACTTAAATCCCTTCTTTGCAAAGCAAGGAATGGATACAATGTTCTTAGTAAGCAAATGTACATAATAGCAATTACCTAACTCTAACTGAAGTCCAGATGGCAGGGAGAGAGTCAAAACTCCTACAGCAACAGCAGCAACCTGTGCCCCGTTTCCAACCCGTAAGTCAATCTCTCAAGGCCGGACCGATCTACTTTTCTTGAGCCCCTACATATTTGTACAAATATGAGCTCCATATGCGGTATCCAATACCCATGACATAGAAGTAGAAAGGTTGACTTCTGTAACATAAATACCTGAGCTTGAAGACGAAGCCTTACCTCTCTTCTTCTCACTCTGAAGTCACACCATGTCCTTCAACATGTGAGGTGGCCCTCCACATGAATGGCACTTATTGTTCCTGATCCATTCCATCTTTAATTTCAGTTCCTTGGCGAAGCCTTTCGGCTCAACACACTGAATATCAACTTTAGGAGGATTGAGCCTAACCAATTCATTAAAGAGCTGTCTTAGATTAGTAATAATCTCAGAGGCACTCTTCAATTCATATTACCCTTGAATCTCGGACGACATGTTGGTTAGCATCAATTGTGTAACCTCCAAAGTGTCAGCCTGATGCTTATCATAAGCATCCTTCTGAGCTGCTAGGGCCGAGCACAGAAGTGGGTCAGGAATAGGCTGCTCAAGGACATAGAGCTTCCTCTCGAGCTTGAGCACAATTCTCAAGTTCATATACCAATCCATCAAGTTGGATCCAACCAACTTGTCCTTCTCAAGGATAGATCGCAGTGACCAACCGCTATTGTTCGTTGCCATTGTTCTACAACAACCAAGAAACAGCAGATTAGTACTACTTCAAATCATTTAAACTAGACTTGTTTTAAATGATTATGGCTCCCACTATTTTAATTGAATTGACAACCCATAAAGTCAATCGAGAAGTTTAAGACTTCCTAGTGAGATGGGATCCTTATTCCACATGAGGCTTTGCGTCCCACGAGGGTGGGATGAGATGCACAAAGTAACTCATGCTTCCTAAGGTGGGCACGCCGGCCGATTGCTCCAAGCAATTCCCCTTATTGAGACAGTCTAGGCATTTAATGTCCAGCGAGGGCTAGATACAGCATGAAACCCTAACCTCTCAACGATGCCTCTAGAGTTTCATCATGTGCCCAGCACATATGGAATTCTAGTCAAGTCCATTCCTAACCGTTATGCCCAGGGCTAACGAGTTTCCTTGCGAAGGCGCATCCAGGCTAAAACTGGACTAGGGAAACCATTGCCACCATGCACTTTCTAAAGATAAGTGGGTGTGTCCCACGAGGGTGGGAAACAGTTCACAACGCCACTAATCGATAGCTTAGTGAGGGCTACGCATTAGAAGGCTACTAGACTTGATATTTGTTTGTGAGGGTTTTTGAGGTCTCATCAGTTTTATCTTATGTCTAGCATTACAGGCATGCAATCCTATAGTAATAACATAATGATAAAAACAACTCAGGCATGCTTTAGCAGATATGTATGAAAACAGTAAAAGAATGATGTGATCATAGCCTATTCAAGACATTGAACCAACCCATGCCAAAAGGAGGTTCAACTCTTGACCTAGGATTCAAGCCCCAAAGGCAATACCTAACCTAGCCGACCTCTAACTTGAGCTTCAAGGTTGGCTCCAAGGTCCTTCTCACCACGGTTTATCTCTCAAACCCTAGAGGTAGTTATAGGGAAACCCTAGAAGCACCCTTATAAGTTCAGCCAATGCCATGGGCTTCCTCCAAGGGTGATGCGCCACTATGTAAGGGCCAAGAGACATAGCACACAAGCCCTAAGGCTCGGTCAAGTCTAACTTGCGCCACTCACCATGCGCCATCAATGAAGGGTGCTTCTTACGCCACCAAGCAAGGTGTGCAAACAAGCGTGCATGCGCCAATTCTTCAAGTGATATGCGCCACCCTAATCTTTTTCTTAGTTAAAAGTAAAAGAAAAGCGGCACGCAGGCCTCACAAGAGTACATCACAGGCATGCAAAAGGGGCTTGACTCATGATCACAACATTATGCACAAGCAAGGTATCTACACATGCAGTTCTACATGCTCATGAAAAACTTAAAATCTAAAATTTTAATTTTTCATAAAATTAGTCTCTTTTCCTCATCTTCTTTTCACAAATCTCTTGGTTATTCGTAATTAATTTTCATGATGATTTCAAAGATCCTCTCGGCTAGTAATTTTGTCAGATCAAGAGACCCAGCCAGTCCGAAGACACAATGCCCATCCTACTTGACAAAACCACGTGTGCCTTTGATCCTTAAATCATACAATAAAAATAACCCAAAAATCCAAAAGAGATTGAAAAGATGATAGAAACAAGAAACCCTAATTTTTCTTACTTTAGAAAAATCGTTTGCCATGTGATCATGCAATTTGCTAAAATTGAGATATGGCATGTGAGCATGGAAAAGAATGAAAATACATCGTTCGAGTCTCGCAAGTCGCTCTGATACCACTGTTGGGAAACCCTGGGGATATTTTACAATTTTCAGAGATAGAAATTACACAAATACATTGCACAGTGGATGCAATATACCCGAAACGAGCCAATCCCAAAAACCCAGTGAAGATCACATGCAAGGGAGTCGACACGATGAGATAAAATATACCTTACTGCAAGATGAGGCCGATGTCGAGGTAGGCGCCCAAGTGTGTGTCCTCTGCAGTCTCACACACACAGATGCCTCGTGTCCTCTTCTTCCACGCCCGGTGCTAGCCTCGGGAAGAAGATCCAAGCCTTGTATCACCTTCTCCAAGTTGCGCCACCCTCCAAGAGTATGCGCCAAGGATGAAGAAGGATGGGAAGAGGAAAGCCACCACTCTCTCAATCCCTTCTTGCACCAAGAGAAGGAGAGGAAGAAGAACACTTGCGGCTAGGGTTTGATGGAAGATGCGCCTCTTTCCCTTGCTCACGCCTCTCTATGTGTTCTCACGCCTCCAAGGAGTAGAATTCCAGAGAGGGGGTGTCTAGGGCCTCTTATATAGAGCAAGGGACGGCTATGGTTAGGGCTAGGCGCATAATCAAGCAACTTTGGCCATCCTAACCCCATTATACCCCTTAGGCGCCAATGGGGTTGGATCTCTCCCCATTATACCCCTTAGGCGCCAATGAAGTTGTTATTGGGCCTCATTGGGTAATGAACAAGCCCAAACCTCATCGAATGGTTGATTAAGCAATTGGATCCAATACAATGCAACCCAAATCCAAATGTGACTTAACCATGGTCAAATTTGGGTCAACCTACCAAAAATGAAGTCTTGCTCCGATAACATTCTTCCATCTCATCATGCCCATCGACGCTGCTGAAATCTCCCAAATAGATCCGAGTCATCCAATAACTCGATCATAAGGCTTCCCGATCAATACGAGAACTCAAGTATCAAGGTGTGCGACCCTGTAGGTTCCTCTGACGTTGGTAGTGCTGACCTAAGGTCACTACAAGCAGTGAGTGGCACCTAGCAGTGTATCGCTGCTACCCAAGTCATCGGAATGGATATCGACATCGACATCCCCATCATCGCAATCAGGTACAGATGTATTATAGTCTCTTTGCCGAACTGATATCTGATTGGACAAGTGTGTCACCACTTGTTTTTATTCAATCTCATGGTTATGACTAAATCAGGTCTCACCTGGGTATGGCCATACACTTTCAGTCATAGAACCATAAAGGAGCTCCATGGATATCAAGCTTCCCTTAGGAAGGGGCAAATCCTCTGTCTGTCCATTGACCTTCTCATATGGGTCGTGACATGCTCAATGACAACCGTTATTACCTCCCAACTACGGCGAGGTGTTAGGTTGTATCAAAGCATATCCCTAACCATATAGAATGGCCAATGACCTCAAGTCAAGGGTGTTGGGTCCCCTTCAAGGGGGAGCGCAAACCCTAATTAGGCACATATATGTGCACATAGCGGAAGCTAGGGCTTCAAGATCGGTTAGCATGACACATGATTAACTTGTAAACGAGGATTGCAAAGAATCAACTCATACCATAGCCATTAGATTGGATGCGGCTTGAAAGCAAGAGGGCAAACAAGCTCTCCTCCAAAGAAGACACACACTAGATGAGAGATAGCCCCTTCTTGTTACTCCTTGTGCTAGCAAGGAACGCCAAGTCTCCTAACCGTGTGAAGGAGACGAGATGAAAGCTTCTTGGTCTTCGAAAGCTCTTCCTCCTTGCGTAAACGATACCTCACCCAAGAGAGAGCATCGAAGCTTAGAGGCGTTGAGTCAACATAGGCGTTTTGGCGTTTCAAGACTTCCATAAAAGGAAAGTCATCAAGACATGCGTTCATGTCTTTTGAACCATTCCAAAACGCCAACTCAATTGAACCATGCGTTCACATATGTGAACCGGTTCAATTGAATTCGGTCCAATTTCATTTGGTCCAAATGACAAATCGAACCAAGCCAAGCCATGGTCTAAATCTCATATGAACCGTGAAGGTTCAAGATCTAACCGTACATCTCTTGATGCTCTTGATCTCACCGATCTAGCATCCACACTCTCGATCGAAGCTTACCGATCTCAAGCCCTAATCAATCAAACATGATCAGACCAGATCTCACTTACAATCAGAGTTTAAACTCCTTTAAACTGAACCAAAACAATTCAGTCCACACGATCTGACATAAGTGAGCCATATCACCAAATTGTGTGACCCTGAGGGTTTCCTTTAAATGTCGGTAACGATAACTTACGTTGTCACAACCAGTGAGGGGTATCTAGCAACACATCACTGTCTCCCGATATAAAGGAAAGAGTCTTCCAAGACTACGCCCAAACCACAGCACAAGTGTGAATCAACCTCACAAGGCATACATGTTTCCTTTGCCACTGGATGTTCTTATTGGACAAGCGTGTCAAGCCTGTAGCTCCAATATGATGAGCATGATTAGATCAGGTGAACATAGTCACCTGGGTATGGCCATACACTTTCTTAATCATCTCATTTAGGGGGGCCCCTTTAGAACATCACACTCCTTAAACAAGGAGACGGCAATCCTATATCCATCACTAGTGTCCTAACCTGACTCATGATCATTATCCAAGACAGTCTATAACCATTATGTTTCAAATGATATTGAACTACCTCAAAACAATGACAATCATCATTTAGAAACACAAGTGATCTCAAGTCAGAGGACATGTGCCACTTGTTGCAAACAAGGATTATTCACATTGTGACAAGCAATTGAATATCCTAGTAGGGTCTGTCCAGTACATCCAATGTACCCATGAGTCTACATCTTATTCCATGCTCGAAGCATCCTATAAGATTAGAACACATATTAGTCTCAATCATATCAAGGCTGTCTCATGTTCACCAAGATATCTCGACTAAGGACAATACAGCATGTCAGCCTAGCTGAACAGCATTGAGACATTATTCAGAAGCACACTTATTGCAGCAGACAATGTAACATACTGAATAACAACCATTGCCTTTATAAACATCACAGTTTATACATGATACTCATAGAATCCTAAGGCCTCAAACATTAGCCTTAAGGGCATACCCCAACAATCTCCCACTTGCACTTAATCTAATGGTTGAGAAATCTCAAACCCATATTATTATAGTGCTTCTCATGCTTCTGCTGCGCCAGAGGCTTAGTAAGCGGGTCAGCCAGATTGTCATCTGTATGAACCTTGCATATTTTGATCTCGCCACGATCAATGATCTCCCGGATCAAGTGAAACCGTCTCTGTATGTGCTTGGACTTCTGGTGCGACCGTGGTTCCTTTGCTTGTGCGATTGCTCCAGTGTTATCACAGAAGATAACCAAAGGATCTGCACTCGAAGGAACGACACCAAGTTCCTGAATGAACTTACGAATCCACACTGCCTCCTTGGATGCTTCCGAGGCTGCAACATACTCGGCTTCTGTTGTGGAATCAGCAACAATGGACTGTTTGAAACTCTTCCACACCACTGCTCCACCATTCACGCTAAAAACATAGCCTGATTGTGATCGGAAATCGTCCTGGTCCGACTGGAACGAAGCGTCAGTATATCCTTCAATACTGAGTTCTTCCTGACCACCATATATCAAGAACATATCTTTGGTCCTCCGCAGATATTTTAAAATGTTCTTGACTGCAATCCAGTGTGCCTGACCTGGATTACTTTGGAATCAACTTGTCACGCTTAACCCGTAAGCGACGTCTGGGCGAGTACATAACATCGCATACATAATGGACCCAATAGCCGAAGCATAAGGCGTATTGTCCATTTCCTCTTTCTCAGTCTGTGTTTGCGGACACTGACTCTTTGAAAGATTCAGACCATGTCTGACTGGAAGATATCCTCTTTTAGAATTCTCTAAATGAAATCTCTCCAGGACTTTATCGATGTAAGTACTCTGGCACAGCCCGAGAAGCCTCTTAGATCTATCCCTGTAGATCTTCACACCTAATACATAGGCTGCTTCTCCTAGATCTTTCATCTGGAAACATTTTCCTAACCATGCTTTAACAGCATGCAGTTCAGGAATATCATTTCCAATGATTAAGATATCATCGACGTAGAGGACTAGGAAAGTAATCACGCTCCCACTAAACCTCTTATATACACACGGGTCATCTTCATTCTTGATGAAACAAAACTCAGAGATTGATTCATCAAAACGAATATTCCAGCTTCTAGATGCTTGTTTAAGTCCATAAATGGACTTCTTTAACTTGCATATTTTATGACGATCTGATGGATTAGTGAAACCTTCAGGTTGTGTCATATACACATCCTCATCCAGTTTTCCATTAAGGAAAGCCGTCTTCACATCCATCTGCCAGATCTCATAATCGTAATATGCTGCTATCGCGAAAAGAATCCGAATAGACTTGAACATGGCTACAGGAGAGAAAGTTTCATCATAATCTATCCCGTAGATTTGTTTGAAACCTTTCGCAACTAGCCTGCCTTTATAGGTAACCACGTTACCATCCATGTCAATCTTCTTCTTGAAGATCCATTTACAGCCTATAGGGATTACTCCCGAAGGCGGATCAACCAAATCCCAGACTTGGTTATCTGACATGGAGTCCATCTCGGCTCGCATAGCTTCAAGCCATCTAGCTGAGTCCGGTCCACTGACCGCATCCACATAAGTAAGGGGTTCATCATTATCAATGATGTAGACTCCGTCATAGCGCTCAGGCTGTCGACGGATCCTTCCCGATCTACGCGGTTCCCGTGATATCTGAGCCTCATGTTGTCCAATAACCTGATCCACTGGCTCATGCACATCCAACTGTGCTTGACTACTTTGTCCTTCCTCTGGATTCTCATCCAGCTTTATTTCTCTCCCACTGGCCTCTTGCAGAAGAAACTCCTTCTCAAGAAAAATGGCCGTCCGAGCAACAAATACCTTGTTCTCTTTGGGATCGTAGAAATAATAACCCTTAGTTTCCTTAGGGTAACCGACAAAGACACATTTCTCAGATCTGCTCTCTAGTTTTCCAGAGGCGAGCTTTTTGACATAAGCCTCGCAGCCCCAGATCCTGATAAATGTCAAGCTCGCCTGTTTCCCATACCACAACTCATATGGAGTCTTTGAAACTGCCTTGGATGGCATTCGGTTTAGTACCTTTGCAGCTGTTTCCAGTGCAAAACCCCAAAAGGAGTAAGGTAGAGTAGCCTGACTCATCATAGAACGAACCATATCAAGTAACGTTCTATTTCGCCTCTCGGACACACCATTCCATTGCGGTGTTCCTGGCGGAGTGAGCTGTGAGATAATCCCACACTCTTTTAGATAGTCAGTAAACGCATGACTCAAGTATTCTCCACCTCGATCAGAACGAAGTGCCTTGATATTTCGGCCTAACTGATTTTGTACTTCATTCTTGAACTCTTTGAACTTGTCAAAAGATTCACTCTTATGTCTCATAAGATAGACATAACCATATCTACTGAAATCATCAGTAAAGGTAATGAAGTACTGATAGCCACCTCTGGCATGTTTACTAAATGGCCCACACACATCACTGTGTATAAGGTCAAGTAAACCTGAAGCCCTTTGACCTATATTAGGAAAAGGAGACTTCGTCATTTTACCCACTAAACAAGCTTTGCATGTATCAATCTCCTCATAGGAGAATGATCCCAGCAGTCCATGATCATGCAACCGCTTAATGCGCTTCTTGTTAATATGGCCTAAACGACTATGCCATAGCAAGGTGCTGTCATCAGCATACTTGGCTTTCTTATTATCAATGTTTTGTATAGAATATTCCATGTCCAACATGAATAACCCATTGTTAATTGAACCAGTAGCATAAACAATATTATCAAGAGTAAGATAACACTTTGAAATCTTGCATTCAAAGGAAAACCCTTTCCTGACAAGAGCAGGAATAGAGATAATATTTTTGGTAATACTGGGTACAAAGTAACAATTGTTTAATTCTAATACAATGCCAGATGGTAATGAGATGTAATAACCCCCTACAGCAACAGCAGCAACCCGTGCCCCGTTTCCAACGCGTAGGTCCACCTCATGCTGCCCCACCTGTCTTCTTCTCTTGAGTTCCTGTACATTTGAACAAATGTGAACTCCACATGCAGTGTCCAACACCCATGAAATAGAAGAAGAGGATATCATGACTTCAGTCACAAATATACCTGAGCCAGAAGCGATGCTTCCCTTCTTGTCTCCTTGGAGCGCTTTACAGTCCTTTTTCCAGTGACCCAGCTGGCCACAGTGGAAACATCTGTTGTCCTTTGACCGCTTCACCTTCTGTTTCAGAGCCTTACTGTAGTTCTTGACAGGGGCTTTGCCCTTCTTCCCCTTCTTCTTGTTCCTGGAAGGAACCATTAAGACAGAGGTTGAAGGCTTTCCCTTCAGAGTCTCCTCAGTAGTCAAGAGCATATTCAGCAGCTCTGCCGGAGTACAGTCGATTTTGTTCATATTAAAGTTAATAATGAACGCATCGAAAGAAGGCGGGAGAGACTGCAGAATAATGTCTACAGCAAGCTCCTGGTTGATGGTATGCCCCAGTTTCTCCAGAGCCTCTTTGTGCCCAATCATCTTGAGCACGTGAGCTCCCACTGGGCTCCCTTCAGCCAGTTTGCTCTGAAAGAAAAGCTTTGTCAGATTATAGCGTTCTGTCCTCGCCTGTGCAGCATACAGCATCTTGAGGTTTGCTATAATTTCTATAGCAGACATATCCTCATGCTGACGCTGCAGCGGTGGCGTCATAGACGCTAGCATCAGGCAAGCGACATCAATGCTATCATTGACATGCTTTTCATAGGCATCGCGAACCGCCCTTGCGGCGTTCGCAGCGGGTTGAGGCGGCACAGCCGTCTCGAGGACATACAGTTTCCTCTCTGCCTTAAGAACGATCTTAAGGTGTCCATACCAGTCTGAGAAGTTTGGCCCAGCAAACTTCTCCCTTTCCAGTAGGGATCGCACATTGAAGCTCATGGTGTTCGTTGCTGCAGGAATCTACAACAATACAAGAACAGCAAGGTCAGTATCAATGTTTAGAATCAATCCAGGACTTAAGAAAGATTCTTTTCTCACTATTTTGTCTGACTGAAAAATCCATTAAACAGTCCGAAAGAGTAACACTCTTTTAGTGAGATGGGATCCAGATTTCATACTTGGTCTCCGCGTCCCACTCAAGCGAGATAAGATGCACAGAGAATACAAGCACTAATTTCTGGTAGGCAGTCCCTGCCAATCGCCAACCCGTGCGATTCCCCTTCATCTGGGCAATCCAGCAGACTGTGCCAACTGAGTTGGTACAACACAGTCTCTGATCTCACAGACGGCTGCCTCCATGTGCTACCATATGCGCCACATATGTAGCCTACATGGTCAAGCTGACCCGACCTACTCCCTGGACCACCACGTGCTATGCTGAGCAACGAGAAGCGATAAATCCCTTCTCTGTAACACGGAGATGAAATCCCGCACCGTCTGAAGATAGATGGACGTGCCCACTGAGTGGGTACAACACGGCTCCAACGATAGTTAGAACAGTGAGGTTTCGCGTCAGAAGGCTATCGAGCTTGATATTTTAGCGTTGGATTTTAACGGTCTTTTATCTTCTTTACTATCATGCAAATCCTATGGTGATAGCAGAAGATAAATAAATCATGCATTTCTAATTATTTAGAAAATAAAAGAAAGCATGGATCTTATGTGGTAAAAGCCCATAGAGCCTAAGTAAGACCTTAAATCAACTTAAGTCTTCACTTGAGCTCTTTTGCATCTCATCTGGTCCAACCCAGGGCCCTAGCGCTCAATGCAGCTCAGGTGCGCCCACCAGCTGAATGCTACTCTGCGATGTGTGCTTTTGTGCTCTTGTCTAATTAAAATACATTTTAATCTATCTAGACAAGTTTGACTCGCAGGTCAATTAAACAATAAATTAATTAAAAATGTGATTCGCAGATCACAAAAATAATAATTTACCAGGCTCGCAGGCCCCAGCACAGCACACATTAAAAGGGCAACCCACATAAGATTAAATAAACAAGCATCATGGCATCATTCAATCAACATGTGATCCATAGACAAAATAAAATTTTCGAAATCCCATTGGAATCAATTTTACTTGTCTTATGTGCCCTACAACCTTACAACGGTCCATTGATAGGGATCCACTCATCATGTCTAGTTAGATCCATGCCCTTTGCATGCACCAAGTCATAACTGACTCGCGTTGACCTAATGGTCAACCATGCATGCGCCAAGGGCTGAACAACCAACATGAGTTCTGGCAAACGGGTGTGACCCCGGGCCTAACTCATGTGCGTTCACTGGTTGTCTCAACCAGACCTCGCTACACGCCTGTGATGCAGTCGACCTATAGCCACCTTGTGCTTGCGCACAGGTGCCATCTGGTCGACCCATCTAGGCTGTCAGATGGTCTGATCAGACTGGTTGGATCTATTCAAGATGATGCTTTCAACCCTATCAACCCGTCTAAGGGTTTATAGTAGGTGCTTATTAGATCTAATGAAGGGCGCGCAAGTTCTTTTGATTTGAGAAAGCAACGCATGCGCCAACATATGCGCAACAAGAAAACTTGCATGTAAACTTAAGCATGCGCCAATACATGCGCAACATGATAACTTGCATGTAAACTTAAGCATGCGCCAATACATGCGCAACATGATAACTTGCATGTAAACTATACGCATGATAACAAACCTTAGATCAAAGCTATAAGCACATACAAGGATCACACATAAACAACAAGCAATCATATGAACATACGATACCATGCTCTGATACCAATTGTTGGGTCCCCTTCAAGGGGGAGCGCAAACCCTAATTAGGCACATATATGTGCACATAGCGGAAGCTAGGGCTTCAAGATCGGTTAGCATGACACATGATTAACTTGTAAACGAGGATTGCAAAGAATCAACTCATACCATAGCCATTAGATTGGATGCGGCTTGAAAGCAAGAGGGCAAACAAGCTCTCCTCCAAAGAAGACACACACTAGATGAGAGATAGCCCCTTCTTGTTACTCCTTGTGCTAGCAAGGAACGCCAAGTCTCCTAACCGTGTGAAGGAGACGAGATGAAAGCTTCTTGGTCTTCGAAAGCTCTTCCTCCTTGTGTAAACGATACCTCACCCAAGAGAGAGCATCGAAGCTTAGAGGCGTTGAGTCAACATAGGCGTTTTGGCGTTTCAAGACTTCCATAAAAGGAAAGTCATCAAGACATGCGTTCATGTCTTTTGAACCATTCCAAAACGCCAACTCAATTGAACCATGCGTTCACATATGTGAACCGGTTCAATTGAATTCGGTCCAATTTCATTTGGTCCAAATGACAAATCGAACCAAGCCAAGCCATGGTCTAAATCTCATATGAACCGTGAAGGTTCAAGATCTAACCGTACATCTCTTGATGCTCTTGATCTCACCGATCTAGCATCCACACTCTCGATCGAAGCTTACCGATCTCAAGCCCTAATCAATCAAACATGATCAGACCAGATCTCACTTACAATCAGAGTTTAAACTCCTTTAAACTGAACCAAAATAATTCAGTCCACACGATCTGACATAAGTGAGCCATATCACCAAATTGTGTGACCCTGAGGGTTTCCTTTAAATGTCGGTAACGATAACTTACGTTGTCACGACCAGTGAGGGGTATCTAGCAACACATCACTGTCTCCCGATATAAAGGAAAGAGTCTTCCAAGACTACGCCCAAACCACAGCACAAGTGTGAATCAACCTCACAAGGCATACATGTTTCCTTTGCCACTGGATGTTCTTATTGGACAAGCGTGTCAAGCCTGTAGCTCCAATATGATGAGCATGATTAGATCAGGTGAACATAGTCACCTGGGTATGGCCATACACTTTCTTAATCATCTCATTTAGGGGGGGCCCTTTAGAACATCACACTCCTTAAACAAGGAGACGGCAATCCTATATCCATCACTAGTGTCCTAACCTGACTCATGATCATTATCCAAGACAGTCTATAACCATTATGTTTCAAATGATATTGAACTACCTCAAAACAATGACAATCATCATTTAGAAACACAAGTGATCTCAAGTCAGAGGACATGTGCCACTTGTTGCAAACAAGGATTATTCACATTGTGACAAGCAATTGAATATCCTAGTAGGGTCTGTCCAGTACATCCAATGTACCCATGAGTCTACATCTTATTCCATGCTCGAAGCATCCTATAAGATTAGAACACATATTAGTCTCAATCATATCAAGGCTGTCTCATGTTCACCAAGATATCTCGACTAAGGACAATACAGCATGTCAGCCTAGCTGAACAGCATTGAGACATTATTCAGAAGCACACTTATTGCAGCAGACAATGTAACATACTGAATAACAACCATTGCCTTTATAAACATCACAGTTTATACATGATACTCATAGAATCCTAAGGCCTCAAACATTAGCCTTAAGGGCATACCCCAACAAAGGGATCAATGCATCTCCTATCACTTGTGAGGATAAATCGTGACACCAAGTCATTGCCTCACAGCGGGTCGGTCCAATATATCCACCACTGATATACCCATATGTCTGTGTTAGCACCTCGTGCCTAACCAGCCCATATACCAGTCTCACAAGTACCAGAGTTGTCCCATATCCACTCTGGTACATCGACTGGAGATGATCATTTGAGCACAGATCCAATCTATCTGTAGGGACATTATCATGTAAGTACATAATTGCAGATGTAGAAAAACATTGATAATGACAATGCTAGAATGATATATATAAATATCAAAGTCAAGTAGTACAATAATAGACCAAGACTAGGTCCTAGGGCATATACACCAACAGCATGCTAGCTGAGTTTTTTTTTGTTTTTTGTTAAATCTGTGCATGCTTGCTGAATGGTTGTGGAGCCTCATACCTTAGGGAAAAATCCTAGAAGTTCCCCTGCATTAGTAGGTCAGTCTCTCCTATTGTACTGCTCCACTTCTTTTGAGCCCTTGCACACTTATACCAATATGCTCTCCGTATGCGGTATCGAGTACCCATGTGTTTGAAGTAGACAAGTTGACTTCAACCACACAAATGCTTGAGCCTTAAGACGAAGGAGGAATCCTTGTCTTCACCTCTTTCTATTGCTTCTTACAGATCGCAGTTGTAATCCGCTATTGTTCATAGACATGATGATCTACAACAAAAGATATGCAGATTAGTGCTACATTTCAATTATTTAATTTGTACTTGGAAATAAATTATTGTTTCTCACTATTTTATCAGATTAACAACCCTCAAATTTTAATCCGGGAAATCACAAAATTTCCACTAGTGAGTTCGGATCCTTGTTCCTCATACGGCATCACATCCCGCGAGGGCGGGATGCATTGCATGAGGTGACGCATGTCTTCTAACATAGGCTCGCCAGCCAATTACAACTGGAAAATTCCCTTCTCAAGACAATTGAAGCACTTCGTGTCTAGTGAGGGCTGGATACAATAGGAAGCCCTTACTTTTTGAGGTTGCTTCTATAATTAGTCATCATGTGGTCAATCCACATATGAAAATTCCAATCAAGTCCAATTTGACCATTATGCCCAAGGCCAAAAATTTTCTTGTGCAAGGAGCGCCTAATGTTTTAACTGGACCGAGGAAATCATTGTCATCGCATGCCTCCTAAAGATAGATGAGTGTGTCTCAAGAGGGTGAGAAATAGTGCACAATACTATCGATCGATAGTTTAACGAGGGCTACGCGTCAGAAAGCTATCATTGGACTTGATATGATTTAGAGAGGGTTTGGGTGGTTTCATACTACATTAGTTTTATCTTATGTCTAACAATACAGACATGCATCCTATAGTGATAACATAAAATAAAACAAGTATAGCATGATGTCAAAAGTAGTAAACTATGATATGGTTATAGCAAAGACTCAAAAAACATGCCCCTAGACCTACACTCTACACCTAGCACCTCCAAAGCCCTAAGCATTCAGCCCATGCTATTAAGCCATCGGCTCCTGCTCTGAGTGATTTAGGGTCCTACTCGAACCCTAGGTGCATCGTCTAGGTCCCATGTTGCACCTGTGTCAGCTTGGAAACCCTAGGTTGCTCCTAGGGTTCGGCCAACATTCTCTCCTCTCTATGCTAGCTCACAAAACCCTAGGCTCCTCCTAGGGTTCGGCCAACATAGGGCGCCGCCACAACCCTTGCTTGTTGCGCCACCACGAAGGTGCACCACTTTCAAGGTTGTGTTGCCATGAGGCGCTGTTTGCGCCACCCATAGATCAGCCCCTTAGAAACCTTTTAATGTTGCCAGTTGCAATCCCTAACTTGCAAGGATTAGAACAATTATCCAGTCCATGCCCCCACATAATCTATACAAGTATCACAGCATAGGTCTATCCTATGAGTGTGAGGAGAAATTAATTCTCACACATAGAGTCTATCCCTTATGTGCAAAAATCAAAAATCATAAAATAAACATGTGATGCCAGAAAAGACAAACCTACTATTTTTCTACACATAAAACCATGGCATATCAATTTAAAAAAATTTTATGACAATGGTGCATGCTAAAAAAATCATACACCGTATATATCTTATAAGTTGCCACTGATACCATTGTTGGGAATCCCTGGGCTCTTTTAAAAACCAGAAAACAGTGGAAGCAAGCTTGAAATAATATTCCAAATTTAACAAGACCGTCTTATAAGAATGTTGGGGTATGCCCTTAAGGCTAATGTTTGAGGCCTTGGGATTATTTCAGTATCATGTATAAACTCTATGTTTATAAAGGCAATGGTTGTTATTCAGGTTGTTACATCATCTGCTGCAATATGTATACTTCTGAATAATGTCTCAATGCTGTTCAGCTTGGCTGACATGCAGTTTTGTCCTTAGTCGAGATATCTTGGTGAACATGAGACAGCCTTGATATGATTGAGACTAATATGTGTTCTAATCTTATAGGATGCTTCGAGCATGGAATAAGATGTAGACTCATGGGTACATTGGATGTACTGGACAGACCCTACTTAGGATATTCAATTGCTTGTCAAAATGTGAATAATCCTTATATGCAAACAAGTGGCATATTTCCTCTGACTTGAGATCACTTGTGTTTCTAAATGATGATTGGCATTGTTTTGAGGTAGTTCAATATCATTTGAAACATAATGGTTATAGACTATCTTGGATAGTGAGCATGAGTCATGTTAGGGCACTAGTGATAGATATAGGATTGCCGTCTCCTTGATTGGAGTGTGATGTTCTATAGGGGCCCCCTGTATGAGATGATTGAGAAAGTGTATGGCCATACCCAGATGACTATGTTTCATCTGATCTAATCATTCTCATCATATTGGAATTACAGGCTTGACACGCTTGTCCAATAAGAACATCCAGTGGCAAAGGAAACACATATGTCAAGTGACTTGGGTTCACACTTGTGCTGTGGTTTGGGTGTAGTCTTGGAAGACTCTTTCCTTTATATCGGGAGACAGTGATGTGTTGCTAGATACCCCTCACTGATCGTGATAACGTAAGTTATCGTTACCGACATTTAAAGGAAACCCTTAGGGTCGCACAATTTGATGATATGGCTTACTTATGTCAGATCGTGTGGACTGAATTGTTTTGGTTCAGTTTAATGGGATTTAAACTCTGATTGTAAGTGAGATCTGGTCTGATCATGTTTGATTGATTAGGGCTTGAGATCGGTAAGCTTCGATCGAGAGAATTGATGCTAGATCGGTGAGATCAAGAGCATCAAGAGATGAATGGTTAGATCTTGATCCTTATGGTTTAATTTGATCTAGACCAAGGCTTGGTTTAATTTGGTCTTTGAACCAAATCCAATTGAACCGGCTCATCAAGTGAGCGCATGGTTCAAAGAGGAGAAGGTTGCGATTTGTTCACTTGGCGTGAACACTTGAACGTGTGAGGGTTTACTATTTTTGGAAGTCATGCTTTCCAAAATAGAGAGCACGCCTCACGTTCGAGAGCAATTGCTCTATTCTCGCTCGCCTCTTCCTCTTGTCGCCTCTCTCTCTCGTGGG
Organism: Costus lasius; assembly: GCA_027563935.2. Classification (NCBI taxonomy): domain Eukaryota; kingdom Viridiplantae; phylum Streptophyta; class Magnoliopsida; order Zingiberales; family Costaceae; genus Costus; species Costus lasius. The sequence continues at coordinate 56,703,138 of CM050448.1, forward strand.
TGAGTCTTGACACCAAGGAGAGGACTTGACAAAGCCAAGGAGAGCATCTCATCTTCCCTTCAAGCGATCAGGAGACTTGGAGATCCTTGCTAGCACAAGGAACGACAAGGAGTAGGCGATCACCCATCTTGTGTGCGTCACCTTTGGAGGAGAGCCACATCGCCCTCTTCTTCCAAGATGCCATCCAAGCAATGGCTATGGTATGATCCCTTCTTGATCTATACAAACTTATTAAGTTGATCTATGAACATACATGCGATCCTAGGAAGCCCTAGATTCCGCCCATGCAAGTTTTTTTATATCTGCATGATTAGGGTTTCGCCCCCTTTAGGGAACTTTCAAAGAAAACACTGGATGTGATAGGGTATATATACCTTATTTCACAATCTCATAGGTTGTGGATGACAACGTTGGAGACAAGCAAGTCGTCCATCTTCTACGCTAGTGTACACACGAACAACTTCAAGATTCCTCTTTTTCCTTGCTCATGCTAGCTTCAGGAGAAGAGATCCACGTTAAGGGAGTGCTCCACTTTGGTTGCGCTAATCTCCTAGAAATTGCGCCAAAGTAGATGGATCTTCAAGACAAGTGCCAACAAGAGAGTTGCACCTATGAAGATCTTCCTCCAAGTGCCTATCCAAGGAAGTATGTTGACCTTCTTCCCCTTCAATTTGAGCCAAGACAAGGGGCTGATCGCTTAGGGGCGATCACCTCATGTGGGTGGCAACAATGAAGAAGATGGTGCCGTCTAGGGTTGAGTGGGGAGAGAAGAACCTAGGCAACTAGGGTTTATTGGATGAGAGCATACATGTGAATGTGCCCTAGCCCCTTATTTATAGAGTTTAGTTATGCCCCGCCCCCCCCCCCCCCCCCCCCCACACACACACACACAACTTTACTTATGAATCAAATAATTAATTAATTCAACATATCTGAATATAATATTTAGATAGGCAACTAAAGCTTGTGGGCCTAACTAGATCAAGTTATTAAGCCACCAAAACATTTCGGTGCAAACTTGAGTTTTTGACCCGTTGGCTAAGACTTAGTCAATCGGAGTCAAAAGTGGTCACCTGAGGTCAACCGGGGTCAACTTGATCACTAACGGCCTGTTTCGGTGGAAGGAAAGAAATCAGCAAAGAAAGGAAATAAGGAGAGAAAGGAAATAAGGAGGAAAAGAAATCATTGCTTTCCCTTATAGGCCCTGTGTTTCAGTAGAAGGAAAGGAAATAAGAAAAGAGTAAAAAAATTTTAAATTAATTATATTATACATAATACATAAATAATTAGTAAAATTATAAATATTATAGTTTGTTAATTATAAAAATACTATAAAATTCATATTAATTTGTATAAATTTTTATTAAAAATTATAAAAAATTATAAAAAATATAAAAGTACTATAAATTCTTATTAAAAATTATCAAAAATTTTGACAGCATTTCCTCTATATTATAACACAATACCTGTATATACAATATAATAAATTGAACAAAATATAAATACACCACCAAAACATAAATATCATCAATTCAACACATAAGAACCATAACATAAATAGCATCAAATTCAATAACAAATAAAACATATCCATGTCTATACCATCTACACAATGATGGTTTAAAATACAATATGGATAAAGTCCAACACAAGTCCAACTAAAGTCCAACACAAATATCTACTAACATAGATATGTTATTAATTCATCAAGCGACTCAAAACATCACCCCGTAGCCAATCTGGAGCTGAGAAGAAGAGTTGTGTTTTTTCTTTGTTTGTACCCAATAAGATATATGCATTTATCAAAGTCTCTCGAGGAAGATTAAGCTTATTTAGCTCCTCAAATATTTCAGTCTTTGTGTACTCTTTTTCCACCAATTGTGCAGGATTGACAGCATTTACTAAGACATTAGTATTCTTTTCCATGGAGCTCATCAACATTTGAATGCTTTCATTTGTAACTTTCACTACAGAATCATCATATTTTCTTTTACAAGTCCTTGACGACGTTGCAGTAGTGTTATGGCCTTGGCTTTGTGGGATAGAGGATGGACTTGCTACATCTTTAATATTATCATCTTGTTGCACATCAAATGCAATATCATCATTGCCTTCTTCACGAACAGGAGTGCTCAAGTTCATGTCGATATCTTTGGGAGTTCCAGCCATGTTTCCAATTGCACGATCCTTTGAAAACAACTCCACTAGTTTGTCATAATTATTAACAGGAGTGTTTCTCCATTTTTTCATTGAAGGATTAGCCTGTAAAATGTTAACCACAATTAGTACATATATAACAATCACCATACAACAGACTATTATAAAGCAAGACATACTGCAATTAGTTCGTCCCACACATTGTTGTCGGCTTCAAACATTTTGGACGATGAACTCCATGCTATACCACTCTTGTTTTTGAACAACTCGTGGCATTGATTAAAATTGATTTTCAAAGTCTTAATTCTATTCTTTAGATGTTCTTTCGTTAATGGTAAACCACAGCTCTCAGCATATACCACTAGCATGTTCTTATATGCGGTTGAGGTAAAGGTACCATCAACCCTAAATCCTTTATTTTGTTGGTCTAGCATTGAATCAATGAAGACATTATCCATGTCTTCAGTCCATTTGATGTGATCTCTTTTACTCATCTTATAGGGAAATAAAAAGATTTGTTAGCACAATGAAATATAACAATGATAAGAAACGTTCAGTACAACAAGTCTATGATAGGAAAAGTTCAATACAAAACAACAAGTCTAATACAACAATGACAAATACAAGAACCTTATAAGACATAATCATTCCACATTGCATCTGCCATAGCATCTCTAATAAGAACACCTTTCCTAGCATCTTCGTCTTGCCTCTCCACTATAGATGCATCATTGTTCATTGTGTTTGATAATTCCTCATCAACTTGGCAATAATATTAGCATCAGGATCAACACCCATTAGGTAGTTATGTAAAATGCAACAGGCTGTAATAATTTGGACATGTGTACGTATTGGGAAATGAGGTTCTGTTCCACTTGTAATAATAGAAAATCTCTTCTTTAGTACACCAAAACATCTTTCGATGACAACTCGAGCAGCTGTGTGTCGATGATTGTACAATTCCTTCGCATTTCGAGGAGCATTTCTGGAATACTCTTTCAGGTGATATCGTACTCCCCTATAAGGTGTCATAAGCCAACTTTTGATACCAAAACCGGCATCACCCAAATAGTATTTCCCTATAATAAAAGTATGAAATATTAGAATTAATGGTCTCCTAAGTAGCTAAGTATATAATAAGTTTACCTTCCATAATTTTTAAGTTATCAGCTCTACTGATCGCATCTTTTATTATTCGTGAATCTGATGCCGTCCCTTCCCACCCAGCTAGGATATATGTGAACTTCATGTCGAATGAACAGGCTACCAAAATATTTGTAGTTGGCCAGTCCTTTCTTCCCCGATACCTAGGTACATTGCTATGTAAGTCCCCTAAATCAAGGGGGCGAAACCCTAATAGGTGGCGCAAATAAATTTTATAGCGGAATCTAGGGTTTCAAAAGATCGAATGCAAGTACATATGATCAACTCTTGAGATTGTATAAATCAAATGAGATTCATACCAGTGCCATGAGGAAGGTGACGACTTGGAAGCAGAGATCGAAAGGGGTCTCCTCCAAAGTTGCCGCACACAAGAAGAGAGATGGCTCCTCCTTGGTGATCTTTGTGCTAGCAAAGATCTTCAAGTATCCTTGATCGAATGAAAGGGGTTAGATGTTCCTCTTGCGGCTAGGGCTCGAAAAACTCTCTACCTCTTTTTCGTGAAGAAGAAGTTCACCACACACGAGAGCAATTGAGAGAGGCGAGCGACGTTACAATCGTGGGAGCGTTTCCAATCTGGAAAACCGCCTTCCAAAAATAGTAACTCTCTACGTTTCATGCGTTCACCCAAGTGAACCATCAAAACTCTCCCATTGAACCAAGCGCTCACTCATGAGCCAGTTCAATTTGGTTTGGTTCAAAGACCAAATTACCCAAGCCACTTGGTCTAGATCATATTAAACCCTAAGGTTCCAGATCTAACCGTTCATCTCTTGATGCTCTTGATCTCACCGATCTAACATCAATACTCTCGATCGAAGCTTACCGATCTCAAGCCCTAATCAATCAAACATGATCAGACCAGATCTTACTTACAATCAGAGTTTAAACTCCTTTAAACTGAACCCAAACAATTCAGTCCACACGATCTGACTTAAGTAAGCCATATCATCAAATTGTGCGACCCTAAGGGTTTCCTTTAAATGTCGGTAACGATAACTTACGTTATCACGATTAGCGAGGGGTATCTTGCAACACATCACTGTCTCCCAATATAAAGGAAAGAGTCTTCCAAGACTACACCCAAACCACAGCACAAGTGTGAATCAACTCACTAGGCATACATGTTTCCTTTGCCACTGGATGTTCTTATTGGACAAGCGAGTCAAGCCTGTAGCTCCAATATGATGAGAATGATTAGATCAGATGAACATAGTCACCTGGGTATGGCCATACACTTTCTCAATCATCTCATCCAAGGGGCCCCTATAGAACATCACACTCCAAACTAGGAGACGGCAATCCTTTATCTATCACTAGTGTCCTAACCTGACTCATGATCATTATCCAAGATAGTCTATAACCATTATGTTTCAAATGATATTGAACTACCTCAAAACAATGACAATCATCATTTAGAAACACAAGTGATCTCAAGTCAGAGGAAATATGCCACTTGTTGCATACAAGGATTATTCACATTGTGACAAGCAATTGAATATCCTAGTAGGGTCTGTCCAGTACATCCAATGTACCCATGAGTCTACATCTTATTCCATGCTCGAAGCATCCTATAAGATTAGAACACATATTAGTCTCAATCATATCAAGGCTGTCTCATGTTCACCAAGATATCTCGACTAAGGACTTAACTGCATGTCAGCCAAGCTGAACAGCATTGAGACATTATTCAGAAGTATACATATGACAGCAGATAATGCAACAACATGAATAACAACCATTGCCTTTATAAACATGAAGTTTATACATGATACTGATATAATCCCAAGGCCTCAAACATTAGCCTTAAGGGCATACCCCAACAATCTCCCACTTGCACTTAATCTAATGGTTGAGGTATCTCAAACCCATATTATTACAGTGCTTCTCATGCTTCTGCTGCGCCAGAGGCTTTGTAAGCGGGTCAGCCAGATTGTCATCTGTATGAACCTTGCAGATTTTGATCTCGCCTCGATCAATGATCTCCCGGATCAAGTGAAACCGTCTCTGTATGTGCTTGGACTTCTGGTGCGACCGTGGTTCCTTTGCTTGTGCGATTGCTCCAGTGTTATCATAGAAGATAACCAAAGGATCTGCACTCGAAGGAACAACACCAAGTTCCTGAATGAACTTACGAATCCACACTGCCTCCTTAGATGCTTCTGAGGCTGCAACATACTCGGCTTCTGTTGTAGAATCAGCAACAATAGATTGTTTGAAACTTTTCCACACCACCACACCTCCATTCAAGCTAAAAACATAGCCTGATTGCGATCGGAAATCATCCTGGTCAGATTGGAACGAAGCGTCAGTATATCCTTCAATACTGAGTTCTTCCTGACCACCATACACCAAGAACATATCTTTGGTCCTCCGCAGATATTTTAAAATGTTCTTGACTGCAATCCAGTGTGCCTGACCTGGATTACTTTGGAATCGACTGGTCACGCTTAACCCGTAAGTGACGTCTGGGCGAGTACACAACATCGCATACATAATGGACCCAATAGCCGAAGCATAAGGCGTTTTGTCCATTTCATCTTTCTCAGTCTGTGTTTGCGGACACTGACTCTTCGAAAGATTCAGACCATGTCTGACTGGAAGATATCCTCTTTTAGAATTCTCTAAATGGAATCTCTCCAGGACTTTATCGATGTAAGTACTCTGGCACAGTCCGAGAAGCCTCTTAGATCTATCTCTGTAGATCTTCACACCTAATACATAGGCTGCTTCTCCTAGATCTTTCATCTGGAAACATTTTCTTAACCATGCCTTAACCGCATGTAGTTCAGGAATATCGTTTCCAATGATTAAGATATCATCGACGTAGAGGACTAAGAATGTAATTATGCTCCCACTAAACCTCTTATATACACACGGGTCATCTTCATTCTTGATGAAACCAAATTCACAGATTGATTCATCAAAACGAATGTTCCAGCTTCTTGATGCTTGCTTAAGTCCATAAATGGACTTCTTTAACTTGCATATTTTATGACGATCTGATGGATTAGTGAAACCTTCAGGTTGTGTCATATACACATCCTGATCCAGATTTCCATTAAGGAAAGCGGTCTTCACATCCATCTGCCAGATCTCATAATCATAATATGCTGCTATTGCGAGAATGATCCGAATAGACTTGAACATGGCTACAGGAGAGAAAGTTTCATCATAATCTATCCCGTAGATTTGTTTGAAACCTTTCGCAACTAGCCTGCCTTTATAGGTAACCACGTTACCATCCATGTCAATCTTCTTCTTGAAGATCCATTTACAGCCTATAGGGATTATTCCCAGAGGCGGATCAACCAAATCCCAAACTTGGTTATCTGACATGGAGTCAATCTCGGCTCGCATAGCTTCAAGCCATCTCGCTGATTCCGGTCCACTGACCGCATCCGCATAAGTGAGGGGTTCATCATGATCAATGATGTAGACTCCGTCATAGCGCTCAGGCTGTCGACGGATCCTTCCCGATCTTCGCGGTTCCCGTGATATCTGAGCCTCAGGTTGTTCAATAACCTGTTCTACTGGCTCATGCTCATCCAACTGTGCTTGACTACTTTGTCCTTCCTCTGGATTCTCATCCAGCTTTATTTCTCTCCCACTGGCCTCTTGCAGAAGAAATTCCTTCTCAAGAAAAATGGCCGTCCGAGCAACAAATACCTTGTTCTCTTTGGGATCGTAGAAATAATAACCCTTAGTTTCCTTAGGGTAACCGACAAAGATGCATTTCTCAGATCTGCTCTCTAGTTTCCTAGAGGCGAGCTTTTTGACATAAGCCTCGCAACCCCAGATCTTAATAAATGTCAAGCTCGGCTGTTTCCCATACCATAACTCATATGGAGTCTTTGAAACTGCCTTGGATGGCACTCGGTTTAGTACCTTTGCAGCTGTTTCCAGTGCAAATCCCCAAAAGGAGTAAGGTAGAGTAGCCTGACTCATCATTGAATGAACCATATCCAATAAGGTTCTGTTCCTCCTCTCGGACACACCATTCCATTGCGGTGTTCCTGGCGGAGTAAGCTGTGAGACAATCCCACACTGCTTCAGATAGTCAGTAAACTCTCAACTTAGGTATTCTCCACCTCGATCTGAGCGAAGTGCCTTGATATTTCGGCCTAGCTGATTTTGCACTTCATTTTTGAACTCTTTGAACTTGTCAAAAGATTCACTCTTATGTCTCATTAGATAGACATACCCGTATCTACTGAAATCATCAGTAAAGGTAATGAAGTATGAATAGCCACCTCTGGCATGTTTACTAAATGGCCCACACACATCACTGTGAATGAGGTCAAGTAAACCTGAAGCCCTTTGACCTTTGTTAGGAAAAGGAGCCTTCGTCATTTTACCCATTAAACAAGCTTTGCATGTATCAAGCTCCTCATAGGAGAATGATCCCAGCAGTCCATGATCATGCAACCGCTTAATGCGTTTCTTGTTAATATGGCTTAAACGACTATGCCATAGCAAGGTGCTATTACCAGCATACTTGGCTTTCTTATTATCAATATTTTGTATAGAACATTCCATGTCCAACATGAATAATCCATTGTTAATTGATCCAGTAGCATAAACAATATTATCTAAAGAAATAACACACTTTGAAATATTGCATTCAAAGGAAAACCCTTTCCTAACAAGAGCAGGAATAGAGATAATATTTTTTGTTATGCTTGGTACAAAGTAACAATTGTTCAGTTCTAATACAAGTCCAGATGGTAATGAGATGTGATATTCTCCTACAGCAACAGCAGCAACCCGTGCCCCGTTTCCAACGCGTAGGTCTACCTCATGCTGTCCCACCTGTCTTCTTCTCTTGAGTTCCTGTACATTTGAACAAATGTGAACTCCACATGCAGTGTCCAACACCCATGAAATAGAAGAAGAAAACATGACCTCAGTCACAAAAATACCTGAGCCAGAAGCGATGCTTCCCTTCTTGTCTCCTTGGAGCGCTTTACAGTCCTTTTTCCAGTGACCTAGCTGGCCACAATGGAAACATCTGTATTCCTTCGACCGCTTAACCTTTTGTTTCAGAGCCTTGTTGTAACTCTTGACAGGGGCTTTGCCCTTCTTCCCCTTCTTCTTGTTCCTGTAAGGAACCATCAAGACAGAGGTTGAAGGCTTTCCCTTTAGAGTCAACTCTGTAGTCAAGAGCATGTTCAGTAACTCTGCCGGGGTACAGTCGATCTTGTTCATATTAAAATTAATAATGAACGGATCGAAAGAGGCCGGGAGAGACTGAAGAATGATGTCTACAGCAAGCTCCTGATTGATGGTACGTCCCAGTTTCTCTAGAGCCTCTTTGTACCCAATCATCTTGAGTACGTGAGCTCCCACTGGACTCCCTTCAGCCAGTTTGCTCTGAAAGAAAAGCTTAGTCAAATTGTAGCGTTCAGTCCTAGCCTGTGCAGCATACAGCATTTTGAGGTTTGCTATAATCTGTATAGCAGATAGATCCTCATGCTGACGCTGCAGCTGTGGCGTCATAGACGCAAGCATCAGGCAAGTGACATCAATGCTATCATTGACATGCTTTTCATAGGCTTCCCGAACCGCCCTTGCGGCATTCGCAGCGGGTTGAGGCGGTATAGCCGTCTCGAGGACATACAGTTTCCTCTCTGCCTTAAGAACAATCTTAAGGTGTCCGTACCAGTCTGAGAAGTTTGGCCCAGCAAACTTCTCCCTTTCCAGTAGGGATCGCACATTGAAATTCGTGGTGTTCGTTGCTGCAGTAATCTACAACAATGCAAGAATAGCAAGGTCAGTATCAATGTTTAGAATCAATCCAGGACTTAAGAAAGATTCTTTTCTCACTATTTTATCTGACTGAAAAATCCATTAAACAGTCCGAAAGAGTAACGCTCTTTTAGTGAGATGGTATCCAGATTTCATACTTGGTCTCCGCGTCCCGCTCAGGCGAGATAAGATGCACAGAGAGTACAAGCACTAATTTCTGGTAGGCAATGCCTGCCAATCGCCAACCCGTGCGATTCCCCTTCATCTGGGCAATCCAGCAGACTGTGCCAACTGAGTTGGTACAACACAATCTCTGATCCCACAGATGGCTGCCTCCATATAGCTCACATATGCTCAGTATGTAGCCTACATGGTCAAGCTGACCTGACCTGCTCCCTGGACCACCACGTGCTATGCTGAGCAACGAGAAGCGATAAATCCCTTCTCTGTAACACGCAGGTGTAATCACACACCGTCTGAAGATAGATGGGTGTGCCCACTGAGTGGGTACAACACGGCCCCAACGATAGTCAGAACAGTGAGGTTTCACGTCAGAAGGCTTACGTGCTTGATATTTTAGCGTTGGTGCAGCTCAGGTGCGCCCACCAGGTAAATGCGCCTGTCCCAGAGTCGAACCCTGGACCTCCCACCTAGTTAAGCCTCAAGCTGCATGCGCCTCTGCCATGTGTGCTCTGTGCTCTTGTCTGATCAAATTACAATTTAATCTATCTAGACAAGATTGACTCGCAGGTCAATTACACTTTATAAATTAAATAACATGTGATGCGCAGATCACAATAAAATTAATTTACAATTTAATTCCAGGCTCGCAGGCCCCAGCACAGCACACATTAAATTAGGCAGCCCACATAAGATTAAATAAACAAGCATCATGGCATCCAATCAACATGTGATCCAATAATAAGAAAATAAAATTTTCGAAAACCCATTGGCATCAATTTTAATTTTCTTATGTGCCCTACAACCTTACAATGGTCCATTAATAGGGATCCACTCATCATATCTAGTTAGATCCATGCCCTTGCATGCACCAAGTCCTAACTGACTTGAGTCGACCTAATGGTCAACCATGCACGCGCCAAGGGCTGAACAGCCTTCATGAGTTCTGGCAAGCGGGTGTGACCCCGGGCCTAACTCATGTGCGTTCATAGGTTGTCTCAACTAGACCTCGCTACACGCCTGTCTGCAGTCGACCTATAGCCACCTCGTGCTTGCGCACAGGTGCCATCTGGTCGACCCATCTAGGCTGTCAGATGGTCTGATCAGACTATTTGGATCTTTACTAGATGATGACTTCAACCCTACTAACCCATCTAAGGGTTTATAGCAGGCGCTGGTTAGATCTAATAAGGAGGCGCGCAAGATAAGTTTTTGAAAAAAAAACATCTAACAAGCGCCAACAATATACATGCGCCAACAAAAGTATACATGTAGTTTCGCATGATGAACTAGCATGAAAAGTCGCATGTAATAAACTTTAGATCTTTACATAAGCGCAAGCATGGATCAAACATGAAGATCAAGCAATCATATGAACAAGCAATAACCTACGCTTTGATACCAATTGTAAGTCCCCTAAATCAAGGGGGCGAAACCCTAATAGGTGGCGCAAATAAATTTTATAGCGGAATCTAGGGTTTCAAAAGATCGAATGCAAGTACATATGATCAACTCTTGATATTGTATAAATCAAATGAGATTCATACCAGTGCCATGAGGAAGGTGACGACTTGGAAGCAGAGATCGAAAGGGGTCTCCTCCAAAGTTGCCGCACACAAGAAGAGAGATGGCTCCTCCTTGGTGATCTTTGTGCTAGCAAAGATCTTCAAGTATCCTTGATCGAATGAAAGGGGTTAGATGTTCCTCTTGCGGCTAGGGCTCGAAAAACTCTCTACCTCTTTTCCATGAAGAAGAAGTTCACCACACACGAGAGCAATTGAGAGAGGCGAGCGACGTTACAATCGTGGGAGCGTTTCCAATCTGGAAAACCGCCTTCCAAAAATAGTAACTCTCTACGTTTCATGCGTTCACCCAAGTGAACCATCAAAACTCTCCCATTGAACCAAGCGCTCACTCATGAGCCGGTTCAATTTGGTTTGGTTCAAAGACCAAATTACCCAAGCCACTTGGTCTAGATCATATTAAACCCTAAGGTTCTAGATCTAACCGTTCATCTCTTGATGCTCTTGATCTCACCGATCTAACATCAATACTCTCGATCGAAGCTTACCGATCTCAAGCCCTAATCAATCAAACATGATCAGACCAGATCTCACTTACAATCAGAGTTTAAACTCCTTTAAACTGAACCCAAACAATTCAGTCCACACGATCTGACTTAAGTAAGCCATATCATCAAATTGTGCGACCCTAAGGGTTTCCTTTAAATGTTGGTAACGATAACTTACGTTATCACGATCAGCGAGGGGTATCTAGCAACACATCACTGTCTCCCAATATAAAGGAAAGAGTCTTCCAAGACTACACCCAAACCACAGCACAAGTGTGAATCAACTCACTAGGCATACATGTTTCCTTTGCCACTGGATGTTCTTATTGGACAAGCGAGTCAAGCCTGTAGCTCCAATCTGATGAGAATGATTAGATCAGATGAACATAGTCACCTGGGTATGGCCATACACTTTCTCAATCATCTCATCCAGGGGGCCCCTATAGAACATCACACTCCAAACTAGGAGACGGCAATCCTTTATCTATCACTAGTGTCCTAACCTGACTCATGATCATTATCCAAGATAGTCTATAACCATTATGTTTCAAATGATATTGAACTACCTCAAAACAATGACAATCATCATTTAGAAACACAAGTGATCTCAAGTCAGAGGAAATATGCCACTTGTTGCATACAAGGATTATTCACATTGTGACAAGCAATTGAATATCCTAGTAGGGTCTGTCCAGTACATCCAATGTACCCATGAGTCTACATCTTATTCCATGCTCGAAGCATCCTATAAGATTAGAACACATGTTAGTCTCAATCATATCAAGGCTGTCTCATGTTCACCAAGATATCTCGACTAAGGACTTAACTGCATGTCAGCCAAGCTGAACAGCATTGAGACATTATTCAGAAGTATACATATGACAGCAGATAATGCAACAACATGAATAACAACCATTGCCTTTATAAACATGAAGTTTATACATGATACTGATATAATCCCAAGGCCTCAAACATTAGCCTTAAGGGCATACCCCAACATGCTAGACGGTACCTTAACTCGAACATGTGTACCATCGATTGCACCTAGACAATCCTGCATATATTATATAATGCTAGCATTAAGTATAATTTTTATGATACTTTGTAGAAATTACTTATGATCGAACATACCTTAAAATAAGGATAAAGTCGGCTGCTATTGTATATCTCAGGAGGAACTATTGAGCCATCAGGTTGTGAGATAAATTGCTCATGCAAGCTAATGATAGCTCGCAAAACCTCATGAATGTGATAGCTAATGGTTCTAGTACCACGACGAAAGAAAAAGCATATTTTTCTGTATTTCACATTGTGAGACACTAAATACAAGAATGTGAACATTTTTTCCTCTATTGTACACTGCTTTGTATCTCTCAACCCGCGCCTCCCTTTTAGTAACTGACACAAATGCTTAAAAGCATGTACTCTCATTCTTATCATGTTATAACATTGTTCATCTGAACTAGTCAAGTTTTTTAATATTTCTATTCGAATGTCATGCTTAACTTCATCACTAACTCGTAATGGTTTTTCGACCCAACTTTGTTGTAGTCTATCCATCATCTCTTCTATAAGAATCCATGCAGCTATGCATGTGTATTGACAATTAAGAAAATGAATAGCTAGGATCATATTCTTGCTCGGAGCCATAAGAACACCTATAAATAGACAAACAAATTGTATCAAAGTGAAAGATGTGTATAAAAATGTGTGTCATGCTGTATCACACATATAAAGCTAATTTAACATAAAGTTTAAGCTGTAGGTTTGAATACTTATTGAAGTTTTCAAAGTTTAAGCTGTAGGTAACTTTTGATTCAGTATAATACGAGATTTCATATTCAAATAAGATGCTCTCTTTTGCAATCTGTTGAGACCACATTAGATTTGTTATTCAGAGACCACAAAAGAGTTTGAAAATAGAGATGTTTTAATGTTTATGTACATAAATTCAGAGAACAACTATCTGCATAATTCCTGTATAGGATTAAATTGAAGACCAAGTTGGAATAAAAAAAAGGAGGATTAAATTATAGCACAAGTGATAACAAGGAGATGTTACAGGTTAGTAATCCTTTTCTTGTTCATAGGTTTTATTCCACAGGTCTATTTTACTTTTTCTTTGATCCACCAGAAATTTGGACTGTCTTGAACACATTGTCGCAACCTTGTGTCCCATTACTAATTTGTTAATATAGCACAAGTTATATAACATTGATCGATGAAATTATTCACTGTGCTAAGTTTTCTTTATTGACCTAGCAAATTACTAATTTGTCCAAGTTTTTGTCTGACCATCTTGCTTCAATCTACAGACAAACAATTTTTGGGAGGGCTGTGTCTGCTAGGTCAAAAATTGCCATCCATGGAGGGCTGTGTCTGCAGGTAACATGCAAGCTTGTATGGAAAGAACATGCGCAAAATGGAATACCTTCTGAATAGCAATCGTGAGGGAGAATGAAATACCTTCTGAATAGCAATCGATCGTGAGGGAGGCGAGGAACAGCAATCAATCGAAGAGGCAGTGGCTTCCGTCAAGCATAATGGAATACCTTCCGTCAGGGCGACGACGCGAGGGAGGGAGGCTTCCGTCAGGGCGACGACGCGAGGGAGGGAGGCTTCCGTCGGGACAAGGGCGAGGTCAGGACGAGGGCGAGGTCGATGTAACATCCCACATTCTTAACCCCAAACAAATGGCACAATTCACAAATGATACAGGATGTTTCATATAAGATCGATCATATGCTAGGTAAAACCGAGTTCAAGAAAACACGATCTGAAAAATTTCCATAAATCCATACACACAAATTCACAAAACTCAAATCTCATAAATCTCGTAAGGGTACCTGCCACCACGCAATCCTTGCACTAGACATATGCAAGGCAACAGTTATATCAAAACCGATTAAAATTCATAAAATCCATAAAGGTACCTGCCACCAGGCAATACTTGCACTAGACATATGCAAGTTACAGTTGTATCAAAACCGATTGCAAAAATACACATCAACTTCAATTTCAAAACAAATCCACAAAAATCGATTTTTTTATAAACTGACACCAAATACCGAAACCAGGCTGAAGCCCGCGGTGACACAAAATCAAACTCAGTTAACTGCCACAATCTGGCAACACAAATTCACATAGTTCACATGGTTCACATCACATGGTTCACATAGTTCATATAAATCATATGGTTTAGCCACAACCGGCCCCAGAAAATTTTAGCATAAAAGTTCTTAAGCAGCTAACATAATATCCACGCCAATGTTACTCATGAAATGTGCCCCTGCTCTATGCCTGAAAATAATGAGGGGTGAGCTACACAGTCCAGTGAGTGGATAGTCTAAATCGACCATCCATAACATACACTCAAAAATATAGGCAGATTATTTTTAAAAATCTTTAACAAGAATATTATGTCAACATATAACAAAATAAAGAAACAGAAATCATATAAACAGTCAGATGTACACACTAGCATATAACAAACTCATGTTCACAAACTCAGGTTCTAGAGTTTTACTCTAACCCAATTAAACACATATATTTTAAACCAACTAAACACACCATACTTAATTAACCTAGTTGTCCAGCATATTCAGTAGTGACCAATATGGTCTAACCCGGCTTGGCCAAAGCACTGGGAGCTGCAAAATCTCGTGCAACACATAAACATGGATAGTGAGTAGAATCAAGAGGTGGCCCCCGTCAGGTCACGACGTGGCACTTTGCTCCCTCACCCCATAACACATCAGAGTGATGACATCAAGAGGTGGCCCCTGTCTGATCAAGACATGGCACTTTGCGTCTTATATCACCCCGTCACATAAAGAGTAATGACATCAAGAGGTGGCCCCTGTCTGATCAAGACATGGCACTTTGCGTCTTATATTACCCCATCACATAAAAGAGTAGTGACATCAAGAGGTGGCCCCTGTCTGACCAAGACATGGCACTTTGCGTCAAAACCCGTTCTCCCAAAAGGTTCCTACTGGACAACAGACACATCTTATTTCATATTTCACATAGGTGAACATATTTCACAAAGGTGGACTCCTAAGTGTCAACTAGACTCTAGGATAGTCATCACAAAAATCATATCGGGCAGGCTGAACATCAACCCCCATCACAATAATCATAATAGGCAGGCTGAACATCAACCTCCTTACATATCACAATACAGGGCTGAAATTCAAACCCTTAACATAACACATAAGGACTATCCCCTTGAGTTCATAGTTACACCTAGCCTTAGTCCTAACCATCACATAATCACATAATTTTCCAATTTCACATAACCCATAATTTTTCAAAATTCACAAGATCACACATATTATTCAGAATTCACATGATCACACATATTGTTCAGAATTCACATGATCACACATATTGTTCAGAATTCACATGATCACACATATTGTTCAGAATTCACATAACATAACACATAATGTTTTATATTCGAATATCACCGAATATTGTGTAGTCCTTAAATTTCAGGCTGGTCAGTTCAGTGAAATTTTGCTAAATTATCACCCAATGTTCTCAAACATGATTACATGATCTTAATTAAATAAACATGAGTTTTACAACATAACATTATTGGCAATTTATCAAGCATCCATAAAATTCGACATATAACATTTATCATGCGCCCCAAAAATCAACATAAAATTAAAGCATAATTGCTTTACAAATCACACATGTAACCCACTGTTTCAAACCTAATATCAATTTAAAAATACACCTTAATTAACACCTTAGTTAACAAGAATTTCATACTCAAGATCAATGATTTAATGCTTCCTAAACTCCACACAATAATTACCCTAAATTCGGTTTTCATGGAGATATGCCTTAAATTCGGTTTTCATGGAAAATACCCTAAACTAACTTTTCATGGAGAAATATCAAGATTCAATTCACATGTAAACATGTTAACCACAATATCAAGATTAATATCAAATTTCGGTTTTCATAAATGAATGGCTCAAATTCGGTTTTTAGCATGATAAAACTTTCCAATCAACCTAACTCATTAATTAATACAACCAAATTGCTAGGAATCGAAAAGACACACCACTCACCTCTTAAACCGAAAATTCTCCACAAAAGAAATCGTCTAAAGCTTTTAAGTCGCCCAAAAATCTTCAAGAACTCGCCAAAGGAATTTCTTCTCTTCAAGGAAAAATCGCCAAGGGAAGAAGATGAAGAAAATCACCTCAAAACTCTTCAAGAATCGCCACTTCTTCTCAAGCCGTCGCCCACAATTTTCCTCAAGCCAAAATCGCCAAAAACTCTTACCCTAAGCGCAATTCCCACTTAAACTTTGGATTTTAAAATTTTAAACCCATTAACCCATTAATTCAAATAGGTTTAACCCATTTAACTAACTAAATTCGAATTTTAAAATCCAATTAGTTAATCCGATTAGGACTTAATTCATTTAACTAATAATTTGGATTGTAATACCCCGAGTATAGTCCCACATTGCAAGTGGGAGAAACTATTATGTGGTTTATAAGGCTTAGTGGGCTTGCTATTGTTAACTTGGGCTTAAGCATTTTAATAAATTGGGCCACGTTGCAAATCGGCTCACCAAGTTAATAAATAGTTTGCTTACTAAGCGGGTCGTTATAAATGGTATCAGAGCAAAACTTAGTCCTAAGCATGGTGAGAGGCCAATAGGAAAGGGCTA
The DNA here is from genome assembly GCA_027563935.2 of Costus lasius. Taxonomy (NCBI): domain Eukaryota; kingdom Viridiplantae; phylum Streptophyta; class Magnoliopsida; order Zingiberales; family Costaceae; genus Costus; species Costus lasius. The sequence continues at coordinate 56,720,153 of CM050448.1, forward strand.
CCGAGGATGGTGGAGCCACCTTTGGGCTGACCTCACATGCTGCCGACTAAGGGATGATTCTTGGGCATGTGTTAAGGTTTGGGCTTGACGAGGACGTCAAGTCTTAAGTGGGGGAGATTGTAATACCCCGAGTATAGTCCCACATTGCAAGTGGGAGAAACTATTATGTGGTTTATAAGGCTTAGTGGGCTTGCTATTGTTAACTTGGGCTTAAGCATTTTAATAAATTGGGCCACGTTGCAAATCGGCTCACCAAGTTAATAAATAGTTTGCTTACTAAGCGGGTCGTTATAGTCGAGGTCGAGGGTGAGGTCGGGACGAGGACGAGGTCGGGACGAGGGCGAGGTCGGGACGAGGGCGAGGTCGAGGTCGAGGGCGAGGTCGAGACGAGGGCGAGGTTGGGACGAGGGCGAGGTCGGGACGAGGGCGAGGTCGAGGTCGAGGAGAGAAAGGTCAAAAGGGCGAGAGGGCGAACGAGATGTTACGGTCGGACGGAAATGAGGTTTCCGTCGAAATAAGAGGGAACATTTTTGGAGAGAATGGAAAGTTAATTCTTTCCTTTCCCCCTTTATTTCCCTTCACTGAAACCAAGGAAATAGAGGGAAAGAATTAGATTTCTTTCCTTTCTCTCCCTATTTCCCTTCACTGAAATAGGCTGTAAAGTCTATAAGACTCCTCTCAACTCATAACAAGCATATGTGATGCATAATACTCCCAAACAGATCAGAATCATCTATAGATTCGATTTGAGGTTATCCGATCAATACAGAATCGTGAGTGTCTAGGTGTGCGACCTTGTAGGTTCCTCAAACATTAGCAATGATGACATAATTATCACAAGCAGTGAGTGGCACCTAGCAGTGCATCGCTGCTACCCAAGTCATCAGAATTAATGTCATCCTTGACAACCCCTAAACTGTGATAAGGTATTCATGTATACTAATCCCTTTGCCATGCTGACGTCTACTTTGGACAAGCGTGTCACACTTATTTATTCCAAGCACAATGGTGATGACTAAATCAGGCTAAACATGGGTGTGGCCACACACTTTTAATCAAGCAACCATATAGGGGCCCATAGACATCAAGCTTCCTCGCAAGGAAGGGGCAAATCCTCTATTGGCAAGATGCATCTCTCATACAGCTCAAGATACACCCAATGACAACCATTATGACCTCCCTTTTATGGTGAGACATTAGGTTGTATCAAAGCATACCTCTTACTACATAGAGACACAATCTCCCTATAGTCAAAAGATAGATACACCTCTATCACTATGAATTTTAACTTGAGACACTAAGTTAAAACTTCATGGTGAGTCGGTCTAGTATATCTACATTGATATACCCATATGTCTACATTAAGCAACCCATACTAACCAGCTCATAAACCAGTCTCACCTGCACCATAGTCGTCTCATATCCACTATGGTACTCAACTAGAGACATAACAAATTGAGATAGAAATATTTCAAGGCACATTATCATGTAAACATACATATGTGCAGATGTATAATAAACCATGACAATGATAATGCCGGGATATCTATAAAAATATTAATAATGTAGTACAGATGTTAAGACTAAAAATAGGTATTAGGGCGTAACACTAACACAATGGATATCAAGCTTCCCTCAAAAAGGGGCAAGTCTTCTATCTGTCAATAGAGCCTCTTGTATGGGTCGTGACATAACCAATGACAACTGTTATAATCTCCCAATTATGGTGAGACGTTATGTTGTATTAAAGTATGTCACTAACCATATAGAAGTGTCAATGACCACAAGTCAAAGGATTAATGCATCTCTTGTCACTTGTGAAGTTAACTTTTGACACCAAGTTAGAGCCTCACGGTGGGTTGATCTAGTATATCCACAACTGATATACCCATATGCCTGCATTAGCACCACATGCCTAACCAATGCATATATTAGTCTCACATATACTAGAGCTATCCCTTGTCTACTCAGGTACTTGATTGGGACATAAGTTCAAGACTAGATGTAATTTGTCTCTAGGGACATTATCATGCAAATGTATAAAGACACAGATGTAAAGTTAGCATTGTTGGGGTATGCCCTTAAGGCTAATGTTTGAGGCCTTGGGTTATTTTCAGTATCATGTATAAACTATGTATATGTTTTCTAAAGGCAATTGTTGTTATTCAGATTGTTGCATTATCTGCTGCTATATGTATACTTCTGAGTAATGTCTCAATCATGTTCAGCTGTGCTGACATTCAGAGTTGTCCTTAATCGAGATATCTTGGTGAACATGAGACAGCCTTGATATGATGGAGACTAATATGTGTTCTAATCTTATAGGATGCTTCGAGTATGGAATAAGATTTAGACACATAGGTGCATTGGATGTACTGGACTGACCCTATTTAGGATATTTAATTGTTTGTCACAATGTGAATAAATCCTTATAAGCAAGCAAGTGGCATATTCCCTCTGACTTGAGATCACTTGTGTTTCTAAGTGATGATTGGCATTGTCTTGAGGTAGTTCAATATCATTTGAAAGATAATGGTTAAGGATTATCTTGGATAGTGGGCATGAATCATGTTAGGGCACTTATGATAGATAAAGGATTTCCCCTCCTAGTTGGAGTGTGATGTTCTACTAGGGCCCCCTCTGGATGAGATGGTTGAGAAAGTGTATGGCCATACCCAGATGACTATGTTCATCTGATCTAACCATTCTCATCGTGTTGGAATTACAGGCTTGACAGGCTTGTCCAACGAGAACATCCAGTGGCAAAGGGAACAAGTATGCTCGGTGAATTGGATTCACACTTGTGCTATGGTTTGGGAGTAGTCTTGGAAGACTCTTTCCTTCATATCGGGAGATAGTGATGTGTTGCTAGATACCCCTCTCTGATCGTGATAACATAAGTTATCGTTACCGACAATGAAGGAAACCCTTAGGGTCGCACAATTTGATGATATGGCTTACTTTTGTCAGATCGTGTGGACTGGAATTATTCTAGTTCAGTTTAAAGCAATTTAAACTCTGATTGGAAGTGAGATCTAGTCTGATCATGTTTGATTGATTAGGGCATATGATCGGTATGCTTCGATCGGCAGAATTGATGCTTGATCGTAAAGATCAAGAGGTTCATTGAGATGTGTGGTTAGATCTTGAACCATGAGGTTCAGAGAGATCAAGACCATGGCTGGTTCGATTTGGTTCTTAAACCAAATGAAATTGAACCAGTTCACTTATGTGAACGCATGGTTCAAAGGGGAGAGGAGTTTTCGATGGCTTCATGGGGACTTAAAGAAGGAGTTATGTACTTACTATATTTGGAAGTCGATTTTTCTTTTGGAACGCCCCACGTTTTCGAACGGTGAACGCCTCTCGCCCCTTTCTTCTCTTGTGTGTGTGTGTGGTTCGTTTTTACGATCAGCACCAGGGAGTTCGGCCAGCAAGAAGAAAAAACATCGATCAAAGACTCCTTAGTGTCTTTGCTAGCACAAGGAGCACAAGGAAGAAGCAAACTTCATCTTGTGTGTGATTCCTTTGGAGAAGAAGCATTCGCCTCTTTCTTCCTCCAAGCCGCCACTCAAAGCATGGCAATGGTAATGTTCTAACCTATCTTTTCAAGGTTGATCATATGTTTAAGTCAAGCGATTTTGAAACCTAGCATTTCCGCCGCTGCACATTCTAGATGCGCATGTGACCTAGGTTTACCTGCAATTGGTATCAGAGCATGGTTTTGGCTTGATATATATGATTGCCGTCTTGTGATCCATGTTTGGTTATATGCTTTGGATAGATCTTCATGATGCGCATGCTTTTTGTTGTCATGCGAAAATACATGCCACATGTTAGATGTATTTTGTTTACCTTTAAGCTTGCGCATATGATGTTGTTTGTTTGCGCTGTTCATAGAAGTTTTCCTTTAAAACTTATCATCATGCGCGACCCTCACTAGATCTATCTAAGCGCCTGCTTTAAATACTTAGACGGGTTTACAATGTTGAAGTTGTTAGTCAAGTCTGGACCCAACAGCCTAATCAGACCATCTGACAGCCTGGATGGGGCGGCTGGATAGCACCTGTGCGCAAGCTATACAGGTGGCTATATGCCGACTGCAGAAGGGCGTGTAGTGATGTCTGATTGAGGCGCCTAGTGAACGATCATGATTAAGGCCCGGTGTCACACCCGCTTGCCAGAAATCATGTGGGACGTTCAGCCCTTAAGGCATGCATAGTTGACCATGAGGTCGACGCAAGTCAGTTATGACTGGGTGCATGCAAGGGCAGTGGGTCTGATTTGGTCTAATGAGTGGATACCTGTAAATGGACCGTTGTAAGGTAGTAGGGCACATAAGGAAATAAAATTGATGCCATGGGTTTTTTCAAAAAAAAAAATAATAAATTTTATTTCTGTTTGGATCACATCTATGCATGTTTAACATGTTGATTGGGTGTTTATTTATTCATATGTGGGCTGCCCTTATTTTGTGTGCTGTGCTGGGGCCTGCGTGCCTGGAATTAAATAGAAATTTGCTGTGATCTGCGAATCACACTTTCATTTATGAAAATGTATAATTGACCTGCGTGTCAAACCATGTCTAGATAGTTTCAAAATGTATTTTGAGATGACATGAGTACACAGCACAAATGACAGATGCGCATGCAGCAATTGGCTTCTCTAGATAGGTGGTCTAGAGGTCGACTCTAGAACAGGCGCATACTACCTGATGGGCACATTTGAGCTGCAGAGGGCACTTGGGCCCGGGCTGGGCCAGATGAAGTGCCAGAGTCCCATAAAGAGCTCAAGTGAAGACTTTTGTAAAACTAAGGTTTTACTTAGGCTTTTATGGGCGTTTACCACATAAGATATTTGGTGCTTTCATTTACTGTTTTAAGTAATATTAGCGCATGCATGCTTTAATCTTCTGCTATCACTATTGAATTTGCATGATAGTAAGAAGATAAAAGACCGTTAAAATCCAACGTCAATATCAAGCTCGATAGCCTTCTGACGCGAAACCTCACTGTTCTGACTATCGTTGGAGCCGTGTTGTACCCACTCAGTGGGCACGCCCAGCTATCTTCAGACGGTGCGCGATTACACCTACATGCTACAGAGAAGGGATTTATCGCTTCTCGTTGCTCAGCATAGCACGTGGTGGTCCAGGGAGTAGGTCAGGTCAGCTTGACCATATATGCTACATATTGAGCATATGATAGCTAGATGGAGGCAGCCATCTAAGGAATCAGAGACTGTGTTGTACCAACTCAGTTGGCACAGTCTTCTGGATTGCCTAGATGAAGGGGAATCGCACGGGTTGGCGATTGGCATGGATAGCCTACCGGTGATTAGTGCTTGTACTCTCTGTGTATCTTATCTCGCCTGAGCGGGACGCGGAGATCAAGTATGAAAACTGGATCCCATCTCACTAAAAGAGTTTCACTCTTTCGGGCTGTTTTATTGGATTTTCAGTCAGATAAAATAGTGAGAAAAGAATCACTCTTAAGTCCTGGATTGATTCTAACATGGATACTGACCTTGTTGTTCTTGCTATGTTGTAGATTTCTGCAGCAACGAACACCACAGGGCTCAATTTGCGATCCATATTGGAAAAGGAGAAGTTTGCTGGGCCAAACTTCTCAGACTGGTACAGACAGCTTAAGATTGTACTTAAAGCTGAGAGGAAGCTGTATGTCCTTGAGTCAGCAATACCGGCTCAACCCGCTGTGAACGCCGCAAGGGCGGTTCGAGATGCTTATGAAAAGCACGTCAGTGATAGTACTGATGTCGCTTGCCTTATGCTTGCATCAATGACGCCCGAGCTCCAGCGTCAGCATGAGGATTTGTCAGCTATTGATATTATAGCAAATCTCAAAATGTTGTATGCTGCACAGGCAAGGACAGAACGCTATAACTTGACAAAACTTTTCTTTCATAGCAAACTGACTGAAGGGAGTCCAGTGGGAGCTCACGTACTCAAGATGATTGGGTACAAGGAGGCTCTAGAAAAACTGGGACATACCATCAATCAAGAACTTGTTGTAGATATTATCCTGCAGTCTCTCCCGGCCTCTTTCGATCCATTCATCATTAATTTTAATATGAACAAAATCGACTGTACTCCGGCAGAGTTACTGAACATGCTCTGTACCACAGAGCAGACTCTTGAGAAGGGAAAGCCTTCATCCTCTGTCTTAATGGTTCCTTCAAGGAATAAGAAGAAGGGGAAGAAGGGCAAAACCCCTATCAAGAGCTACAACAAGGCTTTGAAACAAAAGGTGAAGCGGTCAAAGGACAACAGATGTTTCCATTGTGGCCAGCTGGGTCACTGGAAGAAGGACTGTAGAGCGCTCCAAGGAGAGAAGAAGGGAAGCAAGCCTTTCACTTCTGGCTCAGGTATTTACGTGACTGAAGTCACGATAGCTTCTTCTATTTCATGGGTGTTGGACACTGCATGTGGAGTTCACATTTGTTCAAATGTGCAGGAACTCAAGAGAAGAAGACAGGTGGGACAGCATGAGGTGGACCTACGAGTTGGAAACGGGGCACGGGTTACTGCTGTTGCTGTAGGGGAATATAACATCTCTTTACCATCTGGTTTTGTATTAGAACTTGACAATTGTTATTTTGTACCAAGCATAACTAAGAATATTATCTCTATTCCTGCTCATGTCAGGAAAGGTTTTTCTTTTGAATGCAAAACTTCACAGTGTTGTATTTCATATGATAATATTGTTTATGCAACTGGGTCGATTAACAATGGGTTATACATGTTGGACATGGAATGTTCTGTACAACAAATTGATAACAAGAAAGCCAAGCATACTGATGATAGCACCTTATTATGGCATAGTCGTTTAGGCCACATTAACAAGAAGCGCATTAAGCGGTTGCATGATCATGGACTGCTGGGATCATTCTCCTATGAGGAGTTTGATACATGCAAAGCTTGTTTAATGGGTAAAATGACGAAGACTCCTTTTTCTAATAAAGGTGAAAGGGCTTCAGGTTTACTTGACCTAATTCACAGTGATGTGTGTGGGCCGTTTAGTAAACATGCCCGAGATGGCTATTCATACTTCATTACTTTCACTGATGATTTCAGTAGGTATGGTTATGTCTATCTAATGAGACATAAGAGTGAATCTTTTGACAAGTTCAAAGAATTCAAAAAATGAAGTACAGAATCAGTTAGGCCGAAATATCAAGGCACTTCGTTCAGATCGAGGTGGAGAATACTTGAGTCGTGAGTTTACTGACTATCTGAAGGAGTGTGGGATTATCTCACAGCTCACTCCACCAGGAACACCGCAATGGAATGGTGTGTCCGAAAGGAGAAATAGAACCTTATTGGATATGGTTCGTTCTATGATAAGTTAGGCTACTCTACCTTACTCCTTTTGGGGATTTGCACTGGAAACAGCTGCAATGGTGCTAAACCGAGTGCCATCCAAGGCCGTTTCAAAGACGCCATATGAGTTATGGTATGGGAAACAGCCGAGCTTGACATTTATTAAAATCTGGGGTTGCGAGGCTTATGTCAAAAAGCTCACCTCTGGGAAACTGGAAAGCAGATCAAATAAATGTATATTTGTCGGTTACCCTAAAGAAACTAAGGGTTATTATTTCTATGATCCCAAAGAGAACAAAGTATTTGTTGCTCGAACGGCTATTTTTCTTGAGAAGGAATTTCTTCTACAAGAAACCAGTGGGAAAGAAATAAAGCTGGATGAAATTCCAGAAGAGGGACAAAGTAGTCAAGCTCAGTTGGATGAGCCTGAGCAAATAGATCAGGTTAATGTTCAACCTGAGGCTCAGATGTCACGGGAACCGCGTAGATCGGGAAGGATCCATCGTCAGCCTGAGCGCTATGACGGAGTCTACATCATTAATGATGAACCCCTCACTTATGCGGATGCGGTCAGTGGACCGGATTCAGCAAGATGGCTTGAAGCTATGCGAGCCGAGATGGACTCCATGTCAGAAAACCAAGTCTGGGATTTGGTTGATCCGCCTCCAGGAGTAATCCCTATAGGCTGTAAGTGGATCTTCAAAAAGAAGAAAGACATGGATGGTAACGTGGTTACCTATAAGGGCAGGCTAGTTGCGAAAGGTTTCAAACAAATCTATGGGATAAATTATGATGAAACTTTCTCTCCTGTAGCAATGTTCAAGTCCATTCGAATTATTCTCGTGATAGCAGCATATTATGATTATGAGATCTGGCAAATGGATGTGAAGACCACTTTCCTTAATGGAAATCTGGAATAGGATGTGTATATGACACAGCCTGAAGGTTTCACAAATCCATCAGGACGTCATAAGATATGCAAATTAAAGAAGTCCATTTATGGACTCAAACAAGCATCGAGAAGCTAGAATATTCATTTTGATGAATCAGTTTCTAAATTTGGTTTCATCAAAAATGAAGATGACCCGTGTGTATATAAAAGGTTTAGTGGGAGCGTAATTACTTTCCTAGTCCTCTACGTTGATGATATTTTAATCATTGGAAACGATATTCCTGAACTACATGCAGTTAAGGCATGGTTAAGAAAATGTTTCCAGATGAAAGATTTAGGAGAAGCAGCCTATGTATTAGGTGTGGAGATCTATAGAGATAGATCTAATAGGCTTCTCGGGCTGTGCCAGAGTACTTACATCGATAAGATCCTGGAGAGATTCCATTTAGAAAATTCTAAAAGAGGATATCTTCCAGTCAGACATGGTCTGAATCTTTCGAAGAGCCAGTGTCCTCAAACACAGTCTGAGAAAGATGAGATGGACAATACGCCTTATGCTTCGGCTATTGGGTCCATCATGTATGCGATGTTATGTACTCGCCCAGACGTCGCTTATGGGTTAAGCGTTACCAGTCGGTTCCAAAGTAATCCAGGGAAGGCACACTGGATTGCGGTCAAGAATATTTTGAAATATCTTCGGAGAACCAAAGATATGTTCTTGATTTATGGAGGTCAGGAAGAACTCAGTATTGAAGGATATACTGACGCTTCGTTCCAATCTGACCAAGACGATTTTCGATCGCAATCAGGCTATGTTTTTAGCTTGAATGGAGGAGCAGTGGTGTGGAAGAGTTTCAAACAATCAATTGTTGCTGATTCCACAATAGAAGCCGAGTATGTTGTAGCCTCAGAAGCATGAAAGGAGGCAGTATGGATTTGTAAGTTCGTTCAAGAACTTGGTGTTGTTCCTTCAAGTGCAGATCCATTGGTTATCTTCTGTGATAACACTGGAGCGATTGCACAAGCAAAGGAACCACAGTCACACCAGAAGTCCAAGCACATACAGAGAAGGTTTCATTTGATCCGTGAGATCATAGATCGAGGAGAGATCAAGATCTGCAAGATTCATACAGATGACAATCTAGCTGACCCGCTTACAAAGCCTCTGGCGCAGCAGAAGCATGAAAAGCACTGTAATAATATGGGTTTGAGATTCCTCAACCATTAGTTTAAGTGCAAGTGGGAGATTGTTGGGGTATGCCCTTAAGGCTAATGTTTGAGGCCTTGGGTTATTTTCAGTATCATGTATAAACTATGTATATGTTTTCTAAAGGCAATTGTTGTTATTCAGATTATTGCATTATTTGCTGCTATATGTATACTTCTGAGTAATGTCTCAACATGTTCAGTTGTGCTGACATTCAGAGTTGTCCTTAGTCGAGATATCTTGGTGAACATGAGACAGCCTTGATATGATGGAATCTAATATGTGTTCTAATCTTATAGGATACTTCGAGTATGGAATAAGATTTAGACACATAGGTGCATTGGATGTACTAGACTGACCCTATTTAGGATATTCAATTGTTTGTCACAATGTGAATAAATCCTTATAAGCAAGCAAGTGGCATATTCCATCTGACTTGAGATCACTTGTGTTTCTAAGTGATGATTGGCATTGTCTTGAGGTAGTTCAATATCATTTGAAAGATAATGGTTAAGGATTATCTTGGATAGTGGGCATGAATCATGTTAGGGCACTTATGATAGATAAAGGATTGCCCCTCCTAGTTGGAGTGTGATGTTCTACTGGGGCCCCCTCTGGATGAGATGGTTGAGAAAGTGTATGGCCATACCCAGATGACTATGTTCATCTGATCTAACCATTCTCATCGTGTTGGAATTACAGGCTTGACAGGCTTGTCCAACGAGAACATCCAGTGGCAAAGGGAACAAGTATGCTGGGTGAATTGGATTCACACTTGTGCTATGGTTTGGGAGTAGTCTTGGAAGACTCTTTCCTTCATATCGGGAGACAGTGATGTGTTGCTAGATACCCCTCTCTGATCGTGATAACATAAGTTATCGTTACCGACAATGAAGGAAACCCTTAGGGCCGCACAATTTGATGATATGGCTTACTTTTGTCAGATCGTGTGGACTGGAATTATTCTAGTTCAGTTTAAAGCAATTTAAACTCTGATTGGAAGTGAGATCTAGTCTGATCATGTTTGATTGATTAGGGCATATGATCGGTAAGCTTTGATCGGCAGAATTGATGCTTGATCGTAAAGATCAAGAGGTTCATTGAGATGTGTGGTTAGATCTTGAACCATGAGGTTCAGAGAGATCAAGACCATGGCTGGTTCGATTTGGTTCTTGAACCAAATGAAATTGAACCGGTTCACTTATGTGAACGCATGGTTCAAAGGGGAGAGGAGTTTTCGATGGCTTCATGGGGACTTAAAGAAGGAGTTATGTACTTACTATATTTGGAAGTCGATTTTTCTTTTGGAACGCCCCACGTTTTCGAACGGTGAACGCCTCTCGCCCCTTTCTTCTCTTGTGTGTGTGTGTGGTTCGTTTTTACGATCAGCACCAGGGAGTTCGGCCAGCAAGAAGAAAAAACATCGATCAAAGACTCCTTAGTGTCTTTGCTAGCACAAGGAGCACAAGGAAGAAGCAAACTTCATCTTGTGTGTGATTCCTTTGGAGAAGAAGCATTCGCCTCTTTCTTCCTCCAAGCCGCCACTCAAAGCATGGCAATGGTAATGTTCTAACCTATCTTTTCAAGGTTGATCATATGTTTAAGTCAAGCGATTTTGAAACCTAGCATTTCCGCCGCTGCACATTCTAGATGCGCATGTGACCTAGGTTTACCTGCAAGCATAATAATGACAATGCCAGAAAAGATATATATAACATATCAATGTCAAGTAGTACAAAAATGGAACAAGCATGGGTCATAGGGCATAAACACCAACAACAAGAACAAGGATTACTTCTCTTCTCATCGTTCTAAGGTTGCTTACAGCCCTTTTCTTAAGTGCCTAACTCTCCTTACCCTTTTTATCTTTATCATTCGCAATATGTTGATCAAACCCTTAGGCTTACCTTTGCACTGAGGGACTGCCCTACAGGTGGTATAGCTTTCTATTTTAGCCTATCCCTCGAAGTGCTAATTCAGATTATTAATAATCTCAAAGCATTATGTTCTTCATGTTACTCTCACAACTCAGGAGACATGTTGACTAGCATTAGACAAACTACCTCTGAGACATCCATTAGATGCTAATAAAAAGCATCTTTTTCAGCCGTTGAGATTGTAGATGATATGGGTTTAAGAAGAGGTTGCCCAAGGATATACATCTTCTTCTCGAGCCTGAGGACAACCCTCAAGTAGCAATACCAGTCCACAAAGTTGGTCCCATCCAACTTGTTCCTTTTAAGGACAAATCACAGTGACCATTTGCTATTGCTTGTCGTCATCTACAATAAAAGATAGACAGATCAGTATTATATTCCAATCATTTATTCTAAACTTTTATAAATGACTATTTCTCACTATTTTATTCAAATCGATAACCAGATTTTCTTAGTGAAATGGAATCCTTAATTCGCACACGGCCTTGTGTCATGCTAGGGCGGGATATACTAAACAAGGTGACGAATGTTTTCTAATGTAGGCACACCGGCAATTCCCATCCTCAAGACAGTTCAGGTGCTCTATGCCTAGCTAGGGCTGGAATAACACAAAGCCCTAATCTCTCGAGGCTACCTCTAGAAATTTTATCATGTGATCCAACCACATATGAAAGATCTAGTCAATTCTAACCTGACTGTTATGTCAGGGCCAACGATTTCCTTGAAAATACGCATCTAGAATTTTAACTAGACTAGGAAAATTGTTATCACCACATGACTCCAAAAGATAGATCGGCGTATCCCACTAGGGTGGGAAATAGTGCACAGCACAATTGATCAATAGTTTGACAAGGGCTATGCTTTAAAAGGCTACAGACTTGATATGATTTATGAGGATTTTTGTGGTTTGAACACTTAATTTTATCTTATATCTAACATTACAAGTATGAAATCCTATAGTGAGAACATAAAATAAAACATTTCAGGCATGCTAATATCAAAAGTAAAAGAGCATAAAATAAATGCATGACATGGTTATAGCCCTAGCAATACATTAATTCATCACAAGCCCTATGATGAACCAATGATTGACCTTGGGTATCAAGCCCCTAGACCTAGACTTACCTATGCAACTCTAAGGCTCCAAGCGCTAGCACATGCCAGATAGCCATGAGCTGAGCCCTGAGTGCGCCAAGGTCCATTGCTCCAGGTCATCAGGGTGCCGCCTAGGTCTTCATCAACTAGGGTTAGTTCCTAAACCCTTAGAGGCACTGTTATATCCCAACAAGTAGGTGCAACTTATCTCTGGCTTTTCTATTGCTGAGATTAATGATAAGTCTTTTGTGGTTGACTCTTATTCTATTGATTCTGAAAATCTCATTATGATTTTTTGTATGATTCTGATTTTGATTCTTCTAATGTTGAATTATTTATGGAAAGACATAGGGAAATTGATTTTGAACAATCTCACTTTGATTTTGATGATAATTTTGAAATTTATAAGTTATTTGATGTTAGACCAGAGGATCTTGATAAGGATTTGAATGAATCTCACTTTGATACTTTGCCCATATCTACTGTTGAATCTTTTGATGTATTTGAAAAACTGTGCTTTATTGAGGAACCTGATTTGGGACAGAAAGTTTATTTTGATGATCCAATGCTTATATTTTTTTGATCAAAGTCCTATAGCCATTGAAAATATAAATCTGAAGAAAGGACTTATGATTTTGCTCTCTGACAAACATAGGAAAATCATTGAAAATTTTGATTTTGATTTCTGCATATTTAAGAAAGCCACTTTGATTGTGATTTATATGCAATTCTGGATTTTTGGATTAGTGGCTAAAATTTTTGGACAAAGGAAATGCAGAAAATTGTTTGCTCTTTACTTTGGAATTGATTCACCTACTTCACTATGAGATTTGATCTTTGGTCAAGCTATGGACCTAAAATTAGCGCTTCTTGAGAGGCAACCTAAGCACTTTTACTTAGCTTAGTTTCTTTTATTTTAGTTTATTTTTAGAATTAATTTTTCTTTTTGTTTTGCAGGGAAACTAAAATTTTGTGAATAATACGGCACTGCCGTAATCTTCTTTACAGTGCCGTAATCATGATCTAAGTTCATCCTGAGAGTTTTAGTCTATTACGACAGTACCGTATTAGTTTTTACGGTACCATATTTCTGGATATTTTTGACCCGAGATTTTTTGTGTACATTACGGCACTGCCGTAAAGAACATTACACCCGTAATTTTTGAACTGCTTTCTGCTTATCCGAGTAGGTGTTTTCTCGCTGCGATTTCAAGAAACTGGGTTGGAAAAATTTTTGATCTGTGGCACCATCACGAAGTACTCATCTTTGTCTATCATCTGGATATTTTTTCTAAATTTTAAAGTCCATGGATCATTCTGAAACACATAGCAACTTTTTGATTCCGATTAATTTCTGCAGCAGTTTTTTCTGACGAATCTGATTAGCACTTTTACTGCAAGTTTTTAAGATGCTTTAATGACTTGAAACCCTGATTTTTTGCATGGTATATGAAGAACATGTGTCATTCTATCTCATGGATTAGTTATTTTCATGAAAATATTTTCTGATCATTCTAGGACTCTTGGCAACATTTTGAATCTGATTAACTTTTGTGCAGTTTTTGCAGTTTTGTAATCTGAGTAGCCTTCTTTCTGCTGATACCCTAAATTCCTGACATATTTTGATCCTTCGATTTTTATACATCTGAAAAGAACGAGTTTCATTGTATTACATGGTTCTGTCCATTTTCCTTTTGGATCATTAAATCTTATTTTTGGGTATAGCTACTTTTCTTAAAAAATTCACTGGCTTTAATGTTTGTTTTCTATATGTTATAGCTTCTTTTGCCTCCAGATCCAGAAATCTTCAAGAGCAACTATCTTCCACCTCTAGCCACCACTGGATCTGCCTCTGACATCACTGTATCGAGCCATCGACACTGGATTATACCATCTGCATATTCTTGCTTCTTCTGTTGCCTCTGTTTCCATTAATTTTATTTATTTTTGTAGTAGAATATTCATTAGTGACTGATTTCTATTTTTGCAGAGCTATCTATCACACCCACCGGCCGACAATCTCACCTCTAGGACTATATTCTCTAGCAGGCCACTAGAGATTACTCGCTCTACTATCGGCACCATCACCATCATTGCTAGCAGCTCTTTAGCTAGCCTCTGTTCTACCTCTGCTTCTCAGCTACATCAGCTCTTTCCACCAGCACTTTTCTGGATCATCGATGATATCTCTGATTCTTTCTTGAGAAAATTATTTTTTATTATTATTATTTTTAGAGACTATTTTTAGACTGAGCCTTATGTATCTTAAATTATACAGGAAAAATTTTCAAAAGGCACATCTATGCACCTAGCAGCATCTGCCCCGACACTATTTTTGGTCTGAGCCTTATGTAATTTTGGTCAGAGCTTGATATATAGTTTTGTGAGTATTGTTTGCACTATCTTGTTCATGATTATTTCATATGGTTGCATCTTTGATTTACTTTAGATGTATCACTCACTGAGATTTCTACTCGATATGGTCTCTTGAATCTATCATTTTACACTATTGAACATTATTGTTTGAGTTTGATGCTTCTACACCTCTGTGACCGCCACCACTACTATTCTATTTCACATGCTTATTTTTCTTTTCGATGTGGTTGTATGATGATGATGAGTACACTCTTGATTTATATTGTTGATGACTTGATTGATTGGTGATGAATAAATTCAAATTCATGATTAGAGAAAAACCCTATCATGTTAGATTTATTTCTTCAATGCATATCTATCTCTAAAATTTGACATTGGTTGATGCATGAAATTTTGGGTAGATGTATTATTTGAGGAATAAGATCTAAGGTGAACATATTCTTTTGAATAAAATGAGTGCACGAGTATGATTTGAGAATTGAGATCAATTGATCAACCTAGTATGATGTAGGAGAGAGCCATGTCTGCCTCACAAGGGCCGTCCGGACATGTATGTCTGCCTCACAAGGGCCGTCTGGACATAAGCGACCCATGCCTGCCTCATTCGGCGCGTCTGACATGTTCGCCCCCCTCCCCTACAACACTAAGGACCGGCGGAGCTCCACCGATCCCCTCGAGGTTAGGCATCCCAGAGACCTAACCCGCAAGGTCCAGGGTGTCGAATCCTGGCACAGTTATACTGTCACATCCCGTTATCTTAACCCCAAACAAGCAACACAATTCACATAGAAACAGGATGTTATCACACAGGATCGATGCATATGCTAAGTAAAACCAAGTCCAGGAAATCCGATCTGAAAATTTCGAAAATCCATACATACAAATCTCTACAAAAACACAATTTCATAAAGGTACCTGCCACCACGCAATACTTGCACTAGACATATGCAAGTCACATTTATATCAAATCCGATCGCAAAAGTATAAATCGACTCGAACTTAGAAACAAAACCACAATGTCGATTCTATAAATTCATTCAATGATACCACACCGAAACCAGGCCAAAGCCCGCGGTGACACAAAAATCAGAATATCAAACTGCCATAACCGGCAACACAAGTTCACATAGTTTGGCCACAACTGGCAACACAAGTTCATATAATTCGGCCACAACCGGCCCCAGTAATTAAGCACAAAAGTCTTATTCATTCAACTGGCATATCACGATATTCATATAAAATGCTAACTGGAAATGCGCCCCTGCTCTACACCTGAAAATAATGAGGGGTGAGCTACACAGCCCAGTGAGTGGATAGTCTCAAACGACCATCCATAACATACACTCAAAAATACTTGCAGATTATTTTAAAAACATTTAACAGAATATCATGTCAACATATGACAAGCTTAAAGAACAGAATTCATATAAAACAGTCAGATGTACACTGCTAAAACATCACATAATTATCACTACAGAGTAACCAAGGTTCTAGAGTTATACTCTAAACCAACTAAACACACCAACCACTTAATCAACCTAGTTGTCCAGCATATTCAGTAGTGACCATTATGGTCTAACCCGGCTTTGGCCTAAGCACTGGGAGAAGCCTGCAAATCACATGCAACATATAGATGGACGGTGTGTAGATTCAAGAGGTGGCCCCCGCCAGGTCACGACGTGGCACTTTGCTCTACGATCACCCCATAACACGAAAATCTAAGCGTCTAAGAGTGATGACATCAAGAGGTGGCCCCTGTCCGACCAAGACATGGCACTTTGCGTCTTATATCACTCGTTCTCCCAAAGGGTTCCTACTGGACAACAATAGACACATCTTATATTTTATTTCACAACGGTGGACTCCTAAGTGTCAACTAGACTCTAGGATAGTCATCACAATAATCACAACAGGCAGGCTGAACAACAACCCCCTCTTTTATCACAATAATCACATCAGGCAGGCAACAACCCCCTTATCACAATAATCACATCAGGCAGGCTGAACAACAACCCCCTCACATATCACAATACAGGGCTGAAATCTCCAACCCTTAACATATCACATATAGACTATCCCCTTGAGTACACAGTTACACTTAGCCTTAGTCCTAACCATTCCATGATCACAACACATATTATTCGAAAATCACATAACCACATAATATTCGAAAATCACATAACCACATAATATTCAAAAATCACATAATCACATAATTATTCAAAAATCACATAATCACATAGTAGTGTAGTCCTTAGGTTTCATGCTGATTAGTTCAGTCTAACCTTGCTATGTTATCACCCAAAGTTATCAATCAATATTTCATGTCATTACTTTCTGCATACACCATTCAATTAAAAATACATAATAATACAGAAAATTCACTAAATTTCGTTCACAATTAACATAAATGCAGAATATCACATATTCATAGTTTTCTACTAGTTCTGATAACAAAAGACAGAAATACCCCTAGTTCAAAGTTTAAGTCATACAAGAAAAGTTATCCAAAAATTTCGTAAAAATATTCATTACGTCCCTCATGATCCCTAGATTCGTAATTTCAAGTTTTCCCCAATTTTAACTAGGAAATTTACCGAATTACCCCTAGGTCAATTTCAGTCAACAGAAACTTTTATTTCTAAAAATTCCCAAGAAAATACAGTAGAATCCTCATATACCTAATTTCATGAATATCAAGTTTTCCCCAATTTTTACCCATGCATTTGGACGTAACTTCATGAAGAAGGGTCGAAATTCTCATCCAAGCCCTAATTTTCATGCAATTGAAATTCTAAAGCTACATACATGTTTAATCAAGGTCCAATTTAGGATTAAGAGTCTTAAAAACGAAAAGCCCTAATTGTCATGCAACCTAGGGTTTCGAATTTTAGGGAAAAGCAAAGAAAACGTATACAACTTGCAATCAAGGTTCATGTCATGTTTCTAGGCATCAAACTTCTCTAAAACAAACAATACATCCAAAATTCATGAACTAGGTGAAGGAGAAAATCCACTCACCTCAACCGTGAACACCAAGATGAAAAAATCTCTCTTACAAACTCGTCTAAGGCCTTGAAAGACGCCACCAATGGAAGAAGAAACGCCACCAATCACCCAAGAACGCCGGCCAAGGGAAGAAAGGAAGAGGAAGAAAGGAATTTCGCCTCCAAGCCTCCAAGAATCGCCCAAGCCTTCAAGCCGTCGCCCTAAGGTTTCTTCCAAGCCAAAAACGCCAATTCTCCTACCCTAGTCGAAATTACCAACTTGAATTTTCGGTTTTTAAATTTTAAACCCGCTAACCAATTAATTCAAATAGGGTTTAACCCACTAACTAATTAATTCGAATTTTAAACTCAAAATCCATCTAATTTAAGTGCAAACCCAATAACTAATTAATTTAACCATTAACTAACAATTTAACCATTCACTTAAACGAAAATCCAATAAGGATTAACTTAACATCCAATAAGGTCTATTTAATTAATTACAAATTAACAACCAATAAATTTCTAATTAATTAATTATAAATTAACAACCAATAAACTCTAATCAATTAATTACAAATTAACAATCAATAAGCCAGTTAATTAACATCCAATAAGCTAGTTAATTAACATCCAATACTGCTTAACGTAATATCCACAATCAATGATTTTATTTAAATCAAAATAATACTTACCAGGACTTAAGATCCTTGGATCTTACATCCCTCCCTCCTTATAAAGCTTTAGTCCTCTAAAGCTCAGCATTCATATCATCAAAAAGATAAGCATAAAACTTCCTCATATCAGCTTCAGTCTCCCAAGTCGCCTCCTCAACCGACTGATTTCCCCAGATAACCTTTACCAAAGGTATAGACTTATTCCTCAGAACCTTATCCTTTCTATCAACAATCCGGAGAGGTCTTTCTTCAAAGGTCAAATCACTCTGAATCTGAAGAGGTTCCAATTCCAATACATGAGATGGATCAGGATGATATTTCCTCAAAGCAGAAACATGGAACACATTATGCACATGATCCATAGCAGGAGGTAAAGCTAACCTGTAAGCCACTGGACCAACTCTCTCAATAATGTCAAAAGGGCCTACAAACCTAGGGCTCAACTTGCCCTTTTTGCCAAACCTCATAACACCCTTAGTAGGTGACACCTTTAAGAAAACATGATCCCCTACCATAAACTCCAAAGGACGACGACGGTCATCAGCATAACTCTTCTGCCTGTCCCGAGCAATCTTCAGTTTATCCTGAATCTCTCTGACCTTATCAGTAGTTTCCTGTACTGCATCAGATCTCAAAATCATTCTGTCACCAGTTTCCTCCCAACACAAGGGAGTCCTACACCTTCTCCCATACAAAGCCTCATATGGAGCCATCTGAATACTGGAGTGGAAACTATTATTATAAGTGAACTCTATCAAAGATAGATCCCGGTTCCACTCAGAACTCCAATCAACCACATAAGCTCTCAACAAGTCTTCTAGAGTCTGTATAGTACGCTCCGTCTGGCCATCAGACTGAGGATGGTATGCTGTACTAAAACTCAACTTAGTACCCAAACCCTCCTGTAAACTCTTCCAAAATCTGGACAAAAACCGAGAGTCCCTATCAGACACAATATCAACCGGCACTCCATGCAGTCTGACTATCTCATCAATGTACAATCTGGCCAGCCTCTCTAAAGAATAAGTCATCTTAATCGGAAGAAAATGGGCTGATTTAGTGAGTCTATCAACAATCACCCAAATAGCATCATGACCCAATCTGGTTCTAGGCAAACCACACACAAAATCCATACTGATGCATTCCCACTTCCACTCAGGAATAGGAAGGGGCTGCAACAAACCACCAGGCTTCTGGTGTTCAGCCTTTACAGTCTGACAAGTTAAACACCTAGAGACAAAATCGATTACCTCTTTCTTCATACCCGGCCACCAAAAATTTTTCTTGAGGTCCTGATACATTTTAGTCACGCCAGGATGTAGAGAATATTTGGAGTTATGGCTGTCCTCCAATATTTCTTTCCTCAAGCTCGGTTCCTCAGGGACACATACCCTTCCACGAAACCGAAGAATACCATCATCAGACAAGCTAAAATCCTGAACTGCTCCATCAACCAAACTATCCCTGATCTGAACTAATCTCGGATCCACAGACTGCTGATCTCTGATCTTCTGCAATAAAGCAGACTGTACTCTGAGAAAGGCCACATAACCCGACTGAACTCTAGGAGAAACACTGATCCTGAGATCGCTGAACTCCTGCAGTAACCGCCACTCACTGACTCGTAAAGAAGCTACTGAAGTAACTAGATGTCTGCTCAGTGCATCCGCCACTACATTGGCCTTTCCAGCCTGATACTGAATAGAGAAGTCATAATCTTTGATCAACTCCATCCATCTTCTCTGTCTCATGTTCAACTCCTTCTGAGTGAATATATACTTGAGACTCTGGTGATCAGTGAACAGATCAAACTCCTGACCCAACAAATAGTGGCGCCATATCTTCAAAGCAAAGACTACGGCCGCCAACTCTAAATCATGAGTAGGGTAGTTCAATTCATACTCCTTCAGTTGTCTCGAAGCATAGGCTACCACAGAACCCTTCTGCATCAAGACACAACCCAACCCTTTGCCTGAAGCATCCGTATAAACAGTAAACCTTTCCCCATCACTAGGAATAATGAGGATCGGTGTACTAGTCAACCTCCTCTTCAGCTCTTGAAAGCTTTCTTCACACTTGTCATCCCAAATAAATTTGGCCTCCTTTCTGGTCAATTTAGTTAAAGGACCCGCCAGCTTGGAAAATCCCTCAACAAATCTCCGGTAGTAACCTACTAAACCCAGGAAACTTCTGATCTCAGTAGCACTAGTCGGTCTTCCCCAATTGAGAATGGCTTGCACTTTAACTGGATCTACAGACACCCCCTGACCAGAAATCACATGCCCAAGGAAACTAATCTTCTCTAGCCAGAACTCACACTTACTAGCCTTGGCATATAATCGGTTCTTCCTCAGAACCTCCAGCACTCTGCGCAAGTCACTGACATGATCTGAAGTAGTCCGTGAGTATACCAAAATATCGTCTATAAAGACTACCACACAAGAGTCAAGCAATTCATGGAATACCCTGTTCATCAAATCCATGAAGACAGCAGGTGCATTCGTCAGTCCAAAAGGCATAACTAAAAATTCAAAATGCCCATACCTGGTCCTGAAAGCAGTCTTAAATATATCCTCATCCTTGACCCTAAGCTGGTAATACCCTGATCTCAGGTCAATCTTAGAGAACACTGTCGCTCCCTGTAATTGATCAAATAGATCATCAATTCTGGGAAGAGGATACTTATTCTTGATAGTCACTTGGTTCAGTTGCCTGTAGTCTATACACATCCTCAGGGTTCCATCTTTCTTCTTTACAAACAGCACTGGCGCTCCCCAGGGAGAAGCACTAGGCCGGATGTAACCTTTTTCTAGCAATTCCTCCAGTTGCTTCTTAAGTTCAGCCAACTCTGAGGTAGCCATGCGGTAAGGAGCTCTGGAGATAGGTGCCGTACCTGGCGCCAACTCAATGCCAAACTCCACTTCTCTAATTGGTGGCAAGCCTAAAAATTCCTCAGAGAACACATCAGGAAACTCTTTCACCACCGCCATCTGAGTCAAATCAGAAGTAGAATCATCCTGCACCTTAACATGCGCAAGATAACCCTTGCACCCACTAGCAAGTAACTTCCTGGCCTGTAGGAAAGATATCACATGTGGTCCTTGGTCTGACACTAGACCTCTCACAAAAAGCCGATTCCCATCTAGCAGATTCAAGGTGATTACTTTCTCAAAGCAATCCACAGCGGCATGATGGGAAGATAACCAATCCATACCTAGGATGACATCATAATCTTGCATGTCTAAAAGGATTAGATCCACAAGAAACTCATAACCCTCTACATGCACTACACAATCAGCACAAACAGTATCTGTAGATAATGATTTTCCTAAGGGAGTACTTACAGACACAACATAATCTAGCACCTTAGGTAATACAGGTAAACATGCAGCAAATCTAACAGATACAAAAGATAAATTTGCACCAGGGTCAAATAAAATGCGAGCTAACTGCTCTTCTTGTAGTCCTTATGTTTAGGGTACTTCTTACCCTTGCCGCCATTACCATACTGAGGAGTCGCCGCCTCAACTGCAGGAACCACCGTCACGGCCACACTAGAACTCCTCTCAGATATGTACCTCTCAATGGTGCGTGCTCGCCCAACAGTCTCAACATAAGTCTCCAAGTGCTGAGCACCAACCTGCTCTCGAATGTCCCATCTGAGACCTCTGAGAAACTTAGTAGCCCTCCTCTTTTCAGTGTTCATCAGGTGAGGGGCATACTTTCCCAACTTAGTGAACCGTAACTCATACTGGTCCACAGTCATATCACCCTGCTCCAGATGAATAAATTCCACCTCTCGGTCCTCCACCAAGCTATCGGGGAAGTACTTCTCATTAAATTGAGACAAGAAATAGGGCCAATCTACTGTTTCATGTCTTTCTTCAGCAAGCCTCACCACGCCCTTCCACCACTCATCTACGTCACCACGCATCATATAGGTGGCCAGACACAGCTTGTCCTCATCAGAGCAACGCATGACTTGGAAAATCTTGTCCAAAACCAACTGCCAGTTCTCTGCAGTACTTGATTCTGAGCCCCCATAAAAAGAGCTAGGACCCAGTTTCTGGAATTCACTCACAAGTGAGGCATAGCGCCTGTGAGTGTCCTCCTGAGAGTCAGTCCCCACTCTTCGCGTAGTAGTCTGGGATCTCTCCTGAGTCAATTGCTGCAAGAGCTGCTGTTGCGCTTCTTAATGCTGAGTCTGTTGCTGCTGCAGCATCTGAGCTTGCCTCTCTATCATGGCACCCTGTTGCTGTACCATGCCTGTCAGAGTCGCAATGGCTCTCGTGAGATCCGAGGTCTGCTCGCCTTCACTGCTAGCATTTCCTCTGGATCGCACCATTTTAAATTCCTACACACACACACTAAAGTCAGGAAAGCAAACATAAACCTATCTGGTGTCTAGCAATACACAAACATGTTTTCCCCAGAACTATGTTTTAGCTAGCCAAACCCTCTGATACCATTCTGTCACATCCCGTTATCTTAACCCCAAACAAGCAACACAATTCACATAGAAACAGGATGTTATCACACAGGATCGATGCACATGCTAAGTAAAACCAAGTCCAGGAAATCCGATCTAAAAATTTCGAAAATCCATACATACAAATCTCCACAAAAACACAATTTCATAAAGGTACCTGCCACCACGCAATACTTGCACTAGACATATGCAAGTCACATTTATATCAAATCCGATCGCAAAAGTATAAATCGACTCGAACTTAGAAACAAAACCACAATGTCGATTCTATAAATTCATTCAATGATACCACACCGAAACCAGGCCAAAGCCCGCGGTGACACAAAAATCAGAATATCAAACTGCCATAACCGGCAACACAAGTTCACATAGTTTGGCCACAACTGGCAACACAAGTTCATATAATTCGGCCACAACCGGCCCCAGTAATTAAGCACAAAAGTCTTATTCATTCAACTGGCATATCACGATATTCATATAAAATGCTAACTGGAAATGCGCCCCTGCTCTACACCTGAAAATAATGAGGGGTGAGCTACACAGCCCAGTGAGTGGATAGTCTCAAACGACCATCCATAACATACACTCAAAAATACTTGCAGATTATTTTAAAAACATTTAACAGAATATCATGTCAACATATGACAAGCTTAAAGAACAGAATTCATATAAAACAGTCAGATGTACACTGCTAAAACATCACATAATTATCACTACAGAGTAACCAAGGTTCTAGAGTTATACTCTAAACCAACTAAACACACCAACCACTTAATCAACCTAGTTGTCCAGCATATTCAGTAGTGACCATTATGGTCTAACCCGGCTTTGGCCTAAGCACTGGGAGAAGCCTGCAAATCACATGCAACATATAGATGGACGGTGTGTAGATTCAAGAGGTGGCCCCCGCCAGGTCACGACGTGGCACTTTGCTCTACGATCACCCCATAACACGAAAATCTAAGCGTCTAAGAGTGATGACATCAAGAGGTGGCCCCTGTCCGACCAAGACATGGCACTTTGCGTCTTATATCACTCGTTCTCCCAAAGGGTTCCTACTGGACAACAATAGACACATCTTATATTTTATTTCACAACGGTGGACTCCTAAGTGTCAACTAGACTCTAGGATAGTCATCACAATAATCACAACAGGCAGGCTGAACAACAACCCCCTCTTTTATCACAATAATCACATCAGGCAGGCAACAACCCCCTTATCACAATAATCACATCAGGCAGGCTGAACAACAACCCCCTCACATATCACAATACAGGGCTGAAATCTCCAACCCTTAACATATCACATATAGACTATCCCCTTGAGTACACAGTTACACTTAGCCTTAGTCCTAACCATTCCATGATCACAACACATATTATTCGAAAATCACATAACCACATAATATTCGAAAATCACATAACCACATAATATTCAAAAATCACATAATCACATAATTATTCAAAAATCACATAATCACATAGTAGTGTAGTCCTTAGGTTTCATGCTGATTAGTTCAGTCTAACCTTGCTATGTTATCACCCAAAGTTATCAATCAATATTTCATGTCATTACTTTCTGCATACACCATTCAATTAAAAATACATAATAATACAGAAAATTCACTAAATTTCGTTCACAATTAACATAAATGCAGAATATCACATATTCATAGTTTTCTACTAGTTCTGATAACAAAAGACAGAAATACCCCTAGTTCAAAGTTTAAGTCATACAAGAAAAGTTATCCAAAAATTTCGTAAAAATATTCATTACGTCCCTCATGATCCCTAGATTCGTAATTTCAAGTTTTCCCCAATTTTAACTAGGAAATTTACCGAATTACCCCTAGGTCAATTTCAGTCAACAGAAACTTTTATTTCTAAAAATTCCCAAGAAAATACAGTAGAATCCTCATATACCTAATTTCATGAATATCAAGTTTTCCCCAATTTTTACCCATGCATTTGGACGTAACTTCATGAAGAAGGGTCGAAATTCTCATCCAAGCCCTAATTTTCATGCAATTGAAATTCTAAAGCTACATACATGTTTAATCAAGGTCCAATTTAGGATTAAGAGTCTTAAAAACGAAAAGCCCTAATTGTCATGCAACCTAGGGTTTCGAATTTTAGGGAAAAGCAAAGAAAACGTATACAACTTGCAATCAAGGTTCATGTCATGTTTCTAGGCATCAAACTTCTCTAAAACAAACAATACATCCAAAATTCATGAACTAGGTGAAGGAGAAAATCCACTCACCTCAACCATGAACACCAAGATGAAAAAATCTCTCTTACAAACTCGTCTAAGGCCTTGAAAGACGCCACCAATGGAAGAAGAAACGCCACCAATCACCCAAGAACGCCGGCCAAGGGAAGAAAGGAAGAGGAAGAAAGGAATTTCGCCTCCAAGCCTCCAAGAATCGCCCAAGCCTTCAAGCCGTCGCCCTAAGGTTTCTTCCAAGCCAAAAACGCCAATTCTCCTACCCTAGTCGAAATTACCAACTTGAATTTTCGGTTTTTAAATTTTAAACCCGCTAACCAATTAATTCAAATAGGGTTTAACCCACTAACTAATTAATTCAAATTTTAAACTCAAAATCCATCTAATTTAAGTGCAAACCCAATAACTAATTAATTTAACCATTAACTAACAATTTAACCATTCACTTAAACAAAAATCCAATAAGGATTAACTTAACATCCAATAAGGTCTATTTAATTAATTACAAATTAACAACCAATAAATTTCTAATTAATTAATTATAAATTAACAACCAATAAACTCTAATCAATTAATTACAAATTAACAATCAATAAGCCAGTTAATTAACATCCAATACTGCTTAACGTAATATCCACAATCAATGATTTTATTTAAATCAAAATAATACTTACCAGGACTTAAGATCCTTGGATCTTACATATACCCCATGCCTGGGCTGTGCAAATTTCGTCTGCAGCAGGATTCGAACCCTCGACTTGGCCTTCACAAACCAAGTCCCTCTAACCATTGAGCTGCAACTCTAATGGTTAGAGGGACTTGGTTTGTGAAGGCCAAGTCGAGGGTTCGAATCCTGCTGCAGACGAAATTTGCACAGCCCAGGCATGGGGTATGACTGTCTTTTATGATGTAGGAGAGAGCCATGTCTGCCTCACAAGGGCCGTCCGGACATGTATGTCTGCCTCACAAGGGCCGTCTGGACATAAGCGACCCATGCCTGCCTCATTCGGCGCGTCTGACATGTTCGCCCCCCCTCCCCTACAACACTAAGGACCGGCGGAGCTCCACCGATCCCCTCGAGGTTAGGCATCCCAGAGACCTAACCCGCAAGGTCCAGGGTGTCGAATCCTGGCACAGTTATACCCCATGCCTGGGCTGTGCAAATTTCGTCTGCAGCAGGATTCGAACCCTCGACTTGGCCTTCACAAACCAAGTCCCTCTAACCATTGGCAGGAACCACAAGCCACGAAGATATAAGTGGAGCCTAAAGGTGCCCTAGACAAAGACTCGTGAGATCACAAATAAGCTAGCATGGTCACTTCTAGCTAGCTCAAAATAATGGGAATAATTACTCCAATGACTTCAAGACATTTCAGCTCAATAAAGTTGACTGCATCCACGGCAAAGAAAACAAATTATGCGATAATGCTCAGCCAGCAGCCAGCCAAGTAGGGATTTCATCAAAGCACACATCAACGCAAATCTTCATCACTTCAAAGAAGGAAGGCTCCACGTCTCTCCCTTCAACAGAGCAAAGAAGGAAATCTTCAACGTTTCCACCCCCCTGCTGCTCAAGATGGAAGCTGCAACGTTCACATCTCTCCAACGTCTCTCTTCTGCCGTGGAAGGAAATAGCAACGTTCACCCAACAACGTTCGCTTGGAAAGCTTCTCCTATATGTATCAAAGCTTGAACCTTGTAAACACAGATTTTGTTGAAATTGAATCGTATGAAGTAGTTTTCTAGTATCTTCCTCTTATATCGGATGTGCTCCTCCTTCTCCTTCTAGGGCCGAGCCCCTTCCTCCTCTCTTCCCCTCTCCTCCATTCTCTTCTTCCTCACAAGTTCAATCTTCCAGCCGCAACAGTTCCAGATTTTCGGAATTTTCTGAGTTCGCCGCCGACGATCCACCGGCCGGATCTCCACGAGACTTCGGCCACCACTCCCCCTCCCAAAGACGAAGCCACAGCCACCGGCATCCATCCACCCGACTCTCCGATCACCGGAATCGAACTTCCGTTCGAATCCTCTGTTCTCGTCAGCCTTCCGTCCCACTTCCGCCTTTCATCGCCGTCCGCCTCCGACCGGCCACCGCACGACCCGAAACTCCGGCCACCTGTTTGCCATCACCACATCAACTCCCAACTGTAACAGGTTCGGTGTCCGTGCATCACTGGCCGTCCGGCGAGGAGCCCTGCAACTCGCGCACCAACCCCTGTTTCCGCCCAGTTTCCGCCCTATTCCCGCCTTTCACAATCTTCCTCCTCCGACCGGCCATCATCCGCCCCGAAACTCCGGCCATGCCCTTTCATCAATCATATCAACCTCCAGACGTAGCAGTTCCGGCGATCGTGCACCACAGGACGAACGCCGACGATCCCTGCTTTGATCCCGCACTTCCCCTGTTCGGTTGAACATCCACTTCTCCGCTTCTGCCTGTACTCCGACGCCGTCCTCGCCTCCTCCGCCACCTCTCGTCGGTGCTCCGACGTCTTCAACATCATTCCATCTCGACTCTACGCCGCCGACAGACGATCCAAGTCCCAGCGCCGTTGATCGGCGCTTGCCTCCATCCTTCTATTTTCCAGACTTCCTTATCTCCTATTTATCTGCTCTGCTTTAAAACTTAACTGATTAAGCTTCTTCTTGCAGGTATTCAACGTGCTTGGACGTGACAGAACCCCTGATCTCTGATACGATCATAAAGAACAGGTTTCACTCTACATATCAGATAACTTGGCTCCATCAAAGAACCACCAGATCAACCTGTTGGGGTATGCCCTTAAGGCTAATGTTTGAGGCCTTGGGATTGTATCAGTATCATGTAATAAACTCTTATGTTTATAAAGGCATGGTTGTTATTCAGTTTGTTACATTGTCTGCTGCAATAAGTGTACTTCTGAATAATGTCTCAAAGCTGTTCAGCTAGGCTGACATGCAGTTATGTCCTTAGTCAAGATATCTTGGTGAACATGAGACAGCCTTGATATGATTGAGACTAATATGTGTTCTGATCTTATAGGATGCTTCGAGCATGGAATAAGATGTAGACTCATGGGTACGTTGGATGTACTAGACAGACCCTACTAGGATATTCAATTGCTTGTCACAATGTGAATAATCCTTGATTGCAACAAGTGGCACATTTCCTCTGACTTGAGATCACTTGTGTTTCTAAATGATGATTGTCATTGTTTTGAGGTAGTTCAATATCATTTGAAACATAATGATTATAGACTATCTTGGATGGTGAGCTTGAGTCAGGTTAGGGCACTAGTGATAGATAAAGGATTGCCGTCTCCTTAATTGGAGTATGATGTTCTAAAGGGGCCCCCCTCTGTATGAGATGATTGAGAAAGTGTATGGCCATACCCAGATGACAGTGTTCATCTGATCTAATCATGCTCATCATATTGGAGCTACAGGCTTGACACGCTTGTCCAATAAGAACATCTAGTGGCAAAGGAAATTTGCATGCCTTGTGAATTGGATTCACACTTGTGCTGTGGTTTGGGTGTAGTCTTGGAAGACTCTTTCCTTTATATCGGGAGACAGTGATGTGTTGCTAGATACCCCTCATTTATCGTGATAACGTAAGTTATCGTTACCGACATTTAAAGGAAACCCTTAGGGTCGCACAATTTGATGATATGGCTTACTTAAGTCAGATCGTGTGGACTGAATTGTTTGGGTTCAGTTTAAAGGGATTTAATCTCTGATTGTAAGTGAGATCCAGTCTGATCATGTTTGATTGATAAGGGCTTGAGATCGGTAAGCTTCGATTGAGAGAATGGATGCTAGATCGGTGAGATCAGGAGCATCAAGAGATGAACGGTCAGATCTTAAGCCTTAGGGGTTTTTGTTATGATCTGGACTAGTTGCTTGGTTTATTTGGTTATTGAACCAAATCGATTTGAACCAGCTCATTGGATGAGCGCATGGTTCAAGTAAAGAGGCATTGGCGATTGGGGTAATGCATGGTCGCATGAACGTTGAGACATTGCTATTTTTAGATAGCATGTTCTCTAACGTGACCACGTCTCACGTTCACGCCAAGAGAACTTCTCTCTCGCCTTTCCCCACTTACTCTCGAGAGGGCATTCGTGTGTGACGAGTCTTGGACGCCTTGGAGAGTCATTTGGCAAAGCGAGCAAAGCTTCATCCATCCCTTCCATTCGATCAAAGACACCTCTTGGAACCTTGCTAGCACAAGGAGCACCAAGGAAGTGAGCGCATCCTCATTCTTGTGTGCGCATCATTTGGAGGAGATCTCTCTTGCTCTCTCTTTCCAAGACGCCATCCAACACATGGCTTCGGTATGAATTCTTTTCATGTTGTTAAGTTGATCATATTGCATGCGATGATACTAAGAAACCCACTCCGCTGCTTTAGAAGAAATTTTTCATGTGCCTATCTAGGGTTTCGCCACCTACTGAGGACTTGCAATTGGTATCAGAGGCTTGGTTGATGCATGTTTTATGATTGCTATACCATGTTTTGTGATCCATGTTTGCGCAACATGCTTAGATCTATAGGTTAGGTTACATGCGAAAATGATTACATATGTTTTTCATGTTTGAGCATGTATGAAAGTCGGCGCATCTTTATTGTTGATGTTTTATCAAACGTATATTACTTGCGCGACCTCACTAGATCTAAGGTCTTACTATAAATCCTTAGACGGGTTAGTAGGGTTGATGTCATCCTCTAGGTTAGATCCAACCAGTCTGATCAGATCATCTGACAGCCTAGATGGGTCGACCAGATAGCACCTTTGCGCAAGCAAGAGGTGGCTGTAGGTCGACTGCATCACAGGCGTGTAGCGATGTCTGGTTGAGACAACCCATGAACGCACATGAGTTAGGCCCGGGGTCACACCCGCTTGCCAGAACTCATGGGGTGGTTCAGCCCTTGGCGCATGCATAGTTGACCACTGGGTCGACTCAAGTCAGTTAGGACTTGGTGCATGCAAGGGCACTGGATCTGATTAGATTGGATGAGTGGATCCCTATTAATGGACCGTTGTAAGGTTGTAGGGCATATAAGAATATTAAAATTGATGCCAAAGGGGTTTTCAAAACTTTAATTTCTTAATTGGATCACATGCTGTTTGGATGCCATATGTGTGTTTATTTTATCTTATGTGGGCTGCCCGTTTAATGTGTGCTGTGCTGGGGCCTGCGTGCCTGGAAATTAAATGTAAATTATTTTATTGTGATCTGCGCATCACATTTCCATTAATTTATAAAGTGTTATTGACCTGCGTGTCAATCTTGTCTAGATAGTTAAATTGTAATTTAATTAGACAAGAGCACAGAGCACACTTGGCAGAGGCGCATTCAGCAGTGGCTTGACCAGGTGGGAGGTCCAGGGTTCGACTCTGGGACCAGGCGCATTTTCCCTGGTAGGCGCACCTGAGCTGCAGATGGCGCTTGGGCCCTGGTTTGGGCCAGATGAGCAGCAAAAGACCCATGAAGAAAAGCAAGTGAAGACTTAAGTGAAATTAAGGTCTTACTTAGGCTTATGGGCTTTTACCACATAAGATCAGCTTGCTTTCTTTTATTGTTTAATTACAATTAGAATAGCATGATTTAAATCTTCTGCTATCACCATAGGAATTGCATGATAGATAAGAAGATAAAAGACCGTTAAAATCCAACGCTAAAATATCAAGCTCGTAAGCCTTCTGACGCGAAACCTCACTGTTCTGATTATCGTTGGATCCGTGTTGTACCCACTCAGTGGGCACGTCCATATATCTTCAGACGGTGCGGGATTACACCTGCGTGTTACAGGGAAGGGATTTATCGCTTCTCGTTGCTCAGCATAGCACGTGGTGGTCCAGGGAGTAGGTCGGGTCAGCTTGACCATGTAGGCTACATATGTGGCGCATATGGTAGCACATGGAGGCAGCCATCTGTGGGGTCAGAGACTGTGTTGTACCAACTCAGTTGGCACAGTCTGCTGGATTGCCCAGATGAAGGGGAATCGCACTGGTTGGCGATTGGCTGGTACAGCCTACCAGAGATTAGTACTTGTACCCTCTGTGCATCTTATCTCGCCTGAGCGGGACGCGGAGACCAAGTATGAAATCTGGATCCCATCTCACTAAAAGAGTTCTACTCTTTCGGGCTGTTTTTGCTGGATTTTTCAGCCAGATAAAATAGTGAGAAAAGGAATCTTTCTTAAGTCCTGATCGATTCTTAACATTGATACTGACCTTGCTGTTCTTGTATTGTTGTAGATACCTGCAGCAACGAACACCATGAATTCAATGTGCGATCCCTACTGGAAAGGGAGAAGTTTGCTGGGCCGAACTTCTCAGACTGGTACGGACACCTTAAGATTGTTCTTAAGGCAGAGAGGAAACTGTATGTCCTCGAGACGGCTATACCGCCTCAGCCTGCTCCGAACGCCGCAAGGGCGGTTCGGGAAGCTTATGAAAAGCACGTCAATGATAGCATTGATGTCGCTTGCCTGATGCTAGCGTCTATGACGCCACCGCTGCAGCGTCAGCATGAGGATATGTCGGCTATAGAGATTATAGCGAACCTCAAAATGCTGTATGCTGCACAGGCGAGGACAGAACGCTATAATCTGACTAAGCTTTTCTTTCAGAGCAAACTGGCTGAAGGGAGTCCAGTGGGAGCTCACGTGCTCAAGATGATTGGGCACAAGGAGGCTCTAGAGAAACTGGGGCATACCATCAATCAGGAGCTTGCTGTAGACATTATTCTGCAGTCTCTCCCGCCCTCTTTCGATGCGTTCATTATTAACTTTAATATGAACAAAATCGATTGTACTCCGGCAGAGTTGCTCAATATGCTCTTGACTACTGAGGAGACTCTGAAGGGAAAGCCTTCAACCTCTGTCTTGATGTTTCCTTCAAGGAACAAGAAGAAGGGGAAGAAGGGCAAGACCCCTGTCAAGAGCTACAGCAAGGCTCTGAAGCAAAAGGTCAAGCGGTCGAAGGAATACAGATGTTTCCACTGTGGCCAGTTGGGTCACTGGAAAAAGGACTGTAAAGCGCTCCAGGGAGACAAGAGGGGAAGCATCGCTTCTGGCTCAGGTATTTATGTGACGGAAGTCATGATATCTTCTTCTTCTATTTCATGGGTGTTGGACACTGCATGTGGAGTTCACATTTGTTCAAATGTACAGGAACTCAAGAGAAGAAGACAGGTGGGACAGCATGAGGTGGACCTACGAGTTGGAAACGGGGCACGGGTTGCTGCTGTTGCTGTAGGAGACTATTTCATCTCTTTACCATCTGGACTTGTGTTAGAATTAAACAGTTGTTACTTTGTTCCAAGGATTACTAAAAATATTATCTCAATTCCTGCTCTTGTCAGGAAAGGGTTTTCCTTTGAATGCAATATTTCAAAGTGTGTTCTTTCTTTAGATAATATAGATTATGCTACTGGTTCAATTAACAATGGGTTATTCATGTTGGACATGGAATGTTCTATACACAATATTGATAATAAGAAAGCCAAATATGCTGATGACAGCACCTTGCTATGGCATAGTCGTTTAGGCCATATTAACAAGAAACGCATTAAGCGGTTGCATGATCATGGACTGCTGGGATCATTCTCCTATGAGGAGATTGATACATGCAAAGCTTGTTTGATGGGCAAAATGACGAAGTCACCTTTTCCTCATAAAGGTCAAAGGACTTCAGGTTTACTTGACCTTATACACAGTGATGTGTGTGGGCCTTTTAGTAAACATGCCAGAGGTGGCTATCAGTACTTCATTACCTTCACTGATGATTTCAGTAGATATGGGTATGTCTATCTTATGAGACATAAAAGTGAATCTTTTGACAAGTTCAAAGAGTTCAAGAATGAAGTACAGAATCAGTTAGGCCGAAATATCAAGGCACTTCGTTCTGATCGAGGTGGAGAATACCTAAGTCGAGAGTTTACTGACTATCTGAAGGAGTGTGGGATTATCTCACAGCTCACTCCGCCAGGAACACCGCAATGGAATGGTGTGTCCGAGAGGAGAAATAGAACGTTACTTGATATGGTTCGTTCTATGATGTGTCAGGTTACTCTACCTTACTCCTTTTGGGGATTTGCACTGGAAACAGCTACAAAGGTACTAAACCGAGTGCCATCCAAGGCAGTTTCAAAGACTCCATATGAGTTATGGTATGGGAAACAGCCGAGCTTGACATTTATCAGGATCTGGGGCTGCGAGGCTTATGTCAAAAAGCTCGCCTCTGGGAAACTAGAGAGCAGATCTGAGAAATGTATCTTTGTCGGTTACCCTAAGGAAACTAAGGGTTATTATTTCTACGATCCCAAAGAGAACAAGGTGTTTGTTGCTCGGACGGCCATATTTCTTGAGAAGGAGTTTCTTCTGCAAGAGGCCATTGGGAGAGAAATAAAGCTGGATGAGAATCCAGAGGAAGGACAAAGTGCTCAAGTACAGTTGGATGAGCCTGAGCCGGTAGAACAGGTTACTGAACAACCTGAGGCTCAGATATCACGGGAACCGCGAAGATCGGGAAGGATCCGTCGACAGCCTGAGCGCTATGACGGAGTCTACATCATTGATAATGATGAACCCCTAACTTATGCGGATGCGGTCAGTGGACCGGACTCAGCGAGATGGCTTGAAGCTATGCGCGCCGAGATGGACTCCATGTCAGATAACCAAGTCTGGGATTTGGTTGATCCGCCTCCGGGAGTTATCCCTATAGGCTGTAAATGGATCTTTAAGAAGAAGATTGACATGGATGGTAACGTGGTTACCTATAAAGGCAGGCTAGTTGCGAAAGGTTTCAAACAAATCTACGGGATAGATTATGATGAAACTTTCTCACCTGTAGCTATGTTTAAGTCTATTCGGATTCTTTTCGCGATAGCTGCATATTATGATTATGAGATCTGGCAGATGGATGTGAAGACCGCTTTCCTTAATGGAAATCTGAACGAGGATGTCTATATGACACAACCTGAAGGTTTCACTAATCCATCATATCGTCATAAAATATGCAAGTTAAAGAAGTCTATTTATGGACTTAAACAAGCATCGAGAAGCTGGAATATTCGTTTTGATGAATCAATCTCTGAATTTGGTTTCATCAAGAACGAGGATGACCCGTGTGTATATAAGAGGTTTAGTGGGAGCGTGATTACTTTCCTAGTCCTCTACGTCGATGATATCTTAATCATTGGAAATGATATTCCTGAAATGCATGCGGTTAAAGCATGGTTAAGGAAATGTTTTCAGATGAAAGATTTAGGAGAAGCAGCCTATGTATTAGGTGTGAAGATCTACAGGGATAGATCTAAGAGGCTTCTCGGGCTGTGCCAGAGTACTTACATCGATAAAGTCCTGGAGAGATTTCATTTAGAGAATTCTAAAAGAGGATATCTTCCAGTCAGACATGGTCTGAATCTTTCGAAGAGTCAGTGTCCACAAACACAGACTGAGAAAGATGAGATGGACAATACGCCTTATGCTTCGGCTATTGGGTCCATTATGTATGCGATGTTGTGTACTCGCCCAGACGTCGCTTACGGATTAAGCGTGACCAGTCGGTTCCAAAGTAATCCAGGTCAGGCACACTGGATTGCAGTCAAGAACATCTTAAAATATCTGCGGAGGACCAAAGATATGTTCTTGATATATGGTGGTCAGGAAGAACTCAGTATTGAAGGATATACTGACGCTTCATTCCAGTCTGACCAGGATGATTTCCGATCGCAATCAGGCTATGTTTTTAGCTTGAATGGAGGAGCGGTGGTGTGGAAGAGTTTCAAACAGTCTATTGTTGCTGATTCCACAACAGAAGCCGAGTATGTTGCAGCCTCGGAAGCATCCAAGGAGGCAGTGTGGATTCGTAAGTTCGTTCAGGAACTTGGTGTTGTTCCTTCCAGTGCTGATCCTTTGGTTATCTTTTGTGATAACACTGGATCAATTGCACAAGCAAAGGAACCACGGTCGCACCAGAAGTCCAAGCACATACAGAGACGGTTTCATTTGATCCGGGAGATCATTGATCATGGCGAGATCAAAGTCTGCAAGGTTCATACA
Source organism: Costus lasius (assembly GCA_027563935.2). Taxonomy (NCBI): domain Eukaryota; kingdom Viridiplantae; phylum Streptophyta; class Magnoliopsida; order Zingiberales; family Costaceae; genus Costus; species Costus lasius. Next base: position 56,755,432 of record CM050448.1, read on the forward strand.
GATGACAATCTGGCTGACCCGCTTACCAAGCCTCTAGCGCAGCAGAAGCATGAGAAGCACTGTAATAATATGGGTTTGAAATTTCTCAACCATTAGATTAAGTGCAAGTGGGAGATTGTTGGGGTATGCCCTTAAGGCTAATGTTTGAGGCCTTGGGATTGTATCAGTATCATGTAATAAACTCTTATGTTTATAAATGCATGGTTGTTATTCAGTTTGTTACATTGTCTGCTGCAATAAGTGTACTTCTGAATAATGTCTCAAAGCTGTTCAGCTAGGCTGACATGCAGTTATGTCCTTAGTCAAGATATCTTGGTGAACATGAGACAGCCTTGATATGATTGAGACTAATATGTGTTCTGATCTTATAGGATGCTTCGAGCATGGAATAAGATGTAGACTCATGGGTACGTTGGATGTACTGGACAGACCCTACTAGGATATTCAATTGCTTGTCACAATGTGAATAATCCTTGATTGCAACAAGTGGCACATTTCCTCTGACTTGAGATCACTTGTGTTTCTAAATGATGATTGTCATTGTTTTGAGGTAGTTCAATATCATTTGAAACATAATGATTATAGACTATCTTGGATGGTGAGCTTGAGTCAGGTTAGGGCACTAGTGATAGATAAAGGATTGCCGTCTCCTTAATTGGAGTATGATGTTCTAAAGGGGCCCCCCTCTGTATGAGATGATTGAGAAAGTGTATGGCCATACCCAGATGACAGTGTTCATCTGATCTAATCATGCTCATCATATTGGAGCTACAGGCTTGACACGCTTGTCCAATAAGAACATCCAGTGGCAAAGGAAATTTGCATGCCTTGTGAATTGGATTCACACTTGTGCTGTGGTTTGGGTGTAGTCTTGGAAGACTCTTTCCTTTATATCGGGAGACAGTGATGTGTTGCTAGATACCCCTCACTGATCGTGATAACGTAAGTTATCGTTACCGACATTTAAAGGAAACCCTTAGGGTCGCACAATTTGATGATATGGCTTACTTAAGTCAGATCGTGTGGACTGAATTGTTTGGGTTCAGTTTAAAGGGATTTAATCTCTGATTGTAAGTGAGATCCAGTCTGATCATGTTTGATTGATAAGGGCTTGAGATCGGTAAGCTTCGATTGAGAGAATGGATGCTAGATCGGTGAGATCAGGAGCATCAAGAGATGAACGGTCAGATCTTAAGCCTTAGGGGTTTTTGTTATGATCTGGACTAGTTGCTTGGTTTATTTGGTTATTGAACCAAATCGATTTGAACCAGCTCATTGGATGAGCGCATGGTTCAAGTAAAGAGGCATTGGCGATTGGGGTAATGCATGGTCGCATGAACGTTGAGACATTGCTATTTTTAGATAGCATGTTCTCTAACGTGACCACGTCTCACGTTCACGCCAAGAGAACTTCTCTCTCGCCTTTCCCCACTTACTCTCGAGAGGGCATTCGTGTGTGACGAGTCTTGGACGCCTTGGAGAGTCATTTGGCAAAGCGAGCAAAGCTTCATCCATCCCTTCCATTCGATCAAAGACACCTCTTGGAACCTTGCTAGCACAAGGAGCACCAAGGAAGTGAGCGCATCCTCATTCTTGTGTGCGCATCATTTGGAGGAGATCTCTCTTGCTCTCTCTTTCCAAGACGCCATCCAACACATGGCTTCGGTATGAATTCTTTTCATGTTGTTAAGTTGATCATATTGCATGCGATGATACTAAGAAACCCACTCCGCTGCTTTAGAAGAAATTTTTCATGCGCCTATCTAGGGTTTCGCCACCTACTGAGGACTTGCACAACCCCGGAGGCATAGCAAACATTGATGTCTAATACAATTCCTACACTGATTTACTGTCTGATCTGATTAACTATCTTTGTTGCAGATATCTTACTCGCATGAAAGATCCGGAATCCCAAATTTTGATTGATTCATAAGAATTAATTTAGTTCTACAATGTGGTTCATTTAGTTTGAATATTGGATAATTGGAACCCCTTATTTGACGGGACTACTTTTCTTAACTTATTATTTCTATAGTCCTGGAATTCTGGTTGCTTTATGAAGTTTTGATGAATAAATAAATTGATTTTTAATTAGTAGTATTTTTTTAATTAGTAAAATTTCATGTTCTTAATTAGTAACATTGTCACACGCTCCCGTCCTACATCATTTTGGTATCAGAGCCAGGTTTGTGAGCAACTCTTGTCTGCCCGCACGATCCTTGCTTTGTTCATTGCATAAAAATAATAATAAAAAAAAATTATTTGCTTTCATGCTTAGTTATTTTCTTGTTATTTAGTTTGCATATTTTAGGTTATTTGCATGTTGTTGCTTAGTTGTTGGTCAAATTCTGCATGTGTTTTTCCTGATACTCCACTCGGTTTTATAAATTCTGCAGCATCTGGACCATTAAATTGTTGAGATTCCTGATTTGTTTTCAACCTCTTGCTGCACATGATTTAATCAGACTACATACTATTGAAAGCACTATAACTGAGTTTTCAATTTGCTGAATTCTGCACTTGACTTATGAGTTTTAAATCTGGTTTTCAGCCTACCGAATTTGAAGTTTTCAACCTGCTTGCTGCACTTAATTTCTGTCAAACTGCAGCTTGGATAACACCAACATATTTCTGTTTACAACATCCATAAGTGCTGCATTGATTATAACTATAAATTCTGCACTTGAATGCTGAATTTTCCAACCTGTTTTCAGCCTAGTTTCTGTTCTTAATCAAATTGCAATCTTCAATGAGCATACTTTCTGCACATCCATATGCTGAAATTGATTGCATGTTAGTTAAGTAATTTGCTGTTTATTTGCCAAAAAAAAAAAAAAAAATCATTCTCAACTTGTGTTTTCATGCTTAGTTGTTCTTAATAGTTTGTTTGCATAAAAAAAAAATCTAGATGCTCTCACGTTTATTTCCTTTTGCATGCTAGAAAAAAAAAACTTATTATGTGTTTTCATATTTAGATCTTTATTGCTTTTGCATGCTAGTTTGATTTATCTCAGATTTAACTTTTCATCCTAGCCCATATCATCTTAGGGAGCTCTATTTTCAAAATATTATATTGTGTTTTCAAAACACCTCATGGCCACTAGTATCAATCAAGAACAAATGCTCAAATTTTATGACAACCTCAAGTCCATGGAAAACAATCTCAAAACCTGTCACAACTATATAGAAGACATGAGACAAACTCTACACAAGCAATATCTAGAGAAACTTCCAACTTATAGTGTCACCCTTAGGAATGATTTTTTTCATACCTACATCAAAATGAAAGATAAGATGTGTAAGGTAGCCATAGATGAGTCCATAGGCTTCAACTTCATAACCCCTAGTGCCATTGATAGATTTGGCCTTACCAGTGAGCCTATCCCAGACCCTTACACCATTAGTAGGGATGATGGAACCAAAACCTTAGTGAACCATATGTGCTTAGTTCCTATTTTGTTAGGTACCCTTCTACTAGAAGTTTGGTGTTATGTCTTACCCTTAGAAGGTACATACCATGTCCACCTAGGAGCACTTTGGTTATATGATGTCAATGGGTATTACCAAAGGCAAGATGATTCATATGTCTTAAGATGCCAAAACCCAAAGATTAAGATCAAGAGGTCCAAACCTAAAACCTCTAAGGTACCTACTCCCTCAAACTCTCAAGAGAATATACCAACCTTAGAGTCTACCATGGGAACAAAAACAAGCTCAGGTAACACATGTGAAACTCAACAGGCAAACCATGAGGTAGAACCCATACCTCAACCTTCAATTTTAGGGCCCATACCCATAGGTCCTCAACCTGAGTCTAGCAATCCAGCTAAAGAAACCATAGTTGACTTGTTTGAGAGTCAAACTACACCTGAGTTGCCCATAGAGACCATAGTAGGCTTGTCTCAACCTAAGTGTCAAATAGGGCCATTACCTTCAATTTTAGGGCTCATACCTATAGGTTCTCAATTTGAGCTTAGCACTACTACTAGAGAGCCTAAAGTTGAACCCAAACCCATAGGTCCTCTTGAACCATATTTTGAACCTAAGTTAGAGCCTTTTGAGCTTGACTTGCACCCTAAATGTCAACCCTTAGGAACACCTATAAGCTTAGAAAACTTTTTCCAGGACCCTATGATCCTTGAATCTTTTCTCTTAGGTCCTTCTACCCACACCCTTAAGCCACCATTAGGATCAAGAGAACATAATAAACTCAAACGTGATTTGCTCTTTACATTTAATGATGTTGAGTACATTGACTTCATCATTCCTTGTTCTCTTCTAACTCCTATGATTTTTTATGACAAACTTACTAATAAGTACGGCCGAGAAAGGGAATTCGATGCAGGTACCCTTGATCTGCAGCTTGGACCGTGGACAAAGAACAACAAGATAGGATGCTGTGATGCTGACAACACTTGGAAGTTTCAGATCCTTAAGGAGCAACTGACTCTCGCCCCTCCAGAACTTCTCCACCTACACAAGTGCAATTCTTCGGAGAAGAATTATTTTCACCCAGGGAGAAATGATGGAGGCAGGAACCACAAGCCACGAAGATATAAGTGGAGCCTAAAGGTGCCCTAGACAAAGACTCGTGAGATCACAAATAAGCTAGCATGGTCACTTCTAGCTAGCTCAAAATAATGGGAATAATTACTCCAATGACTTCAAGACATTTCAGCTCAATAAAGTTGACTGCATCCACGGCAAAGAAAACAAATTATGCGATAATGCTCAGCCAGCAGCCAGCCAAGTAGGGATTTCATCAAAGCACACATCAACGCAAATCTTCATCACTTCAAAGAAGGAAGGCTGCACGTCTCTCCCTTCAACAGAGCAAAGAAGGAAATCTTCAACGTTTCCACCCCCTGCTGCTCAAGATGGAAGCTGCAACGTTCACATCTCTCCAACGTCTCTCTTCTGCCGTGGAAGGAAATAGCAACGTTCACCCAACAACGTTCGCTTGGAAAGCTTCTCCTATATGTATCAAAGCTTGAACCTTGTAAACACAGATTTTGTTGAAATTGAATCGTATGAAGTAGTTTTCTAGTATCTTCCTCTTATATCGGATGTGCTCCTCCTTCTCCTTCTAGGGCCGAGCCCCTTCCTCCTCTCTTCCCCTCTCCTCCATTCTCTTCTTCCTCACAAGTTCAATCTTCCAGCCGTAACAGTTCCAGATTTTCAGAATTTTCCGAGTTCGCCGCCGACGATCCACCGGCCGGATCTCCACGAGACTTCGGCCACCACTCCCCCTCCCAAAGACGAAGCCACAGCCACCGGCATCCATCCACCCGACTCTCCGATCACCGGAATCGAACTTCCGTTCGAATCCTCTGTTCTCGTCAGCCTTCCATCCCACTTCCGCCTTTCATCGCCGTCCGCCTCCGACCGGCCACCGCACGACCCGAAACTCCAGCCACCTGTTTGCCATCACCACATCAACTCCCAACTGTAACAGGTTCGGCGTCCGTGCATCACTGGCCGTCCGGCGAGGAGCCCTGCAACTCGCGCACCAACCCCTGTTTCCGCCCAGTTTCCGCCCTATTCCCGCCTTTCACAATCTTCCTCCTCTGACCGGCCATCATCCGCCCCGAAACTCCGGCCATGCCCTTTCATCAATCATATCAACCTCCAGACGTAGCAGTTCCGGCGATCGTGCACCACAGGACGAACGCCGACGATCCCTGCTCCGATCCCGCACTTCCCCTGTTCGGTTGAACATCCACTTCTCCGCTTCTGCCTGTACTCCGACGCCGTCCTCGCCTCCTCCGCCACCTCTCGTCGGTGCTCCGACGTCTTCAACATCATTCCATCTCGACTCTACGCCGCCGACAGACGATCCAAGTCCCAGCGCCGTTGATCGGCGCTTGCCTCCATCCTTCTATTTTCCAGACTTCCTTATCTCCTGTTTATCTGCTCTGCTTTAAAACTTAACTGATTAAGCTTCTTCTTGCAGGTATTCAACGTGCTTGGACGTGACAGAACCCCTGATCTCTGATACGATCATAAAGAACAGGTTTCACTCTACATATCAGATAACTTGGCTCCATCAAAGAACCACCAGATCAACCCCGGAGGCATAGCAAACATTGATGTCTAATACAATTCCTGCACTGATTTACTGTCTGATCTGATTAACTATCTTTGTTGCAGATATCTTACTCGCATGAAAGATCCGGAATCCCAAATTTTGATTGATTCATAAGAATTAATTTAGTTCTACAATGTGGTTCATTTAGTTTGAATATTGGATAATTGGAACCCCTTATTTGACGGGACTACTTTTCTTAACTTATTATTTCTATAGTCCTGGAATTCTGGTTGCTTTATGAAGTTTTGATGAATAAATAAATTGATTTTTAATTAGTAGTATTTTTTAATTAGTAAAATTTCATGTTCTTAATTAGTAACATTGTCACACGCTCCCGTCCTACATCATAGTAGATGTTTAGTATATTTTGCTATTTGTTGGGAAATAAGAATCCAAGATCCATAAAAATAGTGAGAGACTCCCCTACTTGGCATTATGTAAAATTGATGGTGGTACCTAAGACATAGGTTGAAGTCTATGCATGAAAAATAATGAGAGATAAAAAGAATAAGACTCCTCTACTTGGCACTATGCAAAATTGATAGTGGTACCGAAGATAAGAATTGAAGTCAAAAATAAAAAGTGTGTATCTAAGTGGGTACATGCCATCTTTACAAAAACAAACAAAATGCATAAAAAAAAGAAAAAAAAATTATGTGTGGAAAAAGATCTTGGAAACCTAATTCCTATAAACAAAAGCATGATAGATTTGAACTGAAAACTGGGTGAAATCATGAGATTCAAAATTCTATTTATTATACAAGTTGCAAAGTTTTATTTAATTGAGTTGTGGATCTAGAGGATTGAATTCTAAGAATGAAATGTTTATTTGAAGTTTTGTGAAACAATTGATGGAATTTTTCATTGATGATTGTATTTTAGAAATTTATTGAGCATAAAAAGGTTTATCTTTTAATCAACTTTTGATTTTTGCTTGAGGACAAGCAAAGTTTGAGCCTTATGTATTTGATGAAACCAAAATATATAGTATATTTTGTATCATTTTATATATCTTTTCATGCTCAATTGAAGATCTTTTGCTTATTTTTATGCCAAAATTATCAAATATTGCAAAATCTACTTCTATTTTGGATTTTCATGATTTTTAGGTAAAAGGGCACTATTTTGAGGCGTTTTCAAGCAAAATCGAAGACATAGAAGAGTTACCATCATCAAGAGGAGATCACCCGACAAATTTCACGTAAATCGGAACAACTAACCAAAATATGGTAGTGTCGTATTTTATATTACGATATCGTATTTCCGTACGATACAGTAATATCGGAGCACCTGCCGTAATTTGGTGGATTTTCAGATCAGAAAGTTTCCCTGATTTTATGGCACAGCCGTAAAGAATTACACGGGCCGTATTTTGGAGCACTTCAGAACAGAGAGATTCACTGAAATTACGGCACTACCGTAAACCATTTTACGGTGTCGTATTCCTCAGAGATTTCAGACCAGAGAACTCGTTCGATTTTATGGCACTACCATAATAACTTTTACGGCCCATAATTTTGACACAGGGTTCACAGAACCAAAATACGGAATTGCCGTAAAATAAAACACGGCCGTAATTTCCATTCAAAAATGCGATTTTTACGGGCCCGAAACTTGCGCGGACCATATCTTTTGATCCAGACCTCCAAATTGAGATCCGAAAGATGCTGTGGACTCGTCTTTAAGAGGCGAAGACACACAAAGTGAAAGGTTCAATTTTTATCCAGTATTGAGAGAGCAATCGACTGAGAGGCACTTAGGGTTTGGCCTAACGCCGAGAGGCGTAGAGACCACCTCAGGCCATGAAAATTACACTGAAGCTTTGCCTGGAGAAGGACGAGATACTCCAGAAGTTTCAGACTAAAATGAGTCCAATCAGGGGAGAAATCAACAAAACATTGGGTGACACCACTGTTCATCGCGTTTCCAGCCTATTACGGTGCTGTAATTTCGATTACAGCACTGTGCTTTGTAACTTTTCCTCTTCCCTTTCATATTCTGATCATCTGTAATTATGGTGTATTGTAATCTTTTCACTATGCAAGCTTAAACTTTCTTTTCTGATCATCTGTAATTTTTGGTATGGTAATTTTATTTAAGAGATTATTGTCTTTAATCGTTTCTAGTGTCATGCATTAACATGTTTTAGAGTTTTTGTGTATGGACTGAGAAGATGATACACATAAACTTGGAACCCTAGAATTTATGGTAGGAGCTCATCGCAAGAGATTGGTTGTGTTCTTATTTTTAGATTTTAGATGCTTATTTCTTGTTGACGTTTTGACCTAGAAATTATTACTGTTTTAGACATGAAAATAAGCTAGAGATAGATATTGAATTGTTCGAAAACCTTAAGTAAAACCTGTGAAACTAAGGTGCGAGAGTGTTTAGTTTTGCTTGAGATCTTGATACTGAGATGGAATGCACGAGAGTGATTCTTAATCTCTTTGATCAAAGTTTACTTATATTTAACATTGAATAGATCTTGCACGAGAGTGAAGATCGTTCTTTGTAAATTGACTGCGCGAGAGTGAGTTAATTTCTTTATTAAGTAAGCTATATCTTTACTATAACGAAAATAGATTGATGAACTTTTAATTATATCTAGTCATAAATATTAAGGTGGATGAAACCCTTGTCTCAATGCTTCCTCTCTAATTTTTCATACAATCTTCATATTGCTTACTTTCATCATTCGATCGCTTAGCTAGTGAGAATACAACTATTTGGTACTTAACACGTAAGTCTCTGTGGTTCAATATCTTAAATATTACTTCGAGTATCCGTGCACTTGCAGAGTACAACACATGTGAAGAAATCAAAATCAAAAAGAGACATGAGAATTTAGGAAAGACGAACCTACAATTTTTCTAATCAGAAAAATCCATGGCATAAAATTTTCGACAAATCCTTTTTATGGCATGGGGCGCAAGCATGTAGATAAATTCATACACCGCATGGGTCTTGTAAAATCGCCCTGATACCACTGTTGGGAAACCTTGGGCCAATTTAAAATAAAAATAGCAGCATAAGCATTGGCCCAAAATAGATTTCTTAGAAACCAAAGATCATTCTTATGAGTGAAACAATCAAATGTGTCAGAGTAGTACTTTTTTTATAATTTTAGAGCAAGCCGATCCACGTCTAGTGCTACCCTTCAAGAAGAAGATCCACACTTTATGTTCTTCTCAACTTTTGCCAACTTCAAGTATGTTGCGCCAAGGAGAAGATGGAGTCTTGTCTGCATAGTGTGGTTAGTGTCACGCCCCGCAAACCATTACCCAGCGAACATATGACTGTGTCTCCAAATCAACACTTTTGCCTTGATTTTGACATTTGTCATTGCATTGAATGTTGACTCAGCAATGCTGTCCTTGTTTCGAACGCCAATCGCATGCATTCGCCCCGCGTTGGCCATCGTCTTCATGTGCTAGAATGAACACTGCCTACGTTTGTCCATTAGAGCACCTGTCGCCGAAGAACAAGGGTGTGCCAACAGGGGAAGACCTCTGCTCTTCGCCCTCAACCTTGTCACCACTAGGAGCTGCCTGATCGTACACTGGACGTGGTGAAGCTTAGAGAAGCTAGAAACATGGAAAAGCTTCACCGGAGAAGATAACACATATAGGGGAAAGTTACTCTTTGATTTATGCCCAAAATATAGAGTACACAAAAACCCCTCTCTCCTCTCACGCTCATGTCGGCGGCTGGCTCTCGCCCCCAACTTACAGCTCCCACCCTTCTAGATCTAACTCTCAAGCTCTCCTCTCAGCTTGGAAGGGACGATGGCGCGCCTCGCCATTGCTGGTGGTGGCATACCCGCCGTGCACTCTAGTGTCGCTCTCGCAGCGCACACATCTCTTGTTGCCTCAACGACGAGCTTTAAAGGGGGAGGAGACGCCTCTGCCGGAGCTGCTCCACGTCTCCCACATCCGCACCATTGACAACCTCCTACGTCATCACTAGAATCCTGGAGCCACTCGTCCACATCGTTTATGCACGTCAATGTTGCCGTCCACGTTCGCTAACAGAATCCACTGAAGAAATCGTCCGCCTCGTGTCCAAAACTCGCGACCTCTAACGTGGATCCGATTTTGACTTGTCTCGTGGGCTTTGATTTGGATCTTGGACGTGGGCTTGGGCCGCCATCCAGCCCAGCTCCAATTGGCCAGGCTCACTAGAAATTAGGCGTTACAATTCTTCCCCACCCGATTTGGGCATTGCCCTTGATGTCTCAACGGGGTTGAACACTGGCGCCTCTAGTGTCTAAATTCTCCGCCATCTCCGCATGTTGTCTCCACAATGAAAGCTGCTGGACCAACCTCACATATTCGACACTCCACCTGACTTAACATAACCAGGCTCACGTACTAATGCACCACCCTTGGCACTTTGCCCAACCTCTTATGTCTCAAACCATGTCATAACGTGCCACAAAAGACCCCTATGCTCCGCCCAACTCAATGCCAGTAGGGTCACATCCTAACGCATCAAACACAGATGCTTCGCTCAACCTACAATAGCTGAGTTCATGTCCTAGCGCACTAGATCACCATCTCATCAGCAACCTTGCATCACCATGCCATCAAAAACTCACGCTCTGATACCTATTCTCACGCCCTGTGAATCATTACCCGGTGAACATAAGACTGTGTTCCCAAATCAACATTTTTGCCTTGATTTTGACTTTAGTCTTCGCGTTGAATGTTGACTCGACAACGCTATCCTTGTTTCGAACGCCAATCACACGCATTCGCCCCACATCGGCCATCGCCAATGGTGGCACACCCGCCGCGCACTCTAGTGTCGCTCCCGCAGCGCACACATCTCTCATCGCCTCTGCAATGAGATTTAAAGCTAGAGGAGACACCTCTTATGGAACCACTCCATGTCCGTCTCCCACGTCCATGCCATTGACAACCTCCTGCGTCATTGCTAGAATCCCGTAGGCACTCATCTGCTTCGTCCATGCACGTTGACGCTGCAGTCCACGTTCGTGTCTGAAGCTAAGGGAATCCGCTAAAGAAATTGTCGGCCTCGCGTCCAAAGCTCACGATCTCTGACGTGGATCCGATTTTGACTTGTCTTGTAGGCTTTGATTTGGATCTCGGACGTGGGCTTGGGCTACCGCCCAGCCCAGCTCGCCAGAAATTGGGCGTTAGAGTAAGCATTCCTACTTGCACCAAGGAGAAGGTGATGAGGAGAGGGGCTGATGCAGTGACTAATGGGAGGGATGTCCTTAGCACCGTACTCTAGGGTAATTACACAATGCTCGGTAAAAACATGAGAGGGTCGTTAGACGAGGGAAGGAAAAACGCGTCGGAAAGTGCAGGGAAACCGATAGAAGCACGACGAAAGTGACGAAGAAGTCAATCGGGGCAACACTAATGCAAACGAAAACGAATGGCACTCAACTATTGAATAGCACACTGACCTCTTAGCAATTTTTTTTTTTTTTTGCAACTCACTTAGCGGAATAAGCTCAGCGTGCGCCGGGGACTGCGGTTGCAATGGACGGCTCACGCGCCTATGAATCTGAAATCAAACCAAAAGACGAGAATTCCAACCACGCCTCCGACGAACAGATACTCGCGGGGATAAGGGGAAAGGAAACTTGCAGCGAATGAAAGCAAGAGACAACAAGTAACAAACAGGCGAACCTGACCCACCGGAAAGGTGGGATTTACTTTACTCGGAAAGCAGGAAACAACTTGGAATCGAGGCGTTCCTCGACCCGGATGACTACGAAGGCAAGGCTCCGGCTCGACTTCTACAAAATGCTGGCGACCCTAACTCACTAGGAGGTCTCTCCACTCCAAGAGAACTAAGGAATACACTAGCCCAACCTCCTCTTTTATAGAATAGAAGGGTGGGAACAGGATAAAATACACACAAGACACTCAACTTTAACAAACTACCTACTCCCGCAGACCACTAAAGTGGTTAAGCTACGGCTAAAGACGAAAGGTAACAAACTCCTAACTAATATTCTTCGGGGGCAGGCGGCATGATTCTGCGTCTTCGTACGATCATGGTCTAGACGCGCTCCGAACACATGGCGATGAGGCAGCAGAATTTTGATGTTGTGGGCTGCATAACTACTGTCGCGGCCCGCTCTTGGGCCGTGTTGTTGCTGAGGTTGAGCGGCCCACTTGGGTTGGGGGCCCCAAGGGGTTGGCTGGGGGTGCCCTTGGGCTGGACTGTCGTGGCGTGAGAGGAAGGAGTATCGACGAAGCCCGTGAAGTGATTCGGTGGTTCGCCTTGATATTGGGATTGTCGGATTGTCACCTTGTGGAGCTCCTTGGGGTCATCCTGGGATGGAAAAACATGGTAGGGAGGGTGACTGACGTCAAAGTGCAGTCGTCGAGGCTCCATGGCATCTTCAGGGTTGAACACGGCCTGGCCGTGTTGGTGCGCACGGCCGTGTTCGGCTATAGGTCGGCTGTCCGGGGCGGACACGGCTTGGAACACAGGTGTGTGGGTGGCCGTGGTGAATTCGTTGCTGGTGGCCGAGGGGATCACGGGCTGGCCGTGCCGGGGGCACGGCCGTATTCAGCTACAGGTTGGCTGGCCGAGGGAAGCATGGGCGGGGCCACGGGCGTGTTGCTGGCCGTGGTGAGCTCGACATTGTTGGCCGAGAAGAACACGGGCTGGCCGTGCCAAGGCTCACGGTCGTGTCGGGCTACAGGAAAGTCGGCCGAGAGAAGTACGAGCGGGGCCACGAGCGTGTCGCTGGCCGTGGCGAGCTCGGCATTGTTGGCCGAGAAGAACACGGGCTGGCCGTGCCATGGCGCATGGCCGTGTCGGGCTGCAGGAAATTCGGCCGAGGGAAGCACGGGCGGGGCCACGAGCGTGTCATGGCCGTGTCTGGACGCACGGCCTGGCCATGTCCAGCTCTGGGAAGCTCCGTTTGCACTGCAGATTTCTGAAAAAAATTCCTGGGGCCCTAGGGAGCTTCCCCAAGTGTCTTCCAAGGAACTTGGGCCGGTTTCATGTAGATCTGTGTGCCCAATTGCTCCTGCATCAGCTTCCGCTGCGTACTCTGAGGAGTTCTCCTCCAGAGAACTGGGGGGCAGCGGGTCGTCGGTGTTGGAGGGCCCCTCAAAAGGGCCGAAGAAGGGGAGGAGGTCCGCCACGTTGAAGACGGTGTGGATGCTCATGTTGTTGGGCAAGTTCAGCTCATAGGCGTTGGAGCCAATTCGGCGCACTACCGCGTAGGGTCCCATGTAGTGTGGGCGGAGCTTAGAATGCGCTCTACTCGATAAACGCTCGGGGTGGATGCGCACCCTCGCCAACTCACCTACAGAGAAGTGTTGTGGCCTACGATGCTCGTTGGCCTTCAATGCATTGCTAGTGTTGCCCAAAAAGATACGCCGTCGAACCTCATCATGCAAACTAGCGATGTGTTGTGCAAATGCATATGCATGCGGGGAAGATGGGACTCCATGGACAGGTCATGCAAGTCGATAGGTTTGCGGGCTGGAAGCCCAAGACGATCTAGAAGGGACTAAGGCCCGTAGTCCTATTGGAGGCACTATTGTACGCAAATTCAGCCATCGGTAGGATGGAATCCCACGACCTCGGGTGGTCGCCAACAAGGCAGCGGAGGAGGTTACCCAAGCTGCGGTTAACCACCTCAGTTTGGCCATCGGTTTGAGGGTGATAGGCCGTGGAGAGTTTCAGTGTGGCGTGCGAGAGAGCCCAAAGCGAGCGCCAGAAGTGGCTCACAAAATGCGTGTCACGATCGGACACGATGGAAGAGGGAAGACCGTGAAGGCGCACGATCTCCCGGACAAAGAGGGTGGCAATGTGAGATGCGTCGGCAGTGCGCGAACAAGGGATAAAGTGGGCCATTTTTGAAAACCGATCGACAACGACATAGATCGAATCGAAGTGAGAGGCGGTCCGAGGCAACCCGAGGACGAAGTCCATGCTCAGGTCGCGCCATGGGCCGCTGGCCACTGGCAAAGGGGTATAGAGACCTGTGTTTGGCGGTCGGGGCTTGGCTAATTGACACGTGCCACAATGGCGCACAATGCGCGCAACATCCTTTCGGAGGGAGGGCCAGAAAAAATGTTCTTCTGCCATCTCAAGGGTTTTGTCGCGGCCATGATGACTGGCGACGCCACCCGCATGAAGCTCGAGAACAAGGTGGTCTCGAAGCGAAGAGCAAGGAATGCACAAGCGATTCCCCAAGAATAGATAACCCTCGCACAACTGATATGGGGAGTCAGAGTCGGCGGACTCGGTCAAGGCGGCATAGATGGCACCAAAGTCAGAGCACGCGGGGTACTCCTCTTTGACATGGTCAAAGGTATTGACTCGGGTGCGCATGATGCACAAAAGGGTTCGGATGCAACAGAGGGCATCCGCGACAACGTTTTCCTGGCCCGCCTTATGGGTAATAACGAAAGAGTACTGTTGCAAGTACTCAACCCATTTAGCATGCCGGGCACCTAGTTTCTTCTGGGCATTGAGAAAAGATAAAGCTTGGTGGTCACTGTATAGGACAAACTCGCGATGAAGAAGATAGTGTCGCCACTGCTGGATCGACTGAACGATCGCGTAAAATTCCTTATCGTACGTTGAATAACGCTGACGAGCAGCGTTCAGTTTCTCATTGAAGAAGGCCACAGGATGGCCCTCTTGACTAAGGGAACCGCCGATGCTGGAACTAGAGGCATCGCACGCGACCTCAAAGACTTTCAAAAAGTCAGGGAGGCGCAGGATGTTGGGAAACCCCGGGGACATTTTACAATTTTTCAGAGTTATAGACATACATACATACATTGCACAGCGGAAGAATGTCCCCGAAACAGGCCAGTCCCAAAAACCCAGTGCGGATCGTCAAGCGAGGGGATCGACATGATGTGATAGAAAGTACCTTAATCAAGCAAAGAGATGTCGATGTTGAGATAGGCGCCCACGTGTTCGCCCTCTACAGTCTCACACACACGGACTCCTCGAGCTCTCTTCTTCCGAGCTTGGTGCTAGCCTCGGGAAGAAGATTCAAGCCTTATGTTCTCCCTCTTCAACTCTGCTCTACCTCCAAGGTTTGTGCGCCAAGAAGAAGGAGAGGAGAAGTAGTCGCCAAGTCCAAGTCCTTCTTGCGCCAAGAGGAGGAGAAGAAGACTTGTGCTTGCGGCTAGATGTTGGAGGAAGAGAAGTTGCGCCAAGAGCCTCCAAGCTTTCGCCCCTCTCTATTGCTTACGCCTCCAAGGAATTGTCACTAATGAGAGGGGATGGCTAGGTGCTCTTTTATAGGGTAAGAGGCGGTTTGTGAAAGGCTAGGATCAAGACAAGTGGGCGGCTAGGATGAGAAGGTTTGAGGCAAGGAAAGTCTCCAAGACATTTCCATAATTCTCATTCAACCATTCCTTTTGTGCCCACGCCTTTCTTTGTGAGCCAAGGCCTTGCCTTGCGCCCCAAGCAATGCCATAGAGGCATTCATACCATAAGGGATAAAGGGGGGAGGCGCCAATTGCTTCCTTATGAAGCAAATTGTGCCACTTCTCCCCATTATGCCCATAGGCGCCTAGGGGAGAAGACTTGTCCCCATTATACCCTTCTAGCCCTTCTTCTCTTCATGACAACTTATTAGTGAGCCCAACTTAGCAATGGGCCTAGCCCAAAGACCATTACCCATGTTAACCAAGCGATTGGATCCGATCCAACTTAACCCATGGTCAAATGAGGCTAACCATAGTTAATTCGGCCAATATGCCAAAAATAGAAGTTGGCTCCAATAAGTTTCTTCCATCTCATCAGGCCCATTGGCGCTGATGAAATGTCCAAAATAGATCCGAGTTATCCAATAACTCGATCATAAGGCTTCCCGATCAATACGAGAACTCGAGTGTCTTGGTGTGTGACCCTGTAGGTTCCTCTGACGCTGGCAGTGTTGACCAAAGGTCACCACAAGCAGTGAGTGGCACCTAGCAGTGCATCGCTGCTACCCAGGTCATTGGAATGGATATCGACATCGACATCCCCATCATCACAACTAGGTACAGATGCATTACAGTCTCTTTGCTGAACTGATATCCGATTGGACAAGTGTGTCACCACTTGTTTTCACCCAATCACATGGCTATGACTAAAACAGGTTCTCACCTGGGTATGGCCATACACTCTCAGTCATAGAACCATAGAGGAGCTCCATGGATATCATACTTCCCTAAGGAAGGGGCAAATCCTTTGTCTGTCCATTGACCTTCTCATATGGGTCGTGACATGCTCAATGACAACCGTTATGACCTCCCAACTATGGCGAGGTGTAAGGTTGTATCAAAGCAAGTCCCTAACCATATAGAATGATCAATGACCTCAAGTCAAGGGATCAATGCATCTCCTGTCACTTGTGAGGATAACTCATGACACCAAGTCATAGCCTCATAGCAGGTCTATCCAGTATATCCTCCAATGATATACCCATGTGTCTGCGTTAGCACCACGTGCCTAACTAGCCCACATACCAGTCTCACAAGTACCATAGCTGTCCCATATCCACTAAGGTACATCGATTGGGGACTATAGTTCGAGCACAGATCCAATCTGTCTCCAGGGACATTATCATGTTAGTACATATGCGCAAATGTAAACAAACATAGACAACGACAATGCCATAATGATATAAATATCAAAGTCAAGTAGTACATAAGTGGACCAAAACTAGGTCCTAGGGCATATACACCAACATAGGACAGGGGCAGTGGTCAAGGCATCCTTCAGCGCATCAAAAGCCCGCTGAGTGGCAGGGGTCCACTCGAAGTCATCCTTGGAGAGGCGTTGGGTCAAGGGGGTGGCAATGGTGCTAAACCCCCGGATGAACCGATGATAGAAGCCGGCAAGACCCAGGAAGCTACAAATCTCAGTCACGGTGCGAGGCTCGGGCCAATGTCGGATGGCCTCGACTTTCGCGGGGTCAACGGACAGTCCTTGATCGGACACGATGTACCCTAAGAAATATACGCTGTTGGACAGAAAGGAACATTTCTTCGTGTTAAGGAAGAGCCGTTCTGTGCGAAGGAGCTCGAAC
Organism: Costus lasius; assembly: GCA_027563935.2. Taxonomy (NCBI): domain Eukaryota; kingdom Viridiplantae; phylum Streptophyta; class Magnoliopsida; order Zingiberales; family Costaceae; genus Costus; species Costus lasius. The sequence goes on from CM050448.1 coordinate 56,772,558, forward strand.
GTGGAGCGAAGGTGCTCCAAGTGTTCAGCGCGGGTCTGACTAAAAATTAGGATATCATCGAAGTAAACAACCAGGAACTTTCCCATATATGGCTTGAGGACTTGACTCATCAAGCGCATGAATGTGGAGGGGGCATTGGACAGGCCGAATGGCATGACGAGCCACTCGTAGAGACCATCCTTGGTCTTGAAGGCGGTCTTCCACTCATCGCCCTCACGAATGCGGACTTGGTGGTAGCCGCTGCGGAGGTCAAGCTTCGAGAACCACGACGCGCCGGAAATCTGGTCCAACATGTCGTCGAGTTGAGGGATGGGAAACCTATACTTAACAGTGATTCGGTTAATGGCACGGTTGTCTACACACATGCGCCACGACCCATCCTTCTTGGGTGTGAGGAGCGCGGGGACGGCGCAAGGGCTGAGGCTCTCACGGATGTACCCCTTAGTGAGGAGATCATCCACTTGACGTTGTAACTCAGCGTGTTCCGAGGGGTTAAGGCGATGGTGGGGCAAGTTTGGGAGAGGTGCCCCCGGTATGAGGTCAATGGCGTGTTGAATTTCCCTCTCCGGGGGAAGGCCATGGGGCAAATCCTCGGGGCTGATATCCCTAAAGTCGGCGAGGAGGGTGGCCACCTCTACGGGAGGTGCCGGCTCAAGGCATGGGACAGAATCCTGCACTTCGCGCACCATGAGCGCATAGACAGTCTTGTTCCCATGGGCCTCACGTACCAACGCGGGTGTACGCATGAGGGAAACCATAGGGGGACGCGGAGTGACAGGGGCCGACGGGGTGATCACACCCTTGGAAGTGGACGCGCGCAGCTCCTTGGGCGGAGCCGGGATGAGGCAAATCTTCTGCTCATTGTGGTCGAACGTATAAGTGTTTGACCGGCCATAATGGACCACGTCCCTATAGTAAAGCCATGGACGGCCAAGGAGGACGTGAGCGACGTCCATAGTCGCAACGTCGCATAACACTTTCTCACGATAGTTCCCAAAGGCAATGGGAACGTGACATTGATGCGTGACGGGGAGGCTTGTGGTGTCGACCCAAGCGATGGAGTAGGGTCGTGGGTGGGGCTCAAGGGGAAGGCCAAAGCGCGTGACCGCAGTCCGAGAGACTACGTTCAAGCTACTCCCGCCATCGATGACGATCTTACATGAGTGCCCATTGCACTTGATGTAAGTCGTGAAAATGCCCAAGCGCCTCCAATCCTCGGTTGGCGCCGGCTGGACTAGGTTGCAGTGCACCACAAGTGCGGAAGGACCCGACTCCTCCCCACTTGTGTAGCACTCGGGTTCAATGTCGAGTTCCGTGGGGGTCATGGTAGCGACGCGGGCTGGGCCCTTGTCGGCCAGTGGGGGTTTCTTAGGGCACTCTCGCGACATGTGGCCCGGTTGGAGACAATTGTAACAAGTGATCCGGCTAGAGGAGCCAATCGCAGGGGCCTTGCCCATCTCTTCCAACGTGGGTCGAGAGGGGGAAGCGTCAGTATGGGGGCGACAAAGGGGTTGATGGGCCGGGGTTGTGGGTTGTGGGTCGGTACGAGGCTCAGTACGCTCAAAGCGTGGGTGAGGGAGGTTGCCCTGGTGGGGGCGTCTATAGGACCCAAGGTCATGACGGATAAGATGGTAAGGCTCGACGGATATCGGAACGCAGCCCATTCCGAAATTTGGACAAGGACAACTCGGGGTCCTCCTGGAGGTTACATCGGAGTTGGAGCGTCTCAAAGGTGAGACGGTACTCCTCTACGGTACTCGAGCCTTGGTGTAGGCTACTCTACTGATCAAGGAAACGTTGTCTGTACGACGTGGGCACGTAGCGCTCACGAAGGCGATAGCGCATCTCCGCCCACTCAGTGATCGGGGGAAGGGCCTGCTGCGCGTTTTGACGCTCCACGTTTTCCCAATGTAAATGTGCAGGGCCTTCAAGTAGGGTGCGCACATACTATACACGGTCATGTTGTGGGAGTCTAGTGAGGTCAAAATGGGCATCGACGGAGGCCACCCAATCCAGGAATTTGGTGGGGTCTAGGCCACCTTTGAAAGGCGCGGGGGTGTGCCTAACATAACGCAAGATGTCGTTGTCCCCTCAGGGACGTTCAACACGGGTTTGGGCCGGAGTACGCGGTACAGCCCAAGCATGGCCGAAACGACCGTTAGGCTGAGGGCCCTGGGCGGCCCAAACGTCATCTTCATCTAGGGGTTCATCCTCACGGATCGGGTTCCTTGGAGCCTCGTAGGAACGAGGGTGGTTCCAGTCATCCATTTGGGCACGCGGCCGTGTTGGTGCGGCCAATGGAGGCAATTCTCTAGTAGGGGCTGGGTGTGCGGACAACGGAGGATTCACCGAGGTTGGGAGCTCACGCTCCGCGGCTCCTGGGCGACTAAGAAGGTTGTGAATTCCAGCCATACCAGCGAGAAGCTGGTCAAACTTGGCATCGGTGCGGGCTTGTTGTGCATCCGCACGCGCGTCCTGGGCGTCCATGCGCCAGACAGCATAGCAAGCTTGGCCTCAACTTGCGCCTCAAGCGCGGTTATAGATTCTAGACAGGAGTTAGCCCCTTCCGAAGGCTGGACAGATTCTTGGGTTTCGGGAATAGTGTCGGGGTATTGTGACGACATGATTTGGCATCTAGTAGTCACCATGCACAAACAAGGGGAACGCGACTAATGCGGAATGCAGAAAAGAGATGTGGAAATATGCTATGCAAGGGTATCGTGCGAACGATAAGAATCGATCGCGCAACGACCTCTGATACCAGAATTGATGCAGTGACTAATGGGAGGGATGTCCTTAGCACCGTACTCTAGGGGAATTACACAATGCTCGGTAAAAACATGAGAGGGTCGTTAGACGAGGGAAGGAAAAATGCGTCGGAAAGTGCAGGGAAACCGATAGAAGCACGACGAAAGCGACGAAGAAGTCAATCGGGGCAACACTAATGCAAACGAAAACGAACGGCACTCAACTATTGAATAGCACACTGACCTCTTAGCATTTTTTTTTTTGCAACTCACTTAGCGAAATATGCTCAGCATGCGCCGGGGACTGCGGTTGCAACGGATGGCTCGCGCGCCTATGAATCTGAAATCAAACCAAAAGACAAGAATTCCAACCACGCCTCCGACAAACGGATACTCGTGGGGATAAGGGGAAAGGAAACTCACAGTGAATGAAAGCAAGAGACAACAAGTAACAAACAAGCGAACCTAACCCACCGGAAAGGTGGGATTTACTTTACTCGGAAAGCAGGAAACAACTTGGAATCGAGGCGTTCCTCGACCCGGATGACTACGAAGGCAAGGCTCCGGCTCGACTTCTACAAAATGTTGGCGACCCTAACTCACTAGGAGGTCTCTCCACTCCAAGAGAACTGAGGAATACACTAGCCCAACCTCCTCTTTTATAGAATAGAGGGGTGGGAACAGGACAAAATACACACAAGACACTCAACTTTAACAAACTACCTACTCCCGCAGGCCACTAAAGTGGTCAACCTGCGGCTAAAGATGAAAGGTAACAAACTCCTAACTAATATTCTTCGGGGGCAGGCAGCGTGATTCTGCGTCTTCGTACGATCATGGTCTAGACGCGCTCCGAACACATGGCGATGAGGCAGCAGAATTTCGATGTTGTGGGCTGCGTAACTACTATCGCGGCCCGCTCTTGGGCCGTGTTGTTGCTGAGGTTGAGCGGCCCACTTGGGTTGGGGGCCCCAAGGGGTTGGCTGGGGGTGCCCTTGGGCTGGACTGTCGTGGCGTGAGAGGAAGGAGTATCGACGAAGCCCGTGAAGTGATTCGGTGGTTTGCCTTGATGTTGGGATTGTCAGATTGTCACCTTGTGGAGCTCCTTGGGGTCATCCTGGGATGGAGAAACATGGTAGGGAGGGTGACTGACGTCAAAGTGCAGTCGTCGAGGCTCCATGGCATCTTCAGGGTTGAACACGGCCTGGCCGTGTTGGTGCGCACGGCCGTGTTCAGCTACAAGTCGGCTGGCCAGGACAGACACGGCTTGGAACACGGGTGTGTGGGTGGCCGTGGTGAATTCGTTGCTGGTGGCCGAGGGGAACACGGGCTGGCCGTGCCGGGGGCACGGCCGTATTCAGCTACAGGTTGGCTGGCCAAGGGAAGCACGGGCGTGTCGCTGGCTGTGGCGAGCTCGGCGTTGTTGGCCGAGAAGAACACGGGCTGGCCGTGCCAAGGCGCACGGTCGTGTCGAGCTGCAGGAAAGTCGGCCGAGAGAAGTACGGGCGGGGCCACGGGCATGTCGCTGGCCATGGCGAGCTCAGCATTGTTGGCCGAGAAGAACACGGGCTGGCCGTGTTGGGGTATGCCCTTAAGGCTAATGTTTGAGGCCTTGGGATTGTAACAGTATCATGTATAAACTCTTATGTTTATAAAGGCATGGTTATTATTCAAGGTTGTTACATTGTCTGCTGCAATAATTGTACTTCTGAATAATGTCTCAAAGCTGTTCAGCTGGGCTGACATGCTATAAAGTCCTTAGTCGAGATATCTTGGTGAACATGAGACAGCCTTGATATGATTGAGACTAATATGTGCTCTAATCTTATAGGATGCTTCGAGCATGGAATAAGATGTAGACTCATGGGTACATTGGATGTACTGGACAGACCCTACTAGGATATTCAATTGCTTGTCACAATGTGAATGATCCTTGTATGTGTACAAGTGGCACATTTCCTTTGACTTGAGATCACTTGTGTTTCTAAATGATGATTGTCATTGTTTTGAGGTAGTTCAATATCATTTGAAACATAATGATTATAGACTATCTTGGATGGTGAGCTTGAATCAGGTTAGGGCACCAGTGATAGACATAGGATTGCCGTCTCCTTGTTTAAGGAGTGTGATGTTCTAAAGGGGCCCCCTGGATGAGATGATTGAGAAAGTGTATGGCCATACCCAGATGACTGTATTCATCTGATCTAATCATGCTCATCATATTGGAGTTACGAGCTTGACAGGCTTGTCCAATAAAGAACATCCAGTGGCAGAGGAAGCATGTATGCCTTGTGAGTTGGATTCACACTTGTGCTGTGTTTTGGGTGTAGTCTTGGAAGACTCTTTCCTTTATATCGGGAGACAGTGATGTGTTGCTAGATACCCCTCACTGATCGTGATAACGTGAGTTATCATTACCGACATTTAAAGGAAACCCTCAGGGTCGCACAATTTGATGATATGGCTTACTTAAGTCAGATCGTGTGGACTGAATTATTTAGGTTCAATTTTAAAGGGATTTAATCTCTGATTGAAAGTGAGATCTGGTCTGATCATGTTTGATTGATTAGGGCTTGAGATCGGTAAGCTTCGATTGAGAGAATTGATGCTAGATTGGTGAGATCAAGAGCATCAAGAGATCAACGGTCAGATCTTAAGCCTTAGGGGTTTAATTTGATCTGGACTAAAGGCTTGGGCTGGTTTGATTTGGTCTTTGAACCAAATGCAATTGAACCATGGCTCGGTTCAAAGAGGAGCGATTGGTTCACTTGATGTGAACGCAAGATCGCATGAGAGTATGAGGCGAGTTTTTGGCTTGCTATTTTTAGAAGCCACGCTCCCACGTTCAACGAGAACGTTGCACTCGTCGCCTCTTTACTCTCTCGCTCTTGTGTGGTAAAAGGGTTACACAAAAGAGGGGAGCGAGAGCTTGATCGTCCTAGCCGCAAGAGATCTCATCTCCTCCATACGAAGGACTCCTTGAAGATTTGCTAGCACAAAGTCTCCGAGGAAGTAGTCGCCTTCTCATTGTGTGCGTCATCTTTGGAGAAAAGGCATTTGCGTTTTTGCTTCCAAGGCGCCATCTAGAAATGGCTATGGTATAAATTCTTATCATGAATACTTGTTATTAAAAGTTAATCATGTGACATGTTTTTCGATCCTATGAAACCCTAGCATCTGCTGCCCATATTATGTTTGCGCCACCTTAGGGTTTCGCCCCCTTAGATACAAGGGATTTTCAATTGGTATCAGAGCCATGTTTGATGCATGATTCATATGATTACTTTATGTTATGTATTGTGATCCATGTTTGCGCAAGCTGAATAGACCTAGGGTTATCTTCATGCGAAATTTTTACATGCTTGTCTTGACGCATGTTTAGTTATTTGTGGCGCATGAATGATGTTTCTTTGGTTGCGCTTATGGGTTAGATCTATAGTGTATGCGAAAGTTTACATGATGCTTTCAGCATGTCGAAACTCAAGATATGTTTCCTTTAGTTGGCGCATGCTTTGGTTTTTCTAAAAACAAAAACAAAACTCTTGCGCGACTCACATTAGATCTAACTAGCGCCTGCTTTAAACCCTTAGACGGGTTATTAGGGTTGAAGTCATCTTCTAAATAGATCCAAACTGTCTGATCAGACTATCTGACAGCCTAGATGGGTCGACCAAATAGCACCTTGGCGCAAGCCTGAGGTGGCTATAGGTCGACTGCAGACGGCGTGTAGCGATGTCTGGTTGAGACAACCTTGAACGCACATGAGTTAGGCCCGGGGTCACACCCGCCTGCCAGACCTCATTGTGGTCGTTCAGCCCTAGGCGCATGCATGGTTGACCATTTGGTCGACTCAAGTCAGTTAGGACTTGGTGCATGCAAGGGCAATGGATTTGACTAGATTGATGAGTGGATCCCTATTAATGGACCGTTGTAAGGCAGCAGGGCAAATAAGGAAATTAAAATTGATGCCAATGGGGTTTTTCAAAATTTTATTTTCCTGATTGGATCACATGAAATTTGATGCCATTTGCTTGTTTATTTCATCTTATGTGGGCTGCCCGTTTTATTGTGTGCTGTGCTGGGGCCTGCGTGCCTAGAAATTAAAGTTGTAAATTATTTATTGTGATCTGCGTATCACATTGTATTTAATTTATAAAATGTAATTGACCTGCGTGTCAATCTTGTCTAGATAGATTAATTTGTAAGTTAATCAGACAAGAGCACAGAGCACACTTGGCAGAGGCGCATGCAGCAGTGGCTTGACCAGGTGGGAGGTCCAGGGTTCGACTCTGGGACCAGGCGCATTTTCCCTGGTAGGCGCACCTAAGCTGCAGATGGCGCTTGGGCCCTGGTTTGGGCCAGATGAGCAGCAAAAGACCCATAAAGAAAAGCAAGTGAAGACTTAAGTTAATTAAGGTCTTACTTAGGCTATGGGCTTTTACCACATAAGATCCATGCTTTCTTGTATTGCTTAAATAAGTAGAACAGCATGATTTATTTATCTTCTGCTATCACCATAGGAAATGCATGATAGTGAAGAAGATAAAAGACCGTTAAAATCCAACGCTAAAATATCAAGCTCGTATGCCTTCTGACGCGAAACCTCACTGTTCTGATTATCGTTGGAGCCGTGTTGTACCCACTCAGTGGGCACGTCCATCTATCTTCAGACGGTGCGGGATTACACCTGCGTGTTACAGAGAAGGGATTTATCGCTTCTCGTTGCTCAGCATAGCACGTGGTGGTCCAGGGAGTAGGTCGGGTCAGCTTGACCATGTAGACTACATATGTGGCGCATATGGTAGCGCATGGAGGCAGCCATCTATGGGGTCAGAGATTGTGTTGTACCAACTCAGTTGGCACAGTCTGCTGGATTGCCCAGATGAAGGGGAATCGCACGGGTTGGCGATTGGCTGGGAAAGCCTACCAGAGATTAGTGCTTGTACTCTCTGTGCATCTTATCTCGCCTGAGCGGGACGCGGAGACCAAGTATGAAATCTGGATCCCATCTCACTAAAAGAGTTCTACTCTTTCGGGCTGTTTTGCTGGATTTTTCAGCCAGATAAAATAGTGAGAAAAAGAATCATTCTTAAGTCCTGAATAGATTCTTTACATTGATACTGACCTTGCTGTTCTTGCATTGTTGTAGATTCCTGCAGCAACGAACACCATGAGCTTCAATGTGCGATCCCTACTGGAAAGGGAGAAGTTTGCTGGGCCGAACTTCTCAGACTGGTTCGGACACCTTAAGATTGTTCTTAAGGCAGAGAGGAAACTGTATATCCTCGAGATGGCGATACCGCCTCAGCCCGCTCCGAACGCCGCAAGGGCGGTTCGGGAAGCTTATGAAAAGCACGTCAATGATAGCATTGATGTCGCTTGCCTGATGCTAGCGTCTATGACGCCACCGCTGCAGCGTCAGCATGAGGATATGTCTGCTATAGACATGATAACAAACCTCAAGATGCTGTATGCTGCACAGGCGAGGACAGAACGCTATAATCTGACAAAGCTTTTCTTTCAGAGCAAACTGGCTGAAGGAAGCCCAGTGGGAGCTCACGTGCTCAAGATGATTGGGCACAAGGAGGCTCTAGAGAAACTGGGGCATACCATCAACCAGGAGCTTGCTGTAGACATTATTCTGCAGTCTCTCCCGCCCTCTTTCGATGCGTTCATCATTAACTTTAATATGAACAAAATCGATTGTACTCCGGCAGAGCTGCTGAATATGCTCTTGACTACTGAGGAGACTCTGAAGGGAAAGCCTTCGACCTCTGTCTTAATGGTTCCTTCAAGGAACAAGAAGAAGGGGAAGAAGGGCAAGGCCCCTGTCAAGAGTTACAGCAAGGCTCTGAAGCAAAAAGTTAAGCGGTCAAAGGAATACAGATGTTTCCATTGTGGCCAGCTGGGTCACTGGAAAAAGGACTGTAAAGCGCTCCAAGGAGATAAGAGGGGAAGCGTCGCTTCTGGCTCAGGTATATACGTGACGGAAGTCATGTTTTCATCTTCTTCTATTTCATGGGTGTTAGACACTGCATGTGGAGTTCACATTTGTTCAAATGTACAGGAACTCAAGAGAAGAAGACAGGTGGGACAACATGAGGTGGACCTACGAGTTGGAAACGGGGCACGGGTTGCTGCTGTTGCTGTAGGAGACTATTTCATCTCTTTGCCATCTGGGCTTGTATTAGAACTGAACAATTGTTACTTTGTTCCCAGCATTACTAAAAATATTATCTCCATTCCTGCTCTTGTCAGGAAGGGGTTTTCCTTTGAATGCAATATTTCAAAGTGTGTTCTTTCTCTTGATAATATTGTTTATGCTACTGGTTCAATTAACAATGGGTTATTCATGTTGGACATGGAATGTTCTATACAAAACATTGATAATAAGAAAGCCAAGTATGCTGATGACAGCACCTTGCTATGGCATAGTCGTTTAGGCCATATTAACAAGAAGCGCATTAAGCGGTTGCATGATCATGGACTGCTGGGATCATTCTCCTATGAGGAGATTGATACATGCAAGGCTTGTTTAATGGGTAAAATGACGAAGTCACCTTTTCCTAACAAAGGTCAAAGGGCTTCAGGTTTACTTGACCTTATACACAGTGATGTGTGTGGGCCATTTAGTAAACATGCCAGAGGTGGCTATCAGTACTTCATTACCTTTACTGATGATTTCAATAGGTATGGGTATGTCTATCTGATGAGACATAAAAGTGAATCTTTTGACAAGTTCAAAGAGTTCAAGAATGAAGTACAGAATCAGCTAGGCCGAAATATCAAGGCACTTCGTTCTGATCGAGGTGGAGAATACTTGAGTCATGCGTTTACTGACTATCTGAAGGAGTGTGGGATTATCTCACAGCTCACTCCGCCAGGAACACCGCAATGGAATGGTGTGTCCGAGAGGAGAAATAGAACGTTACTTGATATGGTTCGTTCTATGATGAGTCAGGCTACTCTTCCATATTCCTTTTGGGGTTTTGCACTGGAGACAGCTGCAAAGGTACTAAACCGAGTGCCCTCCAAGGCAGTTTCTAAGACTCCATATGAGTTATGGTATGGGAAACAGCCGAGCTTGACATTTATCAGGATCTGGGGCTGCGAGGCTTATGTCAAAAAGCTCACCTCTGGGAAACTAGAGAGCAGATCTGACAAATGTATCTTTGTCGGTTACCCTAAGGAAACTAAGGGTTATTATTTCTTCGATCCCAAAGAGAACAAGGTATTTGTTGCTCGGACGGCCATATTTCTTGAGAAGGAGTTTCTTCTGCAAGAGGCCAGTGGGAGAGAAATAAAGCTGGATGAGAATCCAGAGGAAGGACAAAGTAGTCAAGCACAGTTGGATGAGCCTGAGCCAGTTGATCAGGTTACGGAACAACCTGAGGCTCAGATATCATGGGAACCGCGAAGATCGGGAAGGATCCGTCGACAGCCTGAGCGCTATGACGGAGTCTACATCATTGATAATGATGAACCCCTTACTTATGCGGATGCGGTCAGTGGACCGGAGTCAGCGAGATGGCTTGAAGCTATGCGCGCCGAGATGGACTCCATGTCAGATAACCAAGTCTGGGATTTGGTTGATCCGCCTCCGGGAGTTATCCCTATAGGCTGTAAATGGATCTTCAAAAAGAAGATTGACATGGATGGTAATGTGGTTACCTATAAAGGCAGGCTAGTTGCGAAAGGTTTCAAACAAATCTACGGGATAGATTATAATGAAACTTTCTCACCTGTAGCTATGTTTAAGTCTATTCGGATTCTTTTCGCGATAGCAGCATATTACGATTATGAGATCTGGCAAATGGATGTGAAGACGGCTTTCCTGAATTGAAATTTGGATGAGGATGTGTATATGACACAACCTGAAGGTTTCACTAATCCATCAGATCGTCATAAAATATGCAAGTTAAAGAAGTCCATTTATGGACTTAAACAAGCATCAAGAAGCTGGAATATTCGTTTTGATGAATCAATCAGTGAATTTGGTTTTATCAAGAACGAGGATGACCCGTGTGTATATAAGAGGTTTAGTGGGAGCGTGATTACTTTCCTAGTCCTCTACGTCGATGATATCTTGATCATTGGAAATGACATTCCCGAAATGCATGCGGTTAAGGCATGGCTAAGGAAATGTTTCCAGATGAAAGATCTTGGAGAAGCAGCCTATGTATTAGGTGTGAAGATCTACAGGGATAGATCTAAGAGGCTTCTCGGGCTATGCCAGAGTACTTACATCGATAAAGTCCTGGAGAGATTTCATTTAGAGAATTCTAAAAGAGGATATCTTCCAGTCAGACATGGTCTGAATCTTTCGAAGAGTCAGTGTCCACAAGCACAGACTAAGAAAGATGAAATGGACAATACGCCTTATGCTTCGGCTATTGGGTCCATTATGTATGCGATGTTGTGTACTCGCCCAGACGTCGCTTACGGGTTAAGCGTGACCAGTCGGTTCCAAAGTAATCCAGGTATGGCGCACTGGATTGCGGTCAAGAACATTTTAAAATATCTGCGGAGGACCAAAGATATGTTCTTGATATATGGTGGTCAGGAAGAACTCAGTATAGAAGGATATACTGACGCTTCGTTCCAGTCTGACCAGGATGATTTCCGATCGCAATTAGGCTATGTTTTTAGCTTGAATGGAGGAGCAGTGGTGTGGAATAGTTTCAAACAGTCAACTGTTGCTGATTCCACAACAGAAGCCGAGTATGTTGCAGCCTCGGAAGCATCCAAGGAGGCAGTGTGGATTCGTAAGTTCGTGAGAGAACTTGGTGTTGTTCCTTCGAGTGCAGATCCTTTGGTTATCTTCTGTGATAACACTGGAGCAATCGCACAAGCAAAGGAACCACGGTCGCACCAGAAGTCTAAGCACATACATAGACGGTTTCACTTGATCAGGGAGATCATAGATCGTGGCGAGATCAAAGTCTGCAAGGTACATACAGATGACAATCTGGCAGACCCGCTTACTAAGCCTCTGGCGCAGCAGAAGCATGAGAAGCACTGTAATAACATGGGTTTGAGATTTCTCAACCATTAGATTAAGTGCAAGTGGGAGATTGTTGGGGTATGCCCTTAAGGCTAATGTTTGAGGCCTTGGGATTGTAACAGTATCATGTATAAACTCTTATGTTTATAAAGGCATGGTTATTATTCAAGGTTGTTACATTGTCTGCTGCAATAATTGTACTTCTGAATAATGTCTCAAAGCTGTTCAGCTGGGCTGACATGCTATAAAGTCCTTAGTCGAGATATCTTGGTGAACATGAGACAGCCTTGATATGATTGAGACTAATATGTGCTCTAATCTTATAGGATGCTTCGAGCATGGAATAAGATGTAGACTCATGGGTACATTGGATGTACTGGACAGACCCTACTAGGATATTCAATTGCTTGTCACAATGTGAATGATCCTTGTATGTGTACAAGTGGCACATTTCCTTTGACTTGAGATCACTTGTGTTTCTAAATGATGATTGTCATTGTTTTGAGGTAGTTCAATATCATTTGAAACATAATGATTATAGACTATCTTGGATGGTGAGCTTGAATCAGGTTAGGGCACCAGTGATAGACATAGGATTGCCGTCTCCTTGTTTAAGGAGTGTGATGTTCTAAAGGGGCCCCCTGGATGAGATGATTGAGAAAGTGTATGGCCATACCCAGATGACTGTGTTCATCTGATCTAATCATGCTCATCATATTGGAGTTACGAGCTTGACAGGCTTGTCCAATAAAGAACATCCAGTGGCAGAGGAAGCATGTATGCCTTGTGAGTTGGATTCACACTTGTGCTGTGTTTTGGGTGTAGTCTTGGAAGACTCTTTCCTTTATATCGGGAGACAGTGATGTGTTGCTAGATACCCCTCACTGATCGTGATAACGTGAGTTATCGTTACCGACATTTAAAGGAAACCCTCAGGGTCGCACAATTTGATGATATGGCTTACTTAAGTCAGATCGTGTGGACTGAATTATTTAGGTTCAGTTTTAAAGGGATTTAATCTCTGATTGAAAGTGAGATCTGGTCTGATCATGTTTGATTGATTAGGGCTTGAGATCGGTAAGCTTCGATTGAGAGAATTGATGCTAGATTGGTGAGATCAAGAGCATCAAGAGATCAACGGTCAGATCTTAAGCCTTAGGGGTTTAATTTGATCTGGACTAAAGGCTTGGGCTGGTTTGATTTGGTCTTTGAACCAAATGCAATTGAACCATGGCTCGGTTCAAAGAGGAGCGATTGGTTCACTTGATGTGAACGCAAGATCGCATGAGAGTATGAGGCGAGTTTTTGGCTTGCTATTTTTAGAAGCCACGCTCCCACGTTCAACGAGAACGTTGCACTCGTCGCCTCTTTACTCTCTCGCTCTTGTGTGGTAAAAGGGTTACACAAAAGAGGGGAGCGAGAGCTTGATCGTCCTAGCCGCAAGAGATCTCATCTCCTCCATACGAAGGACTCCTTGAAGATTTGCTAGCACAAAGTCTCCGAGGAAGTAGTCGCCTTCTCATTGTGTGCGTCATCTTTGGAGAAAAGGCATTTGCGTTTTTGCTTCCAAGGCGCCATCTAGAAATGGCTATGGTATGAATTCTTATCATGAATACTTGTTATTAAAAGTTAATCATGTGACATGTTTTTCGATCCTATGAAACCCTAGCATCCGCTGCCCATATTATGTTTGCGCCACCTTAGGGTTTCGCCCCCTTAGATACAAGGGACTTTCAGGCCGTGCCAAGGCGCACGGCCGTGTCGGGCTGCAGGAAATTCGGCCAGGGAAGCACGGGCGGGGCCACGGGCGTGTCGCTGGCCGTGGCGGCGTTCGCGTCTCTGGACGCTCATGTCACGGCCGTGTTTGGACGCACGGCCTGGCCGTGTACAGCTCTGGGAAGCTCCGTTTGCACCATAGATTTCTGAAAAAAATTCCTGGGGCCCTGGGGAGCTTCCCCAAGTGTCTTCCAAGGAACTTGGGCCGGCTTCATGTAGATTCATGTGCCCGATTGCTCCTGCATCAGGGGCCAAGGAGAGGAGGTTGTTCTTCTCTTGGAGTTTGAATGGAGGTGAATGTGGCTGGCGTATGGACCTTGGAGTTTGATATTGCATGCAATGTTGCATGTTACTTGGTAATGTTGCATTTTGACTGAGTTTGACCTGATTTTGTCCCTTGAAGCTTGATGTTGACTGATATTGGATTTGAGCTTTGACTTGTTTATTTGGACTTTGGACTTCTTTGAGATGTTAACTTTGATATTGACATTGCTGTTGTGATAGCAATTGTTGACTTTTGACTTGGCTAATCCTACTAAAACAAGGGGAATGTAAATTTAAACTAATTGCAGCCTAATACATTAACTAGGAATTTAAAATGCTTTGAAGGAAATAAAACATAAACTAATACTAATTGCAACCAGGAGAAAATAAACACAATTAAGTTCTCAAAGATGCTCCTACATCAGTGGGAGACCTAGTTCTTCTTACGGACTCCCCACATATATGGAAGAAAGCTCAAGATGGTGCGATGCACTAGGGACTTATGCGCCGTTACGAGGGTCCCTTCGAGGTCATGGGATGAGTCATGGCAGTGGTGTATCAACTCTGACTTCTTGATTCCATGAAGCTCCACCCGGTCATTCACGTGTGCCTAGATCGATAGGCAAATTGAACGGATTATTTCCCATCGGACATAGGTTATTGCTGACACAATCACATGATAGAGTTCCTTATTCAGTGGGCCAATACATTCGAGGGGAGGCCACTTGGGAGAGGCCTATGCACTTATAGTAGTTCGAGGATCATATCCAGGATTATCTTTTCCTCCTGTCATTGAGGATGGTAACTCCATCGGGCGGGGGTGCGCGTGTGACGCATCAGAGGTTTGAGTAACCCAGAGTGATCTCAAGATTGTGTAGAATGACCATATATCCTGCCCTTGGATGGGGATAATATGGACACAAGTTTCATTATATATATATATATATATATATATATATATATATATATATATATATATATATATATATATATGAATGTTCTAGTCCACACTGAGTATCTTCATTGATCAAGTCATGCTTGATGCAGGGGGCAAACACAGGACAAAAGATGCATGCAAACAACGCTTTGAGAAAATATTTTTTTGTATTTTATAATAAAATCCGAGATTTACTCTACCGAGGTTGGAAAATATTTTTGGTATTTTAATAGTAAAGAAAACCGAAACTACAATTACTTTAAAACTACTTGCAAGAAAAGAAATGACTTGAAAGTTAAAACTCACCTTGGACCCCTTGAGAATAGAAGGGGTCACCTTCCCGTTCTTCACCGGTCCAATGGTTGATGGCAACGAAGTACGGCCCTATGAGCTTACACACATGCAAACATTCAAGGCCCACACATGCGTGGGTGAGTTTAAACAAAGTTTAATTGTCCAACAATCAAAGAGAAGTCAAGAGGGGAGTTAGGCTCCCAAATTCTCTTGCTAACAAGATTAAGGACTATCTAATTTAAAGGGGGGTGGAAGAAGAGTGTCTTGCGCCAAGAGAACCTCCAAATCCTTGTGTCATCCTTCAAGAAACAACAAGGTTAGTGTAGGAATATGTTCTAGAATTAAAAAGAGGGCGAGGGGAAGGAACTTAGCCAAAGAGGTGTCTTCTTGATGTCATTCTTCATGATGGCCGAGAGTGATGAAGCTTCCAAGAAGCCTTCTAATGCTTGCCGAGATCAAAGTGTGGTGGATCTTCCTTGAAGTCTCGTCAAAGGATGTGAAAGTACCTTCAAGGCTTTTAGTTGAATGGAGGATTAGAGGGGAGAAGGAGAAGAGGGGAAGGGAAAGGGCTCGGCCCTTTAGAAGAGCGGGAGAAGAGAGGTCTTTGGCGACACAAGCACCATTGCAAACACCATTTTTTTTTCACTAAGCAACTACTCGACAAAAGAAAGAGAAATACAACTTATAGGCTGATTAGGGCCAAGGATAAGGGTGACATTTTACCCTTGGCGAAATTACAAAAGAAGTAAGAAAAATTCAGCATTGATGTCTTCATTTGATCCTTCCTTTTAGTGGCTGATTTTTGAATTCGACTTCTTACTGTTTTTGGTGGAGTTTTCTTGTGGTCGAAGGTTTCCTTGGTCTCTTTCCTTGTTTGCTTGGATGACAATGCGATTGGGTTCCACAGATTGTGGATCTTGATTGATGGTTGGCGCAATTGGCAAGTGTGGACTGAATTCTTCCTTGCTTTCAAATCCTTTTTTATTGAATCCATTTGAAATTCAAAATCCTTCCTTCAAGAGCTTGGCAGCTAGGAGATTTCCATAGATGTAGGATCTAGATGGGGATCCCATGATTTGTGGATCTTGATTTGACCTTTGGTGTCTTTGGCGCAAATTGGGAAGTGTGGGCTGAATTCGATTCTTTCTCTCATGGTTGGCGCCTTGGCTTGTTTTGGAAGGGATGTTGACTTAATTGCAAGCAACTCCATCTTGAAGTCTTTGGGTTGAAGTAGTTGAAGTGCTCTCTTTCCAAATTGGGAGCTCCACTAGTTGAGTGACTTGAGCTAAGCTCCTAAATGTCTCTTTGAGCTAACTCTAACCTGCCATGTTAGTTGCAAATGCAAGATACTATCATAGCATGCAAAACTATATGATGCACTAGAAGTAAAATTTATTCAACCAAAGCAAATTGCAAATATGGAAAGTGCAAATAAGGAAATATGCAAGTAAGGAGAAAATACAACAAGGGGGCCTAGGAGGGGAAGCCATTTTTGGAGGGCTTCTTCCTGGTCCTATGCAACTTATGTGGGGCAGGGGCTGGTCCTCGATCAATGCTAGAGTTTTTTTTTTTTTTGACATGAGCACTGATTAAATTGTCAACTGGTTGTTTTATGATGCTTTTTTTGAGAATGGACTTTCTCACACATTCTATATTTTTCCTTTTTTTTTTTGAAAAAATATCAATTCCTTCAACATTGGTATAGTACTTATTTCAATCTCTTCAACATTGGTATAGTACTTATTTCAATCTCTCCTGTAATGAAACTTTTAGGCTATTTTTGTTAAATAGAATCTATGGTGAAAAAGATGGAAAGTAAATTCCGTTTAATAGAACGTAGCCATAGGAGTTATTCTCTTCCTTTTTATGGAATGAAAAAAAATAATCCTTGACAAAAATAGGGAAAAAAAAATCTGATGAGGCTTATTTTGAAATAAGAAGATGCTTAATAGCAACCCAAGATCACCAGGTCTGTGGGGCTAAAATCCCAAGGACAAAAATGTTGCAATATAAGTTAAATTATGAATTGTGCTACCCATAATTCCTGGTAAATCTTCTGTGTCAGTTATACACACTTCCTAATTCGTTACCTGCTAATGGCGAGTATTCTTTTATCCTGTTGCATCTAACATACATGAGTCTTCCCACTAATTAGTTAAACATGCAAAGCCAGTAACTAGGCACTCGGTAAATTTTGTTGGCTCTTAGTAACTTTGCCATTAACACGTAACTTTATCCAAGACCAAGTGAAATTGAGGCAAAGGAAAAGAAAAAAAAAATACATATTTTTATCATCCAACTTACAAGGTTGCAAGTTAGAAAGATGCAACTCAATTGGACAGTGTACTTAGGTCTGTTCGCATGTCTGCCAAACAAAAAAGAGCTAGTTCTATATCAGTTGCTACCGTAACCCTATAATTACTCAAATTTTAGTTACACGACGTAGGTTTAGATCACTTATTCCTAGAATAACTAATTAGCACTTAATCATCTCATCCTTCATCCTGGCACATAAAGTATAATCACCAAGCATAGCATGAGAACACCACAAATAAGATAACACAAATTGACAACGATAAAAGCAACAAGAACGCAACGGGTATTGGGCAAATAACAATTAAGAACCAATTGATAAGAGAATCTGCCATCTTCCGCTCCATGGATCTCTCATCTCTTGTACCTTGTAAACAAAAAAACCTTGGACAAACCAAATGTCAAAAGACAGGAACATGCCTAGGGTTGCATGGAAGAAAAATGTCTAGACACCCTTGTGGTGCTGATACAAAAGGAACGCAATTGAAACATTATTTGTGGACAGAGAAGAAGAAAGTTTCGGCATTAAACTTCACTACAAAGGATAATTTAGAACCAACAGATAGATAATTCAGTGCACACAGTATATGTTTTCCACTCCAGAGTATTGTCTTAATACACTTGTACAAATCAAGATATATATTTAAATATAACACACCCTTTTTTAATCCACAATATAACATGCTGAAAATGAGAAATATAAGGTAAACATGGTGGACTAACTTTTGTTAAGTCACTCCGGCTATTTGAGATCGATTTAGTGCTTTATCTTCGGCTTTTTCACAATCATCACAGTGCAATGCGCGTGATGAGCACAGTAGTCACTCACACTCCCCAGAACAGCCCTGCGATCAAGTACAAGAACAATAGAAGATGGAGTTGAGAGAAATTTCAAAAAGACTAGAGAGATAATAAAATCTTTTACTCTAACCATATTGCAAATGTTGGATATAGATGCATATCCAATTAGTATTAGAAACCAAGATTCTTACAGGCAGACAAACAAAGGAATTGTTAAGGTCCTAAGTGAAAATTGTGATAACTATGAAATTTGGAGGCAATTAAAACATAGGTTATGGCAAATGATAGAATCAATTTTAGTGTTCAAGGCAAGTGAGACGTTAAGATCTAGCAAGTGCAATAACTGACCCATTAAATTGTTTGTCTAACATGGTAAAATATAAAATTCTTAAGCCCATTAGGCCTTGATGCTAATCAAAATCCTCGTCCAACTTCCTATATATGAGACTAAATTGGTATACATCACTTTCACTTAAAACTAGACATTCTCATCAAAGTCAAATTCTAACTCAAACCAAAACTATCTCTAGCGAGTGGTATATGAGACTTGAACTAACAACAACTACATCATCCCGAGAGGCCCCTTTCAATTAGATATATCACCATATAGTCTTAGATATGACTTAAATACCAAATTTTTAAGACATAAAAAATTAACTCATTAACTTAATGGGCTTAAAACAATATGCATAACATAAAATAATTAAAATCAAATTAATGGTACTAAGCTTGTTAGACTTTAAATGCTTTTGGTGCTAAATTGGGATGTCCAAGGCAAGGTCTCAAAAACATGGAATCTTTCAAGTGCTCATAATTTATTAAAATTTGTAGAATTACAAGTAGGCAGTGATCTATTTTAATTAGTACAACTACGATAAGCCCACATGACCAGAGCATGCATGATTGCTCATTAAATAGCCAAGGGGCTTCATGGTAGCGATGGGATCAAGGTAGTTTAAATTCATAAGGTCAGGTTTTCAACAGAAATTTCAGTCATTTGAACCTTCCTTTAAGGTCACTAATCATCTTTTGGAAGGTAAAAATATAGCAGGTATTTCTGCAAGCACATAATTTGCAGGTTTAATTGAAGTATAAATGTACAAAAGAAAAGATTTGCACCTTTTGATTGCTCCATATCCATGGCTACCCACAGCCAACATTTCTGCATGGTATTTATCCACTGCGTCACACAGAACATTTCTAGCGTCTCCTTCCATCACCACATATTCGACATCAATCACCTGCGGTTGGGTAAACAACTCTGAATAAACTCATGCTTCAACAGTAAAATCGGGATGGTGATTATTAGAAAATAATAATCCTCTCTCACTTCGCCAGACTAATAGCTTTTTGTTTGGACCAAGTCCAGCTAGTTACCATCAGAGAACAAAGCACCAGCAGAAAAATTGAAACACTAAAGATGTTGTTAATTGCATGATTCAATAGCTTTATTGAGAGTAAAAAAATCACTACGCAGCAAAGTTTTACTTTAGCTTCTCATCAGAAATCTCCAATTCTTTCTAGAGGCATGGAACTAACGTGGTAATTACATACTGAACTCCACAACCACGAGGACTACATGCTCGATCTGAGGGAAATCGATGACGAAATTTTCATTTGTCTACGACAACAAAGGGGAAAGGTTAGCATTAATGACGGCATTACATTTAGCATTGTCAACAAGGTTGCGTTGCCCTTACTGCATTTGCATGTCGACAAACTCATTACATTCATTTGGATACAGAAAATGATGAAAACAAATACTAGACAATTTTTGTGAGCTAATCAATCACAGAGAAAAAGTGACAGTAATAGATGATAGGCCAAAGGTAAACCATTTCTTGGTACGTAAAACAGTAAAAGCAGCACAAGACTAAATTAGTGCATGCAAGAGAAGGAACAGACACAAGTAAAGCATAAGACGAACACTCAACCCAGAGGAAGATAATTATTAAACAGATTACAAGGCCAGAAAGGACAAGCCGCAAAAATTAGCTAGCATGAACGAGAAAAAAAGAAGGGAGGCGCGAAGTTACCGAGTAGTTAGCGCACAACTCCTTAGCTTTCTCGATCACCTGCAACGAAATCTTCCTCAAGTCCGATTCCACAAACGGCAGCACATCAGCTGCTCCTGCAATAAGCAAAAAGGTCTACAACTATTTCTAGGTCGATTTGCGAGGGGGAGGGATCAAAAATCAAAACGTTTACAGTAAGAAAGAAAGAGAGGGTGCTAGTACCAGGGCCGGAAAGGCTGATGACGGAGGTGGCGGTCGGCTTGGCGTTGACGATGACGAGCTTGTAGGTCGAGCTGGAACCGGCGACGCCTGAGAAGAAGTGGCGAAGAGTCCACTGGAGCGCGTGAAAGCTATGCTCGCTGTCGTCGATGCCCACCACCATCACCGGCTTCCCCAGCGCCACCGGATCCTCCGGCTGCGTAGTCATTCTTTATTTTTACTGGGAAGGGGAAGATCAAGATGCAGGCGACAGCTTTGTGTTGATTCTGAAATCTACCAATCTGAGTCCCATAAATAGTAGCAGGAATCACAAGAAAAGATGATCTGTAAGACTGTAATACCAATGATGAAGACGCAAGACGGGTTGGGGGCAGGAGCGCTTCCCCAATAGATTCCTAGTAGACGCGTGTGGCCAACCCACAGATCTATCCATCGGGTTGCTGCTGGACTCTGGACTGCTAGTGGGCCTAATTACAGCGCCTCTTGGAGCCCAGCCCGACCCAATTTCACATATGCCAACTTTTTTAGATTCAAAAGTGGGGACATGCTGAAAATAATTTACCACCTAATTAAGATGCTTCTGGTGCTTGGATTCTGAGATCAATTAACGATATGCCAATCCTAAATGCATTCCCCCAAAGCAAAAAACAAAAAGTTTTGTCTCTGTCCATACTGGACTATTCCCAAGTGTATTATATTATGGCTTCCATTAACTCGGGAGTGCTGAACATTTCTCAAGTTCAATCCTACACGTCTACTTCGAATGTAGCAGGAGCACTTAGCGGCGGTCTTGTGTCTAAAACAGTATAGATTCCCTGCTATTAATCTATGTATTGCGCTAGTATTTTTGAGCAAGTCCTGCTGGGCTCTCAATTCTCATACGGCACACTGCTTCCATGCAGAGGCGAAAGCCCCACGTCCGGTCGCAGCACATATTCCGTCGTAGCTCAGCGCTCACCTCCCTCGTACCATTTTTTTTTTCTCCGAACCAGAAATGTATTAAGCATAAAAACTGCCTATTTAATGAGAGGAGATTCGACAATCAAATTCATACAGCCAATTAGATGACGAACAATGACTTAAAGCGAAAATCTTCAGAAAATTTTCCAACCAATTTGTAATGTAAAACTGATCTTTCTTAGGTATGTGGCTTTAAATGGCAAGGAAGTGTAACACAATTAGGTGAAACTGAAATTCTAGCATGCCACTTGCAGAATGGTAATCGGTTTAGTTAAGGTACACCTGAGGCCCCCTTGTGGGAAGGGGGCCGGATTTCCTCCTTAGACCCTTAACCAGAGATCTTGAATTTGGTCTGGATCAAGCCTCGAGGTTCCAGCCGTTTACTTCTAGAGTCCTTCCAAAACTTCAACAGTTCGAAGATCCTCGCGTCAATCTTCAATAATAGGTACCTTGATGGAATTGTCCAATAATAGGTGTTAGGCAAAGCATGTCCAAAGATAAAATCAATATCATGCTGCCTCAACTCAACTAAAAATTTTTGGAAAATGATTGCATCATCAAGGTACCTATCTTCATAACGCAATGGCATTTTTGGTGTATGGATTGAGTTAATGACAATGGTGTCATGGGACCAACCAAAAGGGGAATATGGTGGCATAGTTATGCGGGGGTACTCTGTTTTGTAATGGAATCCAGCCTCACCTAATTTTTCCAGCCCCACCTAATTTTCTTAGGTTCATCCAAAAGTGATTCGTGATTGCAGGCTAGTGGGACAAGTGTTTAGTTCCAAACACAAAGGCAATGTTGTGGTGATAGCTAGGTCCCGGAGAATTCATGTCACGCCTCGGCGGGAAGCGGCTATCCCTAGCTCAGGGTTCTCTGGGGAGATGACAATATTGATAGGAACCAAAAAACTTACAATAATCACATCTCCTTTATTAATTGAATAATCCAAAATTTAACATCTACAGTTTTATAACACATACTATTCAAGATGTACATAAAATCAACTGAAATAGAACTAAAATTACAATCTCAACTCGGCTGGTATCTGCTATCTACTCTATCCCTCCCAGACGCTAACTCTGTACCTGGAAGAGAAACAAAGGGAGTTAGCAAAACGCTAAGTAGGAATCAACAAATATGGTGAGGGAGTCAAATATCAAGATAATACAATGACTGGAACAACAATATACAAATAATATAAGAATGTCGTGCAAATCATCAAGCTGGCCAATAGATCTCAGAGCCGCACTCATTTTCAGAGTGTTTCCACTGTTGCTCATGCAATGGAAAGACTGTCTTAAATAGCCCGCTAGGTTGCGTCCAACCCTGACATCCGTAGTATTGTCCCGAGGACAACTGGCGGTGCCCTAACCGGCAAACAAATAGTCCGATACGTGTCAGAACTATAACTCAAATGAACAGGCCACTGGAGAATAAATCATCCAGTCTAGAGGTCAATATATATCACGACTTTATCATCACATATTTACAACAGTTCCACATACTCATGTGCCAATATCACATATACACAATTGTTCAACTATGCTCACAGGTCAATATAACAGATATCTCAATATAGTTTCGTTAATCATGCATACGGAAATAGAATATGACCAATGAACAAGATAATTGAGGTCAACTGAATTACAGAAACAATAAGTGGACGAGTCAAATAGATATCAGTGTCAATCCATTCTATTATATGTATCATATATCAAATCAAAGGAATAAGCAACTGATGACACCAAAATATGTACTATATTTTGTATCATTTTAAATACATTTTCATACTAAATTGAGGATCTTTTACTTGTTTTTATGCTGAATCCATCAAATATTGCAAGTCTACTTCTATTTTGGTTTTTCATGATTTTCAGGCAAAAAGGCACTATTTTGGGGCATTTTTAAGCAAAATCAAATACATGGAAGAGTTCCCATCATCAAGAAGAAGTCACACAACAAATTTCACGAAAATCAAAGCTAAGAACCAAAATACGGCAGTGCCGTAAACTATTTTACGGTACCGTATTTTCACGGCTACCGTATTATCAAGAACACGGCCGTATTTTGGTGATTTTCCGAACAGAAAGTTTTTGTGATTTTATGGCACTGCCGTAAAGAATTACACAGGCCGTATTTTCCAGCGTTTCAGACCATAGTGTTAAACCGATTTTACGGTGAAGAATTTCACGGTGCCGTATTTTGTGAAGACTTCAGACCAGAGAACTCGACTGAAATTATGGCACTGCCATAAACGATATTACGGTCCCGTATTCCCCAACGTCTCTAGAACATAACACTCAAGCTATTTTATGGCAGTGCCGTAATATATTACACGGCCGTAATTCCCAGTCAAAAACGTGATTTTTACGAGTTCGAATCTTGCGAGGGCCATAACTTTTGATCCAGAGTTCCAAATCGAGATCTGAAAGATGTTCCGGACTCTTCTTTAAGAGGCAAAGATGCACGAAGTGGAAGGGGGAGATTTTATCACGTATCCAGAGAGAAATAGCCAGAGAGGCGGCTAGGGTTTGGCCTCGCGCTGAGAGGCGTAGTGGGCACCTTAGGCTGCGATTTTCACTTAGAAGCTTCGCTTGGAGGAGAGGAAGACACCACAGAAGTTAGCGTTTGGAGTCCGATCGGAGGAGAAATTGATGAAATTAGTGATGACAGCACTGTTCATCGAGTTTTGCTGCAAATTACGATGCTGTAATTTAATTACAGCACCTGTTTTGTAACTTTTCTTCTTCCCTTCATCGATTTCTGACTTTCTGAACTATGAATTATTATATTTTCTTCTCCATGCAAGCTTAGACATATTTTGGGACATAGGGTTTAATCCCTTTGATTTTTAATGATTAGATAACTCTTTTCTTTTGTCATGATAATCTTCGTTGTGATAATTCTACTTATGTGATGGATTGTCTTTAATTTTCCTTAGATCTATGTTATTATCCATGTTTTAGAGTTTTCGCAATGAGACTGAAAGGTGATTTGCTTGAGAACTTGGAACCCTAGAATTGCATGTTAGGATCCCTTCCTTAGGTTAGATCTAATTTGATCTGTTCTAGTAGATTAATTGTCATATTTAATAATTGATCTAGGAGTGAGTTATTGTGTCAAACGTGGAGATCTTGCATGAAAGTGAGGATCGAAACGTTGGAAAACCCTAGGTACAACCTGTGTTGAGACTCGGATGCACGAAAGTGATCCTTGAGGCTCCACTTGTGATGATCAACCTAGAATTCGGATGCACGAAAGTGATCTTGAGTTCTTTGATTGATAATTTACTTATCTTTAGCATTGGGACAGATCTTGTGTGAAAGCAAAGATTGGTCCCTGCATGATTGTCTGCACGAAAGTGAGATAATCCCTTTATGAAGTAAATTAGGTCTTTATCGTAGCAAGATTTGATTGACGAACCTTTATTTATATCTTATCATTGAAATTAAGGTGGATGAAACCCTAGTCCCAGGTTTATCTCTCTGATTATCTACTTATCATATTCTCTACGTAGTTTACTTTCATCATATTTGGCTTGCTTAGCTAGTGAGAAAACATCTATTTGGTACTTAACAATAAGGTCTCTGTGGATCGATATTTTTATTACTTCGATAATTCCGTGCACTTGCGGAAACCTATCAAGTTTTTGGCGCCGTTGCCGGGGCCCTTAGTTTTGTTAATATTAAAATAGTTGTTAGTATTGCTAGACTAAGTTTTATTTGTTTTAGATTTCACTTTGTTTTTTTATTTTTGCAGGTTTTGGATTGTCACAAGTTGTGACAGAGCTTGTATTTCTGAAATTTGTGAATTTGCTTTGTCTTAGATTTTCTATTTTTTTCCTATATTTTGAAAAAAAAATTTGATTGATTGGTGTTGAATTATCTCTCTGTTTTTGATAGATCTGAAAATATGTCTTTTCATCACAATTCATGGGCATCTCCAAGAAGTAAGGTATACATGCCTCAAGGTGAGCATAAAGATTATTCACAGATGACTCTTGGAGAAATATGGAAATTACACAATATTCCTCTTATTTATTGCAATATTTGTAAATCTTCTGATCATTATACTTGTGATTGCAAATTTAACATGCCTCAAAATTCTAATTCTTCATGTTATCAAGATGATTCATGGTGCACTGCTGAAGATGAGATAGATTATTTGGTTCATAAATTAAACACTTCTAATAAGCACCCTGTTATGAAATCTTGTTCTTCTGATAGCTGTGTTATTTGTGGATATCCTGATCATTGTTCCTCTAATTGCCCATTTTTAAATCCCAATTTATCATGGCAAGAAAGAGATCAATTGTATTCTAGATGGGAAAATCGAACTTCTTTATATGATGATTGCTCTGATCATGCTTCTGAACCACAATTTGAATTTGATACTGAGGAACTTGAACTAGAAAAATCCCCTTGTGATCATGATTGTTTTGAGATTGAGCCTTATGTGAACTTTGATGAATCTCACTCTGTTGTTGATAATTTTGATATTGATTTATCTGATAGTCTATTTGAGGAAAAGATTGAGAAAATTGAAATTGAAAAACCTTCTTTTGATGATAATTCTGATTTTGATAATATCATGTTTATGGTTAAATCTGATGAGCATGATGAAGGTTCAAAAATTATAGACATTGATGAGCCCCACTGTGATTTTGGTGATATTGATGAAATTTATGATAAAACTCTTAATGTTAACTCTGAATCTATTGTAAACATTGATAAATCTTATTTCTCATATGATTCTGATTTTGACTCTTCTGATGATGAATTATTTATGGGGAGGCATGAGGAAATTGATTTTGTAGAGTCTCATCTTGATTTTGATGATAATTTTGAAATTGACAAATTATTTGATGATGTGCATGAGGAACTTGATAAGGATTTGAATGTTGCAAAAATTGATGAATCTCACCATGATGATACTTTGCCCATATCTATTATTGACTCTTGTGATTTATTTGAAATTTTGTACTTTATTGAGGAATATGATGTAGAATGGAAAGACTATTATTATGATGATCCAATGCTTGAATATTTTGATCAAAGTCCTTTTCTCATTGCTATTGAAAACATAAATTTGAAGAAAGGACTTATGATTTTACTTTTTGACAAACATAGGAAAATCATAAAGATTACCATGAGAGGATTTGAAAATTTTAATTTCTGCATACTTGAGAAAGCCACATTGATCATGATTTGTATTGAATTTTGGATATTTGGATTAGTGGCTAAACTTTTAGGAAAAAGAAAATGCAGAAAATTACATGTTTTATACTTTGGAACTGATTCACCTGCTTCACCATGAGATTTGATTTTTGGTCAAGCTATGGACCTAGAATTAGCGCTTCTTGGGAGGCAACCCAAACACTTTTGTCTTAGTTTAGTTTCTTTTATTTTAGTTTATTTTTAGAATTAATTTTTCTTTTATTTTTGCAGGGAAAGCAAATTTTTGCGCAAAATACGGCACTACCATAATCTATTTTACGCCCGTAATCTGTGTTGATTTCTTCTCCCGAGAGTTTTATGGATTTTACGGCGGTACCGTATTCGCTTTACGGTACCGTATTTTTTGATCGTTTTCGACTTCACGTGCCGTAATCTTGAGTGTTTTCGTTTCTGAAATTTTGTGAAATTACGGCACTACCGTAAATGATTTCACGGTACCGTATTTTAAAACTGCAGTTTGCTTATTTGCCTAGGTGTTTTCTCGTTGTGATTTTAAGAAACTGGGTTGCAAAAATTTTTGATTTTTGGCACAACATGGAAGTACTCATCTTTGTCTATTTATTGGATATTTTTGCTGAATTTTAAAATCCATGGATCTTTCTGAAACATATGCCAACTTATCGAATTTGATTAACTTTTGTACAGTTTGTGCAGTTTTTAATCTGAGTAGCCTTCTTTCTGCTGATACCCTGAATTCCTGACAGATTTTGATCCTTTATTTTTTACATACCTGGAAAGATCAAGTTTTATTCTACTTCATAGTTTTGTCTGTTTTCTATTTGGATCATTAAATTTTATTCTAGGGTATGACTACTTTTCAAAAAAAAATTTTCAAAAACTGCTTAATTTGCTTTCTATCTGTTGTTGTTTCTTTTGACTCCAGATTTACAGCACCTCTAGCTACCACTGTATCTATCTACCTCTAACATCACTGTTTTCAGCCGTCGACACTGGATTATACCACCTGCAGATTCTTATTTCTTCTGCTGCCTCTTATTCCATAATTTTATTTATTTTTGCACCATGATCTTCATTACTAACTCTGATTTTTTTTACATGTGCAGTATTATCTTCCATAGCCCGACGCTCTCACCTCTATGACTGTATTCTCTAGCAGGCCACTAGAGATTACTCACTCTACTGTCGGCACCACCATTATCATTACTATCAGCTTTTCATGCAGCCTCTGCTTCTCAGCTACATCAGCTTTTTCCACCGGCATCCTCTTCAGACCTTTGGCTACATCTCTGATTCTCCCTTGAGAAAATTATTTTTATCATTATTATTTTCAAGATTGTTTTTGATCTGAGCCTTATGTACCTTAAATTTTGCAAAAAATTTTCAAAAGGCGTATCTTTGGACCTAGCTGCATTGGCCTGACAATGATTGAGCATGATCTATATAGTTTTGTGAGTATCACTTACACTCTCTTATTAATGACTATTTCTTATAGTGCATCTTTGACTTTATCATATTTATACTACTTATTGGTTTTCTCTTGAAATATGATTTTATGTATATATGGAACTCATTGTTTTGATGATGATATTATTCAAATATGTTGTTAAAATTGATAAAAGCATATGATCCACTTTCTACTATATGATGGCATGATTTATTGATAAAATTTCTATTGATAAAATATCTTCCTTGATGATGTGAGTATTTATACTTGTGATTAGAGAAAAACCCTATCATGTTAGATTTATTTCTTCAACGCATATCTATTTTTGAAATTTGACATTGGTTGATGTATGAAATTTTGGATAGATGTGTTATTTGATGAATAAGATCTAAAGGTGAAACTACTCCTTTAAATAAAATGAGCATATGAGTATGATTTGAGAATTGGGATCAATTGATCAACCTAGTAGATGTTTAGTCTATTTTGCTATTTGTTGGGAAAGAAGAATCCAAGATTAGAGGTGGCCAACGGGCCGGGCCGGCCCGCGGCCCGCATGGCCCGGCACGACACGGGCCGGCCCGGGCACGGCCCGTTGACCAAGTCAACGGGCCGCGGGCGGCCCGCGGCCCGGTTCGGGTCGTGCTGGGCCGGAGGTCCGCGGCCCGCGGGCCGGGCCGGGCACGGCCCGTGGTCGGGCCGGGCCAGGCACGGCACGGGCCCGTGCCGAGCACGGCACGCGGGCCGGGCCAGGCACGGCACGCGACCGTGCTCGGCACGGCACGCGGGCCGTGCTCGGCACGGCACGCGGGCCGTGCTCGGCACGGCACGCGGGCCGTGCCAGGCACGGCACGCGGGCCGGCACGAGCACGGCACGCGTGGTTTAGGCGCCAACGGTTGAAAATTTGATTTTGGCATGTGTTTTTACCCAAATACCCCTATAACGGTTTGAAAAAATTTAAAAGTTAGGGATATAATTGTCTTTATGTTATAAAATTACCATTTTAGCCCCTTTTAATAATTAAAAATAGGGGATAAATATGTAAATTTACACCCAATTCATCCCTATAAATTGACCCCCCAACCCTCTCATTTCTTCACACAAGTTTCCAATTAACTTTGGATTACTTTCTCATTCTCTCTTAATACTTTCCTAATCTCTTTTCTAAGTCTTGAGTTTCAATTAGCCATCAAGATTTCAAAGCTCCCTCGGTCTAGTCACGTGGAGAAGATCAAGTAAGTAGTAAATTAATTTACTTTTAGTCTTTTTTTAATGTAATTGTACTTAAATTTAAATTATTCTAATATAAATTTTTTCCATAATTATGATTAATTAAGGTTGTTGAAGGCTGAAACCTCAACTTCTAAGTTCTTACTAAGCGATCTTCAAACACGTGATAAGGTAATTTTTTAATGTATAATTTATTATTAGTAAGTATTTAATCTTATTTTATAAATTTTTTTTGCTAACTTTTAATATTATATGTAGAATTAATGGCGGGATTTAACAATACATGGGATCTTTTGCCATGGAAGATTGAATTAGAGCAGGAGCTAATGGGGACAACTAACCCCGTTATGCCACCCGATCAAGATGTCAACCCTCCGCCTTACGACCCAAATCAACAACAGCAAGATCATGTTGAATTTGAGCCTACTAACACTATGCAGGGAGAGGAGGGATGCAGTGCAAACCCTCACGAGTCTACTGTGTCAGGCTCAAGAAAACGCACGAGCGACGTTTGGAAGAGCTTCGATGTGGTGATGATTAACGGCGAAGAAAGAGCCAGCTGCAAAAAATGCAAAAAAGTCTTGACTTGCAAATCATCGGGTGGAACTGGTCATTTGACTCGCCACATCAGAAGCCATCAAACTCAAATCGATCGTGCACAGGCTACTCTAAATCTTTCCTCTAGTTCTTTTGAAATTTTTAATTATTCTACTGAAGTTCTTAGAAAAGAATTAGCTAAATTTATTGTTTGGGATGAACAACCATTTTCTTTAGCAGAAAATTATAAATTTGAAAAATTTATACATAAATCACTACAACCTAAATATAAAAAAGTAAGTAGACAAACCATGCGTAGGGATGCTATAAAAATTTTTTCTGAATATAAAACTAATCTTTTACAAGCTTTAATTACATTAACTTCTTGTATTTCTTTAACATCTGATATTTGGACCAGTAATCATTCTGATCAGTCATACATGTGTATTACGGCACATTGGATAGATAGTGAATTTTTTATACAAAAAAGAATTATTGCATTTAAAATTTTTGAATATCCTCATACTGCAAATGCTATAGTTAGACAATTTCATAGCATTTTACATTCATATAATATAATTAATAAAATTTTTTCAATTAGTTTTGATAATGCAAGTAATAATGATAGTGCAATTGATAAATTAAAAAGATTGTTAAATCCAATATTTAATGGTGCTTTTTTTCATATACGATGTGCATGCCATATTCTAAACTTATGTGTTCAAGATGGAATAAGAGAAGTAGATGAACATGTAACTAAATTAAGAAATGCTGTTAGATTTGTTACTTCTTCTACTTCTAGAAATCAAGATTTTAGACAAATATGTAAATCTTATGGTTTGTCATATAAAAAATTTAAACTTGATATTAAAACACGATGGAATTCTACTTATGATATGCTAACAACATGTTTTCCATTTAAGGATCCTCTTACATTATTTTATAATGAAAGAATGCCTGATGGAAATATCGAAGAAAATGATTGGGATAAAGCAAAGTTACTACAAAATATTTTAGAAATTTTTTATAATGCTAGCACTCATTTATCTGGTGTTTATTATCCTACATCATGTTTAATTTTAGAACATTTAGTTTTAATTAGTGAAATTTTTTCTCAATATAGACATGATGAAAATGTTTTTCAAGTAATTTTAAAAATGGAAACAAAATTTAAAAAATATTGGAAAAATATATCTCCTTTATATTGTTTAGCTTCAATTATGGATCCTAGATTAAAATTAGAAGGTGTTCATATTTTATTAGATGAATATTATAAAAATATGGAACTTGAAGGAGTAGATGAGAAAAAAAATGAAGTTTCTACCTTATTAGATGAAATGTATAATGTTTATAATTTAAAATTTGGAAATACAATGAATCCAACATCCTCTCAAACTAATGTATCTACTAGTAGTAAAAATATTACAGGAAGAATACGCTCAATCTTAAATAGAAAAGGAACATCAACAAGTCGATCTAGTAATTTTAATGAATTAACATTTTTTTTAGAAAATAATCATACATCTTTACTCACAGAAGAACAAATAGATAATTTTGATATTTTATCATGGTGGAGATTACAAGGAAAATCATATCCTGTGGTTTCTGCCATGGCACGTGATCTACTCACTCCTCCGGTGTCTACTGTAGCATCGGAGTCTTGTTTTAGTGCAGGCGGCAGGGTGCTGGACGAGAAGCGAAGCCGAATGAACGAAGAAAGCGTGGAAATGTGTATTTGTCTTAAAGATTGGCTAGATGCTGAAGATCGTCTTCAAGATAAAGGTGGTCATTCAACTTCATCGGATGATGATGAACGAAGTCTTGGAAGTGCAAGCGGAAGCAACAATGGATAAACGTTGTAATAAATAATTATAAAAAAAGTTGTAAAAGAGTTGTAGAAAGAGTTGTAAAAAGAGTTGTAAAAAGAGTTGTAAAAAAAGAACTACGTAGACCTGATTCCTCCTTTGAGTGAGGTACGTAGGCAGCCTGTAATGGGTCCGGTCTAAAATATATAAAATTTTAACATTTGTTCAAAAATTTGTGCAATATACATTCTCAATTTCTCAATTTTTTTTATTTTTTCATATTTTATATATTTTAATTAAGTAATAATTTACTTATTAAATTTTTTTTAAATTTGGCCCGCGGGCCAACTTTGGCCCATGGGCCACAATCGGCCCGCGGGCCAACTTTGGCCCATGGGCCACAATCGGCCCGCGGGCCAACTTTGGCCCATGGGCCACAATCGGGCCGGGCCAAACACGGCCCGAACCCCCTCATTTGGCCCGTTGGGCCGTATTCGGCCCGCGTGCCGAAATTAGCCCGCGGGCCGTGCCTGGCCCGCGGGCCGGATCCGGCCCGCGTGCCGGATCCGTGCTCACGGTTCAACCGAACCGTGCCTGGGCCGGCACGGTTAATCGGGCCGCGGGCCGTGCCGGGCCCAAGAATTTTCCGGCCGTGCCGTGCCCGGCACGGCACGACTTGAACCGGGCCGTGCCTGGCACGGCCCGACCGGAAGCGGGCCGAGGCGGGCCCGGGCCCGGCCCATGGCCACCTCTATCCAAGATCCATAAAAATAGTGAGAGACTCCCCTACTTGGCACTATGTAAAATTGATAGTGGTACCGAAGACATGGGTTGAAGTCTATGCATGAAAAATAATGAGAGTGAAAAATAATAAGACTCCTCTACTTGGTACTATGTAAAATTGACAGTGGTACCAAAGAAAAGAGTTGAAGTCAAAAACAAAAAGTGTGTATCTAAGTGGGTACATGTCATATTTACAAAAACAAACAAAATGCATAAAAAAGAAAAAAAAAATTGTGTGTGGAAAAAGATCTTGGAAACCTAATTCCTGTAAACAAAAGCATGATAGATTTGAACCGAAACTGGATGAAATCATAAGATTGAAAATTCTATTTATTATACGAGTTGCAAAGTTTTATTTGATTGAGTTGTGGATCTAGAGGGTTGAGTTCTAAGGATGATATGTTTACTTGAAGTTTTCTAAAGGAATTGATGGAAATTTTCATTAATAGGTTGTATTTTAGAAATTTATTGAGCATGAAAAGGTTATTCTTTTAATCAAATTTTGATTTCAAATTTTGATTTTTGCTTGAGGACAAGCAAAGTTTGAGCCTTATGTGTTTGATGACACCAAAATATGTAGTATATTTTGTATCATTTTAAATACCTTTTCATGCTATATTGAGGATCTTTTACTTGTTTTATGCTGAATCCATCAAATATTGCAAAGTCTACTTCTATTTTGGTTTTTCATGATTTTCAGGCAAAAAGATACTATTTTGGGCGTTTTTAAACAAAATCAAATACATGAAAGAGTTCCCATCATCAAGAAGAAGTCACACAACATATTTCACGAAAATCGAAGCTAAGAACCAAAATACGGCAGCGCCGTAAACTATTTTACGCTACCGTATTTTCACGGTTATCGTATTATCAAGAACACGGCCGTATTTTGGTGATTTTCCGAATAGAAAGTTTTTGTGATTTTACGGCACTGCCGTAAAGAATTATACGGGCCGTATTTTCCACCATTTCAGACCAGAGTGTTCAACCGATTTTACGGCACCACCGTGAAGAATTTTACAGTGCCGTATTTTGTGAAGACTTCAGACCAGAGAACTCGACTGAAATTATGGCACTGCCGTAAATGATATTACGGTCCCGTATTCCCCAGCGTCTCCAGAACAGAACACTCAAGCTATTTTACGGCAATGCCGTAACATATTACACGGCCGTAATTCTCAGTCAAAAACACGATTTTTACGAGTCCGAATCTTGCGAGGGCCATAACTTTTGATCTAGAGCTCCAAATCGAGATCCGAAAGATGTTCCGGACTCATCCTTAAGAGGTGAAGACACACCAAGTGGAAGGGGGAACTTTTATCGCATATCTAGAGAGCAATCGCCAGAGAGGCGGCTAGGGTTTGGCCTCGCGCTGAGAGGCGTAGAGGGCACCTTAGGCCGCAATTTTCACTTAGAAGCTTCGCTTGGAGGATAGGAAGACACCACATAAGTTTTAGAGCGTTTGGAGTCCGATCGGAGGAGAAATCGATGAAATTGGTGGTGACAGCACTGTTCATCGAGTTTTGCTGCAAATTACGGTGCTGTAATTCAATTACAACACCTGTTTTGAAACTTTTCTTCTTCCCTTCTTCGATTTCTGACTTTCTGAACTATGAATTATTATATTTTCTTCTCCATGCAAGCTTAGACATATTTTGGGACATAGGGTTTAATCCCTTTGATTTTTAATGATTAGATAACTCTTTTATTTTATCATGATAATCTTCGTTGTGATAATTCTATTTATGTGATGAATTGTCTTTAATTTTTCTTAGATCTATGTTATTATCCATGTTTTAGAGTTTTCGCAATGAGACTGAAAGGTGATTTGCTTGAGAACTTGGAACCCTAGAATTGCATGTTAGGATCCCTTCCTTAGGTTAGATCTAATTTGATCTGTTCTAGTAGATTAATTGCTATGTTTAATAATATTGATCTAGGAGTGAGTTATTGTGTCAAACGTGGAGATCTTGCATGAAAGTGAGGATCGAAACGTTGGAAAACCCTAGGTAGAACCTGTGTTGAGACTCGGATGCACGAAAGTGATCCTTGAGGCTCCACTTGTGATAATCAACCTAGAATTCGGATGCACGAAAGTGATCTTGAGTTCTTTGATTGATGATTTACTTATCTTTAGCATTGGGACAGATCTTGCGCGAAAGCGAGGATTGGTCCCTGCATGATTGTCTGCACGAAAGTGAGATAATCCCTTTATGAAGTAAATTAGGTCTTTATCGTAGTAAGATTTGATTGACGAACCTTTATTTATATCTTATCATTGAAATTAAAGTGGATGAAACCCTAGTCTCATGTTTATCTCTCTGATTATCTCCTTAGCATATTCTCTGCATAGTTTACTTTCATCATATTTGGCTTGCTTAGCTAGTGAGAAAATATCTATTTGGTACTTAACAATAAGGTCTCTGTGGATCGATATTTTTATTACTTCGATAATTCCGTGCACTTGCGGAAGCCTATCAGCAACAAATCCTATAATTCTTGACATTGTAACAGAAGAGTAGGGTAAGATTCCTAACTTAAACGCTGTTATCCTGAATATCCTCTGAAATCAAAATTATCTCCATTTCTTCACTGAACAATTTAAATAAACCTCTGTTATTATCCATGTATCAATCCATATTAATTCCCCTCAACCCCTAATTTTATATTTAAATCTATTTCATCGCAAAATAATTATCATGAAATTTTCCCTCAAATAATTAGGTTTAATTCCCTCCAAATAATTAGGTTTTTCTTTTACTAATTTTTTTTCTAAAAAAAATGAAATTAAATAATAAATCTGATTAAAAGATTTAATAAATAAAAACAAAACTTACCTCTCTTTGCCTAAAGCCCGACGCGGAACGAAACGAACCGTGTTCATTCGCGTCGCTGGAGAAAGAAATCTCTGGGACCCGCTGGGAAGATCACCGGCGCCCACTACAAGGAGGAGGAGGAGCAGCCGGCTCTGGAAGAGAAAGAAGCTGCTGGTTGGAGGGGAAGAAGAAATAGCCACCGGTGTTGAGAGGGAAAGAGTTGGAGGCGATGCCGGGCTCAGAAAATTGCCGCCGCCACACTGGACCCATCGCCTGTCGCCGGGAGGATGGAAGACGACGCCGATTCAGAAGACCCGCCGCCGAAAAGAGAAGATGGAGTCGACGCCTGACTCCCGATTTCAGAAATCTCGTCGCCGTCGTAGGTCCTCTGCATGCGTCTGAAGCACTGTAGACGGGCGGCGCCGCTTCAAAGGTCGATGAGGAAGACGTCGACGCTTCTTCTTGTCGCCGCCGGAAGCCCACGCTATCAGCGCCGATGAGATGGAGACGACGTCCGACGGAGCAGACGCGAACACGGCAACGCGTTTGCAGGGAAAGCAAAGCTCGTGCGGAGCACGAGGGAAAAATAAGAGAGAGTGATTAGGGAGTTAGGATTTAGGGAAAGATAGGTTTAGGGTTTAATAAGACAGGGATTAAGGAGAGGGTTAGAGTCTTATTTATAGGGAAATAAGAGAGGATTAGGGTATTAATTATAGGAAATTTTCAAATTTTAAAATTTAAATAATTCTAATTATATCCAAGAATAAAATAAAAATAAACATTAAACTTAGGTTATAACAATTCAAGTCTATGTTATTGATGTTTAAGGAACCTAGTGAAGTGAGGGCTGAATAAACTAGGCAAATAAGGTTGATGACATGGGATCTCTCAAGGAGAGAGTGCAAAGTCAAAATTCCATTTTGGTAGAGGTGTGCAGGGATTAATGGGCAGTCTTTAGATCTAGTAGGGAATTCACCTAAGAAGGGAGTTATTGTAAGAGGTGGTCTGCGTAAGAATAGGCCAAGACATGGTGCTATGACTATTAATAGATCAAACATTTATTCATGAATTTCTATGATTGTATCTTTGCCCAAATTGTGAGGTTTCTCCTCAACAACCGCTAAAGCTAATGGTGTGATGTTCTCTATCTCTGTAAGCTTGGAAATAGATTCGAGTGATTCCAAGGGTGAAGTTTGTTCAGGTTCAGGTTTTGGGTCCAAGAGTGAGGGCAGCATAGGAGGATCTAGAGGGGGCTGTTGACCATTATTGCTCATGGTGCAGGATAAGTTCTCGAATTGCCCATGGTGATCTCTTAACTCTTGTGGCTCTATGTCATCTTCACTTGTATAATCAGGGGAATATATCTCCGTTTCCAATTCTATCCCATGGTTGTGATCAATGAGGCCTAATGCTTGTTTAGGAGAGTCTTGCGGTGGAAGGTAGGTGTCATCTTTAGGTGATGGATCCTTGACATGTGCCTTTGGACTTAGGAAGATAGATGGGTTATCCTTAACTTTAGCTAAAGTCCTAACATGTTCAGCTTGTCTCTTCCTAGCTAGCTTGATCTCATACTCAATGGTTACAACTTGTTGGTAGGATTCTTCTAAGGTCTTAATAGGATAAAGCATGATAGTATTCCTTATACCATTCCTAAGTCCCCTCTCAAACCGATCAAGGGTTATCCATGGATCATCTTCAGCTATATCACACCTAAAGAGTAAGTCTCCAAACTTAGCCACATATTCGGCCACAGTGTCATCTTCTTGGGTCAATCTAGACAATTGGTTACTCATGTATTCTTTATAGTGTGGTGTTACATACCGCTCTCTTAACCTCCATCTCATATGCTTCCATGTTATGGTTCCATGTCTTGCTAATTGACTACTCATAGCATACCAATACTTTCTAGGTGAGTCACATAAAAGAAGTTTGACACATGGCACTTTCCTATCTTCGGGTGTAGCACTACTCCCAAAATATTGCTCAACAAGTTTGAGCCAATCTAGAAATTCATGGGAGTCTAAGTTTCCGCCAAAAAGAGGTGGGCTTCTAACGGATTTAATGTTGGTTTCTCTAGGCTCATAGGTTTTCCTAAGGGTATCATCATAAGTTGGAACATAGTTGTGTTCATGATAATAAGATTCAATAGATTGCCATGCCATATTGGATTTGGAAATGTCAGTAATGCAGTGCAGGTATAAAATGTAACAGAGAAATATACATGTTCAGTAGAGGTTTTCAGCAAGTGCAATAACTTTTAGATGGTAATGAATAGTAAATGTGAGTAACACTTAGCAATATTCAGCACAGCCCATGTATTGGTAGTTGATGCAGAGATTTTAGCTAGGAGGCTACTTTAAAGATAAAACAAATACCAGAAAGTTCAGCAAGAAAGGGTGCAGGATTTAATCGGCCAATGGGAAGCAGCAATGTGCAGCAATAGTAGTGCCATTTTCAGATTTACAATTCATAGCAGCCATTGGTTCAGCAAGATTCAAATTCAGCAAGAAATCAGATTTAGCTAATAAGCAGTTTCAACACATATTTAGCAAAAATCAGGTTTTAAATTCAGTGCCAGATTTAA
Source organism: Costus lasius (assembly GCA_027563935.2). Taxonomy (NCBI): domain Eukaryota; kingdom Viridiplantae; phylum Streptophyta; class Magnoliopsida; order Zingiberales; family Costaceae; genus Costus; species Costus lasius. The sequence goes on from CM050448.1 coordinate 56,810,289, forward strand.
ATGCAGCAAGAACTCAAATTCATGTAAGTCTAGCAATACCAGATTTGTTCATACCTACAGCAAACGCTAATGTTGCCAGCAAGTACGACTACAACACAAAAATTATAAAATAGAAATTTTGGCTAAACTATAAACACATTGCAATCTCAGCAGAGTTCCCTCTCGGTCCAGAAAAGCCACGCAGGAGTCCAAGTAGCAAAATTCAGCCAATAAAACCCAGAAAGTTCCAGCAAGAGTAAAGTCAGAGTTTTGTAAGCAGATTTTCAGGGTTTATGAGTAGTTTGACAGCAATAACAGATTTCAGATTACCAGGAACAAATTTTCAGACATTCAGAGTTTCAGAAACAGAAATCCAGCAAATAGAGTTCTCACAACTTAGCGATAAACTCAACACACAATTCAGTACTTTTAGAAATCAAAACCCAGCAGACGTCAATACATAGGCACAGCAATAGAAAACCAAACTTCATGAAACAAGGAAATTCGGGAAGCCACAGTAACAAGAATTTCAGCAAACAAGTTATGGGTAAGTTTTAGCAACAACAGATGCAACAAGTTGTCAAAGTGCTTCTCAAACAGAAATTGTAACGCAGAAATCCTGGAGCAGAAAATCAGTGAGATAGATCCACTCGGTGACAAAGGATAAACCAAAATTCAGCAGAACTTTGAGCAACAAGAAAACACAACCAGCAAGTTCAGAAAGCACAGTAGAGTTCAGTCCAGAAATACCGAATACAGTGTGCAGAAATTTTCCAACACAAAATGTCAAATTAGAAACAGATGAAAGTAAGAGCACCTAAGGTTCACTCTAATACTACTAAAGTAGGACATGATTCTAGGGTTTGAAAATGAAGATCGTCTCTAGGTATGGAGCTCAAAAACATATTAACCCTAAGCATGTGTTTCTAGGAGAATAAGCAAATAAGAAAGAAACAAAAGGAGAAATGTAGAGAGATCACCTCGTGGCCCCTATTAGGGAAGGGGCCTTAACCCCTTTCTTTGTCCTCGCTCCCGTATCTTGGCGATGAGGCTTAAAAAGGGTGTTTAAACATCCATACAATAGATTAAGCACTAGGGGAGGTTGAAAATACAAAGGTCACAAACTCCCCTTAAACTGTAACAAAGATGATCCTTAGGGGGGTCTTGTTCAAGTCTGCATCTTCTCCATTTTGGCTTGGCGTTCAAGATGATGGAAGCTCAACTTACTTATGGCATCCATGCATAAGACGTCTTCAAGAAGAGCACTTTAGGAACAATTGCTTGAGGATTGGGATGATGATGGTTCAACAAATGAAGAGGGGAAACAAGAATAGAGAAAGAGAGGAGCAAGCTCTACTCTTGGCACACAAGAGGAGCAAGCTCAACTCTCAGCCACACACAAACAAGGTTCAAATGCTAACACAATTTTCAGTTTGTTCAAAGATTTTTGACCAAGTGTAAAGTGTAAATTACAAGGGCTTTTAACCCCTTTCTCCCTCAACGGAAACATTTCACTTAATAGATCTTGTGGCTGTCCACTCTTTGTTTCAAAATGAAGGATGGAGATGAGATGGACTCTTGGGCTTCTTCTTGTTTGTAGCCGAACAATTTGCTGGAATGTAGAGATTCGGCTGCGATTGTGTAGCAAAGGTTCTATGCGCATGCCCGATAGGATTGTGTTTGATTGGTGTGGCTGCGTGCGCATGCTAAAGCTGGTTGGAACATGGGTTTTGCTTAAGATTGAATTGGCGTTGTTGCAGTTGGTTGGCGCAAGTGTTTGCTGAAGATTGGGCTGTCGTAGTTGGACTTGGTGGCTGCATGCGTATGCTTGTTGATGGCTGGAGCTGTATCTGATTGTTGGCTGTATGCGCATGTAGGTTGCTGGAGTTAGCGGGCGTATGGATTTGGCTTGGCTGCTGCTTGGCTAAATTTGAGTGGTTGCCGATTTGCTTGAAGATTTGACCGTGGCAGTGAAACCTGATGTGGACTGAGAATGGATGTGAGCTTTGACATTGCTGATTTTGAATTTGAATTTCCTTGAGATGTTGACTTGTAGTTGAGAGAGTCAAGGGTGCCTTGTAAGTGTGTTATAGGTGCCAAAATATCCTAGGCTAAGACATCCTACTACATCATCTAAGAAAATAAAACATGCTTAAAGAAAATAAAACCCTAGGCTAATCCTATTCTAAGACATGGAAGTAAATAACAAGATAATTAGGGAAGCTTCCAAAATTCACAAAGTTCCAAAATGTAAGAGTGGAGAACTTATGGAGATGCTCCTGCATCAATTTGCAACTTTGTTAGATCTTCTAGAAACATGGGATATAAAACAAGTAGAGATTTTGGAAAGGAGGAAGTTTATCTTTGAAAAATTCATTAAGAGCTTCAGATGATCTTGAGCATTGCTTCCTTCAATGAGATTGATAGCTATAAGGCAGCCAGTTTCAACAATCTGATATTGAGAACTTACATTAGTGTTGTAGTAGATGTATTGAAGAGGATAAAACTCCTCAGCGGGGTCCCCACTGAAGTGAGTTCAACGGGTCCCGTTGAGTTGAGGCACACAAATCTCAAAGTTTGTCCTATAGCAAATATCTTGTAGCAAAAAAACCCTAATTGCCTGCCGAAATTTTTTCCTCCCCGCATTCTCACCTCTTTTCGTCTCTCTCCCCGCTGAAGCTCCCTGTCACTGTCACTGTGAAGCTCCCTCTCCCTGCTCTGGTGCTCCCTGCTGAACTCCCTCTTCCCGCTCAAGCCGGCGCTCCTCGCTGAAGCCCCTCTTCCCGCTCAAGTCGGCGCTCATCGTTGAAGCTCCCTTTCCCCGCTCTGGCGCTCCTTGCTCAGGCGCCCTCCGCTAAACTCCCTGTTCCCGTTGAAGTTGAAACCTATGCTTTGGTACTCCCTGCTGAACCTCCCTCTCCTTGCTCCGGCACTCCCTGCTGAACTCCCTCTTCGCGTTGAAGTCGAAGCCGATGCTCCTTCCCTCTCCCTGTTGAAACTGCGGAAGCCAGAGCTCCTTCCCTCTCCTCGCCGAAGCCGTGGAAGCTAGCGCTCCTTCCTTCTCCCCACCGAAGCCGCTGATCCCGCTTCCTACCCCATTGAAGCTGACACTCCCCGTTAAAGCCAGTGCTCCCCATTCATAGCATTACTTGTTGTTGACACCTGCCAACCTATCTCGTCTTTCTCCATCTGTGATTTTTTCCCTTACGCTTGCTGTCTTTTTATATTAAGGTATAACCTCAATCTAATAAGGTAGAACTTGTATGTAATAACGTAAAACTTGTATATGATAAGGTGGAATTCCAGTTAAAATAATGTAGCACTTCTATATAATAAGGTAGAACTTGCATGAGATAAGGTAGAACCTTTATAGTTAAGGTAAAACATGCATCTGATAAAGTAGAACCTACATATAATAAAGTAGAACTTTTATGTAATAAGTTATAGCTTGTATCTGATAAGGTGGAACCCCACTTAAAATAACATAGAACTTCCATATAATAAAGTAGAACTTGCATGTGATAAGGTAGAACATATATAGTTAAGGTAGAATATGCATGTGATAAGGTAGAACCTACATCTAATAAGGTATAACTTATATGTAATAAGGTAAAACTTATATCTGATAAGGTGGAACCCCACTTAAAGTACTGTAGAACTTCCATATAATATGGTTGAACTTGCATGTGATAAGGTAAAACCTATATATTTAAGATAGAACATGTATCTGATAAGGTAGAACCTGTATTTGATGAGGTGAAATCCCACTTAAAATAATGTAGAATTTCCATATAATAAGGTTGAACTTGTATGTGATAAGGTAGAACCTGTTAGATGTAAGGTAGAACTTTATTCAGATATGATAGAACTTTATACAGATAAGGTAGAACTTATTAGATGTAAGGTAGAACTTTATACAAATAAGGTAGAACTTTACACATAAAAGGTAGAATTTGATAGCGATAAGGTAGAATTGGCATGTGATAAGGTAAAACATGTATCTGATAAGGTAGAACCTGCATCTAATAATGTATAATTTTTATATAATAAGGTAGAAACCCACTTAAAATGCAAGTATTTATATTCAAATATATTTATAGGAATCTTCTGTACCACTTGAGAGCTCATCAAATGAACCTCGGGTTGGAATGGAGTTTGTTTGTGAATATGATGCTTATATGATGTGCAATGATTATGTTAAGAAGATAGGTTTTAGTATAAAAAAATTTAGCACAGAGTATAGAAAAGATGGTACTTCAAAATTTTGTGTGTAGTAATTAGGGGACTCGACAAGTACATCCAAAATATGTCACCAAGAATCTATGTTGCAGAGGCTCAGACACAGGCCCTACGTAGGTCTGGGAGGATTTGTCGTGCACCTGAGAGGTACGGGTCGCTGCCGACCCAACACGACGGGATCTTCATCGTTGAAGATGAACCCAGGACCTATGATGAGGTGGTCGCTGAACCGGATTTCGAGAAATGGCTTGAGGTCATGAGATCCGAGATGGATTCCATGTCGGCTAACCAAGTCTGGAATTTGGTTGAGCTACCTGATGGGGTAAAACTTATAGGGTGTAAATGGGTCTTCAAGAGGAAGACTGACATGGATGGCAACATAGTTACCTATAAGGGTAGACTTGTGGCTAAAGGATTCCGATAAGTTCACGGGGTGGACTATGATGAAACCTTCTCGCCAGTTGCCATGTTCAAATCCATTCGAATCCTGCTTGCTATAGCTGCATATCACGATTATGAGATATGGCAGATGGATGTAAAGATAGCGTTCCTTAACGGGAAGCTGACAGAGGATGTGTTTATAACACAACCTGATGGTTTCATCCATCCTGCAGAGGCTAATAAGGTCTCCAGGCTAAAAAGATCCATTTATGGATTAAAGCAAGCCTCTCGAAGTTGGAATCTTCGATTTGATGAAGCAGTAAGAGATTACGGCTTTATCAAGAGCGAAGATGACGCTTGTGTATACAGAAAATTCAGTGGGAGCTTGGTGACATTTCTGGTCCTATATGTCGATGACATACTACTCATCGGAAAGGACATACCTAGTCTTCAAGCTGTGAAGACATGGTTGGGGAAGTGTTTTGAGATGAAAGACTTAGGGGAGGCCGCCTATAACCTAGGCGTGAGGATCTACCGGGATAGATCTAAGAAGCTCCTGGCCCTTAGTCAGAGTACTTACATTGATAAGGTCCTAGAGAGGTTCAGCTTAGAGCAATCTAAGAAAGGATACCTTCTAGTGAGACATGGCCTTATTCTCTCCAAGAGCCAGTGTCCCGTCACACAGGCTGAGAGGGACAACATGAGTCGAGTACCCTATGCTTCGATAGTAGGTTCGATCATGTATGCAATGCTGTGTACTAGACCAGACGTGGCTTATGCTTGGAGCATAACCAGCAGATACCAATCCAATCCAGGTCTGCAGCACTGGGTGGCTGTAAAGAACATTCTATGTTTTTAAGAAGAACTAAAGAATGGTTCTTGGTCTATGGCGGACAGGAAGATTTCAGTGTTCAGGGCTACACTGAGGCATCGTTCCAGTCTGACCCTGATGACTTCAGATCGCAGACAGGCTATGTGTTCAGATTGAGTGGAGGTGCTATGAGCTGAGAGAGCTCTAAGCAATCCATTGTAACTGATTCTACGACCGAGGCTGAGTATGTCGTTGCTTCTGAGGCAGCCAAAGAAGCCGTTTGGATTCAGAAGTTCATTTATGAACTTCAGGTGGTTCCAACTGCCGTGGATCTGATTCAGCTCTATTGTGACAACAATAAAGCGATGGCACAGGCAAAGGAACCACGGTCTCATCAAAAATCCAAACACATTCTCAGTAGATTTCACCTGATCTGGGAGATCATTGATAGAGGTGATGTCAGGATAAGCAGAGTTGACACAGACAATAATCTAGTAGACCCACTGACCAAGGCTTTGGCGCAGCAGAAGCGTGATGGTCATGCGAGGGACATAGGGTTGAGATTTCTCAATAACTAAGTCTAAGTGGAAGTGGGAGATTGTTGGTGTATATGCCCTTAGACCCGTTGTTGGTCTAGTTTGTACTACTTGATATTGATATTTAATATATCATTATGGCATTGTCGTTATTATGCTACGTTTACATCTGCGATTATGTACATGGATAATAATGTCCCTGGAGACAGATTGTATCTGTGCTCAAACGGTGTGTCCCCGGTCGAGTACCTGAGTGGATAAGGGATAGCTCTAGTACATGTGAGACTGGTATATCGGCTGGTTACGCACGGGGTGCTAACGCAGGCATATTGGTATATCAGTGGTGGATATACTGGACCGACCCGCTGTGAGGCTCTGACTTGGTGTCATGAGTTAACCTCACAAGTGACAGGAGATGCATTGATCCCTTGACTTGAGGTTATTGACTCTTCTGTATGGTTAGGAACATGCTTTGATACAACCTAATGCCTCGTCGTAAGCTAGGAGGTCATAACGGTTGTCATTGGGTATGTGACGACCCATATGAGAAGATCAATGGACAGACATAGGATTTGCCCCTTCCTACGGGAAGCTTGATATCCATGGGGCCCCCTATGATTGCATGACTAAAAGTGTATGGCCATACCCAGGTGAAAGCCTGATATAGTCATGACCATGAGATTAGGTAAAAACAAAGTGGTGACACACTTTGTCCAATCGGATATCAGTTCGGCAAAGAGACTGTAATGCATCGGTATCTTGTTGCGATGATGGGGTTGTCGATGTGATATCCATTCCGAAGACTTGGGTAGCAGCGATGCACTGCTAGGTGCCAATCACTGCTTGTGATGACTGGGTTCATCACTGCCAACGTCTGAGGAACCTACAGGGTCGCACAACTTGAACTCGGGTTCTCGCATTGATCGGGTAGCCTATTGATTGAGTTATTGGATAACTCAGATCTGTTTGGGAGAATCCATTAGCACCACTGTGCTAGATGAGATGAAAGGAATCATTTGGAGCTAACTTGTTTTTTGGGCCTAGTAGGCCAAATGGGCCCAATAGACCAAGTTGGGCTAATAGGCCAAATGGGCTCAATGAGCCATTTGGGCCAAATGGGCCAAGAGGGATAGGCGCAAGTCACTTGGAGTGAGCTTGGCGCATATCTTTGAGGAAGACAAATCCAAGTGGCGCATCTCACTTAAAGAGAGAAGCTTGGAGCTTCTCACTTTGAATGGGTGAATGAACTTGGGCGGATGGGACTTGGAGTGGACGAATTGGGTTTTACCACTTGAAGAGGTGTGTCTCTTCATGAAGTGGTGTGCCTCTTCACTTGTGAAGAGGTGCACCTATTCATGGGTATATAAACCCCCTTGCCCCCCTTTTGTCGGGTTACACTCTCCTCTCCTCTTCCCTTTGTCGCCACTCTTGAGGTATTCGGCCATTAAGAGAGTTGGACTCTCTTCCTTACTTGGTTCAGCTCCTGTAAGCTCCTTGTCGCCCTCCTCCCCAAAGTTGGACTTTGGCTTGGGTTGATTCCTGTTCGGATTGTGGTGGAGTGCTTCATGAGTTGGACTCCGACGTAGCTCCACCTCCTCTCCTTGGCATCTCCTCAGGAGTTAGCGCAAGTGATTGAGGAAGTCTCCCAAAGGCGTGGATCTTCTTCCCGAGGCTAGCACCGGGCGTGGAAGAAGAGGACTCGAGGTTCGGCTGTGTGCGAGACTGCAGAGGGCGCACACTTGGGCGCCTGCATCGCATCTCTTGATTTGCATCAAGGTATCATCTCCTACTCACCGTGTCGATTCCCTTGCAAGACTCGATCTTCTGGGTTTTTGGGACTGGCTTGTTTCGGGGATTGCTTCCGCTGTGCTTGTCTGTAAAATTTTAAAATCCCCGGGGTTTCCCAACAGGTAGAACTTTCCGTAATAATGTAGAACTTTCCCGGAATAAGGTAGAACTTTCTCAGGATAAAGTAGAACTTTCTAAGAATAAGGTAGAACTTTTCCAAAAGAAGGTAAAACTTTCCCAAGATAAGGTAAAACTTTCCCAGGATAAGGTGGAACTTTCCCAGAATAAGGTAGAACTTTTCCAGAATAAGGTAGAACTTGTTGGTGTTTAAGCCCTTAGACCTATTATTAGTCTATCTTTTGTACTACTTGATAGTGATATTTCTTATATATATATCATTATGGCATTATCATTATTATCCTTTGTTTACATCTGCGATTATGTACTTGCATGATAATGTCCCTAGAAACAGATTGAATCTGTGCTCAATCTCTTGTCCCAGTCAAGTACCTGAGTGGATATGGGATAGCTCTAGTACATGCCAAACTTGTATATGGGCTGGTTAGACATGAGGTGCTAATGCAGACATATGGGTATATCAGTGGTAGATATACTGGACTGACCCACTATAAGGCGATGACTTGGTGTCATGAGTTATCCTCACAAGTGACAAGAGATGCATTGATCCCTTGACTTGAGGTCATTAACTTTTCTATATGGTTAGGGACATGCTTTGATACAATCTAGCACCCCACCGTAGTTGGGAGGTTATAACAGTTGTCATTGAGTATGTCACGACCCATAAGAGAAGATCAATGGACAGACAGAGGATTTGCCCCTTCCTAAGGGAAGCTTGATATCCACGGGCCCCACTACGGTATCATGTCTGAAAGTGTATGGCCATACCCAAGTGAAAGCCTGATTTAGTCATGACCATGAGATTGGGTAAAAATAAGTGGTGACACACTTGTACAATTGGATATTAGTTTGGCAAAGAGACTGTAAAGCATCAGTACCTTGTTGCAATTATGGGGATGTCGATGTCGATATCCATTCCAATGACTTGGGTAGCAATGATGCACTATTAGGGCCATGCACACTTGTACATAAGGCTTCATTAGGAAGCTTTTGGCACTTACCCCTTCTCCCTTGGATGGAAAGCTTGCCTCTATGTCAAGGCTTGGGCCGCATATGGCTTCTTGGGCAAGTGTCAAGTGCATATGGATAACGGGAAAAGGTTTATGGTAAAGTCTTAGAGACTTTCCTTATCTGTAACCCTAATTGGCCTCCCCACTCACCCTAGCCGCATGTCTCTTTGTGAATTACACCTATATGCTATTCCTAGCCGCCCCTTGCTGTAATCAACCACTTTCATATGCGAGAGCACTTGAAGGAGGCATGAGCAAGAAACAAGGGCGAGAGCATAAACTCATAGGCGCAAGTCTTCCATAGTCACAAGCCTCCTCTCCTCTTCCTTCTCTTAACGAAAATTCTTGGAGGGCTTGGCGGCACCATCTCCTTCACCTCCTCTCTTGGTGTTGGGGTATGCCCTTAAGGCTAATGTTTGAGGCCTTGGGATTGTATCAGTATCATGTAATAAACTCTTATGTTTATAAAGGCATGGTTGTTATTCAGGTTGTTACCTTGTCTGCTGTAATAAGTGTACTTCTGAATAATGTCTCAAAGCTGTTCAGCTAGGCTGACATGCAGTAAAGTCCTTAGTCGAGATATCTTGGTGAACATGAGACAGCCTTGATATGATTGAGACTAATATGTGTTCTAATCTTATAGGATGCTTCGAGCATGGAATAAGATGTAGACTCATGGGTACATTGGATGTACTGGACAGACCCTACTAGGATATTCAATTGCTTGTCACAATGTGAATATTCCTTGATTGCGACAAGTGGCACATTTCCTCTGACTTGAGATCACTTGTGTTTCTAAATGATGATTGTCATTGTTTTGAGGTAGTTCAATATCATTTGAAACATAATGATTATAGACTATCTTGGATGGTGAGCTTGAGTCAGGTTAGGGCACTAGTGATAGACATAGGATTGCCGTCTCCTTGTTTAAGGAGTGTGATGTTCTAAAGGGGCCCCCTGGATGAGATGATTGAGAAAAGAGTATGGCCATACCCAGGTGACAGTGTTCATCTGTTCTAATCATGCTCGTCATATTGGAGTTACAAGCTTGACACGCTTGTCCAATAAGAACATCCAGTGGCAAAGGAAATATGCATGCCTAGTGAGTTGATTCACACTTGTGCTGTTTTTGGGTGTAGTCTTGGAAGACTCTTTTCTTTATATCGGGAGACAGTGATGTGTTGCTAGATACCCCTCACTGATCGTGATGACGTGAGTTATCGTTACCGACATTTAAAGGAAACCCTCAGGGTCGCACAATTTGATGATATGGCTTACTTGAGTTAGATCGTGTGGACTGAATTGTTCAGGTTCAGTTTAAAGGGATTTAATCTCTGATTGTAAGTGAGATCTGGTCTGATCATGTTTGATTGATTAGGGCTTAAGATCGGTAAGCTTCGATTGAGAGAATGGATGCTGGATCGGTGAGATCAGGAGCATCAAGAGATGAACGGTCAGATCAAATACCTTAGGGTTTTAATGTGATCTGGACTTATGGCTTGGTTTATTTGGTTATTGAACCAAATTCAAGTGAATCGGCTCATGAATGAGCGCATGGTTCAAGGGTGAAGTGGAGTTTGCGATTGGGGTAAACCCAAGATCGCATGTGGAGAAGTTATATGCTATTTTTGGATAGCACTTCTCAACGTGACCACGTTTTCACGTCCTCCCTCTTCACGCCTTCACGCTTTGTCGCCAACTTGGCTTTGGCTCTTGGGGCATTCTCGCGTGGTGGAGAGGAAGAGACGATAAGGAAAAATTGCCAAGCCAAGAAGTTCTTTCTTTTCCCTTTCACTCGACCAAGACATCTTTGGACCTTGCTAGCACAAGGATCGCAAGGAGGAGTAGGCGACATCAATTGTGTGCGTCACCTCTGGAGAAGATCCAGTTTGATCTTTGCTTCCAAGGCGCCATCTAGAAATGGCTATGGTATGATCCTTCTCTATATGCAATCGGGTTCCTTTTGTTAATCATATAGCATGCAAGATCTAGAAACCCCCTTTCCGCTGCTTGCATCTTCCATATGCGCCAATGCTTTAGGGTTTCACCCCCTTGTGGGGACTTTCAATTGGTATCAGAGCTTAGGTTTCATGCATGTTTTATGATTGCAAGCCATTTTGTGATCCTTGTTTGCGAACAATGCTTAGATCTGTATTACATGCGAAAATACATGTTAAGTTATCATAGGCGAAACTTGTATTTTGTTTATGGCGCATGTATGAGGTTACCTTCAGTTGGCGCTTGTATGTTGTTGGTTTTCTTAAAAACTTAAATACTTGCGCGACTCACACTAGATCTAAGGCCTTACTGTAAACCCTTAGACGGGTTACTAGGGTTGAAGTCATCCCCTAGGTTAGATCCAGACAGTCTGATCAGACCATCTGACAGCCTTGATGGGTTGACCAGATAGCACCTGTGCGCAAGCACCTGGTGGCTATAGGTCGACTGCAGACAGGCGTGTAGCGATGTCTGATTGAGACAACCTATGAACGCACATGAGTTAGGCCCGGGGTCACACTCGTTTGCCATACCTCATTGTGGTTGTTCAGCCCTGGCGCATGCATGGTTGACCTTTTGGTCGACTCAAGTCAGTTAGGACTTGGTGCATGCAAGGGCAGTGGATCTGACTAGGTTGGATGAGTGGATCCCTAGTAATGGACCGTTGTAAGGATGTAGGGCAAATAAGGAAATTAAAATTGATGCCTATGGGGTTTTTCAAAAATTTAATTTTCTTGATTGGATCACATGTTGATTGATGCCTATGTTTGTTTATTTATTCTTATGTGGGCTGCCCATATTAAATGTGTGCTGTGCTGGGGCCTGCGTGCCTGGACTTTAATTTTGTAAATTAATTTTTAATTGTGATCTGCGCATCACATTTATTTAATTTATAAAAATGTAATTGACCTGCGTGTCAATCTTGTCTAGATAGATTAATTTGTAAATTAATCAGACAAGAGCACAGAGCACACTTGGCAGAGGCGCATGCAGCAGTGGCTAGACCAGGTGGGAGGTCCAGGGGCGCATTTTCCCTGGTGGGCGCACCTGAACTGCAATTGGCGCTTGGGCCCTGGTTTGGGCCAGATGAGCAGCAAAAGACCCATGAAGAAAAGCAAGTGAAGACTTAAGTTAATTAAGGTCTTACTAGGGCTATGGGCTTTTACCACATAAGATCCATGCTTTCTTTTATTGTTTAAATAAGTAGAACAGCATGATTTATTTATCTTCTGCTATCACCATAGGAATTGAATGATAGTGAAGAAGATAAAAGACCGTTAAAATCCAACGCTAAAATATCAAGCTCGTATGCCTTCTGACGCGAAACCTCACTGTTCTGATTATCGTTGGAGCCGTGTTGTACCCACTCAGTGGGCACGTCCATCTATCTTCAGACGGTGGGGGATTACACCTGCGTGTTACAGAGAAGGGATTTATCGCTTCTCGTTGCTCAGTATAGCACGTGGTGGTCCAGGGAGTAGGTCGGGTCAGCTTGACCATGTAGCCTACATATGTGGCGCATATGGTAGCGCATTGAGGCAGCCATCTGTGGGGTCAGAGATTGTGTTGTACCAACTCAGTTGGCACAGTCTGCTGGATTGCCCAGATGAAGGGGAATCGCACGGGTTGGCGATTGGCAGGGACTGCCTACCAGAGATTAGTGCTTGTACTCTCTGTGCATCTTATCTCGCCTGAGCGGGACGCGGAGACCAAGTATGAAATCTGGATCCCATCTCACTAAAAGAGTTCTACTCTTTCGGGCTGTTTTGCTGGATTTTTCAGCCAGATAAAATAGTGAGAAAAAGAATCTTTCTTAAGTCCTGATTGATTCTTAACATTGATACTGACCTTGCTGTTCTTGCATTGTTGTAGATACCTGCAGCAACGAACACCATGAGCTTCAATGTGCGATCCCTACTGGAAAGGGAGAAGTTTGCTGGGCCGAACTTCTCAGACTGGTTTGGACACCTTAAGATCGTTCTTAAGGCAGAGAGGAAACTGTATGTCCTCGAGACGGCGATACCGCCTCAGCCCGCTCCGAACGCCGCAAGGGCGGTTCGGGAAGCCTATGAAAAGCACGTCAGTGATAGCATTGATGTCGCTTGCCTGATGCTAGCGTCTATGACGCCACCGCTGCAGCGTCAGCATGAGGATATGTCTGCTATAGACATGATAGCAAACCTCAAGATGCTGTATGCTGCACAGGCGAGGACAGAACGCTATAATCTGACAAAGCTGTTCTTTCAGAGCAAACTGGCTGAAGGGAGCCCAGTGGGAGCTCACGTGCTCAAGATGATTGGGCACAAGGAGGCTCTAGAGAAACTGGGGCATACCATCAACCAGGAGCTTGCTGTAGACATAATTCTGCAGTCTCTCCCGCCTTCATTCGACGCGTTCATCATTAACTTTAATATGAACAAAATCGATTGTACTCCGGCAGAGCTACTGAATATGCTCTTGACTACTGAGGAAACTCTGAAGGGTAAGCCTTCAACCTCTGTCTTGATTGTTCCTTCGAGGAACAAGAAGAAGGGGAAGAAGGGCAAGGCCCCTGTCAAGAATTACAGCAAGGCTCTGAAGCAGAAGGTTAAGCGGTCAAAGGAATACAGATGTTTCCACTGTGGCCAGCTGGGTCACTGGAAAAAGGACTGTAAAGCGCTCCAAGGAGATAAGAGGGGAAGCTTCGCTTCTGGCTCAGGTATTTACGTGACGGAAGTCATGGTTTCATCTTCTTCTATATCATGGGTGTTGGACACTGCATGTGGAGTTCACATTTGTTCAAATGTACAGGAACTCAAGAGAAGAAGACAGGTGGGACAGCATGAGGTGGACCTACGAGTTGGAAACGGGGCACGGGTTGCTGCTGTTGCTGTAGGAGACTATTTCATCTCTTTGCCATCTGGGCTTGTATTGGAACTAAACAGTTGTTACTTTGTTCCCAGCATTACTAAGAATATTATCTCCATTCCTGCTCTTGTCAGGAAGGGATTTTCCTTTGAATGCAATATTTCAAAGTGTGTTTTATCTTTTGATAATATTGTTTATGCCACTGGTTCAATTAACAATGGGTTATTCATGTTGGACATGGAAAGTTCTATACAGCAGATTGATATTAAGAAAGCCAAGTATGCTGATGACAGCACCTTGCTATGGCATAGTCGTTTAGGCCATATTAACGAGAAACGCATTAAGCGGTTGCATGATCATGGACTGCTGGGATCATTCTCCTGTGAGGAGATTGATACATGCAAGGCTTGTTTAATGGGTAAAATGACGAAGTCACCTTTTCCTCACAAAGGTCAAAGGGCTTCAGGTTTACTTGACCTTATACACAGTGATGTGTGTGGGCCATTTAGTAAACATGCCAGAGGTGGCTATCAGTACTTCATTACCTTTACTGATGATTTCAGTAGATATGGGTATGTCTATTTAATGAGACATAAAAGTGAATCTTTTGACAAGTTCAAAGAGTTCAAGAATGAAGTACAAAATCAGCTAGGCCGAAATATCAAGGCACTTCGTTCTGATCGAGGTGGAGAATACTTGAGTCATGTGTTTACTGACTATCTGAAGGAGTGTGGGATTATCTCACAGCTCACTCCGCCAGGAACACCGCAATGGAATGGTGTGTCCGAGAGGAGAAATAGAACGTTACTTGATATGGTTCGTTCTATGATGAGTCAGGCTACTCTTCCATATTCCTTTTGGGGATTTGCACTGGAGACAGCTGCAAAGGTACTAAACCGAGTGCCATCCAAGGCAGTTTCAAAGACGCCATATGAGTTATGGTATGGGAAACAGCCGAGCTTGACATTTATCAGGATCTGGGGCTGCGAGGCTTATGTCAAAAAGCTCGCCTCTGGGAAACTAGAGAGCAGATCTAACAAATGTATCTTTGTCGGTTACCCTAAGGAAACTAAGGGTTATTATTTCTTTGATCCCAAAGAGAACAAGGTATTTGTTGCTCGGACGGCCATATTTCTTGAGAAGGAGTTTCTTCTGCAAGAGGCCAGTGGGAGAGAAATAATGCTGGATGAGAATCCAGAGGAAGGACAAAGTAGTCAAGCACAGTTGGATGAGCCTGAGCCGGTAGATCAGGTTATTGAACAACCTGAGGCTCAGATATCACGGGAACCGCGAAGATCGGGAAGGATCCGTCGACAGCCTGAGCGCTATGACGGAGTCTACATCATTGATAATGATGAACCCCTCACTTATGCGGATGCGGTCAGTGGACCGGAGTCAGCGAGATGGCTTGAAGCTATGCGCGCCGAGATGGACTCCATGTCAGATAACCAAGTCTGGGATTTGGTTGATCCGCCTCCGGGAGTAATCCCTATAGGCTGTAAATGGATCTTCAAGAAGAAGATTGACATGGATGGTAACGTGGTTACCTATAAAGGCAGCTAGTTGCGAAAGGTTTCAAACAAATCTACGGGATAGATTATGATGAAACTTTCTCACCTGTAGCCATGTTTAAGTCTATTCGGATTCTTTTCGCGATAGCAGCATATTATGATTATGAGATTTGGCAAATGGATGTGAAAACAGCTTTCCTGAATGGAAATCTGGATGAGGATGTGTATATGACACAACCAGAAGGTTTCACTAATCCATCAGATCATCATAAAATATGCAAGTTAAAGAAGTCTATTTATGGACTTAAACAAGCATCTAGAAGCTGGAATATTCGTTTTGATGAATCAATCAGTGAATTTGGTTTCATCAAGAACGAGGATGACCCGTGTGTATATAAGAGGTTTAGTGGGAGCGTGATTACTTTCTTAGTCCTCTACGTCGATGATATCTTGATCATTGGAAATGACATTCCTGAAATGCATGCGGTTAAGGCATGGTTAAGGAAATGTTTCCAGATGAAAGATCTAGGAGAAGCAGCCTATGTATTAGGTGTGAAGATCTACAGGGATAGATCTAAGAGGCTTCTCGGGCTGTGCCAGAGTACTTACATCGATAAAGTCCTGGAGAGATTTCATTTAGAGAATTCTAAAAGAGGATATCTTCCAGTCAGACATGGTCTGAATCTTTCGAAGAGTCAGTGTCCACAAACACAAACTGAGAAAGATGAAATGGACAATACGCCTTATGCTTCGGCTATTGGGTCCATAATGTATGCGATGTTGTGTACTCGCCCAGACGTCGCTTACGGGTAAAGCGTGACCAGTCGGTTCCAAAGTAATCCAGGTGTGGCGCACTGGATTGCAGTCAAGAACATTTTAAAATATCTGCGGAGGACCAAAGATATGTTCTTGATATATGGTGGTCAGGAAGAACTCAGTATTGAAGGATATACTGACGCTTCGTTCCAGTCGGACCAGGATGATTTCCGATCGCAATCAGGCTATGTATTTAGCTTGAATGGAGGAGCAGTGGTGTGGAAAAGTTTCAAACAGTCAACTGTTGCTGATTCCACAACAGAAGCCGAGTATGTTGCAGCCTCGGAAGCATCCAAGGAGGCAGTGTGGATTCGTAAGTTCGTGAGAGAACTTGGTGTCGTTCCTTCGAGTGCAGATCCTTTGGTTATCTTCTATGATAACACTGGAGCAATAGCACAGGCAAAGGAACCACGGTCGCACCAGAAGTCCAAGCACATACAGAGACGGTTTCATTTGATCCGGGAGATCATAGATCGTGGCGAGATCAAAGTCTGCAAGGTACATACAGATGACAATCTGGCAGACCCGCTTACCAAGCCTCTGGCGCAGCAGAAGCATGAGAAGCACTGTAATAATATGGGTTTGAGATTTCTCAACCATTAGATTAAGTGCAAGTGGGAGATTGTTGGGGTATGCCCTTAAGGCTAATGTTTGAGGCCTTGGGATTGTATCAGTATCATGTAATAAACTCTTATGTTTATAAAGGAATGGTTGTTATTCAGGTTGTTACCTTGTCTGCTGTAATAAGTGTACTTCTGAATAATGTCTCAAAGCTGTTCAGCTAGGCTGACATGCAGTAAAGTCCTTAGTCGAGATATCTTGGTGAACATGAGACAGCCTTGATATGATTGAGACTAATATGTGTTCTAATCTTATAGGATGCTTCGAGCATGGAATAAGATGTAGACTCATGGGTACATTGGATGTACTGGACAGACCCTACTAGGATATTCAATTGCTTGTCACAATGTGAATATTCCTTGATTGCGACAAGTGGCACATTTCCTCTGACTTGAGATCACTTGTGTTTCTAAATGATGATTGTCATTGTTTTGAGGTAGTTCAATATCATTTGAAACATAATGATTATAGACTATCTTGGATGGTGAGCTTGAGTCAGGTTAGGGCACTAGTGATAGACATAGGATTGCTGTCTCCTTGTTTAAGGAGTGTGATGTTCTAAAGGGGCCCCCTGGATGAGATGATTGAGAAAAGAGTATGGCCATACCCAGGTGACAGTGTTCATCTATTCTAATCATGCTCGTCATATTGGAGTTACAAGCTTGACACGCTTGTCCAATAAGAACATCCAGTGGCAAAGGAAATATGCATGCCTAGTGAGTTGATTCACACTTGTGCTGTTTTTGGGTGTAGTCTTGGAAGACTCTTTTCTTTATATCGGGAGACAGTGATGTGTTGCTAGATACCCCTCACTGATCGTGATGACGTGAGTTATCGTTACCGACATTTAAAGGAAACCCTCAGGGTCGCACAATTTGATGATATGGCTTACTTGAGTCAGATCGTGTGGACTGAATTGTTCAGGTTCAGTTTAAAGGGATTTAATCTCTGATTGTAAGTGAGATCTGGTCTGATCATGTTTGATTGATTAGGGCTTAAGATCGGTAAGCTTCGATTGAGAGAATGGATGCTGGATCGGTGAGATCAGGAGCATCAAGAGATGAACGGTCAGATCAAATACCTTAGGGTTTTAATGTGATCTGGACTTATGGCTTGGTTTATTTGGTTATTGAACCAAATTCAAGTGAACCGGCTCATGAATGAGCGCATGGTTCAAGGGTGAAGTGGAGTTTGCGATTGGGGTAAACCCAAGATCGCATGTGGAGAAGTTATATGCTATTTTTGGATAGCACTTCTCAACGTGACCATGTTTTCACGTCCTCCCTCTTCACGCCTTCACGCTTTGTCGCCAACTTGGCTTTGGCTCTTGGGGCATTCTCGCGTGGTGGAGAGGAAGAGACGATAAGGAAAAATCGCCAAGCCAAGAAGTTCTTTCTTTTCCCTTTCACTCGACCAAGACATCTTTGGACCTTGCTAGCACAAGGATCGCAAGGAGTAGTAGGCGACATCAATTGTGTGCGTCACCTCTGGAGAAGATCCAGTTTGATCTTTGCTTCCAAGGCGCCATCTAGAAATGGCTATGGTATGATCCTTCTCTATATGCAATCGGGTTCCTTTTGTTAATCATATAGCATGCAAGATCTAGAAACCCCCTTTCCGCTGCTTGCATCTTCCATATGCGCCAATGCTTTAGGGTTTCACCCCCTTGTGGGGACTTTCACTTGGCACATCCTTTCTTCAAGGCCGACGCAAGTGATAAAAGGAGGACTCTAAGGCTTGGATCTTCTTCCCGAGGCTAGCACCGGGCGTGGAAGAGGAGAGCTCAAAGATCCGTTGTGTGTGAGACAGCAGAGGGCGCACACTTGTGTGCCTACATGAGCATCGCTCATCATTGCTTTGAGGTACTTTCTCTCTGCATCGTGTCGACCCCCTCGCAAGCATCAATCTTTTGGGTTTTAGAGACCGGCCTGTTTCAGGGATTTGCTTCCGCTGTGTCTATGTAAAAATTTTAAATCCCCAGGGTTTCCCAATAATGGTATCAGACCAACTTGCGAGAGTCGAATGATGTTTTAATGCTTTTTGTATGCTCACATGCCATTCAAATTTTCAAAAATTATATGACATGCACATGGTTTTTCTAAAGTAGAAATATTGTAGGTTTTTTGTTTCTTGCATCTATTCAATTTCCTTTTGATCTTCGCTTTCTTCACATGACTGAGATAGACCCATATGTAGAAGAAATATTTTCTCATCTCATGGTGGGATAGACCCATCTTGAGAGACTTGTTGAGATTATGCAGGGCATGGACTAGGTGATTGCCCTAATCTTAACAAGTTAAGGATTGCAAGGAGCAACTTGCATGCCTCTTATAGACTCCTGAGAGAGACAAAGAACCAAGGATTTGTGATAAGAGGTGGAGGAAGAGAGACATGTTTTAAGGAAAAACTAAAATTTTAGATTTTGTGTTTTTCATGAGTATATAGAATTGCATGAGATAGTGCCTTGATTGTGCATGATGTTGTAGATATTAGTCAAGCCCCTTGCATGCCTATGATATATTCTTGTGAGGCCAACGTGCCACCTTTTCTTTTATTTTTGTAATAATTGAAAAGAAGATTAAGGGCGCATCTTACATGAGGACTTGATGCATGCTTGAAGCTTGTATGTTGCGAACATTGCATGGTGGCGCAACATGCATGATAAAGCTTCAACCTTGGTGACGCATCCATGCTTGTTGCGCAAGATGGGTTTGGCCGACCCTTTGGGCTTGAGAGCTATCTCTCTTGCCTCTTGCATGGTGGCGCATCACCCTTGGAGGAGCCACCTTGGCATTGGCCGAACTCTTGGGGGTGCTTCTAGGGTTTGAGAGCTAAACCATGGTGAGGAGGACCTTGGAGCTGTTGGGAAACCCCGGGAATATTTTACAATTTTTCAGAGGTTTATGGACACAAATACATTGCGCAGCGGAAGAATATCCCCGAAACAGGCCAGTCCCAAAAACCCAGTGAAGATCGCATGAGAAGGAGTCGACATGATGAGATAGAAAATACCTAAAGCAACGTGAGGCTGATGTCGAAGTAGGCGCCCAAGCGTGCGCCCTCTGCAGTCTCACACACACGGATGCCTCGAGCTCTTTTCTTCCTCGCTCGGTGCTAGCCTCAGGAAGAAGATCCAAGCCTTGTGCTTATTCCTCTAGCCTTGCACCACCTCCAAGGTGTATGCGCCAAGAGGAAGATGAGGAGAAGGAAGTCGCCAAACACCACCAAGTTCGTCACGCCAAGAGGAAGAGAAGAAGGTGTGTTGCGGCTAGGGTTGGATGGAAGAAGAGTTGCGCCACTAGCCTCTTGCTTTCACCCTCAAGAACTCGCCCTCTACTGCTCGCCTCCTCTCTTGATCACGCCTCCAAGGAGAGAATTAGTATCTTGAGAGGGGCGGCTTGGGGGGTATATATAAGGCAAAGGGCGGCTTAATGTGTGGCCACCATTCAAATTGAATGTGCGGCTAGGAGAGAAAATAGGGAATTAAGTCCTAATCCAATTAGGACTTAATTTGGGCGACTTGATCATGTCCTAATCCAATTAGGACTGATGTGAACAGTTTGATCAAGGTAGGATTCATGTGGACGATTTGATCAAGCTTGATTCCTAATCCAATTAGGATTTGATCAAACTCAAGTCCTAATCCAACTAGGACTTTAAGTGGGCGGTTTTGATTAAGTCCTAATCCAATTAGGACTCTAATCACTTATTTGAATTAAATCCTAATCTAATTAGGACTCTTATTAATTCAAATAAATTAGCCCATAAAATCCCATAAAATTAGGACTCTAATTAATTCGAATAATTAGCCCCAAGATTAATTTCAAACCTCATAATGCATAGGCGCTAACCCTAGTCTAACTAGGGTTAAGCACACGCCATGCACACACCATCCGTTTTCTCCTCCTTAAGCCCATTAAGCCCAACTTATCAATGGGCCCAGCCCAATGTCCATTATGCATGTTAACCAAGCCCACGGATCCAATCCAATTTAACCCTAGGTCAAATTGGGCTAACCATGGTTAATATGCCGTAAATGGAAGTTGGCCCCAATAAATCTCTTCCATCTCATCAGGCCCATTGGCGCTGATGAAATCCCCAAAATAGATCCGAGTTATCTAATAACTCGATCATAAGGCTTTCCGATCAATATGAGAACTCGAGTATCAAGGTGTGTGACCCTGTAGGTTCCTCTGACGTTGGCAGTGCTGACCCATGGTCATCACAAGCAGTGAGTGGCACCTAGCAGTGCATCACTGCTACCCAAGTCATCGGAATGGATATCGACATCGACATCTCCATCATCGCAACCAGGTACAGATGCATTACAGTCTCTTTGCCGAACTGATATCCGATTGGTCAAGTGTGTCACCACTTGTTTCCATCCAATCTCATGGCTATGAGTAAATCAAGTCTAACCTAGGTATGGCCATACACTTTCAGTCATAGAACCATAGAGGAGCTCCATGGATATCAAGCTTCCCTTAGGAAGGGGCAAATCCTATGTCTGTGCATTGACCTTCTCATATGAGTCATGACATGCCCAATGACAACCGTTATTACCTCCCAACTACGGCAAGGCGTTAGGTTGTATCAAAGTATATCCCTAACCACATAGAATGGCCAATGACCTCAAGTCAAGGGATCAATGCATCTCCTATCACTTGTGAGGATAACTCGTGACACAAAGTCATTGCCTCATAGCGGGTCGGTCCAGTATATCTACCACTGATATACTTAAATGCCTGTGTTAGCACCCCGTGCCTAACCAGCCCATATACCAGTCTTACAAGTACCATAGCTGTCCCATATCCACTAAGGTACATTGACTAGGGACAATAGTTTGAGCACAGATCCAATCTGTCTCCAGGGACATTATCATATAAGTACATGTTCGCAGATGTAAACAAATAATGATAACGACAATGCCAGTATGATATAAATATCAATGTCAAGTTGTACAAGTAACGGACTAGAATTAGGTCCTTAGGGCATATACACCAACAATCTCCCACTTGCACTAAGACCTAGAGGTTGAGAAATCTTAACCCCATATCTCTAGCGTGACCATCATGCTTCTGCTGCGCCAAAGTCTTGGTCAATGGGTCTGCTAGATTGTTCTCTGTGTCAACTCTGCTAATCTTGACATCACCTCTGTCTATAATCTCTCTGATCAGGTGAAATCTCCTGAGTATGTGTTTGGATTTTTGATGAGACCGTGGTTCCTTGGCTTGTGCAATTGCTCCATTGTTATCACAATAGATTTCAATGGGATCCACTGCACTTGGAACCACCTGAAGTTCAGAAATGAACTTCCTTATCCAAACAGCTTCTTTGGCTGCCTCAGAAGCGGCCACATACTCAGCCTCGGTTGTAGAATCAGCTATGGTGGATTGCTTGAAGCTCTTCCAGCATACAGCGCCTCCATTTATCTTGAACACATAGCCGGCCTGCGATCTGAAGTCGTCAGGGTCAGACTGGAAAGACGCATCAGTGTAGCCCTGCATACTGAGCTCTTCCTGTCCCCCATAGACCAAGAACAAATCCTTAGTTCTTCTCATATACTTTAGGATGTTCTTTACAGCCACCCAGTACTGTACTCCAGGATTGGATTGGTATCGGCTGGTTATGCTCACAGCATAAGCCACATCTGGTCTAGTACACAACATTGCATACATGATCGATCCTACTGCCGAAGCATAGGGCACTCAACTCATGTCATCCCTCTCAGCCTATGTGGTGGGACACTGGCTCTTTGAGAGAGTAAGGCCATGTTTCACTAGAAGTTACCCTTTCTTGGATTGCTCCAAGCTAAATCTCTCCAGGACCTTATCAATGTATGTACTCTAACTAAGGGCTAGGAGCTTCTTGGATCTATCCCTGTAGATCCTCATGCCTAGGATATAGGCGGCCTCCCCTAAGTCCTTCATCTCAAAACACTTCCCTAACCATGTCTTCATAGTTTGAAGACTAGGGATGTCGTTTCCGATGAGTAGTATGTCATCGACATACAAGACTAGAAAAGTCACCAAGCTCCCACTGAATTTTCTGTATACACAGGCGTCATCTTCACTTTTGATAAAGCCATAATCTCTCACAGCTTCATCAAATCAAAGATTCCAACTTTGAGATGCTTGCTTTAATCCATAGATGGATCTCTTTAGCCTGCAGACCTTATTGGCCTCTGCAGGATGGATGAAGCCATCAGGTTATGTCATATACACATCCTCAGTTAGCTTCCCATTAAGGAACGCTGTCTTCACATCCATCTTCCATATCTCATAGTCATGATATGCAGCTATAGCAAGCAGAATCCGAATGGATTTGAACATGGCAACTGGCGAAAAGGTTTCATCATAGTCCACCCCGTGGACTTGTTTGAATCCCTTAGCCACTAGTCTACCTTTATAGGTAACTATGTTGCCATCCATGTCTGTCTTCCTCTTGAAGACCCATTTACACCCTATGGGTTTTACCCCATCAGGTAACTCAACCAAATCTCAGACTTGGTTAGCTGACATGGAATCCATCTCGGATCGCATGGCCTCAAGCCATCTCTCGGAGTCTGGTCCACTGACCGCCTCATCATAAGTCCTGGTTTCATCATCAATGATGAAGATCCCATCATGTTGGGTCGGCAGCGACCCATACCTCTCAGGTGCATGACGAATTCTTCCAGACCTACGTGGGGCCTGTGTCTGAGCCTCAGGTTGCCTAGCAACTGGTACAGGTGGCTCAGGTTCCATCTCTGTGTCTTGTGGTTGCACTTGGACCTCATCCAAGTCAAACTTCCTCCCACTAACTTCTTTCATGAGAAATTCTTTCTCTAGAAAGACAGCACCCCAAGTAACAAAAACTTTGTTCTCGGTGGGAGCATAGAAGTAGTAACCCTTAGTTTCCTTAGGGTACCCCACAAACACACATTTATCAGATCTAGGTTCAAGCTTGTTAGAATCATGACGCTTGACATATGCCTCGCATCCCCAGATCTTGATAAAAGATAGATTAGGGTGTCTCCCACTCCATACCTCATATGGAATCTTTGAGACACTTTTAGATGGAACATTATTCAGTATTAGAGAAGCTGTCTCCAGTGCATGTCCCCAGAATGAGGGAGGTAGAGTTGTATGACTCATCATACATCGAACCATGTCCAACAGAGTTCGATTTCTCCTTTCAGACACACCATTCCATTGGGGTGTTCCAGGAGGAGTGAGTTGGGATAAAATCCCACACTCTTTCAGATAGTCAAGAAACTCACCACTCAGGTACTTTTATGTTACATATAGAGTTATCTATAATCCATTGCATATGGTACCCTTCATATTTGCAAATGAAAAAGAACATGAGTCCTCTTTTATTTCAAATTTAAATTCTTTCCTTGCCAAGCAAGAAATAGATACAATGTTTTGGTAAAAGAAGGTACATCATAGCAATTATTCAACTCTAATAGAAGTCTAGAAGGCAGGGAGAGAGTCAAAATTCCTACAGTAATAGCAGCAACCTGTGCCCTGTTCTCAACTTGTAGGTTATTCTCTCTAGGCCACACCAATCTATTTTTCATGAGCCCCTGCATATTTGTATAAATATGAGCTCCACATGCGGTATCCAAACCCATGACATAAAAATAGAAAAGTTGACTTCAGTAACATAATTACCTGAGCTAGAAGCTAAGGCCAAGCCTTTCTTCTCCTCATTCTGAAGTTGCTTGCAGTCCCTCCTCCAGTGACCCTGCTTGCCACAGTGGAAGCACCTCTGGTCCTTTGACTTCTTCGCCTTTTTCTTCAATGCTTTGGTAGGACCCTTGGCACCGCCTTTGGCATGTGCCTTACCCTTTTTCTTCATCTTCTTGGCCATAGGGACCAAAAGAACAGAATTAGGTTTGGTCTTTACCATCTCATGCTCGGCTGTCTGGAGCATATTCATCAATTCCTCCCGTGTGCACTCAATCCGGTTCATGTTAAAATTTATGATAAACGGACTGAAGCTAGGGGGCAGGGAATGCAGAATAAGATCCACAACCAGCTCATTATCTATGGTGTGTCCCAGCCTTCTGAGATGATCCACGTTCCCAATCAACTTGAGAACATGGGGTCTCACTGGTGCACCCTCAGATAACTTACACCGAAAGACTACATTGGCGGTGTCAAATCTCTCAATTCTAGCCTGAGCCTCGAACATCTGTTTCAAATGAGTGATCATTTGAAAAGCGTTGTGCTCCTCATATTGCACCTGAAGTTCAGGTGCCATAGTGGCCAGCATGAGAAATGATACCTCCATAGAGTCATCCTGATGCTTTCTAAAAGCATCTCTATCTACCGCTCAGGCATTAGGCGGAGGAGGCGCCGGAAGAGCCTGCTCTAGGACATACAGCTTCTTCTCGAGCTTGAGGACTATCCTCAAGTTCCGATGCCAGTCCATAAAGTTGGTTCCAACCAACTTATCCTTATCAAGGAGTGATCGCATTGTTAATCCGCTATTGTTCGTTGCCATTGTTCTACAACAGTCAAGAAATAGCAGATTAGTACTACTTCAAATCATTTAAACTGGACTTGTTTTAAATGATCGTAACTCCCACTATTTTAATCGAATTGACAACCCACAAAGTCAATCGGGAAATCTGAGATTTCCTAGTGAGATGGGATACTTATTCCACATGAGGCTTCGCGTCCCACGAGGGTGGGATGAGATGCACAAAGTGACCCATGCTTCCTAAGGTGGGCACGCCGGCCGATTGCTCCAAGCAATTCCCCTTATTGAAACAGTCTAGGCATTTCATGTCCAGCGAGGGCTGGATACAGCATGAAACCCTAACCTCTCAACGATGCCTCTAGACTTTCATCATGTGCCCAGCACATATGAACTTATAGTCAAGTTCATTCCAAACCGTTATGCCCAGGGCCAATGAGTTTCCTTGCGAAGGCGCGCCCAGTTAAAACGGACTGGGGAAACCATTGCCACCACACACCTTCTAAAGATAAGTGGGTGTGTCCCATGAGGGTGGGAAATAGTTTACAACACCACTGATCGATAGCTTGATAAGGGCTACGCATTAGAAGGCTACTAGACTTGATATTTAGAATGAGGGTTTTTGAGGTCTCATTTAGTTTTATCTTATGTCTAGCATTACAGGCATGCAATCCTATAGTGATAACATAACGATAAAACATCACAGGCATGCTTTAACAGATATGTTTGAAAGCAGTAAAAGAATGATGTGATCATGACCTATTCAAGACATTGAACCAACCCATGCCAAGAAGGAGGTTCAACTCTTGACCTAGGACTCAAGCCCCAAGACTAGACCTAGCCGACCTGTATCTTGAACTTCAAGGTTGGCTCCAAGGTCCTCCAAAGGTGAATCGCCATCTTGCAAGTTCCAACATAGCTAGCTCACAAGCCCTAAGGCTCGGCCATGCTATGCTTACGCCACCAAGCAAGCTTGCACCATCTTGCATGCGCCACCAATCCAAGTAGGGTGTTTGTTGCGCCACCATCCAAGATGTGCCACCAAGCTCCTTCCCTTAATCTTCATCTTAATTTTACAAAAATAAAGAAAAAGATGGCACGCAGGCCGCACAAGGATACATCATAGGCATGCAAGGGGGCTTGACTCATGATCACAACAATATGCACAATCAAGGTATTTACACATGCAATTCTACATGCTCATGAAAAAAATAAAATCTCAAATTTTACTTTTTCATAATACCAGTTTCTTTTCCTCATCTTCTTCTCACAAATCTTTCAGTTATTTGCGATTAACTTTCATGATGATTTCAAAGATCCTTTCAGCTGGTAATTTTGTCAGATCAAGGGACCCGACCAGTCCGAAGACACAATGCCCGTCCTACTTGACAAAACCACGTACGCCTTTGATCCTTAAATCATGCAAGAAAAATAACCCAAAAATCCAAAAGAAACTGAAAAGGTGATAGAAACAAGAAACCCTAATTTTTCCTATTTTTAGAAAAATCATTTGCCATGCAATTTGCAATTTTTGAAAATTGAAATATGGCATGTGAGCATGAAAAACATGAAAAGCATGAAGAACATCATTCGGGTTTCGCAAGTCCCTCTGATACCACTGTTGGGAAACCCCGGGGATATTTTATAATTTTTCAGAGGTTTATGGACACAAATACATTGCGCAGCGGAAGAATATCCCCGAAACAGGCCAGTCCCAAAAACCCAGTGAAGATCGCATGCGAAGGAGTCGACACGATGAGATAGAAAATACCTAAAGCAACGTGAGGCTGATGTCGAAGTAGGCGCCCAAGCGTGCACCCTCTGCAGTCTCACACACACGGATGCCTCGAGCTCTCTTCTTCCTCACCCGGTGCTAGCCTCGGGAAGAAGATCCAAGCCTTGTGCTTATTCCTCTAGCCTTGCACCACCTCCAAGGTGTATGCACCAAGAGGAAGATGAGGAGAAGGAAGTCGCCAAACACCACCAAGTTCCTCACACCAAGAGGAAGAGAAGAAGGTGTGTTGCGGCTAGGGTTGGATGGAAGAAGAGTTGCGCCACTAGCCTCTTGCTTTCACCCTCAAGAACTCGCCCTCTACTGCTCGCCTCCTCTCTTGATCACACCTCCAAGGAGAGAATTAGTATCTTGAGAGGGGCGGCTTGGGGGGTATATATAAGGCAAAGGGCGGCTTAATGTGTGGCCACCATTCAAATTGAATGTGCGGCTAGGAGAGAAAATAGGGAATTAAGTCCTAATCCAATTAGGACTTAATTTGGGCGACTTGATCATGTCCTAATCCAATTAGGACTGATGTGAACAGTTTGATCAAGGTAGGATTCATGTGGACGATTTGATCAAGCTTGATTCCTAATCCAATTAGGATTTGATCAAACTCAAGTCCTAATCCAACTAGGACTTTAAGTGGGCGGTTTTGATTAAGTCCTAATCCAATTAGGACTCTAATCACTTATTTGAATTAAATCCTAATCTAATTAGGACTCTTATTAATTCAAATAAATTAGCCCATAAAATCCCATAAAATTAGGACTCTAATTAATTCGAATAATTAGCCCCAAGATTAATTTCAAACCTCATAATGCATAGGCGCTAACCCTAGTCTAACTAGGGTTAAGCACACGCCATGCACACACCATCCGTTTTCTCCTCCTTAAGCCCATTAAGCCCAACTTATCAATGGGCCCAGCCCAATGTCCATTATGCATGTTAACCAAGCCCACGGATCCAATCCAATTTAACCCTAGGTCAAATTGGGCTAACCATGGTTAATATGCCGTAAATGAAAGTTGGCCCCAATAAATCTCTTCCATCTCATCAGGCCCATTGGCGCTGATGAAATCTCCAAAATAGATACGAGTTATCTAATAACTCGATCATAAGGCTTTCCGATCAATACGAGAACTCGAGTATCAAGGTGTTCGACCATGTAGGTTCCTCTGACGTTGGCAGTGCTGACGCATGGTCATCACAAGCAGTGAGTGGCATCTAGCAGTGCATCACTGCTACCCAAGTCATCGGAATGGATATTGACATCGACATCCCCATCATCGCAACCAGGTACAGATGCATTATAGTCTCTTTGCCGAACTAATATCCGATTGGTCAAGTGTGTCACCACTTGTTTCCATCCAATCTCATGGCTATAACTAAATCAGGTCTAACCTGGGTATGGCCATACACTTTCAGTCATAGAACCATAGAGGAGCTCCATGGATATCAAACTTCCCTTAGGAAGGGGCAAATCCTATGTCTGTGCATTGACCTTCTCATATGGGTCGTGACATGCCCAATGACAACCGTTATTACCTCCCAACTATGGCAAGGCGTTAGGGTGTATCAAAGCATATCCCTAACCACATAGAATGGCCAATGACCTCAAGTCAAGGGATCAATGCATCTCCTATCACTTGTGAGGATAACTCGTGACACAAAGTCATTGCCTCATAGTGGGTCGGTCCAGTTTATCTACCATTGATATACTTAAATGCCTGCGTTAGCACCCCGTGCCTAACCAGCCCATATACCAGTCTTACAAGTACCATAGCTGTCCCATATCCACTAAGGTACATTGACTAGGGACAATAGTTTTAGCACAGATCCAATCTGTCTCCAGGGGCATTATCATATAAGTACATGTTCGCAGATGTAAACAAATAATGATAACGACAATGCCAGTATGACATAAATATCAATGTCAAGTAGTACAAGTAACGGACCAGAATTAGGTCCTTAGGGCATATACACCAACAGGAGCTGCACTTTAAGTTCAAGCTAGAGGGCGGTTAGGTTAGGTCTTGTTGGGGCTCGTCTCCTAGGTCAAGCATTGAACACCTTTGGAATGTGTTGGTTTAATGTGTTGATTTGGCTATGACCACATCATCTTTTACTGCTTTCCTTCTCTGCTAAAGCATGCCTATGATGTTTTATCTTGTTGTTATCACTATAGGATTGCATGCCTATAATGTTAGACAAAAGATAAAACTAAGAGGATGAGACCTCAAAAACCCTCAAATAAAAATATCAAGTCTGGATAGCCTTCTAACTCATAGCCCTCATCAAGCTATCGATTAGTGGTGTTGTGCACTGTTTCCCACCCCCGTGGGACATACCCACTTATCTTTAGAAGGTGCGCAGTCATAATGGTCTCCCCGGTACAGTTTTAGCCTAGACGTACCTTCGTAAGGAAATTTGTTGGCCCTGGGCATAAGGGTTAGGAATAGACTTATCTAGTTTTTCACTTGTGGTGGCCACATGATGGAGCTTTAGGGGCATTGTTGAGAGGTTAGGGTTTCATGTTGTTTCCAGCCCTTGCTGGACATGAAATGCCTAAATTGTCTCAATAAGGGGAATTGCCATGTGCAATCGGCCGGCGTGCTCACCTTAAGAAGCATGGGTCACTTTGTGGATCTCATCCTACCCTCGTGAGATGCGAGGCCTCATGTGGAATAAGCATCCCATCTCACTAGGAAATCTTGGATTTTCTGATTGACTTTGTGGGTTATCAATTTGATTAAAATAGTGGGAGCCATGATCATTTAATGCAAGTCCAGATTAAATGATTCGAAGTAGTACTAATCTGCTTTTCTTGGTTATTGTAGATCAATGGCAACGAACAATAGTAGATGGTCACTGCGATCTATCCTCAAAAAGGACAAGTTGGTTGGACCCAACTTACTAGATTGGTATATGAACTTGAGAACTATGCTCAAGCTTGAGAGGAAGCTCTGTCCTTGAGTAGCCTATTCCTGAGCCACTTCCATACTATCCCTTAGCGGCTGAGAAGGATGCTTATGATATGTATCAGACTGATACTTTAAAGGTTGCTAATTTGATGCTAACCAACATGTTGCCTGAATTTCGAGGGCAATATGAACAGAAGAGTGCTTATGAGATTATTTTTAATCTAAAGCAGCTCTTTAATGAGATGGTCAAGCTCAACCCTCCTAAAGTAGACATTCAATGTGTTGAACCGAAGGGCTTAACAAAAATATTGAAGACAAAGATGGAAAGGGTCTGGAATAACAAGTGTTATTCATGTGGAGGAGCACCTCACATGATGAAGGACATGGTGCGACTTCAGAATGAGAAGAAGAAGAAAGTCAAGGCCTTGTCTTCTAGCTCAAGTATTTATGTTACCGAAGTCAATCTTTCTACTTCTATGTCATGGGTATTGGATACTGCATGTGGAACTTATATTTGTACAAATATTCGGAGGCTCAAGAAAAGTAGATCAGTGCGGCCTGGAGAGATTGACCTACGAGTTGGAAACGGGGAACAAGTTGCTGCTGTTGCTGTAGGAATTTTGATACTCTCCTTGCCTTTAGTACTTCTATTAGAGTTAAATCATTGCTATTATGTACCTTCTCCTACTAAAAATGTTACATTCATTCTTTGCTTGGTAAGAAAAGGATTTAAATTTGAAATAAAGGAGAACTTTTGTTCTTTTTCATTTGCAAATGTGTTTTATGGGAAGGGTACTTTATACAATGGATTATATGTCTTGGACATGGATAACTCTATATGTAACATAAACAGTAAAAGGATCAAACTGAGTAGTTCAGTTGGTGCGTACCTTTGGCACTGTCGATTAGCCCATATAAACAAGAATCGCATTCAACAACTCCATGCAAATAGACTATTAGATTCAACCTCCTTAGAGGAGTTTGATACGTGTGAACCTTATTTATTAGGAAAAATGACAAAGGTTCCCTTCACCGAGATTAGTGAGAGGACAGGAGGTTTATTGGATCTCATACATAATGATGTGTGTGGGCTATTCAGTAAACAAGCAAGAGGAGGGTACAACTACTTCATCACATTTACTGATGACTTTAGTAGATATGGTTATGCCTATTTGATGATACATAAGTTAGAATCCTTTGAGAAATTTAAGGAGTTGAAACATGAAGTAGAGAACCAACTTAGTAGATATATTAAAACTCTTTGATCAGATCATGGTGGAGAATACCTGAACGGTGAGTTCTTTAACTATCTGAGAGAGTGTGAGATTCTATCCTAACTCACTCCTCTTGGAACACCTCAATGGAATAGTGTGTATGAGAGGAGAAATTGAACCTTATTGGACATGATTCAATCCATTATGAGTCATGCAACTCTACCACTCTCATTCTGGGGACATGCACTTAAAACAACTTCTCTCATACTGAATAACATTTCATCTAAAAGTATCTCCAAGATTCCATACGAGGTATGGAGTGGGAGATGCCCGAACCTATCTTTTATCAGAGTTTGGGGATGTGAGACTTATGTCAGCAAGCTAGAACCCAGATCTGATAGATGTGTGTTTGTGGGGTATCATATGGAAACTAAAGGATACTACTTCTATATTCCCACTGAGAATAAATTCTTTGTTGCTCAGGGTGCTGTCTTTCTAGAGAAAGAATTTCTCATGAAAGAAGTAAGTGGGAGGAAGTTTGACTTGGACAAAGTCAATGTGCAACCACAAGACACTGAGATGGAACCTGAGTCACCTGCCCCAGTTGCTAGGCAACCAGAGGCTCAGACATAGGTCCCACATAGGTCTGGGAGGATTTGTCATGCACCTGAGAGGTATGAGTCACTACCGACCCAACACAATGGGGTCTTCTTCATTGAGGATGAACCTAGGACCTATGTTGAGGCAGTCGCTGGATTAGACTCCGAGAGATGGCTTGACGCCATGAGATCTGAGATGGATTCCATGTCAGCTAACCAAGTCTGGGGTTCGGTTGAGCTACCTGATGGGGTAAAACCTATAGGCTATAAATGGGTCTACAAAAGGAAGACTAACATGTATAGCAACATAGTTACCTATAAGGGTAGACTTGTGGCAAAAAGATTTAGACAGGTCCATGGGGTGGACTATGATGAAACTTTCTCGCCAGTTGCCATGATCAAATCCATTCGGATTCTGCTTACTATAGCTGCATACCATGACTATGAGATATGGTTGATGGATGTTAAGATAATGTTCCTTAACGGGAAACTGACAGAGGATGTACATATGACATAGCCTGATGGATTCATCCATCCTGTGGAGGCCTATAAGGTCTGCAAGCTTAAGAAATCCATTTATGGATTAAAGCAAGCATCTGAAAGTTGGAATCTTCGGTTTGATGAGGCAGTAAGAGATTACAGCTTTATCAAAAGCAAAGATGATGCCTGTGTGTACAGAAAATTTAGTGGGAGCTTGTAACTTTTCTAGTCTTGTATATCGATGACATACTACACATCGAAAACAACATCCCTAGTCTTCAGTCAATGAAGACATGGTTGGGAAAGTGTTTTGAGATGAAGGACTAAGGGGAGATCGCCTATATCATAGGTGTGAGGATCTACAGGGATAGATCCAAGAGGCTCCTGGCCCTTAGTCAGAGTACCTACAATGATAAGGTCCTGGAGAGGTTCAACTTGGAGTAATACAAGAAGAGGTACCTTCCAGTGAGACATGCTCTTAATCTCTCAAAGAGCTAGTGTACCACCACATAGGCAGAGAGAGAAGACATGAGTCGAGTTCCCTATGCTTTGGTAATAGGTTCGATCATGTATGCAATGTTGTGTACTAGACTAGAAACTTCACAAGGATGTCAATGAGGAACTTATGGTGGCTTATGCTGTGAGCATAACAAGCCGATACCAATCCAATCCAGGTCTGCAGCACTGGGTCACTGTAAAGAACATCCTAAAGTATCTGAGAAGAACTAAGGATTTTTTCTTGGTCTATGGGGGACAGAAAGATCTCAATGTTCAGGGCTACACTAATGCATCATTTCAGTCAGACCCTGATGACTTTAGATCGCAGGTAGGCTATATGTTCAAATTGAATGAAGGCGCTATATGCAGGAAAAGCTTCAGGCAATCTACCATTGCTGATTCTACA
Organism: Costus lasius; assembly: GCA_027563935.2. NCBI lineage: Eukaryota > Viridiplantae > Streptophyta > Magnoliopsida > Zingiberales > Costaceae > Costus > Costus lasius. Next base: position 56,843,328 of record CM050448.1, read on the forward strand.
ACCGAGACTAAGTATGTCGACGCTTCAGAGGCAGCCAAAGAAGCCGTTTAGATAAGGAGGCTCATTTCTAAGCTTCAGGTGATTCGAACTGCTGTGGATCCTATAGAGCTCTATTGTGACAACAATGGGGCAATTGCACAGGCAAAGGAACCATGGTCTCATCAAAGGTCCAAACACATACTCAAGAGATTTCGCCTAATCAGAGAGATCATTGACCAAGGTGATGTCAAGGCTAGCATAGTTGACATAGAGAACAATCTAGCAGACCCACTGACCAAGGCTTTGGCGCAGCAGAAGCATGATGGTCATACGAGGGACATAGGGTTGAGATTCCTCAACCTCCAAGTCTAAGTGCAAGTGGGAGATTGTTGATGTTTATGCCCTAAGACCTGTTATTGCTCTTTCTTTTATACTACTTGACAGTGATATTTCTTATATATATCATTCTGGCATTGTCGTTGTCATGCTTTGTTTACATTTACAATTATGTACTTGCATGATAATGTCCCTAGAGACAGATTGGATCTGTGCTAAAACTCTTGTTCCCAATCAAGTACCTGAGTAGATATGGGATAGCTCTGGTACATGTGAGACTGATATATGGGCTGATTAGACATGAGGTGCTAATGCAGACATATGGGTATATTAGTGGTAGATATACTGGACTGACCCACTATGAGGTTATGACTTGGTGTCATGAGTTATCTTCACAGGTGATAGGAGATGCATTGATCCCTTGACTTGAGGTCATTGACTCTTCTATATGGTTAGGGACATGCTTTGATACAATCTAACACCTCATCATAGTTGGGAGGTTATAAGGGTTGTCATTGAGTATATCACGACCCATAAGAGAAGATCAATGGACAGATAGAGGATTTGCCCCTTCCTAAGGGAATCTTGATATCCACGGGCCCCCTATGGTTGCATGACTGAAAGTGTATGTCCATACCCAGCTAAAAGCCTAATTTAGTCATGACCATGAGATTGGGAAAAAAAAGTGATGACACACTTGTCCAATCAGATATCAGTTTGACAAAGAGACTGTAATGCATTAATACCTTATTGCGATGACAGGGATGTCGATGTCGATATCTATTCTGATGACTTGGGTAGTAGCGATGCACTACTAGGTGTCACTCACTGCTTGTGATGACCTTAGTTCATCACTGCTAACATCAAAGGAACCTACAAGGTCGCACACCTTGATACTCAAGTTCTTGTATTGACCGTGTAGCCTTATGATCAAGTTATTAGATAGCTCGAATCTATTTGGGAGATTTTATCAGCACCAATGGGCTTGATGAGATGGAAGAGACTTATTAGAGCTAAACTTAATTTTTGGCAGGTTGATCCAAAATTGACCATGGTTAGCCACATTTGTCTTTGGGTTATATTGGATTGGATCCAATGTCTTAATCAACTGGTGTAATAAAGTATGGGCTAGCCCATTACCCAATGGGGCCCAATAATAAGTTGTCATGAAGATATAAGAGGCATAAGGGTATAAGGGGGAGAATTCATCCCCATTGGCGCCTAAGGCGTATAATGGGGTGAAAGAGGTGCATAAGGCTTCATTAGGAAGCTTTTGGCATCTACCCCTTCTCCCTTGGATGGAAAGCTTGCCTCTATGGCAAGGCTTGAGGCGCATATGGCTTCTTGGACTTGTTTTGGCAAGTTTCAAGCGCATATGGCTAATGGGAAAAAGGTTTATGGTAAAGTCTTGGAGACTTTCCTTACCTCTAACCCTAATTGGCCTCCCCACTTACCCTTGTCGCATGTCTCTTTATGAATTTCACCTATATGTTATTCCTAGTCGCCCCTTGCTGTAATCAATCACTTTCATATACGAGAGTACTTGAAGGAAGCTTGAGCAAGAAACATGAGCAAGAGCAAAGACTTATAGGCGCAAGTCTTCCATAGCCGCAAGCCTCCTCTTCTCTTCCTCCTTTTGGCGAAAATTCTTGGAGGGCTTGGCAGCACCATCTCCTTCACCCCCTCTCTTGGCGCATCCTTTCTTCAAGGCTGGTGCAAGTGATCAAGGGAGGACTCTAAGGGTTGGATCTTCTTCCCGAGGCTAGCACTAGGTGTGGAAGAAGAGAGAGCAAAGATCCGTTGTATGTGAGACTGCAAAGGGCACACACTTGGGTGCCTACATCGACATCACTCTTCATTGCTTTGAGGTACTTTCTCTCTACATCGTGTTGACCCCCTCGCAAGCATCGATCTTCTAGGTTTTTGGGACCGGCCTGTTTCGGCGATTTGCTTTCGCTGTGTTTATGTAAAAATTTTAAATCCCTAGGGTTTCCCAACAGAACTTTCCTAGGATAAGGTAGAACTTTTCCAGAATAAGGTAGAACTTTCCTAAGATAAGGTATAACTTTCTTAAGATAAGGTAGAACTTTCTCATTATAAGGTTGAACTTTCCTAAGATAAGATAGAACCTTCCCAAAATATCACAAATATCACAAATACCATGTCCACAATATCAGAAATACCATGTGAATAATATGACAAAAACAATTATCAATATTGTAACTTAATGTCAGTATCATTATTACATCCATACCATGTTACCAAATGTTCCATACCAACAAGTTTCATACCATGTCAACAAATGTCAGTATCAAAATCTAACAATATAATCAATTAAGATTACACAGATCAAGAAATTATCTCTCCCATTATGAGCTCTATAGCACTAATGGCTCGGAGCTGCTCCATGTCAACTTGGGAGATGGTAAAGTCTTCATTTATTGAAAGATAATCGATGAATTTCATACAAAAGATCCCACAATCGTTGCTGCATGAATAAAAGTTAAAATTTAGCTCTATAACAAGAGATGTTTAAAATAACAAAACAAAACAACAACATCTAGATGTATTGTGAATATCAAATAAGGTACCTAGCATATTGTTTTGGGCAATTATAATTCCAATCTATCTCTCACTTGCTAAGGTCAATATCATCAATTACATCCAAATGACTCCCAACCAAGGACAATTATATAGAGAACAAAACAGAACTTCAAATTACCATTGTCTAAGATTATCAATTTAAAACATTGAACACATAGAGTAAAAGGTTACCAGTTTATTCACCTCGCTCTTCTCCCATGCACCAGTCTTCATAGAATTTTAAACAACTATGTCTGTTGCGTTGAGGTTAATACTTACCAAAAACCAATGATCATGGCAATGCATTGGAACCAATATTAAATGACTAGTGCTCATAGAGGTAGAAGTGATATGTTGGACATGCTCCATTGATGCCTTTAGTTGTCCAACTCTGTAAAGATTTTGTGGAAAAAAAATAAACTTAATATTGGGTAGATAAAATGTAATGTGGAGTAAATAAAATGAAAAGAAAGCTTTACCATGAAATTGGGAGATATATATTGATATAATCTATAATTGCTTGGGTCTTGTGTAGCTCTCACGGAGACAAGTGTGGAGTAGGCATCAATTATCTGCATACACATAGAGGGGGGCAATGAGTTTGGCTTCACAATTACACTAATTTAAATACAAAGACACTTACATCATCCTCCACCATTTCTCCAAAAAGAATAATACAAATTTGCCTCTTCTCTAGGGCCCTTGGCAAGCCCTCATTAACTTTGTCCATGGGAGATGCAAGAAATGTATCTAGTATGTCCCGCTATTCATCACTTATTAGATGTCGACCCTTATATTTTGTACTATTCAGATACTACATAAAAGTAGAAAATCATTAGATATCAAAAAGATAAACAAAAATTAAAAATAAAATTTATTAACCTTATCTATAGGTGGTGGAGGATCCTTGGTTGTCTCATTAACTTCAACCACCTACACAATCACAGGTTCATTAGTATACATGATAAAAAATAAGGTACCTAGCATATTTGTAGCAAGTTCTACCTTATCTACAATAAGTTATACCTTATCTATAACAAGTTCTACCAAAGACAAAACAAGTACCTTTGGCAAGTTTTCCTCTTTTTGTGTCTTTTTCGCAACACAGGCTTGCGTGTATGGACTTCTACATTGTCGACCCAATGTAGACCCACTTACAAAGCCTCTGGCGCAGCAGAAGCATGAGAAGCACTGTAATAATATGGGTTTGAGATTTCTCAACCATTAGTTTAAGTGCAAGTGGGAGATTGTTGGGGTATGCCCTTAAGGCTAATGTTTGAGGCCTTGGGTTATTATCAGTATCATGTACAAACTATGTATATGTTTTATAAAGGCAATTGTTGTTATTCAGATTGTTACATTATCTGCTGCTGTATGTATACATCTGAGTAATGTCTCAATGATGTTCAGCTTAGCTGACATTCAGTATTGTCCTTAGTCGAGATATCTCGGTGAACATGAGACAGCCTTGATATGATTGAGACTAATATGTGTTCTAATCTTATAGGATGCTTCGAGCGTGGAATAAGATTTAGACACATAGGTGCATTGGATGTACTGGACTGACCCTACTTAGGATATTCAATTGTTTGTCACAATGTGAATAAATCCTTATATGCAAGCAAGTGGCATATTCCCTCTGACTTGAGATCACTTATGTCTCTAAATGATGATTGGCATTATCTTGAGGTAGTTCAATATCATTTGAAAGATAATGGTTAAAGATTATCTTGGATAGTGAGCATGAGTCATGTTAGGGCACTAGTGATAGATATAGGATTGCCTCTCCTAGTTGGAGTGTGATGTTCTAAAGGGCCCCCTGGATAAAATGGTTGAGAATGTGTATGGCCATACCCAGATGACTATGATCATCTGATCTAACCATTTTCATCGTGTTGGAATCACAGGCTTGACACGCTTGTCCAACGGGAACATCCAGTGGCAAAGGGAAACATGTATGCCGAGTGAATTAGATTCACACTTGTGCTATGGTTTGGGAGTAGTCTTGGAAGACTCTTTCCTTCATATCGGGAGACAGTGATGTGTTGCTAGATACCCCTCTCTGATCGTGATAACGTAAGTTATCATTACCGACAATGAAGGAAACCCTTAGGGTCGCACAATTTGATGATATGGCTTCCTTATGTCAGATCGTGTGGACTGAATTATTCTAGTTCAGTTTAAAGGAATTGAAACTCTGATCGGAAGTGAGATCTAGTCTAATCATGTTTGATTGATTAGGGCATATGATCGGTAAGCTTCGATCGGGAGGATTGATGCTTGATCGTAAAGATCAAGGGTGCAATGTGATGTGTGGTTAGATCTTGAACCATTTGGTTCAAAGAGATTATAACCAGGGCTGGTTCGATTTGGTGCTTGAACCAAATTGGAGTTGAACCGGTTCACTTGTGAACACATGGTTCGATTCAAGAGGAGTTATGATGGCTTCATGGGGAGTTAAGGAGGGAGTTATGCATTCGGTTATTACTATTTTTGGTAGCCGAATTTCCCTTTTGGGATATCCCCTCACGTTTTCGAACGCCACTCGCCCCTTTCTCCTCTCGTGTGGTTCATCTTCATGCAAGGAAGAAGGCCAACCAGCAAAGACACATTTTTCCTTTGAAGGAGATGATCAAAGACTTCTTGGTGACTTGCTAGCACAAGGAAAGCAAGGAAGGAGGCCTATCTCATCCTGTGTGCGATTCCTTTGGAGAAGAGGCACTCGCCCCTTTTTCTTCTTCCAAGCCGCCACTCAAACAATGGCAATGGTAATGCTTTAATTCTCCTTTCATGGTTGATCATATTACCAAGTCATGCGATCATATTGAAACCTAGTATTTTCCCCACTGCAAAATTTTCGATTATGCATGTGACCTAGGTTTACTTTCAGTGGTATCAGAGTGCTGGTTTTTGGCTTGATATATATGATTGCCATCTTGTGTTCCATGTTTGGTTTTATGCTTTGGATAGATCTTCATGATGCGCATGCTTTTGTTGTCATGCAAAAATACATGCCATATGTTAGATGTATTTTGTTTACTTTTAAGCTTGCGCATATGATGTTTCATGTTTGCGCTTTTCATAAAAGTTTTCAATTAAAACTTATTATCATGCGCGACCCTCACTAGATCTATCTAAGCGCTTGCTTCAAACACTTAGACGGGTTAACAGTGTTGAAGTCGTTAGTCAAGTCTGGACCCAACAGCCTAATCAGACCATCTGACAGCCTGGATGGGGCGGCCGGATAGCACCTGTGCGCAAGCTATACAGGTGGCTATAGGCCGACTGCAGAAGGGGCGTGTAGCGATGTCTGATTGAGGCGCCTGGTGAACGATCATGATTATGGCCCCGGGGTTACACCCGCTTGCCAGAAATCATGTGGGACGTTCAGCCCTTAAGGCATGCATAGTTGACCATGAGGTCGACGCAAGTCAGTTATGACTGGGTGCATGCAAGGGCAGTGGGTCTGATTTGGTCTAATGAGTGGATACCTGTAAATGGACCGTTGTAAGGTAGTAGGGCACATAAGGAAATAAAATTGATGCCATGGGGTTTTATAAAATTTTATTTCTGTTTGGATCACATGTATGCATGTTTAACATGTTGATTGGGTGTTTATTTAATCTTATGTGGGCTGCCCTTATTTTGTATGCTGTGCTGGGGCCTGCGTGCCTGGAATTAAATATCAATTTTGCTGTGATCTGCGAATCACATTTTCATTTATGAAAAATGTATAATTGACCTGCGTGTCAAACCATGTCTAGATAGTTTCAAAAATGTATTTTGAGATGACATGAGTACACAGCACAAATGGCAAATGCACATACTGCCTGGTGGGCACTTTTGAGCTGCAGAGGGCGCTTGGGCCCGGGCTGGGGCCAGATGAAGTACAAGAGTCCCATAAAGAGCTCAAGTGAAGACTTTTTGTAAAACTAAGGTTTTACTTAGGCTTTTATTGGCGTTTACCACATAAGATGTTTTGGGTGCTTTCATTTACTGTTTTAAGTAATATTAGCACGTGCATGCTTGAATCTTCTGCTATCACTATAGAATTAGCATGATAGTAAGAAGATAAAAAGGACCGTTAAAATCCAACGTCAATATCAAGCTCGATTGCCTTCTGACGCGAAACCTCACTGTTCTGACTATCATTGGGGCCGTGTTGTACCCACTCAGTGGGCACGCCCAGCTATCTTCAGACGGTGCGCGATTACACCTACATGCTACAGAGAAGGGATTTATCGCTTCTCATTGCTCAGCATAGCACGTGGTGGTCCAGGGAGTAGGTCAGGTCAGCTTGACCATATATATGCTACATATTGAGCACATGATAGCTAGATGGAGGCAGCCATCTGAGGAATCAGAGACTGTGTTGTACCAACTCAGTTGGCACAGTCTTCTGGATTGCCTAGATGAAGGGGAATCGCACGGGTTGGCGATTGGCATGGATAGCCTACCGGTGATTAGTGCTTGACCTCTCTGTGTATCTTATCTCGCCTGAGCGGGACGCGGAGATCAAGTATGAAAACTGGATCCCATCTCACTAAAAGAGTTTCACTCTTTCGGGCTGTTTTATTGGATTTTTCAGTCAGATAAAATAGTGAGAAAAGAATCATTCTTAAGTCCTGGATTGATTCTAGCATGCATACTGACCTTGTTGTTCTTGCTATGTTGTAGATTCCTGCAGCAACGAACACCACAGGGCTCAATTTGCGATCCATATTGGAAAGAGAGAAGTTGCTGGGCCAAACTTCTCAGACTGGTACAGACAGCTTAAGATTGTTCTCAAAGCTGAGAGGAAGCTGTATGTCCTTGAGTCGGCAATACCGGCTCAACCCACTGCGAACGCCGCAAGGGCGGTTCGAGATGCTTATGAAAAGCACGTCAGTGATAGTACTGATGTCGCTTGCCTTATGCTTGCGTCAATGACACCTGAGCTCCAGCGTCAGCATGAGGATTTGTCAGCTATTGATATTATAGCAAATCTCAAAATGCTGTATGCTGCACAGGCAAGAACAGAACGCTATAACTTGACAAAACTTTTCTTTCATAGCAAACTGACTGAAGGGAGTCCAGTGGGAGCTCACGTACTCAAGATGATTGGGTACAAGGAGGCTCTAGAGAAACTGGGACATACCATCAATCAAGAACTTGTTGTAGACATTATTTTGCAGTCTCTCCCGGCTTCTTTCGATCCGTTCATCATTAATTTAATATGAACAAAATCGACTGTACTCCGGCAGAGTTACTGAACATGCTCTGAAGTGTCCCCTTAACAAGGGGGGGCAAAACCCTAATAGGCGCATATGGAGGTTTTGACATAGCGGAAGGGGGTTTCTAGGATCTTTGCAGATAGTATGATCAACATAAATCTTATACAATGAAAAGAACCATACCGATGCCATTGTATGGATGGTGTCTAGGAAGAAGAGACTCAAGTGCTTCTCCTCCAAATGGCTCGCACACAAGATGTGATCGCCTACTCCCTTAGTGCTCCTTGTGCTAGCAAGGTTCTAAGGAGTCCTTGTCGAATGGAAGGGAAGAGAATCCTTTGCTTGGCGAGACCTTCTCTTTTTGTCTACCTCTTCTCACCTCACGAAAGTCTTGGCGTCGAGAGAGAAGAACAAAGGGCGAGAATAGAGTTGCTTGGCGTGAACGTGAGGCGTGGTCACGTTAGAGAACATGCTAGCTAAAAATAGCAAAGCCTCAACGTTCACTTGTTCACACCAATTGAACAAGTCGCAAATCTCTTTTTTCCCTTTGAACCATGCGCTCACTTGATGAGCCGGTTCACTTTGGTCTGGTTCAAAGACCAATTAACCCAAGCCATTAGCCCAGATCACATTAAACCCTAAGGTTCTTGATCTGACCGTTGATCTCTTGATGCTGCTGATCTCACCGATCTAGCATCCATTCTCTCGATCGAAGCTTACCGATCTCAAGCCCTAATCAATCAAACATGATCAGACCAGACCTCACTTACAATCAGAGATTAAATCCCTTTAAACTGAACCAAAACAATTCAGTCCATACGATCTGACTTAAGTAAGCCATATCATCAAATTGTGCGACCCTAAGGGTTTCCTTTAAATGTCGGTAACGATAACTTACGTTATCACGATCAGTGAGAGGTATCTAGCAACACATCACTGTCTCCCGATATAAGAAAAGAGTCTTCCAAGACTACACCCAAACCACAGCACAAGTGTGAATCCAACTCACAAGGCAAACAAGCTTCCTTTGCCACTGGATGTTCTTTATTGGACAAACGTGTCAAGCTTGTAACTCCAATATGACGAGCATGATTAGATCAGATGAACATAGTCACCTGGGTATGGCCATACACTTTCTCAATCATCTCATCCAGGGGGCCCCTTTTAGAACATCACACTCCAATTAAGGAGACGGCAATCCTATATCTATCACTAGTGCCCTAACATGACTCATGATCATTATCCAAGATAATCTATAACCATTATGTTTCAAATGATATTGAACTACCTCAAAACAATGACAAACACAAGTGATCTCAAGTCAGAGGACATGTGCCACTTGTTGCATTCAAGGATTATTCACATTGTGACCAAGCAATTGAATATCCTAGTAGGGTCTGTCCAGTACATCCAATGTACCCATGAGTCTACATCTTATTCCATGCTCGAAGCATCCTATAAGATTAGAATACATATTAGTCTCAATCATATCAAGGCTGTCTCATGTTCACCAAGATATCTCGACTAAGGACAAAAATGCATGTCAGCCAAGCTGAACAGCATTGAGACATTATTCAGAAGTATATGTATTGCAGCAGATAATATAACAACCTGAACAACAACCATTCCCTTTATAAACATAAGAGTTTATACATGATACTGATACAATCCCAAGGCCTCAAACATTAGCCTTAAGGGCATACCCCAACAATCTCCCCACTTGCACTTAATCTAATGGTTGAGAAATCTCAAACCCATATTATTACAGTGCTTCTCATGCTTCTGCTGCGCCAGAGGCTTGGTAAGCGGGTCAGCCAGATTGTCATCTGTATGAACCTTGCAGACTTTGATCTCGCCTCGATCAATGATCTCCCGGATCAAATGAAACCGTCTCTGTATGTGCTTGGACTTCTGGTGCGACCGTGGTTCCTTTGCTTGTGCGATTGCTCCAGTGTTATCACAGAAGATAACCAAAGGATCTGCACTCGAAGGAACAACACCAAGTTCCTGAACGAACTTACGAATCCACACTGCCTCCTTTGATGCTTCTGAGGCTGCAACATACTCGGCTTCTATTGTGGAATCAGCAACGATAGACTGTTTGAAACTTTTCCACACCACTACTCCACCATTCAAGCTAAAAACATAGCCTGATTGCGATCGGAAATCATCCGGGTCAGATTGGAACGAAGCGTCAGTATATCCTTCAATACTGAGTTCCTTCCTGACCTCCATATACCAAGAACATATCTTTGGTCCTCCGCAGATATTTTAAAATGTTCTTGACTGCAATCCAGTGCGCCTGACCTGGATTAACTTTGGAACCGACTGGTCACGCTTAACCCGTAAGCGACGTCTGGGCGAGTACACAACATCGCATACATAATGGACCCAATAGCCGAAGCATAAGGCGTATTGTCCATTTCATCTTTCTCAGTCTGTGTTTTGTGGACACTGACTCTTTGAAAGATTCAGACCATGTCTGACTGGAAGATATCCTCTTTTAGAATTCTCTAAATGGAATCTCTCCAGGACCTTATCGATGTAAGTACTCTGGCACAGCCCCGAGAAGCCTCTTAGATCTATCCCTGTAGAGTCTTCACACCTAACACATAGGCTGCTTCTCCTAAATCTTTCATCTGGAAACATTTTCTTAACCATGCTTTAACAGCATGCAGTTCAGGAATATCATTTCCAATGATTAAGATATCATCGACGTAGAGGACTAGGAAAGTAATCACGCTCCCCACTAAACCTCTTATATACACACGGGTCATCTTCGTTCTTGATGAAACCAAACTCACAGATTGATTCATCAAAACGAATATTCCAGCTTCTAGATGCTTGCTTAAGTCCATAAATAGACTTCTTTAACTTGCATATTTTATGACGATCTGATGGATTGGTGAAACCTTCAGGTTGTGTCATATACACATCCTCATCCAGTTTTCCATTAAGGAAAGCGGTCTTCACATCCATTTGCCAGATCTCATAATCATAATATGCCGCTATCGCAAGTATAATCCGAATAGACTTGAACATGGCTACAGGAGAGAAAGTTTCATCATAATCTATCCCGTAGATTTGTTTGAAACCTTTCGCAACTAGCCTGCCCTTATAGGTAACCACGTTACCATCCATGTCAATCTTCTTCTTGAAGATCCATTTACAGCCTATAGGGATTACTCCCGGAGGCGGATCAACCAAATCCCAGACTTGGTTATCTGACATGGAGTCCATCTCGGCTCGCATAGCTTCAAGCCATCTAGCTGAATCCGGTCCACTGACCGCATCCGCATAAGTAAGGGGTTCATCATGATCAATGATGTAGACTCCGTCATAGCGCTCAGGCTGTCGACGGATCCTTCCCGATCTTCGCGGTTCCCGTGATATCTGAGCCTCAGGTTGTTCAATAACCTGTTCTACCCGGCTCAGGCTCATCCAACTGTGCTTGACTACTTTGTCCTTCTTCTGGATTCACATCCAGCTTTATTTCTCTCCCACTGGCCTCTTGCAGAAGAAACTCCTTCTCAAGAAAAATAGCCGTCCGAGCAACAAATACCTTGTTCTCTTTGGGATCGTAGAAATAATAACCCTTAGTTTCCTTAGGGTAACCGACAAAGATGCATTTCTCAGATCTGCTCTCTAGTTTCCCAGAGGCGAGCTTTTTTGACATAAGCCTCGCAACCCCAGATCTTGATAAATGTCAAGCTAGGCTGTTTCGCATACCATAACTCATATGGAGTCTTTGAAACTGCCTTGGATGGGCACTCGGTTTAGTACCTTTGCAGCTGTTTCCAGTGCAAATCCCCAAAAGGAGTAAGGTAGAGCAGCCTGACTCATCATAGAACGAACCATATCAAGTAATGTTCTATTTCCTCCTCTCGGACATCACCATTCCATTGCGGTGTTCCTGGCGGAGTGAGCTGTGAGATAATCCCCACACTCCTTCAGATAGTCAGTAAACTCTCGACTTAGGTATTCTCCACCTCGATCAGAACGAAGTGCCTTGATATTGAAGGTCCCCTAAATCTAAGGGGGGGCGAAACCCTATAGGCGCATATGGAGGTTAAGATGCAGCGGAAAGGGGTTTCTACGATCTTTGCATGCGTTATGATCAACTTATAAAACTCTGCATGAATGAAAACGATTCATACCATAGCCATTTCTAGATGGCGTCTTGGAAGCAAAAGATGCAAGCGCCTCTTCTCTAAAGTCTCGCACACAAGATGAAGATGCGCTCCTTCCTAGGTGCTCCTTGTGCTAGCAAGGATCGGTCCAAGGTGTCTTGATCGCTTGAAGGGAAGAGAGAGTTCTTTCTTGCTTGGCGTCTTTTCTCCTTGTCGTCCACCAGTTTTTTTTCACACACGAAAATGTGTTTCTCTCGTCAAAAACTAGAGCGAGTGACGAACCAAGAGGAGAGGCGTGAATAGAGGCTATCGTGAGGCATGGCCACGATTAGAAGAAGTGCTATCTAAAAAATAGCAAGTCACTTCTCAAGTTGCGATCATGGGTTTACCCAATCGCAAATCCAATTCACCCTTGAACCATGCGCTCATCCATTGAGCCGGTTCACTTGACTTTGGTTCAATAACCAAATAAACCAAGCAATCAGTCCAGATCATAATAAACCCCTAAGGCTTAAGATCTGACCGTTAATCTCTTGATGCTCCTGATCTCACCGATCTAGCATCCATTCTCTCAATCGAAGCTTACCGATCTCAAGCCCTAATCAATCAAACATGATCAGACCAGATCTCACTTACAATCAGAGATTAAAATCCCTTTAAACTGAACCCAAACAATTCAGTCCACACGATCTGACTTAAGTAAGCCATATCATCAAATTGTGCGACCCTGAGGGTTTCCTTTAAATGTCGGTAACGATAACTCACGTCATCACGATCAGTGAGGGGTATCTAGCAACACATCACTGTCTCCCGATAGAAAGGAAAGAGTCTTCCAAGACTACACCCCAAAATACAGCACAAGTGTGAATCCAATTCACAAGGCATGCATCTTTCCTTTGCCACTTGATATTCTTATTGGACAAGCGTGTCAAGCTTGTAACTCCAATATGATGAGCATGATTAGATCAGATGAACATAGTCACCTGGGTATGGCCATACACTTTTCTCAATCATCTCATCCAGGGGGCCCCTTTAGAACATCACACTCCTTAAAACAAGGAGACGGCAATCCTATGTCTATCACTAGTGCCCTAACCTGACTCAAGCTCACCATCCAAGATAGTCTATAACCATTATGTTTCAAATGATATTGAACTACCTCAAAACAATGACAATCATCATTTAGAAAACACAAGTGATCTCAAGTCAGAGGAAATGTGCCACTTGTTACAATCAAGGATTATTCACATTGTGACAAGCAATTGAATATCCTAGTAGGGTCTGTCCAGTACATCCAATGTACCATGAGTCTACATCTTATTCCATGCTCGAAGCATCCTATAAGATTAGAACACATATTAGTCTCAACCATATCAAGGCTGTCTCATGTTCACCAAGATACATCGACTAAGGACATTCACTGCATGTCAGCCTAGCTGAACAGCTTTGAGACATTATTCAGAAGTACACTTATTGCAGCAGATAATGTAACAAACTGAATAACAACCATGCCTTTATAACCATAAAAGTTTATTACATGATACTGTTACAATCCCAAGGCCTCAAACATTAGCCTTAAGGGCATACCCCAACAATCTCCCACTTGCACTTAATCTAATGGTTGAGAAATCTCAAACCCATATTATTACAGTGCTTCTCATGCTTCTGCTGCGCCAGAGGCTTAGTAAGCGGGTCTGCCAGATTGTCATCTGTATGAACCTTGCAGACTTTGATCTCGCCACGATCAATGATCTCCCGGATCAAATGAAACCGTCTCTGTATGTGCTTGGACTTCTGGTGCGACAGTGGTTCCTTTGCTTGTGCGATTGCTCCAGTGTTATCACAAAAGATACCCAAAGGATCTGCACTCGAAGGAACGACACCAAGTTCTCTCACGAACTTACGAATCCACACTGCCTCCTTGGATGCTTCCGAGGCTGCAACATACTCGGCTTCTGTTGTGGAATCAGCAACAGTTGACTGTTTGAAACTCTTCCACACCACCGCTCCTCCATTCAAGCTAAAAACATAGCCTGATTGCGATCAGAAATCATCCTGGTCAGACTGGAACGAAGCGTCAGTATATCCTTCAATACTGAGTTCTTCCTGACCACCATATATCAAGAACATATCTTTGGTCCTCCGCAGATATTTTAAAATGTTCTTGACTGCAATCCAGTGCGCCATACCTGGATTACTTTGGAACCGACTGGTCACGCTTAACCCGTAAGCGACGTCTGGGCGAGTACACAACATCGCATACATAATGGACCCAATAGCCGAAGCATAAGGCGTATTATCCATTTCATCTTTCTCAGTCTGTGTTTGTGGACACTGACTCTTCGAAAGATTCAGACCATGTCTCACTGGAAGATATCCTCTTTTAGAATTCTCTAAATGAAATCTTTCCAGGACTTTATCGATGTAAGTACTCTGGCACAGCCCGAGAAGCCTCTTAGATCTATCCCTGTAGATCTTCACACCTAATACATAGGCTGCTTCTCCTAGATCTTTCATCTGGAAACATTTCCTTAACCATGCCTTAACCGCATGCATTTCAGGAATGTCATTTCCAATGATCAAGATATCATCGACGTAGAGGACTAGGAATGTAATCACGCTCCCACTAAACCTCTTATATACACACGGGTCATCCTCGTTCTTGATGAAACCAAATTCACTGACTGATTCATCAAAACGAATATTCCAGCTTCTCGATGCTTGTTTAAGTCCATAAATAGACTTCTTTAATTTGCATATCTTATGACGATCTGATGGATTAGTGAAACCTTCAGGTTGTGTCATATACACATCCTCATCCAGATTTCCATTCAGGAAAGCTGTTTTCACATCCATTTGCCAAATCTCATAATCGTAATATGCTGCTATCGCGAAAAGAATCCGAATAGACTTAAACATGGCTACAGGTGAGAAAGTTTCATCATAATCTATCCCGTAGATTTGTTTGAAACCTTTCGCAACTAGCCTGCCTTTATAGGTAACCACGTTACCATCCATGTCAATCTTCTTTTTGAAGATCCATTTACAGCCTATAGGGATAACTCCCGGAGGCGGATCAACCAAATCCCAAACTTGGTTATCAGACATGGAGTCCATCTCGGCTCGCATAGCTTCAAGCCATCTAGCTGAATCCGGTCCACTGACCGCATCCGCATAAGTTAGGGGTTCATCATTATCAATGATGTAGACTCCGTCATAGCGCTCAGGCTGTCGACGAATCCTTCCCGATCTTCGCGGTTCCCGTGATATCTGAGCCTCAGGTTGTTCAGTAACCTGTTCTACCGGCTCAGGCTCATCCAACTGTGCTTGAGCACTTTGTCCTTCCTCTAGATTCTCATCCAACTTTATTTCTCTCCCACTGACCTCTTGCAGAAGAAACTCCTTCTCAAGAAAAATGGCCGTCCGAGCAACAAATACCTTGTTCTCTTTGGGATCGTAGAAATAATAACCCTTAGTTTCCTTAGGGTAACCGACAAAGATACATTTCTCAGATCTGCTCTCCAGTTTCCCAGAGGCGAGCTTTTTGACATAAGCCTCGCAACCCCAGATCCTGATAAATGTCAAGCTAGGCTGTTTCCCATACCATAACTCATATGGAGTCTTAGAAACTGCCTTGGATGGCACTCGGTTTAGTACCTTTGCAGCTGTTTCCAGTGCAAAACCCCAAAAGGAATATGGAAGAGTAGCCTGACTCATCATAGAACGAACCATATCAAGTAACGTTCTATTTCTCCTCTCAGACACACCATTCCATTGCGGTGTTCCTGGCGGAGTGAGCTGTGAGATAATCCCACACTCCTTTAGATAGTCAGTAAACTCTCGACTTAGGTATTCTCCACCTCGATCAGAACGAAGTGCCTTGATATTTCGGCCAAGCTGATTTTGTACTTCATTCTTGAACTCTTTGAACTTGTCAAAAGATTCACTTTTATGTCTCATTAAATAGACATACCCGTATCTACTGAAATCATCAGTGAAGGTGATGAAGTATTGATAGCCACCTCTGGCATGTTTACTAAACGGCCCACACACATCGCTGTGTATAAGGTCAAGCAAACCTGAAGCCCTTTGACCTTTGTAAGGAAAAGGTGACTTCGTCATTTTACCCATTAAACAAGCTTTGCATGTATCAATCTCCTCATAGGAGAATGATCCCAGCAGTCCATGATCATGCAACCGCTTAATGCGTTTCTTGTTGATATGGCCTAAACGACTATGCCATAGCAAGGTGCTGTCATCAGCATATTTGGCTTTCTTAATATCAATGTTTTGTATAGAACATTCCATGTCCAACATGAATAACCTATTGTTAATTGAACCAGTAGCATAAACAATATTATCCAAAGAAAGAACACACTTTGAAATATTGCATTCAAAGGAAAATCCCTTCCTGACAAGAGCAGGAATGGAGATAATATTTTTAGTAATGCTGGGAACAAAATAACAATTGTTCAGTTCTAATACAATTCCAGATGGCAAAGAGATGAAATAGTCTCCTACAGCAACAGCAGCAACCCGTGCCCCGTTTCCAACGCGTAGGTCCACCTCATGCTGTCCCACCTGCCTTCTTCTCTTGAGTTCCTGCACATTTGAACAAATGTGAACTCCACATGCAGTGTCCAACACCCATGAAATAGAAGAAGATAAAACCATGACTTCCGTCACGTAAATACCTGAGCCAGAAGCGATGCTTCCCCTCTTATCTCCTTGGAGCGCTTTACAGTCCTTTTTCCAGTGACCCAGCTGGCCACAGTGGAAACATCTGTATTCCTTTGACCGCTTAACTTTTTGCTTCAGAGCCTTGCTGTAACTCTTGACAGGGGCCTTGCCCTTCTTCCCCTTCTTCTTGTTCCTAGAAGGAACCTTTAAGACAGAGGTCGAAGGCTTTCCCTTGAGAGTCTCCTCAGTAGTCAAGAGCATGTTCAGCAGCCCTACCGGAGTACAATCGATTTTGTTCATATTAAAGTTAATGATGAACGCATCGAAAGAGGGCAGGAGAGACTGCAGAATAATGTCTACAGCAAGCTCCTGATTGATGGTATGCCCCAGTTTCTCTAGAGCTTCCTTGTGCCCAATCATCTTGAGCACGTGAGCTCCCACTGGGCTCCCTTCAGCCAGTTTGCTCTGAAAGAACAGCTTTGTCAAATTATAGCGTTCTGTCCTCGCCTGTGCAGCATGCAGCATCTTGAGGTTCGCTATAATCTCTATAGCTGACATATCCTCATGCTGACGCTGCAGCGGTGGCGTCATAGACGCTAGCATCAGGCAAGCGACATCAATGCTATCATTGACGTGCTTTTCATAAGCTTCCCGAACCGCCCTTGCGGCGTTCGGAGCGGGTTGAGGCGGTATAGCCGTCTCGAGGACATACAGTTTCCTCTCTGCCTTAAGAACAATCTTAAGGTGTCCGTACCAGTCTGAGAAGTTCGGCCCAGCAAACTTCTCCCTTTCCAATAGGGATCGCACATTGAAGCTCATGGTGTTCGTTGTTGCAGGTATCTACAACAATGCAAGAACAGCAAGGTCAGTATCAATGTTAAGAATCAATCAGGACTTAAGAAAGATTCTTTTTCTCACTATTTTATCTGGCTGAAAAATCCAGCAAAACAGCCCGAAAGAGTAGTACTCTTTTAGTGAGATGGGATCCAGATTTCATACTTGGTCTCCGCGTCCCGCTCAGGCGAGATAAGATGCACAGAGAGTACAAGCACTAATCTCTGGTAGGCAGTCCCTGCCAATCGCCAACCCGTGCGATTCCCCTTCATCTGGGCAATCCAGCAGACTGTGCCAACTGAGTTGGTACAACACAATCTCTGACCCCACAGATGGCTGCCTCCATGTGCTACCATATGCGCCACATATGTAGCCTACATGGTCAAGCTGACCCGACCTACTCCCTGGACCACCACGTGCTATGCTGAGCAACGAGAAGCGATAAATCCCTTCTCTGTAACACGCAGGTGTAATCCCGCACCGTCTGAAGATAGAAGGACGTGCCCACTGAGTGGGTACAACACGGCTCCAACGATAGTCAGAACAGTGAGGTTTCGCGTCAGAAGGCTTACGAGCTTGATATTTTAGCGTTGGATTTTAACGGTCTTTTATCTTCTTCCCTATCATGCAATTCCTATGGTGATAGCAGAAGATAAACACATGCATTTCCAATTATATAAGCAATAAAAGAAAGCATGCTGATCTTATGTGGTAAAAGCCCAATAAGCCTAAGTAAGACCTTAACCAAACTTAAGTCTTCACTTGTTTTTCTTCATGGGACTTTTGCTGCTCATCTGGCCCAAACCAGGGCCCAAGCGCCATTTGCAGCTGAGGTGCGCCCACCAGGGAAAATGCGCCTGGTCCCAGAGTCGAACCCTGGACCTCCCACCTGGTCAAGCCTCTGCTACAAGCGCCTCTACCAAGTGTGCTCTGTGCTCTTGTCTGACTAATTTATAAATTAATCTATCTAGACAAGATTGACTCGCAGGTCAATTACATTTTATAAATTAATTAAATTGTGATTCGCAGATCACAAAAATAAGAATTAATTTACAATAAAATTCCAGGCACGCAGGCCCCAGCACAGCACACATTAAACGGGCAGCCCACATAAGATTAAATAAACATACATATGGTATGCAATCAGCATGTGATCCAATCATGAAAAATAAAATTTTGAAAAAATCCCATTGAGATTAATTTTATTTTTCCCTATTTGCCCTGCTGCCTTACGACGGTCCATTACTAGGGATCCACTCATCCAGCCTAGTCAGATCCACTGCCCTTGCATGCACCAAGTCCTAACTGACTTGAGTCGACCTAATGGTCAACCATGCATGCGCAAGGGCTGAACGACCACAATGAGGTCTGGCAAGCGGGTGTGACCCCGGGCCTAACTCATGTGCGTTCATAGGTTGTCTCAATCAGACATCGCTACACGCCTTTGATGCAGTCGACCTATAGCCACCTCGTGCTTGCGCACAGGTGCTATCTGGTCGACCCATCTAGGCTGTCAGATAGTCTGATCAGACCAGTTGGATCTAACCTAGAGGATGACTTCAACCCTAATAACCCGTCTAAGGGTTTAAAGCAGGCGCCTCTTAGATCTAATGAGAGTCGCGCATGATATAAGATTTTGGATAAAACCTAAAATGCGCCAACAAACATGCGCAAAGGAAATACATATGTAAGTTTCGCAAGAAGCAACTTAACATGTAAATTTTCGCATGTTATAGATCTAAGCATACAATGGCATACATGGATCACAAAACGTTTAAGCAATCATAAAAACATGCATTAACTTGGCTCTGATACCAATTGAAGGTCCCCTAAATCTAAGGGGGGGCGAAACCCTATAGGCGCATATGGAGGTTAAGATGCAGCGGAAAGGGGTTTCTACGATCTTTGCATGCGTTATGATCAACTTATAAAACTCTGCATGAATGAAAACGATTCATACCATAGCCATTTCTAGATGGCGTCTTGGAAGCAAAAGATGCAAGCGCCTCTTCCCCAAAGTCTCGCACACAAGATGAAGATGCGCTCCTTCCTAGGTGCTCCTTGTGCTAGCAAGGATCGTCCAAGGTGTCTTGATCGCTTGAAGGGAAGAGAGAGTTCTTTCTTGCTTGGCGTCTTTTCTCCTTGTCGTCCACCAGTTTTTTTCACACACGAAAATGTGTTCTCTCGTCAAAAACTAGAGCGAGCGACGAACCAAGAGGAGAGGCGTGAATAGAGGCTATCGTGAGGCATGGCCACGATTAGAAGAAGTGCTATCTAAAAATTACAAGTCACTTCTCAAGTTGCGATCATGGGTTTACCCAATCGCAAATCCAATTCACCCTTGAACCATGCGCTCATCCATTGAGCCGGTTCACTTGACTTTGGTTCAATAACCAAATAAACCAAGCAATCAGTCCAGATCATAATAAACCCCTAAGGCTTAAGATCTGACCGTTAATCTCTTGATGCTCCTGATCTCACCGATCTAGCATCCATTCTCTCAATCGAAGCTTACCGATCTCAAGCCCTAATCAATCAAACATTATCAGACCAGATCTCACTTACAATCAGAGATTAAAATCCCTTTAAACTGAACCCAAACAATTCAGTCCACACGATCTGACTTAAGTAAGCCATATCATCAAATTGTGCGACCCTGAGGGTTTCCTTTAAATATCGGTAATGATAACTCACGTCATCACGATCAGTGAGGGGTATCTAGCAACACATCACTGTCTCCCGATAGAAAGGAAAGAGTCTTCCAAGACTACACCCAAAATACAGCACAAGTGTGAATCCAATTCACAAGGCATGCATCTTTCCTTTGCCACTTGATATTCTTATTGGACAAGCGTGTCAAGCTTGTAACTCCAATATGATGAGCATGATTAGATCAGATGAACATAGTCACCTGGGTATGGCCATACACTTTTCTCAATCATCTCATCCAGGGGGCCCCTTTAGAACATCACACTCCTTAAACAAGGAGACGGCAATCCTATGTCTATCACTAGTGCCCTAACCTGACTCAAGCTCACCATCCAAGATAGTCTATAACCATTATGTTTCAAATGATATTGAACTACCTCAAAACAATGACAATCATCATTTAGAAAACACAAGTGATCTCAAGTCAGAGGAAATGTGCCACTTGTTACAATCAAGGATTATTCACATTGTGACAAGCAATTGAATATCCTAGTAGGGTCTGTCCAGTACATCCAATGTACCCATGAGTCTACATCTTATTCCATGCTCGAAGCATCCTATAAGATTAGAACACATATTAGTCTCAACCATATCAAGGCTGTCTCATGTTCACCAAGATACATCGACTAAGGACATTCACTGCATGTCAGCCTAGCTGAACAGCTTTGAGACATTATTTAGAAGTACACTTATTGCAGCAGATAATGTAACAAACTGAATAACAACCATGCCTTTATAACCATAAAAGTTTATTACATGATACTGTTACAATCCCAAGGCCTCAAACATTAGCCTTAAGGGCATACCCCAACAGATATTTCGGCCTAGCTGATTCTGTACTTCATTCTTGAACTCTTTGAACTTGTCAAAAGATTCACATTTATGTCTCATTAGATAGACATACCCATATCTACTGAAATCATCAGTAAAGGTAATGAAGTATGAATAGCCACCTCTGGCATGTTTACTAAATGGCCCACACACATCACTGTGTATAAGGTCAAGTAAACCTGAAGCCCTTTGACCTTTGTGAGGAAAAGGAGCCTTCGTCATTTTACCCAATAAACAAGCTTTGCATGTATCAATCTCCTCATAGGAGAATGATCCCAGCAGTCCATGTTCATGCAACCGCTTAATGCGTTTCTTGTTAATATGGCCTAAACGACTATGCCATAACAAGGTGCTGTCATCAGCATACTTGGCTTTCTTATTATCAATGTTTTGTATAGAACATTCCATGTCCAACATGAATAACCCATTGTTAATTGATCCAGTAGCATAAACAATATTATCTAAAGAAAGAACACACTTTGAAATATTGCATTCAAAGGAAAAACCTTTCCTGACAAGAGCAGGAATGGAGATAATATTTTTAGTAATGCTAGGTACAAAGTAACAATTGTTTAGTTCTAATACAAGTCCAGATGGTAATGAGATGTAATATTCTCCTACAGCAACAGCAGCAACCCGTGCCCCGTTTCCAACTCGTAGGTCCACCTCATGCTGTCCCACCTGTCTTCTTCTCTTGAGTTCCTGTACATTTGAACAAATGTGAACTCCACATGCAGTGTCCAACACCCATGAAATAGAAGAAGAGGATATCATAACTTCAGTCACGAAAATACCTGAGCCGGAAGCGATGCTTCCCTTCTTGTCTCCTTGGAGCGCTTTACAGTCCTTTTTCCAGTGACCTAGCTGGCCACAGTGGAAACATCTGTATTCCTTCGACCGCTTAACCTTCTGTTTCAGAGCCTTGTTGTAATTCTTGACAGGGGCTTTGCCCTTCTTCCCCTTCTTCTTGTTCCTTGAAGGGAACATCAAGACAGAGGTTGAAGGCTTGCCCTTTAGAGTTTCCTCTGTAGTCAAGAGCATATTCAGCAACTCTGCCGGAGTACAGTCGATCTTGTTCATATTAAAATTAATAATGAACGGATCGAAAGAGGCCGGGAGGGACTGCAGAATAATGTCTACAGCAAGCTCCTGATTGATGGTATGCCCCAGTTTCTCTAGAGCCTCTTTGTGCCCAATCATCTTGAGCACATGAGCTCCCACTGGACTCCCTTCAGCCAGTTTGCTCTGAAAGAAAAGCTTGGTCAAATTATAGCGCTCAGTCCTCGCCTGTGCAGCATATAGCATCTTGAGGTTTGCTATCATTTCTATAGCAGACATATCCTCATGCTGACACTGCAGCTGTGGCGTCATAGACGCTAGCATCAGGCAAGCGACATCAATGCTATCATTGACATGCTTTTCATAGGCATCCCGAACCGCCCTTGCGGCGTTCGGAGCGGGTTGAGGCGGTACAGCCGTCTCGAGGACATACAGTTTCCTCTCTGCCTTAAGAACAATCTTAAGGTGTCCGTACCAGTCTGAGAAGTTTGGCCCAGCAAACTTCTCCCTTTCCAGTAGGGATCGCACATTGAAGCTCATGGTGTTCGTTGCTGCAGAAATCTACAACAATGCAAGAACAGCAAGGTCAGTATCAATGTTAAGAATCAATTCAGGACTTAAGAATGATTCTTTTCTCACTATTTTATCTGACTGAAAAATCCAGCAAAAATAGCCCGAAAGAGTTGAACTCTTTTAGTGAGATGGGATCCAGATTTCACACTTGGTCTCCGCGTCCCGCTCAGGCGAGATAAGATGCACAGAGAGTACAAGCACTAATTTCTGGTAGGCAGTCCCTGCCAATCGCCAACTCATGCGATTCCCCTTCATCTGGGCAATCCAGCCGACTGTGCCAACTGAGTTGGTACAACACAGTCTCTGATCCCACAGATGGCTGCCTCCATATAGCTCACATATGCTCAGTATGTAGCCTATATGGTCAAGCTGACCCGACCTACTCCCTGGACCACGAGAAGCGATAAATCCCTTCCCTGTAACACGCAGGTGTAATCACACACCGTCTGAAGATAGATGGGCGTGCCCACTGAGTGGGTACAACACGGCCCCAACAATAGTCAGAACAGTGAGGTTTCGCGTCAGAAGGCTTACGAGCTTGATATTTAGCGTTGGATTTTAACAGTCTTTTATCTTCTTAACTATCATGCAATTCCTATGGTGATAGCAGAAGATTAATTCATGCATTTCCTATTATTTAAACAATAAATGAAAGCATGCTGATCTTATGTGGTAAAAGCCCATTAAGCCTAAGAAAGACCTTAATTTAACTTAAGTCTTCACTTGCTTTTGTTCATGGGGCTTTTGCTCCTCATCTGGCCCTAACCAGGGCCCAAGCGCCCACTGCAGCTGAGGTGCGCCCACCAGGTAATTGCGGCTGTCCCAGAGTCGAACCCTAGACCTCCCACCTGGTCAAGCCTCTGCTGCATGCGCCTCTGCCAAGTGTGCTCTGTGCTCTTGTCTGATTAAATTACAATTTAATCTATCTAGACAAGATTGACACGCAGGTCAATTACACTTTAGAAATTAAATAAAATGTGATGCGCAGATCACAATAAAAATTAATTTACAACTTTAATACAGGCACGCAGGCCCCAGCACAGCACACATTAATAAGGCGTCCCACATAAGATGAAATAAACAGGCATATGGCATTCAATCAACATGTGATCCACATAAGGAAAATAAAATTCTGATACCAATTGAAGTGTCCCCTTAACAAGGGGGGGCGAAACCCTAATAGGCACATATGGAGGTTTTGACATAGCGGAAGGGGGTTTCTAGGATCTTTGCAGATAGTATGATCAACATAAATCTTATACAATGAAAAGAACCATACCGATGCCATTATATGGATGGTGTCTAGGAAGAAGAGACTCAAGTGCTTCTCCTCCAAATGGCTCGCACACAAGATGTGATCGCCTACTCCCTTAGTGCTCCTTGTGCTAGCAAGGTTCTAAGGAGTCCTTGTCGAATGGAAGGGAAGAGAATCCTTTGCTTGGCGAGACCTTCTCTTTTTGTCTACCTCTTCTCACCTCACGAAAGTCTTGGCGTCGAGAGAGAAGAACAAAGGGCGAGAATAGAGTTGCTTGGCGTGAACGTGAGGCGTGGTCACGTTAGAGAACATGCTAGCTAAAAATAGCAAAGCCTCAATGTTCACTTGTTCACACCAATTGAACAAGTCGCAAATCTCTTTTTTTCCCTTTGAACCATGCGCTCACTTGATGAGCCGGTTCACTTTGGTCTGGTTCAAAGACCAATTAACCCAAGCCATTAGCCCAGATCACATTAAACCCTAAGGTTCTTGATCTGACCGTTGATCTCTTGATGCTGCTGATCTCACCGATCTAGCATCCATTCTCTCGATCGAAGCTTACCGATCTCAAGCCCTAATCAATCAAACATGATCAGACCAGACCTCACTTACAATCAGAGATTAAATCCCTTTAAACTGAACCAAAATAATTCAGTCCATACGATCTGACTTAAGTAAGCCATATCATCAAATTGTGCGACCCTAAGGGTTTCCTTTAAATGTCGGTAACGATAACTTACGTTATCACGATCAGTGAGGGGTATCTAGCAACACATCACTATCTCCCGATATAAAGAAAAGAGTCTTCCAAGACTACACCCAAACCACAGCACAAGTGTGAATCCAACTCACAAGGCAAACAAGCTTCCTTTGCCACTGGATGTTCTTTATTGGACAAGCGTGTCAAGCTTGTAACTCCAATATGACGAGCATGATTAGATCAGATGAACATAGTCACCTGGGTATGGCCATACACTTTCTCAATCATCTCATCCAGGGGCCCCTTTAGAACATCACACTCCAATTAAGGAGACGGCAATCCTATATCTATCACTAGTGCCCTAACATGACTCATGATCATTATCCAAGATAATCTATAACCATTATGTTTCAAATGATATTGAACTACCTCAAAATAATGACAATCATCATTTAGAAACACAAGTGATCTCAAGTCAGAGGACATGTGCCACTTGTTGCATTCAAGGATTATTCACATTGTGACAAGCAATTGAATATCCTAGTAGGGTCTGTCCAGTACATCCAATGTACCCATGAGTCTACATCTTATTCCATGCTCGAAGCATCCTATAAGATTAGAATACATATTAGTCTCAATCATATCAAGGCTGTCTCATGTTCACCAAGATATCTCGACTAAGGACAAAAATGCATGTCAGCCAAGCTGAACAGCATTGAGACATTATTCAGAAGTATATGTATTGCAGCAGATAATATAACAACCTGAATAACAACCATTGCCTTTATAAACATAAGAGTTTATATATGATACTGATACAATCCCAAGGCCTCAAACATTAGCCTTAAGGGCATACCCCAACATGCTCTGCACCACAGAGCAGACTCTTGAGAAGGGAAAGCCTTCATCCTCTATCTTAATGGTTCCTTCAAGGAATAAGAAGAAGGGGAAGAAGGGCAAAACCCCTATCAAGAGCTATAACAAGGCTTTGAAACAAAAGGTGAAGCGGTCAAAGGACAACAGATGTTTCCATTGTGGCCA
This sequence comes from Costus lasius, assembly GCA_027563935.2. NCBI lineage: Eukaryota > Viridiplantae > Streptophyta > Magnoliopsida > Zingiberales > Costaceae > Costus > Costus lasius. Next base: position 56,869,251 of record CM050448.1, read on the forward strand.
GCTGGGTCACTGGAAGAAGGACTGTAGAGCGCTCCAAGGAGAGAAGAAGGGAAGCAAGCCTTTCACTTCTAGCTCAGGTATTTGCGTGACTGAAGTCATGGTTGCTTCTTCTATTTCATGGGTGTTGGACACTGCATGTGGAGTTCACATTTGTTCAAATGTGTAGGAACTCAAGAGAAGAAGACAGGTGGGACAGCATGAGGTGGACCTACGAGTTGGAAACGGGGCACGGGTTGCTGCTGTTGCTGTAGGAGAATATAACATCTCTTTACCATCTGGACTTGTATTAGAACTTGACAATTGTTATTTTGTACCAAGCATAACTAAGAATATTATCTCTATTCCTACTCTTGTCAGGAAAGGCTTTTCTTTTGAATGCAAAACTTCACAGTGTTGTATTTCATATGATAATATTGTTTATGCAACTGGATCGATTAACAATGGGTTATACATGTTGGACATGGAATGTTCTGTACAACAAATTGATAACAAAAGGGCCAAGTATGCTGATGACAGCACCTTGCTATGGCATAGTCGTTTAGGCCATATTAACAAGAAGCGCATTAAGCGGTTGCATGATCATGGACTGCTGGGATCATTCTCCTATGAGGAGCTTGATACATGCAAAGCTTGTTTAATGGGTAAAATGACGAAGAATCCTTTTACTAATAAAGGTGAAAGGGCTTCAGGTTTACTTGACCTTATTCACAGTGATGTGTATGGGCCGTTTAGTAAACATGCCAGAGGTGGCTATTCATACTTCATTACTTTTACTAATGATTTCGGTAGGTATGGTTATGTCTATCTAATGAGACATAAGAGTGAATCTTTTGACAAGTTCAAAGAATTCAAAAATGAAGTACAGAATCAGTTAGGCCGAAATATCAAGGCACTTCGTTCAGATCGAGGTGGAGAATACTTGAGTCGTGAGTTTACTGACTATCTGAAGGAGTGTGGGATTATCTCACAGCTCACTCCGCCAGGAACACCACAATGGAATGGTGTGTCCGAGAGGAGAAATAGAACCTTATTGGATATGGTTCGTTCTATGATGAGTCAGGCTACTCTACCTTACTCCTTTTGGGGATTTGCACTGGAAACAGCTGCAAAGGTGCTAAACCGAGTGCCATCCAAGGCTGTTTCAAAGACACCATATGAGTTGTGGTATGGAAAACAGCCGAGCTTGACATTTATCAAAATCTGGGGTTGCGAGGCTTATGTCAAAAAGCTCGCCTCTGGGAAACTGGAGAGCAGATCAGATAAATGTATATTTGTCGGTTACCCTAAAGAAACTAAGGGTTATTATTTCTACGATCCCAAAGAGAATAAAGTATTTGTTGCTCGAACGACTATTTTTCTTGAGAAGGAATTTCTTCTGCAAGAGGCCAGTGGGAGAGAAATAAAGCTGGATGAAATTCCAGAAGAGGGACAAAGTATTCAAGCTCAGTTGGATGAGCCTGATCCAATAGATCAGGTTAATGTTCAACCTGAGGCTCAGATATCACGGGAACCGCATAGATCGGGAAGGATTCGTCGTCAGCCTGAGCGCTATGACGGAGTCTACATCATTAATGATGAACCCCTCACTTATGCGGATGCGGTCAGTGGACCGGAATTAGCAAGATGGCTTGAAGCTATGCGAGCCGAGATGGACTCCATGTCAGAAAACCAAGTCTGGGATTTGGTTGATCCGCCTCTGGGAGTAATCCCTATAGGCTGTAAGTGGATCTTCAAAAAGAAGAAAGACATGGATGGTAACGTGGTTACCTATAAGGGCAGGCTAGTTGCGAAAGGTTTCAAACAAATCTACAGGATAGATTATGATGAAACTTTCTCTCCTGTAGCCATGTTCAAATCCATTCGAATTATTCACGCGATAGCAGCATATTATGATTATGAGATCTAGCAAATGGATGTAAAGACCGCTTTCCTTAATGGAAAACTGGAAGAGGATGTGTATATGACACAGCCTGAAGGTTTCATTAATCCATCAGAACGTCATAAAATATGCAAATTAAAGAGGTCCATTTATGGACTAAAACAAGCATCGAGAAGCTGGAATATTCGTTTTGATGAATCAGTTTGTGAATTTGGTTTCATCAAAAATGAAGACCCGTGTGTATATAAGAGGTTTAGTGGGAGCATGATTACTTTCCTGGTCCTCTACGTCGATGATATTTTAATCATTGGAAACGATATTCCTGAACTACATGCAATCAAGGCATGGTTAAGAAAATATTTCCAGATGAAAGATTTGGGAGAGGCAGCCTATGTATTAGGTGTGGAGATCTACATAGATAGATCTAATAGGCTTCTCGGGCTGTGCCAGAGTACTTACATCGATAAAGTCCTGGAGAGATTCCATTTAGAGAATTCTAAAAGAGGATATCTTCCAGTCAGACATGGTCTGAATCTTTCGAAGAGTCAGTGTCCACAAACACAGACTGAGAAAGATGAAATGGACAATATGCCTTATGCTTCGGCTATTGGGTCCATTATGTATGCGATGTTATGTACTCGCCCAGACGTCGCTTATGGGTTAAGCGTGACCAGTCGGTTCCAAAGTAATCCAGGGAAGGCACACTGGATTGCAGTCAAGAATATTTTGAAATATCTTCGGAGAACCAAAGATATGTTCTTGATTTATGGAGGTCAGGAAGAACTCAGTATTGAAGGATATACTGACGCTTCGTTCCAATCTGACCAAGACGATTTCCGATCGCAATCAGGCTATGTTTTTAGCTTGAATGGAGGAGCAGTGGTGTGGAAGAGTTTCAAACAGTCAATTGTTGCTGATTCCACAACATAAGCTGAGTATGTTGCAGCCTCAGAAGCATCAAAGGAGGCAGTATGGATTCGTAAGTTCGTTCAGAAACTTGGTGTTGTTTCTTCGAGTGCAGATCCATTGGTTATCTTCTGTGATAACATTGGAGCAATTGCACAAGCAAAGGAACCACGGTCACACCAGAAGTCCAAGAACATACAAAGAAGGTTTCATTTGATCCGTGAGATCATAGATCGAGGAGAGATCAAGATCTGCAAGGTTCATACAGATGACAATCTAGCTGACCCACTTACAAAGCCTCTGGCGCAGCAGAAGCATGAGAAGCACTGTAATAATAGGGGTTTGAGATTTCTCAACCATTAGTTTAAGTGCAAGTGGGAGATTGTTGGGGTATGCCCTTAAGGCTAATGTTTGAGGCCTTGGGTTATTATCAGTATCATGTACAAACTATGTATATGTTTTATAAAGGCAATTGTTGTTATTTAGATTGTTACATTATCTGCTGCTGTATGTATACATCTGAGTAATGTCTCAATGATGTTCAGCTTAGCTGACATTCAGTATTGTCCTTAGTCGAGATATCTCGGTGAACATGAGACAGCCTTGATATGATTGAGACTAATATGTGTTCTAATCTTATAGGATGCTTCGAGCGTGGAATAAGATTTAGACACATAGGTGCATTGGATGTACTGGACTGACCCTACTTAGGATATTCAATTGTTTGTCACAATGTGAATAAATCCTTATATGCAAGCAAGTGGCATATTCCCTCTGACTTGAGATCACTTATGTCTCTAAATGATGATTGGCATTATCTTGAGGTAGTTCAATATCATTTGAAAGATAATGGTTAAAGATTATCTTGGATAGTGAGCATGAGTCATGTTAGGGCACTAGTGATAGATATAGGATTGCCTCTCCTAGTTGGAGTGTGATGTTCTAAAGGGCCCCCTGGATAAAATGGTTGAGAATGTGTATGGCCATACCCAGATGACTATGATCATCTGATCTAACCATTTTCATCGTGTTGGAATCACAGGCTTGACACGCTTGTCCAACGGGAACATCCAGTGGCAAAGGGAAACATGTATGCCGAGTGAATTAGATTCACACTTGTGCTATGGTTTGGGAGTAGTCTGAAAGCCCCCTAAATCTAAGGGGGGATGAAACCCTAATAGGAGGCGCATATAAAATTCGCAAGGAAGCAAGGGTTTCTTAAAGATCTTTTACATGCCATATGATCAACTGTCAAATGATTGAATAGATCAAGAAGAAGATCATACCATAGCCATTGATTCGAATGGCGTCTTGGAAGAAGATGGCGAAAGGGCTCTCCTCCAAAGGTGACGCACACAAGAGGATGATGACTACTCCTTGTGTTCCTTGTGCTAGCAAGGTTCTCCAAGTGCCCTTATCGTATGGAAGGGATGAGATCTACACTTCTTGGCCGAATCCTCTCTTGTCGTCAACCTTCACCACGCAAGAGTGAGTCTTTGAGAGCAAGGGGCGAGAGACGAGAATAGAGAAGCGTTGCACTCGAACGTGGAGGCGTTTTCCACTTTGGAAAACCGAATTTCCAAAAATAGCAAATGCTTCAATACATGCGTTATGCGTTCACTCCAAGTGAACCGAACGCTCATCCCTCTAAATTGAACCATGCGCTCATACATGAGCCGGTTCAATTTGGATTTGGTTCAAGGACCAAATCAAGCCAAGCCTTGGTCCAGATCACCTTAAACCCTAAGATTCAAGATCTGACCGTTCATCTCTTGATGCTCTTGATCTCACCGATCTAGCATCCAATCTCTCGATCGAAGCTTACCAATCTCAAGCCCTAATCAATCAAACATGATCAGACCAGATCTCACTTACAATCAGAGTTTAAATCCCTTAAACTGAACCAAAACAATTCAGTCCACACGATCTGACTTAAGTAAGCCATATCATCAAATTGTGCGACCCTAAGGGTTTCCTTTAAATGTCGGTAACGATAACTTACGTTATCACGATCAGTGAGGGGTATCTAGCAACACATCACTGTCTCCCGATATAAAGGAAAGAGTCTTCCAAGACTACACCCAAACCATAGCACAAGTGTGAATCCACTTCACTAGACATACATGTTTCCTTTGCCACTAGATGTTCTTATTGGACATGCGTGTCAAGCATATAACTCCAATATGATGAGGATGATTAGATCAGATGAACATAGTCATCTGGGTATGGCCATACACTTTCTCAATCATCTCATCCAGGGGGCCCCTTTAGAACATCACACTCCAAACTAGGAGACGGCAATCCTTTATCTATCACTAGTGTCCTAACCTGACTCATGATCATTATCCAAGATAGTCTATAACCATTATGTTTCAAATGATATTGAACTACCTCAAAACAATGACAATCATCATTTAGAAACACAAGTGATCTCAAGTCAGAGGAAGTATGCCACTTGTTTGCATACAAGGATTATTCACATTGTGACAAGCAATTGAACATCCTAGTAGGGTCTGTCCAGTACATCCAATGTACCTATGAGTCTACATCTTATTCCATGCTCGAAGCATCCTATAAGATTAGAACACATATTAGTCTCAATCATATCAAGGCTGTCTCATGTTCACCAAGATATCTCGACTAAGGACTTAACTGCATGTCAGCCAAGCTGAACAGCATTGAGACATTATTCAGAAGTATACATATGACAGCAGATAATGCAACAACATGAATAACAACCATTGCCTTTATAAACATGAAGTTTATACATGATACTGATACAATCCCGAGGCCTCAAACATTAGCCTTAAGGGCATACCCCAACAATCTCCCACTTGCACTTAATCTAATGGTTGAGATATCTCAAACCCATATTATTACAGTGCTTCTCATGCTTCTGCTGCGCCAGAGGCTTTGTAAGTGGGTCAGCCAGATTGTCATCTGTATGAACCTTGCAGATTTTGATCTCGCCTCGATCAATGATCTCCCGGATCAAGTGAAACCGTCTCTGTATGTGCTTGGACTTCTGGTGCGACCGTGGTTCCTTTGCTTGTGTGATTGCTCCAGTGTTATCACAGAAGATAACCAAAGGATCTGCACTCGAAGGAACAACACCAAGTTCCTGAACGAACTTACGAATCCACACTGCCTCCTTAGATGCTTCTGAGGCTGCAACATACTCGGCTTCTGTTGTAGAATCAGCAACAATAGATTGTTTGAAACTTTTCCACACCACTGCTCCTCCATTCAAGCTAAAAACATAGCCTGATTGCGATCGAAAATCATCCTGGTCAGATTGGAACGAAGCGTCAGTATATCCTTCAATACTGAGTTCTTCCTGACCACCATACACCAAGAACATATCTTTGGTCCTCCGCAGATATTTTAAAATGTTCTTGACTGCAATCTAGTGTGCCTGACCTGGATTACTTTGGAATCGACTGGTCACGCTTAACCCATAAGCGACGTCTGGGCGAGTACATAACATCGCATACATAATGGACCCAATAGCCGAAGCATAAGGCATATTGTCCATTTCATCTTTCTCAGTCTGTGTTTGTGGACACTGACTCTTCGAAAGATTCAGACCATGTCTGACTGGAAGATATCCTCTTTTAGAATTCTCTAAATGGAATCTCTCCAGGACTTTATCGATGTAAGTACTCTGGCACAGCCCGAGAAGCCTCTTAGATCTATCTCTGTAGATCTTCACACCTAATATATAGGCTGCTTCTCCTAGATCTTTCATCTGGAAACATTTTCTTAACCATGCCTTAACCGAATGTAGTTCAGGAATATCGTTTCCAATGATCAAGATATCATCGACGTAGAGGACTAGGAATGTAATCGCATTACCATCCATGTCTATCTTCTTCTTGAAGATCCATTTACAGCCTATAGGGATTACTCCCGGAGGCGGATCAACCAAATCCCAGACTTGGTTATCTGACATGGAGTCCATCTCGGCTCACATAGCTTCAAGCCATCTCACTGAATCCGGTCCACTGACCGCATCCGCATAAGTGAGGGGTTCATCATGATCAATGATGTAGACTCCGTCATAGCGCTCAGGCTGTCGACGGATCCTTCCCGATCTTCGCGGTTCCCGTGATATCTGAGCCTCAGGTTGTTCAATAACCTGTTCTACTGGCTCATGCTCATCCAACTGTGCTTGACTACTTTGTCCTTCCTCTGGATTCTCATCCAGCTTTATTTCTCTCCCACTGGCCTCTTGCAGAAGAAATTCCTTCTCAAGAAAAATAGCCGTCCGAGCAACAAATACTTTGTTCTCTTTGGGGTCGTAGAAATAATAACCCTTAGTTTCCTTAGGGTAACCGACAAAGATGCATTTCTCAGATCTGTTCTCTAGTTTCCCAGAGGCGAGCTTTTTGACATAAGCCTCGCAACCCCAGATCTTAATAAATGTCAAGCTCGGCTGTTTCCCACCTGTAGCCATGTTTAAGTCTATTCGGATTCTTTTCGCGATAGAAGCATATTACGATTATGAGATCTGGCAGGTGGATGTGAAGACGGCTTTCCTTAATGGAAAACTGGATGAGGATGTGTATATGACACAACCTGAAGGTTTCACTAATCCAGCAGATCGTCATAAAATATGCAAGTTAAAAAGGTCCATTTATGGACTTAAACAAGCATCTAGAAGCTGGAATATTCGTTTTGATGAATCAATCTCTGAGTTTGGTTTCATCAAGAACGAAGATGACCCGTGTGTATATAAGAGGTTTAGTGGGAGCGTGATTACTTTTCTAGTCCTCTACGTCGATGATATCTTAATCATTGGAAACGATATTCCTGAACTGCATGCTGTTAAAGCATGGTTAGGAAAATGTTTTCAGATGAAAGATCTAGGAGATGCAGCCTATGTTTTAGGTGTGAAGATCTACAGGGATAGATCTAAGAGGCTTCTCGGGCTGTGCCAGAGTACTTACATCGAGAAAGTCCTGGAGAGATTCCATTTAGAGAATTCTAAAAGAGGATATCTTCCAGTCAGACATGGTCTGAATCTTTCGAAGAGTCAGTGTCCACAAACACAGACTGAGAAAGATGAAATGGACAATACGCCTTATGCTTCGGCTATTGGGTCCATAATGTATGCGATGTTGTGTACTCGCCCAGACGTCGCTTACGGGTTAAGCGTGACCAGTCGGTTCCAAAGTAATCCAGGTATGGCGCACTGGATTGCAGTCAAGAACATTTTAAAATATTTGCGGAGGACCAAAGATATGTTCTTGATATATGGTGGTCAGGAAGAACTCAGTATAGAAGGATATACTGACGCTTCGTTCCAGTCGGACCAGGATGATTTCCGATCGCAATCAGGCTATGTTTTTAGCTTGAATGGTGGAGCGGTGGTGTGGAAAAGTTTCAAACAGTCAACTGTTGCTGATTCCACAACATAAGCCGAGTATGTTGCAGCCTCGGAAGCATCCAAGGAGGCAGTGTGGATTCGTAAGTTCGTGAGAGAACTTGGTGTCGTTCCTTCGAGTGCAGATCCTTTGGTTATCTTCTGTGATAACACTGGAGCAATCGCACAAGCAAAGGAACCACGGTCGCACCAGAAGTCCAAGCACATACAGAGACGGTTTCACTTGATCCGGGAGATCATTGATCGAGGCGAGATCAAAGTCTGCAAGGTTCATACAGATGACAATCTAGCTGACCCGCTTACCAAGCCTCTGGCGCAGCAGAAGCATGAGAAGCACTGTAATAATATGGGTTTGAGATTTCTCAACCATTAGATTAAGTGCAAGTGGGAGATTGTTGGGGTATGCCCTTAAGGCTAATGTTTGAGGCCTTGGGATTGTATAAGTATCATGTAATACATTCTTGTGTTTATAAAGGCAATGGTTATTATTCAGGTTGTTACATCATCTGCTGCAATGTGTGTTCTTCTGAATAATGTCTCAATGCTGTTCAGCTAGGCTGACATGCTAAATGTCCTTAGTCGATATATCTTGGTGAACATGAGACAGCCTTGATATGATTGAGACTAATATGTGTTCTAATCTTATAGGATGCTTCGAGCATGGAATAAGATGTAGACTCATGGGTACATTGGATGTACTGGACAGACCCTACTAGGACATTCAATTGCTTGTCACAATGTGAATGATCCTTGATTGCAACAAGTGGCACATGTCCTCTGACTTGAGATCACTTGTGTTTCTAAATGATGATTGTCATTGTTTTGAGGTAGTTCAATATCATTTGAAACATAATGGTTATAGACTATCTTGGATAATGATCATGAGTCAGGTTAGGGCACTAGTGATAGATAGAGGATTGCCGTCTCCTTGTTGAAGGAGTGTGGTGTTCTATAGGGGCCCCCTAGATGAGATGATTGAGAAAGTGTATGGCCATACCCAGGTGACTATGTGCATCTGATCTAATCATGCTCATCATATTGGAGCTACAGGCTTGACACGCTTGTCCAATAAGAACATCCAGTGGCAAAGGAAACATGCGTGCCTTGTGAAGTGGATTCACACTTGTGCTGTGGTTTGGGTGTAGTCTTGGAAGACTCTTTCCTTTATATCGGGAGACAGTGATGTGTTGCTAAATACCCCTCACTGATCATGATAATGTAAGTTATCGTTACCGACATTTAAAGGAAACCCTCAGGGTCGCACAATTTGATGATATGGCTTACTTGAGTCAGATCGTGTGGACTGAATTGTTTGGGTTCAGTTTAAAGGGATTTAATCTCTGATTGTAAGTGAGATCTGGTCTGATCATGTTTGATTGATTAGGGCTTGAGATCGGTAAGCTTCGATCGAGAGAGATGATGCTAGATCGGTAAGATCAGGAGCATCAGGAGATGAACGGTTAGATCTGGAACCTATTGGTTCAATGAGGTCTAGACCATGGCTTGGGCTGATTTGATTTGGTTTTTTGGACCAAAGTCAATTGGATCGATTGAGCATGAACCGGTTCACATGTGTGTGAACGCTTGGTTCAATGCTTAAGCATTTTGGTCGGTTTTCGAAGCATTACTTCATATCATTCCATTTTTGGAAAGTCATCAAGGCGACTTTGTAAAAACGCCTCAACGCTTCTCTTGGATGATGACCGCTTGCAATCTCGTGGAGAGGAGAGTGTGTTGACGACAAGAGGAGGAATTCGGCCGAGAAAAGCTATCTCTATCCTCTCCTTCACGCGACAAGGTCCCATTGAAGCACTTTGCTAGCACAAAGGATTCAAAGGAGCAAGCCATCTTCACTTGTTGTGTGCGTCACCTTTGGAGAAGGAGCACTTGCGTCTTTGCTTCCAAGGCACCAACCAAACCGATGGCATTGGTATGATCTACTCTTGATCTATTCAATCTATGATAGTTGATCATATGGCATGCAAAAGATCATCAAACCCTTGCTTCCGCTTGCAAAATTTTATTTGCGCCATGCTTAGGGTTTTCGCCCCCCTCTCGAAAGGGGTTTCTTCATTTAGTCCTAGATGGCTCTGGGTAAGTAGTGGGTTTGGGTTTAGGAGTGCTAGAGCGAGGGGAGTTGGCGGGTCTAGGACTTGGTCTAGGAGTACTAAACTCTTTCATAAAGGTAGCCTTAAGTTCTTGCTCTATCTCTTTGGCTCTAAGATGGGCAACCTCTATGGAGTCTATTTGGTAGTAGGTAAGGCCCTTTCTAATCTCAGATCGGAGGCCATTCTTATACCTACTAAGGGTGAATCGGGATCTTCACCTGTGTTTCCCCTAAGGAGGGATTCCTCAAAACTAGCAGTGTATTGGTCTACGGTCATGGATCCTTGGGTTATGCTACAGGCTTGGTCAAACAACTTAGTCTGAAAATGTGAGGGGACATTTTTCAATTTAAGTTGTTATCGCATTTCTATCCAAGTGTCTATGGGAGGTAGGTTGGATCTCTCTAGGTTGTTTTCTACATTGGTCTAGTACAACCGAGCATTTCCCTCAAGAAGGCACGTTGCAAATCGGACTTTGCTGTGCTCGGGAATCATGCTCCACTCAAAGTACTGTTCGAGCTTGGTTGTCCAATCAAAAAAGTCATGGGGATCTAAGGACCCATTGAAGGTTGGGAGAATGAGTTTGATGGCGCGATACACATCATCCTCCCTGAATCTGGGTTGAGGTAGAGTTGGAGCTGGGTGTCCATCCCACATAGGCGGTTGGTGGATTCCTCCATGGTTTTGATTGGGATATGCATTCCATACAGGGGTTTAGTGGGTTCCACCATGGTTTGGATTGGGATATCCATTCCATGCAGGTGGGGATGGTGTTCCAACATGGTTTGCAGTGTGTTGCCCATTCCATGTGGGTGGTGGTGCTTCCACAGGAATTGGGCTATGGGGTGGTTCACTATGAGTATGGCTTGGAGCTCTTTCCCTAGCATTACGAAACTCGGTGGTAAGTTGGGTGAGACCTTGGGTAAGGGCTCCTATTTGCTCAGTCAAGTTGTTAACTCTCTTAGTCAAGGCAGCATTATCCATTATTCAGCCTTGTTCTTGTTGTTGAGTTTTAGTCTGGGTTTGCATTGGTGTTTTTGAAAGATATAAATTTAGAAAATAGGGCCAAAATGATAGATAGAATAAGTAGTCTGTTATGGATCCAAATTCTTTCAAACACCTAATTGCAACGACCACTTAGAAGTAGAAAAATAAGTTTTCGAGGCTTAAAAATCTAGTCTAAGAGCCTAAGCTCTAATACCAAGCTGATGTAGGACAAAGGGGTCTAAAACATTCAAACAACGATTTTCAAAATTGGTTTTGATAATATGTAGATAATAGGGAAAACTGAAGTTAACTAACGAGATTTGAAAACTAATTTTTTTTTTGTATTTTATATAATAGAGAAAACTGAGATTCAACTAGAGAACTTTAAATGAGATTAAACTAGAAAGCGGTAAATGCAGGAAGTAAACTTACTGTGTAGCCCTTGAGAATTGTAGGGTTGTGCTTCCCGTTCTTAACCTGTCCTACTCTGATGGAAGGTGTAGAGATGGAGCTTACAAGCAAACACAGATAGATCCGTACAACCCACAGATTTTAATACAGAATAAAGGGTTTAAGGGGGTGGTTAAGCCTCAAAAGTTCCCTTGCTAATCCTAGATTTAACTAAAGAGAAGGGGGAGAAGATAGAAGAGGGGGTGCGCCCCTCCTTGTTCCACTCCTTACGCAACTACAAATTTAGACAATCAAAGATTAGTGTAGGGGATAGTTCTTAACACAAGGCACAGAGTCTAGGGGAAAGAACTTAGTCGAAAGTGATGTTGCTCCCATATGGCCGAGAGTTGATGTAACCATCTTCAAGTATTACTCCAAGTCAAAGTTGAAGAGGATCTTCCTTTTGTTTGCACACTTGAGGACAGGGAAGACCTTCTTAGGGTTTCAGTGGAGAAGATTGAAGACGAAGAAGGACTCAGCCCTTGGAGAACACTACACTACAACAACACAAGTTCTTTACCTAGGAAACTAATAAAAAAATTCTCATTCAACCAAGCTAGAGATTACATGTGAGAGGGACTACATTTATAAATGAGGGGAAGAGCTAGGGTAGGATGGTCATTGTTCCCATGTTCCCTTTACAAAGATGGAGAGTTTTCAAAATTTGAAAGCAAGAGGGGCTGGCGCAAATTTGCTTGGAGAGCTTCCTTCTTTGGCGAGCTTTGTTTGGCATGTCATTGAATGTGTGGGCTGGCGCCTCTTGTGTTGGCGAGGGTCTCCTTCCTTTACTTCTTGCTATCTCATCTTGGAGGCTTTGAAATTTGAAATACTACCATAGAGTTTGGGCAAAAAGACTAAATGGTATCTTCTCCTTTGATTTTGGATCTAGATTGATGTTGATTTCCTCTAATTTTGGATCTGGATGGATGCTGATTTTGAAATCTTTATTGACTTGGCTGATGTGTTGGTGCTTATCCATGATTGGTTCAAGGGGAGGGCGCCCAACAAAAAAGGAGATTGAGTTGGCAAGTGAGTTCATCAAGGCTTGAGTTGAAGTTGGACTTTGAAGTCTTCTTTCCTTCTTGAGCTGAGCCTCTTGAGTGGAGCTTTGGATAGACCTTGGAGTGTCTCTTGACCTAACCTTTAGCTTGAATGACCTGCCAAAATATAACCTATGCATGTATTCCCTATTCTAACATGATGCAAGAGTACATAAGAGTTTCATGAGTTACAATGCACAACCTACTACACTTGGACTTGCCATAAATGACTACATGATGCATGGTTTATTGAAAATTTAAACTACCTACATGCAATGCAAGAAAAGGGACTCTAAGGGAACCCATATCGAAGGGGTTTCCTCCGAGCTCGGGCAGATCTCCTCATAGCAGGGCTACTACCTCCATTACCTTTGGATGGTCCAATGGGATATGTGTATCACATCTTTTTGATAGATGAGTTATCTTGCCATGGTCGTTATGCAAATTTGTACATCTGCGCATATGTACATTTGCATGTGCAATGTGCTTAAGAGTAGATTTTATCTGGTCTCTATGTTTATCCCAATTAAGAATCATAGTGGATATAGGACAATTATAATTCATTTGATATTGGTATATGCGCTGGTTGAGCATGGGTTGCTAACGTAGACATATAGGTATATCAAGAGAGATATATTGGATCAACTCACCGTGAGGATTTATCTTGGTGTCACAAGATGAATATCATAGTGACAGAGTTACAATTGTCCTAGGCTTGAGGGCATTGGTATCTCTATATGGTAAATGAGGCACTTTGACGCAACCTAACGCTTCGCCATAAAAGGGACATCATAACCGTTGTTATTGGGTGCGTCATCAGCCATATGAGAGATTCAATGTACCAAGAGAGGATTTTCCCCTTCCTTGTGGTGAAGCTTGATGTCCATGGCACTCTATATGGATGCATGACTAAAAATGTGTGGTCATACCGAGGTAAGAACCAGATTTAGTCATGACCATAATATTGAGATTAATAAGTGTGACACACTTGCCCAATCTGGACATCAGTTTAGCCAAAGGACAAAGCTATACTTATACTTTGTTGCAGTTTTTAGGGGATATTGATGATGACTCTAATCTAATAACTTGGGTAGTAATGATGTACTGCTAGGTGCCACTCTGATGACTCCAAAATTTATAGTATATTTTGTGTCATTTCGTGTGTCTTTTTGTGTCATATTTATGCTTTTTTGCTTATTTTTAAGCCTTATTTATCAAATATTAAGGAATCTACACAATTTCTTGTTTTTCATGAATTTCAGGTAAAAAGTGCTATATTTTGATGGATTTTGAAGGATTTGAGCGCACGAATAGATTCAGGAGGTCAAAATGAAGCCGCCCGCTAATTTTCATGCAAATCAGAGCAAGTTCAAAGATTACACCCCCGGGTGTAAAGAACTTTAGACATTATGGCACTGCCCTAATATTTATTACGGCCGTAATTCCAAGTCAAAAACGCGATTTTTACGGGTCTGAATCTTGCGTAGACTATAACTTTTGATCCAAACCTCCAAATTGAGATCCGAAAGTTGTTGCGGACTCGTCTTAAAGAGGGGAAGACGCACGAAGTGGAAGAATGAATTTTTATCTAGTATCGAAGGAGCAATTGACAGAGAGGCAGTTAGGGTTTGGCCTCGCGCCGATAGGTGTAGTGGGCACCTCTCGCCGCGATTTTCACTCAAAAGATTCGCCTGAAGGAGAGGAGGACGCATCAGAAGTTTTAGAGCAAAAGGAGTTCGATTGGAGGAGGAATCAAGGAAAGAATGCCGCCGGCACTGTTCATACGTGTGATTACGGCTGTAATTTCTATTACAGCCGCGTTGTAAAGTTTATTTCTTCCTTCTCTTCAATTTCTGATACTTTGAAACTATGGTTGATTGTATTTCTTTCTCCATGCAAGCTTAAACATATTTGGGACATGGGTGTAATCCCTTTGATTTTATATGATTAGATAACTTTTTATTTCGTCAAGATAATTTTGCCATGATAATTTTACCTATGTGATTATTGCTCTAAATTTCTCCTTAGTTTACTTCTTATCATCATGTTTAGAGTTCTCGCAATAAGGACCGAAAGGTGACTTGCTTGAGAATTGGAACCCTAAAATTGATAAATAGGAACTCACCGTGAGAGATTAGGTTAAAGTTCTTATTTCTTATTTTAGTGACGTGATTGCCATGTTGATAATTATGAACCTAGGATTAAGTTAGTGTGTCAAACGTGGAGATCTTGCACGAAAGTGAGGATCGGAACGTTGGAGAACCATAGGTAGAACTTGTGTTGAGACTCGGATGCACGAAAGTGACCCTTGAGATTCCACTTGAGATAATCAACTTAGAATTCGGATGCATGAAAGTGATCTTTGAATTCTTTGATTGATGATTTACTTATCATTAGCCTGGGATAGATCTTGCGCGAAAGCGAGGATTGGTCCCTGCATGATTGTCTGCACGAAAGTGAGATGATCCCTTTATGAAGTAAATTAAGTCTTTATCATGATAAGATTAGTCTGGCGACCTTTTATTTATGTCTAGTCATTTGAATCAAGGAGGATGAAACCCTAGTCCCAGTTATTTCTCTCTGATTATCTCTTTAGCATACTTTTCTGCATAGTTTACTTCCATCATATTTAGCTTGCTTAGCCAGAGAAAACATATATTTGGTACTTAACACATAGGTTTCTGTGGTTCGATATTTTTATTACTTCGAAGTATCCATGCACTTGCGGATCACAACAAGTTTTTGGCGCCGTTGCCGGGGATTAGTCCTAGGTACATGCCAAACAACTTGGGATACATCAAGTTTTTGGCGCCGTTGCCGGGGACCTTAGTTTTGTTAATATCAAAATAGTTGTTAGTATTGCTAGACTAGGTTTTATTTGTTTTAGATTTAACTTTGTTTTTTTTTCTTTTTGCAGGTTTTGAATTTTCACAGTTGTGACAAAATTGAGAATTTCTGAAATTTGTGAATTTACTTGTGTTTTAGCTTTTCTATTTTTGTTAGATATTCTGAAAAAAAAAGTTTTATTTGATTGGTATTGGATTATCTTTCTATCCTTGATAGATTTGAAGATATCTTTTAATTACAACTCTTGGGCAATTGAAAGGAGAGAGGAATACATGCCATACAAAGATGATTCATCATGCACTATTCAAGATAAGTTAAATCAACTTTTAGACTCTTATAAGCAACCGGCTATAACATCTTATTCTTCTATTAGATGTGATATTTGTGGATATTTTGATCATTATTCCTCTGATTGCCAATTTTTAAATACCAATTTATCATGGAACGAATCTGATCAATTGTATTCTAGATGGGAAAACCAAACTTCTTTTTATGATAATTGCTCTAATCATGTTTCTGAACCTTATTTTGAGGACACTGAAGAATCTAGGTTAGAAACTATGCTTGAAAAATTTATGTCAAATCAAAACCAATTTATGACAAATCAAAATAAAGAAATTGAGGATCTTAAGGGAATAATAAGTCAACTTGCTTCTCGGGTAGAATCTTTAACTGCTAATTCTGAAATTTTGGAAACCCAGTTAGCACAACAAGCATGTTTATTTGAGTTTGAAACTAAAGAACTTGATTTAGAAAAATCTCCCTCTAATTATGATTGTTTTGAGATTGAGCCTTATGTGAATATTAATGCATCTCACTCTGATTTTGATAATTGTGAAATTGATTCATTTGATAATTTATTTGAGGAAAAGTTTGAGAAAATTGATTTTGAAAAACCCGCTTTTGATGAAATTGATTCTTTAGATGTTGTATCATTTATGGTTAAATCTGATGAGTTTGATAAAAGGTTGGAAATTACAGACATTGATGAGCCCCACTTTGATTTTGGTGATATTGCTAAGATTAATGATAAGTCTTTTGTGGTTGACTCTGATTCTATTGATTCTGATAAATCTCATTATGATTTTTTGAATGATTCTGATTTCGACTCTTCTGATGATGAATTATTTGTGAAAAAGACTTAGGGAAAATGATTTTGAACAGTCTCACTTTGATTTTGATGATAATTTTGAAATTGACAAGTTATTTGATGAAGGGATTGAGGAAATTGATAAAGATTTGAATGTTACAAACACTGATGAATCTCACTCTGGTGTTTTGCCCATATCTTTTATTGAATCTTTTGATGAATTTGAAAAATTAAATTTTATTGAGGAATTTAATGAAAGACATAAAAATTATTTTGATGATCCAATGCCTATATCTTTTGATCAAAGTCCTACTCTTATGGCAATTGAAAATATAAACTTGAAGAAAGGACTAATGATTTTGCTTACTGACAAATTTAGGAAGATTATTGAATATCCTTTTAGTAGAGTTGAAAATTTTGAATATCTTAATTTTTGCATATTTAAGAAAGCCACTTTGATTGTGATTTATATGCAATTCTGGATTTTTTGATTAGTGGCTAAAATTTTTGGACAAAGGAAATGCAGAAAATTGTTTGCTCTTTACTTTAGTACTGATTCACCTGCTTCACCATGATTTTTGAGTTTTGCTCAAGCTATGGACGTAAAATTAACGCTTCTTGGGAGGCAACCCAAGCATTATCACTTAGCTTACTTTCTTTTATTTTAGTTTATTTTTAGGATTAATTTTTCTTCTCTTTTTGCAGGAAAATACAAATTTTTGCGCAAAATACAGCACTGCCGTAATCTTCTTTATGGTACCATAAATCCACCGTTTTTCTTTCCCGAGAGTTTTATGGATTTACGGCAGTACCGTAATGATTTTTATGGTGCCGTAATTTTTGAATTATGAAATTTTGAATTATGAATTTTCAAATTTTGAATTATGAATTTTCAAATTTTGAACTAGGCTCACATGTATCATAATCCTGAAAGGATAATGATCCCAATAGTCCATGGACTTTTGGATGTGACCATTGTTCTATGGTTCAAGAGACAATGCTATAAGAGGATGTTTATTGAATCATTAGATCTGATCTTGTGTCACATATAGAACCACATACTATTGTCAACTGTATCACTTCAATAGAACATCTCAGATTAAAGAAAAATATTATTTATTATTTCAAACTGAAGTCCTTTCCAAAAGGAATGATGTTCTAATACATAAGCTGATACATAATAGCAAAGTTCTATATAAGGTCTTCAAGGCAGTGAGATGATATCAACAGCAGCATCCAATGCTCCGTCCCTGACCCGAGAGTCGATCCCATCAAGCCTCTTCGTCCTACTTCTTTTGAGCTCCTGCACATGTAAAACATATGTGAGCCTCACATACGGTACCCAGTACCCATGAATAAGAAGTAGACAAAAGACCTCGGTAACACAATACCTGAAGCGGATGGATTACATCCCTTCTTCTTTGCCATGCTCTTCTTGGCCATTAATCCTCTTCGAAATACCCATGCATTCCCAGTCTTCCGAAGTATTAGCTTCGAAGATACAGAACCATGGTCATTCTCAGATTCAGGCACACACTCTGAAGATCCAACAGAACTCTCCTGATCATTGTCTATAGAGCATGGTGTGAAGAGACCTTTGAGATGTATGATTAGATCATAGATCCCCATCTCATCACATTCAACCTTGACCTTTGGGGTCATGCACTCTAAGACAAGAGCAGTGTACTGTTCGTTATCTTCACAATGTTCAAGATAGACATTCCACTCCCAATCATTAGTGAAATACACACTAGGCTGGGATGGAGGTCTTTCAAGAAGATGCACCTTATTTTCTTGTTCCAGTATCTTGGACAAAATCTTGAACCATTTTGTCCAATTTGTCCCATCCAGTTTATGTTTATAAAGTTTCAATCTTAGATCAGGAGATGCCTTCTACAATAAGCAAATAAGTAAAGTAAGTACAATGATAAAGCATTTAACAAGGACTTTTAATTAAATGCTAAGCTCCCACTACTTCCAAAACAAGTTGAGAACTCTCTAACTCAACATGGAAATAAGTGAGTAGGATCCTAATTTCACATAAGGTCTCCGCGACTCACGAGGGTGAGTTGAGATGCACAGAGAGTCTCATGCTTCCTTAGGTAGGCATGCCAGCCAATTGTGCCATGCACAATTCCTCTTAGTTAAGACAGACTAGGCGCCCTGTGTCCAGCGAGGGCTAGATACAACACAAAACCCTATCCTCTCAACAGCTGCCTCTAGTAATTCATCATGTCAATGACATATGAAAAACCAGTCAAGTCTAGTCCTAACCGTTATGCCCAGGGCCAACAAATTTCCTTGCGACGGCACGCCCAGGTTAAAACTGGACTGGGGAAATCATTGTCACCACACACCTTCTAAAGATAAGTGGGTGTGTCCCACGAGGGTGGGAAACAGTTCACAACACCACCGATCGATAGTTTGATGAGGGCTACGCGTTAGAAGGCTTATCGACTTGATATTGTATTGAGAGTTTTTGCATGTTTATTTTATTCTTTTCTAGCATGCAGTTTTCCTATGGTTCAGGCAGCAAAGGAAAAACATCACATGCATGCTATGGACAAAATAATAAACCATCACAGGCATGCTATTTTGGTCGATATGGTCATAGCCCTTTTTATACACATAACTTGTCACGAGCCATGTGACATGTTATTGTGCATCCAAGGGTTGCGAGTCCCTGAAGCAAATCAGCCCATGCCAGAAGCCGAAAGCAAGTGTCCTTCCTTCAGCCGCAAGTCCATCACCATGCTTCCAAAGCTGGCGCCACTCTGATATCGGTTGAAGAAGACACCTTGTTGTCTTTGATGAACCTTAACCTATCTCATGTAAACAATTCTACATCTATTCTAAGGAAAGATGAAAATTTTACATCAAGAAGGGGGAGAACCACACGCAGGTGGTAGAAAGATTTTACAAGCATTCATCTCAGGTGGAAACATGCTTCCACATCACAACACAGGAGGGCACTCGCTATGACCATATCAACCCATGGAAGAGACAAGTGGCGCATATATAAAATTTTAAAAACCATAATAATCAATTTTTATCCCCTTATGCGCCAACTCCATCCAAAGCACTCTCTTAATCAAATTTATGCTAAAATTGGGATCAAGTTTCATGATGATTTCATGGACCCTATCGGCTGGCAATTTTGTCAGATCAAGAGACCTGGCCAGTCCGAAGACACAATGCCCGTCCTACTTGACAAAACTACGTGCGCCTTTGGTCTTAAATCCATCATAAACACAATCCAAATTTCGGCCATAAAATTGATGAAAGAAGTTTGGATGAAAGCGCCTTCTAGGTTAAACGCGCATGGATGAACAAAAAATTTTCCAAAAATTTTCCAAAAATTTTTCACACAAGCAAACGTACACCTTGTCTTTCTCGCAAGTAGCTCTGATACCACTGTAAGGAATGCCGGGTGTAATTTAAAATTTTGCAGTCCCAGGACGCAGCGGAAGAAGCATTACACCCGAAACACATTCCTTTCCCAAGGATCCATGCGAGAGAGAAGACACAAGGATGTGTTAGAGATGTACCTCTTTTGCTTGTCTAGACGTCGAAGCCATGTTGAAGGCACCCAAGTGTTCGCCCTCTACAAGTATCCACGCGTCGACTCCTTGATCGTTGCTCCCTTCCACGCTTGGTGCTAGCCTCGGGAAGAGAATCGCGCCTTAGGGTTCCTTCACTCTTCTTGCGCCACCTCCAAGGTTCATGCGCCAAGTGCAAGGAAGATGCCGCCAACTCCTTATCCTCTTTACTCCAAGAGAAGAGGGAGAAGAAGAGCTTCGGCTTTGAGGAAGATTGAGAGGAGGTCATGCCACCAAGTCCTTCTCCAAGTCACGCCAAGAGGAGAGGAAGGAGAAGACTTTCGGCTACTAGTAGGAAGAAGGGTTGCACCACCTTGATGTTGTCGCCCTTTGCCTTGCTCTCGCCCCTCTATGTGTGTTCACGTCTCCAAGTGTTCATCATCTAGAGAAGGCGACAATGGGTCCTATAAATAGGACTAGAGGCAGTTTGGGCAAGGGCTAGGATCATGCCAAGTGTGTGGCTAGGATAAAGGAGTCTTGAGGTAAGGAAAGTCTCCAAGACTTTGCCATAAACCTCATTCAACCTATCCATATTTGTCCAAGCACTATATCAGCCCCAAGACATGCCTCAAATGCATTCTTACCATCAAAGGATAAGTGGCTAGGCGCAACATGCATGAGGAGTTTCGGCTAGGGTAAGGGTTTGGGCGCATGTAGGGTTCATAAGGAAAGTCTCCAAGACTTTACCATAAACATCTTCCTACTTCTCATATGCGCCCAAGCTCTTTCCAAAAGAGTCCTCAAGCCATATCAACCCCAAGACTTGCCTTAGAGGCAAGTATTCCATCCAAGGAAGAAGGGCTAGGCGCTCTTTACTTCCATAATGAAGCAAAGGCGCCTCCCTCACCCCATAATGCCCCTAGGCGCCAATGGGGTGAGATTTCTCCCCATTATACCCTTTTAAGCCAATTCCTCTTCATGACAACTAATTATTGGGCCTCATTGGATAATGAGCTAGCCCAAACTTCATGGCATGTGTTGATTAAGCCATTGGATCTAATCCAATGCAACCCTAATCCAAATGTGACCAATCTAGGTCAATTTCGGGTCAACCTGCCAAAAATGAAGTTTGGCTCCAATAACTTTCTTCCAACTCATCAGGCCCATTGGCGCTGATGAAATCTTCCAAATGGATCCAAGTTATCCAATAACTTGATCCTAAGGCTTCTGAATAAAGCAACGTCAAGAGTCTATTGCGTGTGACCCCGTAGGATCCATATGACGATGGCAATGATGTAAACATCATAAGTAGTGAGGGGTATCTAGCAACACATCACTACTACCCATGTCATAGGACTTAAGTCATTATGGCAACAACTCCTAACAAGCAACGAGGATTCCCATTGCATTATAGATCCCTTTGCCTAAGCTGATATCCTGCCATTGGATTAGTCTCAAGTTTATTATCCAATGCATTGGTCATGACTCAACAAGTGTGGCCACACTTTCCTGTCATGCACCAATAAGGTGGGGCGCCCCGAGTGGATATCATGCTTCCAATAAGAAAGGGGCAAATCCTACTATTGGTCATCCATGTCTCCACATGACTTATGATATGCCCAATGACAGTCGTTTTGATCTCCCAATTACGGAGAGACGTAAGACTGTATTAAAGCACACCCATCATCAAATCTAGACATGAATACCTCAAGTCTAAGGATCAATGCAAACCTCTTGCATGTGAGATTGACTTGTTGACTAGACAAGTCAATCCTCACGGTGGATCACTCTAGTGCATCCAATGCACCTGTATGTCTGCGTTACTGTGCCCCGCACCTAACCAGCCCATACACCAGTCTCACATGTACCAAAGTTGTCCCATATCTGCTAAGGTACCTTGTCTGGGGATAACTTATGAGAATGGATCCAATCCAAACTCCTGGGACATTATTTATGCAACTCAATACATCAATGCAGGTAGAGAAGTCTGCATAATAACGACCATGCCTATATAAAGAGTAATAGTTCTATCAAAGTACATTCAAACAATGCCTGACCATGTCCATACATTGGTCTTTAGGGCATATACACCAACAGGATCTTTGAGTAACTTTGTAGAGGGTGCTTCACCAAAGGGGCTGAATGGTCATAGGCGCTTCCATACTTGTCTTGGGCTTGACTTGAGCTCAAAATTGGATCAACCTAATCTATTACATCATTAGCATGAACTAACCTACCATACATAAGTGGCGGATCCTAGCGAATGTAACTACTTGGTGTAATTTGAGGGTGGATCTAACCTACCACATGATGCAAGTTATGCTAGGAGATCTAACTTAAAGGATGCATGCAATGCAAGGAATGAAAATCTAACTTAAAGATGCATGCAATGCAAGAGATGGAAATTTAGGTGCCCTAGCTAGGGTAACCTTAAACTCCATTTGTATTTCCGTGGGTCATGTCGCCTCCCCACATCAGCTCTCCCCGGGTGAGAAAAATTCTCCTCCGAAGAATTGTCCTTATCCATGAGGAGCTTTGAGGTAGTAAGGGTGAGTTCTTCCTCGGGGAGCCAACCCTCTTCACCATGGTCATATCCAACTAAGTAGAGTAACTCTACCTCATCACGGGTGAAATGGGTTTGGTCCTCAAGGATGGACTCGATCATATGCTCACAAGTGGGGTCATAGTATGGGGTGGAATGATGCTTATGCAATATGAAGTCATCCACACCAAAAGTGATGGGGGGTCCAAAAATCAGTGTCAACAGCATCACAGCAATCAATCTCTTCATCCCAATCTTCATGCTCCTTAAATTCAGGGTCTCCTATACAGAATGTCCTTTCTCGGCCATATTCATTAGTATGTTTGTGGTATACAGGCCTACTAAAAGATTCAGGTATAACAAAATCAAAGTGTTCAAGTTCTGGTTGGGAAAGCAAATCATTATTCAATTCAATTTTCTTTAACCCTGGAGTACTAAGGCTAGGCTCCTCAAAGCAAGACTCAAGGTCTAAAGGAGAGATGGATGATGTTGTCAACTCAGACAAGTTAGGTTCTAAGTCATATCCTAGCATGGGAATCTCAAGAGGATCTAAAGTGAATCCTACATCATATTCAGGTGAGCTAATGTCTAACTCAAGAAGGGTGAGGGGCGCCTGTAGGATTGGACTTCCTAAGGAAAAAAGAAATGGCTCTCCCATATCTGGAGTAAGATCCTCAAAGCTAAACTGGGGGAGTTCTATCATGTCATAAGGGGAAGGTTGATATAGGTCAGTCCCTATGGGGTCAACATGAGTAGGGTCATCCCTAGAGTCGTGGGTTATAAGCCCATGTTCAATTGGTCCTAAATGTGGCTTAGGAGTGTGGGTGGCAAGACCTAATAGATATGTTTCATGGGTCATTGGATCAAAGATCAAGTCTTCTAAGCCTTGAAGTTGAGGTTCTCCTAATGTTAGAGACTTAAGATCTTGGTCAATGACAAAAGGATCTAGCATGGGTTCCATCTTAGGCAAAGTAAGGGATCTTAACTCATGTTGGTTGATATCTAAAGGTGAAGGATCCTCTATTTCTAAAAGTTTTGGCTCTAGGGGTGGGTTTAGGCCTAAGTTGTAAAGTTTAGTGCTAGATGGCTCAAAAGTGGTCAAAGAAGGGCCTAGACAAGATGGTATGTCTACCTTAATCTCTAAATATGGTTGTGTAAGATACTTAGGCAGATCATCCATAGAGAAAGGTTCAAACTTAGGTTGAGTCAAGCCTAAAGTGTGATGGTCCTCTAATTGAAGGTGTTGGATTTCTAAAGTGTCTAGAGGCTCATCTAAACTTTCACTAAGGTCAAGTGGCTTGGAACCTAAGTGTTCACAACCTATTGAAGAGTTCTCTAAAGTTTGCCGTATGTCATGAAGAGTAGGCTTACATGGTTCAAGCACTTGATCTAAACATGGGAGCCCTAGAGGGTGAGGCAAACTAGTCTCATAGGTCACTATGGGTAGGATAGCTTCCACTAAGTCTAGCCTAATATGATTGGGTTCAAGTTCTTCCGTAGGCTTAGGTGAGATTGATGTTAAAGGTGTGGACTTAGTATGACCTATGTGGATGTCAAGAGAGTTTTCCCTAAGTTGGTTGAGTTCTTGTTTAGGTTCTAGGGACAACATGGTTTGACTTGGAGGTAAGTCTTCAATGGGTTCCCTAGTAGGATTTGTGGTACTAGACTTGAGTTGAGATTGGCTTTGGGAAGGTAGCTTTGGTTCTCAGACTTGATTGAGCTCCATGGTTTGATTGACTACCTTAGGGGCTTTGGGTCTTGGATGGTCAATTTTCCTTTTATAGAATCTCTTAAGATTTTGCTCCACCTCACTAGCTATTCGAAAAGCATCTTCTATTGTGTATATGGGGTAGTAGGTGAGACCTCTCTTAATCTCAAAGCTAAGACCATCTCTAAACCGGTTAAGCATAACCCTAGGAGCTTCTCTAGTACTATGGTAGAGGGTTTTGAACTTTAGTATATATTCAGCTACATTCATGTTCTCTTGGGTAAGCAATTTTTCATTGAGAGATGTAGGATCATATATCTCTTTTATCATGTCATCCCATCTCTTGATGGGTTGTCTATTGCCTCCTCGGGGATTGAATCTAGTAGCCATGGGGAGTTTTTTTTGAAAACACTATAACATTTTAAAATAGAGCTCTCTAAGGTGGTAAGATATAGGTAGTTATTTTCTTTCAAACACCTAGGTCCAAAATCGCCTTAGTAGTAGAAAAATAAATTTTTTGTCTTTTAAAATTCTACTCTAAGGTCCTAAGCTTTGATACCAAGATGATGGGGTGGGCAAGCATGCAAGCATCCAAACAACGAGTTTCAAAAACGTTTTGCTAATTAACTATAGCTTAAGGAAACCCCTTACACTAACGTAGTTGAAAAAAACTTGTTTTGTAGTTTTTGATAAAAACTGAGACTAGTAAAGATAATAAGCTGAACTTAAGCCCTAGCATGCGGTTCTATATCAAGTGATGAAGCTGAAATACATCCTATCATGCAAGTCTACAAGCAAGAAAGAAATCTACGCTAAGGGAGGAACTCACCTTGCACCCCTTGAGAATAGAAGGGACGTACGTCCCGATCTTCACCAGTCCAATGGTGGAATCACACGAAGTAGGGCCCTAGGAGCTTACATCCACAACATTTCAGCATTCCCACACATGCGTGGGTGAGTGTTTGAAAGAATACTAAGAGGCCAAGTTACAAGAACAATCAAGGGGGAGGCTAATCTCCAAGTTCCCTTGCTAACATGTTAAGGACTAACTAGCTTATAGGGGAAAGAGAGGGGATGCACTTAGCATGCTCTTCAAGGGCCTTGCGCCACCTGCGAGAATTCTGTGTGAGTGCAGATGGGTGCTCAAAGAACATCAAGAAAGCAACAACCAAGGTAGAGAGAGGACTTAGCTAACTTGGGAGTGGATTCTTGGTCTCGGCATGGTGTAGGTGACACCATCTTGAGCCACGGTTTGGCCCAGCTCCTTCTCTTGGGCTGAAGACTCTTCAAGGCTGGTGGGAGAAGGTGGCGTGAACTTCCAGCTTCAGGACATGAGCGAGTGGTGGAAGAAGATTGAAGAGGGGAAGAAGAAATGAGCTCTCGGCAAGGTTTGGAGGAAGGGAGAGTTGAGGTGACACACACCACTAGAAGACACACTTCTGGATTTTTTTTCAAAATATTCAACTCTGATTTCACCCAAGAGGTTACAAGGTTATAAAGCCAAAGCAAAGCAAGGAAACAAGTTTTGGCGCTCATACTAGTCGTTACACAAAGAAAACTGGATGATGCAGGCGCATTGATGAGGAGTGATTCCCTTTCCCCAAATGGCTGATTTGCTTTGAGTCTTGATTTGAAGTCTTTCCCAAACGGAAGGGTCGCCAGCTATGGACGATTGAGTGCTGAAGGGGGCTGACATCTTCCATTAAGTGCTGATGTCTTCTTGGGAACCGAATGCAGGAAACTTACCAAGTTTGGAGCGGCAGGGTCTTGTACATGGAGAAGGTGCTTGAAGACTATCCTCTTGTAATGTTGGCTAAAATTCTTCCCCATATAATTGCTGGAATGGCTGGCGAATTGCTGGTCTTGTCTCCATCTCCTCAAGGGGAAAGTGGCGGTTGGAACAAAGGGAGAGGCTGCACTTGGTAGCCAACTAGGATGGTGGATCTTTGAGTAACTTTGTAGAGGGTGCTTCACCAAAGGGGCTGAATGGTCATAGGCGCCTCCATACTTGTCTTGGGCTTGACTTGAGCTCAAAATTGGATCAACCTAATCTATTACATCATTAGCATGAACTAACCTACCATACATATGTGGCGGATCCTAGCGACTCACATCATTCTTTTCCAAATTCTATTCTTCATTCATTACAATCCATTACTACATATTTATAATCAATTAGGTAAATTGTTTCCAATTTTACCTAATTAATTACCAAAACTACAAAACCTAATAAAGGAAAAAAAATAAAATATCCATAAGGTTATTAATTCCTTTGGATTTACATATATATATATATATATATATATATATATATATATATATATATATATATATATATATATATATATATATATATTGAAATAAACAAAATCTTCAAAATCATTATTGGCTTGGCGCTCCGCATCATTCTCCCCTTGTTTGAAAATTTTACCTCCTGGTAAAATGCCTTGATTCTGAGAGTGATTTATTTACCACCAAACGGATCGTGTGGGCAGACAAGAGTTGCTCACAAACTTGCTCTGATACCAAGCTGATGTAGGACGGAGACACGTGTTCTGAAGACCCGGACTCACATCCTATATTTTAATTTATTTGCAGAAAATAAAATACATAATTAAACAAATCATTCCCTTACTTAGAGCCATCCATTTCATATTTGATATGGAGAGATCAAGTCCCAAAGTTGTGAGCCGTTGGTTTCACTTGGATCAGATCTGAACCGTACGCGCAAAGCTGAAAGAGGCGAGATTGACAACCCATCCCCTGTTCACTCGCGTCGGAGAAGGGAACTCGCCGCCGACCAACGCTCGTCGTCCGGTGATTGATTGGCAAAACTGCTTTGAGTGGAGACTCGACACGTCCAGGTTGTGTGATGGCTGGATTATGGCGTCGCATGGTAGCGGATCAACGAAGGATGGAGACGAACAGATAAGTTCAGGCGGAAATAGGGGTCACCGGAGAATCTTCCGATTCCGGCGATCCTGCCGTCGAAAAATCCGATGCTTTTGTATGTAGGTGCGCAAGATGGAGGAGGATCTTCTGCCTGAGTTTGAGTGCGATCTGGCTGCCGGATGTGATGGACAAAGCAAGGAAGTTGGTGGAGTCGTGGGTTCTGAAAAGAACCAGGCGACCCCTCGTACAATCCTTCGAATCCAATGATCTACCCGCCCGATGGTCGGATCATTGCACCCAGTGATTCGCCTTTGAGAGCAGGACGTTTTGCCGAAGTTTGGTGATGATCGGCCGGTTGGATCATCGCCGGAAGGTGTAGACAACCGGGAGTCGCGGGTTCTGAAAAGAACCAGGCAACTCCTCGTGAGATCCCATGAATCCAATGATCTAACCGTCAGATGGTCCGATCATTGTGCCAAGTGATTAGTCTTTTAGAGTAGGATGCCTTGCCGGAGTTCGGTGACGATCGGCCGGCTGGATCATCACCGGAAAGGTGTGGACCGCGGTTTCTGAAGAGAACCAAGCAGCCAGCGAGGTTGAGTTTCATCCACAGTCGTAGCAGAATGTTGGAAGACTTGCATAGAGGGATGAAGTAGAGAATCAGGAAGAACGGGAAAGAGAGAATAGAGGAGATAGAGAGGATAGAGCAGGAGGGCAGGGCGCACATCGCCGGAGAGAAGAGAAGAAGGAAAGAGGAGAAGAAGGAAAGATAGGTGATGCAAGCACCTCAGAGGGGGAGGAAGAAGAAGGCGCACAGCGCCAATACACGACTCACATCATTCTTTTCCAAATTCTATTCTTCATTCATTACAATCCATTACTACATATTTATAATCAATTAGGTAAATTGTTTCCAATTTTGCCTAATTAGTTACCAAAACTACAAAACCAAATAAAGGAAAAAAAATAAAATATCCATAAGGTTATTAATTCCTTTGGATTTACATATATATATATATATATATTTTGAAATAAACAAAATCTTCAAAATCATTATTGGCTTGGCGCTCCGCATCACCTCTACTTCTTGCCTGCTCGACTCTTTCCACCGGCATCCTCTTCAGACCTCCGGCGACATCTCTGATTCTCCCTTGAGAGAATTATTTTTTATCATTATTATTTTTTGAGACTATTTTCAGACTGAGCCTTATGTATCTTAAATTGTGCAGGTAAAATTTTCAAAAGGCATACCTTTGGACCTTGCAGTATTTGCCCCGACACTATTTTTTGTCTGAGCCTTATGTATTTTCGATAAGAGCTTGCCATACAGTTTTGTGAGTATTGCTTACACTCTCTTGTGATTATTCGATTTGATATGATTATCTACACTTTTCTTCTCTTAGATCCATCACTTTACACCCTTTGCATTATTTGAGCCTTATGTGCTTACATGGATCTATCACTTTACATCTTTTGACTTTTTGAGTTTAATGCTTCACACCTTTTGCATTGATTTTGACATGCTGAGATGCTTAAAATTTTTATGACTCAAATTCATGTGATGAGAGATGTGTGAATTTTCTATCATGATGAATATGTTCATGCATGTGATTAGGACTAGACCTATTGTGTTGAATTTATTTCTCTAATACATATCCATCTTTTGAATTTTGACATTGGTTGATGCATGAAATTTTGGGTAGATATGTTATTTGAGGAATAAAATCTAAAGGTGAAATTACTCCTTTAAATAAAATGAGCATATGAGTATGACTACTAAATTGATATCAATTGATCAACCTAGTAGATGTTTGGTCTATTTTGCTATTTGTTGGGAAAGAAGTGTTGGGGTATGCCCTTAAGGCTAATGTTTGAGGCCTTGGGATTGTAAAAGTATCATGTAATAAACTCTTATGTTTATAAAAGGCATGGTTATTATTCAGGTTGTTACCTTGTCTGCTGTAATAAGTGTACTTCTGAATAATGTCTCAAAGCTGTTCAGCTAGGCTGACATGCTATATGTCCTTAGTCGAGATATCTTGGTGAACCTGAGACAGCCTTGATATGATTGAGACTAATATGTGTGCTGATCTTATAGGATGCTTCGAGCATGGAATAAGATGTAGACTCATGGGTACATTGGATG
Source organism: Costus lasius (assembly GCA_027563935.2). Taxonomy (NCBI): domain Eukaryota; kingdom Viridiplantae; phylum Streptophyta; class Magnoliopsida; order Zingiberales; family Costaceae; genus Costus; species Costus lasius. The sequence continues at coordinate 56,898,768 of CM050448.1, forward strand.
TACTGGACAGACCCTACTAGGATATTCAATTGCTTGTCACAATGTGAATATTCCTTGATTGCAACAAGTGGCACATGTCCTCTGACTTGAGATCACTTGTGTTTCTAAATGATGACTATCATTGTTTTGAGGTAGTTCAATATCATTTGAAAGATAATGATCATAGACTATCTTGGATAATGATCATGAGTCAGGTTAGGACACTAGTGATAGACATAGGATTGTCGTCTCCTTGTTTAAGGAGTGTGGTGTTCTAAAGGGCCCCCTTATGAGATGATTGAGATAGTGTATGGCCATACCCAGATGACTATGTGCATCTGATCTAATCATGCTCAACATATTGGAATTACAGGCTTGGCACGCTTGTCCAATAAGAACATCCAGTGGCAAAGGACACATGTATGCCTCGTGAGTTTGATTCACACTTGTGCTATGGTTTGGGAGAAGTCTTGGAAGACTCTTTCCTTTATATCGGGAGACAGTGATGTGTTGCTAGATACCCCTCACTGGTCGTGATAACGTAAGTTATCGTTACCGACATTTAAAGGAAACCCTCAGGGTCGCACAATTTGATGATATGGCTTACTTGAGTCAGATCGTATGGACTGGATTCTTTGAGTTCAGATTAAAGGGGATTTAATCTCTGATTGTAAGTGAGATCTGGTCTGATCATGTTTGATTGATTAGGGCTTGAGATCGGTAAGCTTCGATCGAGAGAAATGATGCTAGATCGGGGAGATCAGGGGCATCAGGAGATGAGTGGTTAGATCGTGAGCCTTAGGGTTCAATTTGGTCTAGACCAAGTGGCTTGAGCTATTTCGGTTTGGTTTGATGAACCAAATTCGATTGGACGATTTGGCTTGAACCGGTTCACAAATGTGAACGCTTGGTTCAATGCCAATAGGCGTTTTTGGTTTGTCTTGAGCGCATGGCTTGATTGTCTTCCATTTATGGAAAGTCATCAAAGCCGGTTTTGCTTAAACGCCAAAACGCTTAAGCGTTGGTCTCTTGACGACAACGCCTTGATCCTTTTCGTTGGGTGGTTGACGAAAGAGGAAGACAAGGAAAAGGAGCTCTCGGCCATAGGGATTCATCTAATCACCCCCTTTCCATTCGACAAGATAGCTTGGGTGCCTTGCTAGCACAAGGGACGTCAAGGAAGTGAGCATCTTCATCTTGTGTGTGGACTTGTGGAGGAGACCTAACTTGTTCTCTTCTTCCAAGCCGAATTCCAAGCCTATGGCGTTGGTATGAATCTCCCCTTGTTCTTATCAATCTATGATAGTTGAACATATGGCATGCAAAAGATCTTGAAACCCTTGCTTCCGCTTGCATAAATTTCATTTGCGCCATGATTAGGGTTTTTGCCCCCCTCTCGAAAGGGGTTCCAACAATTGGTATCAGAGGCCGTCTATGCATGCTATTATGTTTGCTGATGTGATCCATGTTTACATTTATGCTTAGATCTATGGTTGGTTACATGCGCAAGCTCATGAAAAATTTATGATGCGAAAACTTCATGCATGATGTTTGTTGTTCTAAGCCGCATGTATAGGTGCTTGTTGTTTGTTGTTGTCAAAGTTGCGCTCCCCCTTGAAGGGGACTCTACAAGTGTTGTTGTTGGCGCATGTTTGATTGGCGCTTCTTACATGTTGTTTTTGACAAAACAAAACATCTTGCGCGCCCATGAATTAGATCTAAGTTGCACCTATTGTAAACCCTTAGACGGGTTGATGGGGTTGAAAGCATCCTCTATGTTAGATCAAACTAGTCTGATCAGACCATCTGACAGCCTAGATGGATCGACCAGATGGCACCTGTGCGCAAGCACGAGGTGGCTATAGGTCGATTGCATCACAGGCGTGTAGCGAGGTCTGGTTGAGACAACCAGTGAACACACATGAGTTAGGCCCGGGGTCACACCCGCTTGCCAGAACTCATGTTGGTGGTTCAGCCCTTGGCGCATGCATGGTTGACCATCAGGTCAACGCGAGTCAGTTAGGACTTGGTGCATGCAAGGGCAAGGATCTAACTAGACTTGATGAGTGGATCCCCATCAATGGACCGTTGTAAGGTTATAGGGCTCATAAGGAAATTAAAATTGATGCCATGGGGTTTTTCAAAAATTTTAATTTCATGAATGGATCACATGTTGATTGATGCCTATGCTTGTTTATTTAATCTTATGTGGGTTGCCCTATTGTGTGCTGTGCTGGGGCCTGCGTGCCTGGATTTAAAATTGTAAATTAATTTGTGATCTGCGAATCACATTGTACTTAATTTATAATATGTAATTGACCTGCGAGTCAATCTTGTCTAGATAGATCAAATTGTATTTGATTAGACAGGAGCACAAAGGCACACATCCCAAGGGGCATTCAGCTGGTGGCGCACCTGAGGTGCTCTAGGAGCTAGAGCCCTGGGTTGGACCAGATGAGATGCAAAAGGAGCTCAAGTGAAGACTTAAGTAAAATTAAGGTCTTACTTAGGGTTCATGGGCATTTACCACATAAGATCAACATGCTTTCTATTTATTGCTTTTATAATTAGAAATGCATGTGTTTATCTTCTGCTATCACCATAGGACTTGCATGATAGTCAAGAAGATAAAAAGACCGTTAAAATCCAACGCTAATATATCAAGCTCGTAAGCCTTCTGACGCGAAACCTCACCGTTCTGACTATCGTTGGAGCCGTGTTGTACCCACTCAGTGGGCACGTCCATCTATCTTCAGACGGTGCGGGATTACACCTGCGTGTTACAGAGTAGGGATTTATCCCTTCTCGTTGCTCAGCATAGCACGTGGTGGTCCAGGGAGTAGGTCGGGTCAGCTTGACCATGTAGGCTACATATGTGGCGCATATGGTAGCACATGGAGGCAGCCATCTATGGGATCAGAGACTGTGTTGTACCAACTCAGTTGGCATAGTCTGCTGGATTGCCCAGATGAAGGGGAATCGCACGGGCTGGCGATTGGCAGGGACTGCCTACCAGAAATTAGTGCTTGTCCTCTCTGTGCATCTTATCTCGCCTGAGCGGGACGCGGAGACCAAGTATGAAATCTGGATCCCATCTCACTAAAAGAGTTTTACTCTTTCGGACTGTTTTACTGGATTTTTCAGTCAGATAAAATAGTGAGAAAAGAATCTTTCTTAAGTCCTGGATTGATTCTGAACATTGATACTGACCTTGCTGTTCTTGCATTGTTGTAGATTCCTGCAGCAACGAACACCATGAGCTTCAATGTGCGATCCCTACTGGAAAGGGAGAAGTTTGCTGGGCCGAACTTCTCTGACTGGTTCGTACACCTTAAGATCGTTCTTAAGGCAGAGAGGAAACTGTATGTCCTCGAGACGGCGATACCGCCGCAGCCCGCTCCGAACGCCGCAAGGGCGGTTCGGGATGCCTATGAAAAGCACGTCAATGATAGCATTGATGTCGCTTGCCTGATGCTAGCGTCTATGACGCCACCGCTGCAGCGTCAGCATGAGGATATGTCGGCTATAGAGATTATAGCGAACCTCAAGATGCTGTATGCTGCACAGGCGAGGACAGAACGCTATAATCTGACGAAGCTCTTCTTTCAGAGCAAACTGGCTGAGGGGAGCCCAGTGGGAGCTCACGTGCTCAAGATGATTGGGCACAAGGAGGCTCTGGAGAAACTGGGGCATACCATCAACCAGGAGCTTGCTGTAGATATTATTCTGCAGTCTCTCCCGCCTTCTTTCGATGCGTTCATCATTAACTTTAATATGAACAAAATCGATTGTACTCCGGCAGAGCTGCTGAATATGCTCTTGACTACTGAGGAGACTCTGAAGGGAAAGCCTTCGACCTCTGTCTTGATGGTTCCTTCAAGGAACAAGAAGAAGGGGAAGAAGGGCAAGGCCCCTGTCAAGAACTACAGCAAGGCTCTGAAACAGAAGGTGAAGCGGTCGAAGGACAACAGGTGTTTCCACTGTGGCCAGCTGGGTCACTGGAAAAAGGACTGTAAAGCGCTCCAAGGAGATAAGAGGGGAAGCATCGCTTCTGGCTCAGGTATATATGTGACTGAGGTCATGTTATCTTCTTCTATATCATGGGTGTTGGACACTGCATGTGGAGTTCACATTTGTTCAAATGTACAGGAACTCAAGAGAAGAAGGCAGGTGGGACAGCATGAGGTAGACCTACGCGTTGGAAACGGGGCACGGGTTGCTGCTGTTGCTGTAGGAGACTATTTCATTTCTTTACCATCTGGCATTGTATTAGAATTAAACAATTGTTATTTTGTACCCAGTATTACCAAGAATATTATCTCCATTCCTGCTCTTGTCAGGAAGGGATTTTCCTTTGAATGCAAAATTTCAAAGTGTGTTTTATCTCATGATAATATTGTGTATGCCACTGGTTCAATTAACAATGGGTTATTCATGTTGGACATGGAATATTCGATACAAAATATTGATAATAAGAAAGCCAAGTATGCTGATGACAGCACCTTGCTATGGCATAGTCGTTTAGGCCATATAAACGAGAAGCGCATTAAGCGGTTGCATGAACATGGACTGCTGGGATCATTCTCCTATGAGGAGATTGATACATGCAAAGCTTGTTTAATGGGTAAAATGACGAAGTCACCTTTTCTTCAAAAGGGTCAAAGGACTTCAGGTTTACTTGACCTTATACACAGTGATGTGTGTGGGCCTTTCAGTAAACATGCCAGAGGTGGCTATCACTACTTCATTACCTTTACTGATGATTTCAGTAGGTATGGGTATGTCTATCTGATGAGACATAAAAGTGAATCTTTTGACAAGTTCAAAGAGTTCAAAAATGAAGTACAAAATCAGTTAGGCCGTAATATCAAGGCACTTCGTTCTGATCGAGGTGGTGAATACCTGAGTCATGCATTTACTGACTATCTAAAGGAGTGTGGGATTGTCTCACAGCTCACTCCGCCAGGAACACCGCAATGGAATGGTGTGTCCGAAAGGAGAAATAGAACGTTACTTGATATGGTTCGTTCTATGATGAGTCAGGCTACTCTTCCATACTCCTTTTGGGGTTTTGCACTGGAAACAGCTGCAAAGGTACTAAACCGAGTGCCATCCAAGGCAGTTTCAAAGACGCCATATGAGTTATGGTATGGGAAACAGCCTAGCTTGACATTTATCAGGATCTGGGGTTGCGAGGCTTATGTCAAAAAGCTCGCCTCTGGGAAACTGGAGAGCAGATCTGAGAAATGTATCTTTGTTGGTTACCCTAAGGAAACTAAGGGTTATTATTTCTTCGATCCCAAAGAGAACAAGGTTTTTGTTGCTCGGACGGCTATATTTCTTGAGAGGGAATTTCTTCTGCAAGAGGCCAGTGGGAGAGAAATAAAGCTGGATGAGAATCCAGAGGAAGGACAAAGTAGTCAAGCACAGTTGGATGAGCCTGAGCCAGTTGAACAGGTTATTGAACAACCTGAGGCTCAGATAACACGGGAACCGCGAAGATCGGGAAGGATCCGTCGTCAGCCTGAGCGCTATGACGGAGTCTACATCATTGATAATGATGAACCCCTCACTTATGCGGATGCGGTCAGTGGACCGGAGTCAGCTAGATGGCTTGAAGCTATGCGAGCCGAAATGGACTCCATGTCAGATAACCAAGTCTGGGATTTGGTTGATCCGCCTCCGGGAGTAATCCCTATAGGCTGTAAATGGATCTTCAAGAAGAAGATTGACATGGATGGTAACGTGGTTACCTATAAAGGCAGGCTAGTTGCGAAAGGTTTCAAACAAATCTACGGGATAGATTATGATGAAACTTTCTCACCTGTAGCCATGTTTAAGTCTATTCGGATTCTTTTCGCGATAGCAGCATATTACGATTATGAGATCTGGCAGATGGATGTGAAAACAGCTTTCCTTAATGGAAATCTGGATGAGGATGTGTATATGACACAACCTGAGGGTTTCACTAATCCATCAGATCGTCATAAAATATGCAAGTTAAAGAAGTCCATTTATGGACTGAAACAAGCATCTAGAAGCTGGAACATTCGTTTTGATGAATCAATCTCTGAGTTTGGTTTCATCAAGAACGATGATGACCCGTGTGTTTATAAGAGGTTTAGTGGGAGCGTAATTACATTCCTAATCCTCTACGTCGATGATATCTTAATCATTGGAAATGATATTCCTGAACTGCATGCTGTTAAAGCATGGTTAGGAAAATGTTTCCAGATGAAAGATCTCGGAGAAGCAGCCTATGTATTAGGTGTCAAGATCTACCGAGATAGATCTAAGAGGCTTCTCGGGCTGTGCCAGAGTACTTACATCGATAAGGTCCTGGATAGATTCCATTTAGAGAATTCTAAACGTGGATATCTTCCAGTCAGACATGGTCTGAATCTTTCAAAGAGTCAGTATCCACAAACACAGACTGAAAAAGATGAAATGGACAATACGCCTTATGCTTCGGCTATTGGGTCCATTATGTATGCGATGTTGTGTACTCGCCCAGACGTCGCTTACAGGCTAAGCGTGACCAGTCGATTCCAAAGTAATCCAGGTTTGGCGCACTGGATTGCAGTCAAGAACATTTTAAAATATCTGCGGAGGACCAAAGATATGTTCTTGATATATGGTGGTCAGGAAGAACTCAGTATAGAGGGATATACTGACGCTTCGTTCCAGTCGGACCAGGATGATTTCCGATCGCAATCAGGCTATGTTTTCAGCTTGAATGGTGGAGCAGTGGTGTGGAAGAGCTTCAAACAGTCAACTGTTGCTGATTCCACAACAGAAGCCGAGTATGTTGCAGCCTCGGAAGCATCCAAGGAGGCAGTGTGGATTCGTAAGTTCGTGAGAGAACTTGGTGTCGTTCCTTCGAGTGCTGATCCTTTGGTTATCTTCTGTGATAACACTGGAGCCATCGCACAAGCAAAGGAACCACGGTCGCACCAGAAGTCCAAGCACATACAGAGACGGTTTCACTTGATCCGGGAGATCATTGATCGAGGCGAGATCAAAATCTGCAAGGTTCATACAGATGACAATCTGGCAGACCCGCTTACCAAGCCTCTGGCGCAGCAGAAGCATGAGAAGCACTGTAATAATATGGGTTTGAGATTACTCAACCATTAGATTAAGTGCAAGTGGGAGATTGTTGGGGTATGCCCTTAAGGCTAATGTTTGAGGCCTTGGGATTGTAAAAGTATCATGTAATAAACTCTTATGTTTATAAAAGGCATGGTTATTATTCAGGTTGTTACCTTGTCTGCTGTAATAAGTGTACTTCTGAATAATGTCTCAAAGCTGTTCAGCTAGGCTGACATGCTATATGTCCTTAGTCGAGATATCTTGGTGAACCTGAGACAGCCTTGATATGATTGAGACTAATATGTGTGCTGATCTTATAGGATGCTTCGAGCATGGAATAAGATGTAGACTCATGGGTACATTGGATGTACTGGACAGACCCTACTAGGATATTCAATTGCTTGTCACAATGTGAATATTCCTTGATTGCAACAAGTGGCACATGTCCTCTGACTTGAGATCACTTGTGTTTCTAAATGATGACTGTCATTGTTTTGAGGTAGTTCAATATCATTTGAAAGATAATGATCATAGACTATCTTGGATAATGATCATGAGTCAGGTTAGGACACTAGTGATAGACATAGGATTGTCGTCTCCTTGTTTAAGGAGTGTGGTGTTCTAAAGGGCCCCCTTATGAGATGATTGAGACAGTGTATGGCCATACCCAGATGACTATGTGCATCTGATCTAATCATGCTCAACATATTGGAATTACAGGCTTGGCACGCTTGTCCAATAAGAACATCCAGTGGCAAAGGACACATGTATGCCTCGTGAGTTTGATTCACACTTGTGCTATGGTTTGGGAGAAGTCTTGGAAGACTCTTTCCTTTATATCGGGAGACAGTGATGTGTTGCTAGATACCCCTCACTGGTCGTGATAACGTAAGTTATCGTTACCGACATTTAAAGGAAACCCTCAGGGTCGCACAATTTGATGATATGGCTTACTTGAGTCAGATCGTATGGACTGGATTCTTTGAGTTCAGATTAAAGGGGATTTAATCTCTGATTGTAAGTGAGATCTGGTCTGATCATGTTTGATTGATTAGGGCTTGAGATCGGTAAGCTTCGATCGAGAGAAATGATGCTAGATCGGGGAGATCAGGGGCATCAGGAGATGAGTGGTTAGATCGTGAGCCTTAGGGTTCAATTTGGTCTAGACCAAGTGGCTTGAGCTATTTCGGTTTGGTTTGATGAACCAAATTCGATTGGACGATTTGGCTTGAACCGGTTCACAAATGTGAACGCTTGGTTCAATGCCAATAGGCGTTTTTGGTTTGTCTTGAGCGCATGGCTTGATTGTCTTCCATTTATGGAAAGTCATCAAAGCCGGTTTTGCTTAAACGCCAAAACGCTTAAGCGTTGGTCTCTTGACGACAACGCCTTGATCCTTTTCGTTGGGTGGTTGACGAAAGAGGAAGACAAGGAAAAGGAGCTCTCGGCCATAGGGATTCATCTAATCACCCCCTTTCCATTCGACAAGATAGCTTGGGTGCCTTGCTAGCACAAGGGACGTCAAGGAAGTGAGCATCTTCATCTTGTGTGTGGACTTGTGGAGGAGACCTAACTTGTTCTCTTCTTCCAAGCCGAATTCCAAGCCTATGGCGTTGGTATGAATCTCCCCTTGTTCTTATCAATCTATGATAGTTGAACATATGGCATGCAAAAGATCTTGAAACCCTTGCTTCCGCTTGCATAAATTTCATTTGCGCCATGATTAGGGTTTTTGCCCCCCTCTCGAAAGGGGTTCCAACAAGAAGAATCCAAGATCCATAAAAATAGTGAGAGACTCCCCTACTTAGCACTATGTAAAATTGATAGTGGTACCTAAGACATGGGTTGAAGTCTATGTAAAAATAATGAGAGAGAAAAAGAATTAGACTCCTCTACTTGGCACTGTGTAAAATTGACAGTGGTACCAAAGAAAGAGTTGAAGTCAAAATAAAAAAAAAGAGGTATGTATCTAAGTGGGTACATGCCATCCATACAAAAACAACAAAATACATGAAAAAAAAATGAAAAAAAAAATTATGTGTGGAAAAAGATCTTGGAAACCTAATTCTTGTAAACAAAAGCATGATAGATTTAAACTGAAATTGGGTGAAATCATGAGATTGAAAATTCTATTTATTATACAAGTTGTAAAGTTTTATTTGATTGAGATGTAGATCTAGAGGGTTGAGTTCTAAGAATGATGTGCTTATTTGAAATTTTATGAAACAATTGGTGGAAAGTTTTTGTTGGTGATTGTATTTTAGAAATTTATTCCTCATGAGAAAGTCTATGCCTATGATCAATTTTTGGTTTTTGCTTGAGGACAAGCAAGGTTTGAGCCTTATGTGTTTAATGACACCAAAATTCATAGTATATTTTGTGTCATTTCGTGTGTCTTTTTGTGTCATTTTTATGCTCTTTTGCTTGTTTTTAAGCCTTATTTATCAAATATTACGGAATCTACACAATTTCTTATTTTTCATGAATTTCAGGTAAAAAGTGCTATATTTTTATGGATTTAAAGGATTTGAGCGCACGAATGGATTGGATCATATCCAAGTCAAAGTTTCTCCCACTAGCCTTTTCAAGAGAAAATCTTTCCCAAGAAAATCAGCACCTTAAGTAGCAACCAAGTTGCTCTCTTGTGGGATTATGGAAACAGTATCCCCAAAGGATACCCCATACACACATATGTTAGATATGGAACATCTTTCACTGTTTAGGAAAAACTATTCATTTTGCACAACCTTTACAAGGAGTTATATGACTTCTCTTACATCGAATTATGCCAACCATAACTCGATTCCTCCAATTAGACACTCAGCCTCAATGAAGAGTTCTATAAGGAGTGAGCTATGAGGAAATCTCATACTCTTAGGGACAGTCATAAACTGTGGCTCAAGTGCTTTCTCACAAATTAGAAAGCTTTATGGATCCATCAAGCTGGTCTCCTTACTTAAAGGATTAGTACCCCATCTTTGGATTACTTATTAGTCCTATCCACACACACTAAAGTGTATGAGGGCTAACAAGTTTCTAGATCTTCCACTTGTAACAAGTGAAGAACATCAATGTTGCTGTCCTTAGTAAACAAGCCTCGTGCGAGTCAAGCTCTCCAGAGATGTTGATCCGACTCATTCTCCTAGAAGGAGATTGAATCCATGAGTCCATTTGCATAGAGTCAATGGATGAGGTTCTTGTCTTACAAGGCCCAAACAACATTGCCAAAGATAGGTACAGAACCACTTAATCTTTATCCATAAGGGAGGATTCATTGTCCTTGCTAGGAGGCACACATGAATTGATTCAATTCTTATTCCCACATTTATTGAACCCTAGGTTGCCCACAACCTAGATATATGGTTCAGATTCCATCTTTGATCCTTTTGTGCTAAGTGGTTGACCTTGGACTAAACCCAAGTCACAACTTCCTCTCACTGGCCTTTTTCAAGGAAAGACATTTCCAAGAAAAATAGCACTATGAGCAACAATTACTTGTTCTCTTGTGGGTCTATGAAAATTTGTATCCCTAAGTGAACTTAGGATACACCACTTACATTTTATCAGATCTTGGTTCTATGGTAATAGAACCTTAGATATATGACCCAAAGTCTCATATCTCTAGATCCAAATGCTGAGTCATGTCATCTCCTAACTTGGAGATACATTTAAGATGGAATTAAGCTCATTGTGGAATAAGCTTTTAGCATCACCTACAGAGTCTTGACCCTAGAGAGAGTGAGATCTCCTACCGTTATGGCAGCAGCGTATGCTCCAACTGGTAGGTCAGTCTCTCTATATCAGCATTGCCCTATTTCTATTGAGCACCAAAAATACTTTAGAAAGTGTTGGTCTCATTATGTAGTATGATATACCCATGTGTTAGAAATAGACAATTTGACTTTAGGCAACACAATTACTTGAGCCGGAAGACGAAGGGCTACTTCTCTTCTCCTCGTTTTGAGGTCGTTAGTAATCAATCTTGAGCACCTTATCTCCTATACCTATTTCATCTTTAATGCGTCAGTCAAGCACTCAGGCCTACCTTTGCATTATAGGACTGCTTTAGAGGTTACAGCTTTCTATTCTATCTTGTCCCTGGAAGGCGACATGCTATCAATAGACAAGCTACCCCTTAAGCATCCTTATCAGCCAAAGGGCTGTAGATGATATGGGTTTAGGTAAAGGCTACTCAAGGAGATACACCTTTTCCTTGAGCTTGAGGACAATCCTCAAATACCAGTCCACTCAGTTGGTTCCAACCAAGTTAGGAGAGATCGCAGTGACCATGTGCAATGGTCATAAGCAGATCTACGAACCAATCATTTAATCTAGCCTTTTATAAATGATCGGGCTCCCACTATTTTGCTCAAATCGACAACCCTCAAAAGTCGATCGGGAAATCACCAGATTTCCTTAGTGAGATGGGATCCTCATTCCATACACGGCCTTGCGTCCCACGAGGGTGGAATGAACTGCACAAGGTGACGCATGCTTCATGAGGTAGGCATACCAACCAATTGCAACCTCGCAATTCCCCTTCTCAAGACAGTTCAGGCACTTTGTGTCTAGCGAGGGCTAGATATAACACAAAGCCCTAACCTCTTGAGGTTGCCTCCAAATTTTCATCATGTGGTCCATCCACATATGAAACATCTAGTCAAGTCTAACCTGACCATTATGCCCAGGGCCAATGATTTCCTTGTGAAGGCGCGTCCAGGTTTTTAACTGGGCTGGGGAAATCATTGTCACCGCACGCCTCCTAAAGATAGATGGGTGTGTCCCACGAGGGTGGGAAACAGTGCACAACGCCATCGATCGATCGTTTGATGAGGGCTACGCGTCAGAAGGCAGTTATCAGACTTGATATTTGGATCGAGGGTTTTTGTGGTCTCACCATTTAGTTTTATCTTTCATCTAACAATACAGGCATGCAATCCTATAGTGAGTAGTATGAAAAATAAAACATCACAGGCATGCTTAAAACTGAGCATAAAATGAAACATGATATGGTTATAGCCCAGACATGGGTAACAAGCCCCTAGACCAAGACTAATCACCTAGCTACTCAAAAGCATAAGCCATGGGCCCATGCCACTAAGTCCTCAGCTCTACCCTGAGTACCCTAAGGACTCTGCTCCATCCCTAGGTGCGCTGCTGCCTCGGTCCTTTGCATCAAGGTCATCCCCTCAAACCATAGAAACGCCTCCTAGGACACCCTAGGTGCTCTCTTAGGTTTAGGTCAGCCCCTTGGTCCATCTGTGTTAGCTCGCAAACCCTAGACTCCTTCTAGGATTTGGCCAACACTCTTCTCTACCCATGCTAGCTCGCAAACCCTAGGCTCCTCCTAGGGTTCGGCCAATCATAGGGGCACCATCACATCTAGCATATTGCGCCACCATGAAAGTGCGCCACTTGCATAGAAACATCACCATGAGGGGCTATTTGCATCACCTCTTAGATGAGCCCTTGAAACCATGCTTGATGCGCCTCTAGAAAGCCCTAGAAGCCATCAAAGTTTTGGCCAATCAATAGGTATGCACAAGCCCTCTTCACCAGCCCTTAATCCTCTAGGTGCGCCACTAAGGTAAACCCTAGAAGCCACCAAGGATTCGGCTAAGGAAGAAGCTGCCCCATGTGATTTAGATGCGCCAAAGAGAAGTCATGATGTGCTCTCTGTCATCCCTAATCTTCTATTTTAATTACAAAACAATTAAAGAAAATAGGGCGGCACGCAGGCCTCACAAGAATACATCCCAGGCATGCATAAGGGCTTGTCTATAACCATATCATAATGCAATAATAAAAGCACCTACTCATGCTATTCTACATGCAATGAAAAACTAACAATTAAAATTAATTTTAGTTTTTCATAAACCTGTTCATCACCCAAAATAATTGTCACAAAATTTCCCCAAAATGATTCTCTCAGGCTCCCTGTGAAAAGTGGCACATGTATGCCCTAGGCATGCAAGCCGCCCCCTTTCAGTCCACCTTACCATGTAAAATTTAAAGGAAAAATTCCCTAAAATATTTACATAGCTTGTGCGCAAGGTCCATCCTTCACACAAGGAGAATCTATCTTTAGGAAATTTAAGACAAAAATTTCAGCATGATAAACCTACCTTTTTCTAAGCAGAAAAATCATGGCATAAAAATTTTAAAAAATCTTTTATGACATGGGCGCATATAGATAAGCAAAATACACCGCGTGGGTCTCGTAAGTTCCCTCTGATACCACTGTTGGGAATCCCCGGGCCAATTTTAAAATTTTAATAACAGCGGAAGCGTTGGCCCAAAATAGGATAACCCTAAGAGCCAGGATCCCTTACGAGTGATCCACCGAATGTGTCAGAGTATTATACCTTTATTCGCATAATCCAGGGGTTGATGATGACGAAGAAGAGGCGTAAAAGTGTCCGCCCTCTACAATCGTGCACACATGAACTACTCAAGATCCTCTTCACTCCACGCCTGGTGCTAGCCTTCGGGAGGAAGATCATGTTGCCAATGTCGCTGCCCTCTTTGCTTGCGCCATCTCCAAGATGCGCCAAAGAGGTGATGAAGGGAGGAAGATGGCCACAAGGAGAGGAAACCTCTACCGCTTGTGCCAATCTTAAGTCTAGCCACTTTCCCTCTTGTTTGCGCCACCATGAAGGCGCGCCCATGAGGTAAGTCTCCTTCTCATCCAATATAGGCAACAACCTAACAAGAAGTGCCTATGATGATGAGAAGAGATACCATCACTTCTCTTCTTCTCCTATTTTCTCCACTTGCGCCAACTTCATGGAAGTTGCGCCCATGATAAGAAATCAGCCTTCTTCATGCATCAATCCCTCCAAGGGATACATCATCGAAGAAGGAGGAAGGCTCCAAGCCTTCTTTTGCGCCCATGGAAGAAGAAGGTGTTGCGGTGTTGCCACCATGAAGGTGGCGCCACTTCTCTCTTAGAGGCGCCATGGAGAAGGAGATATCATCTCCTCTTGCGCCAATCCCTCCAAAGGATGCGCCATGGAGAAAGGAAGAAGCTCTAAGGTGGTCTCAAGCACCTAGAGGGGATGAAACTTGTCATCCATGGAGGTAGGCGACACCTCCTTGCATGTAGTCGCCATGGAGAAGAGATTCAAGAGGAACGGCTAGGTTTTGATGAGTTATATAGATGATTTCGGCTAGGGCTTTATTAATTACGAATTTTCATAATTAATATGCACCTAGATCCATTATCTCTTAATGGATGCGGATCCACAACTTAAGTGATGAATATATCTAATATAAATATTCACTTAAGTTGTGTGTGGCCCCCATGACTTAAGTTGTGCATTAATTGAATATAAATATTCAATTTAACACGTAAGTTGCGGGCCCCCATGTTACGTTTAAATCAATCGCAAAAAGCCTCCGAACAAAACCGGAGCTTAAACCCAATATTTGACCACTCGACTGAACCTAGTCCATCGAGGTCAAACGTGGTCACCCAAAGGTCAACCAGGGTCAACTGAAGTCAAAACGCAACATCATCCCAAAAGATCATCTCCAACTCATCAGATGCATCCGCGATGCATCGGACTCCCAAACTGACTCGAATCAACCAAATGACTCGATCATAGGCAACTCGATCAATACGAGATCTCGAGCGTCTAGGTGTGCGATCCTGTAGGTTCCTTAGACGTTGGTAGTGATAACCTCACATCATCACAAGCAATGAGTGGTACCTAGCAGTACATCATTGCTACCCAAGTCCTCGGAATGGAGTCGTCATCGACATCCCCTAAAACTGCGACAAGATACATGTACACTCTAGTCCTTTTGCCAGACTGATCGTCCAAGTCGGACAAGTGTGTCACACTTGTTAATTCCAACATCAAAGGTCATGACTCTATTCAGGCTTAACCTGGGTGTGGCCACACACTTTCAGTCATGCACCATGTAGAGCCCATGGACATCAAACTTCCCCGCAAGGAAGGAGCAAATCCTCTATTAGCACATTGAATCTCTCATATGGCTCAAGATATACCCAATGACAACCGTTATGACTCCCCTGTTACGCGGAGCATTAGGTTATATCAAAGTACATCCCCTTACCCTATAGAAATATCAATGCCCTCAAGTCCAGGACGAGTAAATCTCTGTCATTGTGATATTTGACCTGTGACACCAATTCAAATCCTCGCGGCAGATCGATCTAGTATATCTCCCTTGATATACCCATATGTCTGCATTAGCAACCCGTCCTCAACCAGCGCATATACCAGTCTCACATGTATCATAGCTGTCCCTTATCCACTATGACACTTGACCGGGGATTATTCTTTGAGATTAGATAGAATCTATCTCCAGAGACATTGTATATGCAAATGTACATATATGACGCAGATGTACAAAAGGCATAACAACGACCATGCCAGGATGTATATCACAAATAAATGTGACTCATATTGGACCAGCCACAGGTCCTAGGGCATATACACCAACAATATCTACTTTTGAAATTTTTCATTAATTGATGAATGAGATTTTAGGTGGATATATTGTTTGAAGAATTTGATTTGAAAATGAAACTACTTGTTAAATAAAATTAGCATATGAGTATAATTTTTGAATTGATGTCAATTGATTAGTTTAGTTGATGTTTAGTCTATTTGCTATTTGTTGGGAAGAAATAATCCAAAATCCAAAAATAGTGAGTGACTCCCCTACTTGGTACTGTGTAAAACTGACAGTAGTACCGAAGATATGGGTTGAAGTCTGAAAAGAAAAAAAAAATTTAGAGAGAAAGAAAAAAGAAAATGACTCCTCTACTTGACACTGTGTAAAATTAACAGTGGTACCCAAGACAAGAGTTAAAGTCCCAAATAAAAAGTGTGTATTGTTGGGGTATGCCCTTAAGGCTAATGTTTGAGGCCTGTGGGAATGTATCTGTATCATGTAATAAACTCTTAAGTTTATAAAGGCATGGTTGTTATTCAGTTAGCTACATTGTCTGCTGCAATATATGTTCTTCTGAATAATGTCTCAATGCTGTTCAGCTGGGCTGACATGCTATTATGTCCTTAGTCGATATATCTTGGTGAACATGAGACAGCCTTGATATTGTTAAGACTAATATGTGTTCTAATCTTATAGGATGCTTCGAGCATGGAATAAGATGTAGACTCATGGGTACATTGGATGTACTGGACAGACCCTACTAGGATGTTCAATTGTTTGTCACAATGTGAATATTCCTTGATTAAGACAAGTGGCACATTTCCTCTGACTTGAGATCACTTGTGTTTCTAAATGATGATTGTCATTGTTTTGAGGTAGTTCAATATCATTTGAAACATAATGATTATAGACTATCTTGGATGATGAGCTTGAGTCAGGTTAGAGCACTAGTGATAGACATAGGATTGCCGTCTCCTTGTTTAAGGAGTGTGATGTTCTAAAGGGGCCCCCTGGATGAGATGATTGAGAGAGTGTATGGCCATACCCAGGTGACAGTGTTCATCTGTTCTAATCATGCTCATCATATTGGAATTACAAGCTTGACAGGCTTGTCCAATAAGAACATCCAGTGGCAAAGGAAAAATGCATGCCTTGTGAAATGATTCACACTTGTACTGTGGTTTGGGTGTAGTCTTGGAAGACTCTTTTCTTTATATCGGGAGATAGTGATGTGTTGCTAGATACCCCTCACTGATCGTGATAACGCGAGTTATCGTTACCGACATTTAAAGGAAACCCTTAGGGTCGCACAATTTGATGATATGGCTTACTTAAGTCAGATCGTGTGGACTGAATTGTTTGGGTTCAGTTTAAAGGGATTTAATCTCTGATTGTAAGTGAGATCTGGTCTGATCCTGTTTGATTGATTAGGGCTTGAGATCGGTAAGCTTCGATCGAGAGAATGCATGCCAGATCGGTCAGATCAGGGGCATCATTGAGATCGACGGTTAGATCGTGAACCTTAGGGTTTATTTAAGATCTAGACTAGATCATTGGCTTGATTGGTTCTTAAACCGAACCAAAGTGAACCGGCTCACTAAATGAGCGCTTGGTTCACAGGGAGAGGAGTAGGCGACAAGTTCACTTGGCGTGAACGTTGTGGTGAGGAGTGGTTACTATTTTTAGTAACCATGATCTCCATTTGGAGAGTGCGCTCATCAAAATAGAATATACTCTATTTTCGCTCACTCAGATTTCTCTCGCCCATATTCCTCTCGTCTCTCTCGTGAGTGTGGCGACGCTTTGAAGGTTGAGGAGGATTAGGCCAAGAAGAAAGAGATCTCATTTTCCCTTCACTCGACAAGGACCTCTTGGAACCTTGCTAGCACAAGGAGCACCAAGAGAGATAGCGACATCATCTTGTGTGTGACGACAAGGAGAAGATCTACTTTGATCTTTGCTTCCAAGGAAACATCTTCTCCATGGCGATGGTATGATTGTTTTCTTATTATCAAGTTGATCTTTTAGCATGCATATCGTTCCTATAACCCTAGTTCCGCAAGAAGAAAATTTTATGCGCCATATGCCTTAGGGTTATGCTCCCCCTAGAAGGGGACCCCCTAATCTAAGGGGCACTTTCAATTGGTATCAGAGCCAGGTTGAATGCATGTTCATTATGATTGCTTTGGCCTTGTGATTCCATATGCTTAGATCTTTATAACATGCGAAAGTTGTATGATAGGTTTTATCATCTTGCGAAACTTCATGTATGATATATGTTTCCATCTATTGGCGCATGTATGTTGTAAGTTGGCGCATCTTGTTTTTGTTTTACAAAACTTGAATACTTGCGCGACTCATCATAGATCTAAGGCTTTACTATAAACCCTTAGACGGGTTATTAGGGTTGAAGTCAACCCCTAGGTTAGATCCAGAATGTCTGATCAGATCATCTGACAGCCTGAATGGGTCGACCAGATAGCACCTTGGCGCAAGCCTATGGTGGCTATAGGTCGACTGCAGACATGTGTGTAGCGATGTCTGATTGAGACGATTAATGAACGCACCTGAGTTAGGCCCGGGGTCACGCCCGCTTGCCAGACCTCAGTGTGGTCGTTCAGCCCTGACGCATGCATGGTTGACCTTATGGTCGACTCAAGTCAGTTAGGACTTGGTGCATGTAAGGGCAGTGGATCTGACTAGGTTGGATGAGTGGATCCCTAGTGATGGACCGTTGTAAGGTTGTAGGGCAAATAAGGAAAAATTAAAATTGATCCCATGGGGTTTTCGAAAATTTTAATTTTTTTTATGATGGATCACATGGTTGTTGATTGATGCATATGTTTGTCTATTTAGTCTTATGTGGGCTGCCCATATTAATTGTGTGCTGTGCTGGGGCCTGCGTGCCTGTATTAATTGTTGTAAATTAATTATTGTGATCTGCGCATCACTGTGTTTTAATTTATAATTGTAAGTGACCTACGTGTCACTCTTGTCTAGATAGTTAAATTTGTAATTTAATTTGACAAGAGCACAGAGCACACTTGGCAGAGGCGCATGCAGCAAGTGGCTGGACCAGGTGGGAGGTCTAGGGTTCGACCCTAGGACCTGGCGCATTTTCCTGGTGGGCGCACCTGTGCTGCAGATGGAGCTTGGGCCCTGGTTTGGGCCAGATGAGCAGCAAAAGACCCATGAAGAGCAAATGAAGACTTAAATTAGGTTAAGGTCTTCTAGGGCTATGGGCTTTTACCACATAAGATTCATGCTTTCTTTTATTGCTTAATATTAGAATTGCATGATTAAATTATCTTCTGCTATCACCATAGAAATTGCATGATAGGCAAGAAGATAAAAGACCGTGAAAATCCAACGCTTAATATCAAGCTCGTAAGCCTTCTGACGCGAAACCTCACTGTTCTGATTATCGTTGGAGCCGTGTTGTACCCACTCAGTGGGCACGTCCATCTATCTTCAGAGGGTGTGGGATTACACCTGTGTGTTACAGAGTAGGGATTTATCCCTTCTCGTTGCTCAGCATAGCACATGGTGGTCCAGGGAGTAGGTCGGGTCAGCTTGACCGTGTTGGCTACATATGTGGAGCATATGGTAGCACATGGAGGCAGCCATCTGTGGGATCAGAGACTGTGTTGTACCAACTCAGTTGGCACAGTCTGCTGGATTGCCCAGATGAAGGGGAATCGCACGGGTTGGCGATCGGCAGGGAATGCCTACCAGAAACTAGTGCTTGTACTCTCTGTGCATCTTATCTCGCCTGAGCGGGACGCGGAGACCAAGTATGAAATCTGGATCCCATCTCACTAAAAGAGTTCTACTCTTTCGGGCTGTTTTGCTGGATTTTTCACGCCTGATAAAATAGTGAGAAAAAGAATCTTTCTTAAGTCCTGATTGATTCTTATACATTGATACTGACCTTGCTGTTCTTGCATTGTTGTAGATACCTGCAGCAACGAACACCATGAACTTCAATGTGCGATCCCTACTGGAAAGGGAGAAGTTTGCTGGGCCGAACTTCTCTGACTGGTTTGGACACCTTAAGATCGTTCTTAAGGCAGAGAGGAAACTGTATGTCCTCGAGACGGCGATACCGCCGCAGCCCGCTCCGAACGCCGCAAGGGCGGTTCGGGAAGCCTATGAAAAGCACGTCAATGATAGCATTGATGTCGCTTGCCTGATGCTAGCGTCTATGACGCCACCGCTGCAGCGTCAGCATGAGGATATGTCAGCTATACAGATTATAGCAAACCTCAAGATGCTGTATGCTGCACAGGCGAGGACTGAACGCTATAATTTGACTAAGCTCTTCTTTCAGAGCAAACTGGCTGAAGGGAGCCCAGTGGGAGCTCACGTGCTCAAGATGATTGGGCACAAGGAGGCTCTAGAGAAACTGGGGCATACCATTAACCAGGAGCTTGCTGTAGATATTATTCTGCAGTCTCTCCCGCCTTCATTCGACGCGTTCATTATTAATTTTAATATGAACAAAATCGATTGTACTCCGGCAGAGCTGTTGAATATGCTCTTGACCACTGAGGAAACTCTGAAGGGTAAGCCTTCAACCTCTGTCTTGATGGTTCCTTCAAGGAACAAGAAGAAGGGGAAGAAGGGCAAGGCCCCGGTCAAGAATTACAGCAAGGCTCTGAAGCAGAAGGTGAAGCGGTCCAAGGAATACAGGTGTTTCCACTGTGGCCAGCTGGGTCACTGGAAAAAGGACTGTAAAGCGCTCCAAGGAGATAAGAGGGGAAGCTTCGCTTCTGGCTCAGGTATATTCGTGACTGAGGTCATGTTCTCTTCTTCTATATCATGGGTGTTGGACACTGCATGTGGAGTTCACATTTGTTCAAATGTACAGGAACTCAAGAGAAGAAGACAGGTGGGACAGCATGAGGTGGACCTACGAGTTGGAAACGGGGCACGGGTTGCTGCTGTTGCTGTAGGAGACTATTTCATTTCTTTACCATCTGGACTTGTATTGGAACTAGACAATTGTTACTTTGTTCCCAGTATAACTAAAAATATTATCTCCATTCCTGCTCTTGTCAGGAAGGGGTTTTCCTTTGAATGCAATATTTCAAAGTGTATTTTGTCTTATGATAATATTGCTTATGCAACTGGTTCAATTAACAATGGGTTATTCATGTTGGACATGGAATGTTCAATACAGCAAATTGATATTAAGAAAGCCAAGTATGCTGATGACAGCACCTTGCTATGGCATAGTCGTTTAGGCCATATTAACGAGAAACGCATTAAGCGGTTGCATGAAAATGGACTGCTGGGATCATTCTCCTATAAGGAGATTGATACATGCAAAGCTTGTTTGATGGGTAAAATGACGAAGTCACCTTTTCCTCACAAAGGTCAAAGGGCTTCAGGTTTACTTGACCTTATACACAGTGATGTGTGTGGGCCATTTAGTAAACATGCCAGAGGTGGCTATCAGTACTTCATTACCTTTACTGATGATTTCAGTAGATACGGGTATGTCTATCTGATGAGACATAAGAGTGAATCTTTTGACAAGTTCAAAGAGTTCAAGAATGAAGTACAGCATCAGCTAGGCCGAAATATCAAGGCACTTCGCTCAGATCGAGGTGGTGAATACCTAAGTCATACGTTTACTGACTATCTGAAGGAGTGTGGGATCATCTCACAGCTCACTCCGCCAGGAACACCGCAATGGAATGGTGTGTCCGAGAGGAGAAATAGAACGCTACTTGATATGGTTCGTTCTATGATGAGTCAGGCTACTCTTCCTTACTCCTTTTGGGGTTTTGCACTGGAAACAGCTGCAAAGGTACTAAACCGAGTGCCATCCAAGGCAGTTTCAAAGACGCCATATGAGTTATGGTATGGGAAACAGCCAAGCTTGACATTTATCAGGATCTGGGGTTGCGAGGCTTATGTCAAAAAGCTCGCCTCTGGGAAACTAGAGAGCAGATCTGACAAATGTATCTTTGTCGGTTACCCTAAGGAAACTAAGGGTTATTATTTCTTCGATCCCAAGGAGAACAAGGTTTTTGTTGCTCGGACGGCCATATTTCTTGAGAAGGAGTTTCTTCTGCAAGAGGCCAGTGGGAGAGAAATAAAGCTGGATGAGAATCCAGAAGAAAGACAAAGTGACCAAGCACAGTTGGATGAGCCTGAGCCGGTAGAACAGGTTATTGGACAACCTGAGGCTCAGATATCACGGGAACCGCGAAGATCGGGAAGGATTCGTCGACAGCCTGAGCGCTATGACGGAGTCTACATCATTGACAATGATGAACCCCTCACTTATGCGGATGCGGTCAGTGGACCGGAGTCAGCGAGATGGCTTGAAGCTATGCGCGCCGAGATGGACTCCATGTCAGATAACCAAGTCTGGGATTTGGTTGATCCGCCTTCGGGAGTTATCCCTATAGGCTGTAAATGGATCTTCAAGAAGAAGATTGACATGGATGGTAACGTGGTTACCTATAAAGGCAGGCTAGTTGCGAAAGGTTTCAAACAAATCTACGGGATAGATTATGATGAAACTTTCTCACCTGTAGCCATGTTTAAGTCTATTCGGATTCTTTTCGCGATAGCTGCATATTATGATTATGAGATTTGGCAGATGGATGTGAAAACAGCTTTCCTTAATGGAAATCTGGATGAGGATGTGTATATGACACAACCTGAGGGTTTCATTAATCCAGCAGATCGTCATAAGATATGCAAGTTAAAGAAGTCTATTTATGGACTTAAGCAAGCATCTAGAAGCTGGAATATTCGTTTTGATGAATCAGTCACTGAATTTGGTTTCATCAAGAACGAAGATGACCCGTGTGTATATAAGAGGTTTAGTGGGAGCGTGATTACTTTCCTAGTCCTCTACGTCGATGACATCTTGATCATTGGAAATGACATTCCTGAAATGCATGCTGTTAAAGCATGGCTGAGGAAGTGTTTCCAGATGAAAGATTTAGGAGAAGCAGCCTATGTGTTAGGTGTGAAGATCTACAGGGATAGATCTAAGAGGCTTCTCGGGCTGTGCCAGAGTACTTACATCGATAAGGTCCTGGAGAGATTTCATTTAGAGAATTCTAAACGAGGATATCTTCCAGTCAGACATGGTCTGAGTCTTTCGAAGAGTCAGTGTCCACAAACACAGACTGAGAAAGATGAAATGGACAATACGCCTTATGCTTCGGCTATTGGTTCCATTATGTATGCGATGTTGTGTACTCGCCCAGACGTCGCTTACGGGTTAAGCGTAACCAGTCGTTTCCAAAGTAATCCAGGTATGGCGCACTGGATTGCAGTCAAGAACATCTTAAAATATCTGCGGAGGACCAAAGATATGTTCTTGATATATGGTGGTCAGGAAGAACTCAGTATTGAAGGATATACTGACGCTTCGTTCCAGTCGGACCAGGATGATTTCCGATCGCAATCAGGCTATGTTTTTAGCTTGAATGGAGGTGCAGTGGTGTGGAAGAGTTTCAAACAGTCAACTGTTGCTGATTCCACAACAGAAGCCGAGTATGTTGCAGCCTCGGAAGCATCCAAGGAGGCAGTCTGGATTCGTAAGTTCGTGAGAGAACTTGGTGTTGTTCCTTCGAGTGCAGATCCTTTGGTTATCTTCTGTGATAACACTGGAGCAATTGCACAAGCTAAGGAACCACGGTCGCACCAGAAGTCCAAGCACATACAGAGACGGTTTCATTTGATCAGGGAGATCATAGATCGTGGCGAGATCAAAGTCTGCAAGGTTCATACAGATGACAATCTGGCAGACCCGCTTACCAAGCCTCTGGCGCAGCAGAAGCATGAGAAGCACTGTAATAATATGGGTTTGAGATTTCTCAACCATTAGATTAAGTGCAAGTGGGAGATTGTTGGGGTATGCCCTTAAGGCTAATGTTTGAGGCCTGTGGGAATGTATCTGTATCATGTAATAAACTCTTAAGTTTATAAAGGCATGGTTGTTATTCAGTTAGCTACATTGTCTGCTGCAATATATGTTCTTCTGAATAATGTCTCAATGCTGTTCAGCTGGGCTGACATGCTATTATGTCCTTAGTCGATATATCTTGGTGAACATGAGACAGCCTTGATATTGTTAAGACTAATATGTGTTCTAATCTTATAGGATGCTTCGAGCATGGAATAAGATGTAGACTCATGGGTACATTGGATGTACTGGACAGACCCTACTAGGATGTTCAATTGTTTGTCACAATGTGAATATTCCTTGATTAAGACAAGTGGCACATTTCCTCTGACTTGAGATCACTTGTGTTTCTAAATGATGATTGTCATTGTTTTGAGGTAGTTCAATATCATTTGAAACATAATGATTATAGACTATCTTGGATGATGAGCTTGAGTCAGGTTAGAGCACTAGTGATAGACATAGGATTGCCGTCTCCTTGTTTAAGGAGTGTGATGTTCTAAAGGGGCCCCCTGGATGAGATGATTGAGAGAGTGTATGGCCATACCCAGGTGACAGTGTTCATCTGTTCTAATCATGCTCATCATATTGGAATTACAAGCTTGACAGGCTTGTCCAATAAGAACATCCAGTGGCAAAGGAAAAATGCATGCCTTGTGAAATGATTCACACTTGTACTGTGGTTTGGGTGTAGTCTTGGAAGACTCTTTTCTTTATATCGGGAGATAGTGATGTGTTGCTAGATACCCCTCACTGATCGTGATAACGCGAGTTATCGTTACCGACATTTAAAGGAAACCCTTAGGGTCGCACAATTTGATGATATGGCTTACTTAAGTCAGATCGTGTGGACTGAATTGTTTGGGTTCAGTTTAAAGGGATTTAATCTCTGATTGTAAGTGAGATCTGGTCTGATCCTGTTTGATTGATTAGGGCTTGAGATCGGTAAGCTTCGATCGAGAGAATGCATGCCAGATCGGTCAGATCAGGGGCATCATTGAGATCGACGGTTAGATCGTGAACCTTAGGGTTTATTTAAGATCTAGACTAGATCATTGGCTTGATTGGTTCTTAAACCGAACCAAAGTGAACCGGCTCACTAAATGAGCGCTTGGTTCACAGGGAGAGGAGTAGGCGACAAGTTCACTTGGCGTGAACGTTGTGGTGAGGAGTGGTTACTATTTTTAGTAACCATGATCTCCATTTGGAGAGTGCGCTCATCAAAATAGAATATACTCTATTTTCGCTCACTCAGATTTCTCTCGCCCATATTCCTCTCGTCTCTCTCGTGAGTGTGGCGACGCTTTGAAGGTTGAGGAGGATTAGGCCAAGAAGAAAGAGATCTCATTTTCCCTTCACTCGACAAGGACCTCTTGGAACCTTGCTAGCACAAGGAGCACCAAGAGAGATAGCGACATCATCTTGTGTGTGACGACAAGGAGAAGATCTACTTTGATCTTTGCTTCCAAGGAAACATCTTCTCCATGGCGATGGTATGATTGTTTTCTTATTATCAAGTTGATCTTTTAGCATGCATATCGTTCCTATAACCCTAGTTCCGCAAGAAGAAAATTTTATGCGCCATATGCCTTAGGGTTATGCTCCCCCTAGAAGGGGACCCCCTAATCTAAGGGGCACTTTCATGTATCTATGTGGGTATATGCCATAAAAAAAACAAAAAAATAAAAAGAATAAAAAGAAAAATGAAGAAAAGGAAAATTTTGAGTGGAAAAAGACTTTGGATATCTTATTCCTGTAAACAAAAGTATGATAAATTTGAACTGAAACTTAGGTGAATTCATGAGACTGAGATTCTAATTTTTATACATGTTGCAAAGTTTTATTTGATTAAGTTGTGGATCTTGAGGATTGAATTCAAAAGATGATATGCCTATTTGAAATTTTATGAATCAATTGGTGGGATTTTTCATTGGTGATTATATTCTAGAAATTTATTCTTCATGAGAAAATCTTTTCCTATGATCAATTTTTGATTTTTGCTTGAGAACAAGCAAAGTTTGAGCTTTATGTGTTTGATGACATTGAAATTTATAGTAAATTTCATGCCATTTCATATATCTTTTTGTATCAAATTCATGAACCTTTGCTTATTTTTATGTCTTTTTTATCAATTACTGTGGAATCTATACTTTTTTTGGTTTTTGATCATTTTCAGGCAAAAAGGCACAATTTTTAGGCGTTTTCAAGTAATCCAAATGCATGAATGAATTTCCACCATCAAGAGGAGATAACATGTCAAATTTCATGAAGATTAGAGCTTCAGATCAAATTACGGTAGTGCTGTAATCTATATTACGGTATCGTAATTTCACCAGCTACCATAATATCAGAGCACTGCCGTAATTTGGGAATTTTTCGTCCAGAAAGTTTTTAGTAAATTACGGCACTGCCGTAAATAATTTCACGGGCCGTAATTTCAATCTACTTTTCACCCGAAAGATTTCCAGAGTTCACGGTAGGGCCGTAATCATTTCCACGGTGCCATATTTTGGTGCGTTTTTCGATCCGAGAGATTTGGGGAAAATACAGTACCGCCATAAGTCATTTTACGATACCGTAATTTGGGTCAAATTCTGTACAGAAAAACTTAAAGAAATTACGGCAGTGCCGCAATAAAAACCACGGCCGTAATTCTATTATGAACACGCGATTTTCACGGACTTTTTAAAACCTGATTTTTGCGCGATCAATTGCGGACGATCCAGGGCATAATTGGAAGATCCCTAAGAAGCAAAGAGGGAGCTTTTGACGAGACGAAGGGGGAGACACAAAAGCCCTAATTTTCATCCAGCGACGAGGAAGAAATCGAGTTTCACGTCGCCGCCTTAGGTTTCACCGCCGGGAAGTGTACAGTGCATCTCAGGGTGTGAAATTTGAGGGGAAACTTCGCGTGGAGGAGGAGAACATAGCCCAGAAGTTTCAGAGTGAAAGGAGATCGATCGGAGGAGAAATCGACAAAGGCACTTCGCCGGCACTATTCACGCGTGGAAATTACGGTTGTAATTTCCATTACAGCCGTGTGGTTATTTGTTTTTCCCCTCTTTCTTTGATTTCTTACACTTTGATACTATGGATTATTGTAATCTTTCATCCATGCTAGCTTAAACCTTTTATGGGACATGGGGGAGTAATTCCCTTTGATTTCTTAATGACTAGATAACTTTTTTTTCATTACTTCGTCACGTATAATTTTAGCATGATAATTCTACTTATGTGAAAATTACTCTTTAACTCTCCATAGATTCATGTTATTAATCATGTTTTAGAGTTTTCACGATAGACCAAAAGGTGACTTGCTTGAGAACTTGGAACTCTAGAATTGCATGATAGGAACTTACTGTAAGAAATTAGGTTAGTTCTTATTTCTTGATTTTAGAAGAATAATTGCCATGTTTAATGATTTGAACCTAGGATTGAGTTAATTTATCAAACGTGAAGATCTTGTAAGAAAAGTGAGGATCAGAACGTTGGAAAATCATAAGTAGAACTTGTGTTGAGATTCGGATGCACGAAAGTGATCCTTGAGTTCTTTGATTGATGATTTACTTATTTTCAGCTTG
Organism: Costus lasius; assembly: GCA_027563935.2. Lineage (NCBI taxonomy): Eukaryota > Viridiplantae > Streptophyta > Magnoliopsida > Zingiberales > Costaceae > Costus > Costus lasius. The sequence continues at coordinate 56,925,783 of CM050448.1, forward strand.
GGATAGATCTTGCGCGAAAGCGAAGATCGGTCTCTGCATGATTGTCTGCATGAAAGTGAGATGATCCTTTTATGAAGTAAATTATGTCTTTATCATGATAAAATTAAACTGACGAATTACTATTCATATCTAGTCATAGAAATTAAAAGAGGATGAAACTCTAGTCCCAGTCTCTCTCTCTAATATTTTCGCTAGCTTTCATTAGTTCTCTTACATAGTTTCAATTGCCTAGATAGTAAGAACTCAATTATTCAATACTTGGCAACAAGATCTCTATGGTTCGATATCTTTCTTTATTACTTTAAGTATCTGTGTATTTGCGGATACAACATATATGCTTCCACTTAATTTTCGTTCTTGATGTTTCGACATAAAAAAATTCATTGTGATAAATTATTACATCTTTGATATATTTTCTTCTACACGTCAAGTTTATTGAGTTAAAATTTTCTTTTCTCATCAATATCCTTTATATTATAATTTAATATCTTGATGGCTGAAAATGACTTATGCTCAAGATCTATATGTGAGTGCACTTATGGACACATCAATCTCTTTCTGGTAAACGCATCTTTTAAATATCCGCTGTTAAATGTCTAGGAATTCATATATCACGGATGCCGAGATATTATGGAGAGTGGAGGTGGGTGCCATGCGCATAAAAGTTTTATTCTTGAAATATCTACGATTGATCGGACGACTAACGCAGGCCCGGGTTCAGCTTACATTCTTACCCGGTCATTTTGTCCACTTACACAGATGGACTCGCGATGCTTCACTTACAAATGGGTCGAGCGGAGATCTCCGCTCATCATGAGACATCAGGTGTTTGATTTTGCCTCGTTTCTCTGGCAGTTGATTCGGTAACGGCTGGCGTAGGCCGGTGTCGTGTGGCCCGCGCGCCTACGAAGAAGCAGGTTGGGCTCCCCAGCCGGCCAGCCCCACCACGATTCTCGCGTCCACCCCCAGAATAGATGACGCGAGCGGATATGAGCAACCCCATAAAGCTACACTTTATAACTCGCTCAAATCCGCGGCTCCTATATATAAAATGCCCCACTCCCATCTTCTGCCCTTCGCTAACTCACGACACAATCCTGTCACATTATTCTTGTTTCCTCAACCTAATCCCTGTCGCCCCCGTCGTTTTTCGGATCCAAGCTGAGCAATGGTTCCTCCAATAAAAGATGACCTCGATCACGGCGACGGCTCGGATCGGCCGGCCGACGGAGATGCCGGCGATGTATTTAGGGCGAGTGACGGATCCGGATCCACAGATCGACCCCGTGGTAACCGGACAACCGGCGCTCGCGGCGGCCTTGCCGTACGGCTGAGAGACATCCTCCGGGGAGAATCCGATGACGATCTATACGTCGAGGGGAGGGATGGCGTCCTGCCGTGGCTCCAGGCGCTGGATCTGCAGGCTCTTGGCGCCTGCCGTGCGGATGAGAGGACGAAGCCTCTGCTCCAGCTCAAAGTCACCAGCGGCCACGCAGAAGAGAGGTTGCTGACGCAGTTAAGCCAGGTTGCGTACTTCCTTCCTCCGTCTTGGAAATTCTAGGGTTTTTATTTTGATATTGTCCTTTGTCCGATAACTACCCTTTCCTTTTCCATTTCCGTGATAACATATTTTATATTTTAAAAGATGCTAAATCTGTTTGCTCCAGCAACTTAAAATCCTCGATTGTTAAAAATATTTGTATCTCGACTTTTTAATGCCTCGCGCTTGTTGAATTGTACATAATTTGTGGCATAATTTGTTGTATTAAATAATTTGTGGTTATTTATTACAGCTTTTAATATCTTGATCTTGCTGAATTATTCCTGGTTATTTTCTTACCCCTGTAATCCTATTTTATTTCTAATGAGACCATTCTATTGTTCTTACTCTTTTTTGGCACTCAGCATTTTGAAGCCTTGGAAGTGGGAATGCTAGCAAGGTGCTTGTGCGTTCCTCTTGTTTCTGTACGTGTAGGAAAGGTTAAGAAGCAGGGGAATATTTTGTGCCCGACCGCCACTAGGTAATTGACTAACTTAATATTGTTCTTGAGATTACATATATGATGATAATAGAAGTTGATGCGGCTAAATGCATATTCATCTTAATTCTTAACGTATAATCCACTCTCAAATACATATTCTTTTTTTTTTCTTTCACTGTTATGCTATGAACTAGTGTATAAACGAAGCTGTGGAATTTTCTGTGTCGATGGAGTGTGCTTATATTTTCTATTAATTATTAAGCTTTGTTCTTAAACTTCTTATATAGTCCACTGCTTAGTTTATCTATGTTTATTTACATTAGAAAAACTTTGTTGCAGTTTATTATATTCAGATTTTATTGATTGAAAGAAATTCACATGCACATGATTCTCTTACGGAGGCGTGAGATTAAATTTACTATGCCCCGTTATTTTTGTCAGTTACAATTTTCTTTCAGTGATTTTAAATGATGGTGCAGGTCTGTTTATGTTTCTATTGAATTATGCAATAAATCATCAGATGCCTCTTAGGTTTCAAACGCCCTGTTCTGTTGTTCAATAGAGAACATCATCTACTATACATACATAGATAAACACATACATATATATAATGTAGTCTTTTGATAATAATAAAAAATAATAAATTATTAGATTGCTAATTCTTGAGATTCACGTTATAATTTTGAAGCGGCAGCAAATGAAAAAAAGTTTCATAAATTCGTGAATTGTAGTTAAACTCTAAGGTTTTAAAAACTTCTTGGTACGAGCAATATGTATTGGCGCAAGATCAGTTCAATACTACTGTAGCACACTGTTGATTCTACATACTGTTAGGACTTGGTATGAACCAAGATTTTAATCTTTGGCTAAACTCAAATATAAAGTTTGAGACATGCGAGATGGTATTTTTTTTGACACATTGATCTTTTGCGCATGATAGATTCTTTGCATGTACATAATAAATAGAGCGACCATAGGAAACACTTGCATACAAAATGCATCACACTGAAAAAGAAAAAGGCAATGAGAAGAGCCAAAGGGAGCGTGGAAGTTCACACACTATAATGTGACTATAACCCTAAGATGTGTACATGCATATTGCTAAAGAAAACTTGTTATTTATTTAACCATTTCTTGACATTGCAGTAAAACTTCTTTTTATGAAAGTGCATAATCATATCATTATACAGATTCATGTATGGATTTAGAAAGTTAGAGAAGGAAAACAATATTATCCTTATTTTCCTGGTTTGCCAGAGTTCTTAAGTTGAAACCATGAGCTCAAGAACATGCTGAGGTAACATATAATACTGGCATACTTGGTAAGAAATTTTTTGAGTAGCTGCATCCCTAAATTATTAGGAAATGCTTTCATTTGATATTCAATAAAAACATAACCCATTTAGATAATCCTGGCGTGGCCTAACATTATCTATATGATTTTGGGAACACAGCCAATCATTTCATTTAATACTTATGTTTCACACTGACATTTTGTTCTGCTTTGTGTTAATCAATTAATGTATTACTATGTATCTTATCTTTTTGTCAGCTGTTATTAGATACTCAGTTTGAAATATAAAAGGGAGCAGGCCTACAGTTGATGTTAGGATATCATATCCAATACATGGGCCCGTTAAAGATTGTTAGTCAGTTATTGCACTGTTTTCTTTTATTTGAGTGAAATGTGATGTTGACCTTTGAACTAGTCTACTGCCGAGGATATAAGATTCAACTTAAACTTGCTATCAGTGCCTGGAAAATATGCCATCTTTGTTACTGCTTATGATGATTGCAGGATTCTATGTCTCAGCTTATTAGTGATGGCATTGTTCATCATTCCAAGTAAAAATGTCTTTTGATTTGTAGGTAATGTGGGCGTGTGTGATGTTCTGTTAAGATCTCTGATTTAAGAGGAAAAGAAGGTAGTTTCTTACATGGACTTATGGTATATTGCATTTGCATGATGATTTTCCTATCCCATCGATTCTAGCAGTAGGATTCTTTATTATCAGTGCAGAGCTTTGCTAGGATATTTGTAACTTTAGGTTTATAATGACTTCATAGTATATTTATCCATAATGCTTTTTACATAGCCAGATTTGTTTACTTGTAGTATGCTGGTGAACGTATTATACTTGTTATGGAACATTCATTACTTAAAAAGGCAGTTTGTTAGCCAATTTAAATTTGTTACTTGTCATATTAATGTATGCGTCATGGCCTTTTGTCATTTTTTTTTTAAAAATTACTGCCACACGTATATATTAGCTTTCTCAGTTGAAAATTTTACCAGTTGATCCTGGAAGATGCAAATCCTCCCTAATCAGACTAGTGAATTAACTTATGAAATAAATGTAGGTGCACAGGATCACCACTTCATGAGTTCTACAGTTTAATGTTTTTATAGTACAAAGTGCTGCTTTATTTTTGCACTTCCTACAATGCTTTAAAAATATAAATGACTTTGGTGTTCGATATGCTTTACTATAATTATTAGACGGAGAATGTGCGGCTTGGAGGCTTGTGTTATAGTTAGCAATATTTGTCTGGCTGTCCAAAAAGTGTACTCTCTTATCAAAACCACAAAAAAATGGAAAAAAGATTAATTTTCATAAAATAAAAAGACAATTAAACTAAATCATAGTAGACATTTCTTAAAATTTAGACCAAATATTATTTCCTTCATCTCATCTACAATTTCAATATAATCCAAAGATGCTTCATATCAAACGCAAGTTTTGAAATGTATATTATGTAATGGTAACATACAGTATTATATTATTGTTAATGAATTTTGTTTTATAAGCATTTGTTCATACTGGCATAACATTGATCATATAATGTATGGTTAATGTCTAGTATAATTGTTTTCAAAAGCAAAATTGAATATCCTTTAGTATTTATTTATTTATTAAATAATCATTCTCTAATAATTATAGACATTAACTTCTTGAAATTTTTAATACAATTTTTTATAATTAAAATTATATATTATATATAATTAAAATTAAATATTATATATAATTAAAACTAAACATTATATATTATTAAAATTAAATATTATATTTAATTAAAGTCATAAATAAATAATTTAAACCAAAGATGATTTAACCAATTAATAACCATAATTACACAAAAGACGATGATTTTCATGCTTTAATCAAACTAAAAAAGATTTCAAAATAGAGTTTAAAATTTAATGTATGAATTTTGGATTATATATCTTGTAATAAAAATATAAACAAGTTTACAATAATATAAAAATGTTCCTCGTTTACTGCTGGTTCCATTGATATTCTCTTAACCTTTAGGAATACTCGCTGCAGTAAGTGTCAGGATGCCGAGCTCTTAGCCACAATTGAATGACTAGCATGCAAGCGAACTGATGCCTTTAGTCAAGTGGCAAGTAAGCATCTTTAGCTGAGCAATGGGCTTGCTTCGAGTGTTGAGCAACTGCTGGCATTGACCATTGAGTAATTGCAGGTGCCTCTAGCTTCCAAGAGTGAATGAGTGATGAGCGGCTGCAAGTGTTGTACTGTGAAGGGCTACTGTCTAAGTTATAACCACTCATGTGGTACTTCCAATGTTCGATTTATATAAGATCCATCTGGCCAAGATATCATATACATCTAGAAGGCCATATGCTTTGGAAGAAACTTGAACAGTTTGGGAAGGGGTTTTATTGATAAAGAAGAAGAATCTACTTTAACGGATTTGCCCTTAGGCATGGCCATACATAGCATAGAAATCACACCTAGAAAGGATGGACAATTAGCTAGAGCAGGTGCTGTAGCGGAACTGATAGTAAAAGAGGGTAAATCGACCACATTAAGATGGTATTACCATCCGGGAAGGTCCACTATCCAAAACCTGCTTAGCAACAGTCTTGGGGTGAACCAAAAAAGTTTGGGTAGAGCTGGATCTAAGTGTTGGTTATGTAACCATTATGTAGGAAGAGTAGTTATGAACTAGACCATCCCTATGGGAGCGGTGAGGAGAGAACCCCAATTGGTAGAAAAAGAACCCACAACTCCTTGGGGTTATCTGGTGGCTGCAAGTGTTGAATGGTGAACGGCTAGTGTTTAAGGGGTCCTAGACTGAAGTCACAGATAAGTTTTCCCCTTTGATACATTAATAACATCTCACCTATGATTGAAACTCACTGAGATTGGTTTTGGCACATCCTTTTTAAGTCTCAGATAAGTCCTCCCCTTTGAAGTCTGTTTGAAACACATGATCTAATATGTTTGTCCAATAAAGCACCCAAGATCTCGCTGACCATTGCAGAACCTGATCCAGCTCAGGCTATCCAGATCAAAAGTAGCCGTGATGGCAAACTATATGTAGCAGTAAATGAATTAATGATTTGAGAGCATCTATTGTTATTAATTTACAGAATTTTATGTATGAGTTGATGATTGAATTTAAGATAGGAACGCATCACAAAATAAATTTCAAACTAATGAGAACATGAAAGGGCAAGTTGTAACAATGTCTATGGTACACTACAATGTGCTATTTTTCCTTTGTGTTTGGAATTGTCTTTGATTTGATTATTGTTTTTTGATATTGTATTCAAGTAGAGGTCTTGCTTAACCTCTCACTTATTTTCCAAGAAACAATTAATAGTAATTTTTATACAAGTTATAACGTAAATTTTAATCTTTAATTGCTTAAGATAATGTAGTTGTAGTGGGTATAGATTTTAGAATTTATTAGTAAACACCATTGCAAATAATCCTTTTTAAGTTCATTTGTCATTCACGCTGTAAATGCATCTTGATGAACTGTTTAATCCTCATGTCTTCTCTTTTGTACAGGGGACAGCTAAATCTGAATCTTTTGCCTTCATCTAATATGCGTATTTCATTTATTGGGGATGATGCTCAAATGGAAAGACTGGCTGTTTTGAACGATGACTATGACAACTCCAATGTGACAATTGAAGAAATACCAGCCGATACTTCTGGGCGTTCTTTCCTTCTTAAGTGTCCTGGACGTCAGGTCTTGTATTATTGGTGTTCAGAGAAGTCAAAGGTCTATGGATTGGAGTTGCTTGCTAAGGTTACTATTTTTTCTCCTGTACTTGTTTGTGTTAGTCATAAAATTCTTTACGATAATCATAATGGTAACTTGCAATTATACAATTCTCTTTTTTTTTTGGGACATTTAGGAACACTTGATATGTGGGTTTAGTTCTCATTTCATCAACTAAACAGTGTCCATTTATCAGTAGGGATTCATGAAACTTAGATTTACATTTATCCTGAAGATTCGTGACTCCAAAATCCTCAAGAGACTGAATTTTCTAGGAAATCCACTGGTTCGCCCTTCAAGATAAAATATTAGGACAATCCCATTTAAATGATCACTGATTTCCTTCTGAGCCTCATCTGAGTTGATATTTTGCCAATATAATCAAAATTGCTTCATATCTGATCTTAAGATTGATTTAAATCAGTCAAATTGAGAAGAAATATACTACATATCAAAACTACATGAGGAAGAAAATAACACAATTCCATATACGCATTAAGATGATTTTAAGAATATGTGAACTGTAATCTTTGATCTACTTAACAAAAATATGATAGCCTTCTCAAAATCAAACTAGAAGAAGTATAAGAAATATAATCTCCCGCCTTATTTGTTTCCTCTTGGGTAAATTTCCCTCTCAGACCATTCAACATGTAATTAAGGTTCTTAATTCTTTATAATTACATGAAATAGTATTTAGGCTAAAATTGTTATTGAACATATGCAATGCAACTTAGGTTGCCAACCACAGCTCAATACATTGGTAGTTTGTTTCTTGGACTGCAATAAGACTATATAGTCAACATTTTAAATGTAGATCCATATTGCATTTAAATCCTAGTCCAGCCTTATACCGAAGTAATTTTTTGGAATATAGTTGGTACCTTTTGGGGGGTGTGTGTGTATATAATACACTGGTTTGGATAATGGATAGTACTGGTATCAATCCAAGTTAATAGTGGTACATCGGTACGGAGTATTTTTAAACCTTGTTTATAGTTTGCCAAAAGTTGCAAGGAACCAAATATTCCTCGAGATAACTTTCCCATCCATAAACACAATAGGAAACCCATGATGGTAGTGTCAAAAAAAAAAAGCTACTCCTGGAAATATTACCCTAGTATCACAGGAGGAAGCATCCGAGATCAAAGCAATCTATCCAACATAACTAGTAAAGTAGTAATCCAATAGTATTAACAAGTGAGCCTTGTTCCGAGATACTAATAATGTAAAAAGCCAAAAGGCAGGTGGTCCTAGTAAGAAGTATTTTGGAATTCATAGAAGCCAGTGTATCTTTAATTTCAGAACTTCTTGGAATCCTAATATATTAATTCAAGTAAAAGGGATCTATTCTTGTAAATTTCCTTTTTTTCATGATTAAGTATTTAGAATCTTTGTTAGCTCATGCGTAGGTTCTGTTTCCAAGCCTTATAAGCTGTTTCTGAATTGCATCGGGAGGGAGCTACTAAATGCACTTTCAGTCTTTTATGCCTGTAATAACCTTCAAGGAAATGATATTTTTTGCCAACTAGGCTACAAGCTTATAATTGCAAATATTTATTGTTGCGGGCTTTAGTTTTTGACAATTTCCTAGTGACATATTAATTAATAATTGATTTCTACACACAACAGATGAAAGATCTACTGAGAAGGAAGCCCTCTTTGTCCTCTCTCACTGGAATATCTGAATCTCGACTAGATTCATTTGCAAGTTATATTCGGGCATATATCTTTGGGTCCTCGAACACTCCAGAAATGAATCCAGCTTCTTTATCACATGGTTTACCTAGCAGTTCTGCGCGTAGTGAATCTGAATGCCACTCTTCGTGTGCGATTTCTTTATCTTCTCACGTGCACACGGTGGCAGATCACGTAGGAAAGGCGCATTCTTTCTGCCAAGGTAGCCCAAGTCCAAGAATGAACAACTTCAAGGACGAGATGCCTAGAATCTTATCATCCGTAACAAGCAGGGAGAAGATTAAGCTGTATGAAGATATACATGTGAGCACACTGAGAAATACTGAGCTGGTTACTTCAGCTTCTGCTTCTTGTACAGTCGATACCTTGTCTTCTATCAACTGTGAGGATGATAAATCAATATGCGCCGAACCAAGTTCAACCCTATCCTGTTGCTTGCCTGATATCCCAGCCTTACCTTACCCGCTCTCTTCTTTCAGTCCAATTTCAGTTCACATTCCTTTATCTCAAAATAATGGGTTAAATTCCTTTTCTCCTTACTACTGCTGGTGCCCCCCTTGCCCATCTTCACTGCAGTATAAGGTTACTCCCTCCGTTCTTCCCTTTACAGCAGCTGAGTCAACAACTCTACCACCTTTATCTTCATTGTTATCTGCTGCTGCTGCACCCGCAGTTACAACTGTGCCATCAAGGCTGCCTATTGATGTTGCTGAGCTTCGAACCTTGACGCTTCCTACCCAAGTACCTGATCCACTAGTTCCTCCATCGATTTCTATATCATCTTTGGCCTTTCCTTGCTTGCAGCAACATCCAATTTTTACACCATTCATGTCAGATCCAATTGTCCACATTCCAGTAATTGATATCTGTTCATCTGGTCAGGGATACCTCGTCAGTGCTGGACCTTCTATATCTTCAGTCATTTCACCACTGCTTCCTGGCCTCGTAAATCCTTTAATTCCGAAGACAGAATCTTTAATACAGAATGCCAGGGAAACACTTGAGATGCTAATGGCATCAGCACCCGCGCCTTCTGGCTCACATTTGGCTACTGTTTTCAACAATTTGGATGGAGGATTTTCTTTTGCCAATGTGAGTGATACCAATTCTTTCATTGTTTGTTATACTTATTTGCGTCTTTATGCTTTTAGTGAGTAATGGTTTGTTAAATCCTGTTGCAGAATGAGAACAATCGCTCAACCGTTGCTACCAGCAATCTGTTATTTTGTAGTGGTAAAGTCGATATAGATGATATTTCCACCAACTTATCTTGCTTAGGTTCATATTCCCAGGATGAGGCTGCTCCTGAAGATGATAGTTCAGTGAGATGTGACGCAGAAGAGCATGATAAATGTGATGAATCGTTGAACGGCTAAATATTTGGATGGAATCGTTCATAATTGCTGTTTGTAAATTTAAATTTTAGAAGGAAAAGTAGAGCTTGCTGGCTAATAGAGTTGTGTTCGTGCCTTGTCCAACGTATGGACTTCTGGTAACAACTTTGTAAGTAATTGACTTTGTTGTTTGTCCCTATGAAATCAGTTTTCGGATTGACCCCACCGAACAAAAATAAAAGCTATATAGCTTGAAATTGATTTAAGGTTGAACTCATTACCCATATATATGTAGTAATTTCTTTACATATATATTGAGGAATTTAAAATGTTAAGACTACTATTTTTTTTTTTTTTGCCAAAGGCAGATAAGGGAATTTTATTAATAGAAAGAAAATACAACATCTAAGTTACAAACACAAATCACGATTGACCATAAGAGAGGTCAGTTTACATAATACCCAAAAAGTTTGGTAGAGTTTTCCCATATTTCCAACACATGAACCTGCATACGTGGGACTCACTACTCAACTCAACACAAGAGGTAATAACGCATAAACCACATATATGAGTGCTCACCTACATCATAAGCACAAAATCATATCACACCATACACATGAATTACAAGCAACTTAGGATTAGTCTTGAATCCTCCTCATCATAAACCACATATATGAGTGCTCACCTACATCATAAGCACAAAACCATATCACACCATACATATGAATTTCGAGCAACTAAGGACTAGTCTTGAATCCTCCTCATAGGCTTCGCTTTCAGTCAGGTGGAATGGAAGCACTGTTAGGATCTAATAGAGATCTCTCACGCATCCATGATAAACAAAAGGCTAGAAAATCATTTGCAGATTGATTTAGCCTAGATATTATAACAAGGAAAGATAATTTTGCATTTAGGGAGGTAATAAGGTCGAAGATAAGCTACCATTGGTCATTAGAATGTTGATTAAAGATCTGATTGTTCCTTTCTCTCCATACCATATAAATAAATCCAGTAATTAGCAATTTATGAATTACCCGATATGGATAAGTAGTGTTCCACACATTTGGATTGGAGGTTACTATCTGTAGCCATGATGAGTTACTATAATCTTGGATCCCACAAAACTCCTTGATTGCCTTCCACACACTAGAGACATTTTCACATTGGAAAAATAAATGGGTCATAGTCTCTGTAGTTTTTTTACAATATAGACATATGTTGTTGGAGATAACCTTCCATTTAGAAAGTCTATCCATGGTTGGTAGCCTCCCTAGGCATAACATCCAGGTAATGAAATAATATTTTGGAATTCTACCTTTAAACCAAACCAAGTCATACCATGGAACTCGGACCATAATATGTTGGGCTTCATATGTCGAGGCAATGGTGAATTTTTCAGTACCAGATGGTTTCCAAAGGATCACATCCTCATTTTGAGATTGATCAATAGTAATAGTGTTGAGAGAGTTAAAGATCTCAAGAAGGCTAGATGATCGTGGGACCGGTATTCTCCATTCACCATCCTGGATTATCTCATTGAGGCATGCCTCTTTAGCAGGAGGAAACTCAGACTGAATGTCCTCCACCACATTGCCAAGTAGTAAGGAGTTGTACCATGGGTCCAGCCATATTTTGATCGATTTCTCATTTGCAATACGATATCCAATCATATTTCTGCACATACCCCTGATACTAAGAACACTCCTCAGACACCATGAACATCTCTTAAGACTACTATTCGACACATAGAAACATTACTAGGGGCAAGAGATGAGAAATGCGCACTTGCTCGACCAATTTGGCTATAGAGTGTTCAGTTGCATCTTAAATCTGCTTCTAATATGAATTTGGAAAGATTACCTGTTTTTGGATCTTGGCATTGCAAATTATAATCTAATTAAATTTTCAAAGTAATTAGACTGTACAAGAGGAATCGCGCATAGTAATAAAATCACCACTTGTAAGTTGAGATATATCACCACAAGAATAGGATCACAGCTTTGTCTTAAGTGTCAGCCTCAGAGAACAATGGGCCAAACCTGGCCCAAATCTATGCTTAAACCGAAAACAGAGCGCATCCGATTTCGGCCAGTCAACGCTGAAATCAAATGCGGGCACTGACCCTCCCAAATTAGCGAAAGCGGAACGAAGATGCAGCGATTTGGCGTCTTCTTCGCCGAGCTCGGACGCAACAGATCAGACGCGGCATTGGCGAATCAATCGGACAGTGGCGACAAAGACTGCGGCAGCGAAGGAATCGGGTGACGCAATCCAAAAGGGGGAAAATAGAGGAAAGTGATACGGGAGACTTGGAGGCAGCTCGTCTTTAAGAGGAGCGGACAAGCAGCAAGAGGAAGAAGGATCAGCGATCGATCGACACCACTGAGCTTAGGGAAGCAGGAGTGGTAGGTTTGGGTGAGATTCCGGCACCTGGGGAGGCGCCGACGAAGGTGAGTTGCGAGCGAATCTTGAGAGATTGTGACCGGTGATCCGGGGATCGCCGACGAGGGAGGGGAGTGGGTATCGACGGCTAGGGGGCCGATGACGAGAGGAGAAGCTTGTGTAATCGTTAGAGGAATAAAACGAGCTCTTTGATTCAATCCCAATCTTCCTCCCCTGTTCGGATCCGGCGGCGTGTTCTCGCCTTTTCCAGCGACGACGGTGGTCGTTGGGCGACGGCCGTAGGCTAAGGGAGACGGGCGGCGATCTCCTTCCCTTCCCTGACATCGAAGAACGGCACTGACGAGTGAACGCAGGCGGCGTTCGACCGAAGGCGAGAAGGTTACGACGGCGAACGCGAAATCGGCGAGAGCGAAATCGAATTGGAAGCTGACATTAGGCGTGACGTCAACAGCGCAAATTCGTTCAGACAGCGCAGTGATTTTTGACTCGATGTGATTTCGTTGACCAGAGGGTTGACCAAGAGGTAAATATTTGAATTTAGGGTTTTTGCGGATTGATTTCTGATTTGGGGATAAATTCTGGACAACCTTTAGGGTTAGAGTTTTCTTTTTAATTTGGGGGCGATTTTGCACTTAAGGAATTAGGGTTTTCAAATTGGAGTAAAATTATGCTCAGAAATTCTAGGATTTCACGTTGGTCTGATGTTCCATCGAACTACCTTAAGCCGTGGCGTGACATTAATCATCACGATCTCTTTAAAACAAAGCATAAATAAAATATAGAAAACTACACACAGATACGTACTTTGTTAAAATAGTGTTCAACTATATTATATTATCAAGATTTATAAATTATTGAATAAATAATTTTTTAATCATTGTTATTTGCTGTGATAATTTAAAATATTTAATAATTTATTTTACTTTTAGTGTTGTCAAATATATATATATATAAATACTTGTAATATGTAAAATAATATATTTAAAACAATAATATATATCTATATATATGTGTTTTATTTTACATAGCCATTTATTACTAGGACACTTACTAAAATAATATGTAATAATTATATTTAACATTTATAAGCTTAATTTATATAATATTATAAATAATTTTTAGGTGAAAGGCAAATGAAGCAATGATAGTGTTGCATTAATACTTGAGTGGAATATGTAAAGGACGAATGAGATCTACATAATTAAAGGGCGAATGAGCTCTACTTTTTATTAGAATCAAAAGCAGCAAAAGTATAATTTTATATGGGATTTTAAATTTATTTTTTTTAAAATTTTTTTTCGGCTCATAGTTTTTTTTTTCTTTATTTTTGCAAAAAATAATTTTAAAACTTAGGGTTTGTTTAGCCCCGCTGTTAATAGTTTTATAACTGTGTTAAACTATATTGTGCTATATTATCAAAACTTATAAGATGTTTAGTAAATAGCTTTTTAACTACTGTAAAAATTTAAATAATGGATAAATATAATATTTTAAATTATTTAAAATAAATAATATATTTTATTTTTATTTAGTATTAAAATTTAAATGAAATAATGTAAATTATTTTTTTTAAAGAAGTAAAAGTTGCAAAAAATATCATATTATTATTTTCTCAACTTTTATTTTTTTATTTTTAATTTTTATTACTAAATAGTATTCTACTTGTTTTATGTTTAAAACCTACTTAAAAGTGGAGCAAACATACTCTTAAACTAAGGCTAAACAAGCCTTAAACAAGACCATTCTAAATAAGGATGAACTTAAAACTACAACTAAGGCTTGGTTGATTGTGACTCAAGAATGTCATTGAAATGTCACTTGCTGCCGTGAATGATATGATCGATTAAAGTTTGGATTGCATATGATATAGTAGAGCAAATTTTTTTAAGGCATGATCAGTACCTATAAAATCTAGGAAAGGGTGGTATCATCATCGTTGAATTTGTTTTGAGATTTGTACGGATCAAATTTAATTTTGAAATTCTACAAATCTTACTAATGCTATCCTTTTCTAAATTTCAAGGCATTGCTCTACCTAAAAAATTTTCTCGAAAGGTATATGTCCGACCTATCCTTCTTCACCCGGCAATTCAACAGAAAGTCATATGATCTATAGCGATTGCAAGATGAACAAAACAAGTAACAAAGTCAACATTTGATGGAAATGTAGGAAACAGAATGACAGAGATAAAGGCCGATGGCCCGACAAAAAGTGGGACTGAGGCAATTAATCTCCAAACTATGTTGTTTAGAGAAAGTCAATGCACGCAATGATGTAAAGGCAAACACAACAAGATATTTAGAAAGCGGGTGGATATTTTCCTGGAGCAATCGGAAAAGGGATGAACTTTCACCATTCAAAGCCAAAAGGAACATCAACTCAGGAGATAGATCAAAGAAACTTGATCCGTCTCCTTTTCCATAAAAATAAAAATAAAATAAAATTGTCATGTATCTTACCAATTGGGCATTCTTTTTTTCATCTAGGTAAATTCGATCCCATATTACTGTACTGCTTTTGCAATGCCGGACTCATGCATGAGAACAATGAAGGCTTCTTAGGCTTTACACCAAAGAGGAATGTTCTCAATGGTATCCTTGTCTTGGAGGACAGATGCCTGAGGCTGCTCGCTTGGGTGGTTCTCGGTGCCGAGAGCTCACAATTCTTATTAAGTTTGGACAAAGTCCAGCTGACTTCCACTTGAAGCCCCTTCACGTAATCCAAACCAGCTTGCAGCTCTTTTGCCACCTTGTTGTTCTCCAGCTGCATGCTGAGAACCTCCCCCTGCAACTTGGCAGCCTGGAAAGGACTAAAATGCACTTGTTCCCCCTCGTTCGCCTGAGACACCCTCGATATCTCGTCTTGAATGCTGCACAGAGATGAGAATCGACACTTGAGTTCCCCATCCAGTAGTGCATTCTTTTCCAACCACACATGGAGCTCAGTGTTCAACTCTCTCATCTTCTTGTCAATCGGAATCGATTCTTGACTTAGAGCATCCGCAGAAGCAGCCACATTATCAGCATTGCCCTCGGCATTCTTCATTTCGTTTAACTTGTCAATACTGGATTTAATGTCCTTGAATCTTTTCTGAAAGTCCTGAATTTGATGATACAAAGTTGAGAATCTTAACCAGAATTCCATGTTTTCTTCCAGCAGGTTATCGATATCTGCTCTAAATTTCTCCTCGACCTGCGAAATTTGTGCTTCATTCAGATTCGTCAACTGCATGCCTTGTTCAGTTTGGGGGCTTTTAGTCAGTGCAGAATCCGATGCTGCCTTTCCGTTGTCTGGATTTTCAACTACTTGATACCTCGGCTTCTCCATGTTTGACGGTGTGTTCACATTCAAACTAGCCTGCAACGAATTCAATATCTCTTTAAGAAGTCGTATTTCCTCATCTTTTATGGCATTGGAAGCTTTCAGTTCTTTCACTTGCGTCATTGTCTCCAGGTGATACTCTTGGTTTTTCCTCTCCATCTCCGAAAGCTTTTCCTTGGTGTCTTTGTAATTGCCAACTATAGATGTGTAATTGGTTAGCAGGGCCATGTCTCTGCCCGCTTGAGAAACGTCTTGCAAGTCTGGAGTATCATCAGACCCTTTTACTTGCTTCTTCGTGCCACTCAATTCTTCTGTCTTTGACAAGTCATTTTGTTGTAGCTCCATTGTAGTTTCTTCATCCATCGATGCAGGAAAGCTGCCATCAATTTCTTGATGCGCTGGTGACAACAACTGGTCAGAAAGATTATTAAGGTTATGGCAGGCATCAATAAATTGTTTTTGAAGAATGCCTTTATCGTCGTAAATGCATTTCTCAAGACGCTGAACTCTTTGCAGCTCGGTTTCTGCCTGCGTCAACTTCTCAGACAAGCTATTGGAGTTATCAACTAGGACCGTCTTCTCATGTTCCAGCGTCTCAAGTTGCTCATGGAGCTCATCCGTCTCTGACCTCAATCTATTGATCTGTGTAGTCTGTGATGAAACAGTGAGTTCTAAGCCAATGACCTTGTCCACAAGTTCATCAATCTTTTCTGCCAGCTGCACTACTGACGATTCAGAGCTCCTCTCAAAGTGCTGCTTCACTTTCTCGCACACAGACTGCAATTCCATCTTTTCCACGTTTAGAACACTGGTCTCCTCTGCTTTCTCTGTGCTGGAATCTAGTTCCTTAAACTCATCCGAGGCCTCTAAAATTTCCTTCTCTGGCTCATCATACTCGCCTTTTAGAAACATCAGCTGGCGTTGGGCATCCTTGATTCTTCCCGACTCTATTCTTGCCTCTTCATCGCTAGTCTTTCGCTGTTCCTGTATGTTAACTAAGCTATCCTCACAAGATTTAATGGCAGTTGCTGCCATCAACGCCCGAGCTTCATCATCCTCGATGATGGCACTGGCACTGCAAGTATCCTGCAAGCTATCAACTTCCTCTTGCATCTCAACAATGTCCCTTTCGATGCCACGGTACCGCACTAAGGTGCTTTCGTAAGAGCTTTTGACAAACTCCCTTTCGGTCTGAAGCACTAGTATTTCCTTGTGAAGCCTTTCAATCTCTTCCTGAGCTTTCTCTTTGCTAATTTGACAAGTAAGCCTCTTGTGATGCGGCTTTCTTGATGACGGGTAATCAGCGAGGTTTCTGTTGAGTATGGCCAAGTGTGAAAGGTCAGTCGGCCTACGAGCTTTGCTTGGATCTATTGCAGTGATAGCCTTTGGATGGCCATCATCGTCGTCATCAAAGTTTTCTTCCATTGCAAATTCAACCTGGTCAGGGAACGCGGATGCTATTGTGTGGTTGGCCTTGTGCAATTCTCCGGACACTCTGTCAAACCTGTCTGCCAATGCTTTGTAAGCCTTGTGCATCTCTTCCACATAGTTTAACAGCTCAGGTCTTCTCCTGAAGTACAATTCTGCCTTCTTCCCAAAGGAATCTGCATCTGCTTCTATCAACTTTGTCATGGCTTGTACCTTCAACTCCATTTCTGCAAGGAAAAGCAAGTATATCATGTGTTGTGCGATTCAACATGACATGAAAACAGCTCTTGTTGAGGCGATATGAAAGAATCAATATCGATGAAGCTGAAATGTGCAAAAAGATTAAATTATATTGATATATAATCTCTCATATGATAGGGGTGTACCAACACATAATAACAAGGAAATAGAGTTTCGAGAATAAAAATAGTGGTGAATATGATGATGACAATTAACTATCAACAACATAATGATCAGAATCGCATGAACTCAGCAATTAGTTCATCCGAGAAATTTAAAACATAATTAGTAATTAGTATAAATTCAAAGTGCCCCATGGATGCATCCTAGTGTGCAAGAAAAAAATTGTCTGGAAATTGACTACACAGAGGAGAGACAGCAGAAGCTGATTTTTGTAATGGTACACTAGTACACAACATAGAAAGGAAAAAGCAGCTGTCTCTGACAGAAGAAACGAGAGGAGATTTGGAACGGTAAAATACAATTTATTCATACATTGTGGATGCATAAAGCCACTATATAGAGTGGTCTAAGGTACAATCTTGAGAATACTGTAATTAATGCGGCTGCCACTGTCCAATATTACTATCTCCAAAAATACTATCATACTCTCCACATCTCTCTCAAGCTGGAATATGCTTGCCAATTGTGTCTAGCTTGATAAAAGATAAGATGATAATAAAAATAAAACTAACGAAGCTAGTTGAGAACTCCGAGCAACAAGCTGAAATATATATATATATATATATCAATTATGTATAGCTCACACAAAGATAAGATGATAGCAAAACAATGACATTAGTTAAAAGAGACACTGTAGGGAAAAAATAGTTGAGAAGGTACGAAGCTAGTTGAGGTCATTACTGAGAAGGCAACAACATTGAAAAAGAACTTGCTATATAAAAACAAAAGCAACAAAGGAATTGGTATAGGCTAAGAGCACGTTAAAGAAAAGAGAGTAACACAAAAGATTACGTCACTTTTTTTCCTTTCTACTTTTTTCCTTTTTTTTTTGGCCAATTACAAGCTTATAGGAACGTCGCCTGCACAGCGTAGGAAGAAGCTTGTCAACAACTACAAGTGGAAGCTATGACCCCTTGGATAGCTTTGATGCTCTTGCTCTTGATACAGGCAAATGTGCTATTTGCTGCAGCTTGCGAGCAAATGACAACGGTTTGATGAAGAATGACATCAAACAAGGGATTCCTCAGTGAATAAGGAGAAATCAAATATTATATCTCTACATATCTGTTTGCTCCTCTAGGGGGAAGGTTTGCCTAGAGCTTGCTTATAATACAATGGTCATATCATTACTAGTATGGAGCAAAAGAATATGATTGCAGCCTATTCAATAGGTCTACCTGACAAATGGCCAGATCCTTTTGTCAAGGGTTGAGGAGAGGTCGTCGATGTAGTCAAACTCCCTCCATTGGAAGGAATAGCTAAGGAGCTTCAACTGCCACTCAACTACTTTTGTAGGTTGGATGAGATTACAGCAATCAATGCAAGATTAATTAAGTTTTAGAGATGGACATGAAATGGAAGATAGCAACAACAAAAAAAAAGGAAAGTAGCAATAGAAGAGGAGATGATAATCAAGTTAATCGTTACTCTAATACCATATAGAAGAAATGAGAGTAGAGGGGGAGATTTGAAAGTAGAGAATAGAATGACAGCATAGTGAATAGGTGAATTTGATACATAGTGAATGTATAGAACATCTCATCTATACATAGGTTTCTTAGGTACAATCAATGTTGTCAAAAATGTGAGTTGAGTCAACCAGTTTATGAGTTGGCTATAGCTTGGCAAGTCAACTCGTTAGATCAAACTCACAACTGTGGAATTAGTTGACTTGGTTAAGTTTAGCTGAGTTAACTCAATGCTGAAATAGAACCATTAAAAGGTGCATGTGCATATGTGCGTTAAACAAAACAGGATGTTACCTCTATATTGTATCTTGCTTGCCCCTCTTCATCGACAAGAACTAATTATGTTGCCACTTCTTGTCGCCAATTTTCATTGCTACAATAATTTTGATTATTGCTTCTCATTGCCGGTCTTCATTGTTGCTCAAGAGCCTCTTCATTGCCACTCAGGAAGGACACAGGTCTAGGTTGGGACTTAGAGAACCTTGCGGCAAATTACTCGGGAGAGGCTTGCGGCATACTGCTCGAGAGAAGCCTCTCATTGACACTCTTTGTCACCCTCGGGAAGGACGCAAGTCTAGGTTGGGACTTGAGAGAAGCTTGCTGCAAATTGCTCGATAGAAGCTTGCAGTGGACTACTGCATGGGAGAAGCTTCATCGAGCCCCCAATACTATCTTTCCCTAATCCCTAGTTCTATTATGCTCGGTAGAAGCTTTTGAGCTTGCAATTTTTTTTTGACATAGTATGCTAACTTAGGTTGTACAATGTGTATATATATATATATTAAAATTAAAATTTTTTATTTGCATTAATTTATTTATGGTAGAAAATATTTGCTATTAGCATCAAATTAAAAAGAAAGAACGCCACTAGAAATCGATCAAATGTTAGTTAGGAACATGGTATTGAAATGGATAATAATCCAAGGAAAATTAAGTGCAAATTTTAGAAGAACATAATTAGGACAAATTTATCCATTTAAACATCATTTGACTTGCACTAAAATGAATATAGAGGCATGATTAAGTGCAAATTTTAGAAGAACATAATTAGGACAAATTTATTCATTTAAACATCATTTGACTTGCACTAGAATGAATATAGAGGCATGTAGAAGTATTACATATGAGGTGAAAAAGAAAATGATCAATGTGGTAGGAAAACTTACACTTGATGCACTCATGAAAAATAGCAATATTCATGACATTGGAGAGGAAATCGAAGAAGAAAACTAAGAAATCACTACCAACAAAAAAGGAAAAAAAAATCTTGGAATCCTTTCTGAAAATGACTAAATTCGACACTTGTCACTCAATTGCAATAAGTGCTCAATAGATTACAATAAAAAATATGTTCAAGACGGATTTATGAGATGAAGATTGTCAACAAATTGCATGATTTTTTTATATGAAGTGTTATTCATTTCAATTGTGTAAAAATCTTGAAGATACTTGAATTGGTTGCTAAAGTATGGTTACGATTTCAAACCTCCCTCTTATCATGGGATTTAGAGTTACTTTTTGAAAAAAAAAAAAGTGAAGAAGACAATAGATATGCTTGAACAAACTTGAATAGAAAAAAACTAATTGTTCAATTACATTTGATGGATGGGTAGATAAAAGAAAATCAATTTGTAACTTTTTGGCTAATTGTCCTAAGAGAACTATTTTTTATTTTCTATTAATACGTCTGACATTTCTAGAATTGCTCAAAATTTTTCTGATTAGATGAAATTATTGAGAAAGTTAGCAAAAATGATTATTTTGGATACCATATATTGTGCATTG
Source organism: Costus lasius (assembly GCA_027563935.2). NCBI lineage: Eukaryota > Viridiplantae > Streptophyta > Magnoliopsida > Zingiberales > Costaceae > Costus > Costus lasius. Next base: position 56,946,667 of record CM050448.1, read on the forward strand.
TATAGATTTGTTTCTTGAAGATTTAGAGAAAAAAAGTCGTCATTCACAAATTGACTATTTGTAAGGGAAGAAAGATTACTTCATTTATGTAAGAACCTTACTTATTTTAATGTTAAGATATTCAAAGATCTAATTAGGCCAGCAAGAACTCAATTTGTAATATCTTATTTTACTTTGGGATGTTTTAATGACTTGAAAGGTTCTTTAATAAATATGTTCACTTCTACTTAATAAAAGACATGCAAGTTTGTAGTTGTAGTACTTGATGAAGAAAAAAAAAATACAACTTATTTTGGATAGTAAATTTTGGAGGGATATTTTTATATGTTTCAAAGCAACATTTTCTTTCATCAAAGTGCTTCAATTCGTTGATTTAGATGAAAAACTAGCCATGAGTTTCATTTATGAGGAGATGAATCGAGCTAAAGAATAGATTCAATCAAAATTTAATAATATTAGGAAAAGGTATACTTCAATTTAATTTCTTTTTTCTAGTTATCCAAGTTTTAGTATTTAAAATTGCATTAACTTATTATGCCTTTAAATTTTTTAATTATTTTTTTAATAGATATGAGCCTATTTGGAAAATTATTTATTACAAATGAGATATACAATTGTATAGGCTCTTGCATGCAGCTGACTATTATTTAAATTCTCAATTTCAATAGAGTTTAAACTTCAAACCAAATGCTAAAGTCAAACCAAATGCTGAAGTAAAAAAGAGGAATATATAACTACCTAGCAAGAATGGTCCCTTCTGTTGAAGAAAGAAGAAAGATTAATTTGCAACATGAAGATTTCAAATGAGTAAAAGGATTATTTGGCACTAAAGCTACAATCTTGGCAAGAGAGACAACTTCTAGCAAAATGGTGACTATTTTCAATAACTCTTTCAAAAAAGTTAACATATTATACAAAGAGACTTATCGAGCATATCTATATACATATATATAGACCAATTTCTCCAATCGCACACTATGAGTACCACTATTTTCTAATTCTTATTGATGAGGTGGAAATCAAAGGCATTTCAAAATATTTCAAGCTCATAATATTAAATCTTTGATATCTAATAATGGAGGAGAATTCACTTTGAAGTCTTCTAATATTTTAGTAAAGAGAAACACAGATATTATTGATATCACCTTATTCCCATAATAAAGTAAGTGGCTAACAAGAAGAACCAAATCATCCTCAACATGGTGAGAAGTAATACCATAAACAAAGAAGAACTTAAAGCAGTTTGGTGGAGTTGTAGATTTTGTTGTTTATGTGCTAATTAGATGTCCAGAAAAGGACTTGAAGTATATGTCATTGTGAGAAGCACTTCTCTTACCATTTTGTTGTATTACATATGCTCATGTTCTAGATCAAATAAGAAAATAAACTAAAAGATAAAAGTGTAAGGTCAATATCATTAGCTATAATGGAAATGTAAAGCCTACAAATTATTTATTTCACAAGAAAATAAAATAATTGTGAGTAAAGATATGAATTTTTATGGAAAAAAAAGGAATTGGAGCAAAAAGATGAAAGAATTGCAAGAGGTGGACCAAGACAAAATCATGATCTCCTAAGACCTCTTTTTGCAAAGTCCAAGTAAGAGTTATATAAAAGTGAAAAATTACCCATACATATGTAAGGTGTTGGGGATCCAACTCCGCTCTTATTACTTAACTTGCTTATCCAAAAAAAAAAAAAAAATATATAAAATATATACATATCTTGGCTACTCAAGATAGAGCCAATCCCTTAACTTTGCAAATAAACTTCATTAACAATAATGCAAAAGAAAAGAATGGTGTCGTTTTCTTTGATAAACACCCTCATGGCTATGATTATGCTTGGATCAAGTGTAGAATACAGACTTGCTCTCACGGGTGGGTTGGGTGATTTGATCTCACATAGGTTTATTCCTAGCTGCCAATTATGTGTGGTAGCAACAAAGATCAGCTTTGTTATGGTGAATTGACGTCCAGATCTCTAAGGGCCTGGGGCCTCCAAGTGTGCAAAATGCTCTAGGATTCCACATTCTTTGCTAATGCCACTACTACATGAAAATGACTACCAGATAGATCTGGTGAACAAAACAGTAATTATAATCCCTGTAAACTCAAGGTTAACTTAAGGCATCCTAGAAATTTAAAAAATATTTGGAATTAGCTCAAGGTGCTAATATTGCAGCTAGAATGCAAAACATAAATAGCAGAAACATGTCACAGGAAATGACTTATTAATAGAAGGAACAACCGGTAAGTTAGTAATGTAATTCGTTCACAAACAGGAGAGAGCATTGACTATATATAGGATAGATATTATCTGCATGTGCATGCTAGAAAGAGAAAATTTGCCTTTTGTAATGGTGCATTATGAGAACATAGTTGTCTATACAATGCGAGAGCGAAGACATGTTGTTTGCCAAGATGTGGTTCTGGATGGATGCAGAAAAAGTAATGTCTATCCATAACTAAAGAAAAAAAGGGAAAAATATTATATGAAGGTGAGGAAAAATAAAGAAGACAAGTTTGTGTTTGAAACTAGTCAAGGTTTTATAACTAAAGAAGACAAAGACAAATATGTTGAGAGGCAACAAGAGTACCGGTGATTGCAAAGAAAAGGCAACAACAATTCAAAGAGGAGAAAAAAAAAGAGATAAAGATGGTGGTGAATTGATTAAATTAGCAGTGAATACAATGATATCTAACTATGAACGACTTGATAATCAAAAAATGGTAGTATAATTATACAAGGATTACGAAAGATAATTTAATGATCTTGGAGACCTCAAGCATAAAGAGATAAAAACAAACTTGGAGATTAATGCCACCCCGGAGAATGAGAGACATGCAACTTAGGAATATTAAAATCCGATCCAATGTTATTATGAATTAATTTTCATATTATCTTAATTAATAGTAAGCTTCAAAGAATCCACTATGAATAGATGCCTACCATTGTGATTATAAGTGTGTGAGCAATCATCCAAATTTGCAACAAGTTTGGTTTAACATCTTTGTCTCTTCCATTTTCTAACAAAATGGTATAAACGTTCATGTTATTAAGATGCATGGGAGGTGGTAGCAAAGGGATATAATGAACCCTAAGAAGCTACCCTTAGGGTGAACCAAAGAGAAATTTTTATTGAGTTAAATGAAGAAGGATAAAAGGGCTCTTATCTTAATCCATCAACAGGTAGATGAAGCAATATTTAAAACTAACTCCAATAAAGCATAGAAATCATTCAAAATTCCTATGAAGGGGTAGAGAAGGTGAAGAAAGTACACTTACAAACTCTTCATGGTGAGTTTAATGTTCTAAAGATAAAAGGAGGCAATGTCCAGATCAAACTGCTTAGGATTGTAGTCTTTATCAACCAACTAAAAAGAAATAGTGAAATGATGCAAGAGCAATGAGCTCGGGCCTAGGGATCAGTGGCTACAATCACAAGAAATAACTTATTTGTAATTTCAATAACATTTGTGATTTATTGTAAAAGGGGCTAAGGTTTTTTCTGTTAAATGTTATAACCCGTGAATATAGATGTCATATTCGAAAATTGGAAGTGAATTGATTTTGTTCTTCTTCTCAAAAGATTGTTCCAAATTATCTACAGCTCCTCTTATTCACCTCCCTCCACTTCCCTTTGGTGCATCATGAATCATCTAACGTCATCCCCATCTTCTATTCCTCCTCTTTCTGTCAGTGATATCACAACATTCTACCACTCTCACATGGGAATATCTAAAAAATTACTCTTAACAAAAAAGTTTGAAGCCTACAACAATCCAAACACCAAATCAGGACCTAAGTCCAATTGCACCCTCTCAAATTTGTGGATGAGCACAAGTTCCAAGGTCAGGACATCTGAGCCACGAATGGAGAGTTTCCATTGCTCCCAACCACCAAACTGCGACTGCCAAGTTTTCCCCCGTGAAACCTAGCTGCAGTAGCTTCCACATTGTCAAATGACCACCAGATGGCTAGTAGTCCTGCTTTGATCATGAGGAAGATGAAAACAACCACCAAATATGCGTGAACTGGTCCAGATCAAATCAGTAACTGGATCAAATCATGTAAAGTAGACTCCACTAGATTTTGTAAGAGTTTATGAGTTCATTTATGTATTTAATATTACCTTAAGTTATCGGGTATGTTATTTGATAATTATCTTAGCAAGTCTCTATCCATTAAGGGTATATATTTATTTATTATTGACAATCACCAAAATGGAATTTATCTTTTCTCTTCCAACATGATCCTAATCCTCATAATCTTCTACCTTCTGCCGCTACCACTTCACATTGTCTTTCTTCCGCAACTACCATTTCTTGCCGACCATCACCCTTATGTGCTATCACCCGTTCCCACCACCACCACCTTTCTTCATTGGTAAGTTGTACCACCAGCAAGCATCTACACCTATTTTCTCCCTCCCCTTAGGGTTTATTATAGTGCTAGGGTTATATTTTGATCTCTTAGTTTTATCCTAACCCTATTTTTTTCTTTGATACTCCTTATGCTATTTAGCTTTATTGCCATGGATCTAAGTTGTACCACCAGCAAGCATCTACACCTATTTTCTCCCTCCCCTTAGGGTTTATTATAGTGCTAGGGTTATATTTTGATCTCTTAGTTTTATCCTAACCCTATTTTTTTCTTTGATACTCCTTATGCTATTTAGCTTTATTGCCATGGATCTTCCTTCCGAAAACGATGATCTATAACCTACCATTACTTTGGGGATGATCACTTGTAACTTTCTGCTATCAACAATAAAATAGAATCCGTATTAATTATTTAATAGGAAGGATCATCACCTAGACACTTCTATTACATAAAGGTTTCTTATGAATTTTAGGGTCTGTTTTATTGGAGAGAAAGAAGAAAAAAATAGAACGAAATTTTTTTTTCTCTTGATTTGTTGAAGATGCTGATTTGAAGAAAAAAAAAGGATTACTTTTCTCTCTTTTTTTGTTCTCTCCAAAAGAGGGAGAAAACACTTTTCTCCCCTTCTTTGCTGCCAACCTCACTATTTTTCTTCCCATTTATTTTTCTTCCTTTTCTCTTTACTCTTCTTTCTTTTTTTCTTGCCCCCCAATAAAACAAGCCCTTAGTGATGCTTTTGTATGGTGGTTATCACCTCTTTGCTAAATAGTATAGAACTCAATATTGCTTCTACCATTATATTATAAATAATATAAAGGCAGTTTGGGATATTATGGTTGTCACTTATGCACAATAACAAAACAGTTGTCAAGTCTAATGCTCATATGACGATATCTGCAACGTCAAACAAGGTGGTTGACCTCTACAATAATACTATTATCTTTTCAATGACAAGTGGGATAAATTATTAGAATATCATCCCCCTACTACAGCTATAGCATTGCTACACCTGCAACAACAAGACTTCTTGGTGGCAAAGTTTTCCTTAGTTATTGATGACTCTTAGTCCTTTGCATAATATCTAGATGCTATTATTCTCAATATTCAAAAAGGCTTTTCATGATTGTTACATATTTCTATTGTATTCGGTAGCACCTCCACTACTTTTTTTTTTTCCTTTGAGATCGGTGCTTTCATGACTCTACAGTCAGGGAGCCGCGATGGACATTCAGTTGAGGTAGAGATCAAGTCTTTCCTCTATACTCATTGTGGCAAGAGCAATCATACTCCTAACAAATGCTAGCAAAATTTTGGATGGCCTTTGCATGCCAAACTTGCAAGTGAACTACCAATTCCATCGTGTTCATATCACCAAATTGCATTCTTCAAATCTACCATAGTTACCTCCACTACTATTGCCCCCATCAAGTCTACTATGATCATCTCCACCTCCCAATATGCATGACAGCATCAACCTGTATCTTCTAGGGGAGCTTCTACCTTGGCAACCTAGGTTCTTAACATAAAGTCTATATCTCATATCACAGATAACTGTTTTCTATATGAAACATTGGATACCATCACTTTCATATGTCTATTGTTGATGAACTTGCTAGGGATATTGGATTTGTTGATGCTAGCACAAATCTCACATTATCTAATGTTTGTTATGCTCCTCAATTTTTAAAATTTATTATCTATTTATGCTCTAACTTACATTTTATCTTGTTTAGTAACTTTTCCCTTCCTATTGTATTTTTCAAGACCAAAAGACTGAAAGCAATAATTAGTTAGGGGCTTAAGACAAGAGGAATCTACATCCCGACCAATAACCTTTTTATTGTTTGGGTTGCTCTTTTCACATCATGCATCTCACTATACTAGTGGCACCATTGATTGGGTCATTCAATGATTCAACACCAAATAAAGTTCAGCATTATTTAATATTTATATTTAAAGTCATATTCATCTTCTATTTAGAATGCATGCCAATTAGGCAAGAAGTACTTCTCCTTTCCATCTTGTACACTTTGATATTAGGGTCCTAATCTTCTTCCTACAAAAATGAATTTTTTATATTTTGTGACTTTTATTGATTGACTATTATCGTATATGTTGTATTTTCATAAGGGTGCAATATTTTTTTTTCTCTTTTTTATCCTACTCAATTCCCTATCCACTTACTCTTAGAGTCTTTGGTTCTTTTATCGTATATGTTGTATTTTCATTAGGGGTGCAATAATTTTTTTTAATCTTCTTTATCCTACTCAATCCCCTATCCACTTACTCATAGAGTCTTTGGTTGCTTTTTTGCTACTTATATGATCTAACAAACTTAGCCTTTAGGTGGTTTGTTGTCTCTTAGGATCTCGCACCCAATGATCATGTGACTTGTTATACCCTTACGAGTGTTGATGTTATATTTTGTGACTCTACTTCATATTTATAAACTCTTAGGATAATATTATTGGCATTCATTCCTCTGTTTCTATATTGATGCCCATTTTACTTAGATTCTTCATTAATGACCATGTTATTACTGTAGCAACACTATTTTCTTCCACTTCACCCACTACCGTATCCTCTAATTCTACCACCGATCCATCATACATCCTTTCTTTATAGGCTTATCGTCATCATTTGTAGGCTATTGCTAGTCTGAATCCTTGTTATCTTCCTCTACAACTCTACCAACCTCTAAACTTGATCTACCAATTGCTAAGGCAAACGTAAAAAGCCCTCTACTATTTATCATATTTCTTGTCATGTTTATTATCACTATTTGTCTACTGAGTGTCATGTTTATATTCCTTGCATTCCATATGTATATATACATACATATATACATATGTATAATGATGCGGGAAGAAGAAAACGATTGCAATTTAGGAGTAAAGAGGTACAAGCAGTCCCTCAGCCGGATGATTCCGGCGAGAAGAGTTCTCTCCAAAAGAGTACTACAACCAAAATGACATGCCCTAACCTTCTTCCTTTCCTCCCTTAAGTACATCTCACACCCTACTCAACTAACCCAGGCTGGCCCTGAACCGGTCCAGCTTTGGTTCGCCTAGTATAAACCCGCCAAGTTAGGGGCTGAACCGGTAGCTGAACCGATTCCGTAACAATACCGCCCCCTGAAGGACCAGCCTTGTCCCCAAGGCTGTCATAGAATGCTGGGTATAGCTCCTGGATAGTCTCGACGTCCTCCCAAGTGGCCTCCTCGTTTGGCTTGGCAGACTAGCGAATCAGCCACTGTTCCTTTGTGGTATCGCCATGCACCGTACTCCTCAACGCGAGCACCCGCTCCGGCAAGTAGGAGGCTGGTAGGTCCGCCTCGAGGTCCGCTGGAATATCAGCCTCCGCCTCTTCATGTCCCTTAACGCGCTTCAACTGTGATACATGAAAAACCGGGTGTACCCTCGAATGAGCTGGGAGTGCCAAACGATACGCGACCTAGCCCACTTGTTTGTCAATACGAAAAGGGACAAAATATCGTGCTACTAGTTTCTGATTTATCCTCCGTACTACCGATTGTTGACGGTGTGGCCGTAGTTTGACATACACCAGATCGCCGATAGAAAATTCAATGTCCCTCCTTCGCGCATTGGCTGCATTGGCCATTCGCTGTTGGGCCCTCCGCAAGTTATGTTTGAGTTGCGTCAAGATTTCGTCCCTGTTGAGTAACTCGCTCTCTACCGCCTCCAAAGCCGACTCCCCCAAGGTATAGCGCTGTAGGGTAGGAGGGGGGGTGTCCATACACCACGTGGAATGGGGTCGTGCCAGCCGCAGACTAAAAGCTCGTGTTATACCAATACTCAGCCCAATGTACCCAATTAGCCCATTCCTTCGGTTGCTTGGAGGCGAAGCAATGCAGGTAAGTCTCCAGACATCTATTGAGCACCTCGGATTGCCCGTCCGTTTCAGGGTGATAGGCGGAGCTCATTTTCAGCATGGTACCCTACAATCTGAAGATCTCCGACCAAAAATGGCTCATGAAAACTGGATCTCTGTCGCTGACAATCGACCTGGGTACCCCATGCAATCTTACAATATCTTTGACAAAACGATCGGCCATGAAAGGGTGCTTAAGTGACAGAAAATGCCCATACTTGGACAACTGGTCAACTACCACCAGTATAGTATCCACCCCTTTCGATTTCGGTAACCCCGTGATGAAGTCCATTGCGATGTCGTCCCATATCAAATCCAGTATAGGCAGAGGCTGCAATAAACCCACGGGTGTTGTGGCTTGATACTTCTGCCGCTGACACACTTGACATTCGGCGACCCACCTATAAATGTCCTCCTCCATGCCCACCCAGTAAACATTGTCTGCTAGCCGCCGATAGGTATGGTACGCCCCCGAATGTCCACCCGTAGGGGTCTGATGATCCTCCTGAAGAAGCAATTTGACCCATTTGGATGTTGAGGGAATGACCACCCTGCCCTTATAGAACAGCCGCCCCTGTACAAGCTCATACGGGTTGGGTAGCGACGGCTGCTGAGTTAATTTTTTTCTAACTGCGGTCAAGGTTGGATCCTGCTGGACTTCATTGTCAATCTCTCCCACGTCCAACCAAACCGGTCTTGATATGGCATATAACTCGGCATGCTCCGGCAATCGGGATAGAGCATCGGCAGCCTCGTTCATCACCCCGGGCTTGTAGGTGACCTCCATGTCATACCCCAGTAATTTAGCCAACCAATTCTGCTGGTCCGGTGTTGTTATACGCTGCTCTAGGAGGTGCCGCAGGGCTTTTTGATCCGTCAGCACCTGAAATTTTTGGTCTAGCAGATACGGCCTCCAATGCTGTATCGCCAGAACCAAAGCCATCAGCTCCTTTTCGTACGTAGATTTGGCTAAGTTAGCATCCGATAGGCCTTTGCTGAAATACGCCAAGGGTTGCCCCTTCTACATGAGGACGGCCCCAATTCCTTTCCCTGAAGCATCACACTCCACGGTAAATTTGTCATCAAAGTTAGGCAGCCCCAGAACAGGGGAAGTGGTCATCACTGCCTTTAACCTTTCGAAAGCCGCACCGGCCTCGGCTCTCCATGAAAAACCCTCTTTCTTGAGAAGATTGGTGAGAGGTCGAGCTATCTTCCCATAATTCTTGACAAAGCGCCGATAATACCCTGTTAAGCCTAGAAAACCCCTCACTTCCTTGATTGTCTTCGGTGTAGGCCACTGGTGTACACTGGATACCTTCCTTGGGTCCATGGCCACTCCCCCAGGAAATATTATGTGGCCCAGGTATTCTATCTGCTGCTGCCTAAAACTGCAGTTATCTCGGTTGGCTACAAACTTATGAACCCGCAGGGTGTCCAAGGTGATCTCCACGTGCTCCAGGTGCTGTTCCCACGTGGGGCTGTAAACCAGAATGTCATAAAAAAAAACCAGGATAAACCGCCTCAAATATGGCCGGAACGTGTCATTCATCACCGCCTGGAATGTCGCCGGGGCATTCTTAAGCCCAAACGGCATGACTCTAAACTCGTAATGCCCGGAGTGAGTTCTGAACGCCGTTTTGTGTACATCCTCCACTTTAACCCGGATTTGATGGTAGCCAGCTCGGAGGTCGATCTTCGAAAAATATTCAGCCCCATGCAGCTCATCGATCAACTCCTCAATCACTGGTATAGGGTACTTATTGGGTACGGTGATGGCATTTAGAGCTCGATAGTCCGCACAAAACCGCTAGCTACCATCCTTTTTTCGAACAAGAATGACGGGGCTAGAGAAAGGACTTGAGCTCGGTTGGATGACCTCGGCCACTAGCATATCCTGAACCAGCCGCTCTATCTCATCCCTTTGGTGGTGCACATAACGGTAGGGCCTCACCTTCACTGGGCCCTCCTCGTTCCGTGTGATAATAGCGTGGTCCAGGGCCCGCGTCGGTGGAAAAGCCCCCTGATCTGCAAAGACCTCAGGATAACGGTGTAACAGATTCTGCAACTGCTGGGTCTGCTCGATGGGCAATTTGGGTATTGGAACCTGCTCATGTGCAACTAAATCCACTGCCCAAATGATTCCCCAGAATTCCGTGTCTATATCTGAATCCTTGCTCAAGCTCCGCCCAGATGTCAAGGATCGGGTGAGTGAAGGGTCCCCGGCGATAGTGACCTCCTGCCCTTGGCTCTTGACCTTCATGTACTTGAGGCCCCAGTCCACCCTTGTCTCACCTAGGGTCTCTAGCCATGTCATCCCAAGAACCAGATCCACACCTCCGAGGCCAAAAAGATACCCCTCCACGGTGGTGACATACTCCCCTAGAGTCACCCGCAAACCTTGCCACTTCCCTTGTGTCTGAATCTTGGCCCCATCCCCAAGGCTCACTCCATAAGAGGGGGTCGGGGTGACCGGCCACCCTTGCTTGTCCATAAATTGCACCGATATGAAATTGTGGCTCGCGCCACTGTCTATCAGAACCACAGACGCGACGCCATTGACGTTCCCCTGTAGCATCATAGTTCGGGGACCTGAAAGGCCCTCCACCGAGAAGAAAGAAATCTCCATTGTTTTGCAGGATGCGTTTCTAGGTTCAAGGTCCTCTTCGCTATCCGGGGCACATCGCCCTCCTACATCACCGACCTCCTCTTCATCATTTATGAGCAATATCTGGAAACTCTTGGTGCCACACTGGTGAGCTGGGTGGTACGGCTGATCACATCGAAAGCACAAACCCTTTTCTCTCTTGTTGACATAATCTTGGTATGACATCATGGGCCCTCCTCTCTGCCGATCCCCTTCTGAGCTATTCGCGTAGGACCTTTGGGCATTGCCCTCGGAGGTACCCCCTCTTGCACTTCCCTGTGTGCCTGGTGGCCGATTAACGCTTGAACTAGAGACAGACCCGGCATAGGACGGAGCAGCCGTCAGTGGCGCGGTGGTCGGTTTGCTGAAACTACTGCCCGTGGACCCCCAAGAATTGGAGCGTCCTCTAGAATCTCCCCCACCTCCTGCTTCTCGCTCAATGATGCGCGTAAGAGTCATAGCCCGCATTATGTCTATGGGGAAGAACGCCCGCACTTTCTCCCTAATTTCCACCCTCAACCCCTTCAAAAAGAACCCCACATATTGCTGTTCCGGAAGGTCCGAAATCTGTGACACAATCTCCTCATAGGCGGTGATATACTGAGTGACTGTCAAGGTCCCTTGCTGTAGAGCGGCCAGCCGTTCATAAGCCGTGGTGGCCGGAAAGTCGCTATACCGCTGAAGCAATTCCTCTTTCAGGATGTCCCATGTAATGTTCTGTATCCTCTGCTTCAACCACCTAAACCAATGGGCAACCTGCCCCTCCATGCTTATGAATGCCATGAGAATTTTGTAGTTGTTCGTGGTACCTTAGATCTCAAAATACTGCTCTACACGAGCTATCCATCCTGTGGGATCGGTTCCATCAAACCCCGGTAATTCCACGCGCCTATGCATCCACCTCCGTTCATCTCCCCTCGTTACCTCCCTGTCTGGATCTCTCTGGCGGAACATTCCCCCTCACCGATCGTCAGCCAGATGCCCTGGAGCCGGAATGCCTAGACCCGACTCCTGAGGCGACCATCGCTCGTCACGGGCTTGAGTAGGCCGGTAAGGCTCAGGCCAAGCCTCGGGGTTGACCGCCCCTTCATCCGCCCTTCCTCCCCCACGCTGTGAGCTGTCTCCCATCGTGCACATGGAGGGACCTTCACCCCGCCATTCCTTGGCGATCTCAGTCAGTAGCGACCGCATCTCATCCAGTGTTCCCAGCCGCCTATCAATCTCCCCTTGCCATCGATTGATCTCTGCCAGATCTTCTCGCTACTGCCTCCGCTCCTCAGCCGCCGCCAGAGTTTCCAGTCGCCGATCCTCCCCCACAGCCTGGAGATCAGCTTGAATGGCTGCTACGGAGGCGTGGAGTGCCTCCATCGACTCTTCCAGTGCCTCCAGCCTGGCTTCGCTGTGCGTGGTTGCCATCGGCGGTGGTCCCGTATCTCCGCGAGCGCGTCCGCCCTCCGCAGATTCCTTCCGATTCCCCCCCTGTCGCTTCCGCCGACCACCTCACATTGCCACCGTCTCCCCAGCACACGGCAGGACCGTGCTTAGCTGCCAGAACGAGCTTCGCCTGAACGCTCGATCTTCACGCCCCACTCGCTGCGTGGACACCACACTCCCGATGGCCCGACGCTGACGTACGCAGCGTACGCAGCCTCCCCCGTCGCTGGCGTTGCCTTCTCGTGGATCCGGAAGGTCGGACCAAATGATGCGGGAAGAAGAAAACGATTGCAATTTAGGAGTAAAGAGGTACAAGCAGTCCCTCAGCCGGATGATTCCGGCGAGAAGAGTTCTCTCCAAGAGAGTACTACAACCAAAATGATATGCCCTAACCTTCTTCCTTTCCTCCCTTAAGTACATCTCACACCCTACTCAACTAACCCAGGCTGGCCCTGAACCGGTCTAGCTTTGGTTCGCCTAGTATAAACTCGCCAAGTTAGGGGCTGAACCGGTAGTTGAACCGATTCCGTAACATATACTTATATATTTGAGCTTCTATCAAAGTCCCAATCCTGATCTAGCCATCAATCTAACTTTTTTTTAGTTCATCCTTTCCAAATTCAGCCTTAAATTTTATATTTGATATTTTATGGAGCATGTCTAATTAGGTTAGATCAACAATCTATATTAGAGGGGTATTATCACTCCCAATTTAGGCCCTAATTTTATTTTATAAGATTTGGTACTATACACCATGGTTTTAAAATTCGGTCCGATAGCTCCGTCCAATTAGCTACCAGACCGTTATGAACCGATCCGATCGGTGTTGGTCAAAAATTAGATGAAACCATTCAACCTCCCTCTCCCACTCCTGCGTTGGCTGCTGCCCGCTTCTGTGGGACTGGCAGAGGAGCTTCCCCGCTTCCGCCTCTGACTCCCGTGAGCGGGAGATTCCAGGCCTACGTGAAGCTCTGACCGTGCTCCGACACATGGTTTGAGCTCGGTGGCTCGTTAGACCGGTTTGGACCATGTTACAGTCCTAATACTATTAGTAGTATATGTAATAAAGCAGATCCGGGTCAGTATGTTATATTCGGTTTGCTAAGTAGGAAAGTGTTATAAATAGGAGTCTAAGGTTTAGAGTAAGATGTCAAGTACTTTGCTATTATCTTCTTAGGGTGTACTTTGCACAATTTCTCGCCGGTGACGGCTGAGGTCTATCAATTGGTCCGACCTGCCAGATCGATCGCTGGGGAACCAGTGGTCTAGTGACGGATAAAGATAGAAGAAATTTCATTGTCGGTAGTAGATCGAAGCGGTGGATCTATTGTCATTAGCCAGCCATTGAAGAAAACCTAGGGCACAAGAAGTTCAGCATGCAGCGAAGTCCTCCTCTACAAGCTTCTAGCTCATGGCGAGTATTGTAGCATCGCTAGGGTTTGGCGTGGGCATTGTAGCACTGTACTGTAGTGGTGACGTGGGCATAGCAATGACCTCACGCAGGGGGGGGGGGGGGTTGGAAGAGGAAGGACATGCGGTATATGTAGATTAGGGTTAAAAAAAATCTAGAGAGATATCGCTAGTTTGAAAAAAAAGAAGAGATTATTAAAAAAGAAAGCGACAGGAGTTAAAAGAGAAGATGACGAGAAGTGAGGTTGCTTAATATTATGTGGAGATGAATCGTCATCTTGACGTTTTATATGAGATGAGAGCAATGTTGAGAGAGTTGGTTAGGGAGAAGAAAATACGGGAGGGTGCGGATGTGATTGTCGATGAGCAGACATATCCAACCTTGAGTGAGGTCTTGAAGATTATATTACAGGGCCAAAGTAACATGGAGGATAAGTAGTGGATTCATAACTGTGCGGAATTATAAGAATTTGATGGAACTTATCCAGTAGGATGGATTGCACAAGCTGAACAATATTTCAACATTCAAGGCATGCTAGACGACTATAAAATTGCTATGACATTTGTTCGTATGGAGGGGCAAGCAGCTCATTGGTTTCGAGGGTTAACGACGAATTCCTAATTTTTCTTGGGAAGAGTTGAAATAAGAGATGATATAAAGATTTAGTAAATTTCCTACAACTACGGTCGTTGATGAAAGTTACTATGAAGAGAAAAAACTTGACAACAAACAGAAGGAGGTCAGTAAACAAGAAGTAATTAAGCATACTCCTATTGTTGATAAAGCTTTTCTAACTATAGATGTGATGAGTACTAAATATGATGAACTCTCCAAAAGGGGTGATGGCATAGCTAATTTTTTCAAAGATGAACTAAATCTAGGCTAACCAAGCGATCTATATGACAATCTAAGTAAAATGTCTTATGGGATGAAGGTTGTGAATGCTACAAAAACACATTGGAAGACTTGGCACTGCTTGCATATATGTTGGGAAGAGAAAAAACTTTTTACGGTAAAAAAACATATTATTGATAAACGAGATTGTGAAGCAATTTCAACTTATAAACAGTGGGATGTAGGAAAAGTTTGAGAAAAGACCAACTGATACATAGCCTTGAGGACAAGTGTGATGCCCGGCCCGGATTGTGGTCAACTCCATCACTACGTAGGATTTGTCTTCTCCTGCGTTCGCGTCCCACGCTCGCTCCGTCCTCCACACGCCGCTGCGTTCGCGACCACCATTGCCTACGTCGCCGGACCAGGGAGTCACCGGTAGGGGAAGGGATGCACCCCTCGCCCCTCAGGCTCATCGGCGTCCCGCCGGACGCTAGAACCCATCGAAGCTTCCTCCACTTCTCTCGTCGAGACTCCGTTCAGGCTCCCCTGTTTGTCAAACCCCGCAGCCACCAGAAATGCTCATAGGCATGACCGCTAGCCCCTGCCTGAGGGGAGGAGGAAGAGGCGGCGGACCTTCGTCCGCTGCAGCGCTCGTGCTTGCTGCACCGAGCCTCCCTGCTCGAGAAGGAGGAGTTGTCGTTCCTTTTCAGCTACTCCAGCCGCCTGGAGATGCTGCCCACGATGGGAGATGCTGCCCATGCCTCTGCACCAACTGCAAGCCCCGTCTACGTCCTGCCTCGGGACGGTGAAGCCGCCGCCAGCTTCTTTGTGCCTCCGTGTGCTCATCGGAAGGCGGGCTAGATTCGGGTCGCACCCCCGCGCGTCCGCCGCCCAATCCGCCTCGAACGCCATCGAGATCATGGGCCTCGCCATGCCCAGTCGCTGTTCACGGCCTAGCCCAGGACCCATTTGGTCCACGGGAGTGACACCCTCCCTCGGCCGACGTGGACGCCGCCCTTGGCATCCGACTCTCCTCGACCTCCATCAAGGCCACAGCTTCGACGCCTGCCAGCTCCCCCACGCAAGCTCCTCATCGCCGCTGCACGTAGAGGTGGATTGCGTAGAGGTGGGAGGTGAAGTGGACGCCACGCTCGGTGTCCGATTCTGTATAGCCTCTACCCATGCTCGACTCAACTCCTCTGCTCTACGTCTGACCCCACCACTGCCGGAAACCTTCGTCAGCACGGTCGCTGTCCCCGCTTGAGGGAAGGAGGAGGAGGCGGCCTCCGCCGCACTCGTCGCTCGACGATCTCTTGGAGGAGACGAGCTTGTATCGTCTCACTCGTCCCCGGTAAGGGGGAGTGCTGCTTGCCTTTGTCTACCTCATGGTCGTCCCCGGCTTGTGGGGAGGACGCTCGTCCCCTCGTTCGCCCAGGAGCGCCCGCACATGTTGTTGCTCGTAGGGAAGAGGGAGGCGAAGGAGGCAGCCTCCATTGCTGCTCGGGGAAGGCGGAACTGCCCGGCTGCCTGCGTTGCTGCTCAGGGAGAGGACGTCGCCGCCGCTGCTTGTCCGCTCGACTGCCTGTGTCACTGCTCGGGGAGAGGACGTCGCCGCCGCTGCAGGTTCCACCCGCCCGTCTCTCGACCGCCTCGGCGGGAGAAGGAAGGTTCCCGCCGGCCGTTGTCTCCGCTGCTCGGGGAGACGATGCTGGTTCCTCGGGGGAGGGGACACAGCCGCCTCGGTCGTCCATAAGAGTATCGCCACTACGTCGCTCACGGGAAGGCCGGTTGCCACTCAACCCTCACGGGAGTTCGCGTCCGGTAATAGGGGAGCTCCATTTGCTGCTCGTTGCTCGTCGATGAGAGTCTTGCTTGTGGAGGAGACGACCACTGCCGTTCGTCACCTTCTTCTCTGCTAGCTCGTCGTTCGGTCGGGTGGGTGGAGCTCGCCGCTCCCACACCCCAGAAGAGGGCCTCCCCTACTACCGTCGTCCGTCGGGGAGACAACGCTTGTCTGCTCCTCGTCCCTCCCCTTCCTCTACTCTGGAAACCTTCCATTGAAGAAGTTCCGTGCCTCCGCACCCGCTCGACGATGGATGCCCTGACCCGGATCCTCCGTCGAGTCATTCTCCTCGTCGACTAGAAGCCTCGACTGTTGGTGTATATGCCCTAAAGACCAATGTATGGACATGGTCAGGCATTGTTTGAATGTACTTTGATAGAACTATTACTCTTTATCTAGGCATGGTCGTTATTATGCAGACTTCTCTACCTGCGTTGATGTATTGAGTTGCATAAATAATGTCCCAGGAGTTTGGATTGGATCCATTCTCATAAGCTATCCCCAGACAAGGTACCTTAGCAGATATGGGACAGCTTTGGTACATGTGAGACTAGTGTATGGGCTGGTTAGGTACGGGGCACAGTAACACAGACATACAGGTGCATTGGATGCACTGGAGTGATCCACCGTGAGGATTGACTTGTCTAGTCAACAAGTCAATCTCACATGCAAGAGGTTTGCATTGATCCTTAGACTTGAGGTATTCATGTCTAGATTTGATGATGGATATGCTTTGATACAGTCTTACGTCTCTCCATAATTGGGAGACAAAAACGACTGACATTGGGCATGTCATAAGTTATGTAGAGACATGGATGACCAATAGTAGGATTTGCCCCTTCCTTATTGGAAGCATGATATCCACTCGGGGCGCCCCACCTTATTGGTGCATGACAGGAATGTGTGGCCACACTTGTTGAGTCATGACCAGTGAATTGGATTGATAAACTTGAGACTAATCCAATGGCAGGATATCAGCTTAGGCAAAGGGATCTATAATGCAATGGGAATCCTCGTTGCTTGTTAGGAGTTGTTGCCATAATGACTTAAGTCCTATGATATGGGAAGTAGTGATGTGTTGCTAGATACCCCTCACTACCTATGATGTTTACATCATTGCCATCGTCATATGGACCCTACGGGGTTACACGCAGTAGACTCTTGATGTTGCTTTAATCAGAAGCCTTAGGATCAAGTTATTGGATAACTTGGATCAATTTGGAAGATTTCATCAGCGCCAATGGGCCTGATGAGTTGGAAGAAAGTTATTGGAGCCAAACTTCATTTTTGGCAGGTTGACCCAAAATTGACCTAGATTGGTCACATTTGGATTAGGGTTGCATTGGATTGGATCCAATGGCTTAATCAACCCATACCATGAAGTTTGGGCTAGCTCATTATCCAATGAGGCCCAATAATAAGTTGTCATGAAGAGATTAAAGGCTAAAAGGGCATAATGGGGAGAAATCTCACCCCATTGGCGCCTAAGGGCATAATGGGGTGAGGGAAGCGCCTTTGCTTCATTTTGGAAGTAAAGGGCGCCTAGCCCTTCTTCCTAGGATGGAATGCATGCCTTTAAGGCATCTCTTGGGCTGATATGGCTATAGGGCAAATAAGGATAGGTTGAATGAGGTTTATGGAAAAGTCTTGAGGACTTTCCTTGCCACAAACCTCCTTCATCCTAGCCGCCCACTTGGCATGATCTTAGCCCTCCCTAAACCGCCTCTTGCCCTTATAAATAAGACCCTAGTCGCCCACTCAAAAGAGGTTAACTCCTTGGAGGCGTGAACACATATAGAGAGGCGTGAGCAAGGGCAAAGGGTGACAACTTGAAGGTGGCGCAACCCTTCTTCCTCCTTGAAGCCGCAAGCCTTCTTCTCCTTCTTCACCTCTTGACGTAACTTGGAGAAGGGCTTGGTGGCGACATCTCTTGGAGAGAATTGGAAGCTTAGGGTGGCGACAACTTGAGAGCTTGGAGCTCTCCTTCATCAAGGAGCGCAATCTCCTTCTTCCTTGGAACCGCAAGTTCTTCATCTTCTCCCTCTCTTCTTGGCGCAAGGACTCTTAGTGCTTGGTGGCTCTCCTTGCCACAAGACCTCTTCGTTCCTTGGCCATAGGCGCATCTTGCTTGAAGGTGGCGCATGTAAAGAAGAGGAAGGAAGTACTTGGTGCATCATCCTCTTCCTCATCTATTCTTGGCGCTTCTACCTTGGAGGTGGCGCAAGATTTGAAGAGAGTGATAAGGCTTGATTCTCTTCCCGAGGCTAGCACCGAGCGTGGAAGGGAGCAACGTTTAGACGGTCGATGCGTGGATACTTGTAGAGGGCGAACACTTGAGCGCCTTCAACATGGCTTCAACATCTCGACAAGCAAAAGAGTTACATCTCTAACACATCCTTGTGTTTTCTCTCTCGCATGGATCCTTGGGACAGGAATATGTTTCGGGTGTAATGATTCTTCCGCTGCGTCCTAGGACTGCAAAATTTTAAATTACACCCGGTATTCCCTAACATCGACGTCTTCCTTCTCCATCCGGCATAATCGCCGGAGCCACCACCGTGGCTCTGATACCATTTGTATTGCCCGGCCCAGATTGTGGTCAACGCCATCGCCACGTAGGATTTGTCTTCTCCTATGTTCGCGTCCCACGTTCGCTCCATCTGCCACACGCCGCTGCGTCCGTGACCACCGTCGCCGGACCGGAGAGTCACTGGCAGCGGAAGGGCCGCTCGCGCCCCCAGCCCTTCAGCCCCATCGGCGTCTCACCGGACGCTGGAACCCATCGAAGCTTCCTCCGCTTCTCTCGTCGAGACTCCGTTCAGGCTCCCCCTCTTCGTCCAACCCCGCCGCTGCCGAAAATTCTCATCGGCACGGCCGCCGGCCCCCACCTGAGGAGAGGAGGAAGAGGCGGCAGTCCGGCCCAGCGCTCAAGCTCGCTGCATCGAGCCTCCCTGCCCGAGAAGGAGGAGCTGTCACTCCTTTTCAGCTGCTCCAGCCGCCTGGAGATGCTGCCCATGACGGGACATGCTGCCCACGCCTCTGCACCAACTGTACGCCCCGTCTGCGTCCTGCCTCGGGATGGTGAAGCTGCCGCCAGCTTCTTTGCGCCTCCGCGCGCTCATTGGAAGGCAGGCTGGATTCAGGTCGCACCCCCACGCGTCCACCGCCTGATCCACCCCGAACGCCACCGAGACCGTGGGCCTCGCCAGGCCCAGTTGCTGCGCACGGCCCAACACGGGACCCATCTGGTCCATGAGTGTGACAACAAGGCTGTAGTTTAAGAAGGGGGGGGGGGCAATATTACGAGCCCAATACTATTAGTAGTATATGTAATAAAGCGGATCCGGGTCATATGTTATATCCAGTTCGCTAAGTACGAAAGTGTTATAAATAGGGGTCTACGGTTTAGAGTAAGATGTCAAGTATTTTGTTATTATTTTTTTAGGGCATGCTTTACACAATTTCTGACCGATGACGACTGAGGTCTAGCAGACCAAAACCTTAAACCATGCTATACACAAGTACTTGAAAGGGTTTTCCTCTGGCCCATGTATTTTGTGCACTTATAATTAAATCAAGGAATAGGATTGTTAAAGCTTATAGTTTGAGGGTATAATATACAGTCATCCCCGATTAATGCTTGGAGCAACATATGTTTGGCAATTCCTCTAGAAATTGTCCTCCCAATCATATCCTCTATTTAAGGAAAGAGTTCAAACTTATTTACATTAGAAAAGTTGGTATTATATCATATGATAGGTGCCTTATTAGATAACACTCAATAACACAACCATCCAATAAGACTCCTATAACATTAAAACATAACTTGCAACCCTCCTTAAGTGATGACACCGAAATCCATCGTGATTTTTATGCCATTATATTGGTATTTATATGTCATATTCATAGACTTTGCCTGCTTTTATGCCGTATTCTATCAATATCTGCAGAATCTACACTCTTTTCAGTTTTTGATGATTTTCAGGCAAAAAGACACTATTCTTAGGCATTTTCAAACAAAATCAAATACATAGAAGGATTCCCATCATCAAGAGGAGATCACCCAAGAAATTTTACACAAAACGGAGCAAGTCAGCAAATTACGGCAGTGCCGTAATGTATTTTACGGTACCGTAATTCCAGACCGTACCGTAAAATCCGAGCCCTGCCATATTTTGAAGAATTTCCGAACAGAAAGTTTTTCCAATTTTACGACACCGCCATAAGAAATATTATGGTACCATATTTCGGAGCGCTTTAGAACAGAAACTTCGCCCAATTTTACGGCACTACCGTAAGAAACTACACGGGCCGTAATTTCCAGACGTTCGCGAACAGAGAGTTCAACCGATTTTAGGGCACTATCGTAAACCAGATTATGGTGCCATAATTCCCGGACGACATCAGAACAGAAGACTCGAGCGATTTTACGGCAGTGCTGTAAACAATTCCACTGCCGTAATTCTTGTTCTGAAGGCGACGCCTAGGTCAACTTCAACGCCCAATTTTTGCGGAGAGGATTGCGGGCGATCCAAAACACAAAATTGGATACCATAAGAAGCAAAAGGAGAGCTTTTCACGAGAGGATTACGGAGAGACCAAAAGCCCCAAATTTCGTGCACTGTCGAGGGAGAAATCGTGATCCACGCCGCCGCCTAGGGTTTCGCCGCCGCGCTCGATCCAGATGTTCTCCGGCCGTAATTTTCATACTGAAGCTTCATCTGAAGGAGGAGACAATGTGCTAGAAGTTTCAGACCGAAAGGAGATCGATTGGAAGAGAAATCGAAGAAAAAGGAGTCATCGGCACTATTCATCGGCGGTTCTTGCAAAATTACGGCTGTGAAATACTTCATAGCCGTGCTGTATTTTCTAAACTTCTCTTTTACTTCAATTTTTGATCCTCTGAAACCATGATCTATTATAATTCCTTCATGATGATAGCTTAAACTACTTTTGGGACATGGGGGTGTAAGATCCGGAAATTTATTAGCAGGTAAGAAAAATAAAGTTTTGGTTATCTAGCATTTTTGTGGAAGTTTTTCAATGAGATAATGTATCGATTTGTGTAGTTTCCTGCTATGTAAAAATATGTGTCGCGGAGAGGATTCGAACCTGCGATTTAAGGTGTAGAGTGTGTGCTGCACGCCACTAGGCTAGTGGTGTCTATCTATTAGAAAAGGGTAAGAGCCCTTGTTAAGGGTGAGGTGGAGAATAACTTATACTAAAGGGTTATTGGATCTTCCACTTATGCTTGCTATTGGGTTTGGTTTCTTTGGAAGCTTAGTGGGTAGAAAAAGAAAGTTTTGAGGGTTCACTCACGTTTTTTCCCTCTCTGCTCGTTGCTCACGATCCTTTCCTTGGTGAAGGTGGCGGCTTGCCTTCTTCTTCCTTCTCCTCTTCTTGTGGCCGGCGGCAAGTAGTGGTGGAGGCGACTTCCGGCGGCTCTTGGGTGTTTCCGGCAACGTGTGTGGCGTGAGGGAAGGCGTGGGGAAGTGTGGCTTGGAAGAACCGAATTTAAAGTGAGTGGATCTTCTCCTTCACCTAGTTCACGAATATTGTATGTGTTGCTTGTTTAGAGTAGATTAATGCACAGGAATATGGTATGCACTCTTGAATTCAAGTTGTACACGTTTCTTTGTTTTTTCCCTAAATTTCGAAACCCTAGTTTGCATGACAATTAGGGCTTTTCATCTCTAAGACTTCTAATCATCAATTAGACCTTGATTAATCATGTATGTGACTTTAGATTTTCAATGGCATGAAGATTAGGGCTAGATTGAGAATTTCGCCCCTTCTTCATGAAATTACGCCCAAATGTGTGGGTAAGAATTGGGGCAAACCTGATTTTCATGAAATTAGGTATATGAGGACTCTACTGTAATTTTTTGGGAATTTTTTGAAATAAAAGTTTCTGTTGACTGAAATTGACCTAGGGGTAATTCGGTAAATTTTCTAGTTAAATTGGGGGAAAACTTGAAATTACGAATCTAAGGATCATGAGGGATGTAATGACTATTTTTACGAAATTTTTGGATAAGTTTTCATGCATGACTTAAACTTTGAACTAGGGGCATTTCTGTCTTTTGTTACAAGAACTAGGAGAAAACTATGAATTTGTGATTTCCTGTATTTATGTTATCTGCGGATGAAATTTGGTGAATTTTCGGTACTAATATGTATTTTTAGTTGAATGGTGTATGTAGGAAGTATTGATGTGAAATATTGAATGATAACCTTGGATGATAACTTAGAAAAGGTTAAACCATGTTTGCATGAAATTTAAGGACCTTTCCTGAACTTGATTGATGTGATGTTCGAGACAATGTTCGTGTTATATGCACTCGATAAGGGTCCTAGACTTGTGTGGACTGAACCTAAGGGTCAACTAGAGCACTCAGTGAATAGTCATTCTGATTTGGGGTTGGAGAATCCACTCAACCTATTCTGATTTGTTTCCGGTAATGGAGGGACTGTTCTAGAGTCTAGTGACCAGGTTAGAGGTTCAGGTTTCTGGTTTGTGTTAAGGGTATTTTGTCCAAGTGATAAACCTTTTGAGAGTTGGGTGTTTGAAACAAAATGCCACGTCTTGGTCAGACGGGGGCCACCTCTTGAATTCATTCACCTTCCATTCTGTTCTGTTTGTGTTCCCGGTAAGGGGGTGTGGTTGAGGGTCGTAGAGCAAAGTGCCACGTCGTGACCTGGCGGGGGCCACCTCTTGAATCTACGCCTCACCATTGTTTGTTGCAAGTTACTCTCAGTGCCTTGACGAGGGCCGGGTTGGACCCATGGGGTCAATTCTGAAATCACTGGACAATAGTTGTGTGATTCTTAGTCTGTTAGCCGGTTAGGCTGTTTGTGATCTTGTTGCCCGGGGTTGTGGGTGTATTGTGTTCTGATCATAACTGTGATTTATGGTTGTCGGTTTATTATGTATCATACTTTGGCATCTTCCGTTAAAAGTTTTGAAAAGATATCTGCATCTATTTTTGATTGTATATTAGTGGATGGTCGAACGAGACTATCTACTCACTGAGCTGTGTAGCTCATTTCACGATATTTCCAGATGCAGGGCAGGAGCCTACAGCCTGAGCGGATATTCAGTTTTCTGACTTGATATGTTGGGGCCTGCGAGCCTGTACTATTTTGAGGGCCGGATGTGGCCAAGGTTTTTTTATGACTTTTGGTTCATGGACATGTTAGCCGGATGTGGCTGTTTCTTTCTCGATTACTGTGATATTGTTGTCGGGTTGGCATTTGTTTTTGATACGACGGTTAAACCGAGGGCTTAAGCCTATTTTCGGTGAAGTCTGTTTTGTCCAGCATTATTTGATTTCCGTGGTTTATTAACTTGATGATGTGATAATGTTTTGAAAATTTTGTTTCGAAATGGCGTGTTTTAGTTTGAGGTCAGTGTGTCGACCCATATTGCTATATTATGGAACATGTACAGGAATTTCCTTAGTTTTCCTGGGGACATGCTGCCGAAATTTTCTGAACCGTTTTCTGTATGCTATTATTCCCTAGCATCTGTCTTGTTATTTGTGTGTGACGTTCCCTATCTTCCGCGGTTTCTGCCTATGTTTGGGGATTTTTCTGAGGGGACGTTACAGGGGGAGTAATTCACTTGATTTCCAATGACTAGATGACTATTTTTACTATTTCGTTGAGTTTAATATTACCATGATGATTTTGCTCATGTGATAATTGTACTTAGACTCTCTATAAGTTCATGTTACTAATTATGTTCTTAGAATTTTTGCTTGAGACCGAAAGGTAATTGCTTGAGAATTTGGAACCCTAGAATTGCATGTTAGGATCCCTTCCTTAGGTTAGATCTAATTTGATCTGTTCTAGTAGATTAATTGCCATAATTATAACATGAACCTATAGATCGAGTCTATTTGTCAAACGTGGAGATCTTGTGCGAAAGCAACGATCGGAACATTGGAGATCCATGAGTAAAACTAGTATTGAGACTCGGATGCACGAAAGTGATCCTTGAATCTCCACTAGAGATTATCAACATTGAATTCGGATGCACGAAAGTGATCCTTGAATTCATTGTTTGATGATTTACTTATCTTCAGCGTTGGGAAGAATCTTGCACGAAAGCGAGGATAAATCCCTGTACGGTTGTTTGCACGAAAGTGAAACAACCCTTTTATTTAGTAAATTACATCTTCATCATGATAAATTTAAACTGACAAAATCCTTATTCATATCTAGCTCATAAAAGTTAAAGTGAACGAAACCCTAGTCCTAGCTTTTCTCTCTAATAATTTTGTTTTTAGCTTTCAATTTCTATTCTCACTACTTCGATTAGCCTAGATAGTAAGAAATCGGCTATTTAGTATTCGACAACGTAGGTCCCTGTGGATTCGATACTTTCTTTATTACTTCGAGTATCCGTGCACTTGCGGATCACGACAAGTTTTTGGCGCCGTTGCCGGGGACCTTAGTTTTTGTCGATATTAGAGACGTTGAGATTATTGCTAGACTAAGTTTCATTTATGTTTTATTTTTTTATTCTTTTCTGTTTACTGACATCATTTGATCAGTTTGCTCTAGTGTGCGTAGGAAATTCATTTCGAATGGCTGATTAAAGATCACTGAGGGACTATGCAGCCCCTAATCCTCAAAGGATACAATTTAGCATTGCTAGACCTGCAATTGAGGCCTCCAACTTTGAAATTAACCCTGCCTTCTTGTCTATGATCCAGCAGAACCAGTTTGCAGGATCATCAATCGAGATCCTTATTCACATTTATATATCTTTCTTGACTATTGTGATACCATAAAAATTCATGGAGTTTCTGATGACGCATTAAAACTAATATTGTTCCTTTTTTCTCTCAGGGATCAAGCATGATCTTGGTTGCATTCTCGTCGACCCAATACTTTCACAACATGGGAACAATTATCAAAAGCTTTTCTGATGAAATATTTTCCACCGAGCAAGACTATCCAATTGAGGAATCATATCACGAACTTTTGACAGAAGAGCAGAGAATCACTCAGCGAGGCATGAGAGAGATTTAATGATCTACAACGGAAGTGTCCTAACCATGGCTTCGAAAATGAGTTTCTAATTCAGACATTTTATTATGGCTTAGTTTATAATATCCGTCTAATTATTGATGCTGCCGCAGGGGGATCCTTGATGAGTAGAACATTTGACGATGCTTTCAAGTTGCTTGAGGAGATGTCCTTGAATCATAGCCAATGGGCTCCAGATGAAGGAATGTTATGTTGTCATCAACATGGTAAGAATGAGAATGAGGATCAGCAACCCTTGACTGAAGAGGTTAGTGAACCCATGCTAGAGAAACTTTCAGCTAGCCAAATTCAATCATTGCAAATTCAAAACACAAAAAAATTTGAGGATCTTGAAGAAACTGTTAGTCACCTTGCTTCTCAATTAGAATCTTTAGTGGCGTACAATAAAGTTCTAGAAGAACAAATATCTGGATTAAGCTCTGGGGAACATTGCAATGCCATTATCACTAGAAGTGGGAGACAATTAGGAGAACTTAAGGAGAAAGAGTCTATTAATGATCATTATGAGGAATTAGAATTAGAAAAATCTTCTGAACATAAACAAACACTACCTAGTTTAACACCTCAAAAGGGAAGTAAACAAAAAGGGGATGTGCCATGTAAAGAAGATGATTCTAAGACTAATCTACCTCCACCTTATAGACCACCAGTACCTTTTCCCCAAAGGATAGTGCAAGAAAAGTTAGATAAGCAATTTGGAAAATTTCTTGATGTTTTGAAAAAGCTTTACATTAACATACCATTTACTGAAGCTTTATCTTAAATGCCCATATATGCTAAATTTTTGAAAGAAATCTTATCTAACAAAAGAAAGATAGAGAACTATGGTACCGTGGCTTTAACCGAGGAATGTAGTGCTGTTATTCAAAACAGGTTACCACCAAAATTGAATGATCTAGGTAGTTTTTCTATCCCATGTTTTATTGGTAGTATGGCTTTCGACAGAGCCTTATGTGATCTAGGGGCTAGTGTAAGTCTTGTGCCTTTGTTTGTGTGCAAGAAATTGGACATGGGAGCTCCTAAGCCGCCTGCAATTTCTTTGCAGCTCGCTGATCGATGGGTAAAATATCCAGTGGGTATTCTAGAGGATGTTCCTATACAAGTTGGTAAATACTTCATACCTGCTGATTTTGTGGTACTTGAAATGGAAGAGGATACTAAGATTCCTATTATTTTGGGTAGGCCGATCTTAGCCACTGCTGAAGCCCTTATTGATGTACGGAACGGTAGACTTGCTTTAAGAATTGGCAATGATAAGATTGAGTTCGATTTGAATAATTCATTAAAAAGGCCTGCACATGCTAGTTCTTATTGCACTATTCATGCCATTGATGACACAGTTTATGATGTCAGTTGTTTGTTTGATGATTCTTCTGCTGATGTTCCTTTTTCTGATACCTCAAAAAATTCTTGTGAAAAAATTGATAATTCTGGCTTTGAGAATGATTTTGATGAACTCGATGATGAAAAACATGATATTTTAGATTGTGCTACGTTTGATAATGAAAGTGAAAAGATCCCTAAAGTTGAGTTGAAAGTTTTACCTGATAATCTTAGATATGAATTTCTTGGTCCTAACTCCACCTACCCTGTGATTGTGGATGCCAAATTAGATGCTAGGGAAACTGATCTACTCTTGAAGGAGCTACGAATTCATAGAAAGGTAATTGGGTATTCCATTGATGACTTAAAAGGGATTAATCCTTTTTTTTGCATGCACAGGATTCACATGGAGGATGAGCACAAACCGCATGTAGATTTTCAGAGAAGGCTCAACCCATCTATGAAGGAAGTGGTGAAGAAGGAAGTACTAAAATTGCTAGATGCAGGTATTATCTACCCTATATCAGATAGTAAGTGGGTGAGTCCTGTACACTGTGTCCCAAAGAAGGGAGGTGTCACTGTAATGAAAAATAAAGATAATGAATTGATACCTGTTGGAAATGTCACTAGTTGGCGTATGTGTATCGATTATAAAAAATTAAATGTTGCCACTAGGAAAGATCATTTCCCCTTACCTTTCATTGATCAAATGGTGGAGAGACTTGCCAAACAATCTCACTTTTGTTTTCTTGATGGGTATTCCGGATTTTTTCAGATTCCTATTCATCCTAATGATCAGGATAAAACCACTTTTACATGTCCTTATAGTACTTTTGCTTATAGAAGAATGCCCTTTGGTTTATGCAATGCACCTGCCACTTTTCAAAGGTGTATGATGGCAATTTTTTCTGAATTTATTGAAGACTTCATGGATATTTTTATAGATGATTTCTCTGTCTATGGTTTCTCTTTTGATGACTGTTTAGCTAATCTCTCTAGAGTTTTACAGAGATGCGAAGAGACTAACCTTGTCTTGAATTGGGAAAAGTGTCACTTTATGGTTAGACAGAGGATAGTTTGGGCCATCTTGTTTCAGAGAGGGGGATTGAAGTGGACAAGGCCAAGATAGAAGTGATTGAGAAGTTAGCACCACCCACCACTGTCAAGGAGATCAGGAGCTTTTTGGGACATGCAGGGTTTTACAGGAGATTCATCAGGGACTTCTCTAAACTTGCTAAACCTTTAACTGATTTACTCTGTAAAGACACCAAATTCTGCTTTGATGAGAAATACCTGTTTGCCTTTCAGGAGTTAAAGAAAGCTTTGGTTTCAGCACCCATCATCCAGCCCCCAGATTGGGACTTGCCCTTTGAACTCATGTGCAACGCCAGTGATTATGCAGTGGGAGCAGTCTTGGGACAGAGAAAAGATAAGAAACCTCATGTTATTCACTATGCCAGCAAGACTTTGGATGAGACACAGAAAAATTACACCACTACTGAGAAAGAACTATTGGCTATAGTATTTGCTTTTGATAAATTTAGGTCATACTTAATTAACTCCAAAGTGGTAGTGTACACTGACCATGCAGCTGTGAAATACTTAATGCAGAAAAAAGACAGCAAACCACGATTACTCAGATGGATTTTACTTCTGCAAGAATTTGATTTGGAGATTAAAGACAAAAAGGGACTAGAAAACCTTGTTGCAGATCATCTCTCAAGAATAATGGTAGACACTGAAAAGAATAATGAGATCAATGATTCCTTCCCTGAAGAACGACTTTTAACCATTGAACAGATCAGAGCATCCTGGTATGCTGATATAGTAAATTACCTTGTTGCTAATGTTTTTCCTCCTGATTTGAACTACCAAAAAAGGAAGAAGTTCTTAGCTGAGGTAAAACACTATTTTTGGGATGAGCCTTATGTGTTTAGAAGATATACAGACGGTATTTTTAGAAGATGTGTACGTGAAGAAGAAGTCACAGATATTTTGTACCAATGTCATGGATCCTCTTATGGTGGTCATGCCGGTACTGAAAAGACTGCTTATAAAGTGTTACAATCAGGATTTTATTGGCCTACCATTTTCAAAGATGCTAGAAACTTTGTGTTATCTTGTGATAGATGTCAAAGAACGGGGAACATTAGTAGAAAACATGAGATGCCACTGTCCAACATTCTTGAAGTTGAAATATTTGATGTTTGGGGGATAGACTTTATGAGACCTTTCCCATCTTTAGGAGGTAACAAGTACATTCTGGTAGCAGTTGACTATGTTTCAAAATGGGTTGAAGCTCTTGCTTCACCAACCAATGATTCAAGAGTTGTTGCCAAATTTTTCAAAAAGATCATATTTCCACGGTATGGGACCCCGCGAGTAGTAATCAGTGATGGAGGATCACATTTCATAGAACACAAATTTTCAGCCTTAGTCAGAAAATATGGAGTGAATCATAGAGTGGCAACACCTTACCATCCTCAATCAAGTGGACAAGTGGAAATATCAAACAGAGAAATCAAGGGAATTTTAGAAAAGACCGTGTCAAGCACTAGGAAAGATTGGGCATTCAAACTTGATGATGCCTTGTGGGCATACCGGACTGCTTTCAAAACACCAATAGGTATGTCTCCGTTTCAATTGATTTATGGAAAATCATATCACCTGCCTGTGGAACTTGAACACAAAGCATACTGGGCAATCAAGATGCTGAATTTTGATTTAAAGAGTGTGGGGGAGAAACGAAAATTACAATTGAATGAGCTAGATGAGATTAGACTCTCTACATATGAGAATGCAAAAATTTACAAGGAGAGGACAAAAAGATGGCACGATCGACATATTTTTAGGAGAGATTTCCAACTAGGTGACTTTGTTCTTTTATTCAATTCTAGATTGAGACTTTTTCCTGGAAAACTTAAGTCTCGATGGTTTGGTCCTTTTAAGGTAAAGAAAGCTTATCCTTACGGAGCCATGGATGTATGGAGTGAAGAAACAAGAGAATTCAAGGTTAATGGTCAGAGACTTAAGCACTATTATCAAGAAGAACTAATTGAAGAAAAAGAGAGTTTTTATTTAGATGAACCACGATCAGGTCTGAGTGTTAAAGGGTCAAGCTAAAGACTTTTAATTAGTGCTTCTTCGGAGGCAACCCAAGCTTTCTAACTTTAGTTCACTTCCTTTTATTTACTTTTATCTTAGTTTTATCGTATAATTAATTTTTATTTCTGAAAAAGAGGCACGGAGAAGAGAAGAAAAAGAAAGCTCGGCACAAAAAGTTGATAAAATTTTGTAAGTATCCTCTCCCGTTCACCTTTTGTGTTTCATCATTGACTCATGTTTTTGTGTCTACCACCACTACTCCATCTACATGATAATCTTTTGATTTAGATGATTGATTTGTGGCCTTGATCTACCTTTGGGATTATTGTATATGGCTTGAATTGATGTTTGATGTTGATGAGTGAATCCAAAATTGAGACTAGAATAAGACCTACCATGTCAAATTTATTTCTCTTATACATATCTACTTTTGAAATTCTTCATTGGTTAAGGAGTAAGATTCTAGGGAGATATGTTGTTTGAAAATTGGATTTAAAAGTGAAACTACTTCTTGAATAAAATCAGCATATGAGTATGAATACTTGAATTGATATTGATTGACTAGTCTAATTGAGGTTTTGTTTATTTTACTATTTGTTGGGAAAAGAAATCCAAAATCCATAAAAATAGTGAGAGACTCCCCTTCTTGGCACTGTGTAAAATTGACAGTGGTACCGAACGACATGGGTTGAAGTCTAAAAAGAAATGAGGGGAAACTATTCACATTAACTCCGCTGTCTTTGGTAAAGATTCCCAATACTAAAAAGACATGAGTTCTATTACACTGACTATGTGGTTAGTGTACTCTGATTTCGTCACCAGAAAAAAGGTGGTAATCGAATTAGAGAATGTGATTGATGCAAAAAGAAACAAAAAGTATGTATCTATGTAGGTACATACCATCCAAAAACAAAAAGAAAAAGAAAAATATGAGTTGAAAAAGATTTCGGATATCCTATTCTTGTAGGTAAAAGTATGATAAACCTAAACTAAAAATTGGATAAAGTCTTGAGATTGAAATTCTTTCTTTTATGCAAGTTGCGAAGTTTTATTTGACTAAGTTGTGAATCTTGAGAATTAGATTCAGAAGGCGATATATCTGTTTTAAAATTTTATGATGCAATTAATGAAGAATTTTCATTGGTGATTGTATGTTAGAAATTTATTTTCCATGAGAAAGTCTATGCCTATGATCAATTTTTGAATTTTATTGGTTTTTGCTTGAGGACAAGCAAAGTTTGAGTCTTATGTGTTTGATGACACCGAAATCCATCGTGATTTCTATGCCATTTTATTGGTATTTATATGTCATATTCATATACTTTGCCTGCTTTTATAACATATTCTATCAATATCTGCAGAATCTACACTCTTTTCAGTTTTTGATGATTTTCAGGTAAAAAGACACTATTCTTAGGAATTTTCAAACAAAATCAAATACATAGAAGGATTCCCATCATCAAGAAGAGATCACCCAAGAAATTTCACACAAAACGGAGCAAGTCAGCAAATTACGGCAATGCCGTAATATATTTTATGGTATCGTAATTCCAGACCGTACCGTAAAATTCGAGCCCTGCTGTATTTTGAAGAATTTTCGAACAAAAAGTTTTTCCAATTTTATGACACCGCCGTAAGCAATATTACGGTACCGTATTTCGGAGCGCTTTAGAACAGAAACTTCGCCCGATTTTACGGCATTACTGTAAAAAATTACACGGGCCGTAATTTCCATACATTCGAGAACAGAGAGTTCAACCGATTTTACGGCACTACTGTAAACCAGATTACGGTGCCGTAATTTCCGGACAACATCAGAACAGAAGACTCGAGTGATTTTACGGCAGTGCCGTAAACAATTTCGCTGCCGTAATTCCTGTTCTGAAAGTGACGCCCAGGTCAACTTCAACACCCGATTTTTGCGGAGAGGATTGCG
Source organism: Costus lasius (assembly GCA_027563935.2). Taxonomy (NCBI): domain Eukaryota; kingdom Viridiplantae; phylum Streptophyta; class Magnoliopsida; order Zingiberales; family Costaceae; genus Costus; species Costus lasius. The sequence continues at coordinate 56,978,534 of CM050448.1, forward strand.
GGCGATCCAAAACACTAAATTAGATACCGTAAGAAGCAAAAGGAGAGCTTTTCACGAGAGGATTACAGAGAAACCAAAAGACCCAAATTTCATGCACTGTCGAGGGAGAAATCGCGATCCACGCCGCCGCCTAGAGTTTCACCGCCGCGCTCGATCCAGACGTTCTCCGACCGTAATTTTCATACTGAAGCCTCGTCTGAAGGAGGAGACAACGTACCAAAAGTTTCAGACCGAAAGGAGATCGATTGGAAGAGAAATCAAAGGAAAAGGAGTCGCCGGCACTGTTCATCGGTGGTTCTTGCAAAATTACGGCTGTGAAATACTTCACAGCCGTGCTGTATTTTCTAAACTTCTCTTTTACTTTGATTTTCGATCCTCTAAAACCATGATCTATTATAATTCCTTCATGATGATAGCTTAAACTACTTTTGGGACATGGGGGAGTAATTCACTTGATTTCCAATGACTAGATGACTATTTTTACTATTTCGTTGAGTTTAATATTACCATGATGATTTTGCTCATGTGATAATTGTACTTAGACTCTCTATAAGTTCATGTTACTAATTATATTCTTAGAACTTTTGCTTGAGACCTAAAGGTAATTGCTTGAGAATTTGGAACCCTATAATTGCATGTTAGGATCCCTTCCTTAGGTTAGATCTAATTTGATATGTTCTAGTAGATTAATTGCCATAATTATAACATGAACCTATAGATCGAGTCTATTTGTCAAACGTGGAGATCTTGTGCGAAAGCCAGGATCAGAACGTTGGAGATCTATGAGTAAAACTAGTGTTGAGACTTGGATGCACGAAAGTGATCCTTGAATCTCCACTAGAGATTATCAACATTGAATTCGGATGCACGAAAGTGATCCTTGAATTCATTGTTTGATGATTTACTTATCTTCAGCGTTGGGAAGAATCTTGCGCGAAAGCGAGGATAAATCCCTGTGCGGTTGTTTGCACGAAAGTGAAACAACCCTTTTATTTAGTAAATTACATCTTCATCATGATAAATTTAAACTGACGAAATCCTTATTCATATCTAGCTCATAAAAGTTAAAGTGAATGAAACCCTAGTCCCAGCTTTTCTCTCTGATAATTTCGTTTTTAGCTTTCAATTTCTATTCTCACTACTTCGATTAGCCTAGATAGTAAGAAATCGGCTATTTAGTATTCGACAACGTAGGTCCCTGTGGATTCGATACTTTCTTTATTACTTTGAGTATCCGTGCACTTGCGGATCACAACATTAAGCTAGAATAAAAATGTCAAACATGCCAAGCTTGGTGCATAATTTATAGAATTTAGTGAAAATAAAACCTTTGCAACAACATACAAAAGTTATTTTTTCTAATTTAGTATAATGGGTGGATATATGTTGCCAAGAACAACCTCTATAAAAAAAATACAATCAACCACTATTCATGGAAGATAGTGTTGCCAACTATGAAGATAACTAATTGATTGTTATAAAACATAGTAATCAATCCAGGATATGAGAAATTAAAATATTGACTGAGATTCTTGGGCCTCATCATCTCATAGGTTGTATGAACCATAGCTCTATATTATGCTTCTTTACTTGATTTAGGCACTATATTATATTTCTTACTTTTCGAGATAACAAGGTTACCACCCATGTAGATAAAGAATCCAAAAATATACCTATTGTTATCTATTTCTCCTACATAATCTATATCAATATAACCTTCAATTTTGATGAGTCCATTCTTCTTATATAGCAAACTTTCTTAGTGCTCCTTTAATGTATTGCATGTCTGTAGCACCACTTCCTAGTTGCATTACCTAGGTTTTTGCATGAGTTAACTAACAACGCCAAGAAAGTAAGAAACGTAAGTAAAGTAACAATAAGGTAAATGAACTTTACTACTAAATGTTGATATCTGGTGACACAACATACTCAGATTTTATGTCATTGTATTTTGACTTGGAAGCATTGGTGTCTCAATATCCTAGTGTCTCAATAGACTTACAGCCCAACAAACTAGTTTCTTTAACTAAGCCCAATGTATATTTGCATTGTGATTGGGCTATAACCCAAGTCAACTTTGATTCAAAAAGATATATTTTAGTATGATAAGATCTTTCAGAACAAAATGGGAATATAACTACATGTTTATTTTAGCAACTCCTCATATATCACTTTAAACAACATATCATCTGTGTATACAACAAGTATCACCATACCTAAATTTGAGTAATATATAAATATAGAGTGATCAATCTTGCAACACTAAAAACCAATTGATACCACAATATGAAAGAACTTATGGAGCCATGTCCAAGGACTCTATTTGAGTCCATATATTGCATTGTATATATAATACCCTAAAAAAAAATAAATAGTTTTTATTATGATTTGAAAAATAATCATGTAGAAGAATAAAATTTATACTAGTATAGCAAATCTTTATGAAATGTGATATCATTGTTGTAGTACTTTACATATTGGAGGAACTTGAGTAATATATGATGAAAATATAAGAGGATTTGTGAAAACATATGTACTAAGTTAGGTGGATCTAAAAATAAAAAAAAAGAAGCAAAATTGCGGGTTGACAAGTCATGATTATTATTGTAGCATGCCACCTCATAGTACTTGATTTATCACATTCTTACACCTCCTTCATGATTACTTGAGATAACTATGAGAAAAAAAGAAGGAGCAAATTTCACTCTCTTGCTCATGCCTAACCTGAGAGAAAGAAAGCCTAAGGAAGGGGAAGAGGAAGAAGAGAGGAGAAAATAAGTAGAAAGTGATATTTAGCTTTATAAGCAAGTAATTCTATTTTTCTTTGTGATATTTTGCTTATTGTTCTTAATTTATAAGAAATTCTATCCTATGCCATTGTGATATCAATTTTCTTCTGATTGTGTCGATTTTATTAGATTTGATCCTTCGGAGATTGATTTATGCCTTTCTCTATTAAATTTATCATAACTTTTGAATCTCTAATCCAAATCTTTTAAAATCTAATTCATTGTAAAGAAAACTCAAGTAGCTTTCTTTTGAGTTGGATATTGTATACTTTCAAGTTGGTTATCGCAGTTATTTATTCAGTTCAATCTGTCCCTATAAATCTGTTTTCATTGTTTTGACTTTTATCTAGTTATTGATTTATGTCTAAACTATATGACCCTAAATATACAAAATGAGTATTTTTATATCAAGTAAACTTAATAATCTACAATTAAAGCTTTGATTTTATAATTTGGATTAGAAATGAATTTATAATCGAATTTGCACTTAACCCTATAAATTTGAAAATTTCCCTATCATGATTATGACCTATTGTTACTTCATAGATCATAACTTCTTGTATTGAGCTCCATTTTAAGTAAAACTTATTCTCCTTAAAACTAAATTTAAGATCCTTCGTTTGATATAAATATCATACCAAATGGTATCATATGAAGAACTTGAAGCCTATGTTAAACAAGATCCAAATTTCTAAATTTTGGATTACTTGATCATACATATGTGTACCTTGCATAAATGGTCTTCTATTTGAATTTGAATTTTATTTATACATATGTCTCTTACATTTTGGAAATGAGTATATCAACACTTGTCTCATGTGTGAACTTTATAGTTAGCATCTTTGAGGGTTTGATACATATATCAATGAACCCATTTCACCATGAATGAAAGTATATTTTATTTTGTTAATGTATGGGATGCTAGTGGGAATAACTTTATAAGCCCGAAAGGAAAAAAATACTATGAGCCCAGAAATGGGAAAAGAGGGATAATTATGGAACAAAGTGCTGCATGAAACAAAATGTCACATTAGAAATAACGGGGGCTACCTCATGAATCCATGAGAGTCACCTCTTGAATCTCACTATCTCATTTGAGAAGCCATGATAGCTCTAGTCAGCATATGTTTGATTTTCACCCTAACGAGAGTGGATTATGCTTCTAGACATGGAAGATCCATGTTATGTGTTATTTCCCACTATGCAATTTGTATGATATGTCTCATTGGTTTGATTCTTCTTTATGTTCTTCATGCTTATTGTTTAACTATTTTGTTGCTATTTGATCTTCCTTATGGAACCATTTGGAGATCTAATGCCTCTAAAGATATATTATGACATAAGTTCCAAATAACTTGGTATAGCCTATCTCATGATTTGGTATCTTTTGGCATCTAATTTACTTGCTGAGCATTCTTGCTCAATCCTTGCATTCTAACCTCTTTATAGGTTAGCTTTGGGCTACAAGTTTTGTGGAAGATTAAAAGGACGTTAATGTCTTGAAGCTTTGGGTGTTGCTGATATGACATGTAGATATATAAAGTTGTTTTGAGCATGTAAGATACAAAGTATGTAATGATCTTACACTTTGAACAAGAGTTTATGGAATGGAAAATTCTTGTTAAATGAGATGGAAGATTGTTATATGATTGTTGTTGCCTCTTAGGTGATGAAGTAAAGTAAAATATATTATTTATGTTAAGTAGGTTATCAAGTATTGATCCTGGGTACATATTACAAAATTTTTTGTTATGATATGAATATTCATTAATCGAATTATCATTATCTAGGAGGGTGATAGTATGATTTACACACCTCCCAATAATGTATTTTGGAGGTTGTTCCATGTACACCTTAAACTCCAACCAAGGTTTGCTATGAGGTGTCAAAATAGTTAATACCATATGTCTAACCTCGCTTCATATCTATCCACAAATTCATATAGATTATATTTTATAATGTATACCCATTTACATGCAATAAGGCAAAGGCTATGAAGTCGGAAGGCAGACACATGAAGGTGGAAGCCAAACACACTACGGTGGAAGCCGCAAAATTAGAGAACAAGCAAAGACTATAAAGCTTCCACCTCCACTCTCTTCCTTCCCGTTTGTCTCCACATGTTTGCCTCCAGTTTGAACATGGTCTGCATACTGATCCTTGCTCAAACTGGTATAAACCAATTGTACCACTTAATATGGACCGGTTTTTGGATCCTTGAGTAACACTATATGTACCGATGTTGAAGTGATCTCAAACTGGTATGTATCACCCATCTCAGTAATACGGAATGGTCTTTAAAAGTTTCCATCATCTATAGGATAATGAGTAAAAAATGATGATTGGTGTAAAAATATTGAATCTTAATAAAATTTTTCTTTAATAAATTTGAACCAATCACAAAGTATATAAGTAACAAATAAAGAGAAATTTAAAACTACAACCGAAGAGAAATTCTTATATCTTAAGGCAAAGACAAACCCTCACTTGTTATATGTAGATATATATCCCAAGATCCAAGTAATGTCACAATTTTTTCTGGTAATGATGATGAAAATGTCTATCTACAACATATTTCAAATTGAGTAGCAAGTGAAACTATCAAGAATGAGAGGGTAAAAAGAGGGAGGACACTTCACTTTCAATTCTTATTGTGTTTGAAATAGCAAAGGAGGAAACCTACCTATAAGAGAAAAAACTCTTTTCAACACCACATAAAAAATAAAATAAATAAATAAATAATAAAGTGGCATAAATTTCAAAGAAAACAAAGTAAATAAAGTTACATTTTAAATATTATATTGTAGTTACATATTTTAAAAAGGAGCATACTTCATTATTTATAACATGTGATCAGAAAGCATTGCTTAATGAATTTAGTACACAAATCTATATTGAAAGGAGTAGAGTAAACTAGATCTTGAACGGCATTTCTTTTAGGCCAATTTTAAATGGTGCACATATGATGCCAAGTAAATATGATGTTGGGATTGAACCTTTTTTATTATATGCAAGTATTTTATTTTTTGGTGAGAATTTCTAAGATTTTCTAGTTTCTATTTTTTATTTGTATATGGATATCCTCACAACAAAAAGCCAGTATTATGATGTATAAAAAGTCACCTCCCTAGTATATCATTTGGGTCTATGTTAAAGTTTTAAAATTCTTTCCATCCTCTACATAAAAGTAGAATAATCACCTTCATAATAAGATGCTTTAAATTCTAATAATGATCTGAATGTGTTGAATAATATTTGTTTTTGTTATGGTTCCCTTCTATCAATCACACAACTATCTATTTAATCTCCTTTTAGAGATTGCCTACAGGTTGCATAACCTATTCTTCTTAATGAATTAAAAAGTTTGTCTTGTAAGATTTTCAATAAAATTTTCTTATTTTCTTTAATGAAGTACAATATTAATTTATATCAAGGTTTAAAATATCGTTCCATACCAGGTGATACGAGCGGTACATATTAGTCCGACGAATTAGTATTGGTACATGGTTAGTTGGTACCTGGTAAGCATATATATATATATATATATATATATATATATATATGCTTATACCATTGGTACCATATGCCAGTACCGGTATGTATTATCAAGACGGACTGGTATTACAAATCTTGATTTATATCTTTAAAATATTACTTTTATAAACATTATACTAGCCTTTAATAAAAGAGTTATATATATATGATCATAATTATAAAGAATATCTTCTCATGACATTATTATAATTAAAGTTTAATATGCAAGATTTAATGATATATTTTGTATCAAATGTCAAATCTGCATTTAATAATCATTTTCACAATTTAAATGAAGATCTAATTAAGTAATTACATGTGTGAATATTAATTAATGAAACATGTTGCATCTTCATAAAGCGTGATGTAGTGTAATGATCATATAGTCCATAAAATAATTTAATAAAAACAGTTTTATTTAAATACTACAATATATAATAATTATATCAATATATATATTAGTTTTTAAGGATTAAAAATAATCCTATAATATAATGGTTTAATTTGATTAATGAATTAAATCTCCTAATTATCCTTGTCATACCTAAAGGGATTAGGCACTCTAAGTTGTCTCCTAATTATACTACAAGCAAAGTAAGCAATACATTCAAACTAGCTACCATGTGGCGGAGTAGATTGAGGGATACTAAATATTATGGTCTTTAGGCATAAGCATGAAATAATTGTGGTCGTTAAGCAATGACCCTCAAGATTCTCAATTACCTAGGTTCAGATACTAGGGCCTTGGGTACTTAGTGTGATGCTCCCGGGATTTAGCACAAATCCCAAAGCACACCGAGATGGAGCGATGGCGGGACCCCTCGTCATCAGCCGTGTTGGACGACTCGGGTGTGCGATTGTGTCACTGAGGCTGACACAAGTCCATAGGGCGAGGGTTGAGTCAAACCACGGAGTGTGGGTTCACACGTGGGTGTGGGCTTCTGACTCGACCCATGGACCCCAGACCCTCTCGCACGAGCTTGCGAGCGTGTGCATCGAGGAGGGTCAACCGTGGGGCGATTCTGAGGTCGAATCAGCCTTGAACCGGACCTGAACCCATCTTCCAGGCTGAACCGAACCGGTTCAGCCAGTTCAATCCGGTCGACGGTGTTTCGCTCGCACGCGAAGGGGAAAATTCCCCTGTTCTTCACCTCCTCTCCACCTGCGCTATCTCCGGCGCCGATTCCGGCCAGCTGGAGGGGGATCACCGGAAAAGGAAGGTGGCTGGCGACTCGTGCCTCCGTGGCGAAGACATTGGCAGCGAAATCGGGCGTGGACTCTGACGTGGACGAGCCCAGGGCGACGATTGGAGGTCGCCCCGGTGGAAGCGAGATCTCCGGCCAATCACCGGCGGAGATCGCGGTTGCGTGGTCGACGAAGATGGAAATCCCATCCTCGTCGAGGGGAGGTTGCAATCAAGCGAGATTGGAGCTTGAGCAAGGTCTGGCGACGACGAACTCTCGGCGAGATTCAGATCTGGGAACAGAGCATCTTGTTTGGCGTCGGCGACGAGGCTCCGGCCGTGGACTCGTCGGCGTTCCCTCTCAGATCAACTCACCGGTGCCCTGAGGTAACGAGGAGACTATCTCCTCCGGCGCCGGCAGCCAGACGCGGGAGAGCGATCGGATTTTCCGATCGCCGGTTCCACGCAGCCACAGCTTCCATTGGGTAGAAATTCTCGTCGGCGGCGACTCCTCCGGCGACAATACTCCGGCGGCGGCTTCTCCGTTCACGGGCGACCAGATCCCGACCTTCCGGCGGGGATTCGGTGGCCAGACGGTGACGGACGGAGGAGGACGTGCCTCCCCTGTTCCGACCGAAGTCGCTCTGTTCGGACGCGAGCGGACGCGAACGGGAAGAGGAGGGAAGTTCCGTCGCGCGGGTTCGTACGCGCGTCTCGCTTCGTCTCCGACCGGACTTTCCAACGCGGCTTCTCGGAGGATCTCGGTGGGCTCGGCTCGTGGAGTGGTGGCACGCTACAAGGGTAAACCCTCCCCGGATCTATCGTGTGTAGTGGTAGTAGGACGGGTTTCTCGTGTGTAGTGGATAGAGACTTTACCGCCGTCCGGACTTCGTGTGGCTTTTCGTCCGGACGGTTCTTTGAGTTATCTGCGCCCGCATATGTGTAGTGCGGGTTGTGCTTATTTGTAGGTACTGCTTGCTTGCCTGCAAAGTCCAGGACGTGTGTGCCGGCACCCTTGAAGGTGTTCGCCACCGTCCCCTTGTGATTGCTTGAGGCCGCGCCGGTGCCTATCTCGGCTGTGTAGAGAAAAGAGCGCGGGCTGAGGAAATTTCTGTGAGTGCAAAGTGTTTTGGAGAGTCTCCATCACTTTGACACAGTTGAGAGATTTGTATTCGTGTCCGAGGGGCGGTATTCATACCGAACCCTTCGCGCACGTGGTGTGAGGACTTGTAAAAGTGCTGGGCCAGCTTCCGCAACGCGATCCTAACCGGTCGCGGGCCACTCTAGTGTAGGGCTGAGATCTCCGCGAGGGGATCTGCCGGTTGTGGTTAAGTTTATTATAAAAAAAATAAATTTGCCCATAACAAACCGGTATCAGAGCTTAAGTTTGTGTAAGTCTATTGTCAGGGATATCGACGTCGGTGTACGCTGTTTGGAGGGTGCGTACGTCGGTGCCTAGCTCCGGGGCGTAGTCTCTCAGCCTCTTCACTGATCGCTCAGTTCCGACACAGACCGAGCACTACTTAGCTCTTTTCAGTGCACCCAGAGGTCAGACCATCAGATCTCATTCCACCAGCAGAACTTCAGAGTTACTTCTCACGATCACAATGGTTACAGCTGCAGAGCGCATCTCCCACTTGGAGACTGCGATAGGGAACTTCGATGGAGACGCTACGATCATGGAGCGTCTCGAGGCACTTCGGTCGGCGGTCGAGTCCGTTGGGACCCGCCTAGATTCTGAGTTGGCACGTCTCTCCAGTGCCCTTGGTGGACTTGCATTGGAGGTGGCTGGTTTGAAGGGGCAGGCTGCTGCCCGTGCTTCTACTTCAGCCACAGGCGCTGGGAGTTCCCAGCCGCAGACCACTAGAGTGCGCGTTCCCGAGCCCTCTACTTTCAGTCGGGTACGCAGTGCAAAGGAACTTGAGAATTTCCTTTGGGATATGGAGCAGTATTTCAGGACTGCTCAGGTGCCTGATTATGAGAGAGCGCAGCTGTGTTCGGCATATCTGACGGGTGACGCCAAGCTCTGGTGGCGTACCTTAGTGACCCCTCCGGGAGAAGAGGTGCCACGTGACATCTCATGGGATGAGTTGAAAGCTGAACTGAAGAATCAGTTCCTGCCGACACACACTTCTAAGACTGCTAGAGACTCTCTGCATAAGATCAGACACACGGGGACAGTTCGTGAGTATGTTCGAGCTTACTCTGCCGCCATGCTCGAAATACCACGAATGGAAGAAGAGGATCACTTGTACTTCTTCTTAGAGAGGATGCAGACATGGGCACAGTTGGAAGTTAGGAGACATAGCCCATTAACTCTCAAAGAGGCTATGGCCGTAGCTGATTCCTTAGTGGATTTGAGGGATAGGAAGCAATCTGCCCCTATCTCCTCTGGTCCATCTAAGTCACGTTCCCCTCAGAGGAATAAGGGGAAGCGTCCAGCTCCAGGACCCAAGGGTGGGTATAAGAAGAAGCAGGGAAAAGGAGGAGCTACCTCTTCAGGAACCGGCCAGAAGAAAGCCATACTAGCCGGTTCTCCTCCTAGGGGCGCTCCCAAGCAACAGCTGAAGTGTTTCCTTTGCCGAGGTCCTCATCGCATGCGTGATTGTCCTCGGGGAGATACACTTGCAGCCATTGTTCAGCGGGAGGCTGCCCAATCTGAAGATCCTCTGATCACTGTGAATCCTTTGGTGATCAATGCCATTGCTACTTCCACCACAATGAAGACCAAGTTGATGTACGTGGAGATGAGGGTGAACTCACATCGAGTTCATGCCATGATCGATAGTGGTGCATCTCATGTTTTTGTGGCTCATGGCATGGCGACGCGGCTAGGGCTGAGCATGTCCCCTGCTCAGGACCGCTTCAAGACGATCAACGCTGAGGAGCGGCAGATCGCAGGAATATCCTATGATGTTCCTCTTGTCTTCGGGGAGTGGAAGGGTAAGAACCATGTACGCGTGGTTCAGATGGACGATTATGATGTTATCGTCGGCTTGGAGTTGATACAGAAGATGAAGGCTGCTATAGTCCCTCATCTAAAGGGTGTCCAGGTGATGGATGAGAGATACCCTTGCTTTGTTCGTTGCCTACAGTTGGCTGGGTCGGATAAGTCAGTACGACCAGGGAAGGCTCAGAGTACATACATATCGGCTGCTACTCTTGAGACAGGCTTACGTCGGGGCGAGCGGACCTTTCTGGCTACATGGGTGACGGCCCCTGTAGAAGGTCCAGACGACGTACCAGCGGAAGTGAAGAATTTACTTGAGGAGTTCCAGGATCTTCTTCCGCCTGAGCTACCTAAGGAGCTTCCTCCCAGACGTGCGATTGATCACCGCATTGAGTTGGTTCCTGGGGCAGCTCCTTCTTTCCGACCCCCATACCGCATGCCTCCTGCAGAGCTCATAGAGCTGAGGAAGCAGTTGGATGAACTCTTGGCAGCTGGGTTCATCCAACCCTCCAAGTCTCCATTTGGTGCTCCTGTGCTGTTTCAAAAGAAAAAGGACGGTAGTCTTCGCTTCTGTGTTGACTACCGTGCCTTAAATAAGATCACCATCAGGAACAGATACCCGATCCCACATATCCAAGACCTCATCGACAGACTAGCGGGCGCTACTGTCTTCACCAAGCTTGATTTGAGATCAGGCTATTGGCAGGTCCGCATAGCTGAGGGAGATGAGGCGAAGACAGCCTGTGTCACCCGGTACGGCGCCTTCGAGTTCTTGGTTATGCCATTTGGCTTAACCAATGCGCCGGCTACCTTCTCCCACCTGATGAATAATGTTCTGACACAGTTGCTAGACGATTTTGTAGTCGTCTACCTTGATGATATCGTGGTGTACTCGGCCACGATGGAGGAGCATTTGCAGCATCTGAGATTGGTGTTTCAGAGACTGAGGGAACACCAGCTATATGTGAAGAGGGAGAAATGCTCCTTTGCTGCTTCTGAGATCCAGTTTCTGGGCCATGTGGTAGGCCATGGCACTGTCCAGATGGATCCTGAGAAGGTGCGTGCCATCGTCGAGTGGACCGCACCTACTTCCCCTACTGAGCTCCGATCTTTCCTGGGAGTGGCGAATTTCTACAGGAAATTTATCCAGGACTACTCCAAGATCGCAGCTCCCCTTTCTGACCTCCTGAGGAAGGAGACTCCATGGCTATGGCAAGAACGGCATCAGACTGCGTTTGCAGAGTTGAAACGCAGGATCGTCAGTGAGCCGATTCTTCGTATGCCGGACTTCAGTCGGCCCTTTGAGGTCCATACCGATGCCTCTGACAGAGCGATCGGTGGAGTGCTCTTACAGGAGGGGCATCCAGTGGCATTTGAGAGCCGGAAGTTAAGTCCGGTGGAGCAGCGTTACTCAGCTCACGAGAAGGAGATGGTCGCCGTGATCCACTGCCTTCGAGTTTGGCGCATCTATCTTCTCGGTAGCGCTTTCGTAGTGAAGACGGATAATGTCGCCAACACATACTTCGCTACGCAGAAAAAGCTCTCACCTAAACAAGCGAGATGGCAGGAGTTCCTCGCTGAATTTGACTTCACCTGGGAGCACAGACCGGGGCGCTCCAATGTGGTTCCAGATGCTCTCAGCAGGATGTGCACTGTGGTGCTGGCTTCTATATCGAGGATTGAGGGTGATCTCCTCGATCGCATTCGGCAAGCTGCTGCTCTCGACGCCAAATACCAGCAGCTGATTGCCGACGTGCGAGAAGGCAAGGTTCATCATTACTATCTTCAGGGCGACGACCTTTTGATGGCCGAGGGCGGTCGGCCACTTGTTCCGGCGACTAGCGGACTTCGACGCGAGTTATTGCGTGAGCTTCACGACTCGGCATGGAGTGGACATCCGGGACAGCGCAGGATGCTGATTCTATTATCCCGATCTTGTTATTGGCCCTCCATGCGAGCTGATGTCGATCATTATGTCCGCACCTGCTTGATCTGCCAGCAGGATAAAGTCGATAGGAGGCGCGAAGCTGGATTGTTACAGCCTCTTCCTATTCCGGAACGACCATGGACTTCAGTTTCCATGGATTTTATTACTGGGTTACCAAAGGTCGAAGGGAAGGCTTCTATCTTTGTTGTGGTGGACAGGTTCTCTAAGTACTCTGTGTTCATCGCAGCACCTGAGCCTTGTTCAGCCAAGGAGATGGCTGACCTATTCTTCAAGCATGTAGTGAAGCTTTTTGGGCTTCCTCTGGACATTGTTTCTGACAGAGATGCCAGGTTCACTGGTAACTTCTGGACGTCCTTGTTCAAGACTCTTGGTTCCGAGCTAAAGTTTTCTACAGTGAACCATCCTCAGACCGATGGCCAGACGGAGAGGATAAATGCACTACTTGAAGAATACCTTCGTCACTTCGTGTCGGCAAGCCAGCGCAACTGGGTGTCTCTCCTCGACACGGCGCAGTTTGCCTACAACTTGCAGCAGTCTTCAGTGACCGGCAAGACACCATTTGAGTTGGTGTTAGGACGACAGCCTCTCACCCCCGCTGATATTGTGCAGCACACTGATGGTGAGTGCCCAGCAGCCTATCGGGTTGCGAGAGATCATGCCGAGGTGCTCCAGGAGGCTCGTGATAGCTTAGAGCACGTTGCAAGAAGGATGCAGCATTATGCCAATCAGAGTAGACGCGATGAACAGTTTGAAGTTGGAGATCTTGTGCTTTTAAAGTTGACACCTCAGATGTGGAGAAAGATCTCAGCCAAGACTGCGCATCGCAGCCTTATTCAGAGATATGAGGGACCTTTCGAGGTCTTAAGACGGGTTGGTGCTGTAGCCTATAGGCTGAAGCTTCCCGACAGATTAAAGCTTCATCCGACCTTTCATGTGAGCTTTCTGAAAAAGTTTCACACCGACGAGACCGACCCCAGTTGCTCTCAGGGGCGTCGGGCTCCTCCTAGTGTTCGGGCAGAGTTCGATAAAAAGATTGAAAAGATTTTGAATCACAAAACACTTGGACAGTATAGGAGGAATAGGCGGATGGAATTTCTTGTGCAGTGGGAAGGAACACCCATAGAAGAAGCTAAATGGGAGAAAGCTTCTAATTTGTGGCAGTTTGAGGAGGAGTTGAAGATCTACATGGACAGCCTGTCGTCGAGGGCGACGACGAACTTGGGTGGGGGAGTATGTGATGCTCCCGGGATTTAGCACAAATCCCAAAGCACACCGAGATGGAGCGATGGCGGGACCCCTCGTCATCAGCCGTGTTGGACGACTCGGGTGTGCGATTGTGTCACTGAGGCTGACACAAGTCCATAGGGCGAGGGTTGAGTCAAACCACGGAGTGTGGGTTCACACGTGGGTGTGGGCTTCTGACTCGACCCATGGACCCCAGACCCTCTCGCACGAGCTTGCGAGCGTGTGCATCGAGGAGGGTCAACCGTGGGGCGATTCTGAGGTCGAATCAGCCTTGAACCGGACCTGAACCCATCTTCCAGGCTGAACCGAACCGGTTCAGCCGGTTCAATCCGGTTGACGGTGTTTCGCTCGCACGCGAAGGGGAAAATTCCCCTGTTCTTCACCTCCTCTCCACCTGCGCTGTCTCCGGCGCCGATTCCGGCCAGCTGGAGGGGGATCACCGGAAAAGGAAGGTGGCTGGCGACTCGTGCCTCCGTGGCGAAGACGTTGGCAGCGAAATCGGGCGTGGACTCTGACGTGGACGAGCCCAGGGCGACGATTGGAGGTCGCCCCGGTGGAAGCGAGATCTCCGGCCAATCACCGGCGGAGATCGCGGTTGCGTGGTCGACGAAGATGGAAATCCCATCCTCGTCGAGGGGAGGTTGCAATCAAGCGAGATTGGAGCTTGAGCAAGGTCTGGCGACGACGAACTCTCGGCGAGATTCAGATCTGGGAACAGAGCATCTTGTTTGGCGTCGGCGACGAGGCTCCGGCCGTGGACTCGTCGGCGTTCCCTCTCAGATCAACTCACTGGTGCCCTGAGGTAACGAGGAGACTATCTCCTCCGGCGCCGGCAGCCAGACGCGGGAGAGCGATCGGATTTTCCGATCGCCGGTTCCACGCAGCCACAGCTTCCATTGGGTAGAAATTCTCGTCGGCGGCGACTCCTCCGGCGACAATACTCCGGCGGCGGCTTCTCCGTTCACGGGCGACCAGATCCCGACCTTCCGGCGGGGATTCGGTGGCCAGACGGTGACGGACGGAGGAGGACGTGCCTCCCCTGTTCCGACCGAAGTCGCTCTGTTCGGACGCGAGCGGACGCGAACGGGAAGAGGAGGGAAGTTCCGTCGCGCGGGTTCGTACGCGAGTCTCGCTTCGTCTCCGACCGGACTTTCCGACGCGGCTTCTCGGAGGATCTTGGTGGGCTCGGCTCGTGGAGTGGTGGCACGCTACAAGGGTAAACCCTCCCCGGATCTATCGTGTGTAGTGGTAGTAGGACGGGTTTCTCGTGTGTAGTGGATAGAGACTTTACCGCCGTCCGGACTTCGTGTGGCTTTTCGTCCGGACGGTTCTTTGCGTTATCTGCGCCCGCATATGTGTAGTGCGGGTTGTGCTTATTTGTAGGTACTGCTTGCTTGCCTGCAAAGTCCAGGACGTGTGTGCCGGCACCCTTGAAGGTGTTCGCCACCGTCCCCTTGTGATTGCTTGAGGCCGCGCCGGTGCCTATCTCGGCTGTGTAGAGAAAAGAGCGCGGGCTGAGGAAATTTCTGTGAGTGCAAAGTGTTTTGGAGAGTCTCCATCACTTTGACACAGTTGAGAGATTTGTATTCGTGTCCGAGGGGCGGTATTCATACCGAACCCTTCGCGCACGTGGTGTGAGGACTTGTAAAAGTGCTGGGCCAGCTTCCGCAACGCGATCCTAACCGGTCGCGGGCCACTCTAGTGTAGGGCTGAGATCTCCGCGAGGGGATCTGCCGGTTGTGGTTAAGTTTATTATAAAAAAAATAAATTTGCCCATAACACTTAGCATCTTGATATCTTCGGTTCTTAGGGGCAATCATCAAATCTAAACGTCATGGACACTTGACCTCTCAAATTCCATGATCCACTCATGCCTCAATCTTCTAGGATCTCAAACTTTAAACATCTCAGACTCTTGGATATCTCATGCTATTTGCTTTTTAACTACTTGAGTCTTTTAGGCTGTGTTTCTTTGGAAGAAATTCATAATAGAAAGAAGAAAAATATGTTTTAATTATTACTATGATAAAGTAACGGAAAGAAGAGAAATATACTTTAATTATTACTTTGACAAAGTAATAATTAAAACATCTTTTTCTTTTTTCGCTGTGGATTCCTACCAAGGACACATAGACAAAGTAATAATTAAAGTACTTTTTCCTTCTTTTCGCTGTGGATTTCTTCCTAGAAAACACAGTCTTAATGCCTTAAGTTATCTAGTGTCTTGAATTACGTGTGGTCAAGTTTCTTAAGTGTCCTTGCCCCAAAAATATCTTAGCTCTAGCCATTAGTGATGGACTGAATTTGCTACATTTTGATTTGCCCTATCATATATTATAAAGAAATGGAAAATTATTGTATATATATGGTTATATGTAGATGATTTAAACTTTATTCAAGGCAGTACTATCATGTATGAAGACTTTAAACAAGCAATGACTAAGGACTTTGATATGACTAGCATAGGATTAATGTCTTACTTTTTGGGTGTTACAGTGAAACAAAGTGAAGAAGATATTTTTATGATATGAAAAACCTATTAAAGTTGTTGATGCATTCAAGATGGATGATTATAATCTTATCACTAGGTCAGTTGACTATAGAGTGACGCTATTAAAGAAAGATGCCCAACACTAAGGGTGTGTATACTAGAAGGGACAGGAAAATAGGAAGGACGGATGAAAAATAGAGAGGAGAGAAAAATAGAAGGCAACCGTGAATCAGCGGATGAAATTCCATCACATGATTTTCAGGTGTTCGAGCTGTTCGCAACATCCTTGTCACATGCTCATGAAGAAGGCAACCGGATCCTGGCGCCTAACCCTCAGCCTCAGCGGCACCAACGAGTTCGGGGCCGATCACCTCGTGATCCACCTGCTGAACTCCCGCTTCCTCTGCCATGTTGCACGATCGACCCTCCTTGCCTTTGCCATCTTCTCTTTTACTTGGCTCAACACCGTCCTCCTTCTCGGCGGCGATGTCTCTGTTAGCCAGTGGGCCGTCGACTAGGATGCCAGTTTCTCTGAGAGACTCCTAAGCCATTTGAGCTGTCGCGGCATGCTTCTCCCCGAGGACAACATTGTCATCCTCACCGATCGCGTCGCAGGCGCTCGGAGCGGCACCACGGAACCCAATGGCTCCTCAGATGTTGTATTCTCCACCGCTGCCACCGATTTCGAGCATGTTGACCAGATCCTTAAGGACGGCGACATCGCGGCCATCTGATTGGGCTACGATCCGTCGGAGCCGTTCCAACCACCGATGAACTACCGCATGGCGTACGCAGAGCGAATCGGCTCCACTACCATAGTGGCGAGGCGGCTGAGCTCGCCTTCGAGGATGGAGGCGGCAGGGCGAGCTTGACTACAGCATGTTCTCAAAATAGGCGTATGCTATCGCATGATGGTGTGCAAGGGGTTCACGCGTCATGCGTTCAATGCATCCGAATCGGGCGGATTGGAAACGAGGGATTTTTTTTCTCTCCCATCCTTCTAATTTTTCATCCCTTTAATTCATCCATTCTAGTATACAAAGAATTTTTTTTTTAGCTCATCCCTTCCACCCTAAAATCCCTCTTAAATTCCTCCTACTAAACAGGCTGTAAAGAAAACTTTAGTTAGAAGTTTGAGATATTTAATATACATAAAGCCAAACATAATCTATGACATTGAATTTGTGAGTTGATTCAAAGAGGAGCCTAAATAAACTCATGGGAATTAGATAAATCAAAGGTATTCTCTTGCATGTAATATTGTTTTCACATATGCAATATTGGACTATGTAATCATCATTCGATGCACAAATTTGTATTTAAAAAATGAAAGGAAGAGAAAGGGTGGAGTCAAATTTGTAAGGAGATAGTGAGTTGACAAATGCTCAAGTAGACATCAAGATATTGTTGGGTGCCAAACAAAACCTCAATTAGGGAATCTACATTCTGAATATTAATTGCTAATGAAAAAAGAACAAGCCAGAATTCTTTTCTCATAAGTAAAAAAACATCAGATCTCTAGTACCAATTTAGTCTTCAACTGTATGTTTGTTACCACTTAAGCTATGCTTACTAGAAAAGAGAATAGTAATAAAGTGAAAGAAAGAAAAAGAATAAAAATTTTTAAAGATAATTTAATTTCAGTGCAAAGATCCTTTTCATTTCTAATATATTTAAGAAACAAAAGTTGCGTTTCTTTCCTTCTCCCTCTCTACCTCTATCTATCAATTCTATTTCTGCTCCTCTCCCCCTAATCATCTCCACCTCTTCACAGAATAATTGGCACAAGATCACAGTACAATTTTCAGTTTTGGGAGTGTTAGAATGGATGAAAGATAATCAGCATAGTAAGATAATGTCAGGAAAACTACTATGGCAACAATGTTAAATAAACATCATAAGCCATATCCAAGGTTGTAAAAAATCTACTAGGTCATCCAAGCCGATCTAGATCAAGCAAGTTTCTCGTCCAGGAAACTTAGAGCAAAAGAAAAAAAAAAAACTATGAATCAGAGTGGTAAACTAAAGGCACGAATGCAGTTCAAGTATGTGACCCGTCTTCTTCTTTTCCTCTTCTACTTTATGTATGTTGAGAATGGCAAAATAAATGTGATAAAGGCTGACCTTGGATATCGTCGTCGAGCCATTTCGATTGCTTGGTCCTGACGTTGCTGGCCCACCACCAGGAATATGCGTTGCTTGCCGCTCTCCGCAGCATCCTTGCACAATCTTACCTTCCCTTTTCTACAGCTTGTCCCAAGTACCATGCTCAAGCTTCATCACAGCACTCATCCTGAGGAGAAAACAATAAAAAATTATATATTGTTTTTCTAATAGTAGAAGAGGAAAAGAAGGGTAACCAATTTGTTGAAAGAAACGATAAACATTGAGCGTCTGGAGGCAGGGATTATCCCCGGGGGATGAGGAGAAAACTGAGGGAGGAGCGCTGGAGTCGGGAAGAGAATGATCCGCCATTATACAATTTTAAATGTTCTCGATATATTTCAGAATCATCTTATCAGCCTTTTTTTTCTTTTCCATCAACAATCCCATGCTTTTTTTTTCTTTTTTTGAGTTGATAAAATTTGAGAAGAATCCGCGAGCAATAATTATTGATGAAAATAATAGTTCTTAAATTTTCATTATTGAACAAAAATATGGATTAAAAATGTGACAACGAGACGGGGAATTGAACAATGCATGCATTACATGAAACGATTATAAAAATACGATACTTTAATTTTTTTTTAAATTAATCTTTAAAATATAAATTATAAAGCGTAATAACCTGTCAACTCAGCTTTACAGGTCATAAAATTGATCGTATTTATTATGACCCATGATCCAATTAGATTAATCTGAACATAACCCATTTAGTTAATTGGATAAAAGAGCTTAACCTAGAAACAACCCATAGATAATTTTGTCAACTCAATATGACTCAAATAACCTTTTTATTAAACGAATTGTATATTAACATGCCCTTGTTTTGGGTCTAGAGAGAAAGAGAAATAGAGAGTGTCAAACAAGAGAGAGTGAGGGAGTCAACAAGGGCAAAGGAGGGGGAGCCTTGAGAGAGAGAGATGGAGGGCAAAGGCCCCGAGGAAAAGAGAGTGAGAGAGAGATAGGGTGGTAGATGAAAGGAGACTAGATAGAGGGTGTGGGGTGAGGGTGTTTAGCTAGTTATGAGTTTCTTGAGAAGGAAGTTTAATTTATTTAGGTTATGTGGGTCAACTCACTCGATCTAAAATTAATTAAGTCAGAAGCCGATTTATCAGATTATAACTAAAATATGAAAAGGCTAGACTCGAACGGTGTAACCTTATGTTTGATGTTATTTTTACTAGCTCTAAGCATAATGATAATAAATATACTTATATAAATATTTATACTTTTTATTTTATTTTTAAATTAGGTATAGGGTAATATGTATCTCTACCTATAAATCTAAATTTAATTAAAACTCAATTTGCCAAACCACAACCCATTATATTTAACTAATTAAATACCCAAATTCTCTCTAAGTCAAGTCAAGTACTGGACTATTGTCACACTCAGAATTAGGGTAACAAATTTTTAATTAAAATACACCTGAGTTAACACTTTGACTCGCACCCAAGCACGCCCACGCAGGGGCTAAGCGGTTGAACTGCTGATCTGAGCGCGACCGGCAGGAGCATGTCCTCGATGTGTTCCTCAGCCTATCCCAGGCGGCCACCTCAACTCTCGTCTCGACGAGTCATCGACCACCACGTCAGCCACGGACCACTGCACAAACCAGCTCCAACGTCCACCAAAGATACATAACCCGAGACTCGACGCCGGCGCAGCACGCGTACGAGTCTGGTACACCAGAAAAGAAGTAAATCCACACGCAGGCGGAGGCGCACACTTGCGCAAGAGATGACGTCACGCAAGACGCCGGGCACACGCCCTAACTCCGACCAGACCACATGCAGGCGGCCGAATACAACACTCGCCCAAGAACGGACGTCTCGCAGACGTCCAGCACAGACAAACCGGCAAACGCCGGGCAACACCACACATAGCCGGTGCACATGACTGGAACGCGGAGAGGGACGAGGAGTTGCCGACCGAGTAGGACAACCCGGCCGGGAGCGCGAAGCTCAGGGAACCGGAAAGAAGAAGACGCCGGCCGAGGGCTCGCCGGAGAACAGCCCGAGGCAGCGGAACCCATCGGACAACAGCCCGAGGCTCGCCGGAGCGTCGAACAGCCGAGCCGGGCTTCACCGAAAACAAGGGAGGAGTCGGCAAACGTGGCCGGACGCCACCCAAACAAGGAGCGGAAGCCCGACGCTCACCCGGACGAACCCCGTTCGCCGGAGCCACAAGAGACGCCGGCAGGCCACCTCTAGCTCGCCGGACGTCGCCAGGAAGAGGGGACCGCACCCAAAGCCTTGTTGGCCAGCCCGTTCTCGCTGGAGGCGAGGAGAACGGGAGACGCGACGAAGGGAGAAGAAACGGGTCGGCGACGCTCGCCGACTGAAAACCCTACCCACCGGATGGAGCCGATGTTGGGAAACCCCGGGGACATTTTACAATTTTTCAGAGTTATAAGCATACATACATACATTGCACAGCGGAAGAATGTCCCCGAAACAGGCCGGTCCCAAAAACCCAGTGAAGATCGCAAGCAAGAGAGTCGACACGATGAGTTAGGAAATACCTTAGAGCAATATGAGGTCGATGTCGTGATAGGCGCCCAAGCGTGCACCCTCTGCAGTCTCACACACACGGATGCCTCGAGTCCTCTTCTTCCACACCCGGTGCTAGCCTCGGGAAGAAGATCCAAGCCTTGTGCTCCTTCTTCAAAGTATGCGCCACCTCCAAGGTAGATGCACCAAAGATGAAGAAGGATGAGGGAGAGGGAAACCGTCAAGCATCAAGTTCCTTGCGTCAAGAGAAAAGGAAGAGGCTTGCGGCTAGGGTTTGGAAAGAAGAAGAAGATGCGCCACTTCTTGGTGTTGTCACCCTTCAAGCCCTTGCTTTCGCCCCTCCTCTTGTTGTCACACCTCTAAGGATTGTAACCACTAAGAGGGGGCGGCTAGGGTCACTTATAAAGAGCTAGAGGTGGTTAGGGCAAGGGTTGAGATCATGACAAGTGTATGGCTTGGATGAGAAGGTTTGAGGTAAGGAAAGTCTCCAAGACTTTACCATAAACCTCATTCAACCTTTCCATAAGCTACCAAGCCTTGCCTTGTGCGCCAAGGCCTAGCCTTGCACCCCAAGCAATGCCTTAATGCATTCACACTATCAATGGGAGAGGGCTAGGCGCATAAAGCTTCCTTAATGAAGCAAATTTGCCATCCAAACCCCATTATGCCCCTTAGGCGCCAATGGGCTTGGCTTCCTCCCCATTATACCCTTTTAGCCTATTGCCTCTTCATGACAACTTATTATTGGGCCTCATTGGATAATGAGCTAGCCCAAACTTCATTACATGGCTTGATTAAGCACTTGGATCCAATCCAATGCAACCCTAATCCAAATGTGGCCAACCATGGTCAATTTCGGGTCAACCTGCCATAAATGAAGTTTGGCTCCAATAAATCCTTCCATCTCATCAGGCCCATTGACGCTGATGAAATCTCCAAAATAGATCCTAGTTATCCAATAACTCGATCATAAGGCTTCCCGATCAATACAAGAACTCGAGTATTAAGGTGTGCGACCCTGTAGGTTCCTCTGACGCTGGCAGTGCTGACCAAAGGTCACCACAAGTAGTGAGTGGCACCTAGCAGTGCATCGCTGCTACCCAGGTCATTGGAATGAATATCGACATCGACATCCCTATCATCGCAACTAGGTACAGATGCATTACAGTCTCTTTGCCGAACTGATATCCGATTGGACAAGTGTGTCACCACTTGTTTTCACCCAATCACATGGCTATGGCTAAATCAGGTTCTCACCTGGGTATGGCCATACAATTTCAATCATAGAACCATAGAGGAGCTCCATGGATATCATACTTCCCTTAGGAAGGGGCAAATCCTGTGTCTGTCCATTGACCTTCTCATATGGGTCGTGACATGCTCAATGACAACCGTTATTACCTCCCAACTACGGCGAGGTGTTAGGTTGTATCAAAGCAAGTCCCTGACCATATAGAATGGTCAATGACCTCAAGTCAAGGGATCAATGCATCTCCTGTCACTTGTGAGGATAACTCATGACACCAAGTCATAGCCTCACAGCGGGTCGGTCCAGTATATCCACCACTGATATACCCATATGTCTGCGTTAGCACCTCGTGCCTAACCAGCCCATATACTAGTCTCACAAGTACCAGAGCTGTCCCATATCCACTCAGGTACATCGACTGGGGACAATCATTTGAGCACAGATCCAATCTGTCTCCAGGGACATTATCATGTAAGTACACAATCGCAGGTGTAGACAAACAATGATAACGACAATGCCAGAAAGATATATATATGAATATCAGAGTCAAGTAGTACAAAGATGGATCAAAACTAAGTCCTAGGGCATATACACCAACAATCTCCCACTTGCACTACGACCTAGAGGTTGAGCAACCTCAACCCCATATCTCTAGTACGACCATCATGCTTCTGCTGCGCCAAAGCCTTGGTCAGTGGGTCTGCTAGATTGCTCTCTGTGTCAACTCTGCTAATCTTGACATCACCTCGATCAATGATCTCTCTGATCAGGTGAAATCTCCTGAGTATGTGTTTGGACCTTTGATGAGACCGTGGTTCCTTAGCATGTGCAGTTCCCATTGTTGTCATAGTAGAGCTCAATGGGATCCATGTTGGTGTATATGCCCTAGGACCTAGTTTTGGTCCACTTATGTACTACTTAACTTTGATATTTATATATCATTCTGGCATTGTCGTTATCTATGTTTGTTTACATCTGCGCATATGTACTAACATAATAATGTCCCTGGAGACAGATTGGATCTGTGCTCGAACTATAGTCCCCAGTCGATGTACTTTAGTGGATATGGGACAGCTATGGTACTTGTGAGACTGGTATGTGGGCTGGTTAGGACGCAGACACATGGGTATATCATTGGAGGATATACTGGATAGACCCGCTGTGAGGCTATGACTTGGTGTCATGAGTTATCCTCACAAGTGACAGGAGATGCATTGATCCCTTGACTTGAGGTCATTGATCATTCTATATGGTTAGGGACTTGCTTTGATACAACCTAACACCTCGCCGTAGTTGGAAGGTCATAACGGTTGTCATTGAGCATGTCACGACCCATATGAGAAGGTCAATTGACAGACAAAGGATTTGCCCCTTCCTTAGGGAAGTATGATATCCATTGAGCTCCTCTATGGTTCTATGACTGAGAGTGTATGGCCATACCCAGGTGATAACCTGTTTTAGTCATAGCCATGTGATTGGGTGAAAATAAGTGGTGACACACTTGTCTAATCAGATATCAGTTCGGCAAAGAGACTGTAATGCATCTGTACCTAGTTGCGATGATGGGGATGTCGATGTCGATATCCATTCCAATGACCTGGGTAGCAGCGATGCACTGCTAGGTGCCACTCACTGCTTGTGATGACCTTTGGTCAGCACTGCCAGCGTCAAAGGAACCTACAGGGTCACACACCTTGATACTTGAGTTCTCGTATTGATCGGGAATCCTTATGATCGAGTTATTGGATAACTCGGATCTAATTGGGAGATTTCATCAGCGCCAATGGGCCTGATGAGATGGAAGAATGTTATTGGAGCCAAACTTCATTTTTGCCAGGTTGACCCGTATTTGACCATGGTTGGTCACATTTGGATTAGGGTTGCATTGGATTGGATCCAAGTGCTTAATCAACCCATGTAATGGAGTTTGGGCTAGCTCATTATCCAATGAGGCCCAATAACAAGTTCTCATGAAGAGATAAGAGGCTAAAAGGGTATAATGGGGAGAAGCCCAACCTTATTGGCGCCTAAGGGGTATAATGGGGTTTGAGTGGCAAAATTGCTTCATTAAGGAAGCAATTGGCGCCTAGCCCTTCTCCCTTGATGGTATGAATGCCTCTAAGGCATGTCTTGGACTGATATGGTACTTGGGCAATTATGAATAGGTTGAATGGAGTTTATGGTAAAGTCTTGGAGACTTTCCTTGTCTCGAACCTCCTCATCCTAGCCCTACACTTGTCATGATCATGGCCCTTCCCTTAACCGCCTCTTGCCCTATATATATGTGACCCTAGCCACCCCCTCTTATGATGATTAATCCTTGGAGGCGTGAACACAAGAAGAGGGGCGAGAGCTAGGAGCAAGGGCGCATCTTCCTTCTTCCATAGCCGCAAGCTTCTCCCTCCTTTCCTCTTGGCGCAAGGAGCTTTGGTGCTTGGCGGCTTGACTTGTTTCCTTCTTCTCTTGGCGCATCCTTTCCTCTTGGTGGCGCAAGTGAAGTGGAACATCTCCCTAAGGCTTGGATTTTCTTCCCGAGGCTAGCACTGGGCGTGGAAGAAGAGGACTCAAGAGATTCATGTGTGTGCGACTGCAGAGGGCGCACACTTGGGCGCCTACATCGGCATCACTCCAAACCGCTCTTAAGGTATTTCCTAGCTCATCGTGTCGACTCTCTTGCTTGTGATCTTCACTGGGTTTTTGGGACCAGCCTGTTTCGGGGACATTCTTCTGCTGTGCAATGTATGTATGTATGTCTATGACTCTGAAAAATTGTAAAATGTCTCCGGGGTTTCCCAACAGTGGTATTAGAGCGGCTTGCAAGACTCGAACGATGTTTTATGCTTTTCTTTCATGCTCACATGCCATATCTCTATTTTCGTAAATAGCATGATGCATGGCAAACGATTTTTCTAAGTAGGAAAAATTAGGGTTTCTTGTTTCTATCATCCTCTCAATCTCTTTTGGATTTTTGGACTATTTTTCTTGTCTGATTTAAAGATTAAAGGCGCACGTAATTTTGTCAAGTAGGACGGGCATTGTGTCTTCGGACTGGCCAAGTCTCTTGATCTGACAAAATTGCCAGCCGAAAGGATCTCTGAAATCATCATGAAAAATAAATCGCAATTAACCAAAAGATTTGTGAGAAGAAGATGAGAAAAGGAGACTAGTTTTATGAAAAAGTAAAATTTCAGATTTTATATTTTTCATGAGCATGTAGAATTGTATGAGCAAATACCTTGATTGTGCATGATGTTGTGATCATTAGTCAAGCCCCCCTTTGCATGCCTGTGATGTATCCTCGTGAGGCCTGCGTGCCGCTTTTCTTTTTGCTTTTAACTAAGAAGAAGATTAGGGTGGCGCATGTACTTGGAACTTGGCGCATGCATACCTTGGATGGTGGCGCAACAAGCATCAAAGAAAGAGGCGCAAGCCTGCTTAGTGGCGCAAGTTAGGCATGGCCGAACCCTTGGGTTTGAGAGCTAGCTAACTTGGATTCTTGCATTGTGGCGCATTCTCATTGGAGGAAGACCATGGCATTGGCCGAACCCTTGGGGTCCACCCTTAAGGTTTGAGAGCTAAACCATGTGAGAAGGACCTTGGAGCCAACCTTGAAGACCAAGATAGAGGGCGGCTAGGATAGGTCTATCTTAGGGGCTTGAGTCCAATGTCAAGAGTTGAACCTCCTTTTAGCATGGGTTGGTTCAATGTCTTGAAAGGGCTTTGATCACATCATCTTTTACTGCTTTCCTTATCTGCTAAAAGCATGCCTGTAATGTTTTATCGTTATATTATCACTATAGGATTGCATGCCTGTATTGTTAGACATAAGATAAAACTGATGAGACCTTAAAAACCCTCATAATAAAATATCAAGTCTAGTAGCCTTCTAACGCGTAGCCCTCACTAAGCTATCGATCAGTGGAGTTGTGAACTGGTTCCCACCCTCGTGGGACACACCCACTTATCTTTAGGAAGTGTGTGGTGACAATGGTTTCCCTAGTCCAGTTTTAACCTGGGCGTGCCTTCGCAAGGAAACTCGTTGGCCTTGGGCATAATGGTTAGGAATGGACTTGACTAGAAGTTCACATCTGATCGAAGAGTCTTAATGCATCTACCAAGCTGGTTCTCTACTTCATGTCTAAACTCCTTAAATTTCTCAAAGGATTCAGACTTATGTCTCATCAGATAGACATAACCATATCTACTGAAGTCATCAGTAAACGCCATGAAGTAGTTGTACCCTCCTCTGGCTTGTTTATTGAAAGGCCCACACACATCAGTATGTATGAGATCTAATAAACCTCCTGCCCTCTCACCAGTCTTGGCGAAGGGCGCCTTTGTCATTTTCCCTAATAAACAAGTCTCACATGTATCAAGTTCCTCCAAGGAACTCGAATCTAACAACCCATTTGCATGGAGTTGTCGAATGCGATTCTTGTTTATATGGGCTAATCGACAATGCCGTAGGAAAGCACCAACTGAACCACTCAGTTTGGTCCTTTTATTATTTATGTTACAAATAGAGCTATCCATGTCCAAGACATGCGGACCATTGCACAAAGTACCCTTCCCATAAAACATGTTTGCAAAAGAACATAAGTTCTCTTTTATTTCAAACTTAAATCCTTTCTTTGCCAAGCAAGGAGTGGATACAATGTTTTGGTAAGGGAAGGTACATAATAGCAATTGTCTAGTTTTAACTAAAGTCCAGAAGGCAGGGAGAGAAACTCCTACAGCAACAGCAGCAACTTGTGCCCTGTTACCTATCCGTAGGTCAATCTCTTTAGGCCTTACCGATCTACCCTTTCTGAGCCTTTGCATATTTGTACAAATATGAGCTCCACATGTGGTATCCAATACCCATGTCATAGGAGTAGAAAGGTTGACTTCGGTAACATAAATACCTGAGCATGAAGACAAGGCCTTGCCTTTCTTCTCCTCATTCTGAAGTTGTAACATGTCCTTCAACATGTGAGGTGGCCCTCCACATGAATAGCGCCTATTATTCCTGATCATATCCATCTTTAATTTCAGTTCCTTGGTCAAGCCTTTCGGCTCAACTCACTAAATATCAACTTTAGTAGGATTGAGCTCAACCAATTCATCAAAGAGCTGCCTTAGATTAAAATAATCTCAGAGGCACTCTTCGATTCATATCACCCTCTAAATTCAGGTGACATGTTGGTTAGCAACCTCCAAAGTATCAACCTGATGCTTATCATAAGCATCCCTCTCAGCCGCTGAGGCCGAGCATGGAAGCGGCTCAGGAAAAGGACGCTCAAGGACATAAAGCTTCCTTTCGAGCTTGAGCATGATTCTCAAGTTCATATACCAATCCAGTAAGTTGGATCCAACCAACTTATCCCTTTCTAGGGTAGATCGCAGTGTCCAACTGCTATTGTTCATAGCCATTGTTCTACAACAATCAAGAAATAGCAGATTAGTACTACTTCGAATCATTTAAACTGGACTTGTTTTAAATGACCATGGCTCCCACTATTTTTAATCGAATTGACAACCCACAAAGTCAATCGAGAAATCCAAGATTTCCTAGTGAGATGAGATCCTCATTCCACACAGGGCTTCGCGTCCCACGAGGGTGGGATGAGATGCACAAAGTGACCCATGTTTCCTAAGGTGGGCGCGCCGGCCGATTGCTCCAAGCAATTCCCCTTATTGAGACAGTCCAGGCATTTCATGTCCAGCGAGGGCTGGATACAGCATGAAACCCTAACCTCTCAACGATGCCTCTAGAGTTTCATCATGTGCCTAGCACACATGAAAATCTAGTCAAGTCCATTCCTAACCGTTATGCCCAGGGCCAACGAGTTTCCTTGCGAAGGCACGCCCAGGTTAAAACTGGACTGGGGAAACCATTGTCACCACGCACTTTCTAAAGATAAGTGGTGTCCCACGAGGGTGGGAAACAATTCACAACTCCACTGATCGATAGCTTAGTGAGGGCTACGCGTTAGAAGGCTACTAGACTTGATATTTTAATTGAGGGTTTTTGTTTAAGGTCTCATCATCTCAGTTTTATCTTATGTCTATCATTACAGGCATGCAATCCTATGGTGATAACATAACGATAAAACATTACAGGCATGCTTCTGCAAATAATAATAAAAGTAGTAAAGAATGATGTGATCATATCCTATTCAAGACATTGAACCAACCCATGCCATGAAAGAGGTTCAACTCTTGTCCTGGAACTCAAGCCCCAAAAAATAGACCTAGCCTAGCCGACCTCTAGCTTGAACTTCAAGGTTGGCTCCAAGGTCCTTCTCTCATGGTTTAGCTCTCAAACCCTAGAGGTACACTTTAAAAGTTCCCCATAGGTTCGGCCAATGCCATGGTCTTCCTCCAAGGAAGGTGCGCCACCATGCAAGGGGCCAAGATAGCTAGCTCTCAAACCAAAAGAGGTTTGGCCAAGCTTTCTTGCACCACCAAGCAACCAAGCACCAGCTTGCATGCGCCACCTTGCATGCTTGCGCCATCAAGCAAGATGTGAGTATCAAGGTCCAAGAAGGATGCGCCTAGCCCTTAATCTTCATCTTAATTTTTAAAAATAATGAAAAAGATGGCACGCAGGCCGCACAAGGATACATCACAGGCATGCAAAAGGGGCTTGACTCATGATCACAACATTATGCACAATCAAGGTATTTACCCATGTAATTCTACATGCTCATGAAAAAAATAAAATCTGAAATTTTACTTTTTCATAAAACTAGTCTCTTTTTCTCATCTTCTTCTCACAAATCCTTTGGTTATTTGCGATTAACTTTTCATGATGATTTCAGAGATCATTTCGGCTGGCAATTTTGTCAGATCAAGGGACCCGGCTAGTCCGAAGACACAATGCCCGTCCTACTTGACAAAATCACGTGCGCCTTTGATCTTTAAATCAAGCAAGCAAAATAACCCAAAAATCCAAAAGAGATTGAAATGATGATAGAAACAAGAAACCTTAATTTTTCTACTTTTAGAAAAATCGTTTGCCATGCATCATGCTATTAACGAAAATAGAGATATGGCATGTGAGCATGAAAGAAAAGCATAAAACATCGTTCGAGTCTTGCAAGTCGCTCTGATACCACTGTTGGGAAACCCCGGGGACATTTTACAATTTTTCAGAGTTATAAGCATACATACATACATTGCACAGCGGAAGAATGTTCCCGAAACAGGCCGGTCCCAAAAACCCAGTGAAGATTGCAAGCAAAAGAGTCGACATGATGAGTTAGGAAATACCTTAGAGCAAGATGAGGTCGATGTCGTGATAGGCGCCCAAGCGTGCGTCCTCTGTAGTCTTACACACACGGATGCCTCGAGTCCTCTTCTTCCACGCCCGGTGCTAGCCTCGGGAAGAAGATCCAAGCCTTGTGCTCCTTCTTCAAAGTATGCGCCACCTCCAAGGTAGATGCGCCAAAGATGAAGAAGGATGAGGGAGAGGGAAACCATCAAGCATCAAGTTCCTTGCGTCAAGAGAAAAGGAAGAGGCTTGCGGCTAGGGTTTGGAAGGAAGAAGAAGATGCGCCACTTCTTGGTGTTGTCGCCCTTCAAGCCCTTGCTTTCGCCCCTCCTCTTGTTGTCACGCCTCTAAGGATTGTAACCACTAAGAGGGGGTGGCTAGGGTCACTTATAAAGAGCTAGAGGCGGTTAGGGCAAGGGTTGAGATCATGACAAGTGTATGGCTTGGATGAGAAGGTTTGAGGTATGGAAAGTCTCCAAGACTTTACCATAAACCTCATTCAACCTTTCCATAAGCTACCAAGCCTTGCCTTGTGCGCCAAGGCCTAGCTTTGCGCCCCAAGCAATGCCTTAATGCATTCACACTATCAATGGGAGAGGGCTAGGCGCATAAAGCTACCTTAATGAAGCAAATTTGCCATCCAAACCCCATTATGCCCCTTAGGTGCCAATGGGCTTGGCTTCCTCCCCATTATACCCTTTTAGCCTATTGCCTCTTCATGACAACTTATTATTGGGCCTCATTGGATAATGAGCTAGCCCAAACTTCATTACATGGCTTGATTAAGCACTTGGATCCAATCCAATGCAACCCTAATCCAAATGTGGCTAACCATGGTCAATTTCGGGTCAACCTACCATAAATGGAGTTTGGCTCCAAGAACATCCTTCCATCTCATCAGGCCCATTGGCGCTGATGAAATCTCCAAAATAGATCCGAGTTATCCAATAACTCGATCATAAGGCTTCCCGATCAATACGAGAACTCGAGTATCAAGGTGTGCGACCCTGTAGGTTCCTCTGACGCTGGCAGTGCTGACCAAAGGTCACCACAAGTAGTGAGTGGCACCTAGCAGTGCATCGCTGCTACCCAGGTCATTGGAATGGATATCGACATCGACATCCCCATCATCGCAACTAGGTACAGATGCATTACAGTCTCTTTGCCGAACTGATATCTGATTGGACAAGTGTGTCACCACTTGTTTTCACCCAATCACATGGCTATGACTAAATCAGGTTCTCACTTGGGTATGGCCATACACTTTCAGTCATAGAACCATAGAGGAGCTCCATGGATATCATACTTCCCTTAGGAAGGGGCAAATCCTATGTCTGTCCATTGACCTTCTCATATGGGTCGTGACATCCTCAATGACAACCGTTATTACCTCCCAACTACGGCGAGGTGTTAGGTTGTATCAAAGCAAGTCCCTAACCATATAGAATGGTCAATGGCCTCAAGTCAAGGGATCAATGCATCTCCTGTCACTTGTGAGGATAACTCATCACACCAAGTCATAGCCTCACAGCGGGTCGGTCCAGTATATCCACCACTGATATACCCATATGTCTGCGTTAGCACCTCATGCCTAACCAGCCCATATACTAGTCTCACAAGTACCAGAGCTATCCCATATCCACTCAGGTACATCGACTGGGGACAATCATTTGAGCACAGATCCAATCTGTCTCCAGGGACATTATCATGTAAGTACACAATCGCAGGTGTAGACAAACAATGATAACGACAATGCCAGAAAGATATATATATGAATATCGGAGTCAAGTAGTACAAAGATGGATCAAAACTAGGTCCTAGGGCATATACACCAACAGCCGGAACGGGAGGAGGAAGAATCATACCTTGGCAAACCTCTTTCCGCCGGCTTAACCACCGGCGACGCCGAAGAAGTCAGAGGTGGAAGGGAAAGGGGACGCAGCCCCTAAGCTCCAGTGCGCCCCGTACCGCCACTCCCAAACCCACCGGGAAACGCAGAGGACCGCCGCCGCCACCGGAGATGCCAACGCCGGAGTCGCTCGACGGTGGAAGGAGAGAATCGGGGAGAGGGACGAAGAACAGTATCCGCCGCTACTGTGCACACACGAGCCATCGTGAGAACGCGTCGCGCGGATGGGCTCCTATAGCCCTAGCTTCAAAAGGAGCTCCGCGAGGATGGGTCACCCAACCCGCTTTGACGCCGCCCAACCCGCTTACCCTCTTCACCTAAGCAGTTGGGCTTGGGCTGATGACGAGGCCTGGGCCTGGGCCCAGTGCCTGGGCCTCACATTCTCCCCCCCCTGAGGTGGTCGGCGTCCTCGGTGACTCGAGGTAGCTCCTCAGGTAAACCTCGCACACCAATCTCTAATGCCGCTCACTAGAGTGTTTTGTCCTCAGGCATATCTCTCTCCCGATGAATGAGAAACACTCACTGTTTACTCATCCAACAACGACCCAAGAGTCGATAACCTCGATTCTCGATAATCCTTGGATTAAACCTCATCCGAACCATCGGAGAAGTATTGTTCGGAAGCTTTGTGCCAGGTTGCTTCCTCCATGTGGGATTCATCCCATCGGATGTGAAACTCCATATATCAGTTCAGCTTACTTTGCCCCAATACCCAGTGATATAAAATGTCACGTATCCCTCGGTTGAACTCCGTTCGAACCATCGATGTGGCTTGGTAAGACAATGACCGAGAAGGATCGTTTGGATCCTTGTGAAACTTCCTCAAGTTCACATGGAATGTAGGGTACATCTACATTCTTTATTGGAGTTTCAAACGGTATGCTACTGAGCCCACTCGACTCAGTATCTCACACGGACCGTCGTATGATCGGATAAGACCTCGGTGAGCCTCTCTCACCGAGATTTTCCTATAGATCTGCGAGGTAAGTCGGAAAAGAATTAAGTCGCCCACGACTAATTCTTCATTCCAACAACGACGGTATGCATACCTTTGCATCCATTGTACAACCAACTCCAAGCTACCTCTAGCCTCTTGGAGTAAATAGATTCGTTCCCGAGCATACCGTTGAGTCATAGGGCACTTCCCGTAGGAATCCCTTTTTACCACATCAACAGGGGTTAGGGGCTGACTCCCTAACATTAACTCGAAGCTCAAAAGAGGTGGGACCTGTGGGTGACAACCTTTGCAAGTCAAAGACATATCATGTCACATTCATCCACTTCACCCAGTCACCCTGACTGGTGATCACATAGTGACGGGGGAATTCTTCCACAAGAGCATTCACCCACTCAGATTGCCCATCCGCCTGAGGATGATTGGCTATGGAGAAACTTACCTTGTACAAATATTTATTGAACAACACGGTTCAAAAGTGTCCAGCCAAAATGGGCATCCATATCGCTCTCGATATCCACTTGGATGCCAAAATGTTTCACCACATTTTGGAAGAATAGAGCTACAACAACCCTTGCTGTATACTGCTCAAGTGCCGGGATAAAGAATCCACCCATGGAAACTCATTCCACACTACTGGCACTGAGCCTATCCCATCAAACTTAAGGACCCCACCAATAAAGTCCTTGGACACCCTTGTCCAGGACGTATCGAGAATAGGCAGTGGTTGTAACAACCCTGCCCCTAGTCTCCAATCGATCTTACCTTCCTGGCAATTTTGGTAAGTGCGGACATACATCCTCATGTTTGCGCTCATATTGGGCTAATAGCACAAACATGCTGACAGGACAACTATCCACTCTTGTCCTGGATGCCTTGCCCAAAGTCTACCATGGAGCTCCCTCAGTAGCTCCCGGCGCAGTCCGCCCATCGATGGGACTAGTGGCCTATCGCCTCCGGCCACAATATATCATCTGGACCCAGTTAGAAATGTCAGATCATGTCCGACGTAACCTGCTGAACTTAGCTTTTGTTCCTCCCTATCAAAAGCTAAGGCTGCTTTTAATCTGACTAGTAGATTCCCGTCCACTTTGGATAGGGTACAGCACATAAGGGCATTTAGTCTACTGAGCTCATAAGGAAACACGTTGCCTATACCCGATTTATGTTTCCCATGGAACTGGAATTTGAAGGGTCCCCTAAAAGGAGGGGGGGCCGAAACCCTAATAGGTGGCGCATATAGTTCATTTGCAACGGAAGCAAGGGTTTCAAAGGATCTCATGTGATATTCATATGATCAACTTAAAACGATAGCATAGAGATGCATTACCATGGCCATGAGTAAGGAGGTGGCTTGGAAGAGAAAGAATCAAATGCTTCTTCTCCAAAGGCGACGCACACAAGGTGAAGATGGCTTTCTCCTTGTTGTCCTTTGTGCTAGCAAAGACCTTCAAGAATCCTAATCGCGTGTAGGAGATGTCGAAGAAGAAGTCTTGCTGGCCGAATGTTTTCCTCCTAGCCTCGAGAGAGCCTTCACACGAGAGGAATCAATGGAGAATAATGGGCGAGCAACGTTACTACGTGGGAGCGTTTCCAATTTGGAAACCGACTTCCAAAATTAGTAACTCCTCAATTTTTCATGCGTTCACCCAAGTGAACCATCGAAACAATCCTTCTCCAATTGAACCAAGCGTTCACTTATGTGAACCGGTTCTATTTATTCGGTCCAATTGAATTTGGTTCAAAAACCAAATCAAACCAGCATAGGCTCAGATCCAATCAAACCAAATGGTTCAAGATCTAACCGTTCATCTCTTGATGCTCTTGATCTCACCGATCTAGCATCAATACTCTCGATCGAAGCTTACCGATCTCAAGCCCTAATCAATCAAACATGATCAGACCAGATCTCACTTACAATCAGAGTTTAAATTCCTTTAAACTGAACCAAAACAATTCAGTCCACACGATCTGACTTAAGTAAGCCATATCATCAAATTGTGCGACCCTAAGGGTTTCCTTTAAATGTCGGTAACGATAACTTACGTTATCACGATCAGTGAGGGGTATCTAGCAACACATCACTGTCTCCCGATATGAAGGAAAGAGTCTTCCAAGACTACACCCAAACCACAGCACAAGTGTGAATCCACTTCACGAGGCATACATGTTTCCTTTGCCACTGGATGTTCTTATTGGACAAGCGTGTCAAGCTTGTAACTCCAATATGATGAGCATGATTAGATCAGATGATCATAGTCACCTGGGTATGGCCATACACTTTCTCAATCATCTCATTCAGGGGGCCCCTTTAGAACATCACACTCCAATCAAGGAGACGGCAATCCTATATCTATCACTAGTGTCCTAACCTGACTCATGATCATTATCCAAGATAGTCTATAACCATTATGTTTCAAATGATATTGAACTACCTCAAAACAATGACAATCATCATTTAGAAACACAAGTGATCTCAAGTCAGAGGACATGTGCCACTTGTTGCAAACAAGGATTATTCACATTGTGACAAGCAATTGAATATCCTAGTAGCGTCTGTCCAGTACATCCAATGTACCCATGAGTCTACATCTTATTCCATGCTCGAAGCATCCTATAAGATTAGAACACATATTAGTCTCAATCATATCAAGGCTGTCTCATGTTCACCAAGATATCTCGACTAAGGACATTACAGCATGTCAGCCAAGCTGAACAGCATTGAGACATTATTCAGAAGCACACTTATTGCGGCAGACAATGTAACAAACTGAATAACAACCATTGCCTTTATAAACATAAGAGTTTATACATGATACTGAAAGAATCCCAAGGCCTCAAACATTAGCCTTAAGGGCATACCCCAACAATCTCCCACTTGCACTTAATCTAATGGTTGAGAAATCTCAAACCCATGTTATTACAGTGCTTCTCATGCTTCTGCTGCGCCAGAGGCTTGGTAAGCGGGTCAGCCAGATTGTCATCTGTATGAACCTTGCAGATTTTGATCTCACCACGATCAATGATCTCCCGGATCAAGTGAAACCGTCTCTGTTTGTGCTTGGACTTCTGGTGCGACCGTGGTTCCTTTGCTTGTGCGATTGCTCCAGTGTTATCACAGAAGATAACCAAAGGATCCGCACTCGAAGGAACAACACCAAGTTCCTGAACGAACTTGCGAATCCACACTGCCTCCTTAGATGCTTCCGAGGCTGCAACATACTTGGCTTCTGTTGTGGAATCAGCAACGATAGACTATTTGAAACTTTTCCATACCACAGCTCCTCCATTCAAGCTAAAAACATAGCCTGATTGCGATCGGAAATCATCCTGGTCAGATTGGAACGAAGCGTCAGTATATCCTTCAATACTGAGTTCTTCCTGACCTCCATATATCAAGAACATATCTTTGGTCCTCTGAAGATATTTCAAAATGTTCTTGACCGCAATCCAGTGCGCTTGACCTGGATTACTTTGGAATCGACTGGTCACGCTTAACCCGTAAGCGACGTCTGGGCGAGTACATAACATCGCATACATAATGGACCCAATAGCCGAAGCATAAGGCGTATTGTCCATTTCATCTTTCTCAGTCTGTGTTTGTGGACACTGACTCTTTGAAAGATTCAGACCATGTCTGACTGGAAGATATCCTCTTTTAGAATTCTCTAAATGGAATCTCTCCAGGACTTTATCGATGTAAGTACTTTGGCACAGCCCGAGAAGCCTCTTAGATCTATCTCTGTAGATCTTCACACCTAATACATAGGCTGCTTCTCCTAGATCTTTCATCTGGAAACATTTTCTTAACCATGCTTTAACAGCATGCAGTTCAGGAATATCATTTCCAATGATTAAGATATCATCGACGTAGAGGACTAGGAAAGTAATCACGCTCCCACTAAACCTCTTATATACACACGGGTCGTCTTCATTCTTGATGAAACCAAATTCACATATTGATTCATCAAAACGAATATTCTAGCTTCTAGATGCTTGTTTAAGTCCATAAATGGACTTCTTTAACTTGCATATTTTATGACGATCTGATGGATTAGTGAAACCTTCAGGTTGTGTCATATACACATCCTCATCCAGTTTTCCATTAAGGAAAGCGGTCTTCATATCCATTTGCCAGATCTCATAATCGTAATATGCTGCTATCGCAAGAATAATCCGAATTGACTTGAACATGGCTACAGGAGAGAAAGTTTCATCATAATCTATCCCGTAGATTTGCTTGAAACCTTTCGCAACTAGCCTGCCTTTATAGGTAACTATGTTACCATCCATGTCAATCTTCTTCTTGAAGATCCATTTACAGCCTATAGGGATTACTCCCGGAGGCGGATCAACCAAATCCCAGACTTGATTATCTGACATGGAGTCCATCTCGGCTCGCATAGCTTCAAGCCATCTAGTTGACTCCGGTCCACTGACCGCATCCGCATAAGTGAGGGGTTCATCATGATCAATGATGTAGACTCCGTCATAGCGCTCAGGCTGTCGACGGATCCTTCCCGATCTACGCGGTTCCCGTGATATCTGAGCCTCAGGTTGTTCAATAACCTGTTCTACTGGCTCAGGCTCATCCAATTGTGCTTGACTACTTTGTCCTTCCTCTGGATTCTCATCCAGTTTTATTTCTCTCCCACTGGCTTCTTGCAGAAGAAACTCCTTCTCAAGAAAAATAGCCGTCCGAGCAACAAATACTTTGTTCTCTTTGGGATCGTAGAAATAATAACCCTTAGTTTCCTTAGGGTAACCGACAAAGATGAATTTCTCAGATCTGCTCTCTAGTTTCCCAGAGACGAGCTTTTTGACATAAGCCTCACAACCCCAGATCTTAATAAATGTCAAGCTCGGCTGTTTCCCATACCATAACTCATATGGAGTCTTTGAAACTGCCTTGGATGGCACTCGGTTTAGTACCTTTGCAGCTGTTTCCAGCACAAATCCCCAAAAGGAGTAAGGTAGAGTAGCCTGACTCATCATAGAACGAACCATATCCAGTAAGGTTCTGTTCCTCCTCTCGGACACACCATTCCATTGCGGTGTTCCGGGTGGAGTGAGCTGTGAGATAATCCCACACTCCTTCAGATAGTCAGTAAATTCTCGACTTAGGTATTCTCCACCTCGATCTGAGCGAAGTGCCTTGATATTTCGGCCTAGCTGATTCTGTACTTCATTTTTGAACTCTTTGAACTTGTCAAAAGATTCACTCTTATGTCTCATTAGATAGACATACCCATATCTACTGAAATCATCAGTAAAGGTAATGAAGTATGAGTAGCCACCTCTGGCATGTTTACTAAATGGCCCACACACATCACTGTGTATAAGGTCAAGTAAACCTGAAGCCCTTTGACCTTTGTTAGGAAAAGGAGACTTCGTCATTTTGCCCAATAAACAAGCTTTGCATGTATCAATCTCCTCATAGGAGAATGATCCCAGTAGTCCATGGTCATGCAACCGCTTAATGCGCTTCTTGTTAATATGGCCTAAACGACTATGCCATAGC
The DNA here is from genome assembly GCA_027563935.2 of Costus lasius. Taxonomy (NCBI): domain Eukaryota; kingdom Viridiplantae; phylum Streptophyta; class Magnoliopsida; order Zingiberales; family Costaceae; genus Costus; species Costus lasius. Next base: position 57,016,239 of record CM050448.1, read on the forward strand.
AAGGTGCTGTCATCAGCATACTTGGCTTTCTTATTATCAATATTTTGTATAGAACATTCCATGTCCAACATGAATAACCCATTGTTAATTGACCCAGTAGCATAAATAATATTATCAAGAGAAAGATAACACTTTGAAGTCTTGCATTCAAAGGAAAACCCTTTCCTGACAAGAGCAGGAATAGAGATAATATTCTTGGTAATGCTAGGTACAAAATAACAATTGTTCAGTTCTAATACATGTCCAGATGGCAATGAGATGTAATATTCTCCTACAGCAACAGCAGCAACCCGTGCCCCGTTTCCAACTCGTAGGTCCACCTCATGCTGTCTCACCTGTCTTCTTCTCTTGAGTTCCTGTACATTTGAACAAATGTGAACTCCACATGCAGTGTCCAACACCCATGAAATAGAAGAAGAAGATATCATGACTTCAGTCACAAAAATACCTGAGCCAGAAGCGATGCTTCCCTTCTTGTCTCCTTGGAGCGCTTTACAGTCCTTTTTCCAGTGACCCAGCTGGCCACAATGGAAACATCTGTATTCCTTCGACCGCTTGACCTTTTGTTTCAGAGCCTTGTTGTAGTTCTTGACAGGGGCTTTGCCCTTCTTCCCCTTCTTCTTGTTCCTGGAAGGGAACATCAAGACAGAGGTTGAAGGCTTTCCCTTTAGAGTCTCCTCTGTAGTCAAGAGCATATTCAGCAACTCTGCCGGAGTACAGTCGATCTTGTTCATATTAAAATTAATAATGAACGGATCGAAGGAGGCCGGGAGGGACTGCAGAATAATCTCTACAGCAAGCTCCTGATTGATGGTATGCCCCAGTTTCTCTAGAGCCTCTTTGTGCCCAATCATCTTGAGCACGTGAGCTCCCACTGGACTCCCTTCAGCCAGTTTGCTCTGAAAGAAAAGCTTAGTCAAATTATAGCGTTCAGTCCTCGCCTGTGCAGCATACAGCATCTTGAGGTTTGCTATAATTTCTATAGCAGACATATCCTCATGCTGACGCTGCAGCTGTGGCGTCATAGACGCTAGCATCAGGCAAGCGACATCAATGCTATCATTGACATGCTTTTCATAGGCATCCCGAACCGCCCTTGCGGCGTTCGGAGCGGGTTGAGGCGGTATAGCCGTCTCGAGGACATACAGTTTCCTCTCAGCCTTAAGAACAATCTTAAGGTGTCCGTACCAGTCTGAGAAGTTTGGCCCAGCAAACTTCTCCCTTTCCAGTAGGGATCGCACATTGAAGCTCATGGTGTTCGTTGCTGCAGGAATCTACAACAATGCAAGAACAGCAAGGTCAGTATCAATGTTTAGAATCAATCCAGGACTTAAGAAAGATTCTTTTCTCACTATTTTATCTGACTGAAAAATCCATTAAAACAGTCCGAAAGAGTAAGACTCTTTTAGTGAGATGGGATCCAGATTTCATACTTGGTCTCCGCGTCCCGCTCAGGCGAGATAAGATGCACAGAGAGTACAAGCACTAATTTCTGGTAGGCAGTCCCTGCCAATCGCCAACCCGTGCGATTCCCCTTCATCTGGGCAATCCAGCAGACTATGCCAACTGAGTTGGTACAACACAGTCTCTGATCCCACAGATGGCTGCCTCCATATAGCAAACTTCTCCCTTTCCAGTAGGGATCGCACATTGAAGCTCATGGTGTTCGTTGCTGCAGGAATCTACAACAATGCAAGAATAGCAAGGTCAGTATCAATGTTTAGAATCAATCCAGGACTTAAGAAAGATTCTTTTCTCACTATTTTATCTGACTGAAAAATCCATTAAAATAGTCGAAAGAGTAAGACTCTTTTAGTGAGATGGGATCCAGATTTCATACTTGGTCTCCGCGTCCCGCTCAGGCGAGATAAGATGCACAGAGAGTACAAGCACTAATTTCTGGTAGGCAGTCCCTGCCAATCGCCAACCCGTGCGATTCCCCTTCATCTAGGCAATCCAGCAGACTGTGCCAACTGAGTTGGTACAACACAGTCTCTGATCCCACAGATGGCTGCCTCCATATAGCTAACATATGCCCCATATGTAGCCTACATGGTCAAGCTGACCTGACCTACTCCCTGGACCACCACGTGCTATGCTGAGCAACGAGAAGCGATAAATCCCTTCTCTGTAAGACGCAGGTGAAATCACACACCGTCTGAAGATAGATGGGCGTGCCCACTGAGTGGGTACAACACGGCCCCAACGATAGTCAGAACAGTGAGGTTTCGCGTCAGAAGGCTTACGTGCTTGATATTTAGCGTTGGATTTTAACGGTCCTTTTATCTTCTTAACTATCATGCAAACCCTATGGTGATAGCAGAAGATAAATAAATCATGCATTTCTAATTATTTAAACAATAAAGGAAAGCATGATGATCTTATGTGGTAAACGCCCATTAAGCCTAAGTAAGACCTTAAGTTAACTTAAGTCTTCACTTGAGCTCTTCATGAGTCTTTTGCATCTCATCTGGCCCAGACCAGGGCCCAAGCGCCCACTGTAGCTCAGGTGCGCCCACCAGGTAAGTGCGCCTGTCCCAGAGTCGAACCCTGGACCTCCCACCTGGTCAAGCCACTGCTGCATGCGCCAATGCCATGTGTGCTCTGTGCTCTTGTCTGATTAAAATTACAATTTAATCTATCTAGACAAGATTGACATGCAGGTCAATTACACAATAAATTAATTAAAATGTGATGCGCAGATCACAAAAATAATAATTTATAATTTATCCAGGCTCGCAGGCCCCAGCACAGCACACATTAAAAGGGCAACCCACATAAGATGAAATAGACAAGCATCATGGCATCCAATCAATATGTGATCCATCAACTAAATAAAATTTTTCAAAATCCCATCGGAATCAATTTTATTTGTCTTATGTGCCCTACTACCTTACAACGGTCCATTAATAGGGATCCACTCATCATGTCTAGTCAGATCCACTGCCCTTGCATGCACCAAGTCCTAACTGACTTGAGTCGACCTAATGGTCAACCATGCATGCGCAAAGGGCTGAACAACCTTCATGAGTTCTGGCAAGCGGGTGTGACCCCGGGCCTAACTCATGTGCGTTCACTGGTTGTCTCAACCAGACCTCGCTACACGCCTATCTGCAGTCGACCTATAGCCACCTCGTGCTTGCGCACAGGTGCCATCTGGTCGACCCATCTAGGCTGTCAGATGGTCTGATCAGACTGGTTGGATCTTACCTAGAAGATGACTTCAACCCCATCAACCCGTCTAAGGGTTTATAGTAGGCGCTTAGATCTAATATGGGGCGCGCAAGTGAAGGTTTTTGACAAAACAACAACATGCGCCAATACATGCGCCAAAGTGTAACATACATCAAACATATGTATTTTCGCATGATGAACTATCATAAACTTTAGCATGTAAAAACCTTAGATCTTAAGCTTACGCTCAAACATGGATCACACAATAACATCAAGCAATCATATGAACACATATAGAACCGCATGCTCTGATACCAATTGAAGGGTCCCCTAAAAGGAGGGGGGGCCGAAACCCTAATAGGTGGCGCATATAGTTCATTTGCAACGGAAGCAAGGGTTTCAAAGGATCTCATGTGATATTCATATGATCAACTTAAAACGATAGCATAGAGATGCGTTACCATGGCCATGAGTAAGGAGGCGGCTTAGAAGAGAAAGAATCAAATGCTTCTTCTCCAAAGGCGACGCACACAAGGTGAAGATGGCTTTCTCCTTGTTCTCCTTTGTGCTAGCAAAGACCTTCAAGAATCCTAATCGCGTGTAGGAGATGTCGAAGAAGAAGTCTTGCTGGCCGAATGTTTTCCTCCTAGCCTCGAGAGAGCCTTCACATGAGAGGAATCAATGGAGAATAATGGGCGAGCAACGTTACTACGTGGGAGCGTTTCCAATTTGGAAACCGACTTCCAAAATTAGTAACTCCTCAATGTTTCATGCGTTCACCCAAGTGAACCATCGAAACAATCCTTCTCCAATTGAACCAAGCGTTCACTTATGTGAACCGGTTCTATTTATTCGGTCCAATTGAATTTGGTTCAAAAACCAAATCAAACCAGCATAGGCTCAGATCCAATCAAACCAAATGGTTCAAGATCTAACCGTTCATCTCTTGATGCTCTTGATCTCACCGATCTAGCATCAATACTCTCGATCGAAGCTTACCGATCTCAAGCTCTAATCAATCAAACATGATCAGACCAGATCTCACTTACAATCAGAGTTTAAACTCCTTTAAACTGAACCAAAACAATTCAGTCCACACGATCTGACTTAAGTAAGCCATATCATCAAATTGTGCGACCCTAAGGGTTTCCTTTAAATGTCGGTAACGATAACTTACGTTATCACGATCAGTGAGGGGTATCTAGCAACACATCACTATCTCCCGATATGAAGGAAAGAGTCTTCCAAGACTACACCCAAACCACAGCACAAGTGTGAATCCACTTCACGAGGCATACATGTTTCCTTTGCCACTGGATGTTCTTATTGGACAAGCGTGTCAAGCTTGTAACTCCAATATGATGAGCATGATTAGATCAGATGATCATAGTCACCTGGGTATGGCCATACACTTTCTCAATCATCTCATTCAGGGGGGCCCCTTTAGAACATCACACTCCAATCAAGGAGACGGCAATCCTATATCTATCACTAGTGTCCTAACCTGACTCATGATCATTATCCAAGATAGTCTATAACCATTATGTTTCAAATGATATTGAACTACCTCAAAACAATGACAATCATCATTTAGAAACACAAGTGATCTCAAGTCAGAGGACATGTGCCACTTGTTGCAAACAAGGATTATTCACATTGTGACAAGCAATTGAATATCCTAGTAGCGTCTGTCCAGTACATCCAATGTACCCATGAGTCTACATCTTATTCCATGCTCGAAGCATCCTATAAGATTAGAACACATATTAGTCTCAATCATATCAAGGCTGTCTCATGTTCACCAAGATATCTCGACTAAGGACATTACAGCATGTCAGCCAAGCTGAACAGCATTGAGACATTATTCAGAAGCACACTTATTGCGGCAGACAATGTAACAAACTGAATAACAACCATTGCCTTTATAAACATAAGAGTTTATACATGATACTGAAAGAATCCCAAGGCCTCAAACATTAGCATTAAGGGCATACCCCAACAGAATTCACCCTAGAATTCCGGCCAACGTGTTTATTTTGCCGACAACTACTTTATGTGGTGAAAATGTTGTTGGTCTTCATAACCTCGAAAAGGTTATCCGCGTCCGGAGATAGTGGACTCCTACCACCTTTTTCCTTCTCGTGGTCAAATACCATCGCTCAGTCCTATTAGCTTTCAACTCTCCAAAGTTAAAGGATGCCCATCCTATAAAGGCATACCACCGATAGCTTGGTCCGAAGCTTCGGTGTGAAACTCGAAAGGCATACTGAAGTCGGGTAACTTCAGGTGTTGGGGTATGCCCTTAAGGCTAATGTTTGAGGCCTTGGGATTATATCAGTATCATGTATAAACTCTTTGTTTATAAAGGCAATGGTTGTTATTCAGGTTGTTACATTATCTGCTGCAATAAGTGTACTTCTGAATAATGTCTCAATGCTGTTCAGCTTGGCTGACATGCAGTATTGTCCTTAGTCGAGATATCTTGGTGAACTTGAGACAGCCTTGATATGATTGAGACTAATATGTGTTCTAATCTTATAGGATGCTTCGAGCATGGAATAAGATGTAGACTCATGGGTACATTGAATGTACTGGACAGACCCTACTAGGATATTCAATTGCTTGTCACAATGTGAATAATCCTTATATGCAACAAGTGGCATATTTCCTCTGACTTGAGATCACTTGTGTTTCTAAATGATGATTGGCATTGTTTTGAGGTAGTTCAATATCATTTGAAACATAATGGTTATAGACTATCTTGGATAATGATCATGAGTCAGGTTAGGACACTAGTGATAGATATAGGATTGCCGTCTCCTTGATTGGAGTGTGATGTTCTACTGGCCCCCCCCCCCTGGATGAGATGATTGAGAAAGTGTATGGCCATACCTAGATGACTATGTTTCATCTGATCTAATCATGCTCATCATATTGGAGTCACAGGCTTGACACGCTTGTCCAATAAGAACGTCCAGTGGCAAAGGAAACACATATGTCAAGTGACTTGGGTTCACACTTGTGCTGTGGTTTGGGTGTAGTCTTGGAAGACTCTTTCCTTTATATCGGGAGACAGTGATGTGTTGCTAGATACCCCTCACTGATCGTGATAACGTAAGTTATCGTTACCGACATTTAAAGGAAACCCTTAGGGTCGCACAATTTGATGATATGGCTTACTCATGTCAGATCGTGTGGACTGAATTGTTTCGGTTCATTTTAAAGGGATTTAAACTCTGATTGTAAGTGAGATCTGGTCTGATCATGTTTGATTGATTAGGGCTTGAGATCGGTAAGCTTCGATCGAGAGAAGTGATGCTAGATTGGTGAGATCAAGAGCATCGAGAGATCAACGGTTAGATCTTGAACCTTTGGGTTTAATGAGATCTAGATCAAAGGCTTGGCTTAATTGGTCATTGAACCAAATGTCATTGAACCGGCTCATGTGTGAGCGCTTGGTTCAAATGAAAGAGATGAGCGTTCGGTTCACTTGGGTGAACGTGTGAACGCATAAGCATTGAGGGCTTTCTATATTTGGAAATTCGGTTTTCCAATTTGAGAGTAACGCCCCACGTTTGTGTGGAACGCCTCTTGCTCTCGTTCTCTTCTCCTTTTCGATGACACTCTCGTGAAAAAAAGGAGGTTAACGCCTTGGAGAAAATTCAGCCAAGCAAGAGTTCATCTCTCAATTCCCTTCAAGCGATCAAAGAGACTTGAAGGTCTTTGCTAGCACAAAGAACATCAAGGAGAAGCCATCTCTCTTCTTGTGTGCGACACCTTTGGAGGAGAGCCCTTTCGATCTCTGCTTCCAAGACGCAATCCATCAAATGGCATTGGTATGAATCTTTCAATCTTTACAAGGTTTTAAAGTTGATCATATGAATATATCACATGCGATCCTTATGAAACCCTAATTCCGCTGCCAAAAATTTTTACATGCGCCACTTTAGGGTTTCGCCCCCCTCTTGAAGGGGACTTTCATCAGGATCGGTTCAGAGGCAATATGGACCTTCACTATCGGAAGGCCGACTGATACCGACCAAGCCACTCCCATTTCGAGTTCCCTTTCAGTAGATCACTGAGGGTAAGGCTTTCCTTGAATATCCTTTGATGAACTTTCTATAGAAGTTCACCACACCAAGAAAACTCCACACTCGGTTTGATTTGAGGGGGCGCACCATTCCGCAATGGCTTGGACTTTTACCTTATCCATGTGCGCTTGTCCGTGGTCCATCCCAAGACCAAAGAAAGAAATCTCATCCACCACAAATGAGCATTTCTCCAACTCCAAATAGAGTTGATTTTACCCTCAACAACAGTCATATATGACTTGGGTGTTCCTCAACGCTTGAGGAGAATACCACGATATAGTCCAAATACACAACTACATAGTCATCTAAGAAAAGGGGTCAACACTTATTCCTTAGATGACAAAATGTAGAATGGCTTTAATAGTTCAAAGGGCATCACTTTGAACTTGAGGACTCATATCGGGTTACCCATATGGTTTTCCTATTCGTTGCCCTCGGCGGAACAAATTTGCCAATTAATCTGCTCTTAGGTCTAGCCTTAAGAAAACCAATGCTTTCCCTAGTCAATCTCCCAGATCAGGGATAAGCAGTATAAGATAACAATCCCTCATTGTTATCTTATCCAAGGTTTTATAGTCTACCCAGAACCTTAGCGACCAATCCTTCTTCTTTTAGAAGAGGATCAGTGCTCCATAAGGCGATACCATGGGCCGAATGAACCCGGCTTCGAGCAATCCACACCATTGCTAAACGAAGCTCGACCAACTCCACTGGAGAAATACGGTATAAAGCCTTTAGAGGGGGAGTAGATCCTGTCACAAGCTCAATCTTGTGATCGATCTCTCTCCTTTGGGAAAGATATTTAGGAAGCTCCGAGGATAACTCATCGGATAACTCTTCCAACCAAATCTTCACCAACGAAGGGACCTCTCCTTCGCAAGGAGAGTCGTCAACCCTTCTCTCTCTAGGGCAAAACGCTATCGCTAAGGTATTGTTGACAATGGAAACCCCTCGTTTCCAGCATCACTTGGGCATACCGCTAGATTTAATCGCGTATGACCCAGTATGCCTTAGTCATTTTAGGACGCCTCACGCAACCCACGATAAGTTTCCCAAGTAGAAACTACACCACAGTCTCATCTTTTTAAGATCTCCTCACGAGAGCTTAAGGGTCGGTTTAGACCCCGAAAAGGGTAGTGTGCAACCCGAGTCCGCTACCACAATTACCCATCTCCAAAGAGATACGCGATACTAGTATATACCTACTCCTCAGCGGGTACCTGGGTATTTTGGAAATAGAATTCCAATACCCCATAGAAAGTCCTCAACTTTCTCAACGTAGCAAACCCTTGGAAAGGATTCTAGCTCATGAGCTCGCCGTCTCACGTCGGACGCATGGCCACTCTTGGCCGGTGTCCCAAATATCGTCGCACGATATCTCTCGGGTCACAATGCCCTCAGTTCTTAGAACGTGTCATCGCATGACAGTTATTTGGCCGCCATCGGCCGATCTCAAGCATACGTCATCGCACGACAATCCTATGGAGATATCTGCTGGTGTCCGTGACAGATCGTCGCACGATTCTCCCTCAACCAGCAACCACTCTCCAGAATAAGTTGTCGCACGACTGTCCTATGACATCATCGATTGATGTCCAGGATACATCGCCGAACGATTATCCCCTAGGCACTATCGACTGTCCATTGGGACATGTCGTTGCATGACAGTGCCTAGGCCACCCCTGGCCTTGGTTGGTGCTGTAAAAGCTGCGGTAACGTACTTCAGCTACACGACCCCCATAAGATCTGTCTCCGCTAGGGAGACAAGAAAATTGAGCTGTGAGGCCCTAGTTGGACAAGCCAACTCTGTCGATATCTTTGGAGGAAAGCTCCCCCATATCCGATAGTCTCCACCAGCAACTCAATGCTGTGGACCCTTGTGATCATTGTATTGATCACTGCTGCCAACGTGTACAATGCCGGTGTACAAGTTGGAACGTGCAAAACTTGATCTCTGATACCAGTCTGTCATGCCCAGAATTAGGGTAATAAATTTTTAATTAAAATACACCTGAGTCAATACTTTGACTCGCACCCAAGCACACTCACGCAGGGGCTAAGCGGCTGAACCGCTGATCTGAGCACAACCGGCAGGAGCACGTCCTCGACGTGTTCCTCAGCCTATCCCAGGCGGCCACCTCAACTCTCATCTTGAGGAGTCATCGACCACCACGTCAGCCACGGATCGCTGCACGAACCAGCTCCAATGTCCACCAAAGATACATAACCCGAGACTCGACGCCGGCGCAGCGCGCGTACGAGTCCGATACACTGGAAAAGAAGTAAATCCGCACGCAGACGGAGGCGCACACTTGCGCAAGAGACGACGTAACGCAAGACGCCGGGCACACGCCCTAACTCCGACCAGATCACACGCAGGTGGCCGAATACAACACTCACCCAAGAACGGACGTCTCGCAGACGTCCAGCACAGACAAACCGGCAAACGCCGGGCAACACCACACATGGCCGGCGCACATGACCGGAATGCGGAGAGGGACGAGGAGTTGCCGACCAAGTAGGACAACCCGGCCGGGAGTGCGAAGCTCAGGGAGCTGGAAAGTAGAAGACGTCGGCCGAGGGCAGCTGATCGGCTGGGAACGAGAACCGCGTCCGAAACCCGTTGGAGACGTGCGCACAAAAACTGAGGCACATGCACGCCAACCAAAGCATGTGCACGCAAACCAAGGTAGTAGAACCTGCTGGAGAACAGCCTGAGGCTCATCGGAGCGTCGAACAGCCGAGCTGGTCTTCACCGGAAACAAGGGAGGAGTCGGCAAACGTGGCCGGACACCACCCAAACAAGGAGCGGAAGCCCCATGCTCACCCGGACGAACCCCATTCGCCGGAGCCACAGGAGACACTGGCAGGCCACCTCTAGCTCGCCGGACGTCGCCAGGAAGAGGGGACCGCACCCATAGCCTCGTCGGCCAGCCCGTTCTCGCCGGAGGCGAGGAGAACGGGAGACGCAACGAAGGGAGAAGAAACGGGTCAGCGATGCTCGCCGACCGAAAACCCTACCCGCCGGACGGAGCCGGAACGGGAGGAGGAAGAATCATACCTGGGCGAACCTCTATCCGCCGGCTCCACCACCGGCGATGCCGAAGAAGTCCGAGGTGGAAGGGAAAGGGGACGCCACCCCTAAGCTCCTGTGCGCCCCATACTGCCACTCCCAAACCCACCGGGAAATGCAAAGGACCGCCACTGCCACCGGAGATGCCAACGTCGGAGTCGCTCGACCGCGGAAGGAGAGAATCGGGGAGAGGGACGAAGAACAGCAGCCGCTGCTACTGTGCACACGCGAGCCATCGTGAGAACTCATCGCGCGGATGCGCTCCTGTAGCCCTAGCTTCAAACGGAGTTCTGCGAGGATGGGTCGCCCGACCCGCTTTGACGCCGCCCGACCCGCTTACCCGCTTCACCTAAGCAGTTGGGCTTGGGCTGATGACGAGGCCTGGGCCTGGGCTTGGGCCCAGCGCCTGGGCCTCACAACTATTATGTTGGGTTCAATTGTCATCTGTAAGCATGCTAGCATGCTACACAACAATTGTGGCAGCAATAATACTATTTAGGGTTTGGGTTTCACTTTTTATTAGATTTAGGGTTAGTTTCTGACTGGTCATTTTAGTAATTTAACTATATGAATTTAATTTAGGAGCGAGTTTTAAAAATCATATATCCGATTTTGATCTCGGTGTTGATCTTACTTATAACATATCACAGTCAATATTCACTTGCACCTGACCTAACACTAGTCAATTAAATTTTCTCATCAAAGTGGAGTCGTGCCAGTCAAATTTGAGTTTTACGGTCATCCCAAATTGAAGGGCTACTATATTAACTGAAGAGAATTGTGAAGCAAAGACTCACATCTCAGCACTATGCATGTCACTAAAATTACTTTTATATATTACAATAATAATTTCATTTTAAATTTTGTATTGGAGATTAGTCTTTAATGATTGAAAAAATTTTACTTAGCTTGAAAATAGTTCAAATATGATAAATAAAATATGCATATTAATATAATAAAATGTAATCAAAGTTTAAGCAAATTGTTAATTGTTAATTTGTGAATTACATAAAAGTGCAAATTATGAAACAAAAACAAATTTTAATAAGAGCACAAAATTACAGTCTTGTAAATAGTCGATTACCTAATTTGCAAAATATGAATTGCATAATTGGAAACTTTGAGGTTTCAAATTTTAGTGGATAAGTGTTATGAGCAATTTTTTTATTAAGAAATACGTACTAAAAACCCTTTTTTTAAGTTCCCAACCCTACATTAGAGTGCACCACAACCAATTAAGTCGCGACGCAGATGTTACCAAGACGCTCGATGATGCGTTGTATTTTCATCATATTTTTGTCAATATTCTAGAGCATATTTTGGGCTTAATTAAATGATTTTATGCAATTTTTAGTGTTTTTACTTCACTTTGCATAGAATCTTCACTTTTCTGGGTTTTTATGAAAATATAAGTAAAAAGGTTTAAAAATGATGGATTTTGTGAGTTTTGAGGCCATAGCACGATTCTCGAGGAGATTATGAGCTTACATGTCAAATTTGGAGTGAAAACAATGAAGAACGAAACTTTCACGGCCTTGGCCGTAATTATTGGGCCGGCCGTAATTTTTGGCTTCGAAGGGCGGAAAAACGGCTAAGTCTAAAAGTCCACAGAAACTTTCACGGGTGAGGCCGTGAATCCTTCATGGTCCATGAATATTTCTGTGCGCAGGAGTTTTTATACACAGAAAGAATTACGGCCGAAGGCGTAAACTCATCACGGGTGGTGAAAGTTTACGCCCCTTCACATATCTCACTCGATTCGACTCCAAACTGAGCCAGAATTGAACCAAACTCTCCAGAAACCTTTCTAGATGGGTTCTATACTGATTAAACTATAAAAGAAAAGGTTTTGAAAGGGTTTTAGGGGCTTCTAGGCACGAAAAAAAATAGTTGTAGTGGCGGCAGCGGAAATCAGTTTTAGGGAAAAATTCCGGCGAGAGATCACGCAAAGGAGGGGATTTGACGCTTTATCTTCATCACCAGATCAAGGAAAAGAGTTCTAATTACTTTCCTAGTGTCTCTTTGCATTATTTTAGAGAGATTACATGTTGAATTCATCGATGAACATGCTGTTTGCTATGAACATGAACGTGTAAATATTATTTTGGGATTTGGGAAGTAGCCCGTTGAATGATTTATGAATTAAACTTGTTGTTTAAATATATGACATGGATTTTATAGATTTGATTTGATTATAATTGTGTCTATTCCGTAATTTACCCTGATCAAGTAACTTTACGTCTTGGACGTTGCGAGAAGGACCGAGAGGTGAATCACAACGTCAGAACTATTCTTTTCAAACCTACGAATCCGATCACGAGAGTAGTTCAGATTCATTTGAAGGATTACTATGGTTTTTCATAGAACTTAATTGGTCTAATTATGTTAACTGTCACGAGAGTAGGGAGTTAGCATAGTTAGATACCAGATTACGCTTCGAGAGAAGGTAATCTGTACCTTAGGAAAAATCCCTTTCAACACTTTAATTTTGTATTCAATGGTTTATTTTTATTAAATTCATATTTGTCAATGTGGTAAAACCCCGAATCCCGATTTTCTCCATACCGATTCTTACCCAAAACACTATATCAGCTTCTTTTCGCACTTTGAAGTTTCCAAATAAAACAAAAATCACAGATTTTATTCGTCTAGATATAGATCGACTGTGTAATCGGTACTTGACCCCAGATCCTCGTTGGGAACGATATTTTTATTACTTCGATAAATCCGTGCACTTGCAGATCACTATCACTCGACAAAATCTCACCCCACACAAAAAGTGTTTCAGCGAAACCACTGCCCCGACAGTTGTACTCGCAATTCACACACCCCATGCACACGTGTTAGTGAAGGCGACTCATCCCACACTTCACACTCATAAGATATTCTCTAGCCTATGCTCCTTACAATACACAGCTGAATAGACACTAGCGTAGCCTTACACGCAGCCATAAGGAGACGACACTCAAACACTTTCAAGGTCGTTGACGGAGTCATGGATGCACTTGAGGATGGCCCAATCCCTCTAGAAGACACTTGAAAAGACTCCCCAAGATCTGAGGTAAACACCCAACAAATTTTGGCCCCAAATGATGACTGCCACCCCGAACACGGCCAGGCCGTGACGGCGGATACAGCCGTGACGAGTTCACTACAAGGCAACAACTCCGACACGGCCCCGATCACGCCCATGCATCCACCCGTGACAAGTTCGGCAGAAATTGGGTCTCTCCATCATGGCCGTGTGATGCAGCGGAGGAATGGGGCCTTAATTCCATACTCTAAGGTCAACTAGACGATGATGTGGAAAACGAGAGAGGGTCTTGAGGTGAGGGAAGTGAAATGCGTGCGACGTGAAATCCACTAAGAAAACCGATGAGAATGCCGAAAAGATGTTCCTTGAGCAATACCCAAAAGCGTTGAGAAATCAACGGATCAGATACTAATGAAAATACTCACCTCACTCGTAGAGCCAATTTTTTTTCATTGCAAGCGCATGCAGCCGGAACCTTTACGATGCTACGAGGGCGGCGTTCCGCAAGTTCAAGACCCATTGCCGGAAGCGTAGAAAAGACTGTGAAGTTGTTTGAAAAGGACCTGGAGCCCAAGGAGGGTTCTCCGGGTGTTTTGATTGAAAGCTTGTAAATGAGCAGAATACAAGATGAGGAAGCTCTAGGCGAGTTCCTCGGAGCTGGTGGACCTAGGCCTTGCGCGGGGAAGGCGACTACTGCAACCGAACTAAAAAACAACAAGCAACCTCAGCCCTCTTTTATAGATCAAGAGGGGGAGGGGATTCACATGACTTGCACAAGGGATTAGGAGAATAAGACAACTAAGCTTAACTACCTAAAAGAAGGTCAAGATACCTTCTAACAACCTAAAAAGTAAGGAAACTAACTAAAGCAAGCTACCAACTATTGCAGGGAAAGATGCCAAGTGTTGAAGCATGTGTTCTGGGGCGTTGGGCCGCTGAACGAGCCGACGTTGGTGGGCTACACCATCTCCGAAGAGGCCACGACGAAGCAACAGAAGCGGCTGATCGTAGGCTGATTTTGAACATTGGTGGCGGTCTCCTGGGCCGAGTTGAGGACCCAGTTGTTGTAGCAATCCAATGTCAGGTCTTGGGTCGGCCCCCTTGCGATGTTGATGGGGTGCAGGAGCTCCGATGATGTTGGGGAGGCCACGTGGATGGAGCGGATGGGGCATGTTGTGGCAGTAGAGGGGCTCACCGCGCCCACAAAATGGTCTGGAGGGTGCGAGGATCGTTGTGAGCGTCGAACGGGGTGGAGGATGGTGCCCTTGCATTTTCTAGGGCTGAACACGACCTGGCCGTGTTGGAGATCACGGCCATGTTCAGTTTTTGCTTTCTGGGCCAGGGTAGACACGGGCGGTGGCACGGGCATGACAGAGGCCATGGCGAGCTCGGCGTCCTGGGGCGATGCGAACACGGCTTGGCCATGTTGGGCGGCACGGCCGTGATGGGCTGCAGCATATTTTCCCGAGACTTTCACGGTGGAGGCACGGGCAAAGCTAGGGCCGTGAAGTTCTCGGTCTTGGTGGACACAGCATGGCCGTGTCGGGGAGCACGACCGTGATGAGCGGCGGTAGATTTTCTCAAGACTTTCACGGGTGGAGGCACGGGCGAAGATGGGGCCATGAAATTCTCGGTCTTAGTGGACATGGCATGGCCGTGATGGGCCGCTGAAATCTCGGCCGAAGCGGGCACGGGCTGTGGCATGGCCGTGGCAAGGGCCGTGTCGGCGTTCGCGTCTGCGGGCGACCGTGTCACAGCCGTGTCGGGGAACATGGCCTGGCCGTGTCGGGGTCTGTAGGGCTTCGCTTGCGCCGAAATTCGCAGGGATTCTTCCTCAAGTTCTGGGGAGTCTTTCCAAGTGTCTTATGGAGCGAATGGACCCTCCTCATAGGCGTCTATGACTCCATCACCGTAACAGGAAGCACGGCCAGGCCATGACCAGATCGCCAGAAAACACTACAGATTCTCAGCGGAAAATTATGGCCCGTAATATTCATTACGGCCTCGCCATAATTTCGGACCAACATTCTGTTGATTTTGGGCCAGGAATCACGGCTCGTAATCCAAATTATGGCCCTGCCATGAAAATCGCTCGACCTCAACACGGCCAGGCCGTGACCATGGGCACGGCCGTGACACGGTCCACAGAAAACACGAACGCCGACACGCCCGGCGTCATTGCCATGCCCCCACTCATGTCCGCCTTGACCAGAAATCCAGAAGCCGAACACGCCTGTGATCTCCTTCGTGGCCAGGCCGTGTTCAGCCCCAGAAAGTGTAAAGGCGCCGTTCTTCATCCCATTCGACATTCGCAACGGTCCTCGCACCCCCCGGACCATTTCGTGGGGGTGGTAAGCCCCTCATCGGCCACAACTTGCCCCATCTGCTCCATCAACGAGGCTTCACCTACATCTTCGGAGTCCATCCAGCCCGTTCCTATGGCAACTCTTCCTCGATGACCTCCATCGGACACCACCACCGACCGATATCTCAACCGGGTCCTCAACACAGCTCAGGAGACCGCCAACAATATCCAAAATCAGCCCACAATCAACAAATTTTGCTACTTCGTGGCGGCCTACTCTGAGATGGTGTGACACACGAGACGACCCGGTCGACGGTCCAAGGAGTCGGCCCATGCGTAGCTTGCCCTTGAAGCCAAGTGCCAACTCCTAATATTCCCTACAGAAGTTAGTTAGTATCATGCTTTTAGTTTGTTAGAGGCATCTTGACCTCCTTTTAGGTAGTTAGAGGGAGTTGGCTTCTCTAACTACCCTCATGTTTTGTGCATGTGACCCTCATTCCCTCTTAATCTATAAGAGAGGGCTAAGGGCTTGTGTTGTTTTAGCTTGGTTGTATTAGACGCCTTCCCCCACGCGAAGGCCTAGGTTCTCCAACTCCGAGGAGCTTGTCTAGAGTTCCCTCGCCCTTGTATTCTACATTTGTTGCTTTCAATCAAAACACCCGGAGAACCCTCCTTGGGCTCCGGGTCCTTTTCAAACGATCTTGCATTTGGTTACTGCGCTTCCAACGTTGGGTCTTGGACTTGTGGATTGTCGCCTTTGTAGCATCGTGAAGGTTCTGATCGCACGCACTTGCTTGAAAAATTGGCTCTACGAGTAAGGTGAGTAGTTTCCTTAGTAATCGAACCATTGTTTCTCCGTGCATTTGGGTATTGCTCAAGAAACGTCTACTCGTTCTCATCGATTTTCTCATGGCTTTCCTCATTCGCACACGTTTTAACCTCCCTCATCTCAAGACCCTCTCTTGCTTTCAGCATCATCGTCTAGTTCCCCTAGAGTACGGAAATTAAGGCCCCTACATCTGCTGCGTCAGTTGCCAATGCACATGTCTAAGAGCAAGTGTTTCTCTAGTGAGTTACTTGGACTGGATACCTTTGACGGTATCAATATAACTCAAACGCACCTGTACAATAAATATAAGGCTATGCCCTATATAGGGACGAGCCAAATACAAGCACAAAGCAAGCCCTAGATATACCACATCAAAACTCAGTTGGTGGTAGAGCCTAACCACCACTATATGTAAGAAACCAGTACAACAAACCCGAGGGAATGAGATATACCTTTGATGTGTGCCACACTCCACAAGTGGGACACTCATTTTTCGCTTGCTATTCGACGTCGATGAAGAGGTGTACTCAGACTCAAATTAAGTGGAGTCCACACCTAGATTCTCAACCAAAGCCAAGAAAGAGGGAAAGTAGCCACCTGTGCCTGAAATCGTAGAAAATGACATCATTGACACCTCCTTTCATCATTGGACCTCTCATTGCTGGTGAGATTTGTCACCGAAGGGGTTCGTGACCACAGAGGAAGCACATGTGGGTCAGGAGTGAGAAGACCACACACAGATACTTCTCCCTTTTCCCAGTACCCTGGACCAAGACAAATATGCCGCCGCTTATCAAATCTAGGTTGAGGCTTGCTAGAGACGAAGCTAGAGTTGGTGTCATGGTTGTTCTCCCCCATGATGTCGACCACTATCCACCATTGCTAGGCCCTAGTAGGGATCCAGTGAAGGATGTCGTGTGTGCAACTAGAGGTGGTGATGTTCGCCTCTCTTCCACATCTAGCTGTCAGCACCGGAGATGAGAATCTTTTCCTCATGGTGTCGCTGTTCTCCTCTTCTCCTCATCAACGAGTCCACGATGACTCTCATCGCTTTCAAGAACCAAGGGAGGAAGAAGAACATTGCTACCACTTCCTCTATCACAAGCCCTGATCTCCATGTCTCTAGGTCTCATAGCCAACAAAGGAAAACCCAGCCAACCAACCAATAGCAAGCAAGCATCACTTGCTCAATTTTGCCCCACCCCACGACACTAGAAAGGAAGGTTTCCAGGCTGCTGTCCATGCATGTTCCTAAAAGCATGTGATCTGCATTGAAATGCCTGCACTAGGCTAGATTGCATCTAGACCCTAGGCTCGTCCAAGCTATCAAGTCAACATAGGTCCATGCCTTAATTTGCCCCAACTAGTGTTTTGACCAATTAGAATTCCAACACCTCAACCAAGAGCAATCGGTGCATATCTAGTAGATCGACCTAACTCAACTACGCCAACTTAGAACTAGGTAAACCAACCCCGCATGTGCTTCTCACATGCATACACAATCTTGGTCCTCGAGTTGAGTCCCTGTGTGTCCACATGCATCTTGATGTGATCCGAAAGGACACACTTTTAGATACAAGCAGGTAGACTCGTTTCAGGTGTCGCGGCCAAAGGTATTGGCTTACAGGGCTATTGTCACTCCCTAGCATGGCTCCAAAAACTTGTTGTCCCTAACTTGTAGTGTCCGCAAGTGCATAGATACTCGAAGTAATAAAGTAAATATCGATCCCCAGAGAGACCTATGCTGTCATGTACCAAATAATTGATTTCTTCCTATCTAGGCAATCGAAAAAGAGAAAGGCAAGCAGAGAGCGAAAACACGCGGGAGAATAATGTCAGAGAGAAATTGGGACTAGGGTTTCATTCTCTTGGATTTCCATGACTACATATATAAAGATGTTCATCAATAGAATTCTAACATGATAAAGACTCAATTTACTTCAAAAAGTGACTATCTCACTTTCGTGCAGATAACCATGCAGAGATAAATCTTCACTTTCGTGCAAGATTCATCCCAAGCTAAAGATAAGTAAATCATCAATCAAAGAACTCAAAGATCACTTTCGTGCATCCGAATTCTAAGTTGATTGCCTCGAGTGGAATCTCGAGGATCACTTTCGTGCATCCGAGACTCAACACACGTTTTACCTATGGTTCTCCAACGTTCCGATCTTCACTTTCGTGCAAGATCTCCACGTTTGACACAATAACTCAATCCTAAGTTCATTAATATCATCATGGCAATTTAACTTACTAAAATAAAGAAATAAGAACTTTACCTAGTTTCCTACGGTGAGTTCCTATTAATCAATTTTAGGGTTCCAAGTTCTCAAGCAAATCACCTTTCGGTCCTTATTGCGAAAACTCTAAATCATGATGACAAAAAGCAAACTAAGGAGAATCTTAGAGCAATAATTGCATAGGTAAAATTATCAAAGTAGAATAATCATGATGAAAGTAAAAGATTATCTAGTCATTAAGAAAATCAAAGGGAATTACTCCCCCATGTCCCAAAATAAGTTTAAGCTAGCATGGTGAAGGAATTACAAAATACCATAATTTCAGAAGATCAAAAATCAACAAGAAAGGAGTTTTAGGAAAATACAGCACGGCTGTGAAATATTTCACAGCCGTAATTTGCAATGAAAGTGGTGAACAGTGGTGGCGCTTCTTCTTCCTTTGATTTCTCCTCCAGTTGATCTCCTTTCGTTATGAAACTTCTGGCACGTTGTCTCCTTCTCTTGGCGAAGCTTCAGTATGAAAATCACGACCGGAGGTGCTCTGGATTGGTCGCGGCGGCGGAACCCTAAGCGGCGGCGTGTACCGTGATTTCTCTCTTGATAGTGGATGCAATTTGGGGCTTTTGGTGTCTACCTGATCCTCTCGTCGTAAGCTCTCTTTTTTCTTCTTACGGCATCCAATTTAGAGTTCTAGATCGCCCGCAATAATCTCCGCAAAAATCGGGTGTCGAAATTGACCTGAGAGTCGTGTTCAAAAACAGAAATACGGCAGTGTAATAGTTCACGGCACTGCCGTAAAATCACTCGAGTGTTCTGTTCTGAAAGTGCTGGGAAATACGATACCGTAATATGGTTCACGGCACTGCCGTAAAATCGGCTGAACTCTCTGGTCAGAAACGTCTGGAAAATACGGCCCGTGAAATAGTTTACGGCAGTGCCATAATTTCAGCAATGGTCTCTGTTCCAAAAGTGCTCCAAAATACGGCCGTGTAAAATCTTACGACAGTGCCGTATTTTTCGCACAATCTTCTGATCTGAAGTTTTCCCAAATTACCGTAGGTGACAGATATTACGGTATCGTATGGAAATACGATACCATAATATAGATTATGGCACTACCGTATTTTGGTGAGTTGCTCCGTTTTGCATGAAATTTGTCATGTATCTTCTTCTTGATGATGAGAATTCTTCTATGTGTTTGATTTTGCTCGAAAACAACCTAAAATGATGCCTTTTTGCCTGAAAATCATGAAAAACCAAAATAGAAGTAGACTTTGCAATATTTGATGGATTTAGCATAAAAACAATTTAAAGATCCTCAATTTAGCATGAAAAGGTGTCTAAAATAATACAAAATTTACTATATATTTTGGTGTCATCTAAATACATAATGCTCAAACTTTGCTTGTCCTCAAGCAAAAATCAAAATTTGAAATCAAAATTTTGATTAAAAGAATAACCTTTTCATGCTCAATAAATTTCTAAAATACAACCTATCGATGAAAAATTCTATCAATTGATTTACAAAACTTTAAATAAACATATCATTCTTAGAATTCAATCCTCTAGATCTACAACTCAATCAAATAAAACTTCGCAACCGTATAATAAATAGAATTTTCAATCTCAAGACTTCACCTAATTTCAGTTCAAATCCGTTATGCTTTTGTTTACAGGAAGCAGGTTTCCAAGATCTTTTTCCACACATATGTTTTTCTTTTTCATGTATTTTGTCATTTTTGCATAGATGGCATGTACCCGCAAAGACATGTACTTTTTATTTTTGACTTCAATACTTTTCTTTGGTACCACTGTCAATTTTACATAGTGCCAAGTAGAGGAGTCGTATTATCATTTTCTCTCATTATCTTTTTGTCATAGACTTCAACCCATGTCTTAGGTACCACTATCAATTTTACATAGTGCCAAGTAGAGGAGTCTCTCACTATTTTTATGGATCTTGGATTCTCTCCCAACAAAGAGCAAAATAGATTAAACATCTACTAGGTTGATCAATTTATCTCAATTCACAAATCATACTAATATACTCATTTTATTTTGTGAACATCTTGGTGCATAAGTCTGCCTCTGGCATCTGAGTTTGCTTCTGTATAGCGAGATGTTCACGGGCTATGAGTGGACTCATAGCCGTGTATGTGAACATCTTGTACCCAACTCCTTCTTGCTTCAAATTTAATGTACGGTCTCGTCTTTTCCTGAGAAATCATCCCATGAGATTAAAACTCATTAAATTCTTCATTTTGATAGATAATAGCTACATTTGCACAAAAAGTAAGAAAAGTAAAGATTCTATATAATATGAGAGAAAATTATTATAAAATAGTATAAAATCCTATAATTAAGCTCGAATAAGCATGTAAAATATAGTGAAAAATGCTATGTAAATGCAACTCATCAAAATACCCTAGACATAAAATTTTACTGGTCATCAAGCAATTAAAAAGAATTCAAGAATAAAAAATATTAAGTTTCTATGAATTTTTCTTTCTATAAATTGAGAAAGTTTTCAATCCATGATGCATGTTTTCACGGTCAGCACCTCCTCCTCGTACCGTGTGCCAAAATCCCAAATTCATTCCCTGATTTTGGAATTCAGGTCCCGAAATTGATTTTGACCTTACATCACCCATTGACTCGGCCTCGTGCCTCGTTTTGAGTGCCTGCACAGGCATTCGTCTTCACACGCTCGAACGCAGCGAACGCCGCCTGCACTCGCTGCCATTGCTGGAGAAGGAAGGGTGGAGGATTCTGGGCGTGCGGTAGGGATAAAGCCCCTTCACCTCCTCCCTTAGCCCTCATCGCCGTAGGAAGCCGCCGCTGCTTGGACCGTTGTCCATGATGGTGAAGTAGTCGGAAGGATCAGGGGAACAAAGGAGAAGCTCTCAATTGATCGGAGAAGATAATAGTGGAAGGGAAAATCCTCTTTATTTCTCTCAAATAACATAGTACAAAACCCTCTCCCACTCACTCACGTCGGCAGCAACATTCGTCGCCGACTTACAGTTTCTCCTAGATATGGTTGTCGGATCTCCTAGCCGCTGTTTGCTACTCGAGGAAGGCGGGTGCTAGAAGCCTCTACTCTCCTGAACCTCCTCTCTACTAGGTTCATCTACTCATCAGACACATGTATGGTAGAGGAGTCGCTCTCGAATCACGCCTCAGTGCGTGATCCGCTCGCCTCTGCTATCGGTGTCGCTGATGTTGTTTCCACCTCCGCTATACTCATTGAAGGAGACAAAGCTAGTGTCCACATTGTCCGTAGAAGTCTCGGCGTTGAGCTCACTGAAACCACTTCCACGTCCGCCAAAGTAATCCATATCCGACTTCTCCGCTTGCCTAACGCCCGTAGGTTTTAACAAAGCTATCTGCTTTGTCCACCAACGTCTGCGCCGAAGAATGCATCGACTTTGCTCGCCTCGATGATGCCTTTCATAGAGTCCACCAACAGGGACGAGGTCAACGCTGCTCTGCTTTCTCCGCTGGAGAAGATGAGCTTCGCTTTGAAGCTGCTCGCGCCCAAAGGGCTAGTCGAGGAAATGTTGCTTCGATTCGATTACACCCGCTGGTTCCAATTTGGGCGATGACCCAAATTGTTAACGCACCTGTGATTTGGGCCAGCGACGAATTTGGCGTGGATGTGAGCCGCCGCCTATTCCACTCGCCTGAATTTCTCTCAACACAGTCCAATAGAATTTGGGCATTACAATTCTCCCCCGCCCAACTTGGACATCGCCCTTGATGTCTTCCATGGGCATTGTTGTGTTCGCAAGTGCATGGATACTCGAAGTAATAATTAAATATCGAACTACAGAGACCTCATTTGCCAAGTACCAAATAATTAATTTCTTACTAGGTAGGCAACCGAATATGATGAAAGCATAAACGAAAATTGTATGAAATATCAGAGAGAGAATCTGGGACTAGGGTTTCATTCACTTTAATTTTCAAGACTAGATATGGATAGATGTTCGTCAGTCTAATTTCATTATGATAAAGACATAATTCACTTAATAAGGAAATCATCTCGCTTTCGCGCAGATAATTTACAAGAACCAATCCTCACTTTCGTGCAGGATCTATTTGGTTGTTAAATAAAAGTGAATCAACAACAAAGAACTCAAGGATCACTTTCATGCATCCGAATTCTAAGTTAATAATCTCAAGTGGAAACTCAAGGATCACTTTCGTGCATCCGAATTTCAACACAGGTTCTGCTTAAGGTTCTCCAACAATCTAATATTCAATTTCTTGCAATATCGTCATGTTTGTTTCATTAACTCAATACTAGATCAGATTATCAATCATGGCATTAAACTTCTAAAATTAAGAAATAAGAACAAATCTAATTTCTTACGATGAGTTCCTAACATTCAATTTTAGGGTTCTAAGTTCTCAAGCAAATCACCATTCGGTCATTATTATGAAAACTCTAAAACATGCTTCTTAACAAGAATCTATGGAGAATTAAAGAACAATCATCACAGAAGCGAAATTATCATACTAAAATTATACTTGACGAAATAATGAAAGATTCATCTAGTCATTAAGAAATCAAAGGGAATTACTCCCCCTTGTCCCAAAAGAAGGTTTAAGCTAGCATGATGGAAGAATTATAGCAAAACATGATTTTAGAATGATTAGAAATCGAAAGGGAAAAGTAAAAGTTACAAAACAGGGCTGTAATAAAAATTACAGCTTGTAATTTGTAGCAAAGTCACGATGAACAGTGCACGCGACCACAATTTTGTTGATTTCTCCCTTGATCGATCTCCTTTCACTCTGAAACTTCTGTGGCATGTTCTCCTCCCTCAGGCGAAGCTTCCTTTCAAATTTTGTGGCCGGAAGTAGTCTGTACGATGAACGGCAACGAACCGTAGGGCGGCGGCAATTCTCTGAAATTTGTCGTGAATCCATGATAAAAATTATTCCTTTCACTTTGAAAACCTTTTCCTCTTAATCCTGATCATTCCCCTTTTTTACGGATCTTCAATTGGTGCCCTAAATCTTGAGAAATCATCTTTTTAAGTTTTCGATGGAAAAATCGGGCAACTGGGTGCAGAATTACAGTACCATGATGAACGCTATAGTACTACCGTAATGGCTTCGAAAGTTTATGTAAGGAAACGGCCCGGAATTACGGTACGATAAAATTCATCACGATAGTGCCATAATCTTCTCGTTTGTCTCTGAAAGTTTATGTATGATTTTTGCCCAAAATTACGGTACCATAAAATTAATTACGGCAGTGCTGTAATTCATTCAAAATCCTCTGAAGTCTCTGCTTAAATCTGGACCGAAATCGTGACACCGTAAAGTTCATTACGGCAGTGCCATAATTTCTCAAAAAATACACTGCAAGCTGCTGCCGTGAAATTCATTATGGTAGTGCCATATTCCCAGATTACGGCCGTAAAATTAATTACGACACTATCGTAATTTCGCAGGAAAATCCGGTTTCACTTGAAATTTTGTATGTACACTCCTCTTGATGATTAGAACTCGTTCATGAATTGAAGTTGCTCGAAAACGCATGATAATAATGCCTTTTTACCTGAACTTGATCAAAAATCAAGAAAGTTGTAGATTCCGAAGTGTTTGATAAATAAGACATAAAAATAAGCAATAGAGCATGATTATGACCCAAAAATGCAGTGGATTTAGCAAGAAATATGCTATGAAATTTAGAGTCATCAGACATCTCTATCGCAACCACTACTGTGATGTGTGCATCTCATGCTCGTGTGAGATTCGTCACTCTACGTGTCCCTCGCATTCTCGAAGTGAAGGCCATCAAACTACCTCGTTGAATACCAGAGACCCACCCTAGTCCTTCCTCATGAACCACTTGGACTCCTTCCAAGTGTGGAACCATAGAAATCTTCACTCGTCTAAGTAATTCAATGCCGAGGATGATGTCATAATCGTCCATCTTCGCCACTCGAATGTGATGTCATCCCGTCCAATCACCAAGCTTCACCGGGTTGTCGTAAGAGATGCCCATCATCTATTGCTTTGTGGTGTTGTTTGTCTTCACCTGATCCACTATAGGTGAAGTGTGCAACCCAAGTTTTGCTGCCATTCGTTCCAATATGAATAGATGAGTCACATCGGTGTCGACCATCGCCTCCACCACGACCCCACATATTTGCATCGGAACTTACATCAGTCAAGCTCCTCCTGAGGCTGATACTGCTGTGACCGCATTTAATGTCATTGCTCCTACACACGTCACTACAGGGTCGTTGTCAACCACCTCTTTATCAGCAAACTCTTGCTGTACGATTACTGCAATCCGCTCTTGGGTTGGGTGATGCGTCTGCAAGTGCATGGATTTATTGAAGTAAGAAAATAAAGATCGTTCCCAATGAGGATCTGGTGGTTAAGTACCGATTATACGACTTGTTTAAATCTAGGCTAATCAATTCTTGGTCTTTGTGTGAACTCTTAAGTACGAAAGACAAAGAGGTAACGTTCTTGGGTTAAAATTTGATTTTAAAAGATCGAGACTTGGGAGTTCACCACACTGACAATTATGAACTCGATAAAGATAATTTTTTGAACAGAAAACTATAGTTATGAAAGGGGTTTTTCCTAAAGTACATATTACCTCCTCCTGAAGCGTAATCTGGTATCTAACTATGCTAACTCCCTACTCTCGTGATAGTTAACATAACTAGACCCATTACGTTTTATGAAAAATCTTGAAAACCCTTCAAACGAATTCAAACTACTCCCGTGGTTGGATTCGTTGGTTTGAATAAAATAATTTCAGCATTGCAATTCACCTCCTGGTTCTTCTCACAACGTCTAAGACGCAACTATACTTGGCCAGAGTAAATCATGAATTAAACTCAACTCTATTCAAATCAATGCTATAATAATCATAATCAAAGAGTAAAAATACAAATTTAATTCATGAATGTTAATGGGCTACATTCCAAATCCCAAAATTAAGTTTAAGCGGACATGTTCATCGTGTACAGCATGAATATAGATGAATATTGCATTTAATCTTATCAAAAGTACAAGATTTCACTAAGAAAATGGATAGAAAAGCTTCTCCTCGATCTCGAAATGAAGATGAAGTGATAAATTCTCTCTTTTGCGTGAATTCTCACCGCAAATTTGCCTTGGAACTGAGTTTTGCCCTAGCCGCCGCCTCTAATTGTGTTCACTTGAAAAAGTCCCTTTAGCCCTCGAAAAATCCCTCCTTTTATAGTTTAATCGGTTTAGAACCCATCAAGGAAGAATTCTGGAGAGTTTGGTTTGATTTGGAGTCGAATTGAGTGAAAAACTTGAAGAGGCAGAAAAACTCATGGCCCATAAATATTTTACGGCTGCGGCCGAAAATGAATCTGGTAGGCTTTGCTTCCCTTTCTTCACCCTCCTTAAAATGTAAGCGAAACCCTGTACAGTTATATCAAAGTAGGTAACCATGACTCAGAATAATCCGAAAACTATATTGCATCATAGATATCAACATTTTACATGGTAAACAAGTCTCAAATATCAAATACCGTCATGTTTTATCATCTAAATCACTTTTACCGTTTAAGAAATACTATTCATTTAAAATATCAACACTTGTATCAAAATCATTCAAAAATCAACCAAATCATCAGCATATCATCACAAGTCATCACAGAGCATCACAGATACATGATAGGCAATAAATATATACAATACCATAGCAACCTAACCATGTACAGCACCTAAATGTCTAATACTATCATGTATATACAATATTAGCTCAAATATCCAGTACTAAGTATAAATCCAGAAATATACATCAAAGATAGTAAAATACAACGCACACACACGAATAAAACATAAAGAATATATGTGTAGTGCATCAATATTGACTCTATCACATCCTGCTCACAAGAAAGATACGCGTGAGATATCACTAGAAAGTATTGAACGATAATACTCAATGTGTAAGAACAGATAGAATAGAAAAGATACTCACAAAAAATCCTCAATCTGTCTCTATGTCCTCAGAATCCTCCTCGTCGTCGTCCCTGGTATGCTGTGTCTGAAAGTCCCCTAACAAGGGGGAGTGAAACCCTAATAGGCGCATATGGAGGTTTACATGCAGCGGAAGGGGTTTCTAGGGATCGAATGCATGATATATGATCAACTTTAAAATCAATCGCAATAGAATGGTAATGACTCATACCATGGCCATCGCTTAGATGGTGTCTAGGAAGAAGAGAGAACGATGGGGTTCTCCTCCAAAGCGCCACACACAAGATGATCGATGGCTTGCTCCTTGGACGCTCCTTGTGCTAGCAAGGTTCCCCAAGTGACCTTGTCGTGTGAGAAGGGATGAAGAAGATGAGATCCACTGCTTGGCGATTCTTCCTTGTCGTCAAAACCTCTTCCACGAGAGTGCCTCTAAAACACACGAGAAGAGAGGGGCGACAACAACAGGCGTGAAGAGGTGAGGCGTGGTCACGTATGTGATCATGCTTTCTAAAAATAGAAAGCCACTCCTCAACATGCGATCAAGGGTTTTTCCCAATCGCATATTTCTCTTAACTTGAACCGTGCGCTCACATGATGAGCTGGTTCAATTTTGGTTTGGTTCAAAGACCAATTAACCCAAGCCATTAGTCCAGATCACATTAAACCCTAAGGTTCTTGATCTGACCGTTGATCTCTTGATGCTCCTGATCTCACCGATCTAGCATCCATTCTCTCAATCGAAGCTTACCGATCTCAAGCCCTAATCAATCAAACATGATCAGACCAGATCTCACTCACAATCAGAGATTAAATCCCTTTAAACTGAACCTAAACAATTCAGTCCACACGATCTGACTTAAGTAAGCCATATCATCAAATTGTGCGACCCTAAGGGTTTCCTTTAAATGTCGGTAACGATAACTTACGTCATCACGATCAGTGAGGGGTATCTAGCAACACATCACTGTCTCCCGATATAAAAGAAAGAGTCTTCCAAGACTACACCCAAACCACAGCACAAGTGTGAATCCACTTCACCAGGCATACATGATTCCTTTGCCACTGGATGTTCTTATTGGACAAGCGTGTCAAGCCTGTAGCTCCAATATGATGAGCATGATCAGATCAGATGAACATAGCCACCTGGGTATGGCCATACACTTTCTCAATCATCTCATCCAGGGGGGGCCCTTTAGAACATCACACTCCAATGAAGGAGACGGCCATCCTTTATCTATCACTAGTGCCCTAACATGACTCAAGCTCACCATCCAAGATAGTCTATAACCATTATGTTTCAAATGATATTGAACTACCTCAAAACAATGACAATCATCATTTAGAAACACAAGTGATCTCAAGTCAGAGGAAATGTGCCACTTGTTGCAATCAAGGATTATTCACATTGTGACAAGCAATTGAATATCCTAGTAGGGTCTGTCCAGTACATCCAATGTACCCATGAGTCTACATCTTATTTCATGCTCGAAGCATCCTATAAGATTAGAACACATATTAGTCTTAAGCATATCAAGGCTGTCTCATGTTCACCAAGATATCTCGACTAAGGACACATAGCATGTCAGCCAAGCTGAACAGCTCTGAGACATTATTCAGAAGCACATGTATTGCAGCAGACAATGTAACAAACTGAATAACAACCATTGCCTTTATAAACACAAGGGTTTATACATGATACTGTTACAACCCCAAGGCTTCAAACATTAGCCTTAAGGGCATACCCCAACAATCTCCCACTTGCACTTAATCTAATGGTTGAGAAATCTCAAACCCATATTATTACAGTGCTTCTCATGCTTCTGTTGCGCCAGAGGCTTTGTAAGCGGGTCTGCCAGATTGTCATCTGTATGAACCTTGCAGACTTTGTTCTCGCCACGATCAATGATCTCCCGGATCAAGTGAAACCGTCTCTGTATGTGCTTGGACTTCTGGTGCGACCGTGGTTCCTTTGCTTGTGCGATTGCTCCAGTGTTATCACAGAAGATAACCAAAGGATCTGAACTCGAAGGAACAACACCAAGTTCCTGAACGAACTTACGAATCCATACTGCCTCCTTAGATGCTTCTGAGGCTGCAACATACTCGGCTTCTGTTGTGGAATCAGCAACGATAGACTGTTTGAAACTTTTCCACACCACTGCTCCTCCATTCAAGCTAAAAACATAGCCTGATTGCGATCGGAAATCATCCTGGTCAGATTGGAACGAAGCGTCAGTATATCCTTCAATACTGAGTTCTTCCTGACCTCCATATATCAAGAACATATCTTTGGTCCTCCGCAGATATTTTAAGATATTCTTGACTGCAATCCAGTGTGCCTGACCTGGATTACTTTGGAACCGACTGGTCACGCTTAACCCGTAAGCGACGTCTGGGCGAGTACACAACATCGCATACATAATGGACCCAATAGCTGAAGCATAAGGCGTATTGTCCATTTCATCTTTCTCAGTCTGTGTTTGAGGACACTGACTCTTTGAAAGATTCAGACCATGTCTGACTGGAAGATATCCTCTTTTAGAATTCTCTAAATGAAATCTCTCCAGGACTTTATCGATGTAAGTACTCTGGCACAGCCCGAGAAGCCTCTTAGATCTATCCCTGTAGATCTTCACACCTAACACATAGGCTGCTTCTCCTAAATCTTTCATCTGGAAACATTTTCTTAGCCATGCTTTAACAGCATGCATTTCAGGAATATCGTTTCCAATGATTAAGATATCATCGATGTAGAGGACTAGGAAAGTAATCACGCTCCCACTAAACCTCTTATATACACACGGGTCATCCTCGTTCTTGATGAAACCAAATTCACTGATTGATTCATCAAAACGAATATTCCAGCTTCTTGATGCTTGTTTAAGTCCATAAATGGACTTCTTTAACTTGCATATTTTATGACGATCTGATGGATTTGTGAAACCTTCAGGTTGTGTCATATACACATCCTCCTGCAAATTTCCATTAAGGAAAGCAGTCTTCACATCCATTTGCCAGATCTCATAATCATAATATGCAGCTATCGCGAGAAGAATCCGAATAGACTTAAACATAGCTACAGGAGAGAAAGTTTCATCATAATCTATCCCGTAGATTTGTTTGAAACCTTTCGCAACTAGCCTGCCTTTATAGGTAACCACGTTACCATCCATGTCAATCTTCTTCTTGAAGATCCATTTGCAGCCTATAGGGATAACTCCCGGAGGCGGATCAACCAAATCCCAAACTTGGTTATCTGACATGGAGTCCATCTCGGCTCGCATAGCTTCAAGCCATCTAGCTGAGTCCGGTCCACTGACCGCATCCGCATAAGTGAGGGGTTCATCATTATCAATGATGTAGACTCCGTCATAGCGCTCAGGCTGTCGACGGATCCTTCCCGATCTTCGCGGTTCCCGTGATATCTGAGCCTCAGGTTGTTCAATAACCTGTTCTACCTGCTCAGGCTCATCCAACTGTGCTTGACTACTTTGTCCTTCCTCTGGATTCTCATCCAGCTTTATTTCTCTCCCACTGGCCTCTTGCAGAAGAAACTCCTTCTCAAGAAAAATGGCCGTCCGAGCAACAAATACCTTGTTCTCCTTGGGATCGTAGAAATAATAACCCTTAGTTTCCTTAGGGTAACCGACAAAGATACATTTCTCAGATCTGCTCTCTAGTTTCCCAGAGGCGAGCTTTTTGACATAAGCCTCGCAACCCCAGATCCTGATAAATGTCAAGCTCGGCTGTTTCCCATACCATAACTCATATGGGGTCTTTGAAACTGCCTTGGATGGCACTCGGTTTAGTACCTTTGCAGCTGTTTCCAGTGCAAATCCCCAAAAGGAGTAAGGTAGAGTAGCCTGACTCATCATAGAACGAACCATATCCAGTAAGGTTCTGTTCCTCCTTTCGGACACACCATTCCATTGCGGTGTTCCTGGCGGAGTGAGCTGTGAGATAATCCCACACTCCTTTAGATAGTCAGTAAACGCATGACTCAAGTATTCTCCACCTCGATCAGAACGAAGTGCCTTGATATTTCGGCCTAGCTGATTCTGTACTTCATTCTTGAACTCTTTGAACTTGTCAAAAGATTCACTTTTATGTCTCATTAAATAGACATACCCATATCTACTGAAATCATCAGTAAAGGTAATGAAGTATTGATAGCCACCCCTGGCATGTTTACTAAATGGCCCACACATATCACTGTGTATAAGGTCAAGTAAACCTGAAGCCCTTTGACCTTTATTAGGAAAAGGAGACTTCGTCATTTTGCCTATTAAACAAGCTTTGCATGTATCAATCTCCTCATAGGAGAATGATCCCAGTAGTCCATGTTCATGCAACCGCTTAATGCGCTTCTTGTTAATATGGCCTAAACGACTATGCCATAGCAAGGTGCTGTCATCAGCATACTTGGCTTTCTTATTATCAATGTTTTGTATAGAACATTCCATGTCCAACATGAATAACCCATTGTTAATTGACCCAGTAGCATAAACAATATTATCTAAAGATAAAACACACTTTGAAATATTGCATTCAAAGGAAAACCCTTTCCTGACAAGAGCAGGAATAGAGATAATATTTTTGGTAATGCTAGGAACAAAATAACAATTGTTCAGTTCTAATACAAGTCCAGATGGTAATGAGATGTAATATTCTCCTACAGCAACAGCAGCAACCCGTGCTCCGTTTCCAACTCGTAGGTCCACCTCATGCTGTCCCACCTGTCTTCTTCTCTTGAGTTCCTGTACATTTGAACAAATGTGAACTCCACATGCAGTGTCCAACACCCATGTTATTACAGAAGAAGAAAACATGACCTCAGTCACATAAATACCTGAGCCAGAAGCGATGCTTCCCTTCTTATCTCCTTGGAGCGCTTTACAGTCCTTTTTCCAGTGACCCAGCTGACCACAATGGAAACATCTGTATTCCTTCGACCGCTTAACCTTCTGCTTCAGAGCCTTGTTGTAGTTCTTGACTGGGGCTTTGCCCTTCTTCCCCTTCTTCTTGTTCCTTGAAGGAAACATCAAGACAGAGGTTGAAGGCTTTCCCTTTAGAGTCTCCTCTGTAGTCAAGAGCATATTCAGCAACTCTGCCGGAGTACAATCGATTTTGTTCATATTAAAGTTAATAATGAACGCATCGAAAGAAGGCGGGAGAGACTGCAGAATAATGTCTACAGCAAGCTCCTGATTGATGGTGTGTCCCAGTTTCTCTAGAGCCTCCTTGTGCCCAATCATCTTGAGCACGTGAGCTCCCACTGGACTCCCTTCAGCCAGTTTGCTTTGAAAGAACAACTTAGTCAAATTGTAGCGCTCAGTCCTTGCCTGTGCAGCATACAGCATCTTGAGGTTTGCTATCATTTCTATAGCAGACATATCCTCATGCTGACGCTGCAGCGGTGGCGTCATAGACGCTAGCATCAGGCAAGCGACATCAATGCTATCATTGACATGCTTTTCATAGGCTTCCCGAACCGCCCTTGCGGCGTTCGGAGCGGGTTGAGGCGGTATCGCCGTCTCGAGGACATACAGTTTCCTCTCTGCCTTAAGAACAATCTTAAGGTGTCCGTACCAGTCTGAGAAGTTTGGCCCAGCAAACTTCTCCCTTTCCAGTAGGGATCGCACATTGAAGTTCATGGTGTTCGTTGCTGCAGGAATCTACAACAATGCAAGAACAGCAAGGTCAGTATCAATGTAAAGAATCAATTCAAGACTTAAGAATGATTCTTTTCTCACTATTTTATCTGACTGAAAAATCCATGAAAACAGTCCGAAAGAGTAACACTCTTTTAGTGAGATGGGATCCAGATTTCATACTTGGTCTCCGCGTCCCGCTCAGGCGAGATAAGATGCACAGAGAGTACAAGCACTAATTTCTGGTAGGCAGTCCCTGCCAATCGCCAACCCGTGCGATTCCCCTTCATCTGGGCAATCCAGCAGACTGTGCCAACTGAGTTGGTACAAAACAGTCGCTGATCCCACAGATGGCTGCCTCCATGTGCTACCATATGCGCCACATATGTAGCCTACATGGTCAAGCTGACCTGACCTACTCCCTGGACCACCACGTGCTATGCTGAGCAACGAGAAGCGATAAATCCCTTCTCTGTAACACGCAGGTGTAATCACACACCGTCTGAAGATAGATGGGCGTGCCCACTGAGTGGGTACAACACGGCCCCAACGATAGTCAGAACAGTGAGGTTTCGCGTCAGAAGGCTTTACGTGCTTGATATTTAACGTTGTATTTTAACGGTCTTTTATCTTCTCAACTATCATGCAATTCCTATGGTGATAGCAGAAGATAAATAAATCATGCAATTCTAATTATATAAACAATAAATAGAAAGCATGCTGATCTTATGTGGTAAAAGCCCATTAAGCCTAAGTAAGACCTTAACCTAACTTAAGTCTTCACTTGCTTTTCTTCATGGGGCTTTTGCTTCTCATCTGGCCCAACCTAGGGCCCAAGCGCCAACTGCAGCTCAGGTGCGCCCACCAGGGAAAATGCGCCTGTCCTAGGGTCGAACCCTAGACCTCCCGTCTGGTCAAGCCACTACTGCATGCTCCTCTGCCAAGTGTGCTCTGTGCTCTTGTCTGATTAAAATACAATTTAATCTATCTAGACAAGATTGACTCGCAGGTCAATTACAGTTTATAAATTAAATAAAAATGTGATGCGCAGATCACAATAAAAATTAATTTACAAATTTTAACCAGGCACGCAGGCCCCAGCACAGCACACATTAATTAGGCGTCCCACATAAGATTAAATAAACAAGCATATGCTTACAATCAACATGTGATCCATTCATGAAAATAAAATTTTCGAAAAACCCATTGGCTTCAATTTTATTTTCCTTATGTGCCCTACTACCTTACAACGGTCCATTAATAGGGATCCACTCATCAGACCTAGTCAGATCCACTGCCCTTGCATGCACCAAGTCCTAAC
This sequence comes from Costus lasius, assembly GCA_027563935.2. Classification (NCBI taxonomy): domain Eukaryota; kingdom Viridiplantae; phylum Streptophyta; class Magnoliopsida; order Zingiberales; family Costaceae; genus Costus; species Costus lasius. The sequence goes on from CM050448.1 coordinate 57,049,946, forward strand.
TGACTTGAGTCGACCCAGTGGTCAACTATGCATGCGCTAGGGCTGAACAACCTACATGAGTTTTGGCAAACGGGTGTGACCCCGGGCCTAACTCATGCGTGTTCACTGGTTGTCTCAACCAGACCTCGCTACACGCCTTTGATGCAGTCGACCTATAGCCACCTTATGCTTGCGCATAGGTGCCATCTGGTCGACCCATCTAGGCTGTCAGATGGTCTGATCAGACTAGTTGGATCTTAACTAGAGATGACTTCAACCCTACTAACCCGTCTAAGGACTTATAGCAGGCGCCACTTAGATCTAAGGTGAGTCGCGCAAGTAAAGAAGTTTTTGAGAAAAACTAAATGGATGCGCCAACTAGATACATGCGCTAATGATAAAAATCATACATCATGTAGTTTTCGCATGAAAGTTAGATCTAAGGTGTTGCGCAAACATGGATCACTAGCAATCATACAAACATGCATATAAACTTGGCTCTGATACCAATTGAAAGTCCCCTAACAAGGGGGAGCGAAACCCTAATAGGCGCATATGGAGGTTTACATGCAGCGGAAGGGGTTTCTAGGGATCGAATGCATGATATATGATCAACTTTAAAATCAATCGCAATAGAATGGTAATGACTCATATGATGGCCATCGCTTAGATGGTGTCTAGGAAGAAGAGAGAACGATGGGGTTCTCCTCCAAAGCGCCACACACAAGATGATCGATGGCTTGCTCCTTGGACGCTCCTTGTGCTAGCAAGGTTCCCCAAGTGACCTTGTTGTTGGAGTATGCCCTTAAGGCTAATGTTTGAGGCCTTTGGGATTGTAATAGTATCATGTAATAAACTCTTATGTTTATAAAAGGCATGGTTATTATTCAGCTTGTTACCTTGTCTGCTGTAATAAGTGTACTTCTGAATAATGTCTCAAAGCTGTTCAGCTAGGCTGACAGGCTATAAGTCCTTAGTCGAGATATCTTGGAGAACATGAGACAGCCTTGATATGATAGAGACTAATATGAGTGCTAATCTTATAGGATGCTTCGAGCATGGAATAAGATGTAGACTCATGGGTACATTGGATGTACTGGACAGACCCTACTGGGATATTCCATTGCTTGTCACAATGTGAATGATCCTTGTAAGCAACAAGTGGCACATGTCCTCTGACTTGAGATCACTTGTGTTTCTAAATGAGGATTGTCATTGTCTTGAGCTAGTTCAATATCATTTGAGATATAATGATTATAGACTATCTTGGATGGTGAGCTTGAATCAGGTTAGGGCACTTGTGATAGATAAAGGATTGCCGTCTCCTTGTTTAAGGAGTGTGATGTTCTATAGGGCCACACTATATGAGATGATTGAGGAAGTGTATGGCCATACCCAGATGACTATGTTCATCTGATCTAATCATGCTCATCGTATTGGAGTTACAAGCTTGACATGCTTGTCCAATAAGAACATCCAGTGGCAAAGGACACATGTATGCCTTGTGAATTGAGTCACACTTGTGCTGTGTTTTGGGTGCAGTCTTGGAAGACTCTTTCCTTTATATCGGGAGACAGTGATGTGTTGCTAGATACCCCTCACTGATCGTGATAACGTAAGTTATCGTTACCGACATTTAAAGGAAACCCTCAGGGTCGCACAATTTGGTGATATGGCTTCCTTAAGTCAGATCGTGTGGACTGAATTGTTTTGGTTCAGTTTAAAGAGATTTAATCTCTGATTGTAAGTGAGATCTGGTCTGATCATGTTTGATTGATTAGAGCTTTAGATCGGTAAGCTTCGATCGAGAGAGATGATGCTAGATCGGTGCGATCAGAAGCGTCAGATGATGAAGGGTCAGATCTAGGACCTTGTGGTCTAATTTGGTCTAGACTTAATTCTGGGCTGATTTGGTTTCGAAATTGAACCAATGAAATTGAACCGGCTCATGGGTTGAGCGCTTGGTTCAAGAGGGAGAAGAGGTTGCGTTTGGTTCATGGAAACATGAACCATGAACGCCAACTCTTAATCGTTGCCATTTATGGAAAGTTCCATAAGCTAAACGCATATGCGTTCATGGCTTGATTACTCTCTAATGCTTTCGGTTTTGCTCTTTGGGCGTGGAGAAAACGGCTTGCTCTTGGAGAAGGCGTTGTTCTTGCGAAAAGAAGGAAGAGCTCTCGAAAAGAAGGCAGCCCTTTTCATCTAATCTCCTACACACGGTTGAAAGAGCTTGCCAATCTTGCTAGCACAAGACTTGCGCAAGGAGGAAGCTTTCATCCCTTGTGTGTGATTTCTTTGGAGAAGATCCCTTCGGTCTTTCTTCTTCCAAGCCGCACCATCTACATGGCTATGGTATGATCTTGTTCTTATCAATCTTTGATAGTTGAACAATTGGCATGCAAACGATTTTAAAACCCTTGCTTCCGCTTGCATCATTTTTCATTAGCGCCATGCTTAGGGTTTTTGCCCCCTTTATCTTGGGGTTCCTTCAATTGGTATCAGAGCTTGGCTCTTTGCATGCTATTTTGTTTGCTAATGTGATCCATACTTGTTGCGCCTACTTTGTTTACATGTTGGATGCGCTTACCTTGGTTTGGTTTCATGAAAGTTGCGCTTGTATCATGGCTTCATGAAGGTTGCGCATGTATCATTTGATGACATGTAGTTTGCGCTCCCCCTTGAAGGGGACTCCCTGAAGTTTGCGCTCCCCCTTGAAGGGGACCCCCTTAGATCTAAGGGTTATCAAGCATGTTGTTTGTTTGTTTGCGCATGTACTAGATGTTTTTAAAAACAAACTTACATCTTGCGCGCATGATTAGATCTAAGGTGTCCCTACAATAAACCCTTAGATGGGTTGATGGGGTTGAAGTCACCACTAGGTTAGATCCAAGTCTGATCAGACCATCTGACAGCTCAGATGGGTTGACCCAATAGCACCTATGCGCAAGCACAAGGTGGCTATAGGTTGACTGCATCTAGGGCGTGTAGCGAGGTCTGGTTGAGACAACTACTGAGCACACTTGAGTTAGGCCCGGGGTCACACCCGCTTGCCAAAACTCATGGGGTGGTTCAGCCCTTGGGGCATGCATGGTTGACCATTAGGTCAACTCGGGTCAGTTAGGACTCGGTGCATGCAAGGGCAAAGGATCTAGCTAGATGGATGAGTGGATCCCCATCAATGGACCATTGTAAGGTTATAGGGATCATAAGGAAATTAAAATTGATGCCATGGGGTTTTTCAAAACTTTTAATTTCAAGATGATTGGATCACATGTTGATTGAACCATTTGCTTGTTTATTTAGTCTTATGTGGGTTGCCCTATTGTGTGCTGTGCTGGGGCCTGCGTGCCTGGATTTAAAATTGTAAATTAATTTGTGATCTGCGAATCACATTGTACTTAATTTATAATATGTAGTTGACCTGCGAGTCAACCTTGTCTAGATAGATCAAATGTATTTGATTAGACAAGAGCAAAGGCACACATCCCAAAGGGGCATTCAGCTGGTAACGCACCTGAGGTGCTCTTGGCGCTAGGGCCCTAGGTTGGACCAGATGAGATGCCAAGGAGCTCAAGTGAAGACTTAAGTAAATTAAGGTCTTACTAGGGTTCATGGGCTTTTACCACATAAGATCATGCTTTCTTCTTATTGCTTATAATTAGAATTGCATGTTTAAGTTTATCTTCTGCTATCACCATAGGACTTGCATGATAGTTAAGAAGATAAAAGACCGATAAAATCCAACGCTAATATATCAAGCTCGTAAGCCTTCTGACGCGAAACCTCACCTTTCTGATTATCGTTGGAGCCGTGTTGAACCCACTCAGTGGGCACGTCCATCTATCTTCAGACGGTGCTGGATTTCACCTGCGTGTTACAGAGTTGGGATTTATCCCCTCTCGTTGCTCAGCATAGCACGTGGTGGTCCAGGGAGTAGGTCAGGTCAGCTTGACCATGTTGGCTACATATGTGGCGCATATGGTAGCACATGGAGGCAGCCATCTCTGGGATCAGAGACTGTGTTGTACCAACTCAGTTGGCACAGTCTGCTGGATTGCCAAGATGAAGGGGAATCGCACGGGTTGGCGATTGGCTGGGACAGCCTACCAGAAATTAGTGCTTGTTATCTCTGTGCATCTTATCTCGCCTGAGCGGGACGCGGAGACCAAGTATGAAATCTGGATCCCATCTCACTAAAAGAGTATTACTCTTTCGGACTGTTTACTGGATTTTTCAGTCAGACAAAATAGTGAGAAAAGAATCTTTCTTAAGTCCTGGATTGATTCTAAACATTGATACTGACCTTGCTGTTCTTGCTTGTTGTAGATTCCTGCAGCATCGAACACCATGAGCTTCAATGTGCGATCCCTACTGGAAAGGGAGAAGTTTGCTGGGCCGAACTTCTCTGACTGGTTCGGACACCTTAAGATTGTTCTTAAGGCAGAGAGGAAACTGTATGTCCTCGAGACGGCGATACCGCCGCAGCCCGCTCCGAACGCCGCAAGGGCGGTTCGGGAAGCCTACGAAAAGCACGTCAATGATAGCATTGATGTCGCTTGCCTGATGCTAGCGTCTATGACGCCACCGCTGCAGCGTCAGCATGAGGATATGTCAGCTATAGAGATTATAGCGAACCTCAAAATGCTGTATGCTGCACAGGCGAGGACTGAGCGCTATAATCTGACGAAGCTCTTCTTTCAGAGCAAACTGGCTGAGGGGAGCCCAGTGGGAGCTCACGTGCTCAAGATGATTGGGCACAAGGAGGCTCTAGATAAACTGGGGCATACCATCAACCAGGAGCTTGCTGTAGACATAATTCTACAGTCTCTTCCGCCTTCTTTCGATGCGTTCATCATTAACTATAATATGAACAAAATCGATTGTACGCCGGCAGAGCTGTTGAATATGCTCTTGACAACTGAGGAAACTCTGAAGGGTAAGCCTTCAACCTCTGTCTTAATGGTTCCTTCTAGGAACAAGAAGAAGGGGAAGAAGGGCAAGGCCCCTGTCAAGAATTACAGCAAGGCCCTGAAACAGAAGGTGAAGCGGTCGAAGGACAACAGGTGTTTCCACTGTGGCCAGCTGGGTCACTGGAAAAAGGACTGTAAAGCGCTCCAAGAAGAAGGCAGGTGGGACAGCATGAGGTAGACCTACGAGTTGGAAACGGGGCACGGGTTGCTGCTGTTGCTGTAGGAGACTATTTCATTACTTTACCATCTGGCATTGTATTAGAATTAAACAATTGTTACTTTGTACCCAGTATTACCAAGAATATTATCTCTATTCCTGCTCTTGTCAGGAAAGGATTTGCCTTTGAATGCAAGATTTCAAAGTGTGTTTTGACTTATGATAATATTGTGTATGCGACTGGTTCAATTAACAATGGGTTATACATGTTGGACATGGAAAATTCTATACAAAACATTGATAATAAGAAAGCCAAGTATGCTGATGACAGCACCTTGTTATGGCATAGTCGTTTAGGCCATATAAACGAGAAGCGCATTAAGCGGTTGCATAATCATGGACTGCTGGGATCTTTCTCCTATGAGGAGATTGATACATGCAAAGCTTGTTTGATGGGTAAAATGACGAAGTCTCCTTTTCCTCACAAAGGTCAAAGGACTTCAGGTTTACTTGACCTTATACACAGTGATGTGTGTGGGCCATTTAGTAAACATGCCAGAGGTGGCTATCAGTACTTCATTACCTTTACTGATGATTTCAGTAGGTATGGGTATGTCTATCTGATGAGACATAAAAGTGAATCTTTTGACAAGTTCAAAGAGTTCAAGAATGAAGTACAAAATCAGCTAGGCCGAAATATCAAGGCACTTCGTTCTGATCGAGGTGGTGAATACCTGAGTCATGCGTTTACTGACTATCTGAAAGAGTGTGGGATTATCTCACAGCTCACTCCGCCAGGAACACCGCAGTGGAATGGTGTGTCCGAGAGGAGAAATAGAACGTTACTTGATATGGTTCGTTCTATGATGAGTCAGGCTACTCTTCCATATTCCTTTTGGGGTTTTGCACTGGAAACAGCTGCAAAGGTACTAAACCGAGTGCCATCCAAGGCAGTTTCAAAGACGCCATATGAATTATGGTATGGGAAACAGCCTAGCTTGACATTTATCAGGATCTGGGGTTGCGAGGCTTATGTCAAAAAGCTCGCCTCTGGGAAACTAGAGAGCAGATCTGACAAATGCATCTTTGTCGGTTACCCTAAGGAAACTAAGGGTTATTATTTCTTCGATCCCAAGGAGAACAAGGTTTTTGTTGCTCGGACGGCCATATTTCTTGAGAAGGAATTTCTTCTGCAAGAGGCCAGTGGGAGAGAAATAAAGCTGGATGAGAATCCAGAAGAAGGACAAAGTAGTCAAGCACAGTTGGATGAGCCTGAGCCGGTAGATCAGGTTATTGAACAACCTGAGGCTCAAATATCACGGGAACCGCGAAGATCGGGTAGGATCCGTCGACAGCCTGAGCGCTATGACGGAGTCTACATCATTGATAATGATGAACCCCTAACTTATGCGGATGCGGTCAGTGGACCGGAGTCAGCTAGATGGCTTGAAGCTATGCGAGCCGAGATGGACTCCATGTCAGATAACCAAGTCTGGGATTTGGTTGATCCGCCTCCGGGAGTAATCCCTATAGGCTGTAAATGGATCTTCAAGAAGAAGATTGACATGGATGGTAACGTGGTTACCTATAAAGGCAGGCTAGTTGCGAAAGGTTTCAAACAAATCTACGGGTTAGATTATGATGAAACTTTCTCACCAGTAGCCATGTTTAAGTCTATTCGGATTCTTTTCGCGATAGCTGCATATTACGATTATGAGATCTGGCAGATGGATGTGAAGACAGCTTTCCTCAATGGAAATCTGGATGAGGATGTGTATATGACACAACCGGAAGGTTTCACTAGTCCATCAGATCGTCATAAAATATGCAAGTTAAAGAAGTCCATTTATGGACTGAAACAAGCATCAAGAAGCTGGAACATTCGTTTTGATGAATCAATCTCTGAGTTTGGTTTCATCAAGAACGAAGATGACCCGTGTGTATATAAGAGGTTTAGTGGGAGCGTGATTACATTCCTAATCCTCTACGTCGATGATATCTTGATCATTGGAAACGATATTCCTGAACTGCATGCTGTTAAGGCATGGTTAGGAAAATGTTTCCAGATGAAAGATCTAGGAGAAGCAGCCTATGTATTAGGTGTGAAGATCTACCGGGATAGATCTAAGAGGCTTCTCGGGCTGTGCCAGAGTACCTACATCGATAAGGTCCTGGAGAGATTCCATTTAGAGAATTCTAAACGTGGATATCTTCCAGTCAGACATGGTCTGAATCTTTCGAAGAGTCAGTGTCCACAAACACAGACTGAGAAAGATGAAATGGACAATACGCCTTATGCTTCGGCTATTGGGTCCATAATGTATGCGATGTTGTGTACTCGCCCAGACGTCGCTTACGGGTTAAGCGTGACCAGTCGATTCCAAAGTAATCCAGGTTTGGCGCACTGGATTGCGGTCAAGAACATTTTAAAATATCTGCGGAGGACCAAAGATATGTTCTTGATATATGGTGGTCAGGAAGAACTCAGTATAGAGGGATATACTGACGCTTCGTTCCAGTCAGACCAGGATGATTTCCGATCGCAATCAGGCTATGTTTTTAGCTTGAATGGTGGAGCAGTGGTGTGGAAAAGCTTCAAACAGTCTACTGTTGCTGATTCCACAACAGAAGCCGAGTATGTTGCAGCCTCGGAAGCATCCAAGGAGGCAGTGTGGATTCGTAAGTTCGTGAGAGAACTTGGTGTCGTTCCTTCGAGTGCAGATCCTTTGGTTATCTTCTGTGATAACACTGGAGCTATAGCACAAGCAAAGGAACCTCGGTCGCACCAGAAGTCCAAGCACATACAGAGACGGTTTCACTTGATCCGGGAGATCATTGATCGTGGCGAGATCAAGATTTGCAAGGTTCATACAGATGACAATCTGGCAGACCCGCTTACCAAGCCTCTGGCGCAGCAGAAGCATGAGAAGCACTGTAATAATATGGGTTTGAGATTTCTCAACCATTAGATTAAGTGCAAGTGGGAGATTGTTGGAGTATGCCCTTAAGGCTAATGTTTGAGGCCTTTGGGATTGTAATAGTATCATGTAATAAACTCTTATGTTTATAAAAGGCATGGTTATTATTCAGCTTGTTACCTTGTCTGCTGTAATAAGTGTACTTCTGAATAATGTCTCAAAGCTGTTCAGCTAGGCTGACAGGCTATAAGTCCTTAGTCGAGATATCTTGGAGAACATGAGACAGCCTTGATATGATAGAGACTAATATGAGTGCTAATCTTATAGGATGCTTCGAGCATGGAATAAGATGTAGACTCATGGGTACATTGGATGTACTGGACAGACCCTACTGGGATATTCCATTGCTTGTCACAATGTGAATGATCCTTGTAAGCAACAAGTGGCACATGTCCTCTGACTTGAGATCACTTGTGTTTCTAAATGAGGATTGTCATTGTCTTGAGCTAGTTCAATATCATTTGAGATATAATGATTATAGACTATCTTGGATGGTGAGCTTGAATCAGGTTAGGGCACTTGTGATAGATAAAGGATTGCCGTCTCCTTGTTTAAGGAGTGTGATGTTCTATAGGGCCACACTATATGAGATGATTGAGGAAGTGTATGGCCATACCCAGATGACTATGTTCATCTGATCTAATCATGCTCATCGTATTGGAGTTACAAGCTTGACATGCTTGTCCAATAAGAACATCCAGTGGCAAAGGACACATGTATGCCTTGTGAATTGAGTCACACTTGTGCTGTGTTTTGGGTGCAGTCTTGGAAGACTCTTTCCTTTATATCGGGAGACAGTGATGTGTTGCTAGATACCCCTCACTGATCGTGATAACGTAAGTTATCGTTACCGACATTTAAAGGAAACCCTCAGGGTCGCACAATTTGGTGATATGGCTTCCTTAAGTCAGATCGTGTGGACTGAATTGTTTTGGTTCAGTTTAAAGAGATTTAATCTCTGATTGTAAGTGAGATCTGGTCTGATCATGTTTGATTGATTAGAGCTTTAGATCGGTAAGCTTCGATCGAGAGAGATGATGCTAGATCGGTGCGATCAGAAGCGTCAGATGATGAAGGGTCAGATCTAGGACCTTGTGGTCTAATTTGGTCTAGACTTAATTCTGGGCTGATTTGGTTTCGAAATTGAACCAATGAAATTGAACCGGCTCATGGGTTGAGCGCTTGGTTCAAGAGGGAGAAGAGGTTGCGTTTGGTTCATGGAAACATGAACCATGAACGCCAACTCTTAATCGTTGCCATTTATGGAAAGTTCCATAAGCTAAACGCATATGCGTTCATGGCTTGATTACTCTCTAATGCTTTCGGTTTTGCTCTTTGGGCGTGGAGAAAACGGCTTGCTCTTGGAGAAGGCGTTGTTCTTGCGAAAAGAAGGAAGAGCTCTCGAAAAGAAGGCAGCCCTTTTCATCTAATCTCCTACACACGGTTGAAAGAGCTTGCCAATCTTGCTAGCACAAGACTTGCGCAAGGAGGAAGCTTTCATCCCTTGTGTGTGATTTCTTTGGAGAAGATCCCTTCGGTCTTTCTTCTTCCAAGCCGCACCATCTACATGGCTATGGTATGATCTTGTTCTTATCAATCTTTGATAGTTGAACAATTGGCATGCAAACGATTTTAAAACCCTTGCTTCCGCTTGCATCATTTTTCATTAGCGCCATGCTTAGGGTTTTTGCCCCCTTTATCTTGGGGTTCCTTCACTTGTCGTGTGAGAAGGGATGAAGAAGATGAGATCCACTGCTTGGCGATTCTTCCTTGTCGTCAAAACCTCTTCCACGAGAGTGCCTCTAAAACACACGAGAAGAGAGGGGCGACAACAACAGGCGTGAAGAGGTGAGGCGTGGTCACGTATGTGATCATGCTTTCTAAAAATAGAAAGCCACTCCTCAACATGCGATCAAGGGTTTTTCCCAATCGCATATTTCTCTTAACTTGAACCGTGCGCTCACATGATGAGCTGGTTCAATTTTGGTTTGGTTCAAAGACCAATTAACCCAAGCCATTAGTCCAGATCACATTAAACCCTAAGGTTCTTGATCTGACCGTTGATCTCTTGATGCTCCTGATCTCACCGATCTAGCATCCATTCTCTCAATCGAAGCTTACCGATCTCAAGCCCTAATCAATCAAACATGATCAGACTAGATCTCACTCACAATCAGAGATTAAATCCCTTTAAACTGAACCTAAACAATTCAGTCCACACGATCTGACTTAAGTAAGCCATATCATCAAATTGTGCGACCCTAAGGGTTTCCTTTAAATGTCGGTAACGATAACTTACGTCATCACGATCAGTGAGGGGTATCTAGCAACACATCACTGTCTCCCGATATAAAAGAAAGAGTCTTCCAAGACTACACCCAAACCACAGCACAAGTGTGAATCCACTTCACCAGGCATACATGATTCCTTTGCCACTGGATGTTCTTATTGGACAAGCGTGTCAAGCCTGTAGCTCCAATATGATGAGCATGATCAAATCAGATGAACATAGTCACCTGGGTATGGCCATACACTTTCTCAATCATCTCATCCAGGGGGGGCCCTTTAGAACATCACACTCCAATGAAGGAGACGGCCATCCTTTATCTATCACTAGTGCCCTAACATGACTCAAGCTCACCATCCAAGATAGTCTATAACCATTATGTTTCAAATGATATTGAACTACCTCAAAACAATGACAATCATCATTTAGAAACACAAGTGATCTCAAGTCAGAGGAAATGTGCCACTTGTTGCAATCAAGGATTATTCACATTGTGACAAGCAATTGAATATCCTAGTAGGGTCTGTCCAGTACATCCAATGTACCCATGAGTCTACATCTTATTTCATGCTCGAAGCATCCTATAAGATTAGAACACATATTAGTCTTAAGCATATCAAGGCTGTCTCATGTTCACCAAGATATCTCGACTAAGGACACATAGCATGTCAGCCAAGCTGAACAGCTCTGAGACATTATTCAGAAGCACATGTATTGCAGTAGATAATATAACAAACTGAATAACAACCATTGCCTTTATAAACACAAGGGTTTATACATGATACTGTTACAATCCCAAGGCTTCAAACATTAGCCTTAAGGGCATACCCCAACAGTGTCAATGAAGAAGGGAGACATCGCCGCAGTAACTCCGCAATCGCACGCAGAGACTAAAGTGTCCTCGTCTGTCCCTACTCCAAGCGCGATATGTCATCACGCATCCTCCGCTGCTCAACTCATATTTGCTCCAAGGATGGATCTGATGGTGCTGATGTGGATGGTCCAGCAGCTGTAGATGGCCTAGAAGAGATGGATGGCTTGACAGGAGGAGTAGGCTCAAAAATCCTCGGCGGTGACGAAGGCGGTGAGGCTACCTCTCTAGGACCTCCACCACCTCATGTGGGATCCATGATCCAGTTCTGCTGAACACGAACTGTGGTGCAGTTCATGTTTGGCAGCCTCATGGTAATATCTGTATTCCTGAACATAAGATGATACGAGCTCCCAATCCTCGTAATCATCTTAATAGCAATGCAGGCGTCCGTATCCAATCTCAAGTTGCCCTTAGCCTCGTTCAACCTCGAAGGGTCAAAACCGAGGGCAAGGGCAATGGTGGTAATTAGACCACCCATCATAAGAACTCCCTACGGCGCCCTAGCTACCTTATGAATCTTCTTCACAAGGTAAAATGGTGTACTAGCGCGGAATCCAATCAACATGGTCCATAAGAAAAAAAGCTCTGAAGCTCTGACCATCCCGTCGCTCTCTACTCGCCCAAATATGGTGTGTGCGAGTACTCAATGTACAAATCTGAGTGTTGGGCTAGATAGACATGTAGCTCTGGAGGTCCTTGGATCAAATCCTTCCTCCCCAGATATCTGCTCCTAGAAGGTCCTATTGGTGTACTCACGAGGGCGGTGTTGAGTGCCAACTGCAGGGAACCCAAATATATGACCAATCTGGTCCAGAGTAAGAACATGATCTCGGTTCCCCAACCAGAAGGCCATACGTCCTAGATCTCTGTCATCGTAATTATTCAATGTGATCTAGATAGAACTGAAGAACTCCAGGGTAAGTTGAATATATGTGGGATGCCTCTGTTGATAGAAGTCCTGCCACGCTATGTTCGAGAACATCCACTAGATGTCATCGAACAATCCAAGGTTCTGCAATGTCTGGTCATCCCAGTATCAGGTGCTAAGAACCCCTTGAGCTGTCATGGCTTTGTATCTCTTCTCCTGATCCCTACTCCTATATCTGATCTATCGTGGGTAAGGAACTAGGATAGGGGGTGGAGATCGTGCTCGTCTCCTCTTGACAATAGCAGGCTTTAGCACGGGAGGAGATGGCTCCTGAGATGATGCCTCTGGTGATGCGGCTGGTGACTGTTGTTGTGTCCGCAAGTGCACGGATACTCGAAGTAATAATTAAGATATTGAACCACAGAGACCTCATTTGCCAAGTACCGAATAATTAATTTCTTACTTGCTAGGCAACCGAATATGATGAAAGCGCAAACGGAAATTGTATGAAATATCAGAGAGAGAATCTGGGACTAAGGTTTCATTCACTTTAATTTTCATGACTAGATATGAATAGATGTTCGTCAGTGTAATTTCATTAAGATAAAGACACAATTCACTAAGTAAGGAAATCATCTCGCTTTCGCGCAAACAATTTACAAGAACCAATCCTTACTTTCATGCAGGATCTTTTCGATTGTTAAATAAAAGTGAATCATCAACAGAGAACTCAAGGATCACTTTCATGCATTCAAATTCTTAGTTAATAATCTCAAGTGGAAACTCAAGGATCACTTTCGTGCATCCGAATTTCAACACAGGTTCTGCTTAAGGTTCTCCAACAATCTAATATTCAATTTCTTGCAATATCATCATGTTTGTTTCATTAACTCAATCCTAGATCAGATTATCAATCATGGCTTAAACTTCTAAAATTAAGAAATAAGAACAAACCTAATTTCTTATGGTGAGTTCCTAACATTCAATTTTAGGGTTCCAAGTTCTCAAGCAAATCACCTTTCGGTCCTTATTGCGAAAACTCTAAAACATGCTTGATAATATGAATCTATGGAGAATTAAAGAGCAATCATCACAGAAGCAGAATTATCATACTAAAATTATACTTGACGAAATAATGAAAGATTCATCTAGTCATTAAGAAATCAAAGGGAATTACTCCCCCATGTCCCAAAAGAAGTTTAAGCTAGCATGGTAGAAAGATTACAATAATCCATAGTATCAGAGGATCAACAATCGAGGAGAAAAGGGAAATTAGGGCTTTTTAGCTCCGTGTCTTCTCCTCTATCTAAACTCTTTTCTTGCTTCTTATAGATCTTCAATTTATGGCCTGGATCGTCCGCAATCGATCATGCAAAAATCGGGCAAGAAACAGTCCAAGAAAATCGTGTATACAGGTTATAATTACGGCCGTGTAAATGGTTATGGCAGTGCCGTAATGTTAGCAGGAAGTCTCGGCACAGAAATCGTCCAGAATTATGGTACCGTGAAATTGATTACGGTAGTGCCGTATTTTGAGCAAGTCTCTCGGGTGAAAAATTCATTCAAAATACTGCTCGTAATATCGGTTACAGCAGTACCATAAAATCCACCAAACTTTCTGTACGAAATTGAACCCAGATTACGGCCCATGAAATCCATTACGGTAAGGCTGTAATTTATGCAAAACTTTTTGTTCAAAATCGTAACAAAATACGGCAGCACTCAGAAATTACGGCAGTATTGTGGTTTATTCTGTATGTGCAGTGAAACCACGGTACCATAATTTTGATTACGGTAGTGCCGTAATTTGGTTTGAAGCTCCAATTTGCGTAAAATTTGACATGTAATCTTCTCTTGATGGCGGGAATTCATCCATGCACCTAAATTTGCTTGAAAACGCCTAAAAACAATGCCTTTTTGCCTGAAAATCATGAAAAACTAGAAAAGAAGTAGATTCCGTAATATTTGATGAAAAGGCATGAAAATAAGCAAAGTAGTATGAATATGACACAAAAAGATCTATGAAATGGCACAAAATTTACTATAAATTTTGGTGTCATCAACTGCTCTGTAGATAACACAAGTGATGGTAAATGTATCACCGGAGAGTGAGCTGGTAGCACTGAAGCTGAGGCAGTCACCTCAGGTATGTGTGATATCTCTGGTGCTAAAGTTGCTATTTCAGGAGTCGCAGATGGCTCTGGTGCAACTGATGGCGATGAATGCAGCTCAGGAATATCCACATAAATCTCTAGTAAGTCAGCGAAAATCTTTGGAGATCCCTCCACATCATCTGGTAACTCTGGTGTGGTAGCCTCAGGGATAGGTAAGTTGCCCTGAGCTGAGGATGGAGAAGGAATCTCTGGAGTTTGGACTTAGTCTGGTACAACGTCCTCTACCTCCATGGACTGAGTATCAACAGGAATAGTAGACCCTAAAAGATCAGAAGGAGGCTCAGATGTGGTAGCCTCTTCCACATCCACAGAAGTAAAAATGGTCTGCTGCTTGGTATGCTCCTCCTCAACAATCACTGGAACTAGCTCTGGGGGTGCTACAGGTATCTCTGTAGTCTCTGGTACAGGTGAAAGACGTGGTGCAACTCTCCTCCCCCAAGCAATAGTAGAACGACCGGTATGCTTCCTACCGTACTGTCTCGCGATCCTTTGATCATGGCTCTCTAGCCTATCAGCAGGCCTCTCAGAAATAATCTCCAACTTTGGAGAACTAACTGGCTCAAATATAGTCTGTGAGGTACTGGGAGCAGTGGGCATACTCAGAGCCTCTGATGTTTATGTTTGAATCGCGGGCTCCGAGTCATCATAGACAATTCGCTCAAAAGTATATGGTAAGACTCCAGATACCATCCTATACATATACCGTGGGGTGGGTCCAATATATCTACTCTTCATAACCGCCCCATATGGTCTAGTCCTCACAGATCTCCTCAGTGCCATAGTGTCAGTCAAATCAACCTCAAATATGCAAAGTTTTAAATCAAACCCGTGAAGCTACAGTAACCCCAAAATTTGCCTGTCCAAGTTTTTCAAAATTTCCCTTAGAAATCTCAGCAAACTACATCCAAATTGATGCTAGAATCATGCAAATCAAGCATAGAAACCGAATTTAAAAAATGGGTAAGGGATGCTCACAAATCTGTGCAAAAATCAGATCGAAATTGGGTGAAAATAGCGAAACAAGTGTTCTGGCGGGCTAGTAGCGCTTCTCCATGAAATCCGGTGAAAAATTGCCGGAAATCACTTCCTGGCGGTGGAGAAAAGTCAGAAGAGGGATTCCGTCGCCAAAGGTGGAATGAATTGTCAAATATCGGTGTATTACAAGGGTGGGCGTAAACCCTAGTTTCGCCCATTAAGTTTAAAACTATAGAACTCATGGTCCGTGAATTATTTACGGCTTCAGCCGTAATTACGTTTGTGACTTGGCCCTTTACAAATGAAATTCATGGCCTGTAAGTGACTCACGGCCGTGACCGTGAAAGTAGCTCCAAAACTCCATTTTTCACTAAAAATTTGTCGAAAAATTTCCAAAAAATTCTTGCACGTAAAACAACATAATTAGTAGATTTTTCATGTATAAAAGTTTAGAAATCATGCTGTTAAAAATCTCTAAAAATTCTAAGAAAATTATAAACTAAA
This sequence comes from Costus lasius, assembly GCA_027563935.2. NCBI lineage: Eukaryota > Viridiplantae > Streptophyta > Magnoliopsida > Zingiberales > Costaceae > Costus > Costus lasius. The sequence continues at coordinate 57,065,715 of CM050448.1, forward strand.
ACTAAAAACACTAAGTTAAATAAAATGCAAAAATTTTAGGTTGCCTCCTAAAAAGCACTTGTTTAAGGTCTTTAGCGTGACCATAGCAGAGTCTATTGATGTTCTGGTGGATCCAAGGCATAATGAATAATATGAAACTTTTCATTTCCACACCTTTTTAAATCGACTTGTGAGCTTAAATTAATAATCTACGATCGTGCCCATGTTTCATCTCTTTTTTCCTTTGTCTTTTTCATGTTTCAGATATCCTTCAAAGGGATTCCCGTCAACTTCTAAGGTGTTACATCCATAGGCCATGCTTCCCTCATCTTTGATGTGATAGTGAGATTTTGCAAAAGAAAGCTTTTTAGTCTTAAAAGAAAAATTAAACACTAGTTTATCCTTCCCAAAAATTCAATGTCAGTCTCTCATTCACCATGTCAACAATAGCACCCGCACTAGCCATAAATGGTCTACCTAATATAATTGGTAACTCAGTGTTTTCATCCATATCAACAATTATAAAGTCAGTTAAAATAGAATAGTTACCAACTTTAACAGAAACATTTTCAATCATTCCAACAAATTGTTGAATAGAACTATTAGGAAATTGAAGCAAGGTTTTCGTAGACTTCTGCTGTGTATACAAGAGAGGAAAGGCAATGGTTGTTATTCAGGTTGTTACATTGTCTGCTGCAATAAGTGTACTTTTGAATAATGTCTCAAAGCTGTTCAGCTAGGCTGACATGCAGTTAAGTCCTTAGTTGATATATCTTGGTGAACATGAGACAGCCTTGATATGATTAAGACTAATATGTGTTCTAATCTTATAGGATGCTTCGAGCATGGAATAAGATGTAGACTCATGGGTACATTGGATGTACTGGACAGACCCTATTTGGATATTCAATTGCTTGTCACAATGTGAATAATCCTTGTTTGCTACAAGTGGCACATGTCCTCTGACTTGAGATCACTTGTGTTTCTAAATGATGATTGTCATTGTTTTGAGGTAGTTCAATATCATTTGAAACATAATGGTTATAGACTATCTTGGATGGTGAGCTTGAGTCATGTTAGGGCACTAGTGATAGATATAGGATTGCCGTCTCCTTGTTTGGAGTGTGATGTTCTAATGGGGCCCCCTGGATGAGATGATTGAGAGAGTGTATGGCCATACCCAGGTGACTGTGTTCATCTGATCTAATCATGCTCATCATATTGGAGTTACAAGCTTGACACGCTTGTCCAATAAGAACATCCAGTGGCAAAGGAATCATGTATGCCTAGTGAGTTGATTCACACTTGTGCTGTTGTTTGGGTGTAGTCTTGGAAGACTCTTTTCTTTATATCGGGAGACAGTGATGTGTTGCTAGATACCCCTCACTGTTCGTGATAACGTAAGTTATCGTTACCGACATTTAAAGGAAACCCTCAGGGTCGCACAATTTGATGATATGGCTTACTTAAGTCAGATCGTGTGGACTGAATTGTTCAAGTTCAGTTTAAAGGAATTTAGTCTCTGATTGTAAGTGAGATCTGGTCTGATCATGTTTGATTGATTAGGGCTTGAGATCGGTAAGCTTCGATTGAGAGAATGGATGCTAGATCGGTGAGATCAGAAGCATCGAGAGATCAACGGTTAGATCTGAAGCCTTAGGGTTTAATTGAGATCTAGACTAATTGCTTGGCTTATTTGGTTTCTTGAACTGAACCAACTTGAACCGGCTCATCATATGAGCGCATGGTTCAAAGGGGAGAGCTAATAGCGTTAAGGAAAATTCATGGTCGCATGAATTGGAGACTTTGCTATTTTTAGATAGCACTTCTCTAAACGTGACCACGCCTCACGTTCACGCAAAAGGGAAGCTCTATTCTCGCCTCTCGCCCTTCTCTCTCGACACACTCTTGTGTGGTGACGACTTCAAGTCTCTAGGAGAGGATTCGGCCAAGAAGAAAAACATCTCTTTCCTTCCATACGACAAGCACCTCTTGGAACCTTGCTAGCACAAGGAGCACCAAGGGAGTAGGCGGCTTCTTCATCTTGTGTGCGCATCCTTTGGAGGAGATCCTCTCGCTCTCTGCTTCCAAGACACCATCCAAGAGATGGCGATGGTATGGATCTTTCTCTTCTATACTAGCATTCGAAAGTTGATCATATGATATATTAAGATCTCTTGAAACCCTAGCTTCCCATGCGAATTTTTATATGCGCCTCCCTTAGGGTTTCGGCCCCCTAGATTAAGGGGACTTTCAATTGGTATCAGAGCCTAGGTTTTTATATATTCATATGATTGCTTATGGTGATCCATGTATGTTGAATGTTTAGATCTAATTTTTCTCATCATGCGAAAATACCAGATAGATGTATTTTGTTTGTGGCGCATGTATGAGATGAACTTCAGTTGGCGCATGCTTTACATGTTTTAGTTTTTGTTTTCAAAACTTTCATGACATGCGCGACTCACTATAGATCTAAGGCCTTACTGTAAACCCTTAGACGGGTTATTAGGGTTGAAGTCATCCCCTAGGTTAGATCCAAAATGTCTGATCAGACCATCTGACAGCCTTGATGGGTTGACCAGATAGCACCTGTGCGCAAGCATCTGGTGGCTATAGGTCGACTGCAGACAGGCGTGTAGCGGTGTCTGATTGAGATGACTAGTGAACACACATGAGTTAGGCCCGGGGTCACACCCGCTTGCCAGAACTCATGAGGGTTGTTCAGCCCTGGCGCATGCATGGTTGACCTTTTGGTCGACTCAAGTCGGTTAGGACTTGGTGCATGCAAGGGCACTGGATCTGACTAGGTTGGATGAGTGGATCCCTAGTAATGGACCGTTGTAAGGTAGTGAGGGCATATAAGAAAATTAAAATTGATGCCTATGGGGTTTTCAAAATTTAATTTTCATGATTGGATCACATGTTGATTGATGCCTATGCTTGTTTATTTATTCTTATGTGGGCTGCCCATGTTAAATGTGTGCTGTGCTGGGGCCTACGTGCCTGTATTAAAATGTAAATTAATTATTGTGATCTGTGCATCACATTGTTTTTAATTTATAAAATGTAATTGACCTGCGAGTCAATCTTGTCTAGATAGATTAATTTGTAAGTTAATCAGACAGGAGCACAGAGTACACTTGGCAGAGGCGCATGCAGCTTGATGCTAGACTAGGAGGGAGGTCCAGGGTTCGACTCTGGGACCAGGCGCATTTTCCCTGGTAGGCGCACCTGAGCTGCAGATGGTGCTTGGGCCCTGGTTTGGGCCAAATGAGCAGCTAAAGACCCATGAAGAAAAGCAAGTGAAGACTTAAGTATCTTAAGGTCTTACTTAGGCTATGGGCTTTTACCACATAAGATCCATGCTTTCTTTTATTGTTTAAATAAGTAGAACAGCATGATTTATTTATCTTCTGCTATCACCATAGGAATTGCATGATAGTGAAGAAGATAAAAGACTGTTAAAATCCAACGCTAAAATATCAAGCTCGTAAGCCTTCTGACGCGAAACCTCACTGTTCTGACTATCGTTGGGGCCGTGTTGTACCCACTCAGTGGGCACGCCCATCTATCTTCAGACGGTGCGCGATTACACCTGCGTGTTACAGAGAAGGGATTTATCGCTTCTCGTTGCTCAGCATAGCACGTGGTGGTCCAGGGAGTAGGTTGGGTCAGCTTGACCATGTAGCCTACATATGTGGCGCATATGATAGCACATGGAGGCAGCCATTTGAGGGATCAGAGACTGTGTTGTACCAACTCAGTTGGCACAGTCTGCTGGATTGCCCAGATGAAGGGGAATCGCACGGGTTGGCGATTGGCAGGGACTGCCTACCAGAAATTAGTGCTTGTACTCTCTGTGCATCTTATCTCGCCTGAGCGGGACGCGGAGACCAAGTATGAAATCTGGATCCCATCTCACTAAAAGGGTTCTACTCTTTCGGGCTGTTTTGCTGGATTTTTCAGCCAGATAAAATAGTGAGAAAAGAATCTTTCTTAAGTCCTGGATTGATTCTGAACATTGATACTGACCTTGCTGTTCTTGCATTGTTGTAGATTCCTGCAGCAACGAACACCATGAACTTCAATGTGCGATCCCTACTGGAAAGAGAGAAGTTTGCTGGGCCAAACTTCTCAGACTGGTATGGACACCTTAAGATTGTTCTTAAGGCAAAGAGGAAACTGTATGTCCTCGAGACGGCAATACCGCCTCAACCCGCTCCGAACGCCGCAAGGGCGGTTCGGGAAGCCTATGAAAAGCACGTCAATGATAGCATTGATGTCGCTTGCCTGATGCTAGCGTCTATGACGCCACCGCTGCAGCGTCAGCATGAGGATATGTCAGCTATAGAGATTATAGCGAACCTCAAGATGCTGTATGCTGCACAGGCGAGGACTGAACGCTATAATTTGACCAAGCTTTTCTTTCAGAGCAAACTGGCTGAAGGGAGCCCAGTGGGAGCTCACGTGCTCAAGATGATTGGGCACAAGGAAGCTCTAGAGAAACTGGGGCATACCATCAATCAGGAGCTTGCTGTAGACATTATTCTGCAGTCTCTCCCGCCCTCTTTCGATGCGTTCATTATTAACTTTAATATGAACAAAATCGATTGTACTCCGGCAGAGCTGCTGAATATGCTCTTGACCACTGAGGAGACTCTGAAGGGAAAGCCTTCAACCTCTATCTTAATGGTTCCTTCAAGGAACAAGAAGAAGGGGAAGAAGGGCAAGGCCCATGTCAAGAGCTACAGCAAGGCTCTGAAGCAAAAGGTCAAGCGGTCCAAGGAATACAGATGTTTCCACTGTGGCCAGCTAGGTCACTGGAAAAAGGACTGTAAAGCGCTCCAAGGAGACAAGAAGGGAAGCATCGCTTCTGGCTCAGGTATATTTGTGACTGAAGTCATGATATCTTCTTCTTCTATATCATGGGTGTTGGACACTGCATGTGGAGTTCACATTTGTTCAAATGTACAGGAACTCAAGAGAAGAAGACAGGTGGGACAGCATGAGGTGGACCTACGAGTTGGAAACGGGGCACGGGTTGCTGCTGTTACTGTAGGAGACTATTTCATCTCTTTGCCATCTGGACTTGTATTAGAACTAAACAGTTGTTACTTTGTTCCCAGCATTACTAAGAATATTATCTCCATTCCTGCTCTTGTCAGGAAGGGTTTTTCCTTTGAATGTAATATTTCAAAGTGTGTTTTGTCTTTAGATAATATTGTTTATGCAACTGGTTCAATTAACAATGGCTTATTCATGTTGCACATGGAATGTTCTATACACAACATTGATAATAAGAAAGCCAAGTATGCTGATGACAGCACCTTGCTATGGCATAGTCGTTTAGGCCATATTAACAAGAAACGCATTAAGCGGTTGCATGATCATGGACTGCTGGGATCATTCTCCTATGAGGAGATTGATACATGCAAAGCTTGTTTAATGGGTAAAATGACGAAGTCACCTTTTCCTCACAAAGGTCAAAGGGCTTCAGGTTTACTTGACCTTATACACAGTGATGTGTGTGGGCCATTTAGTAAACATGCCAGAGGTGGCTATCAATACTTCATCACATTTACTGATGATTTCAGTAGATATGGTTATGTCTATTTAATGAGACATAAAAGTGAATCTTTTGACAAGTTCAAAGAGTTCAAGAATGAAGTACAAAATCAGCTAGGCCGAAATATCAAGGCACTTCGTTCTGATCGAGGTGGAGAATACCTAAGTCGAGAATTTAATGACTATTTAAAGGAGTGTGGGATTATCTCACAGCTCACTCCGCCAGGAACACCGCAATGGAATGGTGTGTCCGAGAGGAGGAACAGAACCCTACTTGATATGGTTCGCTCCATGATGAGTCAGGCTACTCTACCTTACTCCTTTTGGGGATTTGCACTGGAGACAGCTGCAAAGGTACTAAACCGAGTGCCATCCAAGGCAGTTTCAAAGACCCCATATGAATTATGGTATGGGAAACAGCCTAGCTTGACATTTATCAGGATCTGGGGCTGCGAGGCTTATGTTAAAAGGCTCGCCTCTAGGAAACTAGAGAGCAGATCTGACAAATGTATCTTTGTCGGTTACCCTAAGGAAACTAAGGGTTATTATTTCTACGATCCCAAAGAGAACAAGGTATTTGTTGCTCGGACGGCCATATTTCTTGAGAAGGAGTTTCTTCTGCAAGAGGCCAGTGGGAGAGAAATAAAGTTGGATGAGAATCCAGAAGAAGGACAAAGTAGTCAAGCACAGTTGGATGAGCCTGAGCCAGTTGATCAGGTTATTGAACAACCTGAGGCTCAGATATCACGGGAACCGCGAAGATCGGGAAGGATCCGTCGACAGCCTGAACGCTATGACGGAGTCTACATCGTTGATAATGATGAACCCCTTACTTATGCGGATGCGGTCACTGGACCGGAATCAGCGAGATGGCTTGAAGCTATGCGCGCCGAGATGGACTCCATGTCAGATAACCAGGTTTGGGATTTGGTTGATCCGCCTCCGGGAGTAATCCCTATAGGCTGTAAATGGATCTTCAAGAAGAAGATTGACATGGATGGTAACGTGGTTACCTATAAAGGCAGGCTAGTTGCGAAAGGTTTCAAACAAATCTACGGGATAGATTATGATGAAACTTTCTCACCTGTAGCCATGTTTAAGTCTATTCGGATTCTTTTCGCGATAGCAGCATATTATGATTATGAGATTTGGCAAATGGATGTGAAGACAGCTTTCCTGAATGGAAATCTGGATGAGGATGTGTATATGACACAACCCGAAGGTTTCACTAATCCATCAGATCGTCATAAAATATGCAAGTTAAAGAAGTCTATTTATGGACTTAAACAAGCATCAAGAAGCTGGAATATTCGTTTTGATGAATCAGTCAGTGAATTTGGTTTTATCAAGAACGAGGATGACCCGTGTGTATATAAGAGGTTTAGTGGGAGCGTGATTACTTTCCTAGTCCTCTACGTCGATGATATCTTGATCATTGGAAATGACATTCCCGAAATGCATGCCGTTAAAGCATGGTTAAGGAAATGTTTCCAGATGAAAGATCTAGGAGAAGCAGCCTATGTGTTAGGTGTGAAGATCTACAGGGATAGATCTAAGAGGCTTCTCGGGCTGTGCCAGAGTACTTACATCGATAAAGTCCTGGAGAGATTTCATTTAGAGAATTCTAAAAGAGGATATCTTCGAGTCAGACATGGTCTGAATCTTTCAAAGAGTCAGTGTCCACAAACACAGACTGAGAAAGATGAAATGGACAATACGCCTTATGCTTCGGCTATTGGGTCCATTATGTATGCGATGTTGTGTACTCGCCCAGACGTCACTTACGGGTTAAGCGTGACCAGTCGGTTCCAAAGTAATCCAGGTCAGGCGCACTGGATTGCGGTCAAGAACATTTTAAAATATCTGCGGAGGACCAAAGATATGTTCTTGGTGTATGGTGGTCAGGAAGAACTCAGTATTGAAGGATATACTGACGCTTCGTTCCAATCTGACCAGGATGATTTCCGATCGCAATCAGGCTATGTTTTTAGCTTGAATGGAGGAGCAGTGGTGTGGAAAAGTTTCAAACAGTCAATCGTTGCTGATTCCACAACAGAAGCCGAGTATGTTGCAGCCTCAGAAGCATCTAAGGAGGCAGTGTGGATTCGCAAGTTCGTTCAGGAACTTGGTGTCGTTCCTTCGAGTGCAGATCCTTTGGTTATCTTCTGTGATAACACTGGAGCAATCGCACAAGCAAAGGAACCACGGTCGCACCAGAAGTCCAAGCACATACAGAGACGGTTTCATTTGATCCGGGAGATCATAGATCGTGGCGAGATCAAAGTCTGCAAGGTTCATACAGATGACAATCTGGCTGACCCGCTTACCAAGCCTCTGGCGCAGCAGAAGCATGAGAAGCACTGTAATAATATGGGTTTGAGATTTCTCAACCATTCGATTAAGTGCAAGTGGGAGATTGTTGGGGTATGCCCTTAAGGCTAATGTTTGAGGCCTTGGGATTCTATCAGTATCATGTATAAACTCTTTTGTTTATAAAGGCAATGGTTGTTATTCAGGTTGTTACATTGTCTGCTGCAATAAGTGTACTTCTGAATAATGTCTCAAAGCTGTTCAGCTAGGCTGATATGCAGTTAAGTCCTTAGTTGATATATCTTGGCGAACATGAGACAGCCTTGATATGATTAAGACTAATATGTGTTCTAATCTTATAGGATGCTTCGAGCATGGAATAAGATGTAGACTCATGGGTACATTGGATGTACTGGACAGACCCTATTTGGATATTCAATTGCTTGTCACAATGTGAATAATCCTTGTTTGCTACACGTTGAAGGAACCCCTAATAAGGGGGGGGGGGGGAAACCCTATACATGCGCATCTAGCATGCAATGCGGAAAAAGGGCTTCTAAAGATCGCATATGAACTATATAATCAACTTAAACCAACTTAAGATCATGATATGATCTTACCATTGCCATGGATGGAAGGCGGCTTGGAAGAAGAAAACAAGGTTGATCTCCTCCAAAAGGTGCGCACACAAGAAGACAAAGACTACTCCCTTCTCAACTTTGTGCTAGCAAAAGCTTCAAGGGGTCTTATCGCATGAAGGAGATGATGAACTCTTGGCCGATCTTTCTTCTCGTCACTTTCACCACACAAGAAAGTGTGTGTCGTCGAGAGCAAGAAGATGGAGAGGAGCGTTAGCCAAACTTGTGATCGAATGTGGAGACATTCATCACAATTGTCAAACCGAAATGCCATAAATGGCAAGTCATCAAAGCTTGCGTTATGCGTTCACATGAAGTGAACCAAACGCATAGCTCTCCTCTCAAATGAACCAAGCGCTCACATGTGAGCCGGTTCAATTCAATTGGTCCAATGACCAAACCAAATCAGCCCAATAATCGGTTCAGACCAAATTAAACCCTAAGGTTCAAAATCTGACCGTTCATCCTTTTAATGCTCTTGATCTCTTCGATCTAGCATCCACACTCTCGATCTAAGCTTACCGATCTCAAGCCCTAATCAATCAAACATGATCAGACTGGATCTCACTTACAATCAGAGTTTAATCTCCTTTAAACTGAACTCGAACAATTCAGTCCACACGATCTGACTTAAGTAGCCATATCATCAAATTGTGCGACCCTAAGGGTTTCCTTTAAATGTCGGTAACGATAACTTACGTTATCACGATCAGCGAGGGGTATCTAGCAACACATCACTGTCTCCCGATATAAAGGAAAGAGTCTTCCAAGACTCCACCCAACCACAGCATAAGTGTGAATCAACTCACTAGGCATGCATGATTCCTTTGCCACTGGATGTTCTTATTGGACAAGCATGTCAAGCCTGTAACTCCAATACGATGAGCATGATTAGATCAGATGCACATAGTCATCTGGGTATGGCCATACACTTCCTCAATCATCTCATATAGGGGGGCCCTTTAGAACATCACACTCCTTAAACAAGGAGACGGCAATCCTTTATCTATCACAAGTGCCCTAACCTGACTCAAGCTCACCATCCAAGATAGCCTATAATCATTATGTTTCAAATGATATTGAACTACCTCAAAACAATGACAATCATCATTTAGAAACATAAGTGATCTCAAGTCAAAGGACATGTGCCACTTAGTGCTTACAAGGATCATTCACATTGTGACAAGCAATGGAATATCCGAGTAGGGTCTGTCCAGTACATCCAATGTACCCATGAGTCTACATCTTATTCCATGCTCGAAGCATCCTATAAGATTAGCACTCATATCAGTCTCAATCATATCAAGGCTGTCTCATGTTCACCAAGATATCTCGACTAAGGACATATAGCCTGTCAGCCTAGCTGAACAGCTTTGAGACATTATTCAGAAGTACACTTATTACAGCAGACAAGGTAACAACCTGAATAATAACCATGCCTTTATAAACTTAAGAGTTTATTACATGATACTTATACAATCCCAAGGCCTCAAACATTAGCCTTAAGGGCATACCCCAACAATCTCCCACTTGCACTTAATCTAATGGTTGAGAAATCTCAAACCCATATTATTACAGTGCTTCTCATGCTTCTGCTGCGCCAGAGGCTTGGTAAGTGGGTCTGCCAGATTGTCATCTGTATGAACCTTGCATATTTTGATCTCGCCTCGATCAATGATCTCCCGGATCAAGTGAAACCGTCTCTGTATGTGCTTGGACTTCTGGTGCGACCGCGGTTCCTTTGCTTGTGCGATGGCTCCAGTGTTATCACAGAAGATAACCAAAGGATCAGCACTCGAAGGAACGACACCAAGTTCTCTCACGAACTTACGAATCCACACTGCCTCCTTGGATGCTTCCGAGGCTGCAACATACTCGGCTTCTGTTGTGGAATCAGCAACAGTTGACTGTTTGAAACTCTTCCACACCACTGCTCCACCATTCAAGCTAAAAACATAGCCTGATTGCGATCGGAAATCATCCTGGTCCAACTGGAACGAAGCGTCAGTATATCCCTCTATACTGAGTTCTTCCTGACCACCATATATCAAGAACATATCTTTGGTCCTCCGCAGATATTTTAAAATGTTCTTGACCGCAATCCAGTGCGCCAAACCTGGATTACTTTGGAATCGACTGGTCACGCTTAACCCGTAAGCGACGTCTGGGCGAGTACACAACATCGCATACATAATGGACCCAATAGCCGAAGCATAAGGCGTATTGTCCATTTCATCTTTCTCAGTCTGTGTTTGTGGACACTGACTCTTCGAAAGATTCAGACCATGTCTGACTGGAAGATATCCACGTTTAGAATTCTCTAAATGGAATCTCTCCAGGACCTTATCGATGTAAGTACTCTGGCACAGCCCGAGAAGCCTCTTAGATCTATCCCTGTAGATCTTCACACCTAATACATAGGCTGCTTCTCCTAAATCTTTCATCTGGAAACATTTTCCTAACCATGCCTTAACAGCATGTAGTTCAGGAATATCATTTCCAATGATTAAGATATCATCGACGTAGAGGATTAGGAATGTAATTACGCTCCCACTAAACCTCTTATATACACACGGGTCATCCTCGTTCTTGATGAAACCAAACTCAGAGATTGATTCATCAAAACGAATGTTCCAGCTTCTTGATGCTTGTTTCAGCCCATAAATGGACTTCTTTAACTTGCATATTTTATGACGATCTGATGGATTAGTGAAACCTTCCGGTTGTGTCATATACACATCCTCATCCAGATTTCCATTGAGGAAAGCTGTTTTCACATCCATCTGCCAGATCTCATAATCGTAATATGCTGCTATCGCGAAAAGAATCCGAATAGACTTAAACATGGCTACAGGTGAGAAAGTTTCATCATAATCTAACCCGTAGATTTGTTTGAAACCTTTCGCAACTAGCCTGCCTTTATAGGTAACCACGTTACCATCCATGTCAATCTTCTTCTTGAAGATCCATTTACAGCCTATAGGGATTACTCCCAAAGGCGGATCAACCAAATCCCAGACTTGGTTATCTGACATGGAGTCCATCTCGGCTCGCATAGCATCAAGCCATCTAGCTGACTCCGGTCCACTGACCGCATCCGCATAAGTTAGGGGTTCATCATTTTCAATGATGTAGACTCCGTCATAGCGCTCAGGCTGTCGACGGATCCTACCCGATCTTCGCGGTTCCCGTGTTATTTGAGCCTCAGGTTGTTCAGTAACCTGTTCTACCGGCTCAGGCTCATCCAACTGTGCTTGACTACTTTGTCCTTCCTCTGGATTCTCATCCAGCTTTATTTCTCTCCCACTGGCCTCTTGCAAAAGAAATTCCTTCTCAAGAAATATGGCCGTCCGAGCAACAAACACCTTGTTCTCTTTGGGATCGTAGAAATAATAACCCTTCGTTTCCTTAGGGTAACCGACAAAGATGCATTTGTCAGATCTGCTCTCTAGTTTCCCAGAGGCGAGCTTTTTGACATAAGCCTCGCAACCCCAGATCCTGATAAATGTTAAGCTAGGCTGTTTCCCATACCATAACTCATATGGCGTCTTTGAAACTGCCTTGGATGGCACTCGGTTTAGTACCTTTGCAGCTGTTTCCAGTGCAAAACCCCAAAAGGAATATGGAAGAGTAGCCTGACTCATCATAGAACGAACCATATCAAGTAACGTTCTATTTCTCCTCTCGGACACACCATTCCACTGCGGTGTTCCTGGCGGAGTGAGCTGTGAGATAATCCCACACTCCTTCAGATAGTCAGTAAATGCATGACTTAGGTATTCTCCACCTCGATCAGAACGAAGTGCCTTGATATTTCGGCCTAGCTGATTTTGTACTTCATTTTTGAACTCTTTGAACTTGTCAAAAGATTCACTTTTATGTCTCATCAAATAGACATACCCATACCTACTGAAATCATCAGTGAAGGTAATGAAGTACTGATAGCCACCTCTGGCATGTTTACCAAAAGGCCCACACACATCACTGTGTATAAGGTCCAGTAAACCTGAAGTCCTTTGACCTTTGTTTGGAAAAGGTGACTTCGTCATTTTACCCATCAAACAAGCTTTGCATGTATCAATCTCCCCATTGGAGAATGATCCCAGCAGTCCATGATCATGCAACCGCTTAATGCGCTTCTCGTTTATATGGCCTAAACGACTATGCCATAGCAAGGTGCTGTCATCAGCATACTTGGCTTTCTTATTATCAATGTTTTGTATAGAATATTCCATGTCCAACATGTATAACCCATTGTTAATTGAACCAGTTGCATACACAATATTATCATAAGATAAAACACACTTTGAAATCTTGCATTCAAAGGCAAATCCTTTCCTGACAAGAGCAGGAATAGAGATAATATTCTTGGTAATACTGGGTACAAAATAACAATTGTTTAATTCTAATACAATGCCAGATGGTAAAGAAATGAAATAGTCCCCTACAGCAACAGCAGCAACCCGTGCCCCGTTTCCAACGCGTAGGTCTACCTCATGCTGTCCCACCTGCCTTCTTCTCTTGAGTTCCTGCACATTTGAACAAATGTGAACTCCACATGCAGTGTCCAACACCCATGATATAGAAGAAGATGAAACCATGACTTCCGTCACGTATATACCTGAGCCAGAAGCGATGCTTCCCCTCTTATCTCCTTGGAGCGCTTTACAGTCCTTTTTCCAATGACCCAGCTGGCCACAGTGGAAACACCTGTTATCCTTCGACCGCTTCACCTTCTGTTTCAGTGCCTTGCTGTAATTCTTGACAGGGGCCTTGCCCTTCTTCCCCTTCTTCTTGTTCCTAGAAGGAACCATCAAGACAGAGGTTGAAGGCTTACCCTTCAGAGTTTCCTCAGTAGTCAAGAGCATATTCAGCAGCTCTGCCGGCGTACAATCGATTTTGTTCATATTAAAGTTAATGATGAACGCATCGAAAGAAGGCGGGAGAGACTGCAGAATAATATCCACAGCAAGCTCCTGGTTGATGGTATGCCCCAGTTTCTCCAGAGCCTCCTTGTGCCCAATCATCTTGAGCACGTGAGCTCCCACTGGGCTCCCCTCAGCCAGTTTGCTCTGAAAGAAGAGCTTCGTCAGATTATAGCGCTCAGTCCTCGCCTGTGCAGCATACAGCATCTTGAGGTTCGCTATAATTTCTATAGCCGACATATCCTCATGCTGACGCTGCAGCGGTGGCGTCATAGACGCTAGCATCAGGCAAGCGACATCAATGCTATCATTGACGTGCTTTTCGTAGGCATCCCGAACCGCCCTTGCGGCGTTCGGAGCGGGCTGCGGCGGTATCGCCGTCTCGAGGACATACAGTTTCCTCTCTGCCTTAAGAACGATCTTAAGGTGTCCAAACCAGTCAGAGAAGTTCGGCCCAGCAAACTTCTCCCTTTCCAGTAGGGATCGCACATTGAAGCTCATGGTGTTCGTTGCTGCAGGAATCTACAACAAGCAAGAACAGCAAGGTCAGTATCAATGTTCAGAATCAATCCAGGACTTAAGAAAGATTCTTTTCTCACTATTTTGTCTGACTGAAAAATCCAGTAAACAGTCCGAAAGAGTAACACTCTTTTAGTGAGATGGGATCCAGATTTCATACTTGGTCTCCGCGTCCCGCTCAGGCGAGATAAGATGCACAGAGATGACAAGCACTAATTTCTGGTAGGCTGTCCCAGCCAATCGCCAACCCGTGCGATTCCCCTTCATCTTGGCAATCCAGCAGACTGTGCCAACTGAGTTGGTACAACACAGTCTCTGATCCCAGAGATGGCTGCCTCCATGTGCTACCATATTCGCCTCATATGTAGCCTACATGGTCAAGCTGACCTGACCTACTCCCTGGACCACCACGTGCTATGCTGAGCAACGAGAGGGGATAAATCCCAACTCTGTAACACGCAGGTGAAATCCAGCACCGTCTGAAGATAGATGGACGTGCCCACTGAGTGGGTTCAACACGGCTCCAACGATAATCAGAAAGGTGAGGTTTCGCGTCAGAAGGCTTACGAGCTTGATATATTAGCGTTGGATTTTAACGGTCTTTTTATCTTCTTACTATCAGGCATATCCTATGGCTATAGCAGAAGATAAACATAAACATGCCATTCTAATTATTTAAGCAATAAAAAGAATGCATGATCTTATGTGGTAAAAGCCCATGAACCCTAGTAAGACCTTAATTTTACTTAAGTCTTCACTTGAGCTCCATTGCATCTCATCTGGTCCAACCCAGTGCCCTAGCGCCAAGAGCACCTCAGGTGCACCACCAGGTGAATGCCCCTCTTGGATGTGTGCTTTTGTGCTCTTGTCTAATCAAAGTACATTTGATCTATCTAGACAAGGTTGACTCGCAGGTCAACAACATATTATAAATTAAGTACAATGTGATTCGCAGATCACAAATTAATTTACAATTTTTTTTTTTAAATCCAGGCACGCAGGCCCCAGCACAGCACACAAATGGGCAACCCACATAAGACTAAATAAACAAGCATATGGTTCAATCAACATGTGATCCAATCAAGAAATTAAAATTTTGAAAAACCCCATGGCATCAATTTTAATTTCCTTATGAGCCCTACAACCTTACAATGGTCCATTGATGGGGATCCACTCATCCATCTAGTTAGATCTTTTGCCCTTGCATGCACCGAGTCCTAACTGACCCGTGTTGACCTGATGGTCAACCATGCATGCGTCAAGGGCTGAACCACCCTCATGAGTTTTGGCAAGCGGGTGTGACCCCGGGCCTAACTCAAGTATGTTCAGTAATTGTCTCAACCAGACCTCGCTACACGCCTTTGATGCAGTCAACCTATAGCCACCTCGTGCTTGCGCACAGGTGCTATCTGGTCGACCCATCTAGGCTGTCAGATGGTCTGATCAGACTAGCTTGATCTATACTAGATGATGCCTTCAACCCCATCAACCCATCTAAGGATTTAATGTAGTGGCACCTTAGATCTAATCAACCGCGCAAGATGTAAGTTTTGTAAAACACTTAGAGCATGCGCAAACATACAAACAAAGTTGATAACCCTTAGATCTAAGGGGGTCCCCTTCAAGGGGGAGCGCAAACTTTAGGGGGTCCCCTTCAAGGGGGAGCGCATACATAGCCCATGATACAAGCGCAATCTACATGTTAGCATGATACAAGCGCAATCTACATGTTAACATGATACAAGCGCAATCTACATGTACATGTAACCATGCATCATGAAAACAAAGCATCAAGTAAGCGCAAGAAGCATGGATCACAAACACTTCTAGCAATCATATAGATCATATGGAGAGCCTAGCTCTGATACCAATTGTAGGAACCCCTAATAAGGGGGGGGGGAAACCCTATACATGCGCATCTAGCATGCAATGCGGAAAAAGGGCTTCTAAAGATCGCATATGAACTATATAATCAACTTAAACCAACTTAAGATCATGATATGATCTTACCATTGCCATGGATGGAAGGCGGCTTGGAAGAAGAAAACAAGGTTGATCTCCTCCAAAAGGTGCGCACACAAGAAGACAAAGACTACTCCCTTCTCAACTTTGTGCTAGCAAAAGCTTCAAGGGGTCTTATCGCATGAAGGAGATGATGAACTCTTGGCCGATCTTTCTTCTCGTCACTTTCACCACACAAGAAAGTGTGTGTCGTCGAGAGCAAGAAGATGGAGAGGAGCGTTAGCCAAACTTGTGATCGAATGTGGAGACATTCATCACAATTGTCAAACCGAAATGCCATAAATGGCAAGTCATCAAAGCTTGCGTTATGCGTTCACATGAAGTGAACCAAACGCATAGCTCTCCTCTCAAATGAACCAAGCGCTCACATGTGAGCCGGTTCAATTCAATTGGTCCAATGACCAAACCAAATCAGCCCAATAATCGGTTCAGACCAAATTAAACCCTAAGGTTCAAAATCTGACCGTTCATCCTTTTAATGCTCTTGATCTCTTCGATCTAGCATCCACACTCTCGATCTAAGCTTACCGATCTCAAGCCCTAATCAATCAAACATGATCAGACTGGATCTCACTTACAATCAGAGTTTAATCTCCTTTAAACTGAACTCGAACAATTCAGTCCACACGATCTGACTTAAGTAGCCATATCATCAAATTGTGCGACCCTAAGGGTTTCCTTTAAATGTCGGTAACGATAACTTACGTTATCACGATCAGCGAGGGGTATCTAGCAACACATCACTGTCTCCCGATATAAAGGAAAGAGTCTTCCAAGACTCCACCCAACCACAGCATAAGTGTGAATCAACTCACTAGGCATGCATGATTCCTTTGCCACTGGATGTTCTTATTGGACAAGCATGTCAAGCCTGTAACTCCAATACGATGAGCATGATTAGATCAGATGCACATAGTCATCTGGGTATGGCCATACACTTCCTCAATCATCTCATATAGGGGGGCCCTTTAGAACATCACACTCCTTAAACAAGGAGACGGCAATCCTTTATCTATCACAAGTGCCCTAACCTGACTCAAGCTCACCATCCAAGATAGCCTATAATCATTATGTTTCAAATGATATTGAACTACCTCAAAACAATGACAATCATCATTTAGAAACATAAGTGATCTCAAGTCAAAGGACATGTGCCACTTAGTGCTTACAAGGATCATTCACATTGTGACAAGCAATGGAATATCCGAGTAGGGTCTGTCCAGTACATCCAATGTACCCATGAGTCTACATCTTATTCCATGCTCGAAGCATCCTATAAGATTAGCACTCATATCAGTCTCAATCATATCAAGGCTGTCTCATGTTCACCAAGATATCTCGACTAAGGACATATAGCCTGTCAGCCTAGCTGAACAGCTTTGAGACATTATTCAGAAGTACACTTATTACAGCAGACAAGGTAACAACCTGAATAATAACCATGCCTTTATAAACTTAAGAGTTTATTACATGATACTTATACAATCCCAAGGCCTCAAACATTAGCCTTAAGGGCATACCCCAACATGGCACATGTCCTCTGACTTGAGATCACTTGTGTTTCTAAATGATGATTGTCATTGTTTTGAGGTAGTTCTGTTGGGGTATGCCCTTAAGGCTAATGTTTGAGGCCTGTGGGAATGTATCTGTATCATGTAATAAACTCTTAAGTTTATAAAGGCATGGTTGTTATTCAGTTAGCTACATTGTCTGCTGCAATATATGTTCTTCTGAATAATGTCTCAATGCTGTTCAGCTGGGCTGACATGCTATTATGTCCTTAGTCGATATATCTTGGTGAACATGAGACAGCCTTGATATTGTTAAGACTAATATGTGTTCTAATCTTATAGGATGCTTCGAGCATGGAATAAGATGTAGACTCATGGGTACATTGGATGTACTGGACAGACCCTACTAGGATGTTCAATTGTTTGTCACAATGTGAATATTCCTTGATTAAGACAAGTGGCACATTTCCTCTGACTTGAGATCACTTGTGTTTCTAAATGATGATTGTCATTGTTTTGAGGTAGTTCAATATCATTTGAAACATAATGATTATAGACTATCTTGGATGATGAGCTTGAGTCAGGTTAGAGCACTAATGATAGACATAGGATTGCCGTCTCCTTGTTTAAGGAGTGTGATGTTCTAAAGGGGCCCCCTGGATGAGATGATTGAGAGAGTGTATGGCCATACCCAGGTGACAGTGTTCATCTGTTCTAATCATGCTCATCATATTGGAATTACAAGCTTGACAGGCTTGTCCAATAAGAACATCCAGTGGCAAAGGAAAAATGCATGCCTTGTGAAATGATTCACACTTGTGCTGTGGTTTGGGTGTAGTCTTGGAAGACTCTTTTCTTTATATCGGGAGATAGTGATGTGTTGCTAGATACCCCTCACTGATCGTGATAACGCGAGTTATCGTTACCGACATTTAAAGGAAACCCTTAGGGTCGCACAATTTGATGATATGGCTTACTTAAGTCAGATCGTGTGGACTAAATTGTTTGGGTTCTGTTTAAAGGGATTTAATCTCTGATTGTAAGTGAGATCTGGTCTGATCATGTTTGATTGATTAGGGCTTGAGATCGGTAAGCTTCGATCGAGAGAATGCATGCCAGATCGGTCAGATCAGGGGCATCATTGAGATCGACGGTTAGATCGTGAACCTTAGGGTTTATTTAAGATCTAGACTAGATCATTGGCTTGATTGGTTCTTAAACCGAACCAAAGTGAACCGGCTCACTAAATGAGCGCTTGGTTCATAGGGAGAGGAGTAGGCGACAAGTTCACTTGGCGTGAACGTTGTGGTGAGGAGTGGTTACTATTTTTAGTAACCATGATCTCCATTTGGAGAGTGCGCTCATCAAAATAGAATATACTCTATTTTCGCTCACTCAGATTTCTCTCGCCCATATTCCTCTCGTCTCTCTCGTGAGTGTGGCGACGCTTTGAAGGTTGAGGAGGATTAGGCCAAGAAGAAAGAGATCTCATTTTCCCTTCACTCGACAAGGACCTCTTGGAACCTTGCTAGCACAAGGAGCACCAAGAGAGATAGCGACATCATCTTGTGTGTGACGACAAGGAGAAGATCTACTTTGATCTTTGCTTCCAAGGAAACATCTTCTCCATGGCGATGGTATGATTGTTTTCTTATTATCAAGTTGATCTTTTAGCATGCATATCGATCCTATAACCCTAGTTCCGCAAGAAGAAAATTTTATGCGCCATATGCCTTAGGGTTATGCTCCCCCTAGAAGGGGACCCCCTAATCTAAGGGGCACTTTCAATTGGTATCAGAGCATGGTTGAATGCATGTTCATTATGATTGCTTTGGCCTTGTGATTCCATATGCTTAGATCTTTATAACATGCGAAAGTTGTATGATAGGTTTTATCATCTTGCGAAACTTCATGTATGATATATGTTTCCATCTATTGGCGCATGTATGTTGTAAGTTGGCGCATCTTGTTTTTGTTTTACAAAACTTGAATACTTGCGCGACTCATCATAGATCTAAGGCTTTACTATAAACCCTTAGACGGGTTATTAGGGTTGAAGTCAACCCCTAGGTTAGATCCAGAATGTCTGATCAGATCATCTGACAGCCTGAATGGGTCGACCAGATAGCACCTTGGCGCAAGCCTATGGTGGCTATAGGTCGACTGCAGACAGGTGTGTAGCGATGTCTGATTGAGACGATTAATGAACGCACCTGAGTTAGGCCCGGGGTCACGCCCGCTTGCCAGACCTCAGTGTGGTCGTTCAGCCCTGACGCATGCATGGTTGACCTTATGGTCGACTCAAGTCAGTTAGGACTTGGTGCATGTAAGGGCAGTGGATCTGACTAGGTTGGATGAGTGGATCCCTAGTGATGGACCGTTGTAAGGTTGTAGGGCAAATAAGGAAAAATTAAAATTGATCCCATGGGGTTTTCGAAAATTTTAATTTTTTATGGATCACATGGTTGTTGATTGATGCATATGTTTGTCTATTTAGTCTTATGTGGGCTGCCCATATTAATTGTGTGCTGTGCTGGGGCCTGCGTGCCTGTATTAATTGTTGTAAATTAATTATTGTGATCTGCGCATCACTGTGTTTTAATTTATAATTGTAAGTGACCTACGTGTCACTCTTGTCTAGATAGTTAAATTTGTAATTTAATTTGACAAGAGCACAGAGCACACTTGGCAGAGGCGCATGCAGCAAGTGGCTGGACCAGGTGGGAGGTCTAGGGTTCGACCCTAGGACCTGGCGCATTTTCCTGGTGGGCGCACCTGTGCTGCAGATGGCGCTTGGGCCCTGGTTTGGGCCAGATGAGCAGCAAAAGACCCATGAAGAGCAAATGAAGACTTAAATTAGGTTAAGGTCTTCTAGGGCTATGGGCTTTTACCACATAAGATTCATGCTTTCTTTTATTGCTTAATATTAGAATTGCATGATTAAATTATCTTCTGCTATCACCATAGAAATTGCATGATAGGCAAGAAGATAAAAGACCGTGAAAATCCAACGCTTAATATCAAGCTCGTAAGCCTTCTGACGCGAAACCTCACTGTTCTGATTATCGTTGGAGCCGTGTTGTACCCACTCAGTGGGCACGTCCATCTATCTTCAGAGGGTGTGGGATTACACCTGTGTGTTACAGAGTAGGGATTTATCCCTTCTCGTTGCTCAGCATAGCACATGGTGGTCCAGGGAGTAGGTCGGGTCAGCTTGACCGTGTTGGCTACATATGTGGAGCATATGGTAGCACATGGAGGCAGCCATCTGTGGGATCAGAGACTGTGTTGTACCAACTCAGTTGGCACAGTCTGCTGGATTGCCCAGATGAAGGGGAATCGCACGGGTTGGCGATCGGCAGGGAATGCCTACCAGAAACTAGTGCTTGTACTCTCTGTGCATCTTATCTCGCCTGAGCGGGACGCGGAGACCAAGTATGAAATCTGGATCCCATCTCACTAAAAGAGTTCTACTCTTTCGGGCTGTTTTGCTGGATTTTTCACGCCTGATAAAATAGTGAGAAAAAGAATCTTTCTTAAGTCCTGATTGATTCTTATACATTGATACTGACCTTGCTGTTCTTGCATTGTTGTAGATACCTGCAGCAACGAACACCATGAACTTCAATGTGCGATCCCTACTGGAAAGGGAGAAGTTTGCTGGGCCGAACTTCTCTGACTGGTTTGGACACCTTAAGATCGTTCTTAAGGCAGAGAGGAAACTGTATGTCCTCGAGACGGCGATACCGCCGCAGCCCGCTCCGAACGCCGCAAGGGCGGTTCGGGAAGCCTATGAAAAGCACGTCAATGATAGCATTGATGTCGCTTGCCTGATGCTAGCGTCTATGACGCCACCGCTGCAGCGTCAGCATGAGGATATGTCAGCTATACAGATTATAGCAAACTTCAAGATGCTGTATGCTGCACAGGCGAGGACTGAACGCTATAATTTGACTAAGCTCTTCTTTCAGAGCAAACTGGCTGAAGGGAGCCCAGTGGGAGCTCACGTGCTCAAGATGATTGGGCACAAGGAGGCTCTAGAGAAACTGGGGCATACCATTAACCAGGAGCTTGCTGTAGACATTATTCTGCAGTCTCTCCCGCCTTCATTCGACGCGTTCATTATTAATTTTAATATGAACAAAATCGATTGTACTCCGGCAGAGCTGTTGAATATGCTCTTGACCACTGAGGAAACTCTGAAGGGTAAGCCTTCAACCTCTGTCTTGATGGTTCCTTCAAGGAACAAGAAGAAGGGGAAGAAGGGCAAGGCCCCGGTCAAGAATTACAGCAAGGCTCTGAAGCAGAAGGTGAAGCGGTCCAAGGAATACAGGTGTTTCCACTGTGGCCAGCTGGGTCACTGGAAAAAGGACTGTAAAGCGCTCCAAGGAGATAAGAGGGGAAGCTTTGCTTCTGGCTCAGGTATATTCGTGACTGAGGTCATGTTTTCTTCTTCTATATCATGGGTGTTGGACACTGCATGTGGAGTTCACATTTGTTCAAATGTACAGGAACTCAAGAGAAGAAGACAGGTGGGACAGCATGAGGTGGACCTACGAGTTGGAAACGGGGCACGGGTTGCTGCTGTTGCTGTAGGAGACTACTTTATTTCTTTACCATCTGGACTTGTATTGGAACTAGACAATTGTTACTTTGTTCCCAGTATAACTAAAAATATTATCTCCATTCCTGCTCTTGTCAGGAAGGGATTTTCCTTTGAATGCAATAGTTCAAAGTGTATTTTGTCTTATGATAATATTGTTTATGCAACTGGTTCAATTAACAATGGGTTATTCATGTTGGACATGGAATGTTCAATACAGCAAATTGATATTAAGAAAGCCAAGTATGCTGATGACAGCACCTTGCTATGGCATAGTCGTTTAGGCCATATTAACGAGAAACGCATTAAGCGGTTGCATGAAAATGGACTGCTGGGATCATTCTCCTATAAGGAGATTGATACATGCAAAGCTTGTTTGATGGGTAAAATGACGAAGTCACCTTTTCCTCACAAAGGTCAAAGGGCTTCAGGTTTACTTGACCTTATACACAGTGATGTGTGTGGGCCATTTAGTAAACATGCCAGAGGTGGCTATCAGTACTTCATTACCTTTACTGATGATTTCAGTAGATATGGTTATGTCTATCTGATGAGACATAAAAGTGAATCTTTTGACAAGTTCAAAGAGTTCAAAAATGAAGTACAGAATCAGCTAGGCCGAAATATCAAGGCACTTCGCTCAGATCGAGGTGGTGAATACCTAAGTCATACGTTTACTGACTATCTGAAGGAGTGTGGGATCATCTCACAGCTCACTCCGCCAGGAACACCGCAATGGAATGGTGTGTCCGAGAGGAGAAATAGAACGCTACTTGATATGGTTCGTTCTATGATGAGTCAGGCTACTCTTCCTTACTCCTTTTGGGGTTTTGCACTGGAAACAGCTGCAAAGGTACTAAACCGAGTGCCATCCAAGGCAGTTTCAAAGACGCCATATGAGTTATGGTATGGGAAACAGCCAAGCTTGACATTTATCAGGATCTGGGGCTGCGAGGCTTATGTCAAAAAGCTCGCCTCTGGGAAACTAGAGAGCAGATCTGACAAATGTATCTTTGTCGGTTACCCTAAGGAAACTAAGGGTTATTATTTCTTCGATCCCAAGGAGAACAAGGTTTTTGTTGCTCGGACGGCCATATTTCTTGAGAAGGAGTTTCTTCTGCAAGAGGCCAGTGGGAGAGAAATAAAGCTGGATGAGAATCCAGAAGAAAGACAAAGTGACCAAGCACAGTTGGATGAGCCTGAGCCGGTAGAACAGGTTATTGGACAACCTGAGGCTCAGATATCACGGGAACCGCGAAGATCGGGAAGGATTCGTCGACAGCCTGAGCGCTATGACGGAGTCTACATCATTGACAATGATGAACCCCTCACTTATGCGGATGCGGTCAGTGGACCGGAGTCAGCGAGATGGCTTGAAGCTATGCGCGCCGAGATGGACTCCATGTCAGATAACCAAGTCTGGGATTTGGTTGATCCGCCTTCGGGAGTTATCCCTATAGGCTGTAAATGGATCTTCAAGAAGAAGATTGACATGGATGGTAACGTGGTTACCTATAAAGGCAGGCTAGTTGCGAAAGGTTTCAAACAAATCTATGGGATAGATTATGATGAAACTTTCTCACCTGTAGCCATGTTTAAGTCTATTCGGATTCTTTTCGCGATAGCTGCATATTATGATTATGAGATTTGGCAAATGGATGTGAAAACAGCTTTCCTTAATGGAAATCTGGATGAGGATGTGTATATGACACAACCTGAGGGTTTCATTAATCCAGCAGATCGTCATAAGATATGCAAGTTAAAGAAGTCCATTTATGGACTTAAGCAAGCATCTAGAAGCTGGAATATTCGTTTTGATGAATCAGTCACTGAATTTGGTTTCATCAAGAACGAGGATGACCCGTGTGTATATAAGAGGTTTAGTGGGAGCGTGATTACTTTCCTAGTCCTCTACGTCGATGACATCTTGATCATTGGAAATGACATTCCTGAAATGCATGCTGTTAAAGCATGGCTAAGGAAATGTTTCCAGATGAAAGATTTAGGAGAAGCAGCCTATGTGTTAGGTGTGAAGATCTACAGGGATAGATCTAAGAGGCTTCTCGGGCTGTGCCAGAGTACTTACATCGAAAAGGTCCTGGAGAGATTTCATTTAGAGAATTCTAAACGAGGATATCTTCCAGTCAGACATGGTCTGAATCTTTCGAAGAGTCAGTGTCCACAAACACAGACTGAGAAAGATGAAATGGACAATACGCCTTATGCTTCGGCTATTGGTTCCATTATGTATGTGATGTTGTGTACTCGCCCAGACGTCGCTTACGGGTTAAGCGTAACCAGTCGTTTCCAAAGTAATCCAGGTATGGCGCACTGGATTGCAGTCAAGAACATCTTAAAATATCTGCGGAGGACCAAAGATATGTTCTTGATATATGGTGGTCAGGAAGAACTCAGTATTGAAGGATATACTGACGCTTCGTTCCAGTCGGACCAGGATGATTTCCGATCGAAATCAGGCTATGTTTTTAGCTTGAATGGAGGTGCAGTGGTGTGGAAAAGTTTCAAACAGTCAACTGTTGCTGATTCCACAACAGAAGCCGAGTATGTTGCAGCCTCGGAAGCATCCAAGGAGGCAGTCTGGATTCGTAAGTTCGTGAGAGAACTTGGTGTTGTTCCTTCGAGTGCAGATCCTTTGGTTATCTTCTGTGATAACACTGGAGCAATTGCACAAGCTAAGGAACCACGGTCGCACCAGAAGTCCAAGCACATACAGAGACGGTTTCATTTGATCAGGGAGATCATAGATCGTGGCGAGATCAAAGTCTGCAAGGTTCATACAGATGACAATCTGGCAGACCCGCTTACCAAGCCTCTGGCGCAGCAGAAGCATGAGAAGCACTGTAATAATATGGGTTTGAGATTTCTCAACCATTAGATTAAGTGCAAGTGGGAGATTGTTGGGGTATGCCCTTAAGGCTAATGTTTGAGGCCTGTGGGAATGTATCTGTATCATGTAATAAACTCTTAAGTTTATAAAGGCATGGTTGTTATTTAGTTAGCTACATTG
Organism: Costus lasius; assembly: GCA_027563935.2. Taxonomy (NCBI): domain Eukaryota; kingdom Viridiplantae; phylum Streptophyta; class Magnoliopsida; order Zingiberales; family Costaceae; genus Costus; species Costus lasius. The sequence continues at coordinate 57,090,818 of CM050448.1, forward strand.
TCTGCTGCAATATATGTTCTTCTGAATAATGTCTCAATGCTGTTCAGCTGTGCTGACATGCTATTATGTCCTTAGTCGATATATCTTGGTGAACATGAGACAGCCTTGATATTGTTAAGACTAATATGTGTTCTAATCTTATAGGATGCTTCGAGCATGGAATAAGATGTAGACTCATGGGTACATTGGATGTACTGGACAGACCCTACTAGGATGTTCAATTGTTTGTCACAATGTGAATATTCCTTGATTAAGACAAGTGGCACATTTCCTCTGACTTGAGATCACTTGTGTTTCTAAATGATGATTGTCATTGTTTTGAGGTAGTTCAATATCATTTGAAACATAATGATTATAGACTATCTTGGATGATGAGCTTGAGTCAGGTTAGAGCACTAATGATAGACATAGGATTGCCGTCTCCTTGTTTAAGGAGTGTGATGTTCTAAAGGGGCCCCCTGGATGAGATGATTGAGAGAGTGTATGGCCATACCCAGGTGACAGTGTTCATCTGTTCTAATCATGCTCATCATATTGGAATTACAAGCTTGACAGGCTTGTCCAATAAGAACATCCAGTGGCAAAGGAAAAATGCATGCCTTGTGAAATGATTCACACTTGTGCTGTGGTTTGGGTGTAGTCTTGGAAAACTCTTTTCTTTATATCGGGAGATAGTGATGTGTTGCTAGATACCCCTCACTGATCGTGATAACGCGAGTTATCGTTACCGACATTTAAAGGAAACCCTTAGGGTCGCACAATTTGATGATATGGCTTACTTAAGTCAGATCGTGTGGACTGAATTGTTTGGGTTCAGTTTAAAGGGATTTAATCTCTGATTGTAAGTGAGATCTGGTCTGATCATGTTTGATTGATTAGGGCTTGAGATCGGTAAGCTTCGATCGAGAGAATGCATGCCAGATCGGTCAGATCAGGGGCATCATTGAGATCGACGGTTAGATCGTGAACCTTAGGGTTTATTTAAGATCTAGACTAGATCATTGGCTTGATTGGTTCTTAAACCGAACCAAAGTGAACCGGCTCACTAAATGAGCGCTTGGTTCATAGGGAGAGGAGTAGGCGACAAGTTCACTTGGCGTGAACGTTGTGGTGAGGAGTGGTTACTATTTTTAGTAACCATGATCTCCATTTGGAGAGTGCGCTCATCAAAATAGAATATACTCTATTTTCGCTCACTCAGATTTCTCTCGCCCATATTCCTCTCGTCTCTCTCGTGAGTGTGGCGACGCTTTGAAGGTTGAGGAGGATTAGGCCAAGAAGAAAGAGATCTCATTTTCCCTTCACTCGACAAGGACCTCTTGGAACCTTGCTAGCACAAGGAGCACCAAGAGAGATAGCGACATCATCTTGTGTGTGACGACAAGGAGAAGATCTACTTTGATCTTTGCTTCCAAGGAAACATCTTCTCCATGGCGATGGTATGATTGTTTTCTTATTATCAAGTTGATCTTTTAGCATGCATATCGATCCTATAACCCTAGTTCCGCAAGAAGAAAATTTTATGCGCCATATGCCTTAGGGTTATGCTCCCCCTAGAAGGGGACCCCCTAATCTAAGGGGCACTTTCAAGTTCAATATCATTTGAAACATAATGGTTATAGACTATCTTGGATGGTGAGCTTGAGTCATGTTAGGGCACTAGTGATAGATATAGGATTGCCGTCTCCTTGTTTGGAGTGTGATGTTCTAATGGGGCCCCCTGGATGAGATGATTGAGAGAGTGTATGGCCATACCCAGGTGACTGTGTTCATCTGATCTAATCATGCTCATCATATTGGAGTTACAAGCTTGACACGCTTGTCCAATAAGAACATCCAGTGGCAAAGGAATCATGTATGCCTAGTGAGTTGATTCACACTTGTGCTGTTGTTTGGGTGTAGTCTTGGAAGACTCTTTTCTTTATATCGGGAGACAGTGATGTGTTGCTAGATACCCCTCACTGTTCGTGATAACGTAAGTTATCGTTACCGACATTTAAAGGAAACCCTCAGGGTCGCACAATTTGATGATATGGCTTACTTAAGTCAGATCGTGTGGACTGAATTGTTCAAGTTCAGTTTAAAGGAATTTAGTCTCTGATTGTAAGTGAGATCTGGTCTGATCATGTTTGATTGATTAGGGCTTGAGCTCGGTAAGCTTCGATTGAGAGAATGGATGCTAGATCGGTGAGATCAGAAGCATCGAGAGATCAACGGTTAGATCTAAAGCCTTAGGGTTTAATTGAGATCTAGACTAATTGCTTGGCTTATTTGGTTTCTTGAACTGAACCAACTTGAACCGGCTCATCATATGAGCGCATGGTTCAAAGGGGAGAGCTAATAGCGTTAAGGAAAATTCATGGTCGCATGAATTGGAGACTTTGCTATTTTTAGATAGCACTTCTCTAAACGTGACCACGCCTCACGTTCACGCAAAAGGGAAGCTCTATTCTCGCCTCTCGCCCTTCTCTCTCGACACACTCTTGTGTGGTGACGACTTCAAGTCTCTAGGAGAGGATTCGGCCAAGAAGAAAAATATCTCTTTCCTTCCATACGACAAGCACCTCTTGGAACCTTGCTAGCACAAGGAGCACCAAGGGAGTAGGCGGCTCCTTCATCTTGTGTGCGCATCCTTTGGAGGAGATCCTCTCGCTCTCTGCTTCCAAGACACCATCCAAGAGATGGCGATGGTATGGATCTTTCTCTTCTATACTAGCATTCGAAAGTTGATCATATGATATATTAAGATCTCTTGAAACCCTAGCTTCCCATGCGAATTTTTATATGCGCCTCCCTTAGGGTTTCGGCCCCCAAGATTAAGGGGACTTTCACAGGGCTCATCCATATATTCACCATTCATAGTGGTGATGGCATTACAGTGCTCTTTGGGGTTCATCTCTGGTTGGCTTGGAAGTTTACCTGTGGCCCTACTGGAGGTACTCGCTTGCTGAGCTATTTGGCTTTCCAACATCTTATTGTGGGTTGCCAAAGCATCCACTCGAGATGTTAGATGCTTAATAGCATCAGAGACATCTTCATTGTGCTTTTTTCGAGCAACAACGAATCCTTCCAAAAGAGATTCCAAGTTGGACTTCTGAGGCTGACTGAATTGCCTAGACTGAAAACCTGGTGGCGACCTATTATTCTACTAATTATATTGTGGAGGAACTTGTCCTTGGTTGTTCTTGTAAGACAATTTGGGATGGTTCCTCTAGCCTGGATTATAGGTGGCTAAATAAGGATCATTCACCTGTCTTTGATTATAGTTGCCTAGAGCATTGACTTGCTCCTGACAACAGTCCTCCTGTGGCTAAGCTAAGAGCTGACAATTAGTAGAAATATGACCTGAAACACCACATACCTCACAAGAAACAGAATTAACCGCAACTGAAGGAAAAGTAAAAGAATCCAATTTATGTGCTAGAGAATTTACCTTTGCAGCTAAAGATGTCATGGAGTCACTGCTATACTTACCAACACCTGTGGACATGGTACCTTGCTCATTGGACCAATGGTTGTGATTCATGGCCATGTCTTCAAGAGTCATCGTGTCTTCTACATTCTTGCTCATAATAGCTCCCCCAGCAGCAGCATCCACCATGAGCTTTGTGTTGTAGTCCAATCCATTATAGAAGATATGGATTAGGACCCACTTCTCAAGCCCATGATGAGGACACATGCGCTGGAGCTCCTTGAAATGGTCCCAAGCATCATAAAGTGACTCTCCTTCCCTTTGTCCAAAGCAAATTATCATGTTCCTCAGTTGAACTGTCTTGCTGGGTGGAAAAAATTTGGTCAGAAAAGCACGTGAGAGCTCATCTCATATAGTAATCGATCCAGCAGGAAGAGAATACAACCAAGCTCGTGGGCGATCCCTGAGAGAAAATGGAAATAGTCTTAGTTTAATCGCGTCAGAAGATACACCATTTACCTTAACGGTGTCACAATATTCCAAAAAGATAGCAAGATGAAGATTAGATCCTGGTTTGGGGAACCCCCAAACTGGTTCTGCTGAACCATGGTCATCAGTGCTGGTTTAAGCTCGAAGTTGTTCACCTCCACATTCGGTCGAACGATGCTAGTATTGAAACCCTGTATGTTAGGCATTACAAAATCCCTTAGCAATTGATTGTTTGCCATTGCGCCTTCTTCTGCAACTTTCTTAGTTTGGAACTATAGTTTTCTTTAAAGGCGGAAGGTGAGTTCAATCTCTAGATCTTCAGGAAATAGAGTACCTATCTTTAAAATTATGGGCATACAACATGTCAATCAACAAAAATAAAACTAAAGTAACAAAAAATAGCAATAAACAAAAACTAAGTAAATACTAAAACATAAGAAAATAGCATAGTCTCTAAACTTATCGATCAAATCGTTACTGGCTGGCCTGATCCTCGGCAATGGCGCCAAACTTGATGCGTCCGTAAGTGCACAGATTTATCAAAGTAATAAAATAAAGATCATTCCCAATGAGGATCTGGTGGTCAAGTACCAATTATACGACTTGTTTAAATCTAGGCTAATCAATTCTTGGCCTTTGTGTGAACTCTTAAGTACGAAAGATAAAGAGGTAACATTCTTGGGGTAAATTTAGTTTTAAAAGATTGGGACCTGGAGGTTTAACATACTGACAATTATGAACTCAATAAAGATAATTCTTTGAACATAAAAACTATAGTCATGAAAGGGATTTTTCCTAAAGTACAGATTATCTCCTCCTGAAGCGTAATCCGATGTCTAACTACGCTAACTGACACGTCCCACAAGTGCACGGTTATGTCAAAGTAATATAAAAGATGTCGAATCCCACAGGGAACAAGGTTGAGTACATGAAAAATCTAAGTTTCAATAGCTAGGCGAATCGAAATGGGGTTTTGAGAACTTAAATCAAAAACAAGAAATCAAAGCTACGTTGGTAGAGAATAAATAGGAGAGAGATATCAGGGCTATGGTTTCCACTACACTGACAATCTTAATCGCGCTTAATAATATCAGTTACCTGGATTTATGATATTGCACAAGGAATCTATCCCTAGGGTACAAGGTGCCCTCTCTCAAGTGTACACCCCGGTGTTTGACTAAGACGATCTCCTACTCTCATAGTGGATCATTTTAGAAAAACCCAATGAGTTCTATGGAAGATTGTGAAACCCTCGAGCGATGACCAAGCACTCTCGTGTCGAGGTCTCAAAAGTTTTACTAAGAAGATCCGTCTTTACGATCCTCCTTTCGGTATGAATCGTAACGACTAAAACAAGAAAATACTCGGCCAAGGTAAAATCATGAGATATGCATATCAAAGTAAAATATGCTCACAATATAATTCAAACAACTGAATTAAAACAAGAATTGCAATTAAGAATCATTAACGGGCTTCAACCGAGCCCCGAAAAAGGTTTTACGCTACAATCGTCATTGAAACATTCAAAATCTCTCTTTAAAGGGAAAGAAAACTACAAGGAAGTGAATCTAAGAGGAAGGAGACGCTAAACCGAAAGTATCCTCAAGAAATCGTGATGATCTGACGTCTCAATCTCCGAAAATCTCCTCCGAAACTCCTCGTCGCCGTGTTCTTCCACCCAAGCTGCTTCGTCACGTGATTCCTCGATGACTAGGGCATGAAAATTAGGGATTTTATATTCCACACGTTCTCCTTCAAATAAGCTTTCCAAAGAACCCTTCCTTGCCAAATTTGGACTTCAAATTGGTTGGAAATCAGAGAAAATCCGAGTGGGACTCGGGTTCGCGCTCGCCTGGGTTGAAATCATGGGTGAACCCCGCCGGGTTCACCTGGTCGTGATGTGTTCTGGATTGTTTTGGCAGAAAGAAGCACGGGTGAACCCCGCCGAGTTCACCTGCCCGTGATATGCTCTAGCCACTTTGAGCGCTGCGCAACAGAGAGAATCACCGGTGAACCCCACCTGGGTTCACCTAGCCATGAAGTTCACTGGTGGGTTACTATTGCTATAGAAACATGGGTGAACCCACTGGGGTTCACCTAGCCGTGAAGCGCACCGGAAGGTTCCCTACAGACAGAAATACTGGTGAACCCTGTGGGGTTCACCTCCCTGTGAAGTTTGTTGGTCATCACCCTGGGTAATGCTGGCGCGGTGGACTTCAGGGGTGAACCCCGTGGGGTTCACCAGGTGGTGAAGTGCACTGATTTGCCTGAATTCTGGAATAAATCGCCATGCGCCCCTCTTTCGTCCTGCATCATAAAGAAACATCAAGTCAGCAGCAATCACTATTAGAAAACTAAAAATTAAATGAAAAAGAAATTAACAGCCTAGAAAACTGTCTAACAACACGGAGAAATAATGCATGAAAACTAAAAACAATTAAGAACTTGGGTTGCCTCCCAAGAGTGCTAGTTTAAGGTTTGTAGCTCGACCATAAGAGTTATCAGAGTATCAAATTCGTGGGGTTTGAAAGAGCAAGAACTTCCTCTTTTTCGACCCGCTCATCTTCAAAGTAGTGCTTGAGACGGTGCCCGTTAACTGTGGAACTGCCAGTTCATTCTGTCCAAATTGTAATGGCACCATACGGTTGAACTTTCTAAACTGTAAAAGGACCGGACCACCTCGTGCAGAGCTTTCCTGGAAATAACCGAAGTCTTGAATTAAAGAGAAGCACTTTATCACCTTCACGAAATTCTTTCTTTACTATGCGCTTGTCTTGCCAAAACTTCGTGTGTGTTTTGTAGATCTTGGCATTCTTGTAGGCAAAAAGGCACATCCCTTCCAATTCATCAAGTTGTAGCTTTCTCCTTTCACTGGCGTGCTTGGTGGGGTTCATAAGGGTAGGTTCCAATGGGTCCACTTCTTTCTTGAAGGGTTCAACATGCTGTATAGCTTTTTTCACAATGTCCACTCTGCAGCATGTACCTGCAAGAGAAGGTTTTACCAAGGTGTTAGACAGATCAAATTGAATAATATTGCCACAGATGTTCAAGGACAGTTTCCTATTCTTGACATCCATGACAGTACCTACAGTAGCAAGAAAAGGTCTTCCTAGAATGATAGAGAGCCTGTCATCCTCATCAATCTCTAAAATAATAAAATCAGCAGGAATAAAGTAATCTCCTACTTTAACCGGTAAGTCTAGCCTTTTACAAAGTGACAACGGCATGAGGCTAACGCTTGCTCCTAGATCGCACGAAGCTCTCTAAAAGGACATCTCCCCAATCTGGCAGGGTATGGAGAAATTGCCTGGGTCCTTAAGCTTTTGAGGGAGCTTATTCTGAATGATGGCGCTGCACTCCTCAGTAAGTGCAACGGCACCCTAATCTTCCAGCTTCCTCTTATTTGATAAGATGTCTTTCAAAAATTTTGCATATGTCGGCATCTGCAAAAGAGCATCAACGAAAGGGATGTTAATATAAAGTTTCTTCAAAACTTCTAAAAACTTACCAAACTGCTTGTCCAATTTAGCCTTGACAAGCCTCTGTGGAAAAGGGATCGGTGGCTTATATGCAGGCGGTCCCACGTAGGGTCACTCCTCTTCAGCTGGTTCTAGTGTCACCAGTGTTGCATTTGAATGCGGTCCATAGGCTCAGGAGTCATGTCATCTCTTCTATCATCAGTCGGCATCTTTGGATCGTCAACTTGCTTGCTGCTTCGAGTGGATATTGCATTGCAATGCTCCCTCAGGTTTACTTATGGCTGGAGTGGTAGCTTGCCTGGGTCCCTGGAGGATGAGCTAGCTTGTTGGGCTAGCTGACTCTACAGCATCTTATTGTGTGTCTCCAGGGAGTCCATCCTTGTCATCATAAGCTTCATCATGTCGGTCAGTCCTTCAAGTTGCTTGCTCAACTGTGAATCATTGTTTGGCCTTGGCTGTGGGTCGAAGTTTCTATTCTGGAATCCTGGTGGTTGTCTATAGTTGCCTTGTGGAGGCTGCCTGAAATTCCCTTGTGGGGGTTGGGTTTGTTGTAAAGGCGCTTGTCTAGGTTGCATTGGCTGAGTTGTTCGATATGAGAAGTTTGGGTGGTTGCGCCATCTTGGGTTGTATGTGATGGAATATGGGTTGTTGTTAGGATTGAAGTTTCCAATAGCATTCATTTGCTCAGAGTGATTCGCAAACATCTGCCCATATCCTACCTCACAATCTGCCCCTGCATGACCTGCAACTCCACATACCTCACAAGATATAGAGTTAGCATCCATTGAATTAACAGACCAAGAATCAATCTTTCTAGTCAAATTATCCACCTTAGCTGTAAGAGTAGTTAGAGAGTCAAGGTCATACTTACCTGACTTCTTGTTAGATGTACCTCTCTCAAATGTCCATTGTTGATGGTTGATCGCCATGTCCTCGAGGAGGTTCATTACATCTTCGACCCATCTATTCATCTAAGCGCCTCTTGCTGCAGCGTCCACTGTAAGTCTTGTGTTGTAATCTAACCCGCTATAGAATGTTTAGATTAGGACCCAAGTCTCTATTCCGTGATGTGGACACATCCTTTGGAGCTCTTTAAACCTCTCCCAAGCCTCATATAAGGATTCTCCATCCATCTACTTAAAACTTGTTATCTGATTCCGTAATTGAATTGTCTTGGATGATGGAAAGTATATGGAGAGAAAGGCTTGAGATAGCTCCGCCCAAGTTCTTATTGAAGCAAAAGGTAGCGTGTGAAGCCAAGCTCTCGCTCTGTCCCTCAAAGAGAATGGAAACAATTGCAACCTGATAGCATTAATAGACACACCGTTAATTTTCAATATATCACAATATTCTAAAAAAATAGAGAGGTGCATGTTGGGGTCCTCAAGAGGAGAACCACCAAATTGGTTCTGTTGCACCAAAGAAAGTAGAGCAGGTTTTATTTCAAAATTATTGGCCTTAACAGTGGGCCTCGCTATTCCTGATTGTAAACCATGTACGTAGGGAGCAGAATAGTCTTTCAACGGTCCTATTGTTGTAGTTGTTCCCTACTGGTTGAGGTATCTGATCATTGTTCACACCAAGCTGAATGTGCTCCATTAGATTTTCCGCACTCGGATGGTTCATGCCTTCCTTTTTCTGAAGTTGGTTTTGTTTCCTTCTAACCCGGAACGTGCACTTGATCTCTGGATCAATGTCAAAGAATGCTCCTGCCCTAGAACTTCTTTGTATAAAAGGGGTCAGTCAAAATTTCAAAGTTCTAAGACAACGGGCAAATAGAATGAAAAAGAAAATAACAATGTAGAAACGTAGAAAAACTAACTAAGGCCTAGTCTACCAATTCTCAGAAATATACTAATATCAACCGTTGTTCCCTGGCAATGGCGCCAAAAACTTGACACATCCCGCAAGTGCATGGTTATGTCGAAGTAATATAAAAGATGTCGAATCCCACAGGGAACAAGGTTGAGCACCAGAAAATCCAAGTTTCAATAACTAGGCGAATCGAAACTAGGTTTTGAGAACTTAAATCGAAAACAAGAAATCAAAGCTATGTCGGTAGAGAATAAATAGGAGAGAGATATCAGGGCTATGGTTTCCACCACGCTGACGATCTTAATCACGCTTAATAATATCAGTTATCTGGATTTATGATATTGCACAAGGAATCTATCCCTAGGGTACAAGGTGCCCTCTCTCGAGTGTACACCCTAGTGTTTGACTAAGATGATCTTCTACTCTCGCGGTAGATCATTTTAGACAAACCCAATGAGTTCTATGGAAGATTGTGAAACCCTCGAGTGATGACCAAGCACTCTCGTGTCGAGGTCTCACAAGTTTTACTAAGAAGATCCGTCTTTACGATCCTCCTTTCGGAATGAATCGTAACGACTAAAACATGAAAATACTTGGCTAAGGTAAAATCATGAGATATGCATATCAAAGTAAAATATGCTCACAATATAATTCAAACAACTAAATTGAAACAAGAATTGCAATTAAGAATCGTCAACGGGCTTGAACCGAGCCCTGAAAAAGGTTTTATGCTACAATAATCATTGAAACGTTGAAAATCTCTCTTAAAGGGAAAGAAAACTACAAGGAAGTGAATCTAAGAGGAAGGAGACGCTAAACCAAAAGTTTCCTTAAGAAATCGTGATGATTTGACGTCTCAATCTCCGAAAATCTCCTTCGAAACTCCTCATCACTGTGTTCTTCTACCCTAGCTGATTTGTTGCATGATTCATCGATGATTAGACATGAAAATTAGGGCTTTTATATTCGATGCGTTCTCCTTCGAATAAGCTTTCCAAAGAACCCTTCCTTGCCAAATTTGGACTTCAAACGGGTTGGAAATCATAGAAAATCTGAGTGGGACTCGGGTTCACGCTCACCTAGGTTGAAATCATGGGTGAACCCCGCCGGTTCACCTGGCCGTGATGTGTTCTGGATTGTTTTGGCAGAAAGAAGCACGGGTTAACCCTGCCGGGTTCACCTGCCTGTGATATGCTCTCACCACTTTGAGCGCTGCGCAACAGAGAGAATCACGGGTGAACCCCGCCGGGTTCACCAGCCCGTGAAGCTCTATGTGAAGTATCCTGTTGTCTGGCGAAAGAACCGGTGAACCCCATGGGGTTCAACTGGCTGTATTTTCCAAGCTAACTCCGATTGAACCCAAATTTGATGAGCAGTTTTGTTTTGGCGTAAGAAATCACGCCATGGCCTTAGAAACTTCAAAAGACATCAAAATTGGGTCATTTTACTTGAAATTCCAGAAAAGTAAGAAAAAGTGAATATTCCGAAGCTTTGAAGGAAATAAGCCTATAAAGAGTGTGAAAATAGCAAAATAAGCCTAGATTCATCATGAAATATTAAGGAAAATTACTACTAAAATGCAAGCCATCAAAATACTCCAGACTTAAATCTTTGCTTGTCCTCAAGCAATTAAAATAGGATGAAACACAAGATGGGTACAAGAGAAATCTTTTGTGTTGAGGTATACATCCAAGTTAGAAAAAACATTCAATAGCAATCCAAGATTTAATCAAGAGAAATCAAGTAAATGGTTGTTTCAAGTGTTCAATTTGATCCCAAAATCTCTAGATATCAAACAAGTAAGCAAGAAACATAGGATTCAATTAGATCTGCACAACACTCATGCAATTCCAATCCTTCCTAATCAAATCGTTGGGGTTAACTCAAATGTTTTAATAAGGTATGGTACACTGATTATTGCAATAGACTTCAACTCATATCCTTAGGTACCATTGCCAATTTTTTCACAATGCCAAGTAGGGGAGTCTCTTTATAGATTTCACTTCACATCTCTTAGATTTCAACTCATATCCTTCGGTATCACTGCCAATTTTTCGCAGTGCCAGGTAGAGGAATCTAAGAGTGTTTTTTTTAAGATGGTACTCAGCAGTTGATAACATATCATTTTTAATAAATGTAGTGTCTTCCTAACAACAGAAAGGAATTCAAAGAATAACTTAGTGAACATGTATCTCAATATGATTCTCTTGTAAGTTGCAAGCTTGAGTTGATTAAGCGATCGTGGAAATGTTTGACCCACTAATGTACAACTCAAAGTCAATCCAAATTACAAAATTTCAAAATCATAGAATATATGGATATGATCAAGCAGTATCTCTAACGAGGAGGTATTATCAACAATCTTGGATTATTCCTAACCAATCATGCATTTAACTTTTCAAAAATTTTGCTATAGCTATCATAGGACAAGACTCATGATAGATAAATGAATTCATGAATAATAAGCATTATAGCATTTCAAAGTTGACACAGCATGTATGAAAATCACAATCATCATAGTAGAGTACTAACATAAACAAGAAAGTAGGTCCCAAAGTGTCATACGGAATTGTCACATAGTGGGGCCTGAAGATGTGGACTGTTGGTGTATATATGCTATGACCTAGTTTTGGTTCACTTATGTACTACTTGACTTTGATATTTATATCATTCTGGCATTGTCGTTATCTATGTTTGTTTACATCTGCGCATATGTACTGACATGATAATATCCCTGGAGACAGATTGGATCTGTGCTCAAACTATAGTCCCCAGTCAATGTACCTTAGTGGATATGGGACAGCTATAGTACTTGTGAGACTGGTATGTGGGCTGGTTAGGCACGTGGTGCTAATGCAGACACATGGGTATATCATTGGAGGATATACTGGATAGACCCGCTGTGAGGCTATGACTTGGTGTCATGAGTTATCCTCACAAGTGACAGGGGATGCATTGATCCCTTGACTTGAGGTCATTGATCATTCTATATGGTTAGGGACTTGCTTTGATACAAGCTAACACCTCGCCGTAGTTGGGAGGTCATAACGGTTGTCATTGAGCATGTCACGACCCATATGAGAAGGTCAATGGACAGAAAAAGGATTTGCCCCTTCTTTAGGGAAGTATGATATCCATGGAGCTCCTCTATGGTTCTATGACTGAGAGTGTACGGCCATACCCAGGTGAGAACCTATTTTAGTCATAGCCATGTGATTGGGTGAAAACAAGTGGTGACACACTTGTCCAATCGGATATCAGTTCGGTAAAGAGACTATAATGCATCTGTACCTAGTTGCGATGATGGGGATGTCGATGTCGATATCCATTCCAATGACCTGGGTAGCAGCGATGCACTGCTAGGTGCCACTCACTGCTTGTGGTGACCTTTGGTCAACACTGCCAGCGTCAGAGGAACCTACAGGGTCACACACCAAGACACTCGAGTTCTCGTATTGATCGGGAAGTCTTATGATCGAGTTATAGGATAACTCGGATCTATTTTGGAGATTTCATCGGCGCCAATGGGCCTGATGAGATGGAAGAAACTTATTGAAGCCAACTTCTGTTTTTGGCATATTGGCCGAATTAACCATGGTTAGCCTCATTTGACCATGGGTTAAGTTGGATCGGATCCAATCGCTTGGTTAACATGGATAATGGTCTTTGGGCTAGGCCCATTGCTAAGTTGGGCTCACTAATAAGTTGTCATGAAGAGAAGAAGGGCTAGAAGGGTATAATGGGGACAAGTCTTCTCCCCTAGGCGCCTATGGGCATAATGGGGAGAAGTGGCACAATTTGCTTCATAAGGAAGCAATTGGTGCCTCCCCCCTTTATCCCTTTTGGTATGAATGCTTCTATGGCATTGCTTGGGGCGCAAGGCAAGGCCTTGGCGCACAAAGAAAGGCGTGGGCACAAAAGGAATGGTTGAATGAGAATTATGGAAATGTCTTGGAGACTTTCCTTGCCTCAAACCTTCTCATCCTAGCCGCCCACTTGTCTTGATCCTAGCCTTTCACAAACCACCTCTTGCCCTATAAAAGAGCACCTAGCCGTCCCCTCTTATAAGTGACAATTACTTGGAGGCATAAGCAATAGAGAGGGGCGAAAGCTTGGAGGCTCTTGGCGCAACTTCTCTTCCTCCAACATCTAGCCGCAAGCACAAGTCTTCTTCTCCTCCTCTTGGTGCAAGAAGGACTTGGACTTGGCGACTACTTCTCCTCTCCTTCTTCTTGGCGCATACACCTTGGAGGTAGAGCAGAGTTGAAGAGGGAGAACATAAGGCTTGAATCTTCTTCCCGAGGCTAGCACCAAGCGCGGAAGAAGAGAGCTCGAGGAGTCCGTGTGTGTGAGACTGCAGAGGGCGAACACGTGGGCGCCTATCTCAACATCGACATCTCTTTGCTCGCTTTAGGTACTTTCTATCACATCGTGTCGATCCCCTCGCTTGACGATCCGCACTGGGTTTTTGGGACTGGCCTATTTCGGGGACATTCTTCCGCTGTGCAATGTCTATAACTCTGAAAAATTGTAAAATGTCCCCGGGGTTTCCCAACAGTGGTATCAGAGCTGCTTGCGAGCCTCGAACGATGTTTTTCAAGGTTTTCGATGCTCACATGCCATGATGTAATTTTAGTAAATTGCATATGCCATGATCATATGATTTCTCTTAAAGTAGAAAAATTAAAGTTTCTTTCTCCTATCCTCTTTGTCAATTTATTTTGGATTTTTGGATTATTCTTGGTCGATTTAAGATCAAAGGCGCACGTGATTTTGTCAAGTAGGACGGGCATTGTGTCTTCGGACTGGCCGAGTCTCTTGATCTGACAAAATTGCCAGCCGAAAGGATCCATAAAATCACCTTGAAAATTGATTGCAAATAACTAAAAGATTTGTGATAAAAGATGAGGAAAAGAGACTTGTTTTATGAGAAACTAAAATTGAAATTTTCTAGGTGTTTCATGAGCATGTAGAATTGCATGAGTAAGTGCCTTGAATGTGCATGGTGTTGTGATCATGAGTCAAGCCCCTAGCATGCCTGTGTTGTATCCTTGTGAGGCCTGCGTGCCGCTTATCTTTTTGCTTTTAATGAAGACGAAGATTAGGGGCGCATCCACTTGGAGCATGCTGCATGGTGGCGCATCTTGGATGATGGCGCAATATGCACCATTGCTTGGCTTGGTGGCGCATGGGCGCAAGATGCATTGGCCGAGCCCTTTGGGCTTGTGAGCTATACCTCTTGTGCTCGCTAAATGGTGCATCTTGCTTGAAGGAGGACCTTGGAGCCAACCTTGAAGATCAAGCTAGAGGTCGGCTAGGTTAGGTCTTATTTTGGAGCTTTAATCCTAGGTCAAGAGTTGAACCCCTTCTTGGCATGGGTCGGTTCAATGTCTTGAATGGGCTATGATCACATCATCCCTTTACTGCTTTATTTTCTAGAGCTAAAAGCATGCGTGTAATGTTTTATTGTTATGCTATCACTATAGGATTGCATGCCTGTAATGTTAGGCATAAGATAAAACTGAGCTAATGAGACCTCAAAAACCCTCACTTAAATATCAAGTCTAGTAGCCTTCTAATGCGTAGCCCTCATCAAGCTATCGATCAGTGGTGTTGTGAACTATTTCCCACCCTCGTGGGACACATGTTGGGGTATGCCCTTAAGGCTAATGTTTGAGGCCTTGGGATTGTATCAGTATCATGTAATAAACTCTTATGTTTATAAAGGCATGGTTGTTATTCAGGTTGTTATATTGTCTGCTGCAATAATTGTACTTCTGAATAATGTCTCAAAGCTGTTTAGCTGGGCTAACATGCTATAAAGTCCTTAGTCGATATATCTTGGTGAACATGAGACAGCCTTGATGTGGTTAAGACTAATATGTGTTCTAATCTTATAGGATGCTTCGAGCATGGAATAAGATGTAGACTCATGGGTACATTGGATGTACTGGACAGACCCTACTAGGATATTCAATTGTTTGTCACAATGTGAATAATCCTTGTTTGCATCAAGTGGCACATGTCCTCTGACTTGAGATCACTTGTGTTTCTAAATGATGATTGTCATTGTTTTGAGGTTGTTCAATATCATTTGAAACATAATGGTTATAGACTATCTTGGATAATGATCATGAGTCAGGTTAGGGCACTAGTGATAGATACAGGATTGCCGTCTCCTTGTTTAAGGAGTGTGATGTTCTAAAGGGGCCCCCCTTGAATGAGATGATTGAGAAAGTGTATGGCCATACCCAGGTGACAGTGTTCATCTGATCTAATCATGCTCGTAATATTGGAGTTACAAGCTTGACTTGCTTGTCCAATAAGAACATCCAGTGGCAAAGGATATATATGCATGCCTTGTGAAGTTGATTCACACTTGTGCTATGGTTTGGGTGTAGTCTTGGAAGACTCTTTCCTTTATATCGGGAGACAGTGATGTGTTGCTAGATACCCCTCACTGATCGTGATAACGAAAGTTATCGTTACCGACATTTAAAGGAAACCCTCAGGGTCGCACAATTTGATGATATGGCTTACTTGAGTCAGATCGTGTGGACTGAATTATTTGGGTTCAGTTTAAAGGGATTATAAGCTCTGATTATAAGTGAGATCTGGTCTAATCATGTTTGATTGATTAGGGCTTGAGATCGGTAAGCTTTGATCAAGAGAGTTGATGCTAGATCGGTGAGATCAGAAGCATCAGGAGATGAACGGTTGGATCTGGAGCCTTAGGGTTTAACGGTGATCTAAACCAATGCTTGGGTTAATTGATCTTTGAACCAAAATTGAAATGCATTCGATTTTCTTGAACCGGTTCACATGTGTGAACGCTTGGTTCATTGGTTGAAAGCGTTTTCTTTGATCGGTTATGAGATCATGGCGCATGATTTCCATTTATGGAAAGTCATGAAGGCCTCAACGCCTTAACACCCAAAACGCCTCTACACCTCAACGTCAAGGCGTTCGCTTGGAAGTGAACGAAGATACTCTCGTGGATTGAGGTAGTTGACGAAGAGGAGGTCTCGGTGAAGGCACCAAGCGATCTCATCCCTTCCATACGTCAAGGACACCTTGGGCACTTGCTAGCACAAGGAACGCCAAAGGAAGTAGGCGGCATCTTCTTGTGTGCGTCAACTTTGGAGAAGGTTCATTTGCGCCTTTGCTTCCAAGGCTCCATCAAACCGATGGCTATGGTATGAGATCTTCTTTCGATCTTTACAACGTCTTAAGGTTGATCATATGAACATATATTCATGCGATCTTGATAAAACCCTAATTCCGCTGCCAAAAGAATTTACATGCGCCCCCTTTAGGGTTTGATCTGCTTGCGCTCCCCCTCGAAGGGGACCCTACAACACACCCACTTATCTTTAGAAGGTGTGTGGTGGCAATAGTTTCCCCAGTCCGTTTTAACCGGGCGTGCCTTCGCAAGGAAACCGTTGGCCCTGGGCATGACGATTAGGATTGGACTTGACTAGAATTTCATATGTGCTAGGCACATGATGAAACTCTAGAGGCATCATTGAGAGGTTGGGATTTCATGCTGTATCTAGCCCTCGCTGGACATGAAATGCCTAGACTGTCTCAATAAGGGGAATTGCTTAGAGCAATCGGCCGGCGCGCCCACCTTAGGAAACATGGGTTACTTTGTGCATCTCATCCCACCCTCGTGGGATGCGAAGCCTCATGTGAAATAAGGATCCCATCTCACTAGGAAGTCTTAAACTTCCCGATTGACTTTGTGGGTTGTCAATTCGAATTTAAAATAGTGGGAGCAATAATCATTTAAAACAAGTCCAGTTTAAATGATTCGAAGTAGTACTAATCTGTTCTTCTTGGGTGTTGTAGAACAATGGCTACGAACACTGGCGGATTATCACTGCGATCACTCCTTGATAAGGATAAGTTAGTTGGAACTAACTTTATGGACTGGCATCGGAACTTGAGGATAGTCCTCAAGATCGAGAAGAAGCTGTATGTCCTTGAACAGGCTCTTCCTGCGGCTCCTCCGCCTAATGCCCGAACGGCAGACAGAGATGCTTATAGAAAGCATCAGGATGACTCTTTGGAGGTTGCATGTCTTATGCTAGCCAGCATGACACCTGAACTGCAAGTGCAATATGAGGAGCAGAACGCTTTTCAGATGATCACTCATATGAAACAGATGTTCGAGGCTCAGGCTAGAACTGAGAGATTTGACACGGCCAAAGCAGTCTTTCGGTGTAAGTTGTCTAAGGGTGCACCAGTGAGACCCCATGTTCTCAAACTCATTGGGAATGTGGATCATCTCAGGAGACTGGGACATGCCATAGACAACAAGCTGGTTGTGGATCTTATTCTGCATTCCCTACCCCCTAGCTTCAGTCCGTTTATTATTAATTTCAACATGAACCGGATTGAGTGCACACGGGAGGAATTGATGAATATGCTCCAAACAGCCGAGCGAGAGATGGGTAAGACCAAACCCAATTCTGTTCTTTTGGTCCCTATGACCAAGAAGATAAAGAAGAAGGGTAAGGCACGTGCTAAGAGTAGTGCCAGAGGTCCTACCAAGGCACTGAAGAAAAAGGCGAAGAAGTCAAAGGACCAGAGGTGTTTTCACTGTGGCGAGCAGGGTCACTGGAGAAGGGACTGCAAGCAGCTTCAGAATGAGGAGAAGAAAGGCTTGGCCTTAACTTCTAGCTCAGGAATCTATGTTACAGAAGTCAATCTTTCTACTTCTATGTCATGGGTATTGGATACCGCATGTGGAGCTCATATTTGTACAAATATGCAGGGGCTTAAGAAAAGTAGATCGGTGCGGCCTGGAGAGATTGACCTACGCGTTGGAAACGGGGCACAGGTTGCTGCTGTTGCTGTAGGCGTTTTGACTCTCTCCTTGCCTTCTGGACTTCAATTAGAACTAGATAATTGCTTTTGTGTACCTTCACTTACTAAGAACATTGTATCCATTCCTTGCTTAGCAAAGAAGGGATTTAAGTTTGAAATAAATAAGAACTCTTATTCTTTTTCATTTGCAAATATGTTCTATGGGAAGGGTACTTTGTGCAATGGTCTATATATCTTGGATATGGAAAGTTCTATTTGTAACATAAGTAATAAAAGGACCAAAAGGACCAAACTGAGTGGTTCAGTTGGTGCTTTCCTATGGCACTGTCGATTAGCCCATATAAACAAGAATCGCATCCAACAACTCCATGTAAATGGATTATTAGATTCAAGTTCCTTGGAGGAATTTGATACTTGTGAGCCTTGTTTATTAGGAAAAATGACAAAAGCGCCCTTCACCAAGATTGGTGAGAGGGCAGAAGGTTTATTAGATCTCATACACACTGATGTGTGTGGGCCTTTCAATAAACAAGCCAGAGGAGGGTACAACTACTTCATTACCTTCACTGATGACTTCAGTAGGTATGGCTATGTCTACTTAATGAGACATAAATCTGAGTCCTTTGAGAAATTCAAGGAGTTCAAGAATGAAGTAGAGAACCAGCTTGGAAGATCCATTAAAGCTCTTCGATCAGATCGAGGTGGAGAGTACCTGAGCGGTGAGTTCTTTGACTATCTGAGAGAGTGTGGGATCATATCCCAACTCACTCCTCTTGGAACACCTCAATGGAATGGAGTGTCTGAAAGGAGAAATCAAACTTTATTGGATATGGTTCGATCTATGATGAGTCATGCAACTCTACCTCCATCATTCTGGGGGCATGCACTAGAGACAGCTTCTCTAATACTGAACAACGTTCCATCTAAGAGTGTCTCCAAAATACCATACGAAATGTGGAATGGGAGACGCCCTAATCTCACTTTTATCAAGATCTGGGGATGTGAGGCTTATGTCAAACGTCAGGATTCTAGCAAGCTAGAACCTAGATCTGATAAATGTGTGTTTGTGGGGTATCCTAAGGAAACTAAAGGATACTACTTCTATGTCCCAACCGAGAACAAAGTTTTTGTTGCACGGGGTGCTGTCTTTCTAGAGAAAGAATTTCTCATGAAAGAAGTTAGTGGGAGGAAGTTTGACTTGGATGAGGTCCAAGTGCATGCACAAGACAAAGAGATGGAATCTGAGCCACCTGCATTGGTTGCTAGCCAACTTGAGGCTCAGACATAGGTCCCGCGTAGGTCTGGGAGAATTCGTCGTGCACTTGAAAGGTACGGGTCGCTGCCGACCCAACACGATGGGATCTTCATCATTGAGGATGAACCCAGAACCTATGATGAGGCGGTCAGTGGACCGAACTTCGAGAGATGGCTTGACGCCATGCGATCCGAGATGGATTCCATGTCGGCTAACCAAGTCTGGGATTTGGTTGAGCTGCCTGATGGGGTAAAACCCATAGGGTGTAAATGGGTCTTCAAGAGGAAGATAGACATGGATGGCAATATAGTTACCTATAAGGGTAGACTAGTGGCTAAATGATTTAAACAAGTCCACGGGGTGGACTATGATGAAACCTTCTCGCCAGTTGCCATGATCAAATCCATTCGGATTCTGCTTGCTATAGCTGCATATCATGACTATGAGATATGGCAGATGGATGTGAAGACAGCGTTCCTTAATGGGAAGCTGACTGAGGATGTGTATATGTCACAACCTAATGGCTTCATCCATCCTGCAGAGGCTAATAAGGTCTGCAGGCTAAAGAGATCCATTTATGGATTAAAGCAAGCATCTCGAAGTTGGAATCTTCGATTTGATGAAGCCGTGAGAGATTATGGCTTTATCAAAAGCGAAGATGACGCCTGTGTATACAGAAAATTCAGTGGGAGCTTGGTGATTTTTCTGGTCTTGTATGTTGATGTCATACTGCTCATCGGAAACGACATCCCTAGTCTTCAAGCTGTGAAGACATGATTGGGGAAATGTTTTGAGATGAAAGACTTAGGGGAGGCCACTTAGATTCTAGGCATAATGATCTACCGGGATAGATCCAAGAGGCTCCTGGCCCTTAGTCAAAGTACCTACATTGATAAGGTCCTGGAGAGGTTCAACTTGGAGCAATCCAAGAAAGGATACCTTCCAGTAAGACATGACCTTACTCTCTCAAAGAGCCAGTGTCCTACAACACAGGCTGAGAGGGATGACATGAGTCGAATTCCTTATGCTTCGGCAGTAGGATCGATCATGTATGCAATGTTGTGTACTAGACCAGATGTGGCATATGCTGTAAGCATAACCAGCCGATACCAATCCAATCCAGGTCTGCAGCACTGGGTGGCAGTAAAGAACATCCTAAAGTATCTAAGAAGAACTAAGGATTTGTTCTTGGTCTATGGGGGACAGGAAAAGCTCAGTATGCAGGGCTATACTGATGCATCGTTCCAGTCTGACCCTGACGACTTTAGATCGCAGGCCGGCTATGTGTTCAAGATAAATGGAGGCGCTGTATGCTAGAAGAGCTTCAAGCAATCCACCATAGCAGATTCTACAACCGAGGCTGAGTATGTGGCCACTTCTGAGGCAGCCAAGGAAGCCATTTGGATAAGGAAGTTCTTATGTGATCTTCAGGTGGTCCCTAGTGCAATGGATCCCATTGAACTCTACTGTGACAACAATGGAGCAATTGCACAAGCAAAGGAACCACGGTCTCATCAAAGATCCAAACACATACTCAGAAGATTTCACCTGATCAGAGAGATCATTGATAGAGGTGATGTTAAGATTAGCAGAGTTGACACAGAGAACAATCTGGCAGACCCATTGACCAAGGCTTTGGCGCAGCAGAAGCATGATGGTCACGCTAGAGATATGGGGTTGAGATTCCTCAATTTCTAGGTCTTAGTGCAAGTGGGAGATTGTTGGTGTATATGCCCTATGACCTAGTTTTGGTTCACTTATGTACTACTTGACTTTGATATTTATATCATTCTGGCATTGTCGTTATCTATGTTTGTTTACATCTGCGCATATGTACTGACATGATAATATCCCTGGAGACAGATTGGATCTGTGCTCAAACTATAGTCCCCAGTCAATGTACCTTAGTGGATATGGGACAGCTATAGTACTTGTGAGACTGGTATGTGGGCTGGTTAGGCACGTGGTGCTAACGCAGACACATGGGTATATCATTGGAGGATATACTGGATAGACCCGCTGTGAGGCTATGACTTGGTGTCATGAGTTATCCTCACAAGTGACAGGGGATGCATTGATCCCTTGACTTGAGGTCATTGATCATTCTATATGGTTAGGGACTTGCTTTGATACAACCTAACACCTCGCCGTAGTTGGGAGGTCATAACGGTTGTCATTGAGTATGTCACGACCCATATGAGAAGGTCAATGGACAGACAAAGGATTTGCCCCTTCCTTAGGGAAGTATGATATCCATGGAGCTCCTCTATGGTTCTATGACTGAGAGTGTATGGCCATACCCAGGTGAGAACCTGTTTTAGTCATAGCCATGTGATTGGGTGAAAACAAGTGGTGACACACTTGTCCAATCGGATATCAGTTCGGCAAAGAGACTGTAATGCATCTGTACCTAGTTGCGATGATGGGGATGTCAATGTCGATATCCATTCCAATGACTTGGGTAGCAGCGATGCACTGCTAGGTGCCACTCACTGCTTGTGGTGACCTTTGCTCAACACTGCCAGCGTCAGAGGAACCTACAGGGTCACACACCAAGACACTCGAGTTCTCGTATTGATCGGGAAGCCTTATGATCGAGTTATAGGATAACTCGGATCTATTTTGGAGATTTCATCAGCGCCAATGGGCCTGATGAGATGGAAGAAACTTATTGAAGCCAACTTCTATTTTTGGCATATTGGCCGAATTAACCATGGTTAGCCTCATTTGACCATGGGTTAAGTTGGATCGGATCCAATCGCTTAGTTAACATGGGTAATGGTCTTTGGGCTAGGCCCATTGCTAAGTTGGGCTCACTAATAAGTTGTCATGAAGAGAAGAAGGGCTAGAAGGGTATAATGGGGACAAGTCTTCTCCCCTAGGCGCCTATGGGCATAATGGGGAGAAGTGGCATAATTTGCTTTATAAGGAAGCAATTGGCGCCTCCCCCCTTTATCCCTTATGGTATGAATGCCTATATGGCATTGCTTGGGGCGCAAGGCAAGGCCTTGGCGCACAAAGAAAGGCATGGGCACAAAAGGAATGGTTGAATGAGAATTATGAAAATGTCTTGGAGACTTTCCTTGCCTCAAACCTTCTCATCCTAGCCGCCCACTTGTCTTGATCCTAGCCTTTCACAAACCACCTCTTGCCCTATAAAAGAGCACCTAGCCGTCCCCTCTTATAAGTGACAATTACTTGGAGGTGTAAGCAATAGAGAGGGGCGAAAGCTTGGAGGCTCTTGGTGCAACTTCTCTTCCTCCAACTTCTTCTCCTCCTCTTGGCGCAAGAAGGACTTGGACTTGGCGACTACTTCTCCTCTCCTTCTTCTTGGCGCATACACCTTGGAGGTAGAGCAGAGTTGAAGAGGGAGAACATAGGGCTTGAATCTTCTTCCCGAGGCTAGCACCAAGCGCGGAAGAAGAGAGCTCGAGGAGTCCATGTGTGTGAGACTGCAGAGGGCGAACACGTGGGCGCCTATCTCAACATCGACATCTCTTTGCTCGCTTAAGGTACTTTCTATCACATCGTGTTGATCCCCTCGCTTGACGATCCGCACTGGGTTTTTGGGACTGGCCTATTTCGGGGACATTCTTCCGCTATGCAATGTCTATAACTCTGAAAAATTATAAAATGTCCCCGGGGTTTCCCAACATGGACCAGGCCCACGAATAGAATGGCATATAAGATACAATGCCAAAATATCCATCCATCACAGAATAAAAGTATCATGTCCAAACACACAGCAAGTCAAGCGATCAACGTCAAACAGCCACATGAAAACAGAAAGAAGAAACCGGAGTAGAGGTAGCTCACCCACTTTAAAAGTTTGCATAGTCCTCTATGCAATTTCGTTATGTGAGAGGAGTGGATGTCAATGTTGATGCTCGGGGTAGCTACCTCTGTTTGCGCAAGCGAGAGCTAGAAGCCTGTGAGCTCTTGCTCTTCCCACGTGCGCTATAGTCTGGCTCGACCTCCTCGTTTGAAGAAATGTCCATGTGAGCCATGTTCTCCTCGGAGAGAAAGGAAAGTCACTCATCCATACTTGATATCTTTTCCCAAACAGACCCCATCATCTTGTGTTGCCTTTGCATGTGTGCCTCCATAGACTCCCATCGAGAGGAATGGTCCTACTGAATGTAGGAAATAGTGGTGTCCAGGTGATCGATCACTTGTCGTTGGTGCAGTTGCTCCTCTTTAATTTCCTGCAAGATAGCCATCATAGAGTTAGAGGAAGAAGTGCCACCAAATGAGAATGCTCCGGGTGCAGGTGGTGCTGTGTCAACAGGGTCAGGCTGTGGATCCTCAATAGGCTAGATACGCCAGTTCCATCGCACTCTCACAGTGGTGCGCTCTGGGTTTGGTAATGACAGGAAAAATGGACTCCCTTTGAATGTCATGCAGTAAGAGTCTCTGATGCAGGAGCATCTTCGGGACTTAATTATGTTTGTCTTTGCTTTCATGTTCTTGCTTTAGAATAGGGGTAGCCTAGGATTTTATTTTCTTTTAAGTAATTTTAATTTCCTAGATGATGTAGTAGGTTGTTTGTAACCTAGGGTTTATTGCACCTGTAATTCACTACAAGCCACCTGCTCCTTCTCAAAGTGATTAATATCAGCCCTCCATCTCAACTCATCATGGGTGATCCAAGATCTACCACACATCAAGGAAATCCTCAAGATCAGCCCTCCATCAAAGCTCCTCAAAGAAAAGACAACATCCACAATCCAAGTTTTGCACACTTATTGGCGCCACCTCCCAAGGCACTCAACCACCTCCATGACACATGGCTTCCACTTCATCACGATGACATGTCATGGGTGCCCAAACCAGCTCCAAATCTTCAAGGGCACCACCTTCAAATTTGAAATCAAGTCAACATTCAAACCAGCCCCTTCACTCCACCAATGGGCTTCAAGACACCCCCTCATTCCACCAATGGAAGTTGCATGCGCCAACCACCTTCAAAGGCATTAAAGGAGGCTTGCATGCACTCTTGCATGCAGCCATTTCGTCACCAACAACTCCCACCAGCAACTCATGTGCCCAAGGAAGAATTCATCCACACCATCCACCCAAAATCAGCCTCCATCCAACCCTACATTTGAATTTTGATTAAGGGCTATTTTTGTAAACTCATATGAAGTAAACGTTGAGAGAAGGAGAGGAATTAAGGGCCTGTATTATTCACTAGCACATCAGTCTATGCTATTTGGAGAAAGAAAACTAAGTGTTGATGTGTGAGCATTGTTTTGGTATGGTGGATTCCAACCAAGTATCTCCTCTTCCCCTTCTCTTCCTCTAAGTCTTGTGCGAGAGTTTTCTTCTTCCTCTTCTCCACCAAAACTCTTTCTCTCCTTGAGGTTCTTGTGTATTGACGCCATCAAAATGCTGATCTTCATCCATCTCCAACGCCATGTCAAGGGAAGCAACATTGAAGGCATGATCAAGAACCCCTAAGGGCACCACTTGTTGTAGTTTAAGGAGGTTCGGGACTTGTCTCTTTACCGGCCTCCCCTTGTTGTTTTGATTTGATTGTTGGACATTTAACTACCCATTCTTAGCCTCATCACCAAGATTCGGGAGCGTGGACAAAGAAAGGGGTTTAGGCCCCTTCCCTAATAAGGGCCACAAGGTGATTTCTTTCCTTCTCTCTTCTTCTTCTCTACTTGTTTATTTATCTTGCTAGAATCGCATGCCCTAGTTCTCTGATGTTTTGAGCTCCACACCAAGAGACAATCTTAAGTTTTAACCCATATAATCATCTCCTACTTCAGTCTCCCTTGCATATAATCAGCTTCATATCGACGCAAGACTCGATCTCGAGCCTGTTGTTGCCAGTAGCTTCCAATGTGCCGTACGGGATGATGCCCAAAGAGACTGCCAAGGGAGTGATAAGGCCGCCAATCACAATTGCCCCTTTCAATGAGCAAGCGATGCGGCTAAACTGTTTTGCAAAATAGTACCTAGAATCCACCCAGAAGCTATGAAGCATGCAGTAGAGAAAAAATAATTCGGTCTGTCGAACCATACCGTCGCTATCACCGCGGCCAAATATGGTATGAGCCAACACGCGGTGAATGTATTTGATGACTGGGTTGCAGAGGCTGGATGTATGGGCCACGCGAGCGGAGTAAATGTGCTCATTAGTTATGGCGCCCCAGAAGCCCTGCTCACCATATTCTGTGAGGACCTTGCGGGCACAAGGTTTAGGAAATCCATAGATACTACGTAACTGAGAAAGAGTAAGGGTATGCTCGATATTACCTAAGCGAAAGGTCAAACGGTCAGGATCGTCCTCTAGAATCAGATATGCCTTCACCTCCAAGGAGCTTAGAAATTCCAACGTAACGCCAACGTATGTGGGAGAAAAGAGCTGCTAGAACTGCTCCCAACCCACAGCAGCATACATCATATAAACATCTTCCCTCAGCCTAAGCAATTGCAATGTGCCTCTGTCAAGATATCTTGTGTTGAGAACTCAGCGTTGACGCAGTGTTTGATAGCGTTCTTCTTGGCCGGTGTTGTGAAAGACAATCCCGAACTCGTTCGGGGGAGAGATGTATGGTTGCACCCGGCTGGCAGATGTGCATCCTTGCTTAGAGGATGAAGATCCTAGTGTGGTCGATGGTGGCCGGAAAGATGGAGGCGACGACGGTTCATGCTCCTCGTCGTCTGTGGCTGACGAGTCAGAAAATGCCTACAGAGGTCGCGCTGTCTGCTTGGAAGCCATAACTTTGGTTCTCGGAGGCATGAGTGCTGACGAAGATCAAGATCGACAGGGGGATGCTTGGATGAGTGATAGGATTCCGCAAGTGCACGAAATTATCGAAGTAATAAAAATATCTATCCACAGAGACCTTATTATTAATTACCAAATAATTGTTTTCTCGCTAGCTAAGTAAACCAAATATGATGCAAAGCAATAATGGAAATAACACAAAAGATAATCAGAGAGATGAATTGAGACTAGGGTTTCATCCACCTTGATTTCAATGACTAGATATGAATAAAAGGTCGTCAGTCAAATCTCGTGAAGATAAAGACCTAATTTACTTGATAAAGGTATTGTCTCACTTTCGTGCAAACAATCATACAGAAAACCGATCCTCACTTTCGTGCAAAATCTATTTTCAATGCTGTAGATAAGTAAATCATCAATCAAAGATCAAAATGATCACTTTCGTGCATCCAGATTCTAATTTGATTGATAGTCTCAAGTGGAATCTCAAGGATCACTTTCATGCATCCAAAACTCAACACAAGTTCTACTTAAGGCTTTCCAACGGATCGTTACTCACTTTCACGCAATAACTATCAACATTTATAAGATTAATTAAATCCTAAATCGATATTATCAAACATGGCAATAAATCTACTAGAACAGATCAAATTGGATCTAACCTAAGGAAGGGATCTCAACATGCAATTCTAGGGTTCCAAGTTCTCAAGCAAATCACCTTTTAGTCTTATTGAGAAAACTCTAAAGCATGGATAATAACATAGATCTATGGAAAATTAAAGACAATTCATCACAAAAGTAGAATTATCACAACGAAGATTATTATGACGAAAGAGAAGAATTATCTAATCATTAAAATTCAAGGGGATTACACCCCATGTCCCAAAAGAGTATTAAGCTTGCATGGAGAAAGAGATACAATAAATCATGGTCTTAGAATGATCAGAAAATGAAAGGAAAGGAGAAACAACGTTACAACACGGCTGTAAAATCCTTTACAGCCGTAATTTGGTTCGATGAACAGCGTTGTCACCGCTGTTTTGTTTATTCCTCCTCCGATCGGACTCCAAATGCTCTGAAACTTCTGTGGTATCTTCCTCTCCTCCAGCCGAAGCTTCTGCATGAAAATCATGACCGGAGGTGCCCTCTACGCCGCTCAGCGTGAGAACAAACCCTATCTGCCTCTCTGGTGATTGCTCCATAGATACTGGATAAATGTTTTTTCTTCCATTTCGTACAACTTCCCCACTTAATGACGAGTCTGCAGCAACTTTCGGATCCTAATTTGGAGCTCTGGATCAAAAGTTATGGCCCGAACAAGTTTCAGCTGCGGAAAACTTACGATTTTACTGGAAATTACGGCCGTGTAATAATTTACGGCAGTATGTAAAATCATTCTGTGAACGCTGAGTCAAAATTACGGCCCGTAAAATATTTCTCGATGGTGCCGTAAAATCGGACGAGTTCTCTAGTCTGAATCAGCTAGGAATTACGGCCCGTAAAATGGGTGACGGTAGTGCCGTAAAATCTGCAAAGTTCTCTGTTCTGAAAGCGCTGAAAAATACGGTAGTGTAATTCTTTACGGCACTGGCATAAAATCAGGAAAACTTTTTGTTTGAGAAATCACCAAAATACGGCAGTGCTCTGATTTTATTGTAGCCGTTAAAAATACGGTACCGTAAAATAGGTTACGACACTGCCATATTTTGCAAGGTTGCTCGTTTTGCGTGAAATTTCTTGGGTTATCTCCTCTTGATGATGGTAACTCTTCTATGTGTTTGATTTTGCTTGAAAACTCCTTGAAATAGTGCCTTTTGCCTGAAAATCATGAAAAACCAAAACAGAAGTACACTTTGCAATATTCGATGAATTTGACATGAAAACAAGTAAAATATCTTCAATCTAGCATGAAAAGATATCCAAAATGATACAAAATATACTATATATTTTGGTGTCATCAATGAGAAGATCCAGCCAGAGGTGGAAAGAACTATGGCGGCGAAAAGAAATCCAAAGAACAGGCAACATGAAAATCCAAGGTGAAATAGGTGAGAAAAACCTGTCCAGATTGTAGGGAAACATGGATCAGGACTGGAAAAATCACCTTCATGTTTGGAAAGAGGAGAGATCGGTGTGATCTTCGGGATCTTGGTGAGATTTGGGTGGCAGTGGAAACCCTCATGTGCGGTGCCCTAAGGTCAGGTGAATACATGATGGAAATACAGGTGAACCCGCCCGGGTTCACCTAGCCGTGAAGTTCACTGGTGGGTTATTGTTGCTACAGAAACACGGGTGAACTCGCTGGGGTTCACCTAGCCGTGAAGCGCACTGGAAGGTTCCCTGTAGATAGAAATACTAGTGAACCCCGTGGGGTTCATCTGCCTGTGAAGCTTGCTGGTCATCACCCTGGGTAATGCTAATGTGGTGGACTTCACGGGTGAACCCTGTGGGGTTCACCAGGTGGAGAAGTGCACTGATTTGCCTGGAAAATTCTAGAATAAATCGCCATGCGCCCCTTCTTCATCCTACATCATAAAGAGACATCAAATCAGCAGCAATCCCTATTAGAAAACCAAAAATTAAATGAAAAAGAAATTAACAGCCTAGAAAACTGTCTAACAACGCAGAAAATAATGCATGAAAACTAAAAACAATTAAAAACTTGGGCTGCCTCCCAAGAGCGCTAGTTTAAGGTCTGTAGCTCGACCATAAGAGTTATCAGAGTATCAAATTCATGGGGTTTGAAAGAGCAAGAACTTCCTCTTTTTGACCCGCTCATCTTCAAAGTAGTGCTTGAGACGGTTCCCAATAACTGTGAAACTCCTAGTTCGTTCTTGTTGGGGTATGCCCTTAAGGCTAATGTTTGAGGCCTTGGGATTGTATCAGTATCATGTATAAACTTTATGTTTATAAAGGCAATGGTTGTTATTCAGGTTGTTACATTATCTGCTGCAATATGTATACTTCTGAATAATGTCTCAATGCTGTTCAGCTTGGCTGACATGCAGTATTGTCCTTAGTCGAGATATCTTGGTGAACATGAGACAGCCTTGATATGATTGAGACTAATATGTGTTCTAATCTTATAGGATGCTTTGAGCATGGAATAAGATGTAGACTCATGGGTACATTGGATGTACTGGACAGACCCTACATAGGATGTTCAATTGCTTGTCACAATGTGAATAATCCTTATATGCAAACAAGTGGCATATTTCCTCTGACTTGAGATCACTTGTGTTTCTAAATGATGATTGGCATTGTTTTGAGGTAGTTCAATATCATTTGCAACATAATGGTTATAGTCTATCTTGGATAATGAGCATGAGTCATGTTAGGGCACTAGTGATAGATATAGGATTGCCGTCTCCTAGTTTGGAGTGTGATGTTCTAATGGGCCCCCCCTTGGATGAGATGATTGAGAAAGTGTATGGCCATACCCAGATGACTATGTTCATCTGATCTAATCATTCTCATTGTATTGGAGTTACAGGCTTGACAAGCTTGTCCAATAAGAACATCCAGTGGCAAAGGAAACATGTATGCCTAGTGAGTTGAATTCACACTTGTGCTATGGTTTGGGTGTAGTCTTGGAAGACTCTTTCCTTTATATCGGGAGACAGTGATGTGTTGCTAGATACCCCTCACTGATCGTGATAACGTGAGTTATCGTTACCGACATTTGAAGGAAACCCTTAGGGTCGCACAATTTGATGATATGGCTTACTTATGTCAGATCGTGTGGACTGAATTGTTTTGGTTCAGTTTAAAGGAATTTAAACTCTGATTGTAAGTGAGATCTGGTCTGATCATGTTTGATTGATTAGGGCTTTAGATCGGTAAACTTCGATCGAGAGATCTGATGCTAGATCTATGAGATCAAGAGCATCAAGAGATGAATGGTTAGATCTTGAGCCATCTGGTTCATAGGTGATCTAGACCATGTCTTGGTTTGGGTTTGGTTTGATTTGGTCTTTGAACCGAATGCAATTAAACCAAATTAAAATGAACCGGTTCACTTATGTGAACGTATGGTTCATTTTGAGAGAAGTTCGATGGGGCATGGTAACGTGGGCATTGAAGGAGGACTTAGTGCTTTCTATCTTTGGAAAGCCGTTTTCCTGGTTGATCTCTTCAACGTTTTCGAACGTAAGGTGCATCCGCTTTTGCTCACGCCGACTTGCATCCTCTCTTGCTCTCGTCTTGGGTGGTCTTCACGCCAAGGAAGAAAATTCGGTTGCCAAGGAAATCCATCTCTTCTCCTCCACACAAAAGGATTACTTGGAGATCCTTGCTAGCACAAGGAGATTCAAGAAGGAGCTATCTCTCATCTTGTGTGCGGTGCCTTTGGAGAAGAAGCACTCGCATCTTTGCTTCCAAGTCGCCATCCTTGCAATGGCTATGGTATGTTTTCGTTTTGATCCATACAAGTTATAGAAGTTGATCATATATCATACATGCGATTCTAGAAACCCTAGTTTCCGCTATGCCAAAATTCTAGATGCACATATTAGGGTTTTTTGCCCCCCTCAAGAAAGGGTTCTTACAGTTATGTCCAAATTGTAATAGCACCGTACAGTTGAACTTTCTGAACTGTAAAAGGACCGGACCACCTCGTGCGGAGCTTTCCTGGAAATAACCAAAGTCTTGAATTAAAGAGAAGCACTTTATCCCCTTCACGAAATTCTTTCTTTTCTATTCGCTTGTCATGCCAAAACTTCATGCGTGCTTTGTAGATCTTGGCATTCTCGTAGGCAAAAAGGCGCATCTCTTCCAATTCATCAAGTTGTAGCTTTCTCCTTTCACTGGCGTGCTTGGTGGGGTTCATCAGGGTAGGTTCCAATGGGGTCCACTTCTTTCTTGAAGGGTTCAACATGCTGTATAGCTTTTTTCACAAAGTCCACTCTGCAACATATACCTCCAAGAGAAGTTTTTTTCAAGGTGTCAAACAGACCAAATTGAATAATGTTGCCACAGATGTTCAAGGACAGTTTCCTATTCTTGACATCCATGACAACACCTGTAGTTGCAAGAAAAGGTCTCCCTAGAATGATAGGGAGCCTGTCATCCTCATCAATCTCTAAAATAACAAAATCAGCAGGAATAAAGTAATCTCTTACTTTAACTGGTACGTCCTCTAAAATACCAACTGGTTGGCGCACTAATCTGTCTGCAAGCTGTATGGAAATGTTAGTAGGCTGCAAATCTCCTAAGTCTTGCCTTTTACAAAGTGACAACAGCATGAGGCTAACGCTTGCTCTTAGATCGCACAATTCTCTCAAAACTCTCTGAAAGGACATTTCCCCAATCTGGTAGGGTATGGAGAAACTGTCTGGGTCCTTAAGCTTCTATGGGAGCTTGTTCTGAATGATGGTGCTGCACTCCTCAGTAAGTGCAACGGTACCCTGATCTTCTAGCTTCCTCTTATTTGATAAGATATCTTTCAGGAATTTTGCATAAGTCAGCATCTGCGAAAGAGCATCAACGAAAGGGATGTTAATATAAAGTTTCTTCAAAACTTCTAAAAACTTACCAAACTACTTGTCCAATTTAGCCTTGACAAACCTCTGTGGAAATGGGATCGGTGGCTTATATACAGGAGGTCTCACATAGGGTCGCTCCTCTTCAGCTAGTTCTGGTGTCACCGGTGTTGCATTTGAATGCAGCTCCACAGG
This sequence comes from Costus lasius, assembly GCA_027563935.2. Taxonomy (NCBI): domain Eukaryota; kingdom Viridiplantae; phylum Streptophyta; class Magnoliopsida; order Zingiberales; family Costaceae; genus Costus; species Costus lasius. Next base: position 57,122,517 of record CM050448.1, read on the forward strand.
CTCAGGATTCACGTCATCTCTACTATCACCGGTTGGCATCTTTGGATCCTCAAGTTGCTTGCTGCTCCGAGTGGAGATTGCATTGTGATAAGTGATTTTTACACCATGTTTTTGCCTATGTTTTAGATCATATTTTGGGCTTATTTGCATGATTTTGTGCTACTTTTAGTGTTTTTATCTTACTTTGCACAGAATCTTCACTTTTCTTAGTTCTTGTGAAAATGTAGGTAAAATGGTCTAAAAATGATGGATTTTGAGGGTTTTAAAGCCAAAGCATGATTCCCGAGGAGATCACGAACGACACATTTACGGCCTTGGCCGTAATTGCTTATTCGGCTGTTAAAGCGACGACGAACGGAGGACGAATAAACAGAAACTTTCATGGGTAAGACCGTAATTCCATCACGGGCCGTAAAAGTTTATATGACCAAAAGCATTATACACCGAAATAATTATGGCCGAAGCCGTAAACTCATCACCAACAGTAAAAGTTTCTGCCCCTTCATATTTCTCACTCGATTCGACTCCGAACTGAACCAAAATTGAACCAAACTCTCCATAAACCTTCCTAGACCGGTTCTATACTGATTAGACTATAAAAGGAAAGGTTTTGGAAGGGTTTTAGGGGCTTCTAGGCACGAAAATGAGAGGAGGCAGTGGCGACGGGAAGAATTGATTCCAGGGCAGAAAACGAACAAGAAAGCCGCGCAAAGGAAGAATTAGAGGGTTGATCTTTGTCTCCACGTCGAGGGGAAGCCTTTCTACTATCTTGTCTAGCAATTTATTGTATTTTTATTGAGTTTCCATGCGATTTTCATCAATGAACATGCTGTTTGTTATGAACATGAATGTGTAAACCCTTATTTCGGGATTTGGGGAATAGCCCGTTGATGATTTATGGATTAAATACATAGTTTTAAATCTTTGACATGATCTTTTATAGATTTGATTTGATTAGAATTGTGCTTATTTCATGAATTACCCTGATCAAGTAATTTTATGTCTTAGACGTTGCGAGAAGGACCGGGAGGTGAATCGCAACGTCGGATCTATTCTTTTCAAACCTGTGAATCCGATCACGGGAGTAGTTCGGATTCGCTTGAAGGATTACCATGGTTTTTCATAGAACTTAATGGGTCTTTTTATGTTAATTGCCACGGGAGTAGGGAATTAATGTAAATAGATACCGGGTTACGCTTCGGGATGAGGTAATTTGTACTTTAGAAAAAATCCCTTTCAAAATTATAATATTCTGATCGAAAGATTTATTTGCAAATTTTATTCATAATCATCAACGCGGTGAAACCCTAGATCCTGAATTTATCCGAATTGATTTTTACCCGAACGCTCGCTTTTGCTTCTTTTTGTACTTAGAAGTTGCCAAAACAAAAAACCACATATTGATTCGTCTAGATATAGATCAAACGTGTAATTGGTACTTGACCGCCAGATCCTCGTTGGGAACGATAATCTTTTTATTACTTCGATAAATCCGTGCACTTGCGGATACCTATCAAGTCTATCACATTGCAATGCTCCCTCGGGTTTACTTCTGGCTGGGATGGTAGCTTGCCTGGTGCCCTGGAGGATGAGCTAGCTTGTTGGGCTAGCTGACTCTCCAACATCTTATTGTGTGTCTCCAGGGAGTCCATCCTTGTCATCATAAGCTTCATCATGTCAGTCAGTCCTTCAAGTTGCTTGCTCAACTGTGAATCATTGTTTGGCTGGCTGTGGGTTGAAGTTTCTATTCTGGGATCCTAGTGCTTGTCTATAGTTGCCTTGTGGAGGCTGCCTAAAATTCCCTTGTGGGGCTAGGTTTGTTGTGAAGGCGCTTGTCCAGGTCGCATTGGAGGAGTTGTTCGATATGAGAAGTTCGGGTGGTTGCGCCATCCTGGGTTGTATGTGATGGAATATGGGTTGTTGTTAGGATTGAAGTTTCCAATAGCGTTCATTTGCTCAGAGTGATTCACAGCCATCCACCTATCTCCTACCTCATAATCTGCCCCTGCATGACCTGCAACTCCACAAACCTTACAAGATATTGAGTTAGCATCCATTGAATTAACTGACCAAGAATCAATCTTTCTAATCAAATTATCCACCTTAGCTGTAAGAGCAGTCAGAGAGTCAAGGTAATACTAACCTGACTTCCTGTTAGATGTACCTCTCTCAGATGTCCATTGGTGATGGTTGATCGCCATGTCCTCGAGGAGGTTCATTGCATCTTTGACCCGTCTATTCATCAAAGTGCCTCCTGCTGCAGCATCCACTGTAAGTCTTGTGTTGTAATCCAACCTGTTATAGAACATTTGGATTAGGACCCAAGTCTCTATTTCGTGATGTGGACACATCCTTTGGAGCTCTTTAAACCTCTCCCAAGACTCATATAAGGATTCTCCATCCTTCTGCATAAAACTTGTTATCTGATTCCGTAATTGAATTGTCTTGGATGGAGGAAAGTATTTGGAAAGAAAGGCTTGAGATAGCTCCACCTATGTTCTTATTACAGCAGAAGGTAGTGTGTGAAGCCAAGCTCTCGCTCTGTCCCTCAAAGAGAATGGAAACAATCACAACCTGATAGCATCAGCAGACACACCGTTAATTTTCAACATATCACAATATTCTAAAAAAATAGAGAGGTACATGTTGGGGTCCTCAAGAGGAGAACCACCAAATTGGTTCTGTTGCACCATAGAAAGTAGAGCAGGTTTTATTTCAAAATTATTGGCCTCAACAGTGGACCTCGTTATTCCTGATTGTAAACTATGTGCGTAGAGAGCAGAATAGTCTTTCAACATCCTATTGTTGTAGTTGTTCCCTACTGGTTGAGGTATCTAATCATTGTTCACACCTAGCTGAATGTGCTCCATTTGATTTTCCACGCTCGGATGGTTCATGTCTTCTTTTTTCTGAAGTTGGTTTTGCTTCCTTCTAATCCGGAACGTGCGCTCGATCTGTGGATCAATGTCAATGAAAGCTCCTGCCCTAGAACTTCTTTGCATAAAAGGGGTCAGCCAAAATTTCAAAGTTCTAAGACAACGGGCAAATAGAATGAAAAAGAAAATAGCAATGCAGAAACGTAGAAAAACTAACTAAGGCACTCTACCAATTCTCATAAATATACTAATATCAACCGTTGTTCCCTGGCAACGGCGCCAAAAACTTGACACGTCCCGCAAGTGCACGGTTATGTCGAAGTAATATAAAAGATGTTGAATCCCACAGGGAACAAGGTTGAGTACCAGAAAATCCAAGTTTCAATACCTAGGTGAATCGAAATAGGGTTTTGAGAACATAAATTGAAAACAAGAAATCAAAGTTACGTCGATAGAGAATAAATAGGAGAGAGATATCAGGGCTTTGGTTTCCACCACGCTGACGATCTTAATCACGCTTAATAATATCAGTTATCTGGATTTATGATATTGCATAAGGAATCTATCCCAAGGGTACAAGATGCCCTCTTTCGAGTGTACACCCCGGTGTTTGACTAAGACTATTTCCTACTCTCGCAGTGGATCATTTTAGACAAACCCAATGAGTTCTATGGAAGATTGTGAAACCCTCGAGCGATGACCAAGCACTGTCGTGTCGAGGTCTCGCAAGTTTTACTAAGAAGATCTGTCTTTACGATCCTCCTCTCGGTATGAATCGTAACGACTAAAACGTAAAAATACTCGGCCAAGGTAAAATCTTGAGATATGCATATCAAAGTAAAATATGCTCACAATATAATTCAAACAATTGAATTGAAACAAGAGTTGCAATTAAGAATCGTCAACCGAGCCCCGAAAAAGGTTTTACACTACAATCATCATTGAAATGTACAAAATCTCTTTTTAAAGGGAAAGAAAACTACAAGGAAGTGAATCTAAGAGGAAGGAGATGCTAAACCGAAAGTATCCTCAAGAAATCGTGAAGATCTGACATCTCAATCTCCGAAAATCTCCTTCGAAACTCCTCGTCGCCGTGTTCTTCCATGCTAGCCGCTTCATCATGTGATTCCTCAATGATTAAAGCATGAAAATTAGGGCTTTTATATTCCACGCGTTCTCCTTCGAATAAGCTTTCCAAAGAACCCTTCCTTGCCAAATTTGGACTTCAAACGGGTTGGAAATCAGAGAAAATCCGAGTGGGACTCGGGTTCGTGCTCGCCTGGGTTGAAATCACGGGTGAACCCTGCCGGGTTCACCTGGCCGTGATGTGTTATGGATTGTTTTGGCAGAAAGAAGCACGGGTGAACCCCGCCGGGATCACCTGCCTGTGATATGCTCTGGCCACTTTCAGCGCTGCGCAACAGAGAGAATCACGAGTGAATCCCACCGGGTTCACCTGCCCGTGAAGCTGTCTGTGAAGTATCCTGTTGTCTGGCGAAAGAATCGGTGGGTTCATCTGGTCGTATTTTCTAGGCTAACTCCGATTGAGCCCAAATTTGACGGGCAACTTCATTTTCGCGTAAGAAATCACCCCCATGGCCTTAGAATCTTCAAAAGACATCAAAATTGGGTGATTTTACTTGAAATTCCACAGAAGCAAGAAAAAGTGAAGATTCCGAAGCTTTGAAGGAAATAAGCCTATAAAGAGTGTGGAAATATCAAAATAAGCATAGATTCATCATGAAATATTAAGGAAAATTGCTTCTAAAATGCAAGGCATCCCTAACTCCCTACTCTCGTGATAGTTAATGTAACTAGACCCATTAAGTTTTATGAAAAACCTTAAAAACCCTTCAAACGAATCCAAACTACTCCCTTGATTGGATTCATAGGTTTGAATATAATAGTTCCAACGTTACAATTCACCTCGCAGTTCTTCTCGCAATGTCTAAGATGCAACTATACTTGGTCAGAGTAAATCACAAATTAAACTCAATTCTATTCAAATCAATGCTATAAAAATCATAATCAAAGAGTAAAAAATACAAATTTAATTCATGAATGTCAGTGGGCTATATCCCAAATCATAAAATTAAGTTTAAGCGGACATGTTCATTTTGTACAACATGAATATAGATGAATATTGCATTTAATCTTATCAAAGGTACAAGATTTCACTAAGAAAATGAATAGAAAAGCTTTGCCTCGATCTGGAGATGAAGATGAAGTGATCAATTCTCTCTTTTACGTGAATTCTCATCGGAAATTTGCCTTAGAATCAAGTTTTGCCCTAGCCACCGTCTCTGATTGTGTTCACTCAAAAAAGTCCCTTTAGCCCACCATAAATCCCTCCTTTTATAGTTTAATCAGTTTAGAACCTATCAAGAAAGAATTCTAGAGAGTTTGGTTCAATTATGGTTCGATTTGGAGTTGAATCGAGTGAAAAACTCAAAAGGGTGGAAAAACTCACGGCCTGTAAACAGTTTACGGCTGCGGCTGTAAATGTTTCTGTGAACAAAGTCCTACGTAGATAGAAAGATTCATGGCCCATGAAGGATTCACAGTCTCACCCGTGAAAGTTTTTGTGAACTTTTTTACTTAGCCGCGATTTCACCCTTTGAACGCGAAAATCACGGTCGGCCGAGGATGTGAAAGTCGCGTTTAACACTATTTTCGCTCCAAATTTGATGTGCGACTTCGTAATTTGCTCGGGAACCGTGCTATGACTTCAAAACTCATGAAATCCATGAATTTTATGCCATTTTCACTGCAATCTCAATAAAACCAAGGAAAGTGGAGATTCCTTACCAAGTGAAGCAAAAAAATACTAAAAATTGGTATAAAATCATGAAATTATGCCTAAATATCATATAAAACACAGGCAAAAATATGATACAAATGCAACGCATCATTGGGCAATTGCACATCCGATGTGGTCCTTTGCATAAGAAGCATGCAATCTGTCTCGATTGATCTTGTGCCCTCTTTGTGGGTCGATTATGCTCTTATCGTGCCGGCTAGCCTCTGCCTCGCCGGGGAAAGGGTCTCCCCCCCTTTCTGGTGCTCTCGCCCTTGCCGAAGAGTGACGCTTCGGGGGCGACTTTGATGCTCTCGGTGAAGTCGTACCTAAAGCTCTCATGTCCACCAAGGGCTCGGCCACCACTGTGGCCTCTCTCCAGTCCTACGGTGCATGAACTTCTACCTCGGCCCATGGATGAAGATGTCGAAGGAAGTTATGCTTCTGATCTGCCTTCGACATATCTAGAATTTGCAACATTAATGCTGAATAGGCTCGAACATACTCCTGGATCGGACCAGAATGTTGAAGCCGATCCACCGCGTCTCTTGCCTGGTCTACCGAGTTTCTAAGAAGAAACTACTATCGCAGTTCCTCTTGGAATACCTCCTATGTCCAACTCGCTGCCCCTAATGTCGAGCCAACTTTGGTTCTCCACCATAGCTTCGCATCATCAGTGAGATATGTGGTGCACACCTGCACTCGCTCTTGATCTGGGACATGACTAGCAATGAAGAACTACTGCATATCCCATATGAAGTTCTCTAGTCCTTTAGACGATCGGGCTCCTTCGAACGTTATAGGCTCAGGGATCCGAACCATTAGTTTAGGAGCCGCCTGCTCCGTGGACGCCATCGTCACTGGTGCTCCTCCTTGTGCTTGCGCCACCAATGCCATGCGCAGTACCACGATCTCAGCCTGCATCTACTGTTGTGTCACTGCTTACTCGGCTACCTGCTCCTGTAGCGTAGTCATCCCTTCCAACGTTTGTTGAAGAGCCGTGATTTGCAACCTCTATTGCTCTACCGTACGCTGCAAGTTCTCAACTTGGGGAACAACAGTGTCTTCCTCGTCTCCCGTTAGGTCGAGCACCTACTCAATATGTGTCAAACGATCTCCTTGCGTCACCATATCATCGAAGTTTTCCTCTGATACTGGTTTGGTTTGTCATGCCCTTTTTCCACGGAGCCTCCATGTCAGCACCTCCTCGTACTGTGTGCCAAAATCCCAAATTCACAACATGATTTTGGAATTCAGCTCCTAAAATCGATTTTGATCTTACCTCACCCATTGACTCTGCCTTGTGCCTCGTTTCGAGTGCTGCATAGGCGTTCAACTTCACACACTCGAACGCAGTGGATGCGCTCTTAGTTGATTGTAGAAGATAAAAGTGGAAGGCAAAATCCTCTTTATTTCTCTCAAATAATAGAGTACAAAACCCTCCCCCACTCAGTCACGTTGGCGGCAACGCTCGCCGTCGACTTATAGTTTCTCCCGGATCCGCTTGTTGGATCTCCTAGTCGTCGTTCGCTACTCGGGGAAGGCTAGTGCTGGAAGCCTCTGCTCTCCTGAACCTCCTCTCTACTAGGTTCATCCGCTCGTCGAACACTTATAGGGTAGAAGAGTCACTGTCGAATCACACCTCAGTGCGTGATCCGCTCGCCTTTGCTATCTTTGTCGCTGATGCTGTTTCCACCTTCGCTATGTTGGGGTATGCCCTTAAGGCTAATGTTTGAGGCCTTGGGATTCTTTCAGTATCATGTATAAACTCTTATGTTTATAAAGGCAATGGTTGTTATTCAGTTTGTTACATTGTCTGCCGCAATAAGTGTGCTTCTGAATAATGTCTCAATGCTGTTCAGCTTGGCTGACATGCTGTAATGTCCTTAGTCGAGATATCTTGGTGAACATGAGACAGCCTTGATATGATTGAGACTAATATGTGTTCTAATCTTATAGGATGCTTCGAGCATGGAATAAGATGTAGACTCATGGGTACATTGGATGTACTGGGCAGACCCTACTAGGATATTCAATTGCTTGTCACAATGTGAATAATCCTTGTTTGCAACAAGTGGCACATGTCCTCTGACTTGAGATCACTTGTGTTTCTAAATGATGATTGTCATTGTTTTGAGGTAGTTCAATATCATTTGAAACATAATGGTTATAGACTATCTTGGATAATGATCATGAGTTAGGTTAGGACACTAGTGATAGATATAGGATTGCCGTCTCCTTGATTGGAGTGTGATGTTCTAAAGGGGCCACCCTGAATGAGATGATTGAGAAAGTGTATGGCCATACCCAGGTGACTATGATCATCTGATCTAATCATGCTCATCATATTGGAGTTACAAGCTTGACACGCTTGTCCAATAAGAACATCCAGTGGCAAAGGAAACATGTATGCCTCGTGAAGTGGATTCACACTTGTGCTGTGGTTTGGGTGTAGTCTTGGAAGACTCTTTCCTTCATATCGGGAGACAGTGATGTGTTGCTAGATACCCCTCACTGATCGTGATAACGTAAGTTATCGTTACCGACATTTAAAGGAAACCCTTAGGGTCACACAATTTGATGATATGGCTTACTTAAGTCAGATCGTGTGGACTGAATTGTTTTGGTTCAGTTTAAAGGAGTTTAAACTCTGATTGTAAGTGAGATCTAGTTTGATCATGTTTGATTGATTAGGGCTTGAGATCGGTAAGCTTCGATCGAGAGTATTGATGCTAGATCGGTGAGATCAAGAGCATCAAGAGATGAACGGTTAGATCTTGAACCATTTGGTTTGATTGGATCTGAGCCTATGCTGGTTTGATTTGGTTTTTGAACCAAATTCAATTGGACCGAATAAATAGAACCGGTTCACATAAGTGAATGCTTGGTTCAATTGGAGAAGGATTGTTTCGATGGTTCACTTGGGTGAACGCATGAAACATTGAGGAGTTACTAATTTTGGAAGTCGGTTTCCAAATTGGAAACGCTCCCACGTAGTAACGTTGCTCGCCCATTATTCTCCATTGATTCCTCTCGTGTGAAGGCTCTCTCGAGGCTAGGAGGAAAACATTCGGCCAGCAAGACTTCTTCTTCGACATCTCCTACACGCGATTAGGATTCTTGAAGGTCTTTGCTAGCACAAAGGACAACAAGGAGAAAGCCATCTTCACCTTGTGTGCGTCGCCTTTGGAGAAGAAGCATTTGATTCTTTCTCTTCCAAGCCGCCTCCTTACTCATGGCCATGGTAACGCATCTCTATGCTATCGTTTTAAGTTGATCATATGAATATCACATGTGATCCTTTGAAACCCTTGCTTCCATTGCAAATGAACTATATGCGCCACCTATTAGGGTTTCGGCCCCCCTTCTTTTAGGGGACCCTTCAATTGGTATCAGAGCGTGCGGTTCTATATGTGTTCATATGATTGCTTGATGTTATTGTGTGATCCATGTTTGAGCGTAAGCTTAAGATCTAAGGTTTTTACATGCTAAAGTTTATGATAGTTCATCATGCGAAAATACATATGTTTGATGTATGTTACACTTTGGCGCATGTATTGGCGCATGTTGTTGTTTTGTCAAAAACCTTCACTTGAGCCCCCCATATTAGATCTAAGCGCCTACTATAAACCCTTAGACGGGTTGATGGGGTTGAAGTCATCTTCTAGGTAAGATCCAACCAGTCTGATCAGACCATCTGACAGCCTAGATGGGTCGACCAGATGGCACCTGTGCGCAAGCACGAGGTGGCTATAGGTCGACTGCAGATAGGCGTGTAGCGAGGTCTGGTTGAGACAACCAGTGAACGCACATGAGTTAGGCCCGGGGTCACACCTGCTTGCCATAACTCATGAAGGTTGTTCAGCCCTTTGCGCATGCATGGTTGACCATTAGGTCGACTCAAGTCAGTTAGGACTTGGTGCATGCAAGGGCAGTGGATCTGACTAGACATGATGAGTGGATCCCTATTAATGGACCATTGTAAGGTAGTAGGGCACATAAGACAAATAAAATTGATTCCGATGGGATTTTGAAAAATTTTATTTAGTTGATGGATCGCATATTGATTGGATGCCATGATGCTTGTCTTTTTCATCTTATGTGGGTTGCCCTTTTAATGTGTGCTGTGCTGGGGCCTGCGAGCCTGGATTAATTATAAATTATTATTTTTGTGATCTGCGCATCACATTTTAATTAATTTATTGTGTAATTGACCTGCGTGTCAATCTTGTCTAGATAGATTAAATTGTAATTTTAATCAGACAAGAGCACAGAGCACACGTGGCATTGGCGCATGCAGCAGTGGCTTGACCAGGTGGGAGGTCCAGGGTTCGACTCTGGGACAGGCGCATTTACCTAGTGGGCGCACCTGAGCTGCAGTGGGCGCTTGGGCCCTGGTCTGGGCCGTGTTGTACCCACTCAGTGGGCACGCCCATCTATCTTCAGACGGTGTGTGATTTCACCTGCGTGTTACAGAGAAGGGATTTATCGCTTCTCGTTGCTCAGCATTGTAACGCCCTCGATTTTTCTGAATTATGATTTAAGGTTAGAAATTCTGTTTCTGTATTTTTTTTTTATCTGTTAAAATTTTGGGATTTTTGCCTAAGTGTAGGAATTTTTCCTACAGGGCAAAAATAATTATTTTGGTTGGGGATTTGAACCCTCAACCTTGATTCTTTGCTCCTGGAATTCCTTCCACCACGGTGGCGCACATTTCGGATGTTATTGGAGTGGCGCAGGGTGGTTAAGCCCAGGTAAGCCCATAAAACCGATTTTTCACTTAAGTTAACTGGGTTATTGGATCTTGGATCCGTTTGGGGTGGGAGAAAAAGAGGAATTTCGTGAGGGCTCCTCTCCCTCACGACTTTTGTTGGTTTTTCTTGCCCTAGCCGCCTTTGGTTGTCGCCCCTTACTGTGCTTGGCGCCTCCTGAAATTTCTGACGCTGGTGGTGGCAGACTGGTGGTGGACGAACTTCCTGGTGATCCTCTATCTTGGTGTTTTTCTCTGTGGATGATTTTTCTGGTGAGTAAATCGATCCTAAGGAGTCTAATCCGCTAAATTGTAGATTATCATTCAATTAAAATTCGTTATTTGCAATGATTATCCGTATGGGGTCGAATTCAAATATTTATAGGGTTTTAAAATCCTGTTCTGCTGAAATCTGCATTCTCTAATCTGACCTTTGTGTACTATAACCCCAATATCTCATGGCCTATAGATCCAAATCGCACGAAATAAATTTTGTATGAAACTAGATACATTCGGCTTTAATTTGAATATGATATCGACCATATCCGAGCTGTATTCGTATTTCAATCTGTATTACAATCTAGCTGTACAAAATCAGTTTTCTGGAAATCTGGGTTTCGACCTTTATGTGTTCGAACCATCATATCTCCCTAGGTATAGCTCGAAATCTTGTCAAATCAGTTTTATTAGAAAGTAGACTCGAAGGGATTCATTTTGACTACCATGTTGCCTATTTTCTGTTAGTTATTGGATCTGAAATTTGTGTCGCAATTCTGATATACGAATCTGTTTTCTGGAATTCTGAAATCCCGACCTTTCTATGTTCGAACACCCATATCTCCCCGGTTATAACTCCAAATCCTACGGATTCAGTTCTATTGGAAAGTAGATTCAAATAGCTTTATTGTGAATATCATATTGCCTATTTTAGGTTACTTACTCGGTGTAAGATCCAAGGATCTTAAGTCCTGGTAAGTACTATTTTTGATTTAAATAAAATCATTGGCTGTGATATTTTATTCTGATTTAAATAAAATTATTGGTTGTTAATTTTAAGTTAATTAATTAGAGCTTATTGGTTGTTAATTTTAAGTTAATTAATTAGAGCTTATTGGTTGTTAATTTTAAGTTAATTAATTAGAGCTTATTGGTTAATTAATTAGACCTTATTGGATATTAATTAAATCCTTATTGGATTTTCGTTTAAGTGAATGGTTAATTGTTAGTTAATGGTTAAATTAATTAGTTAACTATGGGTTTTGGGTTTAAAATTCGAATTAATTAGTTAGTGGGTTAAACCCTATTTGGATTAATTGGTTAGCGGGTTTAAAAGTTAAAAATCAAAAATCTAAGAGGGGGACGGCTAGGGCAAAGAAGTTGGCGATTTTCTTGAAGGCTTGGGTGAAATTTCCTTTCTTTCTTCTCCCTTGGCCGGCGTTCTTGGGTGATTGGTGGCGTTTCTTCTTCCATTGGTGGCGTCTTTCAAGGCCTTAGACGAGTTTGTAAGAGAGATTTTTCATCTTGGTGTTCACGGTTGAGGTGAGTGGGGTGTCTTATTCGAATTCTATCAATGTGGTTGTGCTAAGTAATAAATTTGATTGCTTGAAAAATTACCATGTTTAAAACCGAAATTTTGCAAGGTGTACTTATCATGAAAACCGAATTTAAGATGTTTATAACCGAATTCAAGATGTTTATTCATGGAAACCGAAAAACCGAATTTAAGATGTTTATAACCGAATTCAAGATGTTTATTCATGGAAACCGAAATTAAGATAATTCTTCATGAAAACCGAATTTAAGATATTTTTATAGGGAATTTAGGAAGCTTTAAATCAGTGATTTTGAGCATGACATTCTTGTTAAATAGGGTTTAAATTTTTAGTAGACAATATGCTAGATACCGTGGGCTACATGTGATGTTTTGTGAAGTAGATTGTAAGAATATGAATTTTGATTTTTATGTCGATTTTATGGATGCTTGATAAATGCTAATAATGTTATAGAATCCATGATTGTTTCTCTATGTTGGTAGCATGTTCTATAATTATGGCTATGTATCTTTGGTTGAGAAACTTGGGTGATAACTTAGCAAGATTATACTGAACAGATCAGCATGAAACCTAAGGACTCTATAAAATATTATGTGGTTATATGTGGTTTCGAATGTTATGTGTTATGGGATGGATAGGACTAAGGCTAAGTGTAACCGTGTACTCAAGGGGATAGTCTATATGTGATATGTTAAGGGTTTGAGATTTCAGCCCTGTATATTGTGATATGTGAGGGGGTTGATGTTCAGCCTGCCTGTTGTGATTCTTGTGATGAAAATGACTATCCTAGAGTCTGGTCTACGCTTAGGAGTCCACTTTTATGAAATAAGATATAAGATGTGTCTAGTGGTTGTCTAGTTAAGGAACCCTTTGGGAGAACGAGTGTGATGCAAAGTGCCATGTCTTGGTCGGACAGGGGCCACCTCTTGATATCATCACTCTTAGACGCTTAGATTTTTGTGTTATGGGGTGGTGTAGATCAAGGTATCACATCTTGACCGGGTGGGGATTACCTCTTGAGTCTACACACTGTCCATGTTTGTGTTGCATGTGATTTGCAGGCTTCTCCCAGTGCTTAGGCCAAAGCCGGGTTGGACCATAATGGTCACTATTGATTATGCTGGACAACTAGGTCAATTAAGTGGTTGGTGTGTTTAGTTGGTTTAGAGTATGACTCTAGAACCTTGGTTACTCTGTGGTGACAAGTGTGTGATGTCTGTACATCTAATTATTTTTTTTGAGTTCTGTTCTTTGTTTTTGTTATATGTTAACATGATGTTCTGCTAAATGTTTTTAAAATAATCTGCATGTATCTTTGATTGTATGCTATGGATGGTCGATTGAGACTATCCACTCATTGGGCTGTGTAGCTCACCCCTCAATATTTTCAGGTGTAGAGCAGGGGCGCAGTACCAGTTAGCATTTTATATGGATGTTGTGATAAGACTTTTGTGCTTAATTATCTGGGGCCGGTTGTGGCCGAACTATGCGAACTATGTGAACTTGTGTTGCCGGTTGTGGCAGTTTAAGATTTTGATTTTTGTGTCACCGCGGGCTTTGGCCTGGTTTCGGTGTTTGGTATCATTGATGTTAGTTATGAACTTATAAAATCGATATTGTGACTTTGGTTCTCATTTTGAGTCGATTGGTATTTTTGCAATCGGATTTGATATAAATGTGAACTTGCATATGTCTAGTGCAAGTATTGCCTGGTGGCAGGTACCTTTATGTGATTTATGGATTTTACGGATTTTATGTGGTTTTGATATAACTGTTAACTTGCATATGTCTAGTGCAAGTATTGCGTGGTGGCAGGTACATTTGTGAAATTATGATTCGTGGAGATTTTTGTATGGATTTCTCGAAAATTTTCAGATCGTGTTTTCTTGAACTTGGTTTTACCTAGCATGTGAATCGATCTTGTATGATAACATCCTGTTTCTCTATGACTTGTGTTGCTTGTTTGGGGTTAAGATAACGGGATGTGACACTCGGTCTGAAACATCTGTTGCAAGTATGATATATTAATCTGTTTTTTCTGAAACATCTGTTTAATTGTTTGTTATGTGAAAATTTTCTATTCTGTATATATATGTTGTGAATTTTCTGAAACTTTGAATGTGTTATAACCTTTGTGAGAACATAGAATGGTTTGACATGAATTAAGGATAGTTGCATGAAATCTAAGGAATTCAAGGAATTCACTCATAAATTACTTCTGGTTGATTGCAAAAATTATGAAGTGTGTTCAGCTTTGATTTTCTGCAAATTGTAATTTTGTTAAGGACTGGATATTAGGGTGTGTCATGTTCTGGTTTGTGAGACACTTTGGGCATGATGTGAGAATTGAGTGGTGGTTAGTCCTACTCCTCCGTTTCAGCATGATCTGTTCTGTAAAAATTATGCCCTAGTGTAGCACTCTTCCGTGTCCTTACCCTCCTTCTGTGGCGCTGTAATGGTGCTGATAGTCTACTACGACCCATGAGACACTAGTGAAGGGTAGATGTGAGCTGGTCTCACCTTCCGTTCTCCCTCCACTATTTCTGTTATGTTCTGGGTATTGGAGGCCAGAGTGCCACGTCCTGACAAGACGGGGGCCACCCACTGATACCTCCTCTACCAGTATTGGAGGCCAGAGTGCCACGTCCTGACAAGACGGGGGCCACCCACTGATACCTCCTCTACCATTCTGTTTCTGATATGCATGCATGTCTCGTCCTCGGCAGAGGTGGGGTCAGACCTTCTGTGGTCATCAGACCTTCTGTGGTCTTCAGGCCTTCTGTGGCCTTTCTGTTTCCGATGTAGACTATCCGTTTGGATTCTGAAAATTCTGATTTTCTGTTTGTCAGCTCTGATTTCTGTAGTTCTGTTTCGATCTGTCTGTCTGTCAACTCTGATTTTCTGTAGTTCTGTTCCGATCTGTATTATAGATGTGTTGGGCAGTGTGATTAGTTGGAATGGGTTGGTATACTTATACCCTACTTCATGCTTGATGCCTATTGTTATAACTGTCTGTATTTGATTATGTTTTGTTTCTAATATGAGTGTGCATGTTAAGTGTCTTATCTGCAAGCATGATATTTTTGATGTGTACTATGGATGGCTTTTAGTGTCTTTTACTCACTGAGCTTTTTAGCTCACCCCCGTTGTTTAAATATTTTCAGGTGAGACGTCAGGACAGTGATTGCTACAGCTACTTAATTTGTTATAATGCTTGCTAATGTTTCATATAATTTCTAAGAGTTGTCTTCTAAAGATTTATCAGGCCTGCGTGCCTAACTTACTTATATGACACGTTTTATCTCCTGAGGGCTTATGCCTGTTTTCAGGATATTATATTATAGTTGTCTCGTTTTATTGTTGGATACGAGTTTTGGAGTCATGAAAATACAATTGTTCTTATTCTGAAATGTGTAACCGAGTTATTGTTGTATTTGGTATCTGAATAATCAGTTTCTGCAATATTTCTGAAATTTGTGTTCTCCACATATGTGTAGTGTGGACATCTGTTTTGTTCCAGGATATATGGGTCTGTGCAGCAGTAATTTAGTATACTTGCTGCCGGATTTTGTTTTCTTCTGGATTTCCGGATTTCTATTTCCTAGTAATCGATCCTACTCAGTTCTGTGCGGTTTTCAGTTCCGTAGTAATGTCCTTCGATGCCGCTTTCTTCTTGTGTTTTAATGGAAGAGTAAAATTTTTTGAAACCCCGTATTTTACTTGTATGCGTGTGGGGTGTGATTCTGAGGGATGTTACAAGCATAGCACGTGGTGGTCCAGGGAGTAGGTCAGGTCAGCTTGACCATGTAGGCTACATATGGGGCATATGTTAGCTATATGGAGGTAGCCATCTGTGGGATCAGAGACTGTGTTGTACCAACTCAGTTGTCACAGTCTGCTGGATTGCCCAGATGAAGGGGAATCGCACGGGTTGGCGATTGGCAGGGACTGCCTACTAGAAATTAGTGCTTGTACTCTCTGTGCATCTTATCTCGCCTGAGCGGGACGCGGAGACCAAGTATGAAATCTGGATCCCATCTCACTAAAAGAGTCTTACTCTTTCGGACTGTTTTAATGGATTTTTCAGTCAGATAAAATAGTGAGAAAAGAATCTTTGTTAAGTCCTGGATTGATTCTAAACATTGATACTGACCTTGCTGTTCTTGCATTGTTGTAGATTCCTGCAGCAACGAACACCATGAGCTTCAATGTGCGATCCCTACTGGAAAGGGAGAAGTTTGCTGGGCCAAACTTCTCAGACTGGTACGGACACCTTAAGATTGTTCTTAAGGCTGAGAGGAAACTGTATGTCCTCGAGACGGCTATACCGCCTCAACCCGCTCCGAACGCCGCAAGGGCGGTTCGGGATGCCTATGAAAAGCATGTCAATGATAGCATTGATGTCGCTTGCCTGATGCTAGCGTCTATGACGCCACAGCTGCAGCGTCAGCATGAGGATATGTCTGCTATAGAAATTATAGCAAACCTCAAGATGCTGTATGCTGCACAGGCGAGGACTGAACGCTATAATTTGACTAAGCTTTTCTTTCAGAGCAAACTGGCTGAAGGGAGTCCAGTGGGAGCTCACGTGCTCAAGATGATTGGGCACAAAGAGGCTCTAGAGAAACTGGGGCATACCATCAATCAGGAGCTTGCTGTAGACATTATTCTGCAGTCCCTCCCGGCCTCCTTCGATCCGTTCATTATTAATTTTAATATGAACAAGATCGACTGTACTCAGGCAGAGTTGCTGAATATGCTCTTGACTATAGAGGAGACTCTAAAGGGAAAGCCTTCAACCTCTGTCTTGATGTTCCCTTCCAGGAACAAGAAGAAGGGGAAGAAGGGCAAAGCCCCTGTCAAGAACTACAACAAGGCTCTGAAATAAAAGGTCAAGCGGTCGAAGGAATACAGATGTTTCCATTGTGGCCAGCTGGGTCACTGGAAAAAGGACTGTAAAGCGCTCCAAGGAGACAAGAAGGGAAGCATCGCTTCTGGCTCAGGTATTTTTGTGACTGAAGTCATGATATCTTCTTCTTCTATTTCATGGGTGTTGGACACTGCATGTGGAGTTCACATTTGTTCAAATGTACAGGAAATCAAGAGAAGAAGACAGGTGGGACAGCATGAGGTGGACCTACGAGTTGGAAACGGGGCACGGGTTGCTGCTGTTGCTGTAGGAGAATATTACATCTCATTGCCATCTGGACTTGTATTAGAACTGAACAATTGTTATTTTGTACCTAGCATTACCAAGAATATTATCTCTATTCCTGCTCTTGTCAGGAAAGGGTTTTCCTTTGAATGCAAGACTTCAAAGTGTTATCTTTCTCTTGATAATATTATTTATGCTACTGGGTCAATTAACAATGGGTTATTCATGTTGGACATGGAATGTTCTATACAAAATATTGATAATAAGAAAGCCAAGTATGCTGATGACAGCACCTTGCTATGGCATAGTCGTTTAGGCCATATTAACAAGAAGCGCATTAAGCGATTGCATGACCATGGACTGCTGGGATCATTCTCCTATGGGGAGATTGATACATGCAAAGCTTGTTTATTGGGCAAAATGACGAAGTCTCCTTTTCCTAACAAAGGTCAAAGGGCTTCAGGTTTACTTGACCTTATACACAGTGATGTGTGTGGGCCATTTAGTAAACATGCCAGAGGTGGCTACTCATACTTCATTACCTTTACTGATGATTTCAGTAGATATGGGTATGTCTATCTAATGAGACATAAGAGTGAATCTTTTGACAAGTTCAAAGAGTTCAAAAATGAAGTACAAAATCAACTAGGCCG
This sequence comes from Costus lasius, assembly GCA_027563935.2. Classification (NCBI taxonomy): domain Eukaryota; kingdom Viridiplantae; phylum Streptophyta; class Magnoliopsida; order Zingiberales; family Costaceae; genus Costus; species Costus lasius. Next base: position 57,140,301 of record CM050448.1, read on the forward strand.
AAATATCAAGGCACTTCGCTCAGATCGAGGTGGAGAATACCTAAGTCGAGAATTTACTGACTATCTGAAGGAGTGTGGGATTATCTCACAGCTCACTCCACCAGGAACACCGCAATGGAATGGTGTGTCCGAGAGGAGGAACTGAACCTTACTGGATATGGTTCGTTCTATGATGAGTCAGGCTACTCTACCTTACTCCTTTTGGGGATTTGCGCTGGAAACAGCTGCAAAGGTACTAAACCGAGTGCCATCCAAGGCAGTTTCAAAGACTCCATATGAGTTATGGTATGGGAAACAGCCGAGCTTGACATTTATTAAGATCTGGGGTTGCGAGGCTTATGTCAAAAAGCTCGTCTCTGGGAAACTAGAGAGCAGATCTGAGAAATTCATCTTTGTCGGTTACCCTAAGGAAACTAAGGGTTATTATTTCTACGATCCCAAAGAGAACAAAGTATTTGTTGCTCGGACGGCTATTTTTCTTGAGAAGGAGTTTCTTCTGCAAGAAGCCAGTGGGAGAGAAATAAAACTGGATGAGAATCCAGAGGAAGGACAAAGTAGTCAAGCATAGTTGGATGAGCCTGAGCCAGTAGAACAGGTTATTGAACAACCTGAGGCTCAGATATCACGGGAACCGCGTAGATCGGGAAGGATCCGTCGACAGCCTGCGCGCTATGACGGAGTCTACATCATTGATCATGATGAACCCCTTACTTATGCGGATGCGGTCAGTGGACCGGAGTCAGCTAGATGGCTTGAAGCTATGCGAGCCGAGATGGACTCCATGTCAGATAATCAAGTCTGGGATTTGGTTGATCCGCCTCCGGGAGTAATCCCTATAGGCTGTAAATGGATCTTCAAGAAGAAGATTGACATGGATGGTAACGTAGTTACCTATAAAGGCAGGCTAGTTGCGAAAGGTTTCAAGCAAATCTACGGGATAGATTATGATGAAACTTTCTCTCCTGTAGCCATGTTCAAGTCAATTCGGATTATTCTTGCGATAGCAGCATATTACGATTATGAGATCTGGCAAATGGATGTGAAGACCGCTTTCCTTAATGGAAAACTGGATGAGGATGTGTATATGACACAACCTGAAGGTTTCACTAATCCATCAGATCGTCATAAAATATGCAAGTTAAAGAAGTCCATTTATGGACTTAAGCAAGCATCTAGAAGCTGGAATATTCGTTTTGATGAATCAATATGTGAATTTGGTTTCATCAAGAATGAAGACGACCCGTGTGTATATAAGAGGTTTAGTGGGAGCGTGATTACTTTCCTAGTCCTCTACGTCGATGATATCTTAATCATTGGAAATGATATTCCTGAACTGCATGCTGTTAAAGCATGGTTAAGAAAATGTTTCCAGATGAAAGATCTAGGAGAAGCAGCCTATGTATTAGGTGTGAAGATCTACAGAGATAGATCTAAGAGGCTTCTCGGGCTGTGCCAAAGTACTTACATCGATAAAGTCCTGGAGAGATTCCATTTAGAGAATTCTAAAAGAGGATATCTTCCAGTCAGACTTGGTCTGAATCTTTCAAAGAGTCAGTGTCCACAAACACAGACTGAGAAAGATGAAATGGACAATACGCCTTATGCTTCGGCTATTGGGTCCATTATGTATGCGATGTTATGTACTCGCCCAGACGTCGCTTACGGGTTAAGCGTGACCAGTCGATTCCAAAGTAATCCAGGTCAGGCGCACTGGATTGCGGTCAAGAACATTTTGAAATATCTTCGGAGGACCAAAGATATGTTCTTGATATATGGAGGTCAGGAAGAACTCAGTATTGAAGGATATACTGACGCTTCGTTCCAATCTGACCAGGATGATTTCCGATCGCAATCAGGCTATGTTTTTAGCTTGAATGGAGGAGCTGTGGTATGGAAAAGTTTCAAACAGTCTATCGTTGCTGATTCCACAACAGAAGCCGAGTATGTTGCAGCCTCGGAAGCATCTAAGGAGGCAGTGTGGATTCGCAAGTTCGTTCAGGAACTTGGTGTTGTTCCTTCGAGTGCAGATCCTTTGGTTATCTTCTGTGATAACACTGGAGCAATCGCACAAGCAAAGGAACCACGGTCGCACCAGAAGTCCAAGCACATACAGAGACGGTTTCACTTGATCCGGGAGATCATTGATCGTGGTGAGATCAAAATCTGCAAGGTTCATATAGATGACAATCTGGCTGACCCGCTTACCAAGCCTCTGGCGCAGCAGAAGCATGAGAAGCACTGTAATAACATGGGTTTGAGATTTCTCAACCATTAGATTAAGTGCAAGTGGGAGATTGTTGGGGTATGCCCTTAAGGCTAATGTTTGAGGCCTTGGGATTCTTTCAGTATCATGTATAAACTCTTATGTTTATAAAGGCAATGGTTGTTATTCAGTTTGTTACATTGTCTGCCGCAATAAGTGTGCTTCTGAATAATATCTCAATGCTGTTCAGCTTGGCTGACATGCTGTAATGTCCTTAGTCGAGATATCTTGGTGAACATGAGACAGCCTTGATATGATTGAGACTAATATGTGTTCTAATCTTATAGGATGCTTCGAGCATGGAATAAGATGTAGACTCATGGGTACATTGGATGTACTGGGCAGACCCTACTAGGATATTCAATTGCTTGTCACAATGTGAATAATCCTTGTTTGCAACAAGTGGCACATGTCCTCTGACTTGAGATCACTTGTGTTTCTAAATGATGATTGTCATTGTTTTGAGGTAGTTCAATATCATTTGAAACATAATGGTTATAGACTATCTTGGATAATGATCATGAGTCAGGTTAGGACACTAGTGATAGATATAGGATTGCCGTCTCCTTGATTGGAGTGTGATGTTCTAAAGGGGCCCCCCCTGAATGAGATGATTGAGAAAGTGTATGGCCATACCCAGGTGACTATGATCATCTGATCTAATCATGCTCATCATATTGGAGTTACAAGCTTGACACGCTTGTCCAATAAGAACATCCAGTGGCAAAGGAAACATGTATGCCTCGTGAAGTGGATTCACACTTGTGCTGTGGTTTGGGTGTAGTCTTGGAAGACTCTTTCCTTCATATCGGGAGACAGTGATGTGTTGCTAGATACCCCTCACTGATCGTGATAACGTAAGTTATCGTTACCGACATTTAAAGGAAACCCTTAGGGTCGCACAATTTGATGATATGGCTTACTTAAGTCAGATCGTGTGGACTGAATTGTTTTGGTTCAGTTTAAAGGAGTTTAAACTCTGATTGTAAGTGAGATCTGGTCTGATCATGTTTGATTGATTAGGGCTTGAGATCGGTAAGCTTCGATCGAGAGTATTGATGCTAGATCGGTGAGATCAAGAGCATTAAGAGATGAACGGTTAGATCTTGAACCATTTGGTTTGATTGGATCTGAGCCTATGCTGGTTTGATTTGGTTTTTGAACCAAATTCAATTGGACCGAATAAATAGAACCGGTTCACATAAGTGAACGCTTGGTTCAATTGGAGAAGGATTGTTTCGATGGTTCACTTGGGTGAACGCATGAATCATTGAGGAGTTACTAATTTTGGAAGTCGGTTTCCAAATTGGAAACGCTCCCACGTAGTAACGTTGCTCGCCCATTATTCTCCATTGATTCCTCTCGTGTGAAGGCTCTCTCGAGGCTAGGAGGAAAACATTCGGCCAGCAAGACTTCTTCTTCGACATCTCCTACACGCGATTAGGATTCTTGAAGGTCTTTGCTAGCACAAAGGACAACAAGGAGAAAGCCATCTTCACCTTGTGTGCGTCGCCTTTGGAGAAGAAGCATTTGATTCTTTCTCTTCCAAGCCGCCTCCTTACTCATGGCCATGGTAACGCATCTCTATGCTATCGTTTTAAGTTGATCATATGAATATCACATGTGATCCTTTGAAACCCTTGCTTCCGTTGCAAATGAACTATATGCGCCACCTATTAGGGTTTCGGCCCCCCTTCTTTTAGGGGACCCTTCACGCTATACTCACTGAAGGAGACAAAGCGAGCGTCTGCATCGTCTGCAAAAGTCTCAGTGTTGAGCCCGTCGAAGCCACTGAAGGAGATGAATTCGACGTGGATGTGGGGTGCCACCCAATCCACTTGCCTGAATTTCTCTCAGCCCAGCCCAATTGAATTTGGGCATTACACATGTCATAATCTCTCATACTCAGAAAAGAAAGAATTTTCAGGATATAGAATTTAAAGATATTCAAGTCCAAGATAGCTAAAATTCAGATCTTTTATGTCAATGTTTCCAGATTTCACTTTATCCACAAGACATTTATCTTTTTTTAATTTTTCATGACCAATCTTCTGCCTTGAATAACACTTCATGACTTCAAGGGAGTTCTAATTAGTTTTCAACAATTAGGGATGTTTAGAGCAATTTGGTTTTTTGACCGTTATTAACTCTTTTTTTGTTTTGGTGTCAATGACTTAGTCTAAAATATACTAAACTTTGTTTAGTACAACTTAACTCATAGCTTGTTGCATTGTAGACATTGGAGTTGTAGACTTGACCTCCAGCTCTTTCCCTCTTTTTCTTTTTTCCTTTTTTTTTTTTTACTTTTGAAGGGAGTTGATCAAGTAATGGGTCGTTAAATCGTTATCGATCTTTTGATGCGGAGGTAAAACTATTTTCAAGCCCAAGAATCACCTCAAGTATGTAGCTCTCACTAAGCAACGGGAAACACAATATTAAGGAAGGAGAGTGGGAGGAATGCACCTAGGCCCCCTTAGGCAAAGGGGGCCGAACACCTTATGAGTTTTCCAAGACAGGAAGCTTCAGCAGCAGGTCTTCAAGGATTGGAAGTGATGCTTCAATGCGATCTCAGCTTCAACCCAAGGAGAAGTTGCGTGGAGTTAGCTTTTGGCAATGGAACAGTAACCGTGAATGTTGATGATGGTGGATGATCGGCTGAGGAAATGATGAAGACGATGGAAAAGGTGGTAACTAGAGGGGAGCAAGCTCAACTCTCAAACGCAAACACAAAGTTTCAGATTCAAAGATTTTTAGACTAAAGTGTGCAAAGTGATACAACACAGCTTAAAACCTAGTTTTCCAATGTTACAATCTTGGTGACCCTTGGCATTCCTCTCTTGACTTTCTCATTGGTTGGGGAGGCTGTGTGTGTGGAGGTGCAGGGAACCCCTTTCAGAGGGGTGCGAAACCCTTAAAGTGGCGCAACATGATAGGCAGCGGATTCAAGGGTCGAAGAGCATGCATTATATGATCAACTTTCGAAACATGAATAGAGAAGATGCGATTCATACCATAGCCATTTCAAGATGGCGCCTTGGAAGCAAGAGAACAACGAAGCGTCAGTATCTCCATTCCTGCTCTTGTCAGGAAGGGATTTTCCTTTGAATGCAAAATTTCAAAGTGTGTTTTATCTCATGATAATATTGTGTATGCCACTGGTTCAATTAACAATGGGTTATTCATGTTGGACATGGAATATTCGATACAAAATATTGATAATAAGAAAGCCAAGTATGCTGATGACAGCACCTTGCTATGGCATAGTCGTTTAGGCCATATAAACGAGAAGAGCATTAAGCGGTTGCATGAACATGGACTGCTGGGATCATTCTCCTATGAGGAGATTGATACATGCAAAGCTTGTTTAATGGGTAAAATGACGAAGTCACCTTTTCTTCAAAAGGGTCAAAGGACTTCAGGTTTACTTGACCTTATACACAGTGATGTGTGTGGGCCTTTCAGTAAACATGCCAGAGGTGGCTATCACTACTTCATTACCTTTACTGATGATTTCAGTAGGTATGGGTATGTCTATCTGATGAGACATAAAAGTGAATCTTTTGACAAGTTCAAAGAGTTCAAAAATGAAGTACAAAATCAGTTAGGCCGTAATATCAAGGCACTTCGTTCTGATCGAGGTGGTGAATACCTGAGTCATGCATTTACTGACTATCTAAAGGAGTGTGGGATTGTCTCACAGCTCACTCCGCCAGGAACACCGCAATGGAATGGTGTGTCCGAAAGGAGAAATAGAACGTTACTTGATATGGTTCGTTCTATGATGAGTCAGGCTACTCTTCCATACTCCTTTTGGGGTTTTGCACTGGAAACAGCTGCAAAGGTACTAAACCGAGTGCCATCCAAGGTAGTTTCAAAGACGCCATATGAGTTATGGTATGGGAAACAGCCTAGCTTGACATTTATCAGGATCTGGGGTTGCGAGGCTTATGTCAAAAAGCTCGCCTCTGGGAAACTGGAGAGCAGATCTGAGAAATGTATCTTTGTTGGTTACCCTAAGGAAACTAAGGGTTATTATTTCTTCGATCCCAAAGAGAACAAGGTTTTTGTTGCTCGGACGGCTATATTTCTTGAGAGGGAATTTCTTCTGCAAGAGGCCAGTGGGAGAGAAATAAAGCTGGATGAGAATCCAGAGGAAGGACAAAGTAGTCAAGCACAGTTGGATGAGCCTGAGCCAGTTGAACAGGTTATTGAACAACCTGAGGCTCAGATAACACGGGAACCGCGAAGATCGGGAAGGATCCGTCGTCAGCCTGAGCGCTATGACGGAGTCTACATCATTGATAATGATGAACCCCTCACTTATGCGGATGCGGTCAGTGGACCGGAGTCAGCTAGATGGCTTGAAGCTATGCGAGCCGAAATGGACTCCATGTCAGATAACCAAGTCTGGGATTTGGTTGATCCGCCTCCGGGAGTAATCCCTATAGGCTGTAAATAGATCTTCAAGAAGAAGATTGACATGGATGGTAACGTGGTTACCTATAAAGGCAGGCTAGTTGCGAAAGGTTTCAAACAAATCTACGGGATAGATTATGATGAAACTTTCTCACCTGTAGCCATGTTTAAGTCTATTCGGATTCTTTTCGCGATAGCAGCATATTACGATTATGAGATCTGGCAGATGGATGTGAAAACAGCTTTCCTTAATGGAAATCTGGATGAGGATGTGTATATGACACAACCTGAGGGTTTCACTAATCCATCAGATCGTCATAAAATATGCAAGTTAAAGAAGTCCATTTATGGACTGAAACAAGCATCTAGAAGCTGGAACATTCGTTTTGATGAATCAATCTCTGAGTTTGGTTTCATCAAGAACGATGATGACCCGTGTGTTTATAAGAGGTTTAGTGGGAGCGTAATTACATTCCTAATCCTCTACGTCGATGATATCTTAATCATTGGAAATGATATTCCTGAACTGCATGCTGTTAAAGCATGGTTAGGAAAATGTTTCCAGATGAAAGATCTCGGAGAAGCAGCCTATGTATTAGGTGTCAAGATCTACCGAGATAGATCTAAGAGGCTTCTCGGGCTGTGCCAGAGTACTTACATCGATAAGGTCCTGGATAGATTCCATTTAGAGAATTCTAAACATGAATATCTTCCAGTCAGACATGGTCTGAATCTTTCAAAGAGTCAGTGTCCACAAACACAGACTGAAAAAGATGAAATGGACAATACGCCTTATGCTTCGGCTATTGGGTCCATTATGTATGCGATGTTGTGTACTCGCCCAGACGTCGCTTACGGGTTAAGCGTGACCAGTCGATTCCAAAGTAATCCAGGTTTGGCGCACTGGATTGCAGTCAAGAACATTTTAAAATATCTGCGGAGGACCAAAGATATGTTCTTGATATATGGTGGTCAGGAAGAACTCAGTATAGAGGGATATACTGACGCTTCGTTCCAGTCGGACCAGGATGATTTCCGATCGCAATCAGGCTATGTTTTCAGCTTGAATGGTGGAGCAGTGGTGTGGAAGAGCTTCAAACAGTCAACTGTTGCTGATTCCACAACAGAAGCCGCTTACCAAGCCTCTGGCGCAGCAGAAGCATGAGAAGCACTGTAATAATATGGGTTTGAGATTACTCAACCATTAGATTAAGTGCAAGTGGGAGATTGTTGGGGTATGCCCTTAAGGCTAATGTTTGAGGCCTTGGGATTGTAAAAGTATCATGTAATAAACTCTTATGTTTATAAAAGGCATGGTTATTATTCAGGTTGTTACCTTGTCTGCTGTAATAAGTGTACTTCTGAATAATGTCTCAAAGCTGTTCAGCTAGGCTGACATGCTATATGTCCTTAGTCGAGATATCTTGGTGAACCTGAGACAGCCTTGATATGATTGAGACTAATATGTGTGCTGATCTTATAGGATGCTTCAAGCATGGAATAAGATGTAGACTCATGGGTACATTGGATGTACTGGACAGACCCTACTAGGATATTCAATTGCTTGTCACAATGTGAATATTCCTTGATTGCAACAAGTGGCACATGTCCTCTGACTTGAGATCACTTGTGTTTCTAAATGATGACTGTCATTGTTTTGAGGTAGTTCAATATCATTTGAAAGATAATGATCATAGACTATCTTGGATAATGATCATGAGTCAGGTTAGGACACTAGTGATAGACATAGGATTGTCGTCTCCTTGTTTAAGGAGTGTGGTGTTCTAAAGGGCCCCCTTATGAGATGATTGAGATAGTGTATGGCCATACCCAGATGACTATGTGCATCTGATCTAATCATGCTCAACATATTGGAATTACAGGCTTGGCACGCTTGTCCAATAAGAACATCCAGTGGCAAAGGACACATGTATGCCTCGTGAGTTTGATTCACACTTGTGCTATGGTTTGGGAGAAGTCTTGGAAGACTCTTTCCTTTATATCGGGAGACAGTGATGTGTTGCTAGATACCCCTCACTGGTCGTGATAACATAAGTTATCGTTACCGACATTTAAAGGAAACCCTCAGGGTCGCACAATTTGATGATATGGCTTACTTGAGTCAGATCGTGTGGACTGGATTCTTTGAGTTCAGATTAAAGGGGATTTAATCTCTGATTGTAAGTGAGATCTGGTCTGATCATGTTTGATTGATTAGGGCTTGAGATCGGTAAGCTTCGATCTAGAGAAATGATGCTAGATCGGGGAGATCAGGGGCATCAGGAGATGAGTGGTTAGATCGTGAGCCTTAGGGTTCAATTTGGTCTAGACCAAGTGGCTTGAGCTATTTCGGTTTGGTTTGATGAACCAAATTCGATTGGACGATTTGGCTTGAACCGGTTCACAAATGTGAACGCTTGGTTCAATGCCAATAGGCGTTTTTGGTTTGTCTTGAGCGCATGGCTTGATTGTCTTCCATTTATGGAAAGTCATCAAAGCCGGTTTTGCTTAAACGCCAAAACGCTTAAGCGTTGGTCTCTTGACGACAACGCCTTGTTCCTTTTCGTTGGGTGGTTGACAAAAGAGGAAGACAAGGAAAAGGAGCTCTCGGCCATAGGGATTCATCTAATCACCCCCTTTCCATTCGACAAGATAGCTTGGGTGCCTTGCTAGCACAAGGGACGTCAAGGAAGTGAGCATCTTCATCTTGTGTGTGGACTTGTGGAGGAGACCTAACTTGTTCTCTTCTTCCAAGCTGAATTCCAAGCCTATGGCGTTGGTATGAATCTCCCCTTGTTCTTATCAATCTATGATAGTTGAACATATGGCATGCAAAAGATCTTGAAACCCTTGCTTCCGCTTGCATAAATTTCATTTGCGCCATGATTAGGGTTTTTGCCCCCCTCTCGAAAGGGGTTCCAACAGGTGTAATCCCGCACCGTCTGAAGATAGATGGACGTGCCCACTGAGTGGGTACAACACGGCTCCAACGATAGTCAGAACAGTGAGGTTTCGCGTCAGAAGGCATACGAGCTTGATATTTTAGCGTTGGATTTTAACGGTCTTTTATCTTCTTCACTATCATGCAATTCCTATGGTGATAGCAGAAGATAAATTAATCATGCAATTCTAATATTTAAACAATAAAAGAAAGCATGGATCTTATGTGGTAAACGCCCATGAAACCTAAGTAAGACCTTAATTAACTTAAGTCTTCACTTGTTTTTCTTCATGGGTCTTTAGCTGCTCATTTGGCCCAAACCAGGGCCCAAGCGCCATCTGCAGCTCAGGTGCGCCCACCAGGGAAAATGCGCCTGGTCCCAGAGTCGAACCCTGGACCTCCCACCTGGTCAAGCCACTGCTGCATGCACCTCTGCCAAGTGTGCTCTGTGCTCTTGTCTGATTAATTTACAAATTAATCTATCTAGACAAGATTGACACGCAGGTCAATTACATTTTTATAAATTAAATAAATGTGATACGCAGATCACAATTAAAAATTAATTTACAAAATTAAAGTCCAGGCACGCAGGCCCCAGCACAGCACACATTTAATATGGGCAGCCCACATAAGAATAAATAAACAAACATAGGCATCAATCAACATGTGATCCAATCAAGAAAATTAAATTTTTGAAAACCCCATAGGCATCAATTTTAATTTCCTTATTTGCCCTACATCCTTACAACGGTCCATTACTAGGGATCCACTCATCGAACCTAGTCAGATCCTGTGCCCTTACATGCACCAAGTCCTAACTGACTTGAGTCGACCAAAAGGTCAACAATGCATGCGCCAAGGGCTGAACGACCACAATGAGGTCTGGCAAGCGGGTGTGACCCTGGGCCTAACTCATGTGCGTTCATAGGTTGTCTCAATCAGACATCGCTACACGCCTGTCTGCAGTCGACCTATAGCCATCTGATGCTTGCGCACAGATGCTATCTGGTCGACCCATCAAGGCTGTCAGATAGTCTGATCAGACTGTTGGATCTAACCTAGGGGATGATTTCAACCCTAATAACCCGTCTAAGGGTTTACAGCAGGGCCTTAGATCTAATGTTAGTCGCGCATGTGATCCATTTTTGAGAAAACAAACATGCGCCAACATGCATGCGCAAATGAAACATAAAATAGGTTTCTACATGAAACATATTAACATGTTAAAATTACGCATGATATAGATCTAAACATTCATGGAACACAAAATCAAAGCAATCATATAATTGCGCATGTAACCTGCTCTGATACCAATTGCAGGGAACCCCTTTCAGAGGGGTGCGAAACCCTTAAAGTGGCGCAACATGATAGGCAGCGGATTCAAGGGTCGAAGAGCATGCATTATATGATCAACTTTCGAAACATGAATAGAGAAGATGCGATTCATACCATAGCCATTTCAAGATGGCGCCTTGGAAGCAAGAGAACAACGAAGGTCTCCTCCAAATCGTCACACACAAGATGAGCGACGACTTGCTTCTTGTCGTCCCTTGTGCTAGCAAGGATCGTCCAAGATGTCTTTGATCGAAAGGAAAGGGATGGAGATGTCGATCTCTCTTGGCCGAATCTTCCTCTATGCTTCAAGTTGTCGCCGCACACCAAAAGGTGTCAAGAGGAATGAGCTTGAGTGACGAGAATAGAGAACCCTCTATTCGAACGTGAGTCATCTCCAAGTGGAGATCATGGTTACTAAAAATAGCAACCACTCATCGCTCCAATGTTCACGCCAAGTGAACATGTCGCCACGCCTTGAACCATGCACTCATTTCATGAGCTGGTTCAATTTGGTTCGGTTTAAGAACCAATCAAGCCAAGCAATCAAGTCTAGATCTCAAATAAACCCTAAGGCTCCAGATCTAACCGTTGATCCCTTGATGCTTCTGATCTCACCGATCTAGCATCTATTCTCTCGATCGAAGCTTACCGATCTCAAGCCCTAATCAATCAAACATGATCAGACCAGATCTCACTTACAATCAGAGATCAAATCCCTTTAAACTGAACTTAAACAATTCAGTCCACACGATCTGACTTAAGTAAGCCATATCATCAAATTGTGCGACCCTGAGGGTTTCCTTTAAATGTCGGTAACGATAACTCACGTCATCACGATCAGTGAGGGGTATCTAGCAACACATCACTGTCTCCCGATATAAAGAAAAGAGTCTTCCAAGACTACACCCAAAAACAGCACAAGTGTGAATCAACTCACTAGGCATGCATATTTCCTTTGCCACTGGATGTTCTTATTGGACAAGCGTGTCAAGCTTGTAACTCCAATATGACGAGCATGATTAGAACAGATGAACACTGTCACCTGGGTATGGCCATACTCTTTTCTCAATCATCTCATCCAGGGGGCCCCTTTAGAACATCACACTCCTTAAACAAGGAGACGGCAATCCTTTATCTATCATTAGTGCCCTAACCTGATTCAAGCTCACCATCCAAGATAGTCTATAATCATTATGTTTCAAATGATATTGAACTACCTCAAAACAATGACAATCATCATTTAGAAAACGCAAGTGATCTCAAGTCAGAGGAAATGTGCCACTTGTCGCAATCAAGGATTATTCACATTGTGACAAGCAACTGAATATCCTAGTAGGGTCTGTCCAGTACATCCAATGTACCCATGAGTCTACATCTTATTCCATGCTCGAAGCATCCTATAAGATTAGAACACATATTAGTCTCAATCATATCAAGGCTGTCTCATGTTCACCAAGATATCTCGACTAAGGACTTTACTGCATGTCAGCCTAGCTGAACAGCTTTGAGACATTATTCAGAAGTACACTTATTACAGCAGACAAGGTAACAACCTGAATAATAACCATGCCTTTATAAACATAAGAGTTTATTACATGATACTGATACAATCCCAAGGCCTCAAACATTAGGCTTAAGGGCATACCCCAACAGGAGGCAGGTGTGATGACTTCTTGATGCATGCGGATGTAAGGCCTTGTATTCGTTGCATGGCTTGTTGACTGCTGGGCTGAAGTGTACTGTTTGCATTGGCTATGTTGAAAGTGTGCGAGGCTACTCCATGGGTCATGCACTGGATGTGTTGGGCTGGTTTGAGTTGGCATTGGGCTGATGATGACTTAAGCTGGTGTGGGCTGAGTTGAGCTGGTATTGGTTGGTTTGAGCTGGTATCGGATTGAGGCACGCCAAGGTCACATTCTCATTGGTAGGCTAGGTGCTGCATGTGCAATACATGTGTACATAAACCTAGTCTAGAAAAAACCTATTACATCAACTACAAAGTAAAATAAAGACTTCAAAATAAACCTAGGCTAATCCTAGCTACAACATAATACCAAATGCTTGAAAAGAAACATAGAGTTTGTAAGACATCACAATGCAACAAAATAGCAAGTCAAGTTCACAAAATGATAGAAGGAGTCAAGCATTCATCCCATAGTGAATTGGGGTCTTCATGAGCCTTGTAGATCTCCTTAGGGGTGTCCCTACATCAGCTTTCTCGGGGTTGGGAGAACTTTCCTCCAGAGAGTTAGATAAGAAGCTCTCAAGTTCCGTGGATAAATGCTGGCGCACTTCCTCTTCTGGGAGCCATTCTTCAGTGTGACCTTCCCATTTGATGAGGTAATGCTTTTGAACTCCCTGTGTGTTGACATGTTGTTGAGCTTGAAATACCTGACCGGTCCTCCTCGGTGGTCCTGGTGCTTCAATGTTGAGTGGTGCCTTGTAGGGTGTCAAGTCTTCTACGTTGATGGTATAGTGTATCCCAAGGGCTTGTGGCAAGTCAAGCATGTAAGTATTATTATTTACCTTCTTTAATATCTGGAAAGGACCCACAACTCTCGGCTGCAGCTTGGTATTGGCACCATGTTGCCTTTCCTTCCTGTTTCGCAGCATCACTAAGTCACCTTCTTGGAAATTCATGGAATGACGATGTGGATTAGCAGCCAACTCATATCTAAGTGTGTTCTTTGCAATATGGTCCTTCACTTCATTATGTATCTTGACAATGTGTTGTGCCAAGGATAGAGCTGAGTGGTTTTGCTTGAAGGGTGATGGTAGGGGCGCTAGATCAATAGGTTTATGTGGTTGGAAACCATAATTGAGTTGGAAAGGACTAGCACCCGTGGTTCAATTTACCGCAATATTGGAGGCAAATTCAGCAGTGGGTATTTATTTATCCCAATTTCTCGGATGTGCCCCCACTAAGCACCTTAAGATATTACCAAGAGACCGGTTTACCACCTCGGTTTGACCATCTGATTGTGGGTGGTAGCCTGTAGAAAAATTAAGTTTGGTTCTCATTAGCTTCCATAGGTTGATCCAAAAGTGTCCAACAAATTTAACATCTCTATCGGATACAATGGTCCGGGGTAATCCATGTAAACACACCACATCCCTAAAGAAAAGTCTCACCACATGAGAGGCATCCGTGGTCTTGGTGCATGGGATGAAATGGGCCATTTTGGTGAATCTATCAACCACCACGAAGATGGAATCATAGTGGGCACTAGTGCGAGGGAGCCCAAGCACAAAGTCCATACTTAAGTCTTGCCAAGGTCCCTCTGGTATAGGAAGCGGCATGTACAAACTGGTGTTATGCTTCCTTGTTTTGGAGATTTGGCATGTTTGACAATGAGCCACAATGTTAGTCACATCTTTAAACATGGCTGGCCAATAGAACCTTTCCTCCACCGAAGTCAATGTTTTGTCTCTACCGTGATGGCTAGCTATACCACCCCCATGCAACTCCCAAACCAGAAAATCTCTCAAAGATGAGCGTGGGATGCATAGTTTGCCTTTCCTAAATAGATACCCATCATCAAGTTCAAAATCGGGATTGCATGTAGGGTCGGCCTTAATATTAATGAATATGTCTTTGAAATCAGGGCATCCCCCATATTCGCCCTTGACCCTATCAAATCCTGTGACCGACACCTGTAAGGTGTTTAAGAGAAGCAGTTTCCGACTCAAAGCATTGGCCACTTTGTTTTGAGTTCCAGCTTTGTGTTTTAGGACGAATGTGTATTGTTGTAGGAACTCGACCCATTTAGCATGTCTAGGGTTTAATTTGACTTGACTACTCAGATAGATGAGGGCTTGATGGTCACTATTGAGAATAAATTCCTTGTGAATGAGATAGTGCCTCCAATGCTTGATAGCCTGTACTATGGCATAGAACTCAATATGTAGAATAATGTTGCCCTGCTTCATTCAATTTTTCACTATAAAAAGCAATTGGATGCCCCTCTTGACTAAGTGTTCCTCCAATTCCAACCCCCGAGGCATCACAATCCACAATGAACATTTTATTAAAATCAGGCAACCTCAATACCGGTGTAGTAGTGATTTTCAATTTTAATTCTGGAAAAGCCTTCTCGGCCGAAGTAGTCCATTCAAAATTCCCTTTGTGCAAGCAGTTAGTTAAGGGTGCCACTAGGGTACTAAAGCCATGTATGAATCTCCTATAAAATGTAGCTAGGCCATGAAAACTCCTAGCTTCGGTGATGGAAGTTGGGGTGGGCCAATTTGCAATAGCCTCAACCTTTGAAGGGTCGGCTTTGAGCCCTTGATCATTTATAATGAAGCCCAGGAATTCAACTTCTTGAGACAAGAAAGCACATTTCTTCAAATTCAGCAATAAATGTTCCTCTTTCAATAGATCAAGAGTGGCCCTTAAGTTGGTCAGGTGGTCTTGCTCGGTTTTGCTAAAAATTAGGATATCATCAAAATACACTACTAAGAATTTCCCATTGTATGGTTTTAACACATGATGCATCAACCTCATAAAAGTGGAGGGGGCATTGGTTAGCCCGAAGGGCATAACCATCCATTCATAGAGGCCATCTTGTGTCTTAAAGGCTGTCTTCCACTCATCTCATTCCCTAATCCTAACTTGATGGTATCCACTACGGAGGTCCACTTTGGAGAACCAAGATGAGCCTACAATCATGTCAAGGAGATCATCAAGCCGGGTAATAGGGAAGCGATACTTAACAGCGATCTTGTTGATGGCCCGGCAATCAACGCACATTCTCCATGTACCATCTTTTTTTGGTGTAAGTAAAGCTGGTACCGCACACGGGCTGAGACTCTCTCTAATCAATCCCTTACTAAGCAATTCTTCCACTTGCCTTTTTAATTCAGCATGCTCTAGGGGGCTCATACGACAGTGGGGTAGATGGGGCAAGGTGGCACCTGGCACAAGGTCAATAGCATGCTGAATTTCTCTTTCATGGGGTAATTCATTGGGTAACTCAGCTAGGGTGATGGTAGGATAGTTTTTTAACATTTCAGTTATGATGGGGGGGGGGTATATTGGGCTTGCTGCACTAATAGGGTAATAGGGTATAGAGGAGGCCGGTTTCTTTGATGTCCTGTAGAAAGGCTTGAGGTCTTATCAAAATAATGGACTTCTTGGGTTCTATGGCCTTTCCTTTCTTATGGGATGTCCTAAGTTCTCTAGGTAAACTAGGTGATGGGATCACCAAGCATGCAACATTCAAACGACGTGTTTAGAAAACATTTTGCTAGTTAAGTATAGCTTAATAAACCCCTTGTGCTAACGTAGTTTGAAAATAGCTTGTTTTAGCAAGTAATAGTGAAAACCGAAACTACTCAACAAGAGAATCCTAACATGCGCTTCTAGGTAAGATGAAACTTTGACAAGACTTAAGCATGCGGTTCTACAACATCAATAGATCTAGACATGCGATTCTATCATAAGAAGTAGAGCTACTCTAAGGGAGGAACTCACCTTGCACCCTTTGAGAATAGAAAGGGTGACCTTCCCGTTCTTCACCGGTCCAATGGTGGAAACTCACGAAGTAGGGCCCTATGAGCTTACAACCAAGACATTACAGCATCCCACACATGCGTGGGTGAGTTTAAAAGAATATTAAGAGGCCAATAACACAAGCACACCCAAGGGGGAGGGTAGCCTCCAAATTCCCTTGCTAACACATTTAGGGACTAACTAGTAAGAGGGGAAAGGGAGGGGATGAAGGTTGTATGCCCTTCTTGGCCTTGCGCCACCTGAGAAAATCAATTGTGAGTGTAGATGGTTGCTCAGGAACTTCAAGAAAACATCAACCAAGGTAGTAGAGGGACTTAGCTAACTTAAGGTGGTGACTTGATCTCGGCATGGGATTAATGACACCATCTTGAATCTCGACTGTGCTCAGCTCCTCCTCTTGGGTTGAGGACTTGTCAAGGCTAAGGGGAGGAAGTGGCGTGAACTCCCATCTTCAGGACAAGCGCAAATGGTGGAAGAAGATTGAAGAGCAAGAGGGGGTGGAATGGAACTCTCGGCAATGGTTGGAAGAGGGGAAGGGGCAGGTGACACACACCTTTCGAAGACTAACTTCAGAATTTGAAATTTCATTCAACACTAACTGATCACTTTACAAGAGGAATACATCATATAGGGGCTGCCAACGGTTGGCTTTCTTCATGACAAGTGAATGGACAAGAGCAGGTTGCATCCCCTTCCCTAAGTACATGACATGTTGACTGAACAGGAGCAGTTTGCTGGCGCATGTTGACTGACAGGAGCAGTTTGCTGGCGACTTTGAAGGAGCTGAAGGAGTTGTCATTCTTCAGTCAATGGATGCAGCATCTAGAAGAATGAAACTCTGCATTGTGGTGGCATGTGCAGGCTTCTTCTTGGCAGGGGTGGTTGGCGAATGATGGGCTGAAAGAAGCTGGGAGTCTGCAGGAAATGGGGACAGCTTCTTGAGGCTGAAATTCTGCAAAGTTGCTGGCGCATGATGGCTGTAAGGGGCTGCAAAAGCTGGTGCATGAATGGTCTTGTCCTTCTTTGCTTCAAAGAGGAAGGGGCGGTTGGAGGTGGGGACAAATCCCCCCCCATGGCTGCCAACTAGGATGGTGGAGTG
This sequence comes from Costus lasius, assembly GCA_027563935.2. NCBI lineage: Eukaryota > Viridiplantae > Streptophyta > Magnoliopsida > Zingiberales > Costaceae > Costus > Costus lasius. The sequence continues at coordinate 57,157,867 of CM050448.1, forward strand.
TTGGGTACTTGTGGTGATGCCTCTTTGAGTTGGATGGGCTGATTCTCTCTTGAGTTGGGCTGATGGGCTCATGGCATCTCTTGGAGTTGTCTTGGCTTGATTTTGACTTTTATCCCAAGATGAAGTTGACCTAGTCTATTACATCAATTTCATGCACTAACCTACCATACATAAGTGGCGGATCCTAGGTATGTAACTACATGGTGTAATTAGTGGGTGGAGCTAACCTACCATATGATGCAAGTTATGCTAGGAGATCTAACTTAAAGGATGCATGCAATGCAAGGAATGAAAAATCTAACTTAAAGATGCATGCAATGCAAGAGATGGAAATAACTTAAAGGATGCATGCAATGCAAGGAATGAAAATCTAACTTAAAGATGCATGCAATGCAAGAGATGGAAATTTAGGTGCCCTAGCTAGGGTAACCTTAAACTCCATTTGTATTTCCGTGGGTCATGTCGCCTCCCCACATCACTAGGCATGAGGACGATCTTATTATCCACCATGAACTCATAAGTGTTCTCCTTTCCATCATGAAACACCCTTATATCATGTAACCAGGGGCGCCCTAGGAGCACATCAGCTACATCCATGTCCGTGACATCACACCAGACATTTCCTTGATGAGTAGCTAATTTGAGAGGCACCATACACCTAAAGGCTACGGGTATACTAGTTTGATCCACCCATGAGATGTTGTAAGGTTTTGGATGCTTCTCTTAGGTCAGCCCGAGCCTACTCATGGCTTGTTTGGATATCACGTTAAGACTACTACCACTATCCACCACAATCTTGCAAACCTTACCATTACACTGAGTGTAGGTATAGAATAAGCTAGTCCTTTTCCAATCTTCAGCAGGTAAGTCCTTGATGTAATTGCACCTAACCACCATGGTAAATTGGGTAGGTTCTTCTTCACTATTGTACTCTGGATGGTATAATTCAATTTCATTCTCAATCGGTGCCTCTTCCTCCACCCCTCCCACTTCTTCTATTAGCAAGACTTTCTTGGGGCAATTCTTAGAGAGGTGATCGGGCTGGGAACAACTAAAGCAAGTTACCTTATTGGCTTGTGCAGGGACCCTATTGACTCGATAGTTTATTTCATGGGCCGGTACCTTAGGGAATGTAGCAGGGGTATTCGGCTTGCTAGCAGGAATTAATGTACTAGGCCTAGGTGTAGGGTATCTAGGTTGTTGTTGTAGGTCATACTCGAGCTCCATAGCAAGTTGATAGGCATCGGCTAAAGATTCACACCTATGATGAATAAAAGCTCTCTTGATATCAGCCCTCAATCCCCCTTTATATCGGTTTTAAGATAACCAGGGTTCCTCATTTAGATCACACCTAAGTAGAAGGTCTTCAAACTTCCTATTTACTCGACTATGGAGTCATTCCCTTGGATAAGCCTAGTGAGTTGATCATATAGTTTTTGCCTATAGTTTGGGGAGACATATTTTTCCCTAAGTTTCCATTTCATTGCTTCCCAAGTAGTGATGGGAGGGATAACACTCCTAGCTAGCTTAAGTTCTATGCTATTCCAGTACATTTGAGCTGAGCCTGTTAACAGGAACTTGACACATTAAACTTTTCCATGTTCGGGTATCCTACTCCATATGAAATAATTTTCCACTTGGGTTTGCCATTCTAGAATGGTTTGAGTATCTAAACTACCTTCGATGATGGGGGTATTGAGTCTAAGGTTCCGATACATGTCCTCCTCCTCACGGTGGTGGGTATAGGCGTTAGGGGTAGGCGCTCCTGAAGGATATCCATTGGGCATGTTTCTGTTGGGAAACCCCGGGGACATTTTACAATTTTTCAGAGTTATAGACATACATTTTTCGCAGCGGAAGAATGTCCCCGAAACAGGTCGGTCCCAAAAACCCAGTGAAGATTGCAAGCAAGGGAGTAGACACGATGAGTTAGGAAATACCTTAGGAGCAATGTGGAGAGATGCCGATGTAGGCGTCCAAGTGTGCGCCCTCTGCAGTCTCGCACACACGAATCTCTTGAGTTATCTTCTTCCACGCCCGGTGCTAGCCTCGGGAAGAAGATCCAAGCCTTAGGGAGACACTCTAACTCACTTGCGCCACCTAGAGAAAAGATGCGCCAAGTGAGAAGGGAAACTATCCAAGCCGCCAAGCCTTAGATCTCCTTGCGCCAAGAGGAAAGGAGGAAGAGGCTTGCGGTTATGGAAGAAGATGCGCCCTTGCTCCAAGCACTCGCCCCTCTCCTTGTGTTCACGCCTTCAAGGATTGATCATTTTCAAGAAGGGGCGACTAGGGTCACATTTATAGGGCAAGAGGCGGTTAGGGTAATGGCTAGGATCATGACAAGTGTAGGGCTAGGATGAGGAGGTTTGAGATAAGGAAAGTCTCCAAGACATTTCCATAATTCTCATTCAACCATTCCTTATTGTGCCCCACGCCCTTCCTTGTGCGCCAAGGCCTTGCCTTGCGCCCCAAGCAATGCCATAGAGGCATGCATTCCATCCTAGGAAGAGAGGGGAGGCGCCCTTTACTTCCATAATGAAGCAAAGGCGCCAACATGACCCCATTATGCCCCTAGGCGCTTAATGGTTCATGTTGCTCCCCATTATACCCTTTTAGCCTCTCATCTCTTCATGAGAACTTGTTATTGGGCCTCATTGGATAATGAGCTAGCCCAAACTTCATTACATGGGTTGACTAAGCACTTGGATCCAATCCAATGCAACCCTAATCCAAATGTGACCAACCATGGTCAAATACGGGTCAACCTGCCCAAAAATGAAGTTTGGCTCCAATAACATTCTTCCATCTCATCAGGCCCATTGGCACTGATGAAATCTCCCAATTAGATCCGAGTTATCCAATAACCCGATCATAAGGCTTCCCGATCAATACGAGAACTCAAGTATTAAGGTGTGCGACCCTGTAGGTTCCTCTGACGCTGGCAGTGCTGACCAGAGGTCATCACAAGCAGTGAGTGGCACCTAGCAGTGCATCGCTGCTACCCAGGTCATTGGAATGGATATCGACATCGACATCCCCATCATCGCAACTAGGTACAGATGCATTACAGTCTCTTTGCCGTACTGATATCCGATTGGACAAGTGTGTCACCACTTGTTTTCATCCAATCACATGGCTATGACTAAAACAGGTTCTCACCTGGGTATGGCCATACACTCTCAGTCATAGAACCATAAAGGAGCTCCATGGATATCATACTTCCCTAGGGAAGGGGCAAATCTTATGTCTGTCCATTGATCTTCTCATATGGGTCGTGACATGCTCAATAACAACCGTTATGTCCTCCCAGCTACGGTAAGGTGTTAGGTTGTATCAAATCAAGTCCCTAACCATATAGAATGATCAATGACCTCAAGTCAAGGGATCAATGCATCTCCTATCACTTATGAGGATAACTCATGACACCAAGTCATAGCCTCATAGCGGGTCTATCCAGTATATCCTCCAATGATATACCCATGTGTCTGCGTTAGCACCACGTGCCTAACCAGCCCACATACCAGTCTCTCAAGTACCAGAGCTGTCCCATATCCACTGAGGTACATTGACTGGGGACAATTATTTGAGCACAGATCCAATCTGTCTCCAGGGACATTATCATGTAAGTACACAATTGTAGGTGTAGTCAAACAATGATAACGACAATGCCAGAATGATATATAAATATCAATGTCAAGTAGTACATAAGTTGACCAAAACTAGGTCCTAAGGCATATACACCAACAATCTCCCACTTGCACTAAGACCTAGAAGTTCAGGAATCTCAACCCCATATCTCTAGCGTGACGATCATGCTTCTGCTGCGCCAAAGCCTTGGTTAATGGGTCTGCTAGATTGTTCTCTGTGTCTACTTTGCTAATCTTGACATCACCTCTGTCAATGATCTCTCTGATCAGGTGAATTCTTCTGAGTATGTGTTTGGATCTTTGATGAGACCGTGGTTCCTTGGCTTGTGCAATTGCTCCATTGTTGTCACAGTAGAGTTCAATGGGATCCATTGCACTAGGTACCACTTGAAGATCACATAAGAACTTCCTTATCCAAACAGCTTCTTTGGCTGCCTCAGAGGTAGCCACATACTCAGCTTCGGTTGTAGAATCTGCTATGGTGGATTGCTTGAAGCTCTTCCAACATACAGCACCTCCATTTATCTTGAACACATAGCCGGTCTGCGATCTAAAGTCGTCAAGGTCAGACTGGAACGATGCGTCAGTATAGCCCTGCATACTGAGCTCTTCCTGTCCCCCGTAGACCAAGAACAGATCCTTAGTTCTTCTCAGATACTTTAGGATGTTCTTTACAGCCACCCAGTGCTGCAGACCTGGATTGGATTGGTATCGGCTGGTTATGCTCACAGCATATGCCATATCTGGTCTAGTACATAACATTGCATACATGATCGATCCTACTGCCGAAGCATAAGAAATTCGACTCATGTCATCCCTCTCAGCCTATGTTGTAGGACACTGGCTTTTTGAGAGAGTAAGGCCATGTCTCACTGGAAGGTATCCTTTCTTGGATTGCTCCATGTAGAACCTCTCCAGTACCTTATCAATGTAAGTACTCTAACTAAGGGCCAGAAGCCTCTTGGATCTATCCCGGCAGATCCTCACGCCTAGAATATAGGCGGCCTCCCCTAAGTCTTTCATCTTGAAATATTTCCCTAACCATGTCTTCACAGCTTGAAGACTAGGGATGTCGTTTCCGATTAGCAGTATGTCATCAACATACAAGACCAAAAAAATCACCAAGCTCCCACTGAATTTTCTGTATACACAGGCGTCATCTTCGCTTTTGATGAACCCATAATCTCTCACGGCTTCATCAAATCGAAGATTCCAACTTCGAGATGCTTGCTTTAATCCATAAATGGACCTCTTTAGCCTGCAGACCTTATTAGCCTCTGCAGGATGGATGAAGCCATCAGGTTGTGTCATATACACATCCTCAGTTAGCTTTTCCCGTTAAGGAATGCTGTCTTCACATCCATCTGCCATATCTCATAATCATGATATGCAGCTATAGCAAGCAGAATCCGAATGGATTTAATCATGGCAACTGGCGAGAAGGTTTCATCATAGTCCACCCCGTGGACTTGTTTAAATCCTTTAGCCACTAGTCTACCCTTATAGGTAACTATTTTGCCATCCATGTCTGTCTTCCTTTTGAAGACCCATTTACACCCTATGGGTTTTACCCCATCAGGTAGCTCAACCAAATCCCAGACTTGGTTAGCCGACATGGAATCCATCTCTGATCGCATAGCGTCAAGCCATTTCTCGGAGTCCGGTCCACTGACCGCCTCATCATAGGTTCTAGGTTCATCCTTAATGATGAAGATCCCATCGTGTTGGGTCGGTAGCGACCCATACCTTTCAGGTGCACGACGAATTCTCCCAGACCTACGCGGGACCTGTGTCTGAGCCTCAGGTTGCCTAGCAACCGGTGCAGGTGGCTCAGATTCCATCTCTTTGTCTTGTGCTTGCACTTGGACCTCATCCAAGTCAAACTTCCTCCCACTAACTTCTTTCATAAGAAATTCTTTCTCTAGAAAGACAGCACCCCGAGCAATAAAAACTTTGTTCTCGGTTGGGACATAGAAGTAGTATCCTTTAGTTTCCTTAGGATACCCCACAAACACACACTTATCAGATCTAGGTTCTAGCTTGTTAGAATCCTGACGTTTGACGTAAGCCTCACATCCCCAGATCCTGATAAACGTGAGATTAGGGCGTCTCCCACTCCACATCTCGTATGGTATCTTGGAGACACTCTTAGATGGAACATTATTCAGTATCAGAGAAGCTGTTTCTAGTGCATGCCCCCAGAATGATGAAGGTAGAGTTGCATGACTCATCATGGATCGAACCATATCCAATAAAGTTCGATTTCTTCTTTCAGACACACCATTCCATTGAGGTGTTCCAGGAGGAGTGAGTTGGGATATGATCCCACACTCTCTCAGATAGTCAAAGAACTCACCGCTCAGGTATTCTCCACCTTGATCTGATCGAAGAGCTTTAATAGATCTTCCAAGCTGGTTCTCTACTTCATTCTTGAACTCCTTGAATTTCTCAAAGGATTCAGATTTATGTCTTATTAAGTAGACATAACCATACCTACTGAAGTCATCAGTGAAGGTAATGAAGTAGTTGTACCCTCCTCTGGCTTGTTTATTGAAGGGTCCACACACATCAGTGTGTATGAGATCCAATAAACCTTCTACCCTCTCACCAATCTTGGTGAAGGGTGCCTTTGTCATCTTCCCTAGTAAACAAGGTTCACAAGTATCAAATTCCTCCAAGGAACTTGAATCTAACAATCCATTTGCATGGAGTTGTTGGATGCGATTCTTGTTTATATGGGCTAATCGACAGTGCCATAGGAAAGCACCAACTGAACCACTCAGTTTAGTCCTTTTATTGCTTATGTTACAAACAGAACTTTCCATATCCAAGATATACAGACCATTGCATAAAGTACCCTTCCCATAGAACATATTTGCAAATGAAAAAGAACAGGAGTTCTTATTTATTTCAAATTTAAATCCTTTCCTTGCCAAGTAAGGAATGGATACAATGTTCTTTGTTAACGAAGGTACACAAAAGCAATTATCTAATTCTAATTGAAGTCCAGAAGGCAAGGAGAGAGTCAAAACGCCTACAGCAACAGCAGCAACCTGTGCCCCGTTTCCAACGCGTAGGTCAATCTCTCCAAGCCGCACCAATCTACTTTTCTTGAGCCCCTGCATATTTGTACAAATATGAGCTCCACATGCGGTATCCAATACCCATGACATAGAAGTAGAAAGATTGACTTCTGTAACATAGATACCTGAGCTAGAAGTTAAGGCCAAGCCTTTCTTCTCCTCATTCTGAAGCTGCTTGCAGTCCCTTCTCCAGTGGCCCTGCTCGCCACAGTGAAAACACCTCTGTTCCTTTGACTTCTTCGCCTTTTTCTTCAGTGCTTTGGTAGGACCTCTGGCACTGCTCTTAGCACGTGCCTTACCCTTCTTCTTTATCTTCTTGGTCGCAGGGACCAAAAGAACAGAATTGGGTTTGGTCTTACCCATTTCTCGCTCGGCCGTTTGGAGCATATTCATCAATTCCTCCCGTGTGCACTCAATCCGGTTCATGTTGAAGTTAATGATAAACAGACTGAAGCTAGGGGGCAGGGAATGAAGAATAAGATCCACAACCAGCTCGTTGTCTATGGTGTGTCCCAGTCTCCTGAGATGATCCACATTCCCAATGAGTTTGATAACATGGGGTCTCACTGGTGCACCTTCAGACAACTTGCACCGAAAGACTGCTTTGGCTGTGTCAAATCTCTCAGTTCTAGCCTGAGCCTCGAACATCTGTTTCAGACGAGTAATCATCTGAAAAGCGTTCTGCTCCTCATATTGCACCTGCAGTTCAGGTGCCATACTGGCTAGCATAAGACATGCAACCTCCAAAGAGTCATCCTGATGCTTTCTATAAGCATCTCTGTCTACCGTTCGGGCATTAGGCGGAGGAGCCGCAGGAAGAGGCTGTTCAAGGACATACAGCTTCTTCTCGAGCTTGAGGACTATCCTCAAGTTCCGATGCCAGTCCATAAAGTTAGTTCCAACTAACTTATCCTTATCAAGGAGTGATCGCAGTGATAATCCGCCAGTGTTCATAGCCATTGTTCTACAACACCCAAGAAGAACAGATTAGTACTACTTCGAATCATTTAAACTGGACTTGTTTTAAATGATTTCTGCTCTCACTATTTTAAATTCGCATTGACAACCCACAAAGTCAATCGGGAAGTTTTAAGACTTCCTAGTGAGATGGGATCCTTATTTCACATGAGGCTTCGCGTCCCACGAGGGTGGGATGAGATGCACAAAGTAACCCATGTTTCCTAAGGCGGGCGCGCCGGCCGGTTGCTCCAAGCAACTCCCCTTGTTGAGACAGTCTGGGCATTTCATGTCCAGCGAGGGATGAAACCTTTACCTCTCAACGATGCCTCTAGACTTTCACCATGTGCCCAGCACATGTGAACTTCTAGTCAAGTCCATTCCTAACCGTTATGCCCAGGGCCAATGAGTTTCCTTGCGAAGGCACGCTCAGGTTAAAACTGGACTGGGGAAACCATTGCCACCACGCACTTTCTAAAGATAAGTGGGTGTGTCCCACGAGGGTGGGAAACAATTCACAACTCCACTGATCGATAGCTTAGTGAGGGCTACGCATTAGAAGGCTACTAGACTTGATATTTTAATTGAGGGTTTTGTTTAAGGTCTCATCATCTCAGTTTTATCTTATGTCTATCATTACTGGCATGCAATCCTATGGTGATAACATAACGATAAAACATTACAGGCATGCTTTTGCAGATAATAAAAAAGCAGTAAAGAATGATGTGATCATATTCTATTCAAGACATTGAACCAATCCATGCCATGAAAGAGGTTCAACTCTTGTCCTAGAACTCAAGCCCCAAAAACTAGACCTAGCCTAGCCGACCTCTAGCTTGAACTTCAAGGTTTGCTCCAAGGTCCTTCTCTCATGGTTTAGCTCTCAAACCCTAGAGGTACACTTTAAAAGTTCCCCATAGGTTCGGCCAATGCCATGGTCTTCCTCCAAGGAAGGTGCGCCACCATGCAAGGGGCCAAGATAGCTAGCTCCCAAACCAAAAGAGGTTTGGCCAAGCTTTCTTGCGCCACCAAGCAACCAAGCACCAGCTTGCATGCGCCACCTTGCATGCTTGTGCTATCAAGTAAGATGCGAGCATCAAGGTCCAAGAAGGATGCGCCTAGCCCTTAATCTTCCTCTTAATTTTTACAAAAATAATGAAAAAGATGGCACGCAGGCCGCACAAGGATACATCACAGGCATGCAAGAGGGGCTTGACTCATGATCACAACATTATGCACAATCAAGGTATTTACTCATGCAATTCTATATGCTCATGAAAAACGTAAAATCTAAAATTTTACTTTTTCATAAAACTAGTCTCTTTTTCTCATCTTCTTCTCACAAATCTTTTGGTTAATGGCGATTTATTTTTCATGATGATTTCAGAGATCCTTTCGGCTGGCAATTTTGTCAGATCAAGAGACTTGGCCAGTCCGAAGACACAATGCCCGTCCTACTTGACAAAATTACGTGCGCCTTTGATCTTTAAATCAAACAAGAAAAATAGTCCAAAAATCCAAAAGAGATTGAGAGGATGATAGAAACAAGAAACCCTAATTTTTCTACATTTAGAAAAATCGTTTGCCATGCATCATGCTATTTACGAAAATAGAGATATGGCATGTGAGCATGGAAGAAAAGCATAAAACATCGTTCGAGTCTTGCAAGTCGCTCTGATACCACTGTTGGGAAACCCCGGGGACATTTTACAATTTTTCAGAGTTATAGACATACATTTTTCGCAGCGGAAGAATGTCCCCGAAACAGGTCGGTCCCAAAAACCCAGTGAAGATCGCAAGCAAGGGAGTCGACACGATGAGTTAGGAAATACCTTAGGAGCAATGTGGAGCGATGCCGATGTAGGCGTCCAAGTGTGCGCCCTCTGTAGTCTCACACACACGGATCTCTTGAGTTCTCTTCTTCCACGCCCGGTGCTAGCCTCGGGAAGAAGATCCAAGCCTTAGGGAGACACTCTAACTCACTTGCGCCACCTAGAGAAAAGATACGCCAAGTGAGAAGGCAAACTATCCAAGCCGCCAAGCCTTAGATCTCCTTGCGCCAAGAGGAAAGGAGGAAGAGGCTTGCGGTTATGGAAGAAGATGCCCCCTTGCTCCAAGCACTCGCCCCTTTCCTCGTGTTCACGCCTTCAAGGATTGATCATTTTCAAGAGGGGGCGACTAGGGTCACATTTATAGGGCAAGAGGCGGTTAGGGTAATGGCTAGGATCATGACAAGTGTAGGGCTAGGATCAGGAGGTTTGAGATAAGGAAAGTCTCCAAGACATTTCCATAATTCTCATTCAACCATTCCTTATTGTGCCCCATGCCCTTCCTTGTGCGCCAAGGCCTTGCCTTGCGCCCCAAGCAATGCCATAGAGGCATGCATTCCATCCTAGGAAGAGAGGGGAGGCGCCCTTTACTTCCATAATGAAGCAAAGGCGCCAACATGACCCCATTATGCCCCTAGGCGCTTAATGGTTCATGTTGCTCCCCATTATACCCTTTTAGCCTCTCATCTCTTCATGAGAACTTGTTATTGGGCCTCATTGGATAATGAGCTAGCCCAAACTTCATTACATGGGTTGACTAAGCACTTGGATCCAATCCAATGCAACCCTAATCCAAAGTGACCAACCATGGTCAAATACGGGTCAACCTGCCCAAAAATGAAGTTTGGCTCCAATAACATTCTTCCATCTCATCAGGCCCATTGGCGCTGATGAAATCTCCCAATAAGATCCGAGTTATCCAATAACCCGATCATAAGGCTTCCCGATCAATACGAGAACTCAAGTATCAAGGTGTGCGACCCTGTAGGTTCCTCTGACGCTGGCAGTGCTGACCAGAGGTCATCACAAGCAGTGAGTGGCACCTAGCAGTGCATCGCTGCTACCCAGGTCATTGGAATGGATATCGACATCGACATCCCCATCATCGCAACTAGGTACAGATGTATTACAGTCTCTTTGCCGTACTGATATCCGATTGGACAAGTGTGTCACCACTTGTTTTCATCCAATCACATGGCTATGACTAAAACAGGTTCTCACCTAGGTATGGCCATACACTCTCAGTCATAGAACCATAAAGGAGCTCCATGGATATCATACTTCCCTAGGGAAGGGGCAAATCCTATGTCTGTCCATTGATCTTCTTATATGGGTCGTGACATGCTCAATAACAACCGTTATGACCTCCCAGCTACGGCAAGGTGTTAGGTTGTATCAAATCAAGTCCCTAACCATATAGAATGATCAATGACCTCAAGTCAAGGGATCAATGCATCTCCTGTCACTTATGAGGATAACTCATGACACCAAGTCATAGCCTCATAGCGGGTCTATCCAGTATATCCTCCAATGATATACCCATGTGTCTGTGTCACATCCCGTTATCTTAACCCCAAACAAGCAACACAAGTCACAAAATAACAGGATGTTATCACACAGGATCGATGCACATGCTAAGTAAAACCAAGTTCCGGAAAGGTCGATCTGAAAATTTTTCGAGAATCCACACATTGAATTTCCAAAAAAAAACACAATTTCACAAATGTACCTGCCACCACGCAATACTTGCACTATACATATGCAAGTCAACAGTTATATCAAAACCACATAAAATCCGTAAAATCCATAAATCACGTAAGGGTACCTGCCACCAGGCAATACTTGCACTAGACATATGCAAGTTCACAATTATATCAAATCTGATCGCAAAATACGAATCAACTCGAAATTCGAAGCAAAGCCACAATATCGATTTTATAAACTCATGGAACTAACATCAATGACCCAAACACCGAAAACAGGCCAAAGCCCTCGGTGACACAAAAATCAAAATCTCAAAACTGCCACAACCGGCAACACTGGTTCACAAAGTTTAGCCATAACCGGCCCCAGTTAACTAAACACAAAAATCTTATACATTGCACCAGCATAGTTGTAGAGAAAATCACAATATCCATAACATACGCTAACTCAGGCAATGCGCCCCTGCTCTACACCTGAAAAGAATGAGGGGTGAGCTACACAGCCCAGTGAGTGGATAGTCTCAATCGACCATCCATAACATACACTCAAAGATACATGCAGATTATTTTAAAAATCTTTAGCAGAACATTATGTCAACATATAACTAAAACCAAGAACAGAAAACAAAGAACAGAAAACAAAGAATAGAACTCATATAAACAATTAGATGTACAGGCATCACACAAATGTCAGTAACCAAAGTTCTAGAGCCATACTCTAAACTAACTAAACACACCAACCACTTAGTTGTTGTCCAGCATAAATCAAGAGTGACCACTATGGTCCAACCCGGCTCTGGCCTAAGCACTGGGAGAAGCCTGCAAATCACATGCAAACACAAACATGGACGGTGTGTAGACTCAAGAGGTGATCCCCATCCGGTCAAGATGTGATACCTTGATCTACACCACCCCATAACACAAAAATCTAAAAGTCTAAGAGTGATGATATCAAGAGGTGGCCCCTGTCCGACCAAGACATGGCACTTTGCATCAATCACTCATTCTCCCAAAGGGTTCCTTATCTGGACAACCACTAGACACAACTTATATCTTATTTCACAAAAGTGGACTCCTAAGTGTTAACCAGGCTCTAGGATAGTCATTTTCATCACGATAATCACAACAGGCGGCTGAAACATCAACCCCTCACATATCACAAACACAGGGCTGAAATCTCCAAGCCCTAATCTATCACATATAGACTATCCCCTTGAGTACACAGTTACACTTAGCCTTAGTCCTAACCATAATGGGTACACAGACCACAACACATAACATCTGAAACCACATAATCATATAATGTTTTGTAGAGTCCTTAGGTTTCATGCTGATCAGTTTGGTTTAACCTTGCTAAATTATCATCCAAGTTTCTCAAACAAAGATACATGGCCATAAATATATAACATGCTACACATAGAGAAATTCATAAAAATTAACATAGGATATAATTATATAACATGCTGCACATAGAGAAACAAAAATCAACTTAGGATTAAAATTTGTATTCTTACAATCTACATTACATAATATCACAAGTAGTCCACGGTTTCTACGATTTACATGCTATAATCTACTTTAAAATTTAACCATAGTTAATAAGAATTTCATGCCCAAGAATCACTGATTTAGAGCTACCTAAATTCCATATAAAAGATATCTTAAATTTCATGTTGTCAAATTTCGGTCTTCATGATAGATACATCTTGGGTTTCGGTTTTTAGCATGATGAAGTTTCTAAGAAATCAAGTTTCGGTCTTCATGATAGATACATCTTGGGTTTCGGTTTTTAGCATGATGAAGTTTCTAAGAAATCAAAATTATTTATCTATCACAACCAAAAGGATAAAATTCGAACAAGACATCCCACTCACCTATTATCTTGAACCGTGAACACCAAGATGATCCAAAAACTCGTCTAAGGCCTTGAAATTCCACCAATGTCGCCACCAATGGAAGAAGAAGCGCCACCAAACACCAAAGAACGCCGGCCAAGGGAAAAGGAAGAGGAAGAAGGGGAAATTCGTCCAAGCCTCCAAGAGATCGCCCAAGCCTTCAAGCCGCCGCCCCCAAGGTTTCCTCCAAGCCAAAAACGCTAACTCTCCTTCCCTAACCGCAATTACCTAATTAAAATTTCGGTTTTTAATTTTGAACCCGCTAACTAATTAATCCGAATTTTAAATCTAATTTAAGTGTAAACCCAATAACCCATAGTTAAGCGAAAATCCAATAAGGATTAAATTAACATCCAATTAATTAATTATAAATTAGTAACCAATAAGCACTAATTAATTAATTACTAGGGTCAAGATCAAAACATAGGAAAATATCCCCGCCAACACTTTTATTTAAATCAAAAATAGTACTTACCAGGACTTAGGATCCTTGGATCTTACAGTCTGCGTTAGCACCATGTGCCTAACTAGCCCACATACCAGTCTCTCAAGTACCAGAGCTGTCCCATATCCACTGAGGTACATTGACTGGGGACAATTATTTGAGCACAGATCCAATCTGTCTCCAGGGACATTATCATGTAAGTACACAATTGCAGGTGTAGTCAAACAATGATAACAACAATGCCAGAATGATATATAAATATCAATGTCAAGTAGTACATAAGTTGACCAAAACTAGGTCCTAGGGCATATACACCAACAGTTTCCACTAGGCACATATGGTTGATTTCCTTGGTGATAACTAATGTTTGCCGAGATAGTTTCTAGCTCAGGTCTTGGGTTACCCTTATGGTCATACTGGCTTCGACTAGTACCCTCTTCCCACATAGGTTCTTGGGATCTCCCAGAAAGTGGTGGTTGTGGCTAATCCGGTTCTTTAGGACATGGTTCAGAAGGGGGTGCAAGTGACTCGTTAATGGGGGTTCTTTCCCTTTTCTAATTTACCCATCCGTCGGTTCATGTCATCCATGGAGGCCTGTAATTGAGCAAGCATGGCCATCATAGTATTCATTTGACTCTGACTAGACTCAGCCTCGTCGGTCTGCTAGTTGTTCCTCGTGCGAACAACCATGGTGAAGGTATCGGTGGGCACAAACAATAATTTAGTACAGTGTAGAAACAAGGTGCAAGCAGAAATAGCAGGTCACTATAAGTGACAGGTATAACATCTATCAGATATGATTTGCAAGTTACGACAACAGTAATTTCTAAATAAGCAATATCACGCAATATCAAATTGACGAGCTGCAAATGTGGAGGCAGTTTTGCAGCAGAGATGATCAGCAAGGACGAAGAGCAGGTTTAGAGTTCAAATACAAATACCGACGGTAAGGAACAGTGTTTTCATAGAAAATCAGAATTTGGGTAGTTTCAGCCGTGGGCAATAGGTTATGTGTTGATCCACCTATTGATGAGATGGACCCCACTTCCTGTGGTGCTCCAGATGCAGGGTACCCTATCGGTTTAGGGACAGAGGATGAGGAGAACACCGTATCACCCAAAAATTAGCAAACCGGTAAGCTATAGTATCGGTCAAAGAGGAAACCAGCAACTTTCAACACAAGGATAATTGCTTATGATGGGGATCTTCAGAAATCCAACACTCACACGATCGTCAGAAAATAAACCGATAAAACCCAGAACAGACGTTGCGGAGTTCAGATTAAGGAAAATCAACAAGTAGGTTCAATGCAATAAAAGCACAAGTGTCATAGCAGTATGAAATTTCTCAGCGAAAACAAGATAAACTACAAACTACAGAGAGCACCTAAGGTATGCTCTGATACCACTGATGAAAAACTATTTTCTAGCCAAGAATCACCTCAGCTATGTAGCTCTCACTAAGCAACGGGAAACACAATATTAAGGAACGGAGTGGGAGGAATGCACCTAGGCGCCCTTAGGGAAAGGGGGCCAAACGCCTTCTAAGTTTTCCAAGATAGGAAGCTTCAGCAGTAGGTCTTCAAGGATTGGAAGTGATGCTTCAATGCGATCTCAGCTTCAGCCCAAGAAGAAGTTGCGTGGAGTTAGCTTTCGGCAATGGAACAGTAACCGTGAATGTTGATGATGGTGGATGATCAGCTGAGGAAATGATGAAGACGATGGAAAAGGTGGTAACTGGAGGGGAGCAAGCTCGACCCAAAGAGGAGCAATCTCAACTCTCAAACGCAAACACAAAGTTTCAGATTCAAAGATTTTCAAACTAAAGTGTGCAAAGTGATACAACGCAGCTTAAAACCTAGTTTTCCAATGTTA
Source organism: Costus lasius (assembly GCA_027563935.2). Classification (NCBI taxonomy): domain Eukaryota; kingdom Viridiplantae; phylum Streptophyta; class Magnoliopsida; order Zingiberales; family Costaceae; genus Costus; species Costus lasius. The sequence continues at coordinate 57,173,300 of CM050448.1, forward strand.
CAATCTTGGTGACCCTTGGCATTCCTATCTTGACTTTCTCGTTGGTTGGGGAGGCTATGTGTGTGGCGGTAGGTGTGATGACTTCTTGATGCATGCGGATGTAAGGCCTTGTATCCGTTGCATGGCTTGTTGACGGCCGGGCTGAAGTGTACTGTTTGCATTGGCTATGTTGAAAGGGTGCGAGGCTACTCCATGGAGTGTGTCTTCATTTGAGTCATGCGCTAGATGTGTTGGGCTGGTTTGAGTTGGCATTGGGCTGATGACAACTTAAGCTGGTGTGGGCTAAGTTGAGCTGGTATTGGTTGGTTTCAGATGGTATCGAATTGAGGCACACCAAGGTCACATTCTCGTTGGTAGGATAGGTGCTGCATGTGCAATACATGTGTGCATAAACGTAGCTGATGACTCCAAATTTCATAGTGTTTTTCATACTTATTTAGTAGTCATTTTAAGCCATAATCTTATTCTCGTGCTTTGTTTTTATACCTTTCTTGCCAAAAGCTTCGGAATCTTCACCATCTTTGGTTTTTAATCAATTTCAGGCAAAAAGGCATATTTTTCATCGGTTTTCAAGCAATGCAAATGCATGAATGAGTTCTAACCATGAAGAGGAGTCTCCCAATCAAATTTCAAGTCAAAAGGATGCTCCTGACAAAAATACGGCACTGTTGTGTAAATCTGCACGGTACCGTATTTCACCGCTGATGTGGGACCAAAGCAGGACCTTCGGAGGTCCACTCGGGTCCGAAAGAAGCCCTCTCGGTATGGCTATCCTAGCCATTAGATATGGCTTCCTTAGGACCCCCTTTTGTTGCTTATTTTGTCTTAGACTAGGGTGCATCATATGGTAGGTTAGATCCACCCTCCCATTACACCATGTAGTTACATGCCTAGGATCCGCCACTTATGTATAGTAGGTTAGTGCATGAAATTAATGTAATAGTATAGGTCAACTCCATTCTTGGAATGCAAGTCAAAATCAGGTCAAGACAACCCCAAGAGATGCCTTGGGCCATCAGCCCAAGAGAAGATCAGCCCATCCAATTCAAAGAGACATCACCACAAGTACCCAACACTCCACCATCCTAGTTGGCAGCCAAGAGAGGGATTTGACTCCAACCGCCCCTTTCCTCTTTGAAGCAAAGTGGACAAGACCATTCATACACCAGCTTTTGCAGCCCCTTACATCCATCATGCGCCAACAACTTTGCAGAATTTCAGCCTCAAGAAGCTGCGCCAACAACTCTGCAGAATCACAGCTTCTTTCAGCCTGCACACGCCACCACAATGAAGAGTTCCATTCTCCAAGATGCTGCATCCATTGACTGAAGAATGACAACTCCTTCAGCTCCTTCAAAGTCGCCAGCCAACTGCTCCTGTTCAGTCAACATGCGCCAGCAAACAGCTCCTTCAAAGTCAACATGTCATGCACTTAGGGAAGGGGATGCAACCTGCTCTTGTCCACTCAACTTGTCATGAAGAGAGGCAACCGTTGGCAGCCCCCTATATGATGTATTCCTCTTGTAAAGTGATGTCTTCTTAGTGTTGAATGAAATTTCAAAATTCTGAAGTGTGTCTTCAAATGGTGTGTGTCACCTAACCCCTCCCTTCCTTCCTACCATTGCCGAGAGTCCCCCTTTCCATTCCCTCTTGCTCTTCAGCCTTATTCCACCTCTTGCGCTTGTCTTGGAGATGGAAGCTCTCGCCACTTCTTCCCCTTAGCCTTGACAAGTCCTCAGTCCAAGAGGGAGAGCTGGACAGCCGAGACTCAAGATGGTGTCATGCCGAGACCAAGCCACCACCTAGTTAAGCTAAGTCTCTCTACTATCTTGGTTGTTGTTCTTTGTTACTTGTTGGTGTGGTTCTTTGATACTTGTTGGACAGCCCCTTTGCACTTACGCTGATTTTCTGCAGGAGGCGCAAGGCCATGGGATGACAAGCAAGCTATCCCCTCTTCTCTTCCCCTAAGCCTAGATAGTCTAAACTATGTTAACAAGGGAATTTGGAGTCTAGCCTCCCCCTTGATTGTCTTGTGTATTGGCCTCTTAATATTATTTTCAAATTCACCCACGCATGTGTGGGATGCTGCAATGACATGTGTGTAAGCTCATAGGGCCCTACTTCGTGAGATTCCACCATTGGACCGGTGAAGAACGGGAAGGACACCCTTTCTATTCTCAAAGGGTGCAAGGTGAGTTCCTCCCTTAGAGTAGCTTTATGGCTTATGGTAGAACCGCATGTTAGGTCTATTTGAGGCTATAGAACCGCATGTTTAAGTTTGTTCAAAGGTTCCATCTTATCTAGAAGCGCATGCTAGGTTGCTCTTGTTGATTAGTTTCGGTTTCCCTATTATCTACCAAAACAAACTAATTTCGAACTACGATAGCTTAAGGGGTTTACTAAGCTATACCTATTTATCAAAATGTTTTCGAAGCGCGTTGTTTGAATGTTGCATGTTTGGTGACCCCATCATCTTGGTATCAGAGCTTAGGCTCTTAGAGTAGGATTTTATAAGACCAAAACTTTATTTTCCTACTACTAAGGCGATTTTTGGACCTAGGTGCTTGAAAGAATTTGACTAGCTATATTTATCACCTTAGGGTCTATTTTCAAAACTTTACTCATTTCGAAAATGGCTACTAGATCCGGTGCCCCCTATGGTCTCAATCAAGCTATTGACCATGAGGTGAGTGCCCTCTCAATTGAAATGGCCTCCCTTAGAGAGACTCTAGCAACCCTTCAACATTCCATAGGTGTCATAGACAATAGGCTTAACACCCTAGAGTCTAACTCTAAAATGGATCCCCAAACCACTAGCCGACCTAATAGTGGATCCCACCCAAGGGAACCAAATGTTCAAGGATCTCCTTCACACACCCCTAGAGTCAATCATGCTCAAACCGAATGGGAAGGGCCTCATGCCCCTCAAGCCCCCTATCATAGACCTAGAGAGTATGATGTGCAACGTGCCATCAAGATCAACCCCCCTACTTTTGGTGGGTCTCTTAACCCCAAGGAGTTCCTAGATTGGGCCACAAAGTTAGACCAATACTTTGAATATAGCCTTATGCACCATGAAAGTAAGGTTAGGTTCACAAAGTGCCTATTAGAAGGATCCGCTAGACTCTACTGGACCCATGTCGAAAGAACTATAGAAAGGGATGGTAAGCCACCCGTTGAATCTTGGGATGAAATGAAATACCTACTTAGGCAAAAGTATGTCCCACCTGGTTTCATGCAAAAGCTTAAGGATGAACTTAATAGTCACACTCAAGGCTCCTCTACTGTAGAAGCCTATCAATCTAAGCTAGAAGAACTTCTCATTAGGTGTGAAGCCAAGGAAGACCAAGGTATGATCCTAAGTCGATTCAAGAATGGCCTTAGACCTGACATTAAGAGGGCCTTGACCTATTTTCAGTTAGATACCCCGGAGATAGCTTATCAAAGGGCCATAGAAGTTGAACAAGAACTTAAGAATAGAAAGGAAGCCCTCCCTCCCCGGCCCATCTATAGGCCAGCTCCTATGCACTTGCCTTCTAGCTCAAACCCAAAACCAAGAACTGCTCAAACTACAGACAACTCCATCCCCACTTGTTATAACTGTAGGCAGAAGGGACATTTTGCAAAAGAGTGTCCTAAGAAGGTCATGAAGGTCATGGTCCTAACTGAGGAAGACATAGACCCTGAGCCCACCCTTGAGGAAGACCCTGATCAAGAGATTGAAGTCAATGACTATGACAGTAGTGATGATATCTTCAACACCTTAGGGGTAGTTAGATGTACCCTTGTCAAACCAACCCCCACTGAGGACTGGCGCCGAACCAGTATCTTCCACACCTACACCAAATGCCATGGTCACATGTGCAAGGTGGTCATTGATGGTGGAAGCAGCCTCAATGCTGTCTCCCACATAGCTGCTACAAAACTGAACCTCAAGATGGAACCCCGACCTAGTCCTTACAATATTTCCTGGGTTAACCAAACCAGTGTCCCTGTGACCCATAGGTGCCTCGTACCTATCCAGTTTGGTACATATGAGGACAAGATTTGGTGCGACGTCCTTACTATGGATGTAGCTCAAATCCTCTTAGGACGCCCCTGGTTGTATGACATGGATGTTGTCCACTACGGTCGGACCAATACCTATGTCTTCACCCATAAAGATCAAAAGATTAGGCTCAAACCCTCTCTCCCCAAAGAACTTAGAGCCACAACTAGTAAGGGTAAGATAGAGGAACCCAAGAAAGACCAGCCTACCATACAACTTATAAGGCCTCAAACCTTCACTAAGGAAATTATAGAAGATCAACCCCTTTACACCTTAGTCATCAAAGAAACCAACCCTGAAGTGGATGAGAAGCCTCCCCCAGAAGTAGAATCCTTGCTCCAAGAGTTTAGTGAGCTCACTCCAGAGGACCTCCCTGAAGGACTGCCACCCCTTAGGGATATACAACATGCCATAGACCTAGTTCCTGGATCCTCTCTTCCCAACCTACCCCACTATAGGATGAACCCTACCGAGCATGAGGAGCTCAAAAGACAAGTAGATGATTTATTGTGTAAGGGTTACATCAGGGAAAGCCTAAGTCCCTGCGCCGTCCCAGCCCTTCTTACCCCAAAGAAGGATGGCAGCTGGCGCATGTGTATAGATTGTAGAGCTATCAACAAGATTACCATCAAGTATAGGTTCCCCATACCTAGGCTTGATGACATGCTAGATATGCTAGTAGGGTCCAAATGGTTTTCCAAGCTTGACCTCAGGAGTGGATATCATCAGGTTAGGATTAGAGAAGGGGATGAGTGGAAGACCGCCTTCAAAACCAAAGACGGCTTATATGAATGGTTAGTCATGCCCTTCGGGCTAACCAATGCCCCTTCCACATTTATGAGGCTTATGACCCAAGTGCTTAGACCCTACATAGGGAAGTTCCTAGTTATATACTTTGATGACATACTTATCTATAGTAAGTCACAAAAGGAGCACCTAGGGCACTTAAGGCAGACTCTAACCCTTCTTAGAGATGAAAAGCTGTATGTCAACCTGAAGAAATGTTCTTTTCTATCTCCCAAAGTTGTCTTTCTAGGGTTTATTGTTTCTGACCTTGGGCTTCAAGCGGACCCATCTAAAGTCCAAGCCATATTAGACTGGCCAGAGCCCAAGACCCTTACTGAAGTTAGGAGTTTTCATGGCCTTGCTACCTTCTACCGTAGGTTCATACGGAATTTTAGCACCATAGTAGCTCCTATCACCAATTGCATGAAACAAGGGGACTTTAGTTGGACCAAGTCTGCCAATAGGGCTTTCACTGAGCTTAAGAGTAGGATGACCTCTGCCCCTGTTTTAAGATTGCCTGACTTTGGCAAGGTCTTTGAGGTTGATTGTGATGCTTCTGGCATTGGCATAGGTGGGACCCTCAGTCAAGAAGGTCACCCTATTGCCTTCTTCAGTGAAAAGCTGAATGAGGCCAAGCAGAAATACTCAACCTACGACAAAGAGTTCTATGCCGTGGTTCAATCTTTGAGGCATTGGCGGCACTACCTTCTCCACCATGAGTTTACTTTAAATAGTGACCACCAAGCCCTGTCTTACCTTAGTGCCCAAAGAAAACTCAATGCTAGACATGCCAAGTGGGTAGAATATTTACAACAGTACACTTTTGTCTTAAAACACAAATCTGGATCTAACAACAAAGTTGCTGATGCTCTAAGTAGGGTAGTCTTCATTTTACAAACTATGCATGCTGAACTTGTAGGATTTGAACAAATGAAAGCTGCTTACCTAGATTGCCCTGACTTTTCTGCTATTTATGATGATATGACTAGAGATAATATGAGTCACCCCATGTACACCCTTAGGGATGGGTATCTCTTCCTTGGGCCAACACTCTGTGTGCCTAAGTCCTCAATCCGGGATTTCCTAATTTGGGAACTCCATGGAGGAGGGTCTGCTGGGCACCATGGTCGAGAGAAGACCCGTGCCTTGGTCGAGGAAAGATTCTTTTGGCCTCAACTCTACCGAGATGTGGCCAAGGTAGTTAGGCACTGTGGAACCTGTCAATCCACTAAAGTCCAGAAGCACAATTTTGGACTGTACACCCCTCTGCCTATTCCCCAGGCACCGTGGCAGGACATTAGTATGGACTTTGTTCTAGGATTGCCTAGGACTGCTGCTAGGCATGACTCCATTTATGTTGTGGTAGACCGGTTCACAAAAATGGCTCATTTCATACCTTGTACTAAAACTACCGATGCCTCACATATGGCTAGGATCTTCTTTAGAGACATTGTTAGGCAGCATGGTACCCCTCTCACTATAGTTTCGGATAGAGATACTAGATTTGTTAGTCATTTCTGGAGGACACTATGGGCTCTTCTAGGCACAAAACTGAAGTTCTCAACGGCCTACCATCCCCAGACGGATGGGCAGACCGAAGTGGTCAACCGATCACTCGGGAGCATCCTTAGGAGTCTCGTAGGAGAACACCCCAGTGATTGGGACAAGCTGTTGCCTACAGCTGAGTTTTCCTACAATAGTGTTCCTAACAGGACTACTGGTCTGTCTCCCTTCCAGGCAAACTTAGGATACCAGCCTAACAAGCCCATTGACCTATTTTCTGCCCCTAGACATTGCAAGACCTCTATTTCGGCCCGAGATTATGCTTTCCATATTTCGCAATTACATCATGAGCTATTCAGTAAGATTCAGGACTCTGTCAATCAATATCGTGATGATACTAATAAACATCGCCGAGAGAAGGTATTTTCTGTAGGGGATCAGGTAATGTTGCGGGTCCGTGAGGAGCGCATCCAAGGACCCGGCCGCAAGTTGGACGCCAAGGGCATCGGGCCCTTCACTATTCTGAAGAAGGTCAACAATAATGCCTACCTCCTGGACCTACCACCAGAACTGGGGATATCCTCCACCATCAATGTGGAGGATCTGACGCTGTATCATCCGCCTCTCTCTATACAAGAACCAGACACTTGCCACGACTCAGAGATTGAGGCTATACTCGAGGACCAGACCCGACTCACCCCTGATGAGGTACAGCTTTATTACCGCATCAAATTTACTGATGGTGAGGAGGCCTGGCTCCCCGAGGCTGAGCTTGCTAGGTCCGCACCCGAGCTTCTCCAAGGGTACAAAGATAATTCTCCAGAGGAGAATTTTTCCCACCCCGGGAGAGCTGATGTGGGACCAAAGCAGGACCTTCGGAGGTCCACTCGGGTCCGAAAGAAGCCCTCTCGGTATGGCTATCCTAGCCATTAGATATGGCTTCCTTAGGACCCCCTTTTGTTGCTTATTTTGTCTTAGACTAGGGTGCATCATATGGTAGGTTAGATCCACCCTCCCATTACACCATGTAGTTACATGCCTAGGATCCGCCACTTATGTATAGTAGGTTAGTGCATGAAATTAATGTAATAGTATAGGTCAACTCCATTCTTGGAATGCAAGTCAAAATCAGGTCAAGACAACCCCAAGAGATGCCTTGGGCCATCAGCCCAAGAGAAGATCAGCCCATCCAATTCAAAGAGACATCACCACAAGTACCCAACACTCCACCATCCTAGTTGGCAGCCAAGAGAGGGATTTGACTCCAACCGCCCCTTTCCTCTTTGAAGCAAAGTGGACAAGACCATTCATACACCAGCTTTTGCAGCCCCTTACATCCATCATGCGCCAACAACTTTGCAGAATTTCAGCCTCAAGAAGCTGCGCCAACAACTCTGCAGAATCACAGCTTCTTTCAGCCTGCACACGCCACCACAATGAAGAGTTCCATTCTCCAAGATGCTGCATCCATTGACTGAAGAATGACAACTCCTTCAGCTCCTTCAAAGTCGCCAGCCAACTGCTCCTGTTCAGTCAACATGCGCCAGCAAACAGCTCCTTCAAAGTCAACATGTCATGCACTTAGGGAAGGGGATGCAACCTGCTCTTGTCCACTCAACTTGTCATGAAGAGAGGCAACCGTTGGCAGCCCCCTATATGATGTATTCCTCTTGTAAAGTGATGTCTTCTTAGTGTTGAATGAAATTTCAAAATTCTGAAGTGTGTCTTCAAATGGTGTGTGTCACCTAACCCCTCCCTTCCTTCCTACCATTGCCGAGAGTCCCCCTTTCCATTCCCTCTTGCTCTTCAGCCTTATTCCACCTCTTGCGCTTGTCTTGGAGATGGAAGCTCTCGCCACTTCTTCCCCTTAGCCTTGACAAGTCCTCAGTCCAAGAGGGAGAGCTGGACAGCCGAGACTCAAGATGGTGTCATGCCGAGACCAAGCCACCACCTAGTTAAGCTAAGTCTCTCTACTATCTTGGTTGTTGTTCTTTGTTACTTGTTGGTGTGGTTCTTTGATACTTGTTGGACAGCCCCTTTGCACTTACGCTGATTTTCTGCAGGAGGCGCAAGGCCATGGGATGACAAGCAAGCTATCCCCTCTTCTCTTCCCCTAAACCTATATAGTCTAAACTATGTTAACAAGGGAATTTGGAGTCTAGCCTCCCCCTTGATTGTCTTGTGTATTGGCCTCTTAATATTATTTTCAAATTCACCCACGCATGTGTGGGATGCTGCAATGACATGTGTGTAAGCTCATAGGGCCCTACTTCGTGAGATTCCACCATTGGACCGGTGAAGAACGGGAAGGACACCCTTTCTATTCTCAAAGGGTGCAAGGTGAGTTCCTCCCTTAGAGTAGCTTTATGGCTTATGGTAGAACCGCATGTTAGGTCTATTTGAGGCTATAGAACCGCATGTTTAAGTTTGTTCAAAGGTTCCATCTTATCTAGAAGCGCATGCTAGGTTGCTCTTGTTGATTAGTTTCGGTTTCCCTATTATCTACCAAAACAAACTAATTTCGAACTACGATAGCTTAAGGGGTTTACTAAGCTATACCTATTTATCAAAATGTTTTCGAAGCGCGTTGTTTGAATGTTGCATGTTTGGTGACCCCATCAACCGCTTTCAACCGGACGAAAATACGGCGCTGCCGTATTTTGCCCCAGAACTTTCACGGTACCGTATTTTGTGCTGATTTCATCCAGAAGACATAAGCGAGAATACGACACTGCCGTGTAGAAGTACACGGTACCGTAAGTTTTGGCGATCTAGAACAGAAAGTATCAGCAGAAATACGACACCACTGTATTTCACTCCGATTTTATCACGGTACCGTATTTTCCATCGATTTTCACCAGAGAGGTTTTGGCACAAATACAGCACTACCATGGGAAAATACACGGTGCCGTGTTTTCTGCCCAGATTTCACACAAAGAAATACGGCACTGCCGTATTCAGCATACGATACGGTATTTTTGAACCCAGATTCTTGAGTTTTCTGTGGATTCATTGGAAACACGATTTCCAGAGATTTAGGAGGCTAAATTTAGATCCGAAAGAAGCTGTGGACTGGTCTTTAAGAGGAGAAAAGGCGTGAAGAAAAAAACACAATTTTTATTCACGATTTGCAGAGAATTTGGGAGAATCGCCGCCATGCTAGGCTTCACTATCGTTCACTGTACAAATCACCTCTGGCCACAATTTTTGAAGGGAAGCTTCGCCTGAGGAAGAAGAAGACGCCACAGAAGTTTCAGATCAAGAGGACATCAATCGAGGGAGAAATCACCAAAAACGTGGCCGCGACACTATTCTTCGCGACTGCTAAGGAAATTTTGGGATGTGATTCAGTTGCAGCCCTGTTCTATAACTCCTACTCCCTCTTTATTCTCTTTGATCATACTAAAATCATGTGTCGTTGTGAATCTTCTTCCATTCTAGCTTAATTTTCCCTAGGGATATGGGGGTGTAGTTCTCTTGTTACTTCAATGACTAGATAACTTTTCTTACATCAATATATTTTGGTTATGGTTATTTTACTCAAGTGATTCAAGCCTTCGATTGTTCTTAGCATCATGCATTAACATGTTTTAGAGTTTTATGCTATAGACTGAGAAGATAATATCATAGAACTTGGAACCCTAGGATTTATGAAAAGAACTCTTCGCAAGAGATTGGTAGCATTCTTGTTCTTAGATTTTAATAGTTTAATTCTTGTTGATGTTATGATCTAAGGATTACCATAGTTTTAGATATGAGAGCATGCTAGAGATAGATGTTGGATTATTAGAAAACCATGAGTAAAACTTGTGAAACTAAGGTACGAGAGTGCTTAGTTTTGCTTGGGATCTTGGTATTGAGATGGAATGCACGAGAGTGATTCTTAATCTCTTTAACCAAAAGTTCACCTATCTTTACCATTGAATCGATCTTGCACGAGAGTGAGGATCGTTCTTTGTAACCAATTGCGCGAGAACGAGTTGGTTTCTTAATTATGTTGGGGTATGCCCTTAAGGCTAATGTTTGAGGCCTTGGGATTCTATCAGTATCATGTATAAACTCTTTTGTTTATAAAGGCAATGGTTGTTATTCAGGTTGTTACATTGTCTGCTGCAATAAGTGTACTTTTGAATAATGTCTCAAAGCTGTTCAGCTAGGCTGACATGCACTTAAGTCCTTAGTTGATATATCTTGGTGAACATGAGACAGCCTTGATATGATTAAGACTAATATGTGTTCTAATCTTATAGGATGCTTCGAGCATGGAATAAGATGTAGACTCATGGGTACATTGGATGTACTGGACAGACCCTATTTGGATATTCAATTACTTGTCACAATGTGAATAATCCTTGTTTGCTACAAGTGGCACATGTCCTCTGACTTGAGATCACTTGTGTTTCTAAATGATGATTGTCATTGTTTTGAGGTAGTTCAATATCATTTGAAACATAATGGTTATAGACTATCTTGGATGGTGAGCTTGAGTCATGTTAGGGCACTAGTGATAGATATAGGATTGCCGTCTCCTTGTTTGGAGTGTGATGTTCTAATGGGGCCCCCTGGATGAGATGATTGAGAGAGTGTATGGCCATACCCAGGTGACTGTGTTCATCTGATCTAATCATGCTCATCATATTGGAGTTACAAGCTTGACACGCTTGTCCAATAAGAACATCCAGTGGCAAAGGAATCATGTATGCCTAGTGAGTTGATTCACACTTGTGCTGTTGTTTGGGTGTAGTCTTGGAAGACTCTTTTCTTTATATCGGGAGACAGTGATGTGTTGCTAGATACCCCTCACAGTTCGTGATAACGTAAGTTATCGTTACCGACATTTAAAGGAAACCCTCAGGGTCGCACAATTTGATGATATGGCTTACTTAAGTCAGATCGTGTGGACTGAATTGTTCAAGTTCAGTTTAAAGGAATTTAGTCTCTGATTGTAAGTGAGATCTGGTCTGATCATGTTTGATTGATTAGGGCTTGAGATCGGTAAGCTTCGATTGAGAGAATGGATGCTAGATCGGTGAGATCAGAAGCATCGAGAGATCAACGGTTAGATCTGAAGCCTTAGGGTTTAATTGAGATCTAGACTAATTGCTTGGCTTATTTGGTTTCTTGAACTGAACCAACTTGAACCGGCTCATCATATGAGCGCATGGTTCAAAGGGGAGAGCTAATAGCGTTAAGGAAAATTCATGGTCGCATGAATTGGAGACTTTGCTATTTTTAGATAGCACTTCTCTAAACGTGACCACGCCTCACGTTCACACAAAAGGGAAGCTCTATTCTCACCTCTCGCCCCTCTCTCTCGACACACTCTTGTGTGGTGACGACTTCAAGTCTCTAGGAGAGGATTCGGCCAAGAAGAAAAACATCTCTTTCCTTCCATACGACAAGCACCTCTTGGAACCTTGCTAGCACAAGGAGCACCAAGGGAGTAGGCGGCTTCTTCATCTTGTGTGCGCATCCTTTGGAGGAGATCCTCTCGCTCTCTGCTTCCAAGACACCACCCAAGAGATGGCGATGGTATGGATCTTTCTCTTCTATACTAGCATTCGAAAGTTGATCATATGATATATTAAGATCTCTTGAAACCCTAGCTTCCCATGCGAATTTTTATATGCGCCTCCCTTAGGGTTTCGGCCCCCTAGATTAAGGGGACTTTCAATTGGTATCAGAGCCAGGTTTTTATATATTCATATGATTGCTTATGGTGATCCATGTATGTTGAATGGTTAGATCTAATATTTCTCATCATGTGAAAATACCAGATAGATGTATTTTGTTTGTGGCGCATGTATGAGATGAACTTTTGTTGGCGCATGCTTTACATGTTTTAGTTTTTGTTTTCAAAACTTTCATGACATGCGCGACTCACTATAGATCTAAGGCCTTACTGTAAACCCTTAGACGGGTTATTAGGGTTGAAGTCATCCCCTAGGTTAGATCCAAAATGTCTGATCAGACCATCTGACAGCCTTGATGGGTTGACCAGATAGCACCTGTGCGCAAGCATCTGGTGGCTATAGGTCGACTGCAGACAGGCGTGTAGCAGTGTCTGATTGAGACGACTAGTGAACACACATGAGTTAGGCCCGGGGTCACACCCGCTTGCCAGAACTCATGAGGGTTGTTCAGCCCTGGCGCATGCATGGTTGACCTTTTGGTCGACTCAAGTCGGTTAGGACTTGGTGCTTGCAAGGGCACTGGATCTGACTAGGTTGGATGAGTGGATCCCTAGTAATGGACCGTTGTAAGGTAGTGAGGGCATATAAGAAAATTAAAATTGATGCCTATGGGGTTTTCGAAATTTAATTTTCATGATTGGATCACATGTTGATTGATGCCTATGCTTGTTTATTTATTCTTATGTGGGCTGCCCATGTTAAATGTGTGCTGTGCTGGGGCCTGCGTGCCTGTATTAAAATGTAAATTAATTATTGTGATCTGCGCATCACATTGTTTTTAATTTATAAAATGTAATTGACCTGCGAGTCAATCTTGTCTAGATAGATTAATTTGTAAGTTAATCAGACAAGAGCACAGAGTACACTTGGCAGAGGCGCATGCAGCTTGATGCTAGACCAGGAGGGAGGTCCAGGGTTCGACTCTGGGACCAGGCGCATTTTCCCTGGTGGGCGCACCTCAGCTGCAAATGGCGCTTGAGCCCTGGTTTGGGCCTGATGAGCAGCTAAAGACCCATGAAGAAAAGCAAGTGAAGACTTAAGTATCTTAAGGTCTTACTTAGGCTATGGGCTTTTACCACATAAGATCCATGCTTTCTTTTATTGTTTAAATAAGTAGAACAGCATGATTTATTTATCTTCTGCTATCACCATAGGAATTGCATGATAGTGAAGAAGATAAAAGACCGTTAAAATCCAACGCTAAAATATCAAGCTCGTAAGCCTTCTGACGCGAAACCTCACTGTTCTGACTATCGTTGGGGCCGTGTTGTACCCACTCAGTGGGCACGCCCATCTATCTTCAGACAGTGCGCGATTACACCTGCGTGTTACAGAGAAGGGATTTATCGCTTCTCGTTGCTCAGCATAGCACGTGGTGGTCCAGGGAGTAGGTTGGGTCAGCTTGACCATGTAGCCTACATATGTGGCGCATATGATAGCACATGGAGGCAGCCATCTGAGGGATCAGAGACTGTGTTGTAGCAACTCAGTTGGCACAGTCTGCTGGATTGCCCAGATGAAGGGGAATCGCACGGGTTGGCGATTGGCAGGGACTGCCTACCAGAAATTAGTGCTTGTACTCTCTGTGCATCTTATCTCGCCTGAGCGGGACGCGAAGACCAAGTATGAAATCTGGATCCCATCTCACTAAAAGGGTTCTACTCTTTCGGGCTGTTTTGCTGGATTTTTCAGCCAGATAAAATAGTGAGAAAAGAATCTTTCTTAAGTCCTGGATTGATTCTGAACATTGATACTGACCTTGCTGTTCTTGCATTGTTGTAGATTCCTGCAGCAACGAACACCATGAACTTTAATGTGCGATCCCTACTGGAAAGAGAGAAGTTTGCTGGGCCAAACTTCTCAGACTGGTTCGGGCACCTTAAGATTGTTCTTAAGGCAGAGAGGAAACTGTATGTCCTCGAGACGGCAATACCGCCTCAACCCGCTCCGAACGCCGCAAGGGCAGTTCGGGAAGCCTATGAAAAGCACGTCAATGATAGCATTGATGTCGCTTGCCTGATGCTAGCGTCTATGACGCCACCGCTGCAGCGTCAGCATGAGGATATGTCGGCTATAGAGATTATAGCGAACCTCAAGATGCTGTATGCTGCACAGGCGAGGACTGAACGCTATAATTTGACCAAGCTTTTCTTTCAGAGCAAACTAGCTGAAGGGAGCCCAGTGGGAGCTCACGTGCTCAAGATGATTGGGCACAAGGAGGCTCTAGAGAAACTGGGGCATACCATCAATTAGGAGCTTGCTGTAGACATTATTCTGCAGTCTCTCCCGCCCTCTTTCGATGCGTTCATTATTAACTTTAATATGAACAAAATCGATTGTACTCCGGCAGAGCTGCTGAATATGCTCTTGACCACTGAGGAGACTCTGAAGGGAAAGCCTTCAACCTCTGTCTTAATGGTTCCTTCAAGGAACAAGAAGAAGGGGAAGAAGGGCAAGGCCCCTGTCAAGAGCTACAGCAAGGCTCTGAAGCAAAAGGTCAAGCGGTCCAAGGAATACAGATGTTTCCACTGTGGCCAGCTAGGTCACTGGAAAAAGGACTGTAAAGCGCTCCAAGGAGACAAGAAGGGAAGCATCGCTTCTGGCTCAGGTATATTTGTGACTGAAGTCATGATATCTTCTTCTTCTATATCATGGGTGTTGGACACTGCATGTGGAGTTCACATTTGTTCAAATGTACAGGAACTCAAGAGAAGAAGACAGGTGGGACAGCATGAGGTGGACCTACGAGTTGGAAACGGGGCACGGGTTGCTGCTGTTGCTGTAGGAGACTATTTCATCTCTTTTCCATCGGGACTTGTATTAGAACTAAACAGTTGTTACTTTGTTCCCAGCATTACTAAGAATATTATCTCCATTCCTGCTCTTGTCAGGAAGGGTTTTTCCTTTGAATGCAATATTTCAAAGTGTGTTTTGTCTTTAGATAATATTGTTTATGCAACTGGTTCAATTAACAATGGCTTATTCATGTTGGACATGGAATGTTCTATACACAACATTGATAATAAGAAAGCCAAGTATGCTGATGACAGCACCTTGTTATGGCATAGTCGTTTAGGCCATATTAACAAGAAACGCATTAAGCGGTTGCATGATCATGGACTGCTGGGATCATTCTCCTATGAGGAGATTGATACATGCAAAGCTTGTTTAATGGGTAAAATGACGAAGTCACCTTTTCCTCACAAAGGTCAAAGGGCTTCAAGTTTACTTGACCTTATACACAGTGATGTGTGTGGGCCATTTAGTAAACATGCCAGAGGTGGCTATCAATACTTCATCACATTTACTGATGATTTCAGTAGATATGGTTATGTCTATTTAATCAGACATAAAAGTGAATCTTTTGACAAGTTCAAAGAGTTCAAGAATGAAGTACAAAATCAG
This sequence comes from Costus lasius, assembly GCA_027563935.2. Classification (NCBI taxonomy): domain Eukaryota; kingdom Viridiplantae; phylum Streptophyta; class Magnoliopsida; order Zingiberales; family Costaceae; genus Costus; species Costus lasius. The sequence continues at coordinate 57,188,735 of CM050448.1, forward strand.
CTAGGCCGAAATATCAAGGCACTTCGTTCTGATCGAGGTGGAGAATACCTAAGTCGAGAATTTAATGACTATCTAAAGGAGTGTGGGATTATCTCACAGCTCACTCCGCCAGGAACACCGCAATGGAATGGTGTGTCCGAGAGGAGGAACAGAACCCTACTTGATATGGTTCGCTCCATGATGAGTCAGGCTACTCTACCTTACTCCTTTTGGGGATTTGCACTGGAGACAGCTGCAAAGGTACTAAACCGAGTGCCATCCAAGGCAGTTTCAAAGACCCCATATGAATTATGGTATGGGAAACAGCCTAGCTTGACATTTATCAGGATCTGGGGCTGCGAGGCTTATGTTAAAAGGCTCGCCTCTGGGAAACTAGAGAGCAGATTTGACAAATGTATCTTTGTCGGTTACCCTAAGGAAACTAAGGGTTATTATTTCTACGATCCCAAAGAGAACAAGGTATTTGTTGCTCGGACGGCCATATTTCTTGAGAAGGAGTTTCTTCTGCAAGAGGCCAGTGGGAGAGAAATAAAGTTGGATGAGAATCCAGAAGAAGGACAAAGTAGTCAAGCACAGTTGGATGAGCCTGAGCCAGTTGATCAGGTTATTGAACAACCTGAGGCTCAGATATCACGGGAACCGCGAAGATCGGGAAGGATCCGTCGACAGCTTGAACGCTATGATGGAGTCTACATCGTTGATAATGATGAACCCCTTACTTATGCGGATGCGGTCACTGGACCGGAATCAGCGAGATGGCTTGAAGCTATGCGCGCCGAGATGGACTCCATGTCAGATAACCAAGTTTGGGATTTGGTTGATCCGCCTCCGGGAGTAATCCCTATAGGCTGTAAATGGATCTTCAAGAAGAAGATTGACATGGATGGTAACGTGGTTACCTATAAAGGCAGGCTAGTTGCGAAAGGTTTCAAACAAATCTACGGGATAGATTATGATGAAACTTTCTCACCTGTAGCCATGTTTAAGTCTATTCAGATTCTTTTCGCGATAGCAGCATATTATGATTATGAGATTTGGCAAATGGATGTGAAGACAGCTTTCCTGAATGGAAATCTGGATGAGGATGTGTATATGACACAACCCGAAGGTTTCACTAATCCATCAGATCGTCATAAAATATGCAAGTTAAAGAAGTCTATTTATGGACTTAAACAAGCATCAAGAAGCTGGAATATTCGTTTTGATGAATCAGTCAGTGAATTTGGTTTTATCAAGAACGAGGATGACCCGTGTGTATATAAGAGGTTTAGTGGGAGCGTGATTACTTTCCTAGTCCTCTACGTCGATGATATCTTGATCATTGGAAATGACATTCCCGAAATGCATGCCGTTAAAGCATGGTTAAGGAAATGTTTCTAGATGAAAGATCTAGGAGAAGCAGCCTATGTGTTAGGTGTGAAGATCTACAGGGATAGATCTAAGAGGCTTCTCGGGCTGTGCCAGAGTACTTACATCGATAAAGTCCTGGAGAGATTTCATTTAGAGAATTCTAAAAGAGGATATCTTCCAGTCAGACATGGTCTGAATCTTTCAAAGAGTCAGTGTCCACAAACACAGACTAAGAAAGATGAAATGGACAATACGCCTTATGCTTCGGCTATTGGGTCCATTATGTATGCGATGTTGTGTACTCGCCCAGACGTCGCTTACGGGTTAAGCGTGACCAGTCGGTTCCAAAGTAATCCAGGTCAGGCGCACTGGATTGCGGTCAAGAACATTTTAAAATATCTGCGGAGGACCAAAGATATGTTCTTGGTGTATGGTGGTCAGGAAGAACTCAGTATTGAAGGATATACTGACGCTTCGTTCCAATCTGACCAGGATGATTTCCGATCGCAATCAGGCTATGTTTTTAGCTTGAATGGAGGAGCAGTGGTGTGGAAAAGTTTCAAATAGTCAATCGTTGCTGATTCCACAACAGAAGCCGAGTATGTTACAGCCTCAGAAGCATCTAAGGAGGCAGTATGGATTCGTAAGTTCGTGAGAGAACTTGGTGTCGTTCCTTCGAGTGCAGATCCTTTGGTTATCTTCTGTGATAACACTGGAGCAATCGCACAAGCAAAGGAACCACGGTCGCACCAGAAGTCCAAGCACATACAGAGACGGTTTCATTTGATCCGGGAGATCATAGATCGTGGCGAGATCAAAGTCTGCAAGGTTCATACAGATGACAATCTAGCTGACCCGCTTACCAAGCCTCTGGCGCAGCAGAAGCATGAGAAGCACTGTAATAATATGGGTTTGAGATTTCTCAACCATTAGATTAAGTGCAAGTGGGAGATTGTTGGGGTATGCCCTTAAGGCTAATGTTTGAGGCCTTGGGATTCTATCAGTATCATGTATAAACTCTTTTGTTTATAAAGGCAATGGTTGTTATTCAGGTTGTTACATTGTCTGCTGCAATAAGTGTACTTCTGAATAATGTCTCAAAGCTGTTCAGCTAGGCTGACATGCAGTTAAGTCCTTAGTTGATATATCTTGGTTAACATGAGACAGCCTTGATATGATTAAGACTAATATGTGTTCTAATCTTATAGGATGCTTCGAGCATGGAATAAGATGTAGACTCATGGGTACATTGGATGTACTGGACAGACCCTATTTGGATATTCAATTGCTTGTCACAATGTGAATAATCCTTGTTTGCTACAAGTGGCACATGTCCTCTGACTTGAGATCACTTGTGTTTCTAAATGATGATTGTCATTGTTTTGAGATAGTTCAATATCATTTGAAACATAATGGTTATAGACTATCTTGGATGGTGAGCTTGAGTCATGTTAGGGCACTAGTGATAGATATAGGATTGCCGTCTCCCTGTTTGGAGTGTGATGTTCTAATGGGGCCCCCTGGATGAGATGATTGAGAGAGTGTATGGCCATACCCAGGTGACTGTGTTCATCTGATCTAATCATGCTCATCATATTGGAGTTACAAGCTTGACACGCTTGTCCAATAAGAACATCCAGTGGCAAAGGAATCATGTATGCCTAGTGAGTTGATTCACACTTGTGTTGTTGTTTGGGTGTAGTCTTGGAAGACTCTTTTCTTTATATCGGGAGACAGTGATGTGTTGCTAGATACCCCTCACTGTTCGTGATAACGTAAGTTATCGTTGCCGACATTTAAAGGAAACCCTCAGGGTCGCACAATTTGATGATATGGCTTACTTAAGTCAGATCGTGTGGACTGAATTGTTCAAGTTCAGTTTAAAGGAATTTAGTCTCTGATTGTAAGTGAGATCTGGTCTGATCATGTTTGATTGATTAGGGCTTGAGATCGGTAAGCTTCAATTGAGAGAATGGATGCTAGATCGGTGAGATCAGAAGCATCGAGAGATCAACGGTTAGATCTGAAGCCTTAGGGTTTAATTGAGATCTAGACTAATTGCTTGGCTTATTTGGTTTCTTGAACTGAACCAACTTGAACCGGCTCATCATATGAGCGCATGGTTCAAAGGGGAGAGCTAATAGCGTTAAGGAAAATTCATGGTCGCATGAATTGGAGACTTTGCTATTTTTAGATAGCACTTCTCTAAACATGACCACGCCTCACGTTCACACAAAAGGGAAGCTCTATTCTCGCCTCTCGCCCCTCTCTCTCGACACACTCTTGTGTGGTGACGACTTCAAGTCTCTAGGAGAGGATTCGGCCAAGAAGAAAAACATCTCTTTCCTTCCATACGACAAGCACCTCTTGGAACCTTGCTAGCACAAGGAGCACCAAGGGAGTAGGCAGCTTCTTCATCTTGTGTGCGCATCCTTTGGAGGAGATCCTCTCGCTCTCTGCTTCCAAGACACCATCCAAGAGATGGCGATGGTATGGATCTTTCTCTTCTATACTAGCATTCGAAAGTTGATCATATGATATATTAAGATCTCTTGAAACCCTAGCTTCCCATGCGAATTTTTATATGCGCCTCCCTTAGGGTTTCGGCCCCCTAGATTAAGGGGACTTTCAAATTAAGTGAACTACACCTTAACCCTAAAAAAAATATAGATTGGTGAATCCTTAATAATTTCTAGTCATGAATATCAAGATGAACGAACCCCTAGTCCCGCTTTTCCCATTCTGATTTTCTCCTATATCGTTCGATTGCTATTTTCACAATCTTCGGTCTGCTTAGCTAGTGAGAACTAAATTAACCAGTACTTAACAACGAAGTCTCTGTGGTTCGATATCTTAAATATTACTTCGAGTATCCGTGCACTTGCGGAGCACAACAAGCTTTTGGCGCCGTTGCCGGGGACTTCGGTTATGTTAATATTGGTTTAATTTGTAGTATTGCTAGACTAAGCTTTTATTTTTCCTGAAATAGATTCTAATTTTCTTTTAAATTCTGCAATTTCTGAACTTTTCTGACTCTCTACTTGTTTATGTGCAGAAGTCTTAGGTCAGGACCATTAGTTCCTTTTGATCCTGAAATTAATAGAACTCTTAGATTGCGCAGGAAACTAAAATTTGTAGAAGAAAGAGAAGAATCTATTATGGCGAATCAAAGAACACTCAGAGACTATGCAGCCCCGAATACACAGGGAATTCGTTCCAGGATTACTAGGCCTGCAATTGAAGCAAATAATTTCGAAATTAAACTAGCATTCTTGTCAATGATTCAACAGAATCAGTTTGGAGGATCTCCTTTGGAAGATCCAAACCAACATCTTTCTCTTTTCCTTGAATTTTGTGACACCATAAAGATTAATGGTGTATCTGATGATGCTCTTAGACTTAGATTGTTTCCTTTTTCTCTCAGGGACAGAGCTAAAGCCTGGCTTCACTCACATCTAACTGGGACGTTCACTACTTGGGAGCGGTTATCAAGTGCCTTCTTGTAGAAATATTTTCCTCCTAGTAAGATGATTCAGTTAAGGAATCAGATCACAAGCTTTGCTCAGAGAGAAGGAGAATCATTCAGTGAAGCATGGGAGCGCTTCAATGAATTGCAACGGAAGTGCCCTCATCATGGATTAAAGGATTGGTTTTTGCTTCAAACTTTTTATAATAGTCTGCTCTACAACACATGCTTAACTATTGATGATGCTGCAGGGGGAGCGTTAATGAACAAGACTGTTGATGCTGCCTATGCCTTGATTGAGGAGATGACAGTAAATCACAACCAGTGGGCTTCTGAGAGAGGGGTGCTTCATCGTCCTTCTCAAGGTAGGCATGATGGTGATGGTTGGCGCTCTTTAGCATAAAAGGTAGACTCGTTATGCAATCGTTTTGATTCCTTTCAAATGCAAACTGCTTTTGTCTCATTTGTCGTTTGTGAAGTTTGTGGGAACCATGGGCACTATGCTGAGGAGTGCAAGGTTATAGTTGATCAGGGGAGTGAGCAAGTCAATGCCGTAGGGGGTTACAATCAAGGTAAACCTAATGACCCCGACTCTAATACCTACAACCCTGGTTGGAAGAACCATCCAAATTTGTCTTGGAAGAGTAACAATTACCAAGGGGGACAAAATGAGAATAGGGGGTTTAACCAGAGACAGTCAAACCAGAGCCAACCCCAAAAATCTAGTTTAGAAGAGATCTTTGAGAAATTCATGGGTAAGCAGAAGAGCAAAAATGATGAGATGGAAGAAACCCTTAAGGAAATAAAGTCTAAGCTAGATGGTGTTGTTGCTCATAATAAGATGTTGGAAACACAGATTGCACAACAGGTTAGTGGACCTTATAGACCCCCAGGGAAATTATCTGCCAAGCCTGAACCTAACCCTAGGGAACATTGCAATGCCATCACCACTATGAGTGGGAAACAGTTGAAAGATCCAAGGGGATCATTAGATGATGATGAGGAGAAGTCTGACATTACACCTAGTGAGGAACCAGTTTTAGAACCTCAACCCACATAAGTGCAGTCCCATCCTAACTCTTCTCTTTCTAAAGAAAAAGAGCATCAACAAAGTGGTGACTTACCTTGTGAAGTTGAGGTGCCTAGACCTAGTTCACCACCACCATATAGGACACCTATCCCTTTTCCCCAGAGGATTGACAAGCCAAGTTAGATAGGCAGTTTGGGATATTTTTGGAAGTGTTGAAAAAGTTGTATATTAATATTCCATTTACTGATGCTTTGTCTCAAATGCCTACCTATGCAAAATTTTTAAAAGAAATTTTAAGCAATAAAAGAAAAATAGAGGACTATGGTACTGTGGCACTAACTGAAGAATGCAGTGCTCTTATTCAAATCAAGTTGCCACCAAAGCTAAAGGATCCAGGTAGTTTCTCTATTCCTTGTTCAATTGGGAATGTTGCTTTTGAGCGAGCCTTATGTGATCTAGGAGCTAGTGTGAGCCTAATGCCTTTATCTGTGTGCAAGAAACTGGATATGGGAGCTCCAAAACCCACTTCAATATCTCTACAGCTCACGGATCGATTAGTGAAATATCCAGTAGGTATTTTAGAAGATGTTCCTATCCAAGTTGGTAAGTATTTTATACCTGCTGATTTTGTGGTACTTGAAATGGAAGAGGATGCCAAAATCCCCATTATTCTGGGTAGACCATTCCTAGCCACTGCTGGAGCCCTTATTGATGTAAGGAATGGTAAACTTACTTTAAGAATTGGCAATGAAAAAATTGAGTTTGATTTGAATAGTTCATTGAAAAAACCTGCATATGCTAGTTCCTATTGTACCATTCATGCTATTGATGATACAGTTTATAATCTTAGTTGTTTGTTTGATGATTCTTCTGTTGATGTTTCTATTTCTGACTCTATTTCTTATTCTTTAGAAAATGCTTGTGAAAAAATTGATGAGTACGATTTAAATTCTGATTTTGATGATGATGAAGTGATTCATGATGATGTTTTAGATTGTGCTACATATAATGATGAAAAAGAAAAGATTCCTAAAGTTGAGTTGAAAACTTTGCCTAATAACCTTAGATATGAATTTCTTGGTCCTAACTCTACTTACCCTGTGATTTTTGATGCCCAATTAAATGCTAGGGAAACTGATATACTCTTAAAGGAATTGAGGATTCATAAAAAGGTAATTGGGTATACCATTGATGACTTGAAAGGAATTAATCCTTCATTTTGTATGCACAGGATTCACATGGAGAATGAGCATAAGCCACATGTAGATTTTCAGAGAAGGCTCAACCCATCTATGAAGGAAGTGGTAAAAAAGGAAGTGCTGAAATTATCTACCCTATCTCTGATAGTAAGTGGATAAGTCCTGTGCACTGTGTTCCTAAAAAGGGAGGTGTTACAGTTATGAAAAATAAGGATAATGAGTTAATACCTATTAGAATAGTTACTAGTTGGCGTATGTGCATTGATTATAGAAAATTAAATACTACCACTAGGAAAGATCATTTTCCCTTGCCTTTTATTGATCAGATGGTTGAGAGACTTGCTAAACATTCATATTTTTGTTTCCTTGATGGATATTCTAGATTTTTTCAAATTCCCATTAATCCAGATGACCAAGATAAGACCACTTTTACATGTCCATATGGTACTTTTGCTTATAGAAGAATGCCTTTTGGTTTGTGTAATGCACCTGCCACTTTTCAGAGGTGCATGATGGCTATATTCTCTGAATTTATTGAAGATTTTATGGATGTTTTTATGGATGATTTTTCTGTTTATGGCTTCTCTTTTGATGACTGTTTGGCTAATCTATCTCGAGTTTTGCAGAGGTGTGAAGAAACTAATCTTGTCCTAAACTAGGAAAAGTGTCACTTTATGGTTAGACAGGGAATAGTTTTGGGTCACCTTATTTCAGAAAGAGTGATTGAAGTGGACAAAGTCAAAATGAAAGTGATTGAGATGCTAGAGCCACCTACCACTGTCAAGGAGATCAGAAGTTTTTTGGGGCACGCAGGGTTTTATAGGAGGTTTATCAGGGACTTCTCTAAACTTGCTAAACCACTTACTGATTTACTTTGTAAAGATGCTAAATTATGCTTTGATGAGAAATGTTTAGTTGCTTTTTCAGGAATTGAAGAAGGCCTTGATATCAGCACCTATCATGCAACCACCTGACTGGAAGTTACCTTTTGAGATTATGTGTGATGCTAGTGACTTTGCTGTGGGAGCAGTTCTAGGGCAGAGGAAAGAAAAGAAGCCCTATGTGATTTACTATTCTAGCAAGGCTTTAGATGAGACACAGAGAAACTACACTACTACTAAAAAAGAGTTGTTAGCTATAGTTTTTGCATTTGATAAGTTCATATCTTATTTGATAAATTCAAAAGTTATAGTTTATACTGATCATGCTGCAGTTAAGTATTTGATGCAGAAGAAGGACAGCAAGCCACAGTTGTTAAGATAGATTTTGCTTCTGCAAGAATTTGGCCTGGAAATCAAAGACAAGAAGGGAACTGAGAATTTAGTTGCAGATCACCTTTCAAGGATGATTGTAGAAGATGAAAAAGGTGATATTAATGATTCCTTTCCTGAGGAACAGCTGATGAGGTTAGAACAAATTAAGGCTCCTTGGTATGCAGATATTGTTAATTATCTTGTTGCTCATATATTTCCTATTGATTTGAACTACCAAGGCAAGAAAAGGTTTTTAGCAGATGTTAAACATTATTTTTGGGATGAGCCTTATGTGTTTAGGAGATGTGCAGATGGAATATTTAGGAGATGTATCCCCAAGGAAGAGATCAAAGACATATTATTACAGTGCCATGGATCATCATATGGAGGGCATGCTAGTACTGAGAAGACAGTTTTTAAGGTATTACAATCTGGATTTTATTGGCCCACTTTATTTAAAGATGTAAGAAATTTTATAATGACCGGTGATAATTGTCAAAGGATGGGGAACATTAATAGAAGGAATGAAATGCCATTGTCCACTATACTTGAAGTTGAAATTTTTGATGTTTGGGGTGTTGATTTCATGGGACCGTTCCCATCGTCTGGAGGAAATAAGTAAATACTTGTGGCTGTAGATTATGTTTCCAAGTGGGTGGAAGCCATTGCTTCCCCTACTAATGTAAGATCCAAGGATCTTAAGTCCTGGTAAACATTATTTTTGAATTAAATAAAATTATTGACTGTGATATTTTTCTATGTATTGGTTGTTAATTTATTGTAAATTAATTAGAGATTATTTGTTTAATTATTGGCTGTTAATTTATGATAAATTATTATTGGTTGTTCATGATAAATTAATTAGGATTTATGGGTTGTAAATTGTAAGTTAATTGTAAGTTAATTAATTAGAGCTTGTAAGTTAATTAATTAGACCCTATTGGTTAATTAAACCCTTATTGGATGTTAATTAGACCTTATTGGATTTTCGTTAAGTTAATGGTTGAATTAATGGGTTTAAACTAATTGGGTTTTAAAATTCAAATTATTAATTAAATGGATTAAACCCGAATTGAATTAATGGGTTAATGGGTTAAGAGTTAAAAACCGAAATTTAAGTAGGTAATTTCGGTTAGGGTAGAGTGTTGGCGATTTTTTTGGCTTGAAAGAAACCTTGGGCGACGGCTTGAAGAACTTGGCGACTTCTTGAAGAACTTAGGCGATTCTTGGAGGCTTAGAGGTGAAATATCTTCCTTCTCTCTTGGAGTCTTTGGTGTTGGAGGTGTTTCCTTTCCTTTGGTGGCGATTCTTGGTAGAACTTCAAGCCTTAGACGAATTATTTTGGAGAGTTTTTCACCTTGTGTTCTCGGTTAAGAGGTGAGTGGAATGTCTTATTTGATCTATTAGTTTGGTTGTGTTTGTGACTTGATACAATTGAATTATTGGAATTTTTATCATGTTAAAACCGAAACTCAAGATGTATTTTTCATGTAAACCAAATTCAAGATGTTTCTTCATGTGAACCGAATCTTTGATAATTATTCATGATAATCCGAAATCTTGATATTATTTATGAAGACCAAATTCTTGATAATATGCATGAAAACCGAAATTTTGATGATTTTCTTTATGAAATCCGAAAGTTGGTAATATGAAATTTAAGGTATTAAATTATGGAAATTCGGAAGTTTTAGACCAATGGTTTGAGCATGAAATTCATGTTAATTCAAGGTGTAAAATTTAATAGATAGTATGTTATGTTAACCGTGGTTTATATGTAGAGATTTGTAAAATAGTTGGTATGAATACATGTTTTAATTTTTGTTAATTTTATGGATAGTTTGTATGACTACATGTTTTAGTTTTATGTTAATTTTTATGGATGCTTGTTAACTGCATTATTGAGAAATTGTTTGAGAAATTTGGATGATAACCTAGTAAGGTTTGACTGAACTAATCAGCATGAAACCTAAGGACCACACTACATTATATGATTGTTAATATTATGTAATTATGTGATGTTTAAATATTAGGTGTTTATGTGATTTTTGGAATATTATGTTGTTATGTAAATTGTGAACATTATGTGGTTATGAGATTTTTGAAAATTATGTGATTATGAGAATTTTGAATATTATGTGTTATGTGTTGGTTAGGACTATGGCTAAGTGTAACAGTGTACTCATAGGATAGTCCTTATGTGATATGTGAAGGGTTTGAATTTCAGCCCTGTATTTGATATGTGAGGGGGCTGATGTTCGGCCTGCCTATTATGATTTTTGTGATGGGGGTTGATGTTCAGCCTGCCGATATGATTTTTGTGATGACTATCCTAGAGTCTAGTTGACACTTAGGAGTCCACCTTTGTGAAATATGAAATAAGATATGTCTGTTGTCCAGTAGGAACCTTTTGGGAGAACGGGTTTTGACGCAAAGTGCCATGTCTTGATCAGACAGGGGCCACCTCTTGATGTCATTACTCTTTTATGTGATGGGGTGATATAAGACGCAAAGTGCCATGTCTTGATTGATGGAGGGGCCAACCCTGCCCCAAGGAGGTCTGGAAGGACTAGGAGGAAGCCCATCAGATATGGCTTTCCCTCCTAGGTCATCTTTCTTACCTTATTTGCACTTTCCTTATTTGCATTGAATAAAGCTCTAGTGCATTGTGTAGTTTCCTTATTTGCTTCTAGAATAGTCTACTGGCCTTTGTGTTAATAATTGGGCAGGTTATAGCCCAGCTCAAGGGAAGCTAGGAAGCTCAAGCTAAAGCCACTCAAGTAGAGCTCCAATTATGGAAGGAGGCACTTCAACTACTTCAACTAAAGACTCCAAGTTGAAGGGGCTTACAATCAATGCAACTCCACCTTCCATATCAACCTAGGCGCCACTCAATATGATGATGATTCGAATGCAAGAAATCAGCCCACAATTTAATGCGCCTAGCCATCAACAATCTAGATCCACAAATCAAGGGATCACCATTTAGATCCACAAATCAAGGGATCATCATCTAGATCCACAATTTGAGGAATCACCCTTGGAAACCTCTTAACCGCCCATGCTCTTGAAGGAAGATTTTCGAATTCAAATAAGTCCAAGGCATGAAGGCGCCATCTCATCCATGCAAACAAGGAAGGAGCTCATAAAGAATTCGGCTACAAGGAAGCTCCATCAAGAAAGAATTCGAAATTCAAAAGGGCTAAAGGAAATGTATTAAATGTCATTAATTTCTTCCTTAAACCTTATGATTGCGCCTAGGGTGAATTGTCACCCTTGCCCATGGCTTGTTGAGCCTATAAATTGTAACCTCCCCTCTCTTTGTCGATTAGTTGCCTAGTGAAAAGAATCCTTGTGTTAGCATTGGTGATTGTCGCCTAAGAGTATTCTATCTCCCCCCTTCTCTAAAGGGCCGAGCCCTTTCCCTTCTCCCCCTTTCTTCTCAAGTCTTCAACGCAACTCAACCACTTGAAGGATCTTGCGCACCTTTGGAGGGACTCTAAGAAGCTTCATCCTTTGTCCTCGGCAATCAACAAAGACCCTTAGGGGTTCTTCACTTTCGGCTTGCATGAAGGCTACACCAACAAGACTTCAAATTCGGCTAAGTTCTTTCCCCTCTTCCATCTATAGATTCTAGAACTTGTTTTCTACACTAATCCAAACTTTGTTTGAAGGGGCGCAAGGACTTGGAGGACTCTTCACTAAGCGCAAGCTTTCTCCCCTCCCCTCTCTCTCTTTAGTTAAGTGTTAAGGGAACTTGTGAGGCTTAACCTCCCCCTTAGTTTTGCTTTGTAATATGAATCCGTGGTGTGTGCGGATCTCGTTTGTCTGTGTTTGCTTGTAATGATGCAATACCTTCCATCAGAGTAGGACCGTTGAAGATCGGGACGATACGATCCTTCTATGCTCAAGGATCGCACTGTGAGTATTCCTACTTGTCTTTCAATTTGTAGGTAATTGCTATTTCTTTTAAGTAGTCTAAATAGTTTAGTGTCGTTTTCTTTATCTATAAAAATACAAAACATATTTTCCAACTCCGTTTAGAGTAATTTCGGTTTTTTTATCAAAAATACAAAAAAATATTTTCTGAAAGCGTTGTTTGAATGCTCCCTTACTTGTGAGTGATCCCACCTCCATCAGTTTGGTATCAAAGCAGACTCTTAGAATAGATTTTTAGCCTAAAAACTAATTTTCAAATTCTAAGACTTTCTTGGACCTAGTTGTTTGAAAGAAGTTGATCTCATAAAAGGCTATTATCTAATATATCATTTTTAGGAGCCTTATTTTCAAAAACTAAATTTCTTTCAAAACTATCTTTGACCATGACTACTAGATCAGGAGCAAATTATAATAACCACCCTGAATCCAATGATATTACTAGGCAAGCTGAACCTAATGACATGGCTAGACTCTTTAACATGATAGCGTCCTTCCAAGAGGAACTTAGGGATATTAGAGCTAGACTCCCAAATCCTGAAAATCTTAGGGATGATAGACCCCCTAGTCGGCCCTCAAGTGAACCCATCCTAGGTGAACATCCCCAAAACAATAGGAACCATAATAGGAGAGTCCAAGAACCTGAATGGGAAGATCCACATGCTCGACCCTATCAAAGACCTAGGGAAGACCAAAACCCTGAGTGGAATGAGCCACGTGCTCAAACCTACCACAGACCTAGAGAGGATGAAGTGCAACGCAACATCAAACTCTCACCACCAACCTTTAGTGGTTCCCTTGACCCTAGAGAATTCCTAGATTGGGTAGATAAACTTGAACGGTATTTTGACTGGAGCATGATGCCTAGTCAATCCAAGGTTAGGTTCACCCGATGTCTCCTAGAAGGTACTGCTAGGTTATACTGGACTAGCATAGAGAAGAACATAGAGTTGTTTAGACGCCCTCCTATTGAGAGATGGGAAGACATGCGAGACAAACTTAGGGAAAAATATGTCCCTCCCTATTTCCAACTTAAGATTATCGATGAAGCCATGAGCCTAGTCCAGGGTAGTCAGACCGTCACCGATTACACCACTAGGTTTGATGAACTCCTTCTGAGGAGTGGCATCCATGAAGAAGCCCATGTCTCCCTTAGTAGGTATAAGAATGGACTTAGACCCGAGATCAAAAGAGGAATGACCTATTTCCAAATAGAGTCTAGAGAAGTCGCCTACCAAAGAGCCTTAGAGGTAGAGGAAAACATAAAGAGAGCCTTTAGGAGAGAGTTAAGCTCCCCTAGAACTTACCCCAAGGCACCCTCCTCAAGCCCCTCAAGTTCTCAAACCAAAGCCCCAACCCCAACACCCTCTAGACCTAGGACTGTCCAAGAACCTAGAGTCGTTTGCCATGCTTGCCACCAAGTAGGACACTATATGAAAGACTGTCCCAAGAGAGTCCTGTACTTAGGTGAGGAAAAATGTGAAGAAACCTATGAGGAAAACCATGAGGAAATCCATAACCCTGACTCTGGTTGTACGGTTTGGGAAGAACTAGCTTATGATAGTGGTGAAGAACAAACCCACGACACACTAGGAGTGGTTAGGTGCACCCTAATCAAACCTACCCCAACCGAGGACTGGCGTAGGACCAGTATTTTCCACACCTACACGAAATGCAATGGTAACATGTGCAAAGTAGTGATAGATGGGGGAAGTAGTCTAAACGTAGTCTCTCACACAGCCTTAGTAAAATTCAACCTTAAGGCAGAACCGCACCCTAATCCCTATAGCATATCCTGGGTCAACCAGTCTAGTGTCCCAGTCACCCATAGGTGCTTAGTGCCCCTTCAGTTTGCCATCTACCAAGGCAAGATTTGGTGTGACGTCATAACCATGGATGTCGCCCAAGTCTTACTCGGTCGCCCGTGGTTATACGATATGGATGTTATCCACTACGGTCGGACTAACACCTATGTCTTTAGCCATGACGGACAAAAGATCAAACTGAAGCCTTCCATGCCTAAGGAACTTAAGGCTGCCACCAACAAGGGTAGGATAGAGGAACCTAAGGAACCCAAGCCAACCATCCAACTCATAAGGTCCCATGCCTTTACCCAAGACTGCTTAGAATCCAAGCAAGTGTACTCCTTAGTCATTAAGGGAACCAATCCAGATGAGGAGTCACCCATACCCAAAGAAGTTGAGACCCTACTCTCAGGGTACTCTGAGCTCACCAGGGAAGAACTTCCCAATGGCTTACCCCCCCTTAGAAAAATCCAACATGCCATAGACCTTGTCCCGGGTTCTACTCTCCCACACTTACCCCACTATAGGATGAACCCTACTGAGCATCAAGAGCTCAAAAGACAAGTAGATGAACTGTTAGACAAGGGTTTCATTAGGGAAAGCCTTAGCCCGTGTGCAGTACCCGCCCTTCTTACCCCAAAGAAGGATGGAAGCTGGCGCATGTGTATAGACTGTAGGGCCATGAACAGAATAACCATCAAGTATAGATTTCCCATCCCAAGATTAGATGACATGCTTGACATGCTGGTAGGTTCTAAGTGGTTTAGCAAGCTAGACCTTAGAAGTGGGTACCACCAAGTTAGGATCAGACTTGGGGATGAGTGGAAGACTGCCTTTAAAACTAAGGATGGTTTGTATGAATGGCTAGTCATGCCCTTTGGCCTTTCTAATGCCCCCTCAACCTTCATGAGGTTAATGAACCAAGTCTTGAAGCCTTACATAGGAAGATTCTTAGTAGTTTACTTTGATGACATCCTAATCTATAGCAAGACCCGAGAAGAACACATGGAACACCTTAGAAAAATCCTAGACTTACTTCAGGAAGAAAAGCTATACCTAAACCTGAAGAAGTGTTCTTTCCTTTCCCCTAGGGTTGTCTTTTTAGGCTTCATAGTTTCAGACCAAGGACTTCAAGCTGACCCTAGCAAAATCCAAGCCATCTTAGACTGGCCTGAACCCAAGACTTTAACTGAAATTAGGAGCTTCCATGGTCTAGCTGCCTTTTATAGGAGGTTCATTAGAAACTTTAGCACCATAGTAGCCCCTATAACCAACTGTATGAAACAAGGTGAGTTTAGTTGGCCTAAGTCTGCTAGTAGAGCTTTTGTGGAGCTTAAGTCTAGAATGACCACTGCCCCTGTCCTAAAGTTACCTGACTTCTCTAAAGTTTTCATAGTGGACTGTGATGCCTCAGGAGTAGGAATAGGAGGTACCCTTAGTCAGGAAGGCCACCCCATAGCCTACTTTAGTGAGAAGTTAAATGAGGCTAAACAAAGATATACTACCTATGATAAGGAGTTCTATGCTGTAGTGCAATCCTTAAGGCACTGGAGGCACTATTTGATACATAACGAATTTATTCTAAATAGTGATCACCAAGCTTTATCTTTTCTAAATGCTCAAAAGAAATTAAATGCTAGGCATGCTAAATGGGTAGAGTACCTTCAACAGTATACTTTTGTTTTGAAGCATAAATCTGGAATTGAAAATAAAGTTGCTGATGCTTTGAGTAGAGTAGTTTTACTTATGCAAACTTTATCTGTTGAAGTAGTTGGATTTGATCGCATGAAACATGAATACCTAGAATGCCCTGATTTTTCAAGCATTTATTCTGAGCTTAGCATAGATCCTTTGAGTCATCCCCTCTATACCCTAAGGGATGAGTTTCTGTTTCTTGGGCCAAAGTTGTGCATTCCCAAGACCTCAATCCGAGACTTCCTTGTTTGGGAGATCCACGGAGGAGGGTCTGCCGGGCACCATGGCCGAGACAAGACTCAAGCCTTAGTGGAGGAACGGTTCTTCTGGCCGAACCTCTACAGGGATGTAGCTAAGGTTGTTAGACATTGTAGGACCTGTCAGACCAGGAAAACTCAGAAACATAACTATGGTCTGTACACACCCCTACCTATCCCTCAAGCACCATGGCAAGACCTTAGCATGGACTTCATCTTAGGTTTACCAAGGACTCCCTCCAGACATGACTCCATTTTTGTCGTAGTGGATAGGTTTACCAAGATGGCACACTTTATACCTTGCTACAAAACCACAGATGCATCACATGTAGCTAGGTTATTCTTTAAGGAGGTTGTTAAACATAGAGGTACCCCTCTGACTATAGTTTCTGATAGGGATTCCAGGTTTGTTGGACATTTCTGGAAAACCCTGTGGGCTATGTTGGGAACCAAACTCAAATTCTCCACGGCCTATCATCCTCAGACGGATGGGCAGACCGAAGTGGTCAATCGATCACTAGGGAGCATTTTGAGGAGTTTGGTAGGAGAACACCCAGGCACATGGGATAAGCTGTTGCCCATTGCCGAGTTCTCCTATAATAGTGTTGTCAACAAAACCACAGGATTGTCCCCTTTTCAGGCCAACTTAGGGTACCAGCCCAGAAAACCTGTTGATTTGTTTCCTTTACCTAGGCACTCTCATATTTCTATGTCTGCTAAAGATTTTGCTACTCACATGTCCCATTTACATCATGAAATTCACTGTCAAATGCTTGATGCTGTAAATTCCTATCGCAAGAGTGCTAACAGAAAACGCCGAGAAAGGAAATTCTCTGTAGGTGAACAGGTTATACTGCGGGTCAGGGAGGAGCGCATCCATGGATCTGGCCGCAAGTTGGACCCAAAAGGAATCGGGCCATTCACCATCGTAGAAAAGATCAACGACAACGCCTACATCTTGGATCTACCACCGGACTTGGGGATCCCCACCACTGTCAATGTGGAGGATCTCACGCACTATGAGGAGCCGGTGCACATCGGGGAGTTGACTGACAGGCCTGAGCTGCAGAGCATACTTGAAGATCAGACCCGACTCACCCCAGACAAGGTACAAGTGTTTTACCGTGTTAAATTTACGTCGGGTGAGGAGGCTTGGCTTCCCGAAGAAGAGTTGGCACAGGCCGCTCCGGAATTACTCCAAGGGTACAAGGATAATTCTCCAGAGGAGAATTCTTCCCACCCGGGGAGAAATGATGGAGGGGCCAACCCTGCCCCAAGGAGGTCTGGAAGGACTAGGAGGAAGCCCATCAGATATGGCTTTCCCTCCTAGGTCATCTTTCTTACCTTATTTGCACTTTCCTTATTTGCATTGAATAAAGCTCTAGTGCATTGTGTAGTTTCCTTATTTGCTTCTAGAATAGTCTACTGGCCTTTGTGTTAATAATTGGGCAGGTTATAGCCCAGCTCAAGGGAAGCTAGGAAGCTCAAGCTAAAGCCACTCAAGTAGAGCTCCAATTATGGAAGGAGGCACTTCAACTACTTCAACTAAAGACTCCAAGTTGAAGGGGCTTACAATCAATGCAACTCCACCTTCCATATCAACCTAGGCGCCACTCAATATGATGATGATTCGAATGCAAGAAATCAGCCCACAATTTAATGCGCCTAGCCATCAACAATCTAGATCCACAAATCAAGGGATCACCATTTAGATCCACAAATCAAGGGATCATCATCTAGATCCACAATTTGAGGAATCACCCTTGGAAACCTCTTAACCGCCCATGCTCTTGAAGGAAGATTTTCGAATTCAAATAAGTCCAAGGCATGAAGGCGCCATCTCATCCATGCAAACAAGGAAGGAGCTCATAAAGAATTCGGCTACAAGGAAGCTCCATCAAGAAAGAATTCGAAATTCAAAAGGGCTAAAGGAAATGTATTAAATGTCATTAATTTCTTCCTTAAACCTTATGATTGCGCCTAGGGTGAATTGTCACCCTTGCCCATGGCTTGTTGAGCCTATAAATTGTAACCTCCCCTCTCTTTGTCGATTAGTTGCCTAGTGAAAAGAATCCTTGTGTTAGCATTGGTGATTGTCGCCTAAGAGTATTCTATCTCCCCCCTTCTCTAAAGGGCCGAGCCCTTTCCCTTCTCCCCCTTTCTTCTCAAGTCTTCAACGCAACTCAACCACTTGAAGGATCTTGCGCACCTTTGGAGGGACTCTAAGAAGCTTCATCCTTTGTCCTCGGCAATCAACAAAGACCCTTAGGGGTTCTTCACTTTCGGCTTGCATGAAGGCTACACCAACAAGACTTCAAATTCGGCTAAGTTCTTTCCCCTCTTCCATCTATAGATTCTAGAACTTGTTTTCTACACTAATCCAAACTTTGTTTGAAGGGGCGCAAGGACTTGGAGGACTCTTCACTAAGCGCAAGCTTTCTCCCCTCCCCTCTCTCTCTTTAGTTAAGTGTTAAGGGAACTTGTGAGGCTTAACCTCCCCCTTAGTTTTGCTTTGTAATATGAATCCGTGGTGTGTGCGGATCTCGTTTGTCTGTGTTTGCTTGTAATGATGCAATACCTTCCATCAGAGTAGGACCGTTGAAGATCGGGACGATACGATCCTTCTATGCTCAAGGATCGCACTGTGAGTATTCCTACTTGTCTTTCAATTTGTAGGTAATTGCTATTTCTTTTAAGTAGTCTAAATAGTTTAGTGTCGTTTTCTTTATCTATAAAAATACAAAACATATTTTCCAACTCCGTTTAGAGTAATTTCGGTTTTTTTATCAAAAATACAAAAAAATATTTTCTGAAAGCGTTGTTTGAATGCTCCCTTACTTGTGAGTGATCCCACCTCCATCATTGATCAGACAGGGGCCACCTCTTGATGTCATCATTCTCATTTTGTGATGTTGGGTGTCGTAGAGCAAAGTGCCACGTCATGACCTGACGGGGGCCACCTCTTGAATCTACACACAATCCATCGATGTGTTATGGGGTGAGAGAGCAAAGTGCCACGTCGTGACCTGGCGGGGGCCACCTCTTGATTCTACTCACTATCCATGTTTATGTGTTGCACGAGATTTTGCAGCTCCCAGTGCTTTGGCCAAGCCGGGTTAGACCATATTGGTCACTACTGAATATGCTGGACAACTAGGTTAATTAAGTATGGTGTGTTTAGTTGGTTTAGAATATATGTGTTTAATTGGGTTAGAGTAAAACTCTATAACCTGAATTTGTTATATGCTAGTGTGTACATTTAACTGTCTATATGACTTCTGTTTCTTTATTTTGTTATATGTTGACATAATGTTCTGTTAAATATTTTTAAAAATAATCTGCCTATATTTTTGAATGTATGTTATGGATGGTCGATTTAGACTATCCACTCACTGGGCTGTGTAGCTCACCCCTCACTATTTTCAGGCATAGAGCAGGGGCGCATGTCTTGAGTGCATTGGCGTGGATAATTATGCTGTTTGCTGTTTTAAGAATTTTTATGCTTAATTCTTGGGGCCGGTTGTGGCCTTAACATAAACTATATGAACTATGTGAATCATGAGACTATGTGAACTATGTGAAGTATGTTGCCAGTTATGGCAGTCTTATGAGTTTGATTTTTGTGTCACCGCGGGCTTCAGCCTGGTTTCGGTGTTTGGTATGAGTTTATAAAATCGATTTTGTGATTTTGTTTTGAATTTTGGCTTGTTGTATATTCTGTGCAATCGGTTTTGATATACCCTATAACTTGCATATGTCTAGTGCAAGTATTGCCTGGTGGCAGGTACCTTTATGGATTTTATGAATTTGAATCGGTTTTGATATAACTATTGCCTTGCATATGTCTAGTGCAAGGATTGCGTGGTGGCAGGTACCCTTATGAGATTTGAGTTTTGTGAATTTGTGTGTATGGATTTATGGAAATTTTTCAGATCGTGTTTTCTTGAACTCGGTTTTACCTAGCATATGATCGATCTTATATGAAACATCCTGTATCATTTGTGAATTGTGCCATTTGTTTGGGGTTAAGAATGTGGGATGTTACAACTAATGATTCTAGGGTAGTGGTAAAACTGTTCAAAAGAATTATCTTTCCACGCTTCGGAGTGCCACAGGTTGTAATTAGTGATGGAGGGTCCCACTTTATTGAACACAAATTTTTAGCTCTACTTTGAAAATACGGGGTGAATCACATGGTAGCAACACCTTACCATCCCCAGACAAGTGGACAAGTGGAGATATCTAACAGAGAAATAAAAGGGATATTAGAGAAGACAGTTTCAAGAACAAGGAAGGATTGGGCTTTCAAGCTTGATGATGCACTTTGGGCATACCGGACTGCTTTCAAGACACCATAGGTATGTCACCTTTTCAATTGATTTATGGTAAATCATGTCACCTTCCGGTAGAATTGGAGCATAAGGCATTTTGGGCAATTAGAGCATTGAATTTTGATTCAAATAGTGCAAGTGAAAAAAGGAAATTGCAACTGAATGAACTCGATGAGATTAGACTCTCTGCTTTTGAGAATGCAAAGATCTACATGGAGAGAACTAAAAGATGGCATGATCAACACATACTCAGAAAGGAATTTCAACCAGGTGACTTTGTTCTTCTATTTAATTCTAGATTAAGGCTTTTCCCTCATAAACTTAAGTCTCAATGGTCTGGACCTTTTCAGGTTAAGAAGACCTATCCATACGGAGCCGTCGACATATGGAGTGAGGAGAAAGGGATATTCAAGGTCAATGGACAGAGATTGAAGCATTACTATCATGAAGAGAAAGTTGAGGAAGGAGAGAATTTTCTACTCGATGAACCACGAGCGAATCCAAGAGCAGAAGGGTCAAGCTAATGACCATTAAATTAGCGCTTCTTGGGAGGCAACCCAAGCATTTTGTTTTTGTTTGTTATCTTTGATTTTTTTTTCTTGATTTTATACTTAATTTACTTTGCTTAGGGTTAATTCTTGTTTTTCTCGATTTTTAGTTATTTTTAGTATTTGTTTTCAATTTTATTTACAAAATACGGCAGTACCGTGAACATTTACATGGTACCGTATTTCGCAGTGATTATTTACAGCAGAAAAATGAAAAATACGGCGGTACCAAGTTTCGTCCCGAAACTCTCACGGTACCGTATTTTTTGACGTTTTTGCATAGAAAGTTTTTGCAATTTTACGGCCATACCGTGAGGAAATACACGGTACCGTATTTATGGCCAGTTTTGAATAGAAAGTTTTTTGCGTTTTCACGACAGTGCCGTGTAAATCTACACGGTACCATATTTCGTGATCAGCACCTATAGCCAAAATACGGCACCACCGTATTCACAATACGGTACCGTATTGTGCGATGACCCCACATCTTCACGTGTCGTATTTAGGGTTTGGCGCACTGTTCTTAGGGTTTCTTCACCCGATTTCGCGCCGATCTTCCGTCTTTCTTCAAGTTTTCGCTTCTCCAACCCTCATGCAACCTTCCCTTACAACTTCCGTCCGATTTCTAGCAAGGATCTTGCGATTTCAAGCTTGATCGAGTTGTTTTCTGGTGCGCTGCAGAGTTTTACGCCGAGACATCGATCTTTGCGATTTCCTTTCGTCCGAGCTTTGATCAATCTGTCTCTAAACTCAGAGGGGTTCGAAAAAGATGGAAGATCATCCCCCATAAAGATTTGAAGCTTGATCTTGATCCAGAAATCCAGATTTGAAGCTCAAATCTCAGCCTGTTTACAGCCACGCGCAAACTTTGGGTAACGAAATTTTTTTGAGCTTCTTTCAGTTATTTCTTGCTCTACCTGTAAACATCATGTCACCAACCAAGAGAATGGCGCCGAAGAACAAGGGGAAAGCCCCCGTTGAACCATCGAGGCCACCACCAAATCCTTTCGGTATTCTGTTTAGAAATGAGGAGCAAGAACAGAGGTATAACATGTTACTCACTCGCCGAATTGTTAAGACAAAGTACACTGATGTCAGAGCCCTAGAGCTCCTCGGATTGAAGGAGGATGTGTTTTGGATGTATGATAAGGTAGGGCTGAGGGAGTTTTTCGACATGACATCGGAGACATATTTACCCATTGTGTTGGAAGTTCTCAGTGGTTTAGAGATCAGTTGGGAAGAGTACATGGACCACACCGCCGAGGGAGAGATTAAGTTTAGGATGATGAATGAAGAGAGAATGCTGAAGTTCAAGGACATTCGGCGTATATTCCACTTCCCACGGAAAGGGAAGACTGAACCACCCATTGGATTTCTTGAGCATATCTTTTGGAATCAGATTACATCAGATACCAGATTTTCAGCAGCAACAGCAAGGGCCTCCAGGATCTCAAACCCTTGTATTAGATATGCCCATCGCATTCTCGCACATACCATTTTCGGGCTAGGGGACAGTGATGGTATAGTCACTCATGTTGAATTGTTCTTGCTTTGGAGTATGTTGCATGGATACACGGTAGACATAGCATTTTTCTTCATGAGGCATGTGAGTAAGGTAGCAAAAGCTAAGAGAGGAGCTATAGTGATAGGAGGTTTTCTTACTCCTATAGCACTACATCTGGGGATTGCGCCCTATGGGATCGAGGTTGCTAGAGGAAATTCGAGGATAGATATTGAGTCATGCATTGCCATGAAGATGATTCTGCGTGATGGAGACACTTATTGCTTGACCTTTCAGCTTGGGCTTCCTACATTGCCTTTGCCAAACCCCGAACGAACCTCGGTACAGAATCTAAAGAATTGGAAACTATCACCGAGTTGTGTATCTTATGCTACTCTTGCACCAGAGACATCAGTGCCACCACCACCTCCTGTTTGGGGTGATGACCCATTTGGTATGGGTATGGACTCTTCACCGCACGGAGCCACCGAGCTACCACCACACAGAGCCCCTGGGTCATCTTCACATCATGCAGCCTCTGATTAGAGAGATGAGCGGAGCTATAGGGATCCAGGATATCAGGCTATCTCTGCACAGTTATATAGGCAAGAGCAGCGGATGGAGAGGGTGATGGGTGGCCTAGGGAGGATACATGAGCAGATTAGTCACATTCACTCGGATGTGGAGGCGCTTGGAAATTACATGGAGGACATAGGGAATTTTCTCTATGAGCGATTTGGCTACGAGGACTCCAGGGGAGGCGGTATCTATGGTGGTGTAGGAGAGGGAGCTTCTCATGATCCGATGGATGCAGCTCAGGCCGACGAGGACGAGGAGGAGACGCATTCGGACTAGTGAGATCCTGTGAGTATTTCATACTGATTCTTGTGCTTATTTGATTTACTGATTTATTGTGATCTCGAACTTGTGTAGGGAAGGATGACTTTGAAAACTTCTTGCCTCCTACTGCTACGGATTCTCGCTTTCTGATTATTGTAGTTGTTTCAATTTGGTTGTACCAACATATTTTGATGACTTTGCTATAGTTTCTATTCGATATGGTTGTATATGATATATGATGTTTGATATTATGGATTGATGCTTGGTATGCCATGATCTATTTGATATTTGATGGTTGTTATTGATGCTTCTGTGTGGTTTGTTTATTTGGGAAAATACTACTGTCATCATACCAAAATTTTCTTGAATTGAGATTTGGATTAAACCTATTGTAATGGATTTATTTCTCTAGTACATATCTACCTATTGAGAATTTTTCATTGATTGATAAATGGCGTTTTGGATGAACATGTTATTTGATGAGTTTGATTTTAGAGGGAGGCTATTTCTTTGAATAAAATCAACATATGAGTATGATTTGTGAATAGATATTGATAGATTAATTCGGTTAAAGTTTTATGCTATCTACTATTTGTTGGGAAAAGAAAGGTTCCTTGATCCAAATAAAGTGAGGTCTCCCCTACTTGGTACTGTGTAAAATTGACAGTGGTACCAAAGGACATGGGTTGAAGTAAGAAACAGAAAAACTATGTATCTATGTGGGTGCATGCCATGAGAGACTTGATTCACATAAACTTCGCTATCCTTGGTAAATTGTTTTTCCAAAATTAAAGGATATGAGTTCTATAGCATAGGTTATGTGATCATTGCACTCTAATTTCATCACCAGAAAAAAAAAAGGTGGTAATCGAATTAGAGAATGTGAAAAAAAAAGAGGGTGACAAGAGAGAGAAGAGATGATTGTGAGAGGAAAAAGATCATGGAAACCCTAATCCTGTGAACAAAAGTTGATAGTTATGAACTGAAAACTGGATGAAAGCTTGAAATTGATATTTTGCTTATTATATGATTTGTGAAGTTTTATTCGACTGAGTAGCGGGACTCGAGAATTAAAATCAGGGGGTGATGTGTTTGATGGAAATACCAGGAAATAATTGATGAAAGTTTTGATGGGTGATTGTATTTTAGAAATTTATTCGTTATGAGAGAGTTTTTTTCCTTTGATCGATTTCTTGATTTTTGCTTGAGGACAAGTAAGGTTTGAGCCTTATATGTTTGATGACTCCAAATTTCATAGTGTTTTTCATACTTATTTAGTAGTCTTTTTAAGCCGTAATCTTATTCTCTTGCTTTGTTTTTATACCTTTCTTGCCAAAAGCTTCGGAATCTTCACCATCTTTGGTTTTTAATCAATTTTAGGCAAAAAGGCATATTTTTCATCGATTTTCAAGCAATGCAAATCCATGAATGAGTTCTAACCATGAAGAGGAGTCTCCCCATCAAATTTCAAGTCAAAAGGATGCTCCTGACAAAAATACGGCACTGCTGTGTAAATCTACACGGTACCGTATTTCACCGCTTTCAACCAGACGAAAATACGGTGCTGTCGTATTTTTGCCCCTGCACTTTCACGGTACCATATTTTGTGCTGATTTCATCCAGAAGACCTAAGCAAGAATACGGCACAGCCGTGTAGAAGTACTGTTGGGTCCCCTTCAAGGGGGAGCGAAACCCTAAGTGGCGCATATAGCTCATTTTTGGGCAGCGGAAGCAAGGGTTTCATGAATCGTTCTATATGTCATATGATCAACTTAAAACATCAAGTAAAAGATGCATTACCATGGCCATGAGAAGGAGGCGGCTTGGAAGCAAAGAGGGCAAATAAGCTCTCCTCCAAAGAAGACGCACACAAGAAGATGTTGCCTACTTCCTTTTGTTCCTTGTGCTAGCAAGGGCGCAAGGTATCCTTGATCGCTTGAAGGGATCTTTGCTTGGGTGAATTCTCCTTGTCGTCCACCTCGCTTACTCACGAATGCAAGTCTCTCATCCAAGCAAGAGAAGGTGACGAACATTGAATCAAAACGTTGAGGCGTTGATCAAAGTAGCGCTTATTACTTTCCAAAAATAGCAAGCAATGAAGTCATGCGCTCATGATCACAAAAACCGATCAAAACGCCTCAAGCCTTGAACCATGCGTTCACTCATGTGAACCGGTTCAATTTTGGTCTGGTTCAAAGACCAATTAACCCAAGCTATTCGGTCTAGATCACAACAAACCCTAAGGCTCAAGATCTAACCGTTCATCTTTTGATGCTCCTAATCTCACCGATCTAGCATCACCTCTCTCGATCGAAGCTTACCGATCTCAAGCCCTAATCAATCAAACATGATCAGACCAGATCTCACTTACAATCAGAGATTACATCCCTTTAAACTGAACCCAAACAATTCAGTCCACACGATCTGACTCAAGTAAGCCATATCTTCAAATTGTGCAACCCTGAGGGTTTCCTTTAAATGTCGGTAACGATAACTTACGTTATCACGATCAGTGAGGGGTATCTAGCAACACATCACTGTCTCCCGATATAAAGGAAAGAGTCTTCCAAGACTACTCCCAAAACACAGCACAAGTGTGAATCCACTTCACGAGGCATACATGTTTCCTTTGCCACTGGATGTTCTTATTGGACAAGCGTGTCAAGCCTGTAGCTCCAATATGATGAGCATGATTAGATCAGATGAACACTGTCACCTGGGTATGGCCATACACTTTCTCAATCATCTCATCCAGGGGGGCCCCTTTAGAACATCACACTCCAATCCAGGAGATGGCAATCCTATATCCATCACTAGTGCCCTAACCTGACTCAAGCTCATTATCCAAGATAGTCTATAATCATTATGTTTCAAATGATATTGAACTACCTCAAAACAATGACAATCATCATTTAGAAACACAAGTGATCTCAAGTCAGAGGACATGTGCCACTTGTTGCAATCAAGGATTATTCACATTGTGACAAGCAATTGAATATCCCAGTAGGGTCTATCCAGTACATCCAATGTACCCATGAGTCTACATCTTATTCCATGCTCGAAGCATCCTATAATATTAGAACACATATTAGTCTCAATCACATCATGGTTGTCTCAGGTTCACCAAGATATCTCGACTAAGGACAATATAGCATGTCAGCCTAGCTGAACAGCTTTGAGACATTATTCAGAAGAACACACATTGCAGCAGATGATGTAACAACCTGAATAATAACCATTGCCTTTATAAACATAAGAGTTTATACATGATTCTGTTACAATCCCAAGGCCTCAAACATTAGCCTTAAGGGCATACCCCAACAATCTCCCACTTGCACTTAATCTAATGGTTGAGAAATCTCAAACCCATATTATTACAGTGCTTCTCATGCTTCTGCTGCGCCAGAGGCTTGGTAAGCGGGTCAGCCAGATTGTCGTCTGTATGAACCTTGCAAATTTTGATCTCGCCACGATCAATGATCTCCCGGATCAAGTGAAACCGTCTCTGTATGTGCTTGGACTTCTGGTGCGACCGTGGTTCCTTTGCTTGTGCGATTGCTCCAGTGTTATCACAGAAGATAACCAAAGGATCTGCACTCGAAGGAACAACACCAAGTTCCTGAATGAACTTACGAATCCACACTGCCTCCTTGGATGCTTCCGAGGCTGCAACATACTCGGCTTCTGTTGTGGAATCAGCAACAGTAGACTGTTTGAAACTTTTCCACACCACTGCTCCTCCATTCAAGCTAAAAACATAGCCTGATTGCGATCGGAAATCATCCTGGTCCGACTGGAACGAAGCGTCAGTATATCCTTCAATACTGAGTTCTTCCTGACCACCATATATCAAGAACATATCTTTGGTCCTCCGCAGATATTTCAAAATGTTCTTGACTGCAATCCAGTGCGCCAAACCTGGATTACTTTGGAACCGACTGGTCACGCTTAACCCGTAAGCGACGTCTGGGCGAGTACACAACATCGCATACATAATGGACCCAATAGCCGAAGCATAAGGCGTATTGTCCATTTCATCTTTCTCAGTCTGTGTTTGTGGACACTGACTCTTCGAAAGATTCAGACCATGTCTGACTGGAAGATATCCTCTTTTAGAATTTTCTAAATGAAATATCTCCAGGACTTTATCGATGTAAGTACTCTGGCACAGCCCGAGAAGCCTCTTAGATCTATCCCTGTAGATCTTCACACCTAATACATAGGCTGCTTCTCCTAGATCTTTCATCTGGAAACATTTTCCTAACCATGCTTTAACAGCATGCAGTTCAGGAATATCGTTTCCAATGATCAAGATATCATCGACGTAGAGGACTAGGAAAGTAATTACGCTCCCACTAAACCTCTTATATACACACGGGTCATCTTCATTCTTGATGAAACCAAACTCAGAGATTGATTCATCAAAACGAATATTCCAGCTTCTAGATGCTTGTTTAAGTCCATAAATGGACTTCTTTAACTTGCATATTTTATGACGATCTGATGGATTAGTGAAACCTTCAGGTTGTGTCATATACACATCCTCATCCAGTTTTCCATTAAGGAAAGCGGTCTTCACATCCATCTGCCAGATCTCATAATCGTAATATGCTGTTATCGCGAAAAGAATCCGAATAGACTTGAACATGGCTACTGGAGAGAAAGTTTCATCATAATCTATCCCGTAGATTTGTTTGAAACCTTTCGCTACTAGCCTGCCTTTATAGGTAACCACGTTACCATCCATGTCATCTTCTTCTTGAAGATCCATTTACAGCCTATAGGGATTACTCCCAGAGGCGGATCAACCAAATCCCAGACTTGGTTATCTGACATGGAGTCCATTTCAGCTCGCATAGCTTCAAGCCATCTAGCTGACTCCGGTCCACTGACCGCATCCGCATAAGTGAGGGGTTCATCATTATCAATGATGTAGACTCCGTCATAGCGCTCAGGCTGTCGACGGATCCTTCCCGATCTTCGCGGTTCCCGTGATATCTGAGCCTCAGGTTGTTCAGTAACCTGATCTACCGGCTCAGGCTCATCCAACTGTGCTTGACTACTTTATCCTTCCTCTGGATTCTCATCCAGCTTTATTTCTCTCCCACTGGCCTCTTGCAGAAGAAACTCCTTCTCAAGAAAAATGGCCGTCCGAGCAACAAATACCTTGTTCTCTTTGGGATCGTAGAAATAATAACCCTTAGTTTCCTTAGGGTAACCGACAAAGACACATTTCTCAGATCTGCTCTCTAGTTTCCCAGAGGCGAGCTTTTTGACATAAGCCTCGCAGCCCCAGATCCTGATAAATGTCAAGCTCGGCTGTTTCCCATACCATAACTCATATGGCGTCTTTGAAATGGCCTTGGATGGCACTCGGTTTAGTACCTTTGCAGCTGTTTCTAGTGCAAATCCCCAAAAGGAGTAAGGTAGAGTAGCCTGACTCATCATAGAACGAACCATGTCTAGTACCGTTCTATTTCTCCTCTCGGACACACCATTCGATTGCGGTGTTCCTGGCGGAGTGAGCTGTGAGATAATCCCACACTCTTTTAGATAGTCAGTAAACGCATGACTGAAGTATTCTCCACCTCGATCAGAGCGAAGTGCCTTGATATTTCGGCCTAGCTGATTCTGTACTTCATTCTTGAACTCTTTGAACTTGTCAAAAGATTCACTCTTATGTCTCATAAGATAGACATAACCATACCTACTGAAATCATCAGTAAAGGTAATGAAGTACGAATAGCCACCTCTGGCATGTTTACTAAACGGCCCACACACATCACTGTGTATAAGGTCAAGTAAACCTGAAGCCCTTTGACCTTTATTAGGAAAAGGAGACTTCGTCATTTTTCCCATTAAACAAGCTTTGCATGTATCAATCTCCTCATAGGAGAATGATCCCAGCAGTCCATGATCATGCAACCGCTTAATGCGCTTCTTGTTAATATGGCCTAAACGACTATGCCATAGCAAGGTGCTGTCATCAGCATACTTGGCTTTCTTATTATCAATGTTTTGTATAGAATATTCCATGTCCAACATGAATAACCCATTGTTAATTGAACCAGTAGCATAAACAATATTATCAAGAGTAAGATAACACTTTGAAATCTTGCATTCAAAGGAAAACCCTTTCCTGACAAGAGCAGGAATAGAGATAATATTTTTGGTAATACTGGGTACAAAGTAACAATTGTTTAATTCTAATACAATGCCAGATGGTAATGAGATGTAATAATCCCCTACAGCAACAGCAGCAACCCGTGCCCCGTTTCCAACTCGTAGGTCCACCTCATGCTGTCCCACCTGTCTTCTTCTCTTGAGTTCCTGTACATTTGAACAAATGTGAACTCCACATGCAGTGTCCAACACCCATGAAATGGAAGAAGATGATATCATGACCTCAGTCACAAATATACCTGAGCCAGAAGCGATGCTTCCCTTCTTGTCTCCTTGGAGCGCTTTACAGTCCTTTTTCCAGTGACCCAGCTGGCCACAGTGGAAACACCTGTTGTCCTTCGACCGCTTAACCTTCTGTTTCAGAGCCTTACTGTAGTTCTTGACAGGGGCTTTGCCCTTCTTCCCCTTCTTCTTGTTCCTGGAAGGAACCATTAAGACAGAGGTTGAAGGCTTTCCCTTCAGAGTTTCCTCAGTAGTCAAGAGCATATTCAGCAGCTCTGCCGGAGTACAATCGATTTTGTTCATATTAAAGTTAATAATGAACGCATCGAAAGAAGGCGGGAGAGACTGCAGAATAATGTCTACAGCAAGCTCCTGGTTGATGGTATGCCCCAGTTTCTCCAGAGCCTCTTTGTGCCCAATCATCTTGAGCACGTGAGCTCCCACTGGGCTCCCTTCAGCCAGTTTGCTCTGAAAGAAAAGCTTTGTCAGATTATAGCGTTCTGTCCTCGCCTGTGCAGCATACAACATCTTGAGGTTCGCTATAATTTCTATAGCAGACATATCCTCATGCTGACGCTGCAGCGGTGGCATCATAGACGCTAGCATCAGGCAAGCGACATCAATGCTATCATTGACGTGCTTTTCATAGGCATCGCGAACCGCCCTTGCGGCGTTCGCAGCGTGTTGAGGCGGCACAGCCGTCTCGAGGACATACAGTTTCCTCTCAGCCTTAAGAACAATCTTAAGGTGTCCGAACCAGTCTGAGAAGTTTGGCCCAGCAAACTTCTCCCTTTCCAGTAGGGATCGCACATTGAAGCTCATGGTGTTCGTTGCTGCAGGAATCTACAACAATGCAAGAACAGCAAGGTCAGTATCAATGTTTAGAATCAATCCAGGACTTAAGAAAGATTCTTTTCTCACTATTTTGTCTGACTGAAAAATTCATTAAAACAGTCCGAAAGAGTAACACTCTTTTAGTGAGATGGGATCCAGATTTCATACTTGGTCTCCGCGTCCCGCTCAGGCGAGATAAGATGCACAGAGAGTACAAGCACTAATTTCTGGTAGGCAGTCCCTGCCAATCGCCAACCCGTGCGATTCCCCTTCATCTGGGCAATCTAGCAGACTGTGCCAACTGAGTTGGTACAACACAGTCTCTGATCCCACAGATGGCTGCCTCCATGTGCTACCATATGCGCCACATATGTAGCCTACATGGTCAAGCTGACCCGACCTACTCCCTGGACCACCACGTGCTATGCTGAGCAACGAGAAGCGATAAATCCCTTCTCTGTAACACGCAGGTGAAATCCCGCACCGTCTGAAGATAGATGGACGTGCCCACTGAGTGGGTACAACACGGCTCCAACGATAGTCAGAACAGTGAGGTTTCGCGTCAGAAGGCTATCGAGCTTGATATTTTAGCGTTGGATTTTAACGGTCTTTTATCTTCTTTACTATCATGCAACCTATGGTGATAGCAGAAGATAAATAAATCATGCATTTCTAATTATTTAGAAAATAAAAGAAAGCATGGATCTTATGTGGTAAAAGCCCATTAAGCCTAAGTAAGACCTTAACCTAAATTAAGTCTTCACTTGCTTTCTTCATGGGGCTTTTGCTTCTCATCTGGCCCAACCCAGGGCCTAAGCGCCTTCTGCAGCTCAGGTGCACCCACCAGGTAGATGCGCCTGTCATAGGGTCAAACCCTAGACCTCCCACCTGATCAAGCCACTGCTGCATGCGCCTCTGCCATGTGTGCTTTGTGCTCTTGTCAGATTATATTACATTTTAATCTATCTAGACAAGCTTGACTCGCAGGTCAATTATACAATAAATTAATTAAAAATGTGATTCGCAGATCACAAAAATAATAATTTACCAGGCTCGCAGGCCCCAGCACAGCACACATTAAAAGGGCAACCTACATAAGATTAAATAAACAAGCACATGGCATCCACTCATCATGTGATCCATTTAACAAGAAAATAAAATTTTTGAAAACCCATTGGCATCAATTTTAATTCTCTTATGTGCCCTACAACCTTACAACAGTCCATTGATAGGGATCCACTCATCCAACTAGTTGGATCCATTGCCCTTGCATGCACCAAGTCCTAACTAACTCGAGTTGACCTAATGGTCAACCATGCATGCGCCAAGGGCTGAACATCCCTCATGAGTTTCGGCAAGCGGGTGTGACCCCGGGCCTAACTCATGTGTGTTCACTAGTCGTCTCAATCAGACCTCGCTACACGCCCTTGATGCAGTCAACCTATAGCCACCTCGTGCTTGCGCACAGGTGCTATCTGGTCAACCCATCTAGGCTGTCAGATGGTCTGATCAGACTATTTGGATCCTTCCTAGAGGTTGACTTCAACCCCATCAACCCGTCTAAGGGTTTACAGTAGGCGCTTAGATCTAAAGTAGGGGCTCGCAAGTGGAGTTTTGACAAAACAACAACAACATGCGCCAAGATAAAACATGCGCAACCAACATGAGTAAAACATACAAGCATGTATTTTCGCATGTTAACATTAGATCTATGCATGGATCACACAAATACATTAAGCAATCATATGAACAAGTATAGAACCGCATGCTCTGATACCAATTGTTGGGTCCCCTTCAAGGGGGAGCGAAACCCTAAGTGGCGCATATAGCTCATTTTTGGGCAGCGGAAGCAAGGGTTTCATGAATCGTTCTATATGTCATATGATCAACTTAAAACATCAAGTAAAAGATGTGTTACCATGGCCATGAGAAGGAGGCAGCTTGGAAGCAAAGAGGGCAAATAAGCTCTCCTCCAAAGAAGACGCACACAAGAAGATGTTGCCTACTTCCTTTTGTTCCTTGTGCTAGCAAGGGCGCAAGGTATCCTTGATCGCTTGAAGGGATCTTTGCTTGGGCGAATTCTCCTTGTCGTCCACCTCGCTTACTCACGAATGCAAGTCTCTCATCCAAGCAAGAGAAGGTGACGAACATTGAATCAAAACGTTGAGGCGTTGATCAAAGTAGCGCTTATTACTTTCCAAAAATAGCAAGCAATGAAGTCATGCGCTCATGATCACAAAAACCGATCAAAACGCCTCAAGCCTTGAACCATGCGTTCACTCATGTGAACCGGTTCAATTTTGGTCTGGTTCAAAGACCAATTAACCCAAGCTATTCGGTCTAGATCACAACAAACCCTAAGGCTCAAGATCTAACCGTTCATCTTCTGATGCTCCTGATCTCACCGATCTAGCATCACCTCTCTCGATCGAAGCTTACCGATCTCAAGCCCTAATCAATCAAACATGATCAGACCAGATCTCACTTACAATCAGAGATTACATCCCTTTAAACTGAACCCAAACAATTCAGTCCACACGATCTGACTCAAGTAAGCCATATCTTCAAATTGTGTGACCCTGAGGGTTTCCTTTAAATGTCGGTAACGATAACTTACGTTATCACGATCAGTGAGGGGTATCTAGCAACACATCACTGTCTCCCGATATAAAGGAAAGAGTCTTCCAAGACTACTCCCAAAACACAGCACAAGTGTGAATCCACTTCACGAGGCATACATGTTTCCTTTGCCACTAGATGTTCTTATTAGACAAGCGTGTCAAGCCTGTAGCTCCAATATGATGAGCATGATTAGATCAGATGAACACTGTCACCTGGGTATGGCCATACACTTTCTCAATCATCTCATCCAGGGGGCCCCTTTAGAACATCACACTCCAATCCAGGAGATGGCAATCCTATATCCATCACTAGTGCCCTAACCTGACTCAAGCTCATTATCCAAGATAGTCTATAATCATTATGTTTCAAATGATATTGAACTACCTCAAAACAATGACAATCATCATTTAGAAACACAAGTGATCTCAAGTCAGAGGACATGTGCCACTTGTTGCAATCAAGGATTATTCACATTGTGACAAGCAATTGAATATCCCAGTAGGGTCTATCCAGTACATCCAATGTACCCATGAGTCTACATCTTATTCCATGCTCGAAGCATCCTATAAGATTAGAACACATATTAGTCTCAATCACATCATGGTTGTCTCAGGTTCACCAAGATATCTCGACTAAGGACAATATAGCATGTCAGCCTAGCTGAACAGCTTTGAGACATTATTCAGAAGAACACACATTGCAGCAGATGATGTAACAACCTGAATAATAACCATTGCCTTTATAAACATAAGAGTTTATACATGATACTGTTACAATCCCAAGGCCTCAAACATTAGCCTTAAGGGCATACCCCAACAAGTACATGGTACCGTAAGTTTTGGCGATCTAGAACATAAAGTTTCAGCAGAAATACGGCACTACCGTATTTCACTACGATTTTATCACGGTACCCGTATTTTCCATCGATTTTGACCAGTGATGTTTTGGCACAAATACGGCACTACCGTGGGAAAATACACGGTGCGGTGTTTTCTACCCGGATTTCACAGAAAGAAATACGACACTATCGTACTCAGCATATGGTACCGTATTTTTGAACCCAGATTCCTGAGTTTTTTGCGGATTCATTGGAAACACGATTTCCAGAGATTTAATAGGATAAATTTAGATCCAAAAGAAGCTGTGGACTGGTCTTTAAGAGGAGAAAACAGTGAAGAAAAAAAACACACTTTTTATTCACGATTTGGAGAGAATTTGGGAGAATCGCCGCCACGCTAGTTTTCACCATTGTTCACTACATAGATCACCTCCGGCCATGATTTTTGAAGGGAAGCTTCGCCTGATGAAGAAGAAGATGCCACATAAGTTTCAGATCAAGAGGAGATCAATCGAGGGAGAAATCACCAAAAACGTGGTCACGACACTGTTCATCGCGACTGCTAAGGAAATTTTGGGCTGTGATTCAGTTGCAGCCCTGTTCTGTAACTCTTACTCCCTCTTTATTCTCTTTGATCATACTAAAATCATGTGTCGTTGTGAATCTTCTTCCATGCTATCTTAATTTTCCCTAGGGACATGGGGGTGTAGTTCTCTTGTTACTTCAATGACTATATAACTTTTCTTACATCAATATATTTTGGTTATGGTTATTTTACTCAAGGGATTCATGCCTTTGATTCTTCTTAGCATCATGCATTAAAATGTTTTAGAGTTTTATGCTATAGACTGAGAAGATAATATCATAGAACTTGGAACCCTAGGATTTATGAAAAGAACTCTTCGCAAGAGATTGGTAGCGTTCTTGTTTTTAGATTTTAATTGTTTAATTCTTGTTGATGTTATGATCTAAGGATTACCATAGTTTTAGATATGAGAGCATGCTATAGATAGATGTTGGATTATTAGAAAACCTTGAGTAAAACTTGTGAAACTAAGGTACGAGAGTGCTTAGTTTTGCTTGGGATCTTGGTATTGAGATGAAATGCACGAGAGTGATTCTTAATCTCTTTAACCAAAAGTTCACCTATCTTTACCATTGAATCGATCTTGCACGAGAGTGAGGATCGTTCTTTGTAACCAATTGCGCGAGAGTGAGTTGGTTTCTTAATTAAGTGAACTACACCTTAACCCTAAAAAAAATATAGATTGGTGAATCCTTAATAATATCTGGTCACGAATATCAAGATGAACGAACCCCTAGTCCTACTTTTCCCATTCTGATTTTCTCCTATATCGTTCGATTGCTATTTTCACCATCTTTGGTCTGCTTAGCTAGTGAGAACTAAATTAACCAGTACTTAACAACGAAGTCTCTGTGGTTCGATATCTTAAATATTACTTCGAGTATCCGTGCACTTGCAGAGCACAACACTAGTCTAGAAACAACCTATTACATCAACTACAAAGTAAAATAAAGACTTTAAAATAAACCTAGGCAAGCTGATGCAGGAGCAAACAGGCCCATGAACACACTTGTGGGCGGCCCAACCCCTGCAAAAGATACTTGGAGAGATTCCCCAAGACCCCAGGAATTTTCCCTGGAAATTTTACCCAAGTCAGTGTTCCCCAGACCCCGACATGGCCAGGCCGTGTGCCCCATCATGGCCGTGACACGGTCGCCCGAAGACGTGAACGTTGAACACGCCCGTGACTCCAAGCACGACAGGCCATGCCCGACTCTGTGGATTTTGACAACGCCAAGCACGAGCGTGACTCCAATCACGGGCAAGCCGTGCCCGACTCTACGGATTTCGACAACGCCAAGCACGGGCGTGACTCCAAGCATAGGCAAGCCGTGCCCGACCCTGAGGATTTCGACAACGCCAAGCACAAGCATGACTCCAAGCACGGGCAGGCCGTGCTCGATTCTATGGATCACGGCGACTCTGAACATGGCCGTCCTCGCCATCACGGCCAGGCCGTGTTCGCCCCTGACGAATCGTTGCAGCCCCGACGACCCCACTTCGACGTGCATCGCCCTCCCTACCATGTTGCTCCACCCAATGATGATCCAAAGGAGCCCAACAACGTGGAAATCCGATGATCCCAATGCCAAAGTAGGCCCCCGGATCGCTTCTTAGGAGTCATTAGCCCCCCTTTCCATACACACCGGAGTAGCGCATCCCAAGGACGCTCCAAGCCAGCCCTCTGAGGATCCAACTCTAAGTGGGCCACTTAACCTCATTAGCAATACGGCCCAAGAACAAGCCGCAACGGTGGTAACCCAGCCCATGACTTCAATGTTTTGTTGTCTTGTCGCGATGTGCTCGGAGCGCGTCTAAACTGTCTCCGCTAAGGCACGTACGCTGAAGGACCAAGGACTTGCGCCCCCTCGTAGGAATAGTTGGTAGTTGGTAGGATTTTATGCTTTCTTGTTTTATGTGGCAGCTTGACCACTTTATGGTAGTTAGTTTGTTAGGATGCTGTCCCCTGGTCTTGTTCCCCCTCCTAATCTTATAAAAGAGAGGGGTTAGCCAGCATCCCTCTTCAGTTCTCTTT
Organism: Costus lasius; assembly: GCA_027563935.2. NCBI lineage: Eukaryota > Viridiplantae > Streptophyta > Magnoliopsida > Zingiberales > Costaceae > Costus > Costus lasius. The sequence continues at coordinate 57,225,266 of CM050448.1, forward strand.
GGTGTAGAGAGTTCTCCTGGTGAGCTTAGAAGTCGCCAGCATTGTGTGAAGACGAGCCGGAGCCTCGCCTTCGTCGTTGTTCGGGTCGAAGACGTCTCTTCGATTCCAAGTTGTTTCCTCTTCCGTTTTGAAGTAAATCCCACCTTTCCGGTGGGTCAAGTTCGCCTGTTTTCTCCTTCTCGCTTTGATAACAAATTGGTTTTCCCCTTCCATCTTCACCCACACCAGTCCACACGTCGGAGCTGAAAGGTCCCCAGATAAGGGGGGGCGAAACCCAAGTGAGGCGCATATTAAGGGAGAACGCAGCGGAGAGGGTTTCTTAGGATCTTTCATGTTATATGATTAACAAAACCGATTGCATAGATGAGATAGAACCATACCATAGCCATTTCTAGATGGCGCCTTGGAAGCAGAGAGTGATGCCGCTCTCCTCCTGAAGATGCGCACACAAGATGAAAGATGTGCCTACTCCTTGATGCTCCTTGTGCTAGCAAGGCGTCAAGGTGTTCTTCTCGAATGGAAGGGAAGGAGATCTTCTTTGCTTGGCGATTTTCTTCCTCCTTCTTTTCGTCAACCTCTCTCTTTCTCGAATGCAAAAAACCCCGAGAGATGGATGCTCTAGAGCGAGAGATGAGCGTCAAACGACAAGAGAGAAAGGCGTGAATCGTGAGTCGTGGTCACGTAGGGAAGTGCTATCTAAAAATAGCATACCACTTCACCACTTGCGGTCATGGGTTTACCCCAATCGCAACTCACTTCACCCTTGAACCATGCGCTCATCCATGACCCGGTTCATGTTGGTTCGGTCCAAAAACCAAATAAGCCAAGCGACAAGGCTTAGATCAAATTAAACCCTAAGGCTCCAGATCTAACCGTCGATCTCTTTGATGCTCCTGATCTGACCAATCTAGCATCCATTCTCTCGATCAAAGCTTACCGATCTAATGCCCTAATCAATCAAACATGATCAGACCAGATCTCACTTACGATCAGAGATTAAATCCCTTTAAACTGAACCCAAACAATTCAGTCCACACGATCTAACTTAAGTAAGCCATATCATCAAATTGTGCGACCCTGAGGGTTTTCTTTAAATGTCGGTAACGATAATTCTCATTATCACGATCAGTGAGGGGTATCTAGCAACACATCACTGTCTCCCGATATAAAGAAAAGAGTCTTCCAAGACTACACCCAAAATACAGCACAAGTGTGAATCAACTCACAAAGCATACATATTTCCTTTGCCACTGGATGTTCTTATTGGACAAGCCTGTCAAGCTTGTAACTCCAATATGATGAGCATGATTAGAACAGATGAACACTGTCACCTGGGTATGGCCATACACTCTCTCAATCATCTCATCCAGGGGGCCCCTTTAGAACATCACACTCCTTAAACAAGGAGACGGCAATCCTATGTCTATCACTAGTGCCCTAACCTGATTCAAGCTCACCATCCAAGATAGTCTATAACCATTATGTTTCAAATGATATTGAACTACCTCAAAATGATGACAATCATCATTCAGAAAACACAAGCGATCTCAAGTCAGTGGAAATGTGCCACTTGTCATATTCAAGGAATATTCACATTGTGACAAACAATTGAACATCCTAGTAGGGTCTGTCCAGTACATCCAATGTACCCATGAGTCTACATCTTATTCCATGCTCGAAGCATCCTATAAGATTAGAACACATATTAGTCTCAACCATATCAAGGCTGTCTCATGTTCACCAAGATATCTCGACTAAGGACTTATGGCCTGTCAGCCTAGCTGAACAGCTTTGAGACATTATTCAGAAGTACACTTATTACAGCAGACAAGGTAACAACCTGAATAATAACCATGCCTTTATAAACACAAGAGTTTATTACATGATACTTATACAATCCCAAGGCCTCAAACATTAGCCTTAAGGGCATACCCCAACAATCTCCCACTTGCACTTAATCTAATGGTTGAGAAATCTCAAACCCATGTTATTACAGTGCTTCTCATGCTTCTGCTGCGCCAGAGGCTTGGTAAGCGGGTCTGCCAGATTGTCATCTGTATGAACCTTGCAGATTTTGATCTCGCCACGATCTATGATCTCCCTGATCAAATGAAACCGTCTCTGTATGTGCTTGGACTTCTGGTGCGACCGTGGTTCCTTTGCTTGTGCGATTGCTCCAGTGTTATCACAGAAGATAACCAAAGGATCTGCACTCGAAGGAACAACACCAAGTTCTCTCACGAACTTACGAATCCACACTGCCTCCTTGGATGCTTCCGAGGCTGCAACATACTCGGCTTCTGTTGTGGAATCAGCAACAGTTGACTGTTTGAAACTCTTCCACACCACTGCTCCTCCATTCAAGCTAAAAACATAGCCTGATTGCGATCGGAAATCATCCTGGTCAGACTGGAACGAAGCGTCAGTATATCCCTCTATACTGAGTTCTTCCTGACCACCATATATCAAGAACATATCTTTGGTCCTCCGCAGATATTTTAGGATGTTCTTGACTGCAATCCAGTGCGCCAAACCTGGATTACTTTGAAAACGACTGGTCACGCTTAACCCGTAAGCGACGTCTGGGCGAGTACACAACATCGCATACATAATGGAACCAATAGCCGAAGCATAAGGCGTATTGTCCATTTCATCTTTCTCAGTCTGTGTTTGTGGACACTGACTCTTTGAAAGATTCAGACCATGTCTGACTGGAAGATATCCTCGTTTAGAATTCTCTAAATGAAATCTCTCCAGGACTTTATCGATGTAAGTACTCTGGCACAGCCCGAGAAGCCTCTTAGATCTATCCCTGTAGATCTTCACACCTAACACATAGGCAGCTTCTCCTAGATCTTTCATCTAGAAACATTTCCTTAGCCATGCCTTCACAGCATGCATTTCAGGAATGTCATTTCCAATGATCAAGATGTCATCGACGTAGAGGACTAGGAAAGTAATCACGCTCCCACTAAACCTCTTATATACACACGGATCATCCTCGTTCTTGATGAAACCAAATTCGGTGACTGATTCATCAAAACGAATATTCCAGCTTCTTGATGCTTGCTTAAGTCCATAAATGGACTTCTTTAACTTGCATATCTTATGACGATCTGCTGGATTAGTGAAACCTTCTGGTTGTGTCATGTACACATCCTCATCCAGATTTCCATTCAGGAAAGCTGTTTTCACATCCATCTGCCAGATCTCATAATCATAATATGCAGCTATCGCGAAAAGAATCCGAATAGACTTAAACATGGCTACAGGTGAGAAAGTTTCATCATAATCTATCCCGTAGATTTGTTTGAAACCTTTCGCAACAAGCCTGCCTTTATAGGTAACTACGTTACCATCCATGTCAATCTTCTTCTTGAAGATCCATTTACAGCCTATAGGGATAACTCCCGAAGGCGGATCAACCAAATCCCAAACTTGGTTATCTGACATGGAGTCCATCTCGGCGCGCATAGCTTCAAGCCATCTCGCTGACTCCGGTCCACTGACCGCATCCGCATAAGTGAGGGGTTCATCATTATCAATGATGTAGACTCCGTCATAGCGCTCAGGCTGTCGACGGATCCTTCCCGATCTTCGCGGTTCCCGTGATATTTGAGCCTCAGGTTGTTCAATAACCTGTTCTACCGGCTCAGGCTCATCCAACTGTGCTTGGTCACTTTGTCCTTCCTCTGGATTCTCATCCAGCTTTATTTCTCTCCCACTAGCCTCTTGCAGAAGAAACTCCTTCTCAAGAAATATGGCCGTCCGAGCAACAAAAACCTTGTTCTCATTGGGATCGTAGAAATAATAACCCTTAGTTTCCTTAGGGTAACCGACAAAGATACATTTGTCAGATCTGCTCTCTAGTTTCCCAGAGGCGAGCTTTTTGACATAAGCCTCGCAGCCCCAGATCCTGATAAATGTCAAGCTCGGCTGTTTTCCATACCATAACTCATATGGAGTCTTAGAAACTGCCTTGGATGGCACTCGGTTTAGTACCTTTGCAGCTGTTTCCAGCGCAAAACCCCAAAAGGAGTAAGGTAGATTAGCCTGACTCATCATAGAACGAACCATATCAAGTAACGTTCTATTTCTCCTCTCGGACACACCATTCCATTGCGGTGTTCCTGGCGGAGTGAGCTGTGAGATGATCCCACACTCCTTTAGATAGTCAGTAAACGCATGACTTAGGTATTCTCCACCTCGATCTGAGCGAAGTGCCTTGATATTTCGGCCTAACTGATTTTGTACTTCATTCTTGAACTCTTTGAACTTGTCAAAAGATTCACTCTTATGTCTCATTAAAAAGACATAGCCATACCTACTGAAATCATCAGTAAAGGTAATGAAGTACTGATAGCCACCTCTGGCATGTTTACTAAATGGCCCACACACATCACTGTGTATTAGGTCAAGTAAACCTGAAGCCCTTTGACCTTTATGAGGAAAAGGTGACTTCGTCATTTTACCCATTAAACAAGCCTTGCATGTATCAATCTCCTTATAGGAGAATGATCCCAGCAGTCCATTATCATGCAACCGCTTAATGCGTTTCTCGTTTATATGGCCTAAACGACTATGCCATAGCAAGGTGCTGTCATCAGCATACTTGGCTTTCTTAATATCGATTTGCTGTATCGAACATTCCATGTCCAACATGAATAACCCATTGCTAATTGAACCAGTTGCATAAACAATATTATCTAAAGACAAAATACACTTTGAAATATTGCATTCAAAGGAAAATCCCTTCCTGACAAGAGCAGGAATGGAGATAATATTTTTAGTAATACTGGGAACAAAATAACAACTGTTTAGTTCCAATACAAGTCCAGATGGTAAGGAAATGAAATAGTCTCCTACAGCAACAGCAGCAACCCATGCCCCGTTTCCAACTCGTAGGTCCACTTCATGCTGTCCCACCTGCCTTCTTCTCTTGAGTTCCTGTACATTTGAACAAATGTGAACTCCACATGCAGTGTCCAACACCCATGATATAGAAGAAGAAAACATGACCTCAGTCACGAATATACCTGAGCCAGAAGCGAAGCTTCCCCTCTTATCTCCTTGGAGCGCTTTACAGTCCTTTTTCCAGTGACCCAGCTGGCCACAGTGGAAACACCTGTATTCCTTGGACCGCTTGACCTTTTGCTTCAAAGCCTTGCTGTAGCTCTTGACAGGGGTCTTGCCCTTCTTCCCCTTCTTCCCCTTTTGATGTGGAGGTAAAATATTTATGATGAATGCCTTTGGTTACTCAATCGAAACAAATTTAAAGTGCACTAGGACAAGCACAATCAAACTCATAACTACATGCATTTTTAAGCTAGTGGAGTTGGAGCAATCACTTGTATATATAAAACATATTTATCATCTCCTATCATCATTACATGTCAATCTTACTTTCCATTCAAATCATAATGAAAAATTAAACTCAATAAACTTCATATTTCGAAATATTCATTTGATCACATAACATGTTAGATCATAAATTTTTGAATACACTAAAACAAGAATTACTTAGAAATTCATCATCCACTCTAGTACTTTCATAATCTATATAATCAAATTTATATCGTTCATCACTTCTCAAAAACAAATTCAAAGCACAAAAGATTTTCTAAGAAACAGATTATTCTAAAGTCATGAATTAGGCGCTAGAGGTTTAACATGACATAGGCAGAAAATGAAATAGTTTAGGTACAATTTGACATAACCTGGACCGAAACTATATATTCACGCTAGACTTAAATCATTGCATATTGATGACACCAAAATTTATAGTAAATTTCATGCCATTTTATATATCTTTTCGTGTCATATTTATGAACTTTTGTTTGTTTTTAAGCATTATTTGTTAAATATCATGGAATCTACACAATTTGTTATTTTTCATGAATTTTAGGTAAAAAGTGCTATATTTTGATGGATTTTGAAGGATTCGAGCGCAACAATGGATTCCAGACATCAAAACGAAGTCACATGTCAAATTTCAGGAGAATCAAAGCTTCATAGCAAATTACGGCACCCCCGTAATGGATTTTACGGTACCGTAATTCTACCATAGAATTACGGTACGGCCGTAACCCCTGAGAGGTGCCGTAATATGGGAAGATTTTGACCAGAGTTTTCATGGCGATTATGGCACCGCCGTAACAATCTTTACGGTGCCGTAATGCTAGATGATTTTCCACCCGAGAGATTTCAGAGATTACGGCACTGCCGTAATGATCTTTACAGGCCGTATTTTGGTCCAGAAACATACAGAAGCAAATACGGCACGGCCGTAAATATTTTTATCGGCCGTAATCTTGACAAATACTTCACAGAGCCAAAATTACGGCACTGCCGTAATCTTCTTTACGGTACCGTAATTTCATTCAAAAATGTGAGTTTTACGGGTCCGAATCTTGTGCGGACCATAACGTTTGATCTAGACCTCCAAATTGAGATCCAAAAGATACTACAGACTCATCTTTAAGAGGAGAAGACACACGAAGTGGAAGGAGGAATGTTTATCCAGTATCGAAGGAGCAATCGACAGGGAGGTGGTTAGGGTTTGACCTCATGTTGAGAGGTGTAGAGGGCACCTCTCACTGTGATTTTTACTCAGAAGCTTCACCTGGAGGAGTGGAGGATGCACCAAAAGTTTCAGAGCAAAAGGAGTTCAATTGGAGGAGGAATCAAGGAAAGAACGCCATCGGCACTATTCATACACGTGATTACGGCTATGATTTCTATTACAGCCGCGTTGTAAAGTTTATTTCTTCCTTCTCTTCAATTTTTGATACTTTGAAACTATGGTTGATTGTATTTCTTTCTCCATGCAAGCTTACACATATTTGGGACATGGGTGTAATCCCCTTGATTTTATATGATTAGATAACTTTTTATTTCGTCAGGATAATTTTGCCATGATAATTTTACCTATGTGATTATTGTTCTAAATTTCTTCTTAGTTTACTTCTTGTCATCATGTTTAGAGTTCTCGCAATAAGGACTAAAATGTGACTTGCTTGAGAATTGGAACCCTAAAATTGATAAATAGGAACTCACCGTAAGAGATTAGGTTAAAGTTCTTATTTCTTTATTTTAGTGACGTGATTGCCATGTTGATAATTATGAACCTAGGATTAAGTTAGTGTGTCAAATGTGGAGATCTTGCACGAAAGCGAGGATCGGAACGTTGGAGGACCATATGTAGAACTTGTGTTGAGTCTCGGATGAACGAAAGTGATCCTTGAGATTCCACTTGAGACAATCAACTTAGAATTCGGATGCACGAAAGTGATCTTTGAATTCTTTGATTGATGATTTACTTATCATTAGCCTGGGATAAATCTTGCGCGAAAGCGAGGATTGGTCACTGCATGATTGTCTGTACGAAAGTGAGATGATCCCTTTATGAAGTAAATTAAGTCTTTATCATGATAAGATTAGTCTGGTGACCTTTTATTTATGTCTAGTCATTAGAATCAAGGAGGATGAAACCCTAGTCCCAGTTATTTCTCTCTGATTATCTTTTTAGCATACTTTTCTGCATAGTTTAATTCCATTATATTCAGCTTGCTTAGCTAGTGAGAAAACATCTATTTGGTACTTAACACGTAGGTCTTTGTGGTTTGATATTTTTATTACTTCAAAGTATTCGTGCACTTGTGGACACAACAAGTTTTTGGCGCCATTGCTGGGGACCTTAGTTTTGTTAATATCAAAATAGTTGTTTGTATTGTTAGACTAGGTTTTATTTGTTTTAGATTTAACTTTGTTTTCTTTTCTTTTTGCAGGTTTTGGATTTTCACAGTTGTGACAGAACTGAGAATTTCTAAAATTTATGAATTTACTTGTGTTTTAGATTTTCTATTTTTGTTAGATATTCTGAAAAAAAAAAGTTTTATTTAATTGGTATTGGATTATCTTTCTGTCCTTGATAGATTTGAAGATGTCTTTTAATTACAACTCTTGGGCAACTGAAAGGAGAGAGGAATACATGCCATACAAAGATGATTCATCATGCACTATTCAAGATAAGTTAAATCAACTTTTAGAACTCTTATAAGCAACCGGCTATAACATCTTATTCTTCTATTAGATGTGATATTTGTGGGTATTTTGATCATTATTCCTCTGATTGCCAATTTTTAAATCCCAATTTTTCATGGAACGAATTTGATCAATTGTATTCTAGATGGGAAAACCAAGCTTCTTTTTATGATAATTGCTCTAATCATGTTTCTGAACCTTATTTTGAGGACACTAAAGAATCTAGGTTAGAAACTATGCTTGAAAAATTCATGTCAAATCAAAACCAATTTTTGACAAGTCAAAATAAAGAAATTGAGGATCTTAAGGGAATAATAAGTCAACTTGCTTCTCGGGTAGAATCTTTAACTGCTAATTCTGAAATTTTGGAAACCCAGTTAGCACAACATGCATGTTTATTTGAGTTTGAAACTAAAGAACTTGATTTAGAAAAATCTCCCTCTGATTATGATTGTTTTGAGATTGAGCCTTATGTGAATATTAATGAATCTCACTCTGATTTTGATGATTGTAAAATTGATTCTTCTGATAAAGTGTTTGTAAAAAAGTTTGAGAAAATTGATTTTGAAAAGCCCTCTTTTGATGAAATTCATTCTTTTGATGTTGTATCATTTATGGTCAAATCTGATGATTTGATAAAGGGTTGAAAATTACAGACATTGATGAGCCCCACTTTGATTTTGGTGATATTGCTGAGGTTAATGATAAGTCTTTTGTGGTTGACTCTAATTCTATTGATTCTAATAAATCTCATTATGATTTTTTGAATGATTCTGATTTTGACTCCTTTGATGATGAATTATTTGTGAAAAGACTTAGGGAAAATGATTTTGAACAGTCACACTTTGATTTTGATGATAATTTTGAAATTGACAAGTTATTTGATGAAGGGATTGAGGAAATTGATAAAGATTTGAATGTTACAAACACTGATGAATCTCACTCTGGTGTTTTGCCCATATCTTTTGTTGAATCTTTTGATGAATTTGAAAAATTGAGTTTTATTGAGGAATTTAATGAAGACATAAAAATTATTTTGATGATCCAATGCCTATATCTTTTGATCAAAGTACTACTCTTATGGCAATTGAAAATATAAACGTGAAGAAATGACTTATGATTTTGCTTACTAACAAATTTAGGATGATTATTGAATATCCTTTTAGTAGAGTTGAAAATTTTGAATATCTTAATTTCTGCATGTTTAAGAAAGCCACTTTGATTGTGATTCATATGCAATTCTGGATTTTTGGATTAGTGGCTAAAATTTGTAGACAAAGGAAATGCAGAAAATTGTTTGCTCTTTACTTTGGTACTGATTCACCTGCTTCACCATGAGATTTGATTTTTGGTCAAGCTATGGACCTAAAATTAGCGCTTCTTGGGAGGCAACCCAAGCATTTTTACTTAGCTTTGTTTCTTATATTTTAGTTTGTTTTTAGAATTAATTTTTCTTCTCTTTTTGTAGGGGAAAGCAAGTTTTGGCGCAAATTACGGCACTGTCGTAATCGAGTTACGGTACCGTATTTTCGGTCCGTTTTTGACCCGAGTGTTTATTGCTTTTACGACGGTACCGTATGCAATTTTACGGTGCCGTAATTTGTGAATTTTGAATTTTTGAATTTTTGAATTTTGAATTTTCAAAAAAAATAAAATAAAAAATAAAAATAAAATGAAAAAGAAATTCTGACTAATTTTACGGCAATACCGTAACCATGTTTACGGTAATACCGTAACCATGTTTACGGTACCGTAATGCCTGCATATTTCTGACCTGAGAATTTGTGTCAATTACGGCACTGCCGTAAAGAACTTTACGCCTGTAATTTTTGAACTGCAGTTTGCTTATCTGACTAGGTGTTTTCTCGCTGCGATTTTAAGAAACTGGAGTGCGAAAATTTTTGATCTTTGGCACAACATTGAAGTACTCATCTTTGTCTATCATCTGGATATTTTTTCTAAATTTTAAAGTCCATGGATCATTCTAGGACACATAGCAACTTTTCGAATCTGATTAACTTTTGTGCAGTTTTTGCAGTTTTGTAATCTGAGTAGCCTTCTTTTTGTTGATACCCTAAATTCCTGATAGATTTTTATCCTTTAATTCTCATACGTCTGAAAAGAACATATCTTATTCTACAACGTGGTTCTGTCCATTTTCCTTTTGGATCATTAAATTTTATTCTAGGGTATGACTACTTTTCATAAAAAATTCAAAAATTGCACTGTTTGCTTTCTACCTATTATTGCTTCTTTTGCCTCCAGATCCAGAAATCTTCAAGAGCAACTGTCTTCCACCTCTAGCCACCACTGCAACTGCCTCTGACATCACTGTTTCCAGCCGTCAACACTGGATTATACATCTGCAGACTTTTACCTCTTTTGCTGCTTCTTATTATATTGATTTTATTTATTTTTGCAGCAGATTCTTCATTAGTGGCTGATATTTTTTTTATCTATGCAGTGCTATCTCTCGCACCCACCGGCCGACGATCTCACATCCAGGACTGTAGACTCTAGCAGGCTACTAGAGATTACTCACTCTACTGTCGGCACCATCATCATTGCTAGCAGCTATTCAGCTAGCCTCTGTTCCACCTCTGCTTCTCAGCTGCATCAGCTCTTTCCACCAGCACTTTTTTGGATCATCGATGATATCTCTGATTCTTTCTTGAGAAAATTATTTTTTATCATTATTATTTTTAGAGACTATTTTTAGACTAAGCCTTATGTATCTTAAATTGTATAGGAAAAATTTTCAAAAGGCACATCTATGGACCTAGTAGCATTTGCCCGACACTATTTTTGGTCTGAGCCTTATGTATTTTCGGTCAGAGCTTACTATATAGTTTTCTGAGTATCGTTTGCACACTCTTGTATTCATGATTATTTCGTATGGTTTGCATCTTTGATTAGCTTTTGATATATCACTCATTGAGATTTCTATTCTATGAAACCTCTTGAATCTATCATGTTTCACTTTTAATTATGATTGTTTGAGTTTCATGCTTCACACCTTTTGCATTGATATTGATATTTTCATGTTTAAAAATTTTATGACATGAATCCATGAGATGAGAGATGGGTAGATTTCTGTTATATATCATGATGAATGTTCATGCATGCATGCCTATGAATGGAGATATACCTATTATGTTAAATTTATTTCTTCAATATATATTTACTTGTTGAAATTCTTCATTGATTGATGCATAAGGATTTTGGGTAGGTATGTTGTTTGATGAATGCAATCTAAGGGTGAAGCATCTTTCTTGAATAAAATGAGCATATGAGTGTAATTTTTGAATTGATGTCAATTGATTAACCTAGTTGATGTTTAATCTATTTTATTATTTATTGGGAAGAAAGAATCCAAAAATAGTGAGAGACTCCCCTACTTGGCACTGTGTAAAATTGATAATGTTACCTAAGACATGGGTTAAAGTCTGTAAAAAAGAAAAGTGAGAGAAAAAGAAAATGACTCCTCTACTTGGCACTGTGTAAAATTGATAGTGGTACCGAAGACAAGAGTTGAAGTCTAAAATAAAAAGTATGTATCTATGTGGGTATATGCTATCTATGCAAAAATTAAAAAAAAAAAAAAGGGGGAAGAAAAGAAAGATTCTGTGTGGAAAAAGATCTAGGAGACTTTATTCCTATAAACAAAGGATTGATAGATTTAAACTGAAACTTGGGTGAATTCATGAGACTGAGATTCTGTTTATTATGCGAGTTGCGAAGTTTTATTCGATCAAAGCTGTGAATCTTAAAGACAAAATTCAAAGGATGATGTATTTATCTGAAATTTTGTGCAAAAAGTTAGTGAAAAATTTCATGAGTGATTATATTTTAGAAATTTATTTTTCATGAAAAGGAATATTTTCCATAGTAGAGTTCTTTATTCTATCTATTTGCTTGAGGACATGCAAAGTTTGAGCCTTATGTGTTTGATGACACCAAAATTTATAGTAAATTTCATGCCATTTTATATATCTTTTCGTGTCATATTTATGAACTTTTGTTTGTTTTTAAGCATTATTTATTAAATATCATGGAATATACACAATTTATTGTTTTTCATGAATTTTAGGTAAAAAGTGCTATATTTTGATGGATTTTGAAGGATTCAAGCACAACAATGGATTCCTGACATCAAAATGAAGTCACACGTCAAATTTTAGGAGAATCAGAGCTTCATAGCAAATTACGACACCCCCGTAATGGATTTTACGGTACCGTAATTCCACCATACAATTACGGTACGGTCGTAATCCCTAAGAGGTGCTGTAATATGGGAAGATTTTGACCAGAGTTTTCATGGCAATTACGGCACCGCCGTAACAATCTTTACGGTGCCGTAATGCTAGATGATTTTCCACCCGAGAGATTTCAGAGATTACGGCACTGCCGTAATGATCTTTACGGGCCGTATTTTGATCCAGAAACATACAGAAGCAAACACGGCACGGCCGTAAATATTTTTACGGGCCATAATCTTGACAAATACTTCACAGAGCCAAAATTACGGCACTGCCATAATCTTCTTTATGGTACCGTAATTTCATTCAAAAACATAATTTTTATGGGTCCGAATATTGCGCGGACCATAACGTTTGATCTAGATCTCCAAATTGAGATCCAAAAGATGTTATGGATTCGTTTTTAAGAGGAGAAGACACATGAAGTGGAAGGAGGAATTTTTATCCAGTATCGAAGGAGCAATCGACAGGGAGGCTGTTAGGGTTTGACCTTGTCCCAAATATGTGATTTTTACTCAGAAGCTTTTCCTAGAGGAGAGGAGGAAGCACAAGAAGTTTCAAAGCAAAAGGAGTTCGATTGGAGGAGGAATCAAGGAAAGAACACCGCCAGCACTGTTCATACGCGTGATTACGGCTATAATTTCTATAACAGCCGCGTTGTAAAGTTTATTTCTTCCTTCTCTTCAATTTCTGATACTTTGAAACTATGGTTCATTGTATTTCTTTCTCCATGCAAGCTTACACATATTTGGGACATGGGTGTAATCCCCTTGATTTTATATGATTAGATAACTTTTTATTTCGTCAAGATAATTTTGCCATGATAATTTTACCTATGTGATTATTGTTCTAAATTTCTCCTTAGTTTACTTCTTGTCATCATGTTTAGAGTTTTCGCAATAAGGACTGAAAGGTGACTTGCTTGAGAATTGGAACCCTAAAATTGATAAATAGGAACTCACCGTAAGAGATTAGGTTAAAGTTCTTATTTCTTTATTTTAGTAACGTGATTGCCATGTTGATAATTATGAACCTAGGATTAAGTTAGTGTGTCAAACGTGGAGATCTTGCACGAAAGTGAGGATTAGAACATTGGAGAAGCATAAGTAGAACTTGTGTTGAGTCTCGGATGCACGAAAGTGATCCTTGAGATTCCACTTGAGACAATCAACTTAGAATTCGGATGCACGAAAGTGATCTTTGAATTCTTTAATTGATGATTTACTTATCATTAGCCTGGGATAAATCTTGCGCGAAAGCGAGGATTGGTCCCTGCATGATTGTCTGCACGAAAGTGAGATGATCCCTTTATGAAGTAAATTAAGTCTTTATCATGATAAGATTAGTCTGGCGACCTTTTATTTATGTCTAGTCATTAGAATCAAGGAGGATGAAACCCTAGTCCCAGTTATTTCTCTCTAATAATTTTTTTAGCATACTTTTCTGCATAGTTTACTTCCATTATATTCAGCTTGCTTAGCTAGTGAGAAAACATCTATTTGGTACTTAACACGTAGCTCTCTTTGGTTCGATATTTTTATTACTTTGAAGTATTCGTGCACTTGCGGACACAACACATATTACACATCATTTACTCCACATTTATTAATGAAAACCAAACATGTATTATTAGATAGTATCATTAAGCATACATGCCTCATTAGATAATGTCAGTAATCACACACATCACTGTTGCTCAAGGTGCTATTTTTCTTGGGACAGTTTTTCTCTTGAAAAAGGCAAGTGGGAGGAAGTTTGACTTAGAAGTGGTCTAAGGTCAACCACTTGACACAGATGGTCAGAGATGGAATATGAGTTACTTGTATAGGTTATGAGGCAACTTGAGGCTCAAAACACACAGGCCATATTGGTTGAATAGATTCGTCATGGTTTGAGTTATGGGTAACTTCTAACTCAACACAGAGAATCTTCATCGTATACTTTGATACTTGAATTCAGTGGGAGCATAATTACATCTCTGGTCTTGTATGTCAGGGACATATTGATCATCAGAGATGACATCCCAACTCTTCATTTGGGTGAAGGCATGGTTTGGGAGTGTTTCGTGATGAATGACTTTGGGGAGAATGCCTATCTATTAGGCGAGAGGATTTTTAGGAATATATCGAAGAAGCTCTTAGCCCTAAGTTAGAACCAAATATGGCTACTATGAGCATAATCAACCGATACCAATCTTGTTGGGGTATGCCCTTAAGGCTAATGTTTGAGGCCTTGGGATTCCATGAGTATCGTGTATATATAAACTCTTTTGTTTATAAAGGCAATGGTTGTTATTCAGGTTGTTACATTGTCTGCTGTAATAAGTGTACTTCTGAATAATGTCTCAAAGCTGTTCAGCTAGGCTGACATGCTATATGTCCTTAGTCGAGATATCTTGGTGAACATGAGACAGCCTTGATATGGTTAAGACTAATGTGTGTTCTAATCTTATAGGATGCTTCGAGCATGGAATAAGATGTAGACTCATGGGTACATTGGATGTACTGGACAGACCCTACTAGGATATTCAATTGCTTGTCACAATGTGAATAATCCTTGTTTGCACTAAGTGGCACATGTCCTCTGACTTGAGATCACTTGTGTTTCTAAATGATGATTGTCATTGTTTTGAGGTAGTTCAATATCATTTGAAATATAATGGTTATAGACTATCTTGGATAATGATCATGAGTCAGGTTAGGACACTAGTGATAGATATAGGATTGCCGTCTCCTTAATTGGAGTGAGATGTTCTGAAGGGGCCCCCCCTGAATGAGATGATTGAGAAAGTGTATGGCCATACCCAGGTGAATATGTTCATCTGATCTAATCATGCTCATCATATTGGAGTCACAGGCTTGACACGCTTGTCCAATAAAAACATCCAGTGGCAAAGGAAACATGTATGCCTAGTGAAGTGGATTCACACTTGTGCCGTGGTTTGGGTGTGGTCTTGGAAGACTCTTTCCTTTATATCGGGAGACAGTGATGTGTTGCTAGATACCCCTCACTGATCGTGATAACGTGAGTTATCGTTACCGACATTTAAAGGAAACCCTCAGGGTCGCACAATTTGATGATATGGCTTACTTAAGTCAGATCGTGTGGACTGAATTGTTTCGGTTCAGTTTAAAGGGATTTAATCTCTGATTGTAAGTGAGATCTGGTCTGATCATGTTTGATTGGTTAGGGCTCAAGATCGGTAAGCTTCGATCGAGAGAGTTGATGCTAGATCGGTGAGATCAGTAGCATCAAAAGATGAACGGTCAGATCTTGAACCTTAGGGTTTAATTTGATCTGGACCAATTCTTGGGCTGATTTGGTTTGGTCGTTGGACCAACTACATTGAACCGGCTCATATGTGAGCGCTTGGTTCATATGAGAGAAGAGATATGCGTTTGGTTCACTTCATGTGAACGCATAACGCATGTATTGACGTCTTGCTAATTTTGGCATTTCGGTTTTTCCAAAGTGATGAACGTCTCAACGTTTGATCACAAGGCTTCTCTAACGCTTGTCTCCCTTTCGCTCTTGACGAAACACACACTCTTGCGTGGTGTAAGTTGACGAGAAGAAGGATCGGCCAAGAGAGACTTCATCATCCCCTTCCATTCGACAAGGAACCTTGGGTGCCTTGCTAGCACAAGGGACGCCAAGGAAGTAAGCGATCTTCATCTTGTGTGTGAACTTTTGGAGGAGATCAAAGTTGCTCTCTTCTTCCAACGCACCATCCAAGCGATGGCCATGGTATGGATCTTATCCAATCTTTGCAAGTTGATCATTGAAACATACATGCGATCATAGAAAACCTAGATTCCGCAAGAAAAGGTTTTACATGCGCCTATTAAGGTTTGCGCCCCCCTCTTGAAAGGGGTTCTCACAATTGGTATCAGAGCCGGTTCTATGTATGTTCCTTTGATTGCTGCTTTGTGATCCTTGTTTGATAAGTAGATCTAATCTTGCGCATCTACATGTTTAGTAGTGAATATACATGATGTATGTTTTACTCCTTTGCGCATATGTTGTGGATGATGGCGCATGTTGGCTGTTGTTGTTTTTCTTATAAAACTTGATCACTTGCGCGCCCCATATTAGATCTAAGCGCCTACTATAAACCCTTAGACGGGTTGATGGGGTTGAAGTCACCCTCTAGGTTAGATCCAATAGTCTGATCAGACCATCTGACAGCCTAGATGGATCGACCAGATGGCACCTGTGCGCAAGCATGAGGTGGCTATAGGTCGATTGCATCACAGGCGTGTAGCGAGGTCTGGTTGAGACAACCAGTGAACACACATGAGTTAGGCCCGGGGTCACACCCGTTTGCCAGAACTCATGTTGGTTGTTCAGCCCTTGGCGCATGCATGGTTGACCATTAGGTCAACTCGAGTCAGTTAAGACTTGGTGAGTGGATCCCTATCAATGGACCGTTGTAAGGTTGTAGGGCACATAAGAAAAGTAAAATTGAAGCCAATGGGTTTTCAAAATTTATTTTCTTTATAATGGATCACATGTTGCTTGGATGATGCCATGATGCTTGTTTATTTCATCTTATGTGGGTTGCCCTTTTAATGTGTGCTGTACTGGGGCCTGCGAGCCTGGTAAATTGTAAATTATTATTTTTGTGATCTGCGAATCACATTTTTAATTAATTTATTGTATAATTGACCTGCGTGTCAAGCTTGTCTAGATAGATTAAAATGTATTTTAATTAGACAAGAGCACAGAGCACACATGGCATTGGCGCATGCAGCAGTGGCTTGACCAGGTGGGAGGTCTAGGGTTCGACCCTATGACAGGCGCAACTACCTGGTGGGCGCACCTGAGCTGCAGAGTGCGCTTGGGCCCTGGTCTGGGCCAGATGAGATGCAAAAGACCCAAGAAGAGCAAGTGAAGACTTAGGTTGATTTAAGGTCTTACTTAGGCTCTATGGGCTTTTACCACATAAGATCCATGCTTTCTTTTATTTGCTAAATAAGTAGAATTGCATGAGTTATTTATCTTCTGCTATAGCCATAGAATTTGCCTGATAGTAAGAAGATAAAAGACCGTTAAAATCCAACGCTAACATATCAAGCACGTAATGCCTTCTGACGCGAAACCTCACTGTTCTGACTATCGTTGGAGCCGTGTTGTACCCACTCAGTGGGCACGTCCATCTATCTTCAGACGGTGCGGGATTTCACCTGCGTGTTACAGAGAAGGGATTTATCGCTTCTCGTTGCTCAGCATAGCACGTGGTGGTCCAGGGAGTAGGTCAGGTCAGCTTGACCATGTAGGCTACATATGTGGCGCATATGGTAGCACATGGAGGCAGCCATCTCTGGGATCAGAGACTGTGTTGTACCAACTCAGTTGGCACAGTCTGCTGGATTGCCTAGATGAAGGGGAATCGCACGGGTTGGCGATTGGCAGGGACTGCCTACCAGAAATTAGTACTCGTACTCTCTGTGCATCTTAGCTCGCCTGAGCGGGACGCGGAGACCAAGTATGAAATCTGGATCCCATCTCACTAAAAGAGTATTACTCTTTCGGACTGTTTTACTGGATTTTTCAGTCAGATAAAATAGTGAGAAAAAGAATCTTTCTTAAGTCCTGGATTGATTCTAAACATTGATACTGACCTTGCTGTTCTTGCATTGTTGTAGATTCCTGCAGCAACGAACACCATGAGCTTCAATGTGCGATCCCTACTGGAAAGGGAGAAGTTTGCTGGGCCAAACTTCTCAGACTGGTTCGGACACCTTAAGAACGTTCTTAAGGCAGAGAGGAAACTGTATGTCCTCGAGACGGCTGTGCCGCCTCAACCCGCTGCGAACGCCGCAAGGGCTGTTCGTGATGCCTATGAAAAGCATGTCAATGATAGCATTGATGTCGCTTGCCTGATGCTAGCGTCTATGACGCCACCGCTGCAGCGTCAGGATGAGGATATGTCGGCTATAGAGATTATAGCGAACCTCAAGATGCTGTATGCTGCACAGGCGAGGACTGAACGCTATAATCTGACCAAGCTTTTCTTTCAGAGCAAACTGGCTGAAGGGAGCCTAGTGGGAGCTCACGTGCTCAAGATGATTGGGCACAAGGAGGCTCTGGAGAAACTGGGGCATACCGTCAACCAGGAGCTTGCTGTAGACATTATTCTGCAGTCTCTCCCGCCCTCTTTCAATGCGTTCATTATTAACTTTAATATGAACAAAATCGATTGTACTCCGGCAGAGCTGCTGAATATGCTCTTGACTACTGAGGAGACTCTGAAGGGAAAGCCTTCAACCTCTGTCTTAATGGTTCCTTCCAGGAACAAGAAGAAGGGGAAGAAGGGCAAAGCCCCTGTCAAGAACTACAGTAAGGCTCTGAAACAGAAGGTTAAGCGGTCAAAGGACAACAGGTGTTTCCACTGTGGCCAGCTGGGTCACTGGAAAAAGGACTGTAAAGCGCTCCAAGGAGATAAGAGGGGAAGCATCCCTTCTGGCTCAGGTATATACGTGACGGAAGTCATGGTTTCATCTTCTTCTATTTCATGGGTGTTGGACACTGCATGTGGAGTTCACATTTGTTCAAATGTACAGGAACTCAAGAGAAGAAGACAGGTGGGACAGTATGAGGTGGACCTACGCGTTGGAAACGGGGCACGGGTTGCTGCTGTTGCTGTAGGGGATTATTACATCTCATTACCATCTGGCATTGTATTAGAATTAAACAATTGTTATTTTGTACCCAGTATTACCAAAAATATTATCTCTATTCCTGCTCTTGTCAGGAAAGGGTTTTCCTTTGAATGCAAGATTTCAAAGTGTTATCTTACTCTTGATAATATTGTTTATGCTACTGGTTCAATTAACAATGGGTTATTCATGTTGGACATGGAATATTCTATACAAAATATTGATAATAAGAAAGCCAAGTATGCTGATGACAGCACCTTGTTATGGCATAGTCGTTTAGGCCATATTAACAAGAAGCGCATTAAGCGGTTGCATGATCATGGACTGCTGGGATCATTCTCCTATGAGGAGATTGATACATGCAAAGCTTGTTTATTGGGTAAAATGACGAAGTCTCCTTTTCCTAACAAAGGTCAAAGGGCTTCAGGTTTACTTGACCTTATACACAGTGATTTGTGTGGGCCATTTAGTAAACATGTCAGAGGTGGCTATCAGTACTTCATTACCTTTACTGATGATTTCAGTAGATATGGTTATGTCTATCTTATGAGTCATAAGAGTGAATCTTTTGACAAGTTCAAAGAGTTCAAGAATGAAGTACAAAATCAGCTAGGCCGAAATATCAAGGCACTTCGTTCTGATCGAGGTGGAGAATACCTGAGTCATGCGTTTACTGACTATCTAAAGGAGTGTGAGATTATCTCACAGCTCACTCCGCCAGGAACACCGCAATGGAATGGTGTGTCCGAGAGGAGAAATAGAATGTTACTTGATATGGTTCGTTCTATGATGAGTTAGGCTACTCTTCCTTACTCCTTTTGGGGATTTGCACTGGAAACAGCTGCAAAGGTACTAAACCGAGTGCCATCCAAGGCCGTTTCAAAGACTCCATATGAATTATGGTATGGGAAACAGCCTAGCTTGACATTTATTAAGATCTGGGGTTGCGAGGCTTATGTCAAAAAGCTCACCTCTGGGAAACTGGAGAGCAGATCTGACAAATGCATCTTTGTCGGTTACCCTAAGGAAACTAAGGGTTATTATTTCTACGATCCCAAAGAGAACAAGGCATTTGTTGCTCGAATGGCCATATTTCTTGAGAAGGAGTTTCTTCTGCAAGAGGCCAGTGGGAGAGAAATAAAGCTGGATGAGAATCCAGAGGAAGGACAAAGTAGTCAAGCACAGTTGGATGAGCCTGAGCCGGTAGAACAGGTCACTGAACAACCTGAGGCTCAGATATCACGGGAACCGCGTAGATCGGGAAGGATCCGTCGACAGCCTGAGCGCTATGACGGAGTCTACATCATTGATAATGATGAACCCCTCACTTATGTGGATGCGGTCAGTGGACCGGAGTCAGCTAGATGGCTTGAAGCTATGCGAGCCGAAATGGACTCCATGTCAGATAACCAAGTCTGGGATTTGGTTGATCCGCCTCCGGGAGTAATCCCTATAGGCTGTAAATGGATCTTCAAAAAGAAGATTGACATGGATGGTAACGTGGTTACCTATAAAGGCAGGCTAGTTGTGAAAGGTTTCAAACAAATCTACGGGATAGATTATGATGAAACTTTCTCTCCTGTAGCCATGTTCAAGTCTATTCGGATTCTTTTCGCGATAGCAGCATATTACGATTATGAGATCTGGCAGATGGATGTGAAGACCGCTTTCCTTAATGGAAAACTGGATGAGGATGTGTACATGACACAACCTGAAGGTTTCACTAATCCAGCAGATCGTCATAAAATATGCAAGTTAAAGAAGTCTATTTATGGACTTAAACAAGCATCTAGAAGCTGGAATATTCGTTTTGATGAATCAATCTCTGAGTTTGGCTTCATCAAGAACGAGGATGACCCGTGTGTATATAAGAGGTTTAGTGGGAGCGTGATTACTTTCCTAGTCCTCTACGTCGATGATATCTTGATCATTGGAAACGATATTCCTGAACTGCATGCTGTTAAAGCATGGTTAGGAAAATGTTTTCAGATGAAAGATCTAGGAGAAGCAGCCTATGTACTAGGTGTGAAGATCTACAGGGATAGATCTAAGAGGCTTCTCGGGCTGTGCCAGAGTACTTACATCGATAAAGTCCTGCAAAGATTTCATTTAGAAAATTCTAAAAGAGGATATCTTCCAGTCAGACATGGTCTGAATCTTTCGAAGAGTCAGTGTCCACAAACACAGACTGAGAAAGATGAAATGGACAATACGCCTTATGCTTCGGCTATTGGGTCCATAATGTATGCGATGTTGTGTACTCGCCCTGACGTCGCTTACGGGTTAAGCGTGACCAGTCGATTCCAAAGTAATCCAGGTATGACGCACTGGATTGCAGTCAAGAACATTTTAAAATATCTGCGGAGGACCAAAGATATGTTCTTGATATATGGTGGTCAGGAAGAACTCAGTATAGAAGGATATACTGACGCTTCGTTCCAGTCGGACCAGGATGATTTCCGATCGCAATCAGGCTATGTTTTTAGCTTGAATGGTGGAGCAGTGGTGTGGAAGAGTTTCAAATAGTCAACTGTTGCTGATTCCACAACAGAAGCCGAGTATGTTGCAGCCTCGGAAGCATCCAAGGAGGCAGTGTGGATTCGTAAGTTCATTAAGGAACTTGGTGTCGTTCCTTCGAGTGCAGATCCTTTGGTTATCTTCTGTGATAACACTGGAGCAATCGCACAAGCAAAGGAACCACGGTCGCACCAGAAGTCCAAGCACATACAGAGACGGTTTCACTTGATCCGGGAGATCATTGATCGTGGCGAGATCAAAATATGCAAGGTTCATACAGACGACAATCTGGCTGACCCGCTTACCAAGCCTCTGGCGCAGCAGAAGCATGAGAAGCACTGTAATAATATGGGTTTGAGATTTCTCAACCATTAGATTAAGTGCAAGTGGGAGATTGTTGGGGTATGCCCTTAAGGCTAATGTTTGAGGCCTTGGGATTCCATGAGTATCGTGTATATATAAACTCTTTTGTTTATAAAGGCAATGGTTGTTATTCAGGTTGTTACATTGTCTGCTGTAATAAGTGTACTTCTGAATAATGTCTCAAAGCTGTTCAGCTAGGCTGACATGCTATATGTCCTTAGTCGAGATATCTTGGTGAACATGAGACAGCCTTGATATGGTTAAGACTAATGTGTGTTCTAATCTTATAGGATGCTTCGAGCATGGAATAAGATGTAGACTCATGGGTACATTGGATGTACTGGACAGACCCTACTAGGATATTCAATTGCTTGTCACAATGTGAATAATCCTTGTTTGCACTAAGTGGCACATGTCCTCTGACTTGAGATCACTTGTGTTTCTAAATGATGATTGTCATTGTTTTGAGGTAGTTCAATATCATTTGAAATATAATGGTTATAGACTATCTTGGATAATGATCATGAGTCAGGTTAGGACACTAGTGATAGATATAGGATTGCCGTCTCCTTAATTGGAGTGAGATGTTCTGAAGGGGCCCCCCCTGAATGAGATGATTGAGAAAGTGTATGGCCATACCCAGGTGAATATGTTCATCTGATCTAATCATGCTCATCATATTGGAGTCACAGGCTTGACACGCTTGTCCAATAAAAACATCCAGTGGCAAAGGAAACATGTATGCCTAGTGAAGTGGATTCACACTTGTGCCGTGGTTTGGGTGTGGTCTTGGAAGACTCTTTCCTTTATATCGGGAGACAGTGATGTGTTGCTAGATACCCCTCACTGATCGTGATAACGTGAGTTATCGTTACCGACATTTAAAGGAAACCCTCAGGGTCGCACAATTTGATGATATGGCTTACTTAAGTCAGATCGTGTGGACTGAATTGTTTCGGTTCAGTTTAAAGGGATTTAATCTCTGATTGTAAGTGAGATCTGGTCTGATCATGTTTGATTGGTTAGGGCTCAAGATCGGTAAGCTTCGATCGAGAGAGTTGATGCTAGATCGGTGAGATCAGTAGCATCAAAAGATGAACGGTCAGATCTTGAACCTTAGGGTTTAATTTGATCTGGACCAATTCTTGGGCTGATTTGGTTTGGTCGTTGGACCAACTACATTGAACCGGCTCATATGTGAGCGCTTGGTTCATATGAGAGAAGAGATATGCGTTTGGTTCACTTCATGTGAACGCATAACGCATGTATTGACGTCTTGCTAATTTTGGCATTTCGGTTTTTCCAAAGTGATGAACGTCTCAACGTTCGATCACAAGGCTTCTCTAACGCTCGTCTCCCTTTCGCTCTTGACGTAACACACACTCTTGCGTGGTGTAAGTTGACGAGAAGAAGGATCGGCCAAGAGAGACTTCATCATCCCCTTCCATTCGATAAGGAACCTTGGGTGCCTTGCTAGCACAAGGGACGCCAAGGAAGTAAGCGATCTTCATCTTGTGTGTGAACTTTTGGAGGAGATCAAAGTTGCTCTCTTCTTCCAACGCACCATCCAAGCGATGGCCATGGTATGGATCTTATCCAATCTTTGCAAGTTGATCATTGAAACATACATGCGATCATAGAAAACCTAGATTCCGCAAGAAAAGGTTTTACATGCGCCTATTAAGGTTTGCGCCCCCCTCTTGAAAGGGGTTCTCACAAATCTGATCTAGGTGCGCAACACTGGATAGTGGTAAAGAACATCTTTTAGTGTTTGAAAGGAACTAAAAGAGTGGTTCTTAGTCTATAGCGATAGGAAAAGCTTGTTAGTGTTTATGCCCTAGGACCTTAGGATGGTCCATGGGATATGTGCATCACATCTAGTTGATAGATGAGTTATCCTGGCATTGTCGTTGTCTAGCAAGTTTGTACATCTGCGCATATGTACATTTGCGTATACAATGTCCCTAAGAGATAGATTTTATCTAGTCTCTGTGTTTATCCCTAGTCGAGAATCATGGTAGATATGGGATAGCTATGATTCGCTTGGGATTAGTATATGCGCTGGTTGATCACGGGTTGCTAACGCAGGCATATGGGTATATCAAGGGAGATATACTGGATCGACCTGCCGTGAGGATTCATCTCAGTGTCATGAGATGAATATCATAGTGACAGAGTTGCGCTTGTCCTAGACTTGAGGGCATTGGTATCTCTATATAGTGATTGATGTACTTTGATGCAACCTAATGCTTCGCTGTAAAAGGGAAGTCATAACGGTTGTCATTGGGTATGTCATAAGCCGTATGAGAGATTCAATGTGCCAATAGATGATTTGCCCCTTCCTTACGGGGAAGATTGATTGACCATGGTGCCCCTATATGGATGACTGAAAGTGTATGGCCATACCCAAGTGAGAACCTAATTTAGTCATGTCATATTATTGGGATTAACAAGTGTGACACACTTGCCCAATCTGGGCATTAGTTGGCAAAAGGACAAAGCTGCGCGTGTACTTTGTCGCAGTTTTAGGGGATGTCGATGATGACACCATTTTGATGACTTGGGTAGCAATGATGTACTGCTAGGTGCCACTCATTGCTTGTGATGATTTAGTCATCACTGCCAACGTCTGAAGAACCTACAGGGTCGCACACCTTGACACTCGAGTTCTCATACTGATCGTTTAGCCTCTGATCGAATCATTGTGTGATTCAGATCTTTTTGGGGAACTGATGCTTTGAGACTTTTATAGAGGAGATGATATTTTATTTCATTTCATTATTGACCACTAGTTGACTATAGTGGACCACATTTGACCTCTGTTGACCTGTGTTGTCAAAATGAGTCAAACAAGGGTCTAGGTGCAAGTTTGGGCTTGGCACTTTAGTCACATGGATAAAATAAAATTATTAATTGGCAAGAGAGTTTTTCTCTTGGCTAATTAATAAGCTTGGGCGCAATTTACAATTAATTGCGTCTGCAGGGATTCGATCCCATGACACTTAATTGTGAATAGGCGCCTATGCTCATTATCCCAAATGGGAAAGATCTCCAGTGTGCGTCTGGCTCTACTATTATAAATAGAGAGGCCCACCTGGGAGATGTTTTGTACCAGACTCTTCTCTTGTCTCTAGTTGTCGCCTCCCCTCTGCTCCTTGGCACGAGGGTGTAGGAGGTGACAACAAATAAAAGTTTTTCGGCATCAAAGGTTGGGACAAGTGGTAGTGCTACTCACTCCTTGTTGCCAACACCCCTTTTTCTCCTTGGCATCGGCGCAAGTTGAGAAGGCTAGAGGCATGGATCTCATCTTCCAGGGCTAGCACCCAGCGCGGAGATTGGAGAGGACTCGAGGAGTCTGTGTGTGCATGATTATAGAGGACGGGCCCTTGCGCGTCTTCATCATCGGCTGCTCCTAAAAGTTATTTGATAAGGTACTGCCCTCTTCACATCCTTTGTATTCTTCGTAAGACGATCCTTATTATTGAATTAGGAATCTCGTTTCAAGCTCGCTTCCGCTGTTTTCATTTTCTTTTAGCCCGGGGATTCCCAACAGTGGTATCAGAGCCAACTTACGAGATACATCGGTGTATGGGTTTTTTCTAGCATGCGCATGTCATAGAAATTTTTTAAAAATCTTTATGCCATGTTTCATGTGTAGAAAAATAGTAGGTTTGTTATTTCTCGCTCTTATGAAATTCATGATTTTCGGTTTCTACACATGCGGATAGACCCTATGTGTGAGAATTTATTTCTCCTCATATTTATGGGATAGACCCACGATGTGAGACTTGTATCTAGATTTCGGGGCATGGACTGGGTGATTGCCCTAATCCGTACAAGTTAGGGATTGCAAGTGGCATCAATAATCGGGGTATATATGGCCACTTGTAGACTCCTGAAAGAAAACGAAAGATCTGACTTTTCGATAAGATCGCGGAGATTTAACGAACATGTTTTCTAATGAAAAACTAAAATCTGGTTATGTAGTTTTTCATTGCATATAGAAGAGTGTTGGGGTATGCCCTTAAGGCTAATGTTTGAGGCCTTTGGGATTGTAACAGTATCATGTAATAAACTCTTGTGTTTATAAAGGCATGGTTATTATTCAGGTTGTTACCTTGTCTGCTGTAATAAGTGTACTTCTGATTAATGTCTCAAAGCTGTTCAGCTAGGCTGACATGCTATAATGTCCTTAGTCGATATATCTTGGTGAACATGAGACAGCCTTGATATGATTGAGACTAATATGTGTTCTAATCTTATAGGATGCTTCGAGCATGGAATAAGATGTAGACTCATGGGTACATTGGATGTACTGGACAGACCCTACTAGGATATTCTTATTGCTTGTCACAATGTGAATAATCCTTGTATGCTACAAGTGGCACATGTCCTTTGACTTGAGATCACTTGTGTCTCTGAATGATGATTGTCATTGTTTTGAGGTAGTTCAATATCATTTGAAAGATAATGGTTATAAACTATCTTGGATAATGAGCTTGAGTCAGGTTAGGGCACTAGTGATAGATAGAGGATTGCCGTCTCCTTGTTGAAGGAGTGTGATGTTCTATAAGGGCCCCCCTAGATGAGATGATTGAGATAGTGTATGGCCATACCCAGATGACTATGTTCATCTGATCTAATCATGCTCATCATATTGGAGTCACAGGCTTGACACGCTTGTCCAATAAGAACATCCAGTGGCAAGGGACACATGCATGCCTTGTGAATAGATTCACACTTGTGCTGTGGTTTGGGAGTAGTCTTGGAAGACTCTTTCCTTTATATCGGGAGATAGTGATGTGTTGCTAGATACCCCTCACTGATCGTGATAACGTGAGTTATCGTTACCGACATTTAAAGGAAACCCTCAGGGTCGCACAATTGATGATATGGCTTACTTGAGTCAGATCGTGTGGACTGAATTGTTTGGATTCAGTTTAAAGGGATTTAATCTCTGATTGTAAGTGAGATCTGGTCTGATCATGTTTGATTGATTAGGGCTTGAGATCGGTAAGCTTCGATCGAGAGAGATGATGCTAGATCGGTGAGATCAGGAGCATCAGGAGATGAATGGTGAGATCTTGAGCCTTAGGGTTCAATATGGTCTAGACCACATGGCTTGAGCTATTTCGGTTTGGTTCATGAACCAAATGCGATTGGAACATGTTGGCTTGAACCGGTTCACAAAGGTGAACGCTTGGTTCAATGCTAATATGAGTTTTGGGTTGGAGTAAGCGCATGGCTTGATGATCATCCATTTATGGAAAGTCATCAAGGCCGGTTTCTCTTGAACGCCAAAACGCATATGCGTTCTTGTCTTCACTTCAACGCCTTGAACTTGGTTGGGCAAGAGGTTGACGAAGAGAAGTGGTTTTGCAAGTGGAGCTCTCGGCCAAAAGGAAATCGTCTCTTCATCCCCTTACACACGGCAAGGACCCTTGAAGATTCTTGCTAGCACAAGCATCACAAGGGGTAGGCGATCTTCATCTTGTGTGTGAACTTTTGGAGGAGATCTAAGTTGCTCTCTTCTTCCAAGCCGACCTCCAAGCCAATGGCGTTGGTATGAATCTCCCTCTTGCTTCAATCAATTTATCATAGTTGATTATATGAGCATGTAAGCGATCATATATGATGAAACCCTAGCAAACTTGCATGCGCCCCCTACCTTAGGGTTTCGGCCCCCCTCTTGAAAGGGGTTTTATCCGCTTGCGCTCCCCCTTGAAGGGGACTCTTCAATTGGTATCAAAGCTAGGATCTCATATGGTCATATGATTGCTATGTTTGGTGATCCTTGTTTGCGCTTATGATCTAAGTTTTCTCATCATGCGTTAATACTAGTTGAAAGTATTTTGGTGGCGCATATATGAGATGTTTTTGGTGGCGCATGTGTAAGGTTAATTTTGTTGATGCATGTATATTGCTTACATTGTTGCGCATGTTACATGTTTTTGTTTCATCAAAACTTTACTTGCGCGCCTCTAACTAGATCTAAGCCGCACCTGCAATAAACCCTTAGACGGGTTGCTAGGGTTGAAAGCATCATCTAGTTTAGATCAACTTAGTCTGATCAGACCATCTGACAGCCTAGATGGGTCGACCAGATAGCACCTGTGCGCATGCACGTGGTGGCTATAGGTCGATTGCATCAAAGGCGTGTAGCGAGGTCTGGTTGAGACACCCTGTGAACACACATGAGTTAGGCCCGGGGTCACACCCCCTTGCCAGATCTCATGTTGGTTGTTCAGCCCTTGGCGCATGCATGGTTGACCAATAGGTCAACGCAAGTCAGTTAAGACTTGGTGCATGCAAAGGGCATGGATCTAACTAGATACGATGAGTGGATCCCTATCAATGGACCGTTGTAAGGTTGTAGGGCACATAAGACAAGTAAAATTGATTCCAATGGGATTTCGAAAAATTTTATTTTGTCTATGGATCACATGTTAATTGATTGATGCCATGATGCCTGTTTATTTAATCTTATGTGGGTTGCCCTTAATGTGTGCTGTGCTGGGGCCTGCGAGCCAGGTAAATTATTATTTTTGTGATCTGCGAATCACATTCTTAATTAATTAATTGTATAATTGACCTGCGAGTCAAGCTTGTCTAGATAGATCAAAATGTATTTTGATTAGACAAGAGCACAGAACACAATTGCAAAGGCGCATGCAGCTGGTGGGCGCACCTGAGCTGCAGAGGGCGCTTAGGCCCTGGTCTGGGCCAGATGAGAGGCAACAAGACCCAAGAAGCAAGTGAAGACTTAAGATAACTTAAGGTCTTACTTAGGGTCAATGGGCTTTTACCACATAAGATCCATGCTTTCTGTTATTGTTTAAATAAGTAGAACAGCATGAGTTATTTATCTTCTGCTATAGCCATAGGATTTGCCTGATAGTAAGAAGATAAAAGACCGTTAAAATCCAACGCTAACATATCAAGCTCGTAAGCCTTCTGACGCGAAACCTCACTGTTCTGATTATCGTTGGAGCCGTGTTGTACCCACTCAGTGGGCACGTCCATCTATCTTCAGACGGTGCGGGATTTCACCTGCGTGTTACAGAGAAGGGATTTATCGCTTCTCGTTGCTCAGCATAGCACGTGGTGGTCCAGGGAGTAGGTCGGGTCAGCTTGACCATGTAGGCTACATATGTGGAGCATATGGTAGCACATGGAGGCAGCCATCTGCGGGGTCAGAGATTGTGTTGTACCAACTCAGTTGGCACAGTCTGCTGGATTGCCCAGATGAAGGGGAATCGCACGGGTTGGCGATTGGCAGGGACTGCCTACCAGAGATTAGTGCTTGTACTCTCTGTGCATCTTATCTCGCCTGAGCGGGACGCGGAGACCAAGTATGAAATCTGGATCCCATCTCACTAAAAGAGTGTTACTCTTTCGGACTGTTTACTGGATTTTTCAGTCAGACAAAATAGTGAGAAAAAGAATCTTTCTTAAGTCCTGGATTGATTCTAAACATTGATACTGACCTTGCTGTTCTTGCATTGTTGTAGATTCCTGCAGCAACGAACACCATGAGCTTCAATGTGCGATCCCTACTGGAAAGGGAGAAGTTTGCTGGGCCGAACTTCTCTGACTGGTTCGGACACCTTAAGATCTTTCTTAAGGCAGAGAGGAAACTGTATGTCCTCGAGACGGCTGTGCCGCCTCAACCCGCTGCGAACGCCGCAAGGGCGGTTCGTGAAGCCTATGAAAAGCACGTCAATGATAGCATTGATGTCGCTTGCCTGATGCTAGCGTCTATGACGCCACCGCTGCAGCGTCAGGATGAGGATATGTCGGCTATAGAGATTATAGCGAACCTCAAGATGCTGTATGCTGCACAGGCGAGGACAGAACGCTATAATCTGATGAAGCTCTTCTTTCAGAGCAAACTGGCTGAAGGGAGCCCAGTGGGAGCTCACGTGCTCAAGATGATTGGGCACAAGGAGGCTCTGGAGAAACTGGGGCATACCGTCAACTAGGAGCTTGCTGTAGACATCATTCTGCAGTCTCTTCCGCCCTCTTTCGATGCGTTCATCATTAACTTTAATATGAACAAAATCGATTGTACACCGGCAGAGCTGTTGAACATGCTCTTGACTACTGAGGAAACTCTGAAGGGAAAACCTTCAACCTCTGTCTTAATGGTTCCTTCAAGGAACAAGAAGAAGGGGAAGAAGGGCAAGGCCCCTGTCAAGAACTACAGTAAGGCTCTGAAACAGAAGGTGAAGCGGTCCAAGGACAACAGGTGTTTCCACTGTGGCCAGCTGGGTCACTGGAAAAAGGACTGTAAAGCGCTCCAAGGAGATAAGAGGGGAAGCATCGCTTCTGGCTCAGGTATTTACGTGACGGAAGTCATGGTTTCATCTTCTTCTATTTCATGGGTGTTGGACACTGCATGTGGAGTTCACATTTGTTCAAATGTACAGGAACTCAAGAGAAGAAGGCAGGTGGGACAGCATGAGGTAGACCTACGCGTTGGAAACGGGGCACGGGTTGCTGCTGTTGCTGTAGGAGACTATTTCATTTCTTTACCATCTGGCATTGTATTAGAATTAAACAATTGTTATTTTGTACCCAGTATAACTAAAAATATTGTCTCTATTCCTGCTCTTGTCAGGAAAGGATTTGCCTTTGAATGCAATATTTCAAAGTGTGTTTTATCTTTAGATAATATTGTTTATGCAACTGGTTCAATTAACAATGGGTTATACATGTTGGACATGGAAAATTCTATACAAAGTGTTGATGTTAAGAAAGCCAAGTATGCTGATGACAGCACCTTGCTATGGCATAGTCGTTTAGGCCATATTAACGAGAAGCGCATTAAGCGGTTGCATGATCATGGACTGCTGGGATCATTCTCCTATGAGGAGATTGATACATGCAAAGCTTGTTTGATGGGAAAAATGACGAAGTCACCTTTTCCTAACAAAGGTCAAAGGGCTTCAGGTTTACTTGACCTTATACACAGTGATGTGTGTGGGCCTTTTAGTAAACATGCCAGAGGTGGCTATCAGTACTTCATTACCTTTACTGATGATTTCAGTAGGTATGGTTATGTCTATCTTATGAGACATAAAAGTGAATCTTTTGACAGGTTCAAAGAGTTCAAAAATGAAGTACAAAATCAGTTAGGCCAAAATATCAAGGCACTTCGTTCTGATCGAGGTGGTGAATACCTAAGTCATGCGTTTACTGACTATCTAAAAGAGTGTGGGATTATCTCACAGCTCACTCCGCCAGGAACACCGCAATGGAATGGTGTGTCCGAGAGGAGAAATAGAACGTTACTTGATATGGTTCGTTCTATGATGAGTCAGGCTACTCTTCCATACTCCTTTTGGGGATTTGCACTGGAAACAGCTGCAAAGGTACTAAACCGAGTGCCATCCAAGGCAGTTTCTAAGACACCATATGAGTTATGGTATGGGAAACAGCCAAGCTTGACATTTATCAGGATCTGGGGTTGCGAGGCTTATGTCAAAAAGCTCGCCTCTGGGAAACTGGAGAGCAGATCTGAGAAATGTATATTTGTCGGTTACCCTAAGGAAACTAAGGGTTATTATTTCTACGATCCCAAAGAGAACAAAGTATTTGTTGCTCGGATGGCCATATTTCTTGAGAAGGAGTTTCTTCTGCAAGAGGCCAGTGGGAGAGAAATAAAGCTGGATGAGAATCCAGAGGATGGACAAAGTAGTCAAGCACAGTTGGATGTGCCTGAGCCGGTGGATCAGGTTATTGAACAACCTGAGGCTCAAATATCACGGGAACCGCAAAGATCGGGAAGGATCCGTCGACAGCCTGAGCGCTATGACGGAGTCTACATCATTGATAATGATGAACCCCTCACTTATGCGGATGCGGTCAGTGGACCGGAGTCAGCTAGATGGCTTGATGCTATGCGAGCCGAAATGGACTCCATGTCAGATAACCAAGTCTGGGATTTGGTTGATCCGCCTCCGGGAGTAATCCCTATAGGCTGTAAATGGATCTTCAAGAAGAAGATTGACATGGATGGTAACGTAGTTACCTATAAAGGCAGGCTAGTTGCGAAAGGTTTCAAACAAATCTACGGGACAGATTATGATGAAACTTTCTCACCTGTAGCTATGTTTAAGTCTATTCGGATTCTTTTCGCGATAGCTGCATATTACGATTATGAGATCTGGCAGATGGATGTGAAGACAGCTTTCCTTAATGGAAATCTGGATGAGGATGTGTATATGACACAACCTGAGGGTTTCACGAATCCATCAGATCGTCATAAAATATGCAAGTTAAAGAAGTCTATTTATGGACTTAAGCAAGCATCAAGAAGCTGGAATATTCGTTTTGATGAATCAATCTCTGAGTTTGGTTTCATCAAGAACGAAGATGACCCGTGTGTATATAAGAGGTTTAGTGGGAGCGTGATTACTTTCCTAGTCCTCTATGTCGACGATATCTTGATCATTGGAAATGATATTCCTGAACTGCATGCTGTTAAAGCATGGTTAGGAAAATGTTTCCAGATGAAAGATCTAGGAGAAGCAGCCTATGTGTTAGGTGTGAAGATCTACAGGGATAGATCTAAGAGGCTTCTCGGGCTGTGCCAGAGTACGTACATCGATAAAGTCCTGGAGAGATTCCATTTAGAGAATTCTAAAAGAGGATATCTGCCAGTCAGACATGGTCTGAATCTTTCAAAGAGTCAGTGTCCACAAACACAGACTGAGAAAGATGAAATGGACAATACGCCTTATGCTTCGGCTATTGGGTCCATTATGTATGCGATGTTGTGTACTCGCGCAGACGTCGCTTACGGGTTAAGCGTGACCAGTCGGTTCTAAAGTAATCCAGGTATGGCGCACTGGATTGCGGTCAAGAACATTTTAAAATATCTGCGGAGGACCAAAGATAAGTTCTTGATATATGGTGGTCAGGAAGAACTCAGTATTGAAGGATATACTGACGCTTCGTTCCAGTCGGACCAGGATGATTTCCGATCGCAATCAGGCTATGTTTTTAGCTTGAATGGTGGAGCAGTGGTGTGGAAAAGTTTCAAACAGTCAACTGTTGCTGATTCCACAACAGAAGCCGAGTATGTTGCAGCCTCGGAAGCATCCAAGGAGGCAGTGTGGATTCGTAAGTTCGTGAGAGAACTTGGTGTTGTTCCTTCGAGTGCTGATCCTTTGGTTATCTTCTGTGATAACACTGGAGCCATCGCACAAGCAAAGGAACCACGGTCGCACCAGAAGTCCAAGCACATACAGAGACGGTTTCACTTGATCCGGGAGATCATTGATCGTGGCGAGATCAAAATCTGCAAGGTTCATACAGATGACAATCTGGCAGACCCGCTTACTAAGCCTCTGGCGCAGCAGAAGCATGAGAAGCACTGTAATAATATGGGTTTGAGGTTTCTCAACCATTAGATTAAGTGCAAGGGGGAGATTGTTGGGGTATGCCCTTAAGGCTAATGTTTGAGGCCTTTGGGATTGTAACAGTATCATGTAATAAACTCTTGTGTTTATAAAGGCATGGTTATTATTCAGGTTGTTACCTTGTCTGCTGTAATAAGTGTACTTCTGATTAATGTCTCAAAGCTGTTCAGCTAGGCTGACATGCTATAATGTCCTTAGTCGATATATCTTGGTGAACATGAGACAGCCTTGATATGATTGAGACTAATATGTGTTCTAATCTTATAGGATGCTTCGAGCATGGAATAAGATGTAGACTCATGGGTACATTGGATGTACTGGACAGACCCTACTAGGATATTCTTATTGCTTGTCACAATGTGAATAATCCTTGTATGCTACAAGTGGCACATGTCCTTTGACTTGAGATCACTTGTGTCTCTGAATGATGATTGTCATTGTTTTGAGGTAGTTCAATATCATTTGAAAGATAATGGTTATAGACTATCTTGGATAATGAGCTTGAGTCAGGTTAGGGCACTAGTGATAGATAGAGGATTGCCGTCTCCTTGTTGAAGGAGTGTGATGTTCTATAAGGGCCCCCCTAGATGAGATGATTGAGATAGTGTATGGCCATACCCAGATGACTATGTTCATCTGATCTAATCATGCTCATCATATTGGAGTCACAGGCTTGACACGCTTGTCCAATAAGAACATCCAGTGGCAAGGGACACATGCATGCCTTGTGAATAGATTCACACTTGTGCTGTGGTTTGGGAGTAGTCTTGGAAGACTCTTTCCTTTATATCGGGAGATAGTGATGTGTTGCTAGATACCCCTCACTGATCGTGATAACATGAGTTATCGTTACCGACATTTAAAGGAAACCCTCAGGGTCGCACAATTGATGATATGGCTTACTTGAGTCAGATCGTGTGGACTGAATTATTTGGATTCAGTTTAAAGGGATTTAATCTCTGATTGTAAGTGAGATCTGGTCTGATCATGTTTGATTGATTAGGGCTTGAGATCGGTAAGCTTCGATCGAGAGAGATGATGCTAGATCGGTGAGATCAGGAGCATCAGGAGATGAATGGTGAGATCTTGAGCCTTAGGGTTCAATATGGTCTAGACCACATGGCTTGAGCTATTTCGGTTTGGTTCATGAACCAAATGCGATTGGAACATGTTGGCTTGAACCGGTTCACAAAGGTGAACGCTTGGTTCAATGCTAATATGAGTTTTGGGTTGGAGTAAGCGCATGGCTTGATGATCATCCATTTATGGAAAGTCATCAAGGCCGGTTTCTCTTGAACGCCAAAACGCATATGCGTTCTTGTCTTCACTTCAACGCCTTGAACTTGGTTGGGCAAGAGGTTGACGAAGAGAAGTGGTTTTGCAAGTGGAGCTCTCGGCCAAAAGGAAATCGTCTCTTCATCCCCTTACACACGGCAAGGACCCTTGAAGATTCTTGCTAGCACAAGCATCACAAGGGGTAGGTGATCTTCATCTTGTGTGTGAACTTTTGGAGGAGATCTAAGTTGCTCTCTTCTTCCAAGCCGACCTCCAAGCCAATGGCATTGGTATGAATCTCCCTCTTGCTTCAATCAATTTATCATAGTTGATTATATGAGCATGTAAGCGATCATATATGATGAAACCCTAGCAAACTTGCATGCGCCCCCTACCTTAGGGTTTCGGCCCCCCTCTTGAAAGGGGTTTTATCCGCTTGCGCTCCCCCTTGAAGGGGACTCTTCAAAGAGCATGTCTTAAGTGTTTTTCCTTATGCATTTGATATGATCAAAGTCAAGCCCTATTGCCATGCCTGTGATGTATCAATGTGAGGCCTGCGTGCCGCTTTCAATTTTGTATTTTCAATTCTACATTGTAAATCAAATCGAAGGCCTTGATGACATTTTGTGGCATTTTCCTCTCTCTCTCCCTTGCGCATCTCTCAAGGTGGCGCAACTCTCACCTAGCCGAACCCTAGGGTGGCTTCTAGGGTTAAACCTAGGGGCGCATCTAAAGGGGTGGCGGCTAGGGTTAGGGTTGGCGCACCTCACCTCCTAAGGTGGCGCATCCCTTATTTGACCTACCTTGAGTGGCTTCTAGGGTTACCTACTTGGTTCACTTAAGGGATGATGGATGGATAAGGTGATGGTGCAACCTAGTCAAGTAAGGGGGCTGACCTTCATCCTCAACCGAACCCTCATGGCTTCTAGGTCTCCTTGTGGTGCATGCATGGGTTCAAGGGCTGATGATGAAGGAAAAGCAACCTAAGGGGGCTGATCTTATTCCTTGACTGAACCATGGCGCATATTGGGTTCATGGGTTGAGGAAGACGATTGGCGTTCCAAGCTTGCAGAGGGGCTAATCTTCTATCATTAGCCAAGAACTTGAAGGTCTTTTGGATGCTTCTTAAGTTCATGGGCTGATGAAGGAAGATTGAGCACCAAGGATGCTTGATGGCACATCCAAGCAATGGGGGCGCACCTCTAGGTGGCGCACCTAGCAAGGGATGATTCGTATCAAGCATTGAGGTGAGATACCTAGCATAGAGATGACACATGGATGTTTAGCCGAACCTTAGGAGGAGCCTAGGGTTTGCGGGCTATCTTCCAGGAAGAGATAATAGTTGGCCGAATCCTAGGAGGAGCCTAGGGTTTGCGAGCTGGCTCACGGAGAAGACTCGGGCTGGCCGAACCTAAAGGGAATCTAGGATTTTTCCTAGATGGTGCCTTTGGGGTTCGCAAGCAGACCCATGGAGTGGAAGTCCTAGGTGGCACACCGTGGGGCCTTGGAGCAGAGCCCTTAGGGCACTCAGGGATGAGCTAAGGACTTATTGGCATGGGCCCATGGCTCATAGCCTTGGTAGTGCTAGGTGGTTAGGACTAGGTTTAGAGGCTTGTTACCCATGTTTTGGGCTTTGATCACATCATATTTACTGTTTTTGTTCCAGCATGCCTTTACTGCTTTGTTTTATTCCACCATAGGATTGCATGCCTGTATTGGTAGAATAAGATAAATAGCCGTGGTGCCGAGACCACAAAAATCCTCGATAAATTATATCAAGTCCCGTTACTTAGCCTTCTGACGCGTAACCCTCGTCAAACTGTCGATCAATGGTGCTGTGCACTGTTTGTTGGGGTATGCCCTTAAGGCTAATGTTTGAGGCCTTGGGATTATAACAGTATCATATAATAAACTGTTATGTTTATAAAGGCATGGTTGTTATTCAGTTAGTTACATTGTCTGCTGCAATATATGTTCTTCTGAATAATGTCTCAAAGCTGTTCAGCTAGGCTGACATGAAGTTAAGTCCTTAGTCGATGTATCTTGGTGAACATGAGACAGCCTTGATATGGTTAAGACTAATATGTGTTCTAATCTTATAGGATGCTTCGAGCATGGAATAAGATGTAGACTCATGGGTACATTGGATGTACTGGACAGACCCTACTAGGATATTCAATTGCTTGTCACAATGTGAATAATCCTTGTTTGCTACAAGTGGCACATCTCCTCTGACTTGAGATCACTTGTGTTTCTAAATGATGATTGTCATTGTTTTGAGGTAGTTCAATATCATTTGAAACATAATGATTATAGACTATCTTGGATAATGATCATGAGTCAGGTTATGGCACTAGTGATAGACATAGGATTGCCGTCTCCTTGTTTAAGGAGTGTGGTGTTCTAAAGGGGGCCCCCCCCGGCTGAGATGATTGAGAAAGTGTATGGCCATACCCAGGTGACTGTGTTCATCTGATCTAATCATGCTCATCATATTGGAGCTACAAGCTTGACACGCTTGTCCAATAAGAACATCCAGTGGCAAAGGAAATATGTATGCCTAGTGAAGCCTAGTGAAAAGGATTCACACTTGAGCTGTGTTTTGGGTGTAGTCTTGGAAGACTCTTTCCTTTATATCGGGAGACAGTGATGTGTTGCTAGATACCCCTCACTGATCGTGATAACGTAAGTTATCGTTACCGACATTTAAAGGAAACCCTCAGGGTCGCACAATTTGATGATATGGCTTACTTAAGTCAGATCGTGTGGACTGAATTGTTTCGGTTCAGTTTAAAGGGATTTAAACTCTGATTGTAAGTGAGATCTGGTCTGATCATGTTTGATTGATTAGGGCTTGAGATCGGTAAGCTTCGATCGAGAGTGTTGATGCTAGATCGATCAGATCAGAAGCATCTGGAGATGAATGGTCAGATCTAGGACCTTAGGGTCTAATTCGATCTAGACTTAATGTTTGGGCTGATTTGGTTTGGTCATTGAACCAAACATCTTGAACCGGCTCATGGGTTGAGCGCAAGGTTCAGATGGGAGAAGAGAGTTGCGCATGGTTCACTTGGTGAACGCATAACGCACGTAATCATGGCTTGCTATTTTGGGAACTCTCGGTCGGTTTTCAACGTGGGAACGTTTCCACGTTCACTTGCAACGCCTCCTCTCTATTCCTCTTGGGATTTCACTCTTGGCATGAGACGACTCACGGCTGGTGGCGTGAAGGTTGACGACAAGAGGATTCGGCCAAATTTTCATCTCATCATCCCTCAAACGATCGAGGAAGCTTTGGAGCATTGCTAGCACAAATCGCCCCAAAGAAGTAGGCCTTCTTCTTCTTGTGTGCGACAGCCTTTGGAGGAGATCTCTTTTGATTTCTTCTTCCAAGACACCATCCAAGAGATGGCGACGGTATGGATCATTCTCATATCTATCTAAGTTGATCATATGCAATAGAAAGATCTTTGAAAGCCCTTCTTCCGCTTGCAAAATTTTATGCGCCACCCTAATAGGGTTTTCGCCCCCCTCTCGAAAGGGGTCCTTCACTGTTTCCCACCCTCATGGGACACACCCATCTATCTTCAGGAGCATGTGGTGACAATAATTTCCCCAGTCCGGTTAAAACTCTGAACACGCCTTTCGCAAGGAAATTGTTGACCCTGGGTATAACGGTCAGGTCGAACTTGAGTAGGATTTTTCATATGTGGTAGTTCACATGATGAAATTTCTAGATGCAGCCTCAAGA
Organism: Costus lasius; assembly: GCA_027563935.2. Classification (NCBI taxonomy): domain Eukaryota; kingdom Viridiplantae; phylum Streptophyta; class Magnoliopsida; order Zingiberales; family Costaceae; genus Costus; species Costus lasius. The sequence goes on from CM050448.1 coordinate 57,263,562, forward strand.
GGGTAGGACTTTGTGCTATATCCAACCCTCGCTAGACACAAAGTGCCTGAACGGTCTTGAGAAGGGGAATTGCCAAGTAGCATTTGGCCAGCGAGCCTACCTCAGGAAGCATACGTCACCTTGTGCAGTACATCCGATGCTCGTGGGACGCAAGGTCGTGTACGAAATGATGATCCCATCTCACTAATGAAGCCGGGCGACTTCTCGATCGATTTTTGAGGATTATCGATTCGAATAAAATAGTGAGAAATCGTCATTTATAAAAGGCCAGAATAAATGATTGAAATGTGATACTGATCTGCTCTTGTTTGTATTGTAGATGGCTTCTACAAGCAATAACAACAGCGGACTGTCATTCTATTCCTTCCTTGAGAGGGAGAAGTTAACTGGAGTTAACTTAATGGACTGGTACTGGCACTTGAGGATAATCCTCAAGCAGGAAAAGAAGCTGTATGTCTTAGAGCAAGCGCTTCCTCCTCAACCTTCATCCTCAGCCCGCACGGTTGAACGGGAAGCTTTTCGCAAGCATCAGGATGACGCCTTGGATGTTGGCTGCCTTATGTTAGCCTCGATGTCGTCCGAGTTGCAGATGCAGTATGAGGATTAGAATACATTTGAGATCATCACGCATCTAAAGCAACTGTTCGAGTCGTAGGCTAGAACAGAAAGGTTTGAAACATCCAAGGCTTCTTTTTAGTGCAAGATGCTTGAAGGTGCTCCAGTGGGACCACATGTACTCAAGTTGCTTGGGTACTTGTCGCATCTCACTAGACTAGGACACCCGATGGATCAGGATGTGGTTACGGACCTGATCCTGCAGTCACTGCATCCAAGTTATAGCTCTCTTATCATTAACTTCAATATGAACAAAATAGCTTGTACTCACGAGGAGCTGCTAAAACTGCTAGAAGCGACCGAGAAGGAAATGGTCAGGTCCAAACCCAAGTCCATTCTTATAGTCTCCAAGGACAGTAAGAAGCGGAAAAGGGATAAGGGCAAGTCTAAGGCCAAGGCACTGAAGAAAGGCAGGGTGAGGGAGAACAAGTGCATCAACTGTGGCCAGGAGGGCCATTAGCGCAAAGACTGCATGCATCCTCAGAAAGAGATGAAGAGAAGTAATCCTTCGTCTTCAAGCTCAGGTAATTTTATTACCAAATCCTATATTGTCTATTTCCGTACATGGGTATTTTATACTGCATGGTGAGACTGATATTTGCAAAAAATATGCAGGAGCTCTAGAGAAATAGGACATGGTTGACAGTAAGAAAATCTTGCTGGAGCATTGATGCTGCCGGGCTATTTTTCATTTGTCATTAATAGGATTGTTTTATTTTTGCAAACATGTAATTGACATTGTATTTATTCCTTTAGAGTAGAGTTTTTGGAATAAAAGGAATTTGACATTCTTTTCATTTGCAAATCTCTTGTCATTACATTGTGCAAAATAATGAGGTAATAAAACAACTTGAATTTAATAAGTGGTTCAAATTGAATGCCAATCTTCTGACTCAGATATTTTATCATAAACAAGTGATGCATCCACTGACTTCATGCACATGAATTCTTGGATTCGAACTCCTTCTAGGAGATTGACTATCTTAACCTCTTTCGAGATGTGATAGATGGGCAAAACCTTGTTTGCTGATAAATGTTTTTCACCAAGTGAGGTGAAGTGGAAAGGTCAAAAGATAGGAATTCATGAAATTACCAAAATATTTGTGGAACCAGCTTATCAAAATTAATAAGTGATCTTCAGTCCAGGTTGGATGATGAGTACTTGAGCCACAGGTGACTATCATATTGAGTATGAGGTCTGCTCATAGCTCATAAATCCTGAAGAACACCTTGGAAGGTGGTTTTAGTGGGAGGAATTGAAAGTCAACCATATCTCTGCTGAGGTTATGCTGATAGTTTCTTCGACACTGAACTATTTCATCTTAAATGTAACTCTAGGAAAGGAGATGACATGACTAATTATCAGAATCTATAGATGTGAGACTTTGGGGGTCATACATCTTAATCTAGTGACATACATTCAAGATCTGATAAGTGTAGGTGGAGTATCCTAAGATGACTTAGGGATACTAAATTCCATAGACCCACGGGAGAACAAGCGATTGTTGCTCTTGATGCTAGCTTTCTTGGATATGTATTTCCTTGAAAATGGCAAGTGGGAGGAAATTGTGACTTGGATTCAGTCCAAGGTCAGCCACCTAGCACAGATGGTCAAAGATGAAATCTGAGCCTCGTATATAGGTTGTGGGGCAACCTAGGTTCAGAAAGTGTGGGAAAAAGGCTGAATCGATTCATGTGTATCAGTGTTATGGGTAACTCCTAACTTGGACAAAGAATCTTCACCTTATAGTACCTAAGTTCAGTGGGAGCTTGATGGCATCTCTGGTCTTGTATGTTGGGGACATACAGATCATCAAAGACGATATCCCGATCCTTCACTTGGTGAAGAGATGATTGGGAAATGTCTTGTGATGAATGACTTAATGGACATCACCTATGGGGTAGGTGTGTGAGTTTTTGGATAAGTCCAAGAAAGTGCCAAGTCAGATAACATACATCGATGATGGTATGTTATAGACCATATGTGTGTTATGCCGAGAGCATAACCAATTGATACTAGGTCCAATCCAGGTGCATGGCACTGGATAAGGAATGATGAACACACTTAGGTTCTATATAGAACTAAGGGGTGGTTCTTGGTCAGTAATGATAGTAAAAGCTCAGTGGATTCACTTGGCAGCTTGTTCCAGTCAAACCAGTGACAGTCTAGCTGTTCCTATAGTGGTGCTAAAAGCTTTGGGAGCTTTAGAGCAGACTACTTGAAAGCAGAGTATGCAAATGCTTTTGGGAAGCAGTGGGAGTTCTTTGTTGAACTTCGCAGGCGTACTCAGATGCCTATACCTTGTCTTGGGGACAGAGGTACTTAAGATATAACAGATATGAAGACTGATATAATCATGGTAGACCCATAGACCGATGCTCTGGCACAGCAGGAGCGTGGTAGGTCGTGCTTAGGACATGGTGTTGAGATTGCTCAAAGCAGGGTTCAAGTGCAAGTGGGAGATTGTTAGTGTTTATGCCCTAGGACCTCAGGATGGCCCATGGGATATGTGCATCACATCTAGTTGATAGATGAGTTATCCTAGCATTGTCATTGTCATGCAAGTTTGTACATGTGCGCATATGTACATTTGCATATACAATGTCCCTAAGAGATAGATTTTATCTAGTCTCTGTGTTTATCCCTGGTCGAGAATCATGGTGGATATGGGACAACTATGATTCGCTTGAGATTAGTATATGCGCTGGTTGAGCACGAGTTGCTAACGCAGGCATATGGGTATATCAATGGAGATATACTGGATCGACCCGCCATGAGGATTCATCTCAGTGTCACGAGATGAATATCACAGTGACAGAGTTGCACTTGTCCTAGACTTGAGGGCATTGGTATCTCTATATAGTGATTGATGTACTTTGATTCAACCTAACGCTTCACCATAAAACGAAAGTCATAACGGTTGTCATTGGGTATGTCATAAGCCGTATGAGAGATTCAATGTGCCAATAGAGGATTTGCCCTTTCCTTACGGGGAAGATTGTGTTGGGGTATGCCCTTAAGGCTAATGTTTGAGGCCTTGGGATTGTATAAGTATCATGTAATAAACTCTTGTGTTTATAAAGGCATGGTTATTATTCAGGTTGTTACCTTGTCTGCTGTAATAAGTGTACTTCTGAATAATGTCTCAAAGCTGTTCAGCTAGGCTGACAGGCCATAAGTCCTTAGTCGAGATATCTTGGTGAACATGAGACAGCCTTGATATGATTGAGACTAATATGAGTGCTAATCTTATAGGATGCTTCGAGCATGGAATAAGATGTAGACTCATGGGTACATTGGATGTACTGGACAGACCCTACTGGGATATTCCATTGCTTGTCACAATGTGAATGATCCTTGTAAGCAGCAAGTGGCACATGTCCTCTGACTTGAGATCACTTGTGTTTCTAAATGATGATTGTCATTGTTTTGAGGTAGTTCAATATCATTTGAAACATAATGATTATAGACTATCTTGGATGGTGAGCTTGAGTTAGGTTAGGGCACTTGTGATAGATAAAGGATTGCCGTCTCCTTGTTCAAGGAGTGTGATGTTCTAAAGGGGCCACCCCTCTAGAAGAGATGATTGAGAAAGTGTATGGCCATACCCAGATGACAGTGTTCATCTGATCTAATCATGCTCATAGTATTGGAGTTACAGGCTTGACATGCTTGTCCAATAAGAACATCCAGTGGCAAAGGAAACATGCATGCCTCGTGAGTTTGATTCACACTTGTGCTATGGTTTGGGAGTAGTCTTGGAAGACTCTTTCCTTTATATCGGGAGACAGTGATGTGTTGCTAGATACCCCTCACTGATCGTGATAACGTGAGTTATCGTTACCGACATTTAAAGGAAACCCTCAGGGTCGCACAAATTGGAGATATGGCTTACTTGAGTAAGATCGTGTGGACTGAATTGTTTGGGTTCAGTTTAAAGGGATTTAATCTCTGATTGTAAGTGAGATCTGGTCTGATCATGTTTGATTGATTAGGGCTTGAGATCGGTAAGCTTCGATCGAGAGAGAGGATGCTAGATCGGTGAGATCAAGAGCATCAGGAGATGAACGGTTAGATCTTGAACCATTAGGTTCATAGGTGGTCTAGACCATTTATTGGCTTGGCTTGGGTTAATTGGTCTTGGACCAAACCGACATTGAACCGGCTCATGGATGAGCGCATGGTTCATGTAAGGTGAGTTAAGGGCTTGGTTCACTTAGCGTGAACGCTTAAGCCTTCAACACATTCCATATTTGGAAATCGGTTTTCAAATGGGATGTGTGTAACGCCTCCACATAAGTGTGGGAGGTTACTCACTTGTGGAATGCGCTTGTGAAGGCTTCTCCAATTTTTTCGGTGAAGCACGACAAGGACGAAGACAAGAAAAGGAGTCTCGCCAAGCAAGCTATTCTCTCCCTTCCATACGGCAAAGAACCTTGAAGTCTTGCTAGCACAAGGACGACAAGGTGTAGGCCATTTTTCTTCTTGTGTGTGGCACACTTTGGAGGAGAACCCTATCGTTCTCTAGCTTCCAAGCCGACTCCTTCCCATGGCCATGGTAACGAATCTCTCACTTGTTATTCAAGTTGATTATATGAAAGTATAGAATGCGATCTTATGTGGAAACCCTAATTCCGCTGCTATGAGAAAGAAAGATATGACTTGCGCCCCCCTCATGAAAGGGGTTCTTCTCACAATAGGGTTTGCGCTCCCCTCTTGAAAGGGTTCCTTCAATTGGTATCAGAGCAAATCTATACTTTTTCATATGATTGCTTGCGGTTCTAATGAGTAGATCATCATGTTTGATCCATGAATATGTTTGTGAATAGATCTAAAGGTGATTGCTCACATGCCGAAACCTACATGCTAGTTTAGAACTTAGATGTATGTTTCTTCATGAGTTGCGCAAGATGTATGTTTCTTCATGAGTTGCGCATGTTGTTGTGTTGGCGCATGATAAGTATGTTGAATGGTTGAATGATATTTCATCAAATTTTATACCTACTTGCGCGCAAACATTTAGATCTATATGCATCTACTATAAACCCTTAGATGGGTTGATGGGGCTGAAGTCACCACTAGGTTAGATCCAAGTCTGATCAGACCATCTGACAGCTCAGATGGGTTAACCTGATAGCACCTATGCGCAAGCACAAGGTGGCTATAGGTTGACTGCATCTAGGGCGTGTAGCGAGGTCTGGTTGAGACACTATTGAACACACATGAGTTAGGCCCGGGGTCACACCCGCTTGCCAGAACTCATGAGGGTTGTTCAGCCCTTGGGGCATGCATGGTTGACCATTAGGTCAACTCGGGTCAGTTAGGACTCGGTGCATGCAAGGGCACAGGATCTAACTAGATGGATGAGTGGATCCCTATCAATGGACCATTGTAAGGTTGTAGGGCACATAAGGAAATTAAAATTGATGCCATGGGGTTTTCAAAAACTTTTAATTTCAAGATGATTGGATCACATGTTGATTGAACCATATGCTTGTTTATTTAATCTTGTGTGGGTTGCCCAATTGTGTGCTATGCTGGGGCCTGCGTGCCTGGATTTAAAATTGTAAATTAATTTGTGATCTGCGAATCACATTGTACTTAATTTATAATATGTTGTTGACCTGCGAGTCAACCTTGTCTAGATAGATCAAATGTACTTTGATTAGACAAGAACAAAGGCACACATCCAAGAGGGGCATTCACCTGGTGGTGCACCTGAGGTGCTCTTGGCGCTAGGGCACTGGGTTGGACCAGATGTGATGCAATGAAGCTCAAGTGAAGACTTAAGTAATATTAAGGTCTTACTAGGGTTCATGGGCATTTACCACATAAGATCATGCTTTCTACTTATTGCTAATAATTAGAATTGCATTTTTATGTTTATCTTCTGCTATAGCCATAGGACATGCCTGATAGTAAGAAGATAAAAGACCGTTAAAATCCAACGCTAACATATCAAGCTCGTAAGCCTTCTGACGCGAAACCTCATCTTTCTGACTATCGTTGGAGCCGTGTTGAACCCACTCAGTGGGCACGTCCATCTATCTTCAGACGGTGCTGGATTTCACCTGCGTGTTACAGAGTTGGGATTTATCCCCTCTCGTTGCTCAGCATAGCACGTGGTGGTCCAGGGAGTAGGTCAGGTCAGCTTGACCATGTAGACTACATATGTGGCGCATATGGTAGCACATGGAGGCAGCCATCTCTGGGATCAGAGACTGTGTTGTACCAACTCAGTTGGCACAGTCTGCTGGATTGCCAAGATGAAGGGGAATCGCACGGGTTGGCGATTGGCTGGGACAGCCTACCAGAAACTAGTGCTTGTCATCTCTGTGCATCTTATCTCGCCTGAGCGGGACGCGGAGACCAAGTATGAAATCTGGATCCCATCTCACTAAAAGAGTGTTTACTCTTTCGGACTGTTTACTGGATTTTTCAGTCAGACAAAATAGTGAGAAAAGAATCTTTTCTAAGTCCTGGATTGATTCTGAAACATTGATACTGACCTTGCTGTTCTTGCTTGTTGTAGATTCCTGCAGCAACGAACACCATGAGCTTCAATGTGCGATCCCTACTGGAAAGGGAGAAGTTTGCTGGGCCGAACTTCTCTGACTGGTTCGGACACCTTAAGATTGTTCTTAAGGCAGAGAGGAAACTGTATGTCCTCGAGACGGCGATACCGCCGCAGCCCGCTCCGAACGCCGCAAGGGCGGTTCGGGATGCCTACGAAAAGCACGTCAATGATAGCATTGATGTCGCTTGCCTGATGCTAGCGTCTATGACGCCACCGCTGCAGCGTCAGCATGAGGATATGTCGGCTATAGAAATTATAGCGAACCTCAAGATGCTGTATGCTGCACAGGCGAGGACTGAGCGCTATAATCTGACGAAGCTCTTCTTTCAGAGCAAACTGGCTGAGGGGAGCCCAGTGGGAGCTCACGTGCTCAAGATGATTGGGCACAAGGAGGCTCTGGAGAAACTGGGGCATACCATCAACCAGGAGCTTGCTGTGGACATTATTCTGCAGTCTCTTCCGCCCTCTTTCGATGCGTTCATTATTAACTTTAATATGAACAAGATCGATTGTACGCCGGCAGAGCTGCTGAATATGCTCTTGACCACTGAGGAAACTCTGAAGGGTAAGCCTTCAACCTCTGTCTTGATGGTTCCTTCTAGGAACAAGAAGAAGGGGAAGAAGGGCAAGGCCCCTGTCAAGAATTACAGCAAGGCCCTGAAACAGAAGGTGAAGCGGTCGAAGGATAACAGGTGCTTCCACTGTGGCCAGCTGGGTCACTGGAAGAAGGACTGCAAAGCGCTCCAAGGAGATAAGAGGGGAAGCATTGCTTCTGGCTCAGGTATATATGTGACTGAGGTCATGTTATCATCTTCTTCTATATCATGGGTGTTGGACACTGCATGTGGAGTTCACATTTGTTCAAATGTGCAGGAACTCAAGAGAAGAAGGCAGGTGGGACAGCATGAGGTAGACCTACGAGTTGGAAACGGGGCACGGGTTGCTGCTGTTGCTGTAGGAGACTATTTCATTTCTTTACCATCTGGCATTGTATTGGAATTAAACAATTGTTATTTTGTACCCAGTATAACCAAGAATATTATCTCCATTCCTGCTCTTGTCAGGAAAGGATTTGCCTTTGAATGCAAGATTTCAAAGTGTGTTTTATCTTATGATAATATTGTGTATGCAACTGGTTCAATTAACAATGGGTTATACATGTTGGACATGGAAAATTCTATACAAAACATTGATAATAAGAAAGCCAAATATGCTGATGACAGCACCTTGCTATGGCATAGTCGTTTAGGCCATATAAACGAGAAGCGCATTAAGCGGTTGCATGATCATGGACTGCTGGGATCATTCTCCTATGAGGAGATTGATACATGCAAAGCTTGTTTGATGGGTAAAATGACGAAGTCTCCTTTTCTTCACAAAAGTCAAAGGGCTTCAGGTTTACTTGATCTTATACACAGTGATGTGTGTGGGCCTTTTAGTAAACATGCCAGAGGTGGCTATCAGTACTTCATTACCTTTACTGATGATTTCAGTAGGTATGGTTATGTCTATTTAATGAGACATAAGAGTGAATCTTTTGACAAGTTCAAAGAGTTCAAAAATGAAGTACAGAATCAGCTAGGCCGAAATATCAAGGCACTTCGTTCTGATCGAGGTGGTGAATACCTAAGTCATGCGTTTACTGACTATCTGAAAGAGTGTGGGATTATCTCACAGCTCACTCCGCCAGGAACACCGCAATGGAATGGTGTGTCCGAGAGGAGAAATAGAACGTTACTTGATATGGTTCGTTCTATGATGAGTCAGGCTACTCTTCCATACTCCTTTTGGGGTTTTGCACTGGAAACAGCTGCAAAGGTACTAAACCGAGTGCCATCCAAGGCAGTTTCAAAGACGCCATATGAACTATGGTACGGGAAACAGCCTAGCTTGACGTTTATCAGGATCTGGGGTTGCGAGGCTTATGTCAAAAAGCTCGCCTCTGGGAAACTAGAGAGCAGATCTGATAAATGTATCTTTGTCGGTTACCCTAAGGAAACTAAGGGTTATTATTTCTACGATCCCAAAGAGAACAAGGTTTTTGTTGCTCGGACGGCCATATTTCTTGAGAAGGAGTTTCTTCTGCAAGAGGCCAGTGGGAGAGAAATAAAGCTGGATGAGAATCCAGAAGAAGGACAAAGTAGTCAAGCACAGTTGGATGAGCCCGAGCCGGTAAATCAGGTTATTGAGCAACCTGAGGCTCAAATATCACGGGAACCGCGAAGATCGGGAAGGATCCGTCGACAGCCTGAGCGCTATGACGGAGTCTACATCATTGATAATGATGAACCCCTCACTTATGCGGATGCGGTCAGTGGACCGGAATCAGCTAGATGGCTTGAAGCTATGCGAGCCGAGATGGACTCCATGTCAGATAACCAAGTCTGGGATTTGGTTGATCCGCCTCCGGGAGTAATCCCTATAGGCTGTAAATGGATCTTCAAGAAGAAGATTGACATGGATGGTAACGTGGTTACCTATAAAGGCAGGCTAGTTGCGAAAGGTTTCAAACAAATCTACGGGATAGATTATGATGAAACTTTCTCTCCTGTAGCCATGTTTAAGTCTATTCGGATTCTTTTCGCGATAGCAGCATATTACGATTATGAGATCTGGCAGATGGATGTGAAAACAGCTTTCCTTAATGGAAATCTGGATGAGGATGTGTATATGACACAACCTGAGGGTTTCACTAATCCATCAGATCGTCATAAAATATGCAAGTTAAAGAAGTCCATTTATGGACTGAAACAAGCATCAAGAAGCTGGAACATTCGTTTTGATGAATCAATCTCTGAGTTTGGTTTCATCAAGAACGAGGATGACCCGTGTGTATATAAGAGGTTTAGTGGGAGCGTAATTACATTCCTAATCCTCTACGTCGATGATATCTTAATCATTGGAAATGATATTCCTGAACTGCATGCTGTTAAGGCATGGTTAGGAAAATGTTTCCAGATGAAAGATCTAGGAGAAGCAGCCTATGTATTAGGTGTGAAGATCTACCGGGATAGATCTAAAAGGCTTCTCGGGCTGTGCCAGAGCACTTACATCGATAAGGTCCTGGAGAGATTCCATTTAGAGAATTCTAAACGTGGATATCTTCCAGTCAGACATGGTCTGAATCTTTCAAAGAGTCAGTGTCCACAAACACAGACTGAGAAAGATGACATGGACAATACGCCTTATGCTTCGGCTATTGGGTCCATTATGTATGCGATGTTATGTACTCGCCCAGACGTCGCTTACGGGTTAAGCGTGACCAGTCGATTCCAAAGTAATCCAGGTTTGGCGCACTGGATTGCGGTCAAGAACATCTTAAAATATCTGCGGAGGACCAAAGATATGTTCTTGATATATGGTGGTCAGGAAGAACTCAGTATAGAGGGATATACTGACGCTTCGTTCCAGTCGGACCAGGATGATTTCCGATCGCAATCAGGCTATGTTTTTAGCTTGAATGGTGGAGCAGTGGTGTGGAAGAGTTTCAAACAGTCAACTGTTGCTGATTCCACAACAGAAGCCGAGTATGTTGCAGCCTCGGAAGCATCCAAGGAGGCAGTGTGGATTCGTAAGTTCGTGAGAGAACTTGGTGTCGTTCCTTCGAGTGCAGATCCTTTGGTTATCTTCTGTGATAACACTGGAGCTATAGCACAAGCAAAGGAACCGCGGTCGCACCAGAAGTCCAAGCACATACAGAGACGGTTTCACTTGATCCGGGAGATCATTGATCGTGGCGAGATCAAAATATGCAAGGTTCATACAGATGACAATCTGGCAGACCCGCTTACCAAGCCTCTGGCGCAGCAGAAGCATGAGAAGCACTGTAATAATATGGGTTTGAGATTTCTCAACCATTAGATTAAGTGCAAGTGGGAGATTGTTGGGGTATGCCCTTAAGGCTAATGTTTGAAGCCTTGGGATTGTATAAGTATCATGTAATAAACTCTTGTGTTTATAAAGGCATGGTTATTATTCAGGTTGTTACCTTGTCTGCTGTAATAAGTGTACTTCTGAATAATGTCTCAAAGCTGTTCAGCTAGGCTGACAGGCCATAAGTCCTTAGTCGAGATATCTTGGTGAACATGAGACAGCCTTGATATGATTGAGACTAATATGAGTGCTAATCTTATAGGATGCTTCGAGCATGGAATAAGATGTAGACTCATGGGTACATTGGATGTACTGGACAGACCCTACTGGGATATTCCATTGCTTGTCACAATGTGAATGATCCTTGTAAGCAGCAAGTGGCACATGTCCTCTGACTTGAGATCACTTGTGTTTCTAAATGATGATTGTCATTGTTTTGAGGTAGTTCAATATCATTTGAAACATAATGATTATAGACTATCTTGGATGGTGAGCTTGAGTCAGGTTAGGGCACTTGTGATAGATAAAGGATTGCCGTCTCCTTGTTCAAGGAGTGTGATGTTCTAAAGGGGCCCCCCCTCTAGAAGAGATGATTGAGAAAGTGTATGGCCATACCCAGATGACAGTGTTCATCTGATCTAATCATGCTCATAGTATTGGAGTTACAGGCTTGACATGCTTGTCCAATAAGAACATCCAGTGGCAAAGGAAACATGCATGCCTCGTGAGTTTGATTCACACTTGTGCTATGGTTTGGGAGTAGTCTTGGAAGACTCTTTCCTTTATATCGGGAGACAGTGATGTGTTGCTAGATACCCCTCACTGATCGTGATAACGTGAGTTATCGTTACCGACATTTAAAGGAAACCCTCAGGGTCGCACAAATTGGAGATATGGCTTACTTGAGTAAGATCGTGTGGACTGAATTGTTTGGGTTCAGTTTAAAGGGATTTAATCTCTGATTGTAAGTGAGATCTGGTCTGATCATGTTTGATTGATTAGGGCTTGAGATCGGTAAGCTTCGATCGAGAGAGAGGATGCTAGATCGGTGAGATCAAGAGCATCAGGAGATGAACGGTTAGATCTTGAACCATTAGGTTCATAGGTGGTCTAGACCATTTATTGGCTTGGCTTGGGATAATTGGTCTTGGACCAAACCGACATTGAACCGGCTCATGGATGAGCGCATGGTTCATGTAAGGTGAGTTAAGGGCTTGGTTCACTTAGCATGAACGCTTAAGCCTTCAACACATTCCATATTTGGAAATCGGTTTTCAAATGGGATGTGTGTAACGCCTCCACATAAGTGTGGGAGGTTACTCACTTGTGGAATGCGCTTGTGAAGGCTTCTCCAATTTTTTCGGTGAAGCACGACAAGGACGAAGACAAGAAAAGGAGTCTCGCCAAGCAAGCTATTCTCTCCCTTCCATACGGCAAAGAACCTTGAAGTCTTGCTAGCACAAGGACGACAAGGTGTAGGCCATTTTTCTTCTTGTGTGTGGCACACTTTGGAGGAGAACCCTATCGTTCTCTAGCTTCCAAGCCGACTCCTTCCCATGGCCATGGTAACGAATCTCTCACTTGTTATTCAAGTTGATTATATGAAAGTATAGAATGCGATCTTATGTGGAAACCCTAATTCCGCTGCTATGAGAAAGAAAGATATGACTTGCGCCCCCCTCATGAAAGGGGTTCTTCTCACAATAGGGTTTGCGCTCCCCTCTTGAAAGGGTTCCTTCAGATTGATTGACCATGGCGCCCCTATATGGATGACTGAAAGTGTATGGCCATACCCAGGTGAGAACTTGATTTAGTCATGCCTTATTGGGATTAACAAGTGTGGCACACTTGCCCAATCTAGACATCAGTTGGCAAAAGCACAAAGCTGCACTTGTACTTTGTCGCAGTTTTAGGGGATGTCGATGATGACACCATTCTGATGACTTGGGTAGTAATGATGTACTGCTAGGTGTCACTCATTGCTTGTGATGATTTAATCATCACTGCGAATGTCTGAAGAACCTACAGGGTCGCACACCTTGACACTCAAGTTCTCATACTATCGTTTAGCCTCTGATCGAATCATTGTGTGATTCGAATCTTTTTGGGGAACTGTGTTGGTGTATATGCCCTAGGACCTAGTTTTGGTTCATTATTTGTACTACTTAACATTGATATATATATATATATATATATATATATATATATATCATTCTGGCATTGTCATTATCATTATTTGTTTACATCTGTGAATATGTACTTATATGATAATGTCCCTGGAGACAGATTGGATCTGTGCTCAAATGAATGTCCCTAGTTGATGTACCTGAGTGGATATGGGACAACTCTAGTACTTGTGAGACTGACATATGGGCTGGTTAGGCATGAGGTGCTAACGCAGACATATAGGTATATCAGTGGTGGATATACTGGACCGACCCGCTGTGAGGCAATGACTTGGTGTCACAAGTTATCCTCACAAGTGATAGGAGATGCATTGATCCCTTAACTTGAGATCATTGGCCATTCTATATGGTTAGGGACATGCTTTGATACAACCTAGCACCTCACCGTAGTTGGGGGGTAATAACGGCTGTCATTAAGCATGTCACGACCCATATGAGAAGGTCAATAGACAGACATAGGATTTGCCCCTTCCTAAGGGAAGCTTGATATCCATGCAGCTCCTCTATGGATCTATGACTGAAAGTGTATGACCATACCCAGGTTAGACCTGATTTAGTCATAGCCATGAGATTGGATGAAAAACAAGTGGTGACACACTTATCCAATCGGATATCAGTACGGCAAAGAGACTGTAATGCATCGGTACCTACTTGCGATAATGGGGATCTCGATGTCGATATCCATTCCGATGACTTAGGTAGCAGCGATGCACTGCTAGGTGCCACTCACTGCTTGTGATGACCTTAGGTCAGCACTGCCAATGTCAGAGGAACCTACAGGGTCGCACACATTCATACTCGAGTTCTCGTATTGACCGAGAAGCCTTATGATCGAGTTATTGGATAACTCGGATCTATTTTGGAGATTCCATCAGCGCCAATGGGCCTGATGAGATAGAAGAGATTTATTGGAGCCAACTTCCATTTACGGCATATTAACCATGGTTAGCCCAGTTTGACCTCGAGATAAATTGGATTGGATCCAAGGGCTTGGTTAATATGCATAATGGACATTGGACTGGCCCTATTGAAAAGTTGGGCTTAATGGGCTTAAAGAGAAGGATTTGTACGCGCATGGTTAACCCTAGTTAGACTAGGGTTGGCGCCTACGGCACATATGGTTAATATAAGTTAATATTAATTATTTGTGGGTTATTTAATTAATTAATTAAATAATTGTATGGAATCCTATTTAATAGGGCTGATAATTTAAATTATTAATTAGAGTCCTAAATGAATTAGGACTTGATTATTTACATGATTAATTAGAATCCTAATTGGATTAGGACTTAATTAAATTATTAAAATAATCCTATTCTTACTTCTTCTCTTAGCCACTATTCTAACCGCCCCTTGCTCTATATAATGAGCCCTAGCCGCCCCCTCTCATAACACACAACTTATTGAAGGCGTGAGAACAAGAGGAGGGGCAAGAGCAAGAGGATGAAGAGGAGTTGGCCATCTGTTCATCAACCAAGCCGCAAGCACTTCTTCTTCTTCATCCTTGGCGCTTCTTCTATTGAAGGTGGTGCAAGTGTGACTTGTGCTTGACGGCATCTCCCTCTTCCTTCTTCATCCTTGGTGCATATACCTTGGAGGTGGCGCAAGTTGAGAAGAAGGTGACCTAAGGCTTGGATCTTCTTCCCGAAGCTAGCACCGGGCGTGGAAGAAGAGGACTCGAGGTGATCCGTGTGTGTGAGACTGCAGAGGGCGCATGCTTGGGCGCCTACTACGACATCAGTCTCGCATCACTCATATGGTATTTTCTATCTCATCGTGTCGATTCCCTCACATGCGATCTTCACTGGATTTTTGGGACTGGCCTGTTTCGGGGGTATTCTTCCGCTGTGCAATGTATTTACATCTCTAAAATTTTGTTAAATATCCCCGAGGTTTCCAAACAGGGGTATCAGAGGGACTTGCGAGACTCGAACGATGTATTTTCATGCTTCTCCATGCTCACATGCCATATTTACAATTTTCGCAAATTGCATGTTCTTATGGCAAACGATTTTTCTAAGTAGGAAAAATTAGGGTTTCTTGTTCCTATCATCTTTTCAATTTCTTTTGGATCTTTGGATTATTTTTCTAGCATGATTTAAGGATCAAAGGCGCACGTGATTTTGTCAAGTAGGACTGGCATTGTGTCTTCGGACTGGCCGGGTCTCTTGATCTGACAAAATTACCAGCCGAGAAGATCTTTGAAATCATCATGAAAATTAATTGCAAATAACCAAGAGATTTGTGAAAACAAGATGAGGAAAAGAGACTAGTTTTATGAAAAAGTAAAATTTTAGATTTTATGTTTTTCATGAGCATGTAGAACTGCATGTGTAGATACCTTGCTTGTGCATAATGTTGTGATCATGAGTCAAGCCCCTTTGCATGCCTGTGATGTATCTTTGTGAGGCCTGCGTGCCACTTTTCTTTTCTTTTATTTTTGTAATAAGAAGAAGAAGATTAGGGGCGCAATCACATGGAACCCTGGCGCATGCATGCTTGATGGCGCATGGAGGAGACGCGCAAGATGGCATGGCCGAACCCTAGGGTTTGAGAGCTAGCCATCTTGGCTCCATGCATAGTGGCGCATCATCTATGGAGAAAGACCCATGGCATTGGCCGAACCCATGAGGGACACCTCTAGGGTTTGAGAGCTAAACCATGGTAAGAAGGACCTTGGAGCCAACCTTGAAGATCAAATTAGTGGTCGGCTAGGTTAGGTCTTGTCTTTGGGGCTTGAGTCCTAGGTCAAGAGTTGAACCTCCTTGTGGCATGGGTTGGTTCAATGTCTTGAATAGGCTATGATCACATCATTCTTTTACTGCTTTCAAATATCTGCTAAAGCATGCCTATTTTATCGTTATGTTATCACTATAGGAATGCATGCCTGTAATGCTAGACATAAGATAAAACTGATGAGACCTCAAAAACCATCATAAATAAATATCAAGTCTAGTAGCCTTCTAACGCGTAGCCCTCACTAAGCTATCGATCAGTGGTGTTGTGAACTATTTCCCACCCTCGTGGGACACACCCACTTATCTTTAGAAAGTGCGTGGTGGCAATGGTTTCCCCAGTCCATTTTAAATCGGGCGCGCCTTCGCAAGGAAACTCGTTGGCCCTGGGCATAACGGTTAGGAATGGACTTGAATAGATTTTCACATATGTTGGGCATATGGTGGAGCTCTAGAGGCATCGTTGAGAGGTTAGGGTTTCATGCTGTATCCAGCCCTCGCTGGACATGAAATGCCTAGACTGTCTCAATAAGGGGAATTGCTTGGAGCAATCGGCCGGCGTGCCTACCTTGGGAAGCATGGGTTACTTTGTGCATCTCATCCCACCCTCGTGGGATGCGAAGCCTCATGTGGAATAAGGATCCCATCTCACTAGGAAGTCTTAAACTTCCCGATTGACTTTGTGGGTTGTTAATTCGATTAAAATAGTGGGAGATATAATCATTTAAAGCAAGTCCAGTTTAAATGATTTAAAGTAGTACTAATCTGCTATTTCTTGATTGTTGTAGAGCAATGGCAACGAACAATAGTGGATTGTCACTGCGATCACTCCTTGATAAGGATAAGTTGGTTGGAACCAACTTTATGGACTGGCACAGAACTGAGTAGGATCGATTTACTAGGAAATAGAAATCCGGAAATCCAGAAAAATCCGGCAGCAAGTATATTAAATTACTGCTGCACAGACCCACATATCCTGGAACAAAACAAATGTCCACACTACACATATGTGGAGAACACAATTGTCAGAAATATTGCAGAAACGGTTTATTCAGATACCAAATACAACAAAAATTCGGTCACACAGCTCAAAGTATTCCGACTACAATAAATCTCAAATCGGACATTTCAGAATAATAACAATTTCAATTCTCATGAATCCAAAACTCGTATCCAACAATTAAAACGAGACAACTATAACATAATATAATATCCTGAAAACAGGCATAAGCCCTCAGGAGATAAAATGTGTCATATAATTAAGTTAGGCACGCAGGCCTGATAAATCTTTAGAAGACAACTCTTAGAAATTATATGAAACATTAGCAAGCATTATAACAAATTAAGTAGCTGTAGCAATCACTGTCCTGACGTCTCACCTGAAAATATTTAAACAACGGGGGTGAGCTAAAAAGCTCAGTGAGTAAAAGACACTAAAAGCCATCCATAGTACACATCAAAAATATCATGCTTGCAGATAAGACACTTAACATGCACACTCATATTAGAAACAAAACATAATCAAATACAGACAGTTATAACAATAGGCATCAAGCATGAAGTAGGGTATAAGTATACCAACCCACTCCAACTAATCACACCGCCCAACACATCTATACTACAGATCGAAACAGAACTACAGAAATCAGAATTGACAGACAGAAAGTCAGAATTTTCAGAATCCAAACAGATAGTCTACAATGGAAACAGAAAGGCCACAGAAGGCCTGAAGACCACAGAAGGTCTGATGACCACAGAAGGTCTGACCCCACCTCTGCCGAGGACGAGACTTGCATGCATATCAGAAACAGAATGGTAGAGGAGGTATCAGTGGGTGGCCCCTGTCTTGTCAGGACGTGGCACTCTGGCCTCCAATACTGGTAGAGGAGGTATCAGTGGGTGGCCCCCGTCTTGTCAGGACGTGGCACTCTGGCCTCCAATACCCAGAACAGAACAGAAATAGTGGAGGGAGAACGGAAGGTGAGACCAGCTCACATCTACCCTTCACTAGTGTCTCATGGGTCGTAGTAGACTATCAGCACCATTACAGCGCCACAAAAGGAGGGTAAGGACACGGAAGAGTGCTACACTAGGGCATAATTTTTACAGAACAGATCATGCTGAAACGGAGGAGTAGGACTAACCACCACTCAATTCTCACATCATGCCCAAAGTGTCTCACAAACCAGAAAATGACACACCCTAATATCCAGTCCTTAACAAAATTACAATTTTGCAGAAAATCAAAGCTGAACACACTTCATAATTTTTACCATCAACCAGAAGTAATATATGAGTGAATTCCTTGAATTCCTTAGATTTCATGCAACTATCCTTAATTCATGTCAAACCATTCTATGTTCTCACAAAGGTTATAACACATTCAAAGTTTCAGAAAATTCACAACATATATATATACAGAATAGAAATTTTTCACATAACAAACAATTAAACAGATGTTTCAGAAAAAAATAGATTAATATATCATACTTTCAACAGATGTTTCAGACCGAGTAAGTAACCTAAAATAGGCAATATGATATTCACAATAAAGCTATTTGAATCTACTTTCCAATAGAACTGAATCCGTCGGATTTGGAGTTATAACCGGGGAGATATGGGTGTTCGAACATAGAAAGGTCGGGATTTCAGAATTCCAGAAAACAGATTCGTATATCAGAATTGCGACACAAATTTCAGATCCAATAACTAACAGAAAATAGGCGACATGGTAGTCAAATTGAACCCTTCGAGTCTACTTTCTAATAAAACTGATTTGACGAGATTTCGAGCTATACCTAGGGAGATATGATGGTTCGAACACATAAAGGTCGAAACCCAGATTTCCAGGAAACTGATTTTGTACAGCTAGATTGCAATACACATTGAAATACGAATACAGCTCGGATATGGTCGATATCATATTCAAATTAAAGCCGAATGTATCTAGTTTCAAATTTATTTCGTGCGATTTGGATCTATAGGCCATGAGATATTGGGGTTATAGTACACAAAGGTCAGATTAGAGAATGCAGATTTCAGCAGAACAGGATTTTAAAACCCTATAAATATTTGAATTCGTCCCCATAGAAATGAATATCATGAGATTCAAAACCCAAATCAAGCATAGAAGACACAAGAGACGTCGAAATTTGGTTCATACAGATAATCATTGCAAATAACGAATTTTAATTGAATGATAATCTACAATTTAGCGGATTAGACTCCTTAGGATCGAATTACTCACCAAAAAACGTTCACAGAAGAAAAACGCCAAGACAGAGGATCACCAGGAATTTTGTCCACCACCAGTCTGCCACCACCAGCGTCAGGAATTTCAGGAGGCGCCAAGCACAGTGAGGGGCGACAACCAAAGGCGGCTAGGGCAAGAAAAACCAACAAAAGTCGTGAGGGAGAGGAGCCCTCACGCAATTCCTCTTTTTCTCCCACCCCAAACGGATCCAAGATCCAATAACCCAGTTAACTTAAGTGAAAAATCGGTTTTATGGGCTTACCTGGGCTTAACCACCCTGCGCCACTCCAATAATATCAAAAATATGCGCCACCATGGTGGAAGGAATTCCAGGAGCAAAGAATCAAGGTTGAGGGTTCGAATCCCCAACCAAAATAATTATTTTTGCCCTGTAGGAAAAATTCCTACACTTAGGCAAAAATCCCAAAATTTTAACAGATAAAAATACAGAAACAGAATTTCTAACCTTAAATCATAATTCAGAAAAATCGAGGGCGTTACATTCTCCCCCCTTATAGAGCTTTAGTCCTCTAAAGCTGACCAAGCCCGTCACTGAACAGGTGAGGATGCTCCTTTCTCATATCTGCTTCAACCTCCCAAGAGGCTTCTTCAACAGACTGATTTCCCCAGATGACTTTCACAAGTGGAATAACCTTATTTCTCAGCACTTTCTCTTTTCTATCTTCAATTCTGAGAGGTTTCACCACAAAGGTCATGTTCTCTTCAAGCTGAAGAGGTTCCAACTCTAGAACATGAGAAGGATCAGAACAATATTTTCTGAGTGCAGAAACATGGAACACATTATGGAGGTGTTCCAGTGATGGGGGCAGAGCAAGTCGGTATGCCACAGGTCCAACCCTCTCAATGATATCAAAGGGACCAATGTACCTGGGACTCAATTTCCCCCTCTTCCCAAATCTCATCACCCCTTTCATAGGTGAGACTTTTAGGAAAACATGCTCTCCCACCAAAAACTCAAGAGGACGCCGCCTCACATCAGCATAACTCTTCTGTCTATCCTGAGCAATCTTCATCTTTCTCTGAATTTCTCTGATCTTCTCAGTGGCTTCCTGAACAGCATCAGACCTTAGCACTGTTCTGTCCCCAGTTTCCTCCCAGCATATAGGTGTTCTGCATTTCCTCCCATATAGGGCCTCATACGGAGCCATCTGTATGCTAGAGTGAAAGCTATTGTTGTAGGTGAACTCTATCAGTGATAAGTCCAGATCCCACTCAACAGACCAGTCAACCACATAAGATCTCAGAAGATCCTCAAGTGTCTGAATAGTTATCTCTGTCTGACCATCAGATTGAGGATGATATGCAGTGCTGAAACTCAGATTAGTTCCCAAATCTTCCTGTAATTTCTTCCAAAGCCTGGACAGAAATCGAGGATCACGGTCAGAGACAATGTCCAAGGGAACTCCATGCAATCTGACAATCTCATCGATGTACAGTTTTGCTAACCGATCCAAACTGTAAGTCATTTTGATCGGTAAGAAGTGAGCTGACTTCGTGAGTCTGTCCACAATCACCCATACAGCATCATGATTCCTTCTGGTATTGGGCAGTCCACACACAAAGTCCATACTGATATGCTCCCACTTCCACTAAGGAATAGGGAGAGACTGCATCAAACCGCCCGGGCTCTGATGTTCAGCCTTCACGGTTTGGCAAGTTAAACATCTGGACACAAACAAATGCACATCCTTCTTCATACCATGCCACCAGATCTTCAAGGCAAAAACTACAGCTGCCAACTCCAGATCATGAGTGGGGTGAAGGAACCCCTAATCATAAGGGGGCAAAACCCTAAGCATGGCGCTAATGTAAAATATGCAAGCGGAAGCAAGGGTTCAAGATCATTTGCATGCCATATGTTCAACTATAATCGATTGAATAGATTGAGATAAAAATCATACCAACGCCATATGCTTGGAAGTCGGCTTGGATAAAGAGAACAAAGTAGATCTCCTCCACAAGTTCACACACAAGGTGAAGATGCTTACTCCTTGCGGTCTCTTGTGCTAGCAAGACACCCAAGCCTTCAAGCGTCGAATGGAAGGGGATGATGAACCTCTTGGCCGAGAGCTCCTCTCGCTCAACGTCTCCTTCTCTTCGTCAATCACCACCCAACCAAAGTCGAATGCGTTGAAGAGAAGAGAACAAACGCATATGCGTTTTTGGCATTTAAGTGAGTGAAACCGGCCCTTGATGACTTTCCATAAATGGAAGCTCATCAAGTCCATGCGCTCAACTCAACCCAAACGCATTTTAGGATTGAACCATGCGTTCACCATTGTGAACCGGTTCAAGCCAAAATGTCAAATCGGCTTTGGTTCAACAAACCAAACCGAAATAGCTCTAGCCACTTGGTCTAGACCAAATTGAACCCCCAAGGCTCATGATCTAACCATTCATCATCTGATGCCCTTGATCTCTCCGATCTAGCATCACCTCTCTCGATCGAAGCTTACCGATCTCAAGTCCTAATCAATCAAACATGATCAGACCAGATCTCACTTACAATCAGAGATTAAATCCCTTTAATCTGAACTCAAAGAATCCAGTCCATACGATCTGACTCAAGTAAGCCATATCACCAAATTGTGCGACCCTGAGGGTTTCCTCTAAATGTCGGTAACGATAACTTACGTTATCACAACCAGTGAGGGGTATCTAGCAACACATCACTGTCTCCCGATATAAAGGAAAGAGTCTTCCAAGACTACTCCCAAACCATAGCACAAGTGTGACTCAATTCACAAGGCATACATGTGTCCTTTGCCACTGGATGTTCTTATTGGACAAGCGGGTCAAGCTTGTAACTCCAATACAATGAGCATGATTAGATCAGATGCACATAGTCATCTGGGTATGGCCATACACTATCTCAATCATCTCATATAGGGGGGCCCTTAAAACACCACACTCCTTAAACAAGGAGACGGCAATCCTATGTCTATCACTAGTGCCCTAACCTGATTCAAGCTCACCATCCAAGATAGTCTATAATCATTATATTTCAAATGATATTGAACTACCTCAAAACAATGACAATCATCATTTAGAAACACAAGTGATCTCAAGTCAAAGGACATGTGCCACTTGCTGCTTACAAGGATCATTCACATTGTGACAAGCAATGGAATATCCCAGTAGGGTCTGTCCAGTACATCCAATGTACCCATGAGTCTACATCTTATTCCATGCTCGAAGCATCCTATAAGATTAGCACTCATATTAGTCTCCATCATATCAAGGCTGTCTCATGTTCACCAAGATATCTCGACTAAGGACTTATAGCCTGTCAGCCTAGCTGAACAGCTTTGAGACATTATTCAGAAGTACACTTATTACAGCAGACAAGGTAACAACCTGAATAACAACCATGCCTTATTATAAACTTAAGAGTTTATTACATGATACTTATACAATCCCAAGGCCTCAAACATTAGCCTTAAGGGCATACCCCAACAATCTCCCACTTGCACTTAATCTAATGGTTGAGAAATCTCAAACCCATATTATTACAGTGCTTCTCATGCTTCTGCTGCGCCAGAGGCTTGGTAAGCGGGTCTGCCAGATTGTCATCTGTATGAACCTTGCAAATTTTGATCTCGCCTCGATCAATGATCTCCCGGATCAAATGAAACCGTCTCTGTATGTGCTTGGACTTCTGGTGCGACCGTGGTTCCTTTGCTTGTGCGATTGCTCCAGTGTTATCACAGAAGATAACCAAAGGATCAGCACTCGAAGGAACGACACCAAGTTCTCTCACGAACTTACGAATCCACACTGCCTCCTTGGATGCTTCCGAGGCTGCAACATACTCGGCTTCTGTTGTGGAATCAGCAACAGTTGACTGTTTGAAGCTCTTCCACACCACTGCTCCACCATTCAAGCTAAAAACATAGCCTGATTGCGATCGGAAATCATCCTGGTCCGACTGGAACGAAGCATCAGTATATCCCTCTATACTGAGTTCTTCCTGACCACCATATATCAAGAACATATCTTTGGTCCTCCGCAGATATTTCAAGATGTTCTTGACTGCAATCCAGTGCGCCAATCCTGGATTACTTTGGAATCGACTGGTCACGCTTAACCCGTAAGCGACGTCTGGGCGAGTACACAACATCGCATACATAATGGACCCAATAGCCGAAGCATAAGGCGTATTGTCCATTTCATCTTTCTCAGTCTGTGTTTGTGGACACTGACTCTTCGAAAGATTCAGACCATGTCTGACTGGAAGATATCCACGTTTAGAATTCTCTAAATGGAATCTCTCCAGGACTTTATCGATGTAAGTACTCTGGCACAGCCCGAGAAGCCTCTTAGATCTATCCCTGTAGATCTTCACACCTAGTACATAGGCTGCTTCTCCTAAATCTTTCATCTGGAAACATTTTCCTAACCATGCTTTAACAGCATGCAGTTCAGGAATATCATTTCCAATGATTAAGATATCATCGACGTAGAGGATTAGGAATGTAATCACGCTCCCACTAAACCTCTTATATACACACGGGTCATCCTCGTTCTTGATGAAACCAAACTCAGAGATTGATTCATCAAAACGAATGTTCCAGCTTCTTGATGCTTGTTTAAGTCCATAAATGGACTTCTTTAACTTGCATATTTTATGACGATCTGCTGGATTAGTGAAACCCTCAGGTTGTGTCATATACACATCCTCATCCAGATTTCCATTAAGGAAAGCTGTCTTCACATCCATTTGCCAGATCTCATAGTCGTAATATGCTGCTATCGCGAAAAGAATCCGAATAGACTTAAACATGGCTACAGGAGAGAAAGTTTCATCATAATCTATCCCGTAGATTTGTTTGAAACCTTTCGCAACTAGCCTGCCTTTATAGGTAACCACGTTACCATCCATGTCAATCTTCTTCTTGAAGATCCATTTACAGCCTATAGGGATTACTCCCGGAGGTGGATCAACCAAATCCCAGACTTGGTTATCTGACATGGAGTCCATCTCGGCTCGCATAGCTTCAAGCCATCTAGCTGACTCCGGTCCACTGACCGCATCCGCATAAGTTAGGGGTTCATCATTATCAATGATGTAGACTCCGTCATAGCGCTCAGGCTGTCGACGGATCCTACCCGATCTTCGCGGTTCCCGTGATATCTGAGCCTCAGGTTGTTCAGTAACCTGATCTACCAGCTCAGGCACATCCAACTCTGCTTGACTACTTTGTCCTTCCTCTGAATTCTCATCCAGCTTTATTTCTCTCCCACTGGCCTCTTGCAGAAGAAACTCCTTCTCAAGAAATATGGCCGTCCGAGCAACAAAAACCTTGTTCTCTTTGGGATCGTAGAAATAATAACCCTTAGTTTCCTTAGGGTAACCGACAAAGATACATTTCTCAGATCTGCTCTCCAGTTTCCCAGAGGCGAGCTTTTTGACATAAGCCTCGCAACCCCAGATCCTGATAAATGTCAAGCTAGGCTGTTTTCCATACCATAACTCATATGGCGTCTTTAAAACTGCCTTGGATGGCACTCGGTTTAGTACCTTTGCAGCTGTTTCCAGTGCAAAACCCCAAAAGGAATATGGAAGAGTGGCCTGACTCATCATAGAACGAACCATGTCTAGTAACGTTCTATTTCTCCTCTCGGACACACCATTCCATTGCGGTGTTCCTGGCGGAGTGAGCTGTGAGATAATCCCACACTCCTTCAGATAGTCAGTAAATGCATGACTCAGGTATTCACCACCTCGATCAGAACGAAGTGCCTTGATATTTCGGCCTAGCTGATTTTGTACTTCATTTTTGAACTCTTTGAACTTGTCAAAAGATTCACTTTTATGTCTCATTAAATAGACATACCCATACCTACTGAAATCATCAGTAAAGGTAATGAAGTACTGATAGCCACCTCTGGCATGTTTACTAAAAGGCCCACACACATCACTGTGTATAAGGTCAAGTAAACCCGAAGCCCTTTGACCTTTGTGAGGAAAAGGAGACTTCGTCATTTTACCCATCAAACAAGCTTTGCATGTATCAATCTCCTCATAGGAGAATGATCCCAGCAGTCCATGTTCATGCAACCGCTTAATGCGCTTCTCGTTTATATGGCCTAAACGACTATGCCATAACAAGGTGCTGTCATCAGCATACTTGGCTTTCTTATTATCAATGTTTTGTATAGAATTTTCTATGTCCAACATGTATAACCCATTGTTAATTGAACCAGTTGCATACACAATATTATCATGAGATAAAACACACTTTGAAATCTTGCATTCAAAGGCAAATCCTTTCCTGACTAGAGCAGGAATGGAGATAATATTCTTGGTGATACTTGGTACAAAATAACAATTGTTCAATTCTAATACAATGCCAGATGGTAAAGTAATGAAATAGTCTCCTACAGCAACAGCAGCAACCCGTGCCCCGTTTCCAACTCGTAGGTCTACCTCATGCTGTCCCACCTGCCTTCTTCTCTTGAGTTCCTGCACATTTGAACAAATGTGAACTCCACATGCGGTGTCCAACACCCATGAAATGGTAGAAGAAGATAACATGACCTCAGTCACATATATACCTGAGCCAGAAGCAATGCTTCCCCTCTTATCTCCTTGGAGCGCTTTACAGTCCTTTTTCCAGTGACCCAGCTGGCCACAGTGGAAACACCTGTTGTCCTTCGACCGCTTCACCTTCTGTTTCAGGGCCTTGCTGTAATTCTTGACAGGGGCCTTGCCCTTCTTCCCCTTCTTCTTGTTCCTAGAAGGAACCATCAAGACAGAGGTTGAAGGCTTACCCTTCAGAGTTTCCTCAGTGGTCAAGAGCATATTCAGCAGCTCTGCCGGCGTACAATCGATCTTGTTCATATTAAAGTTAATAATGAACGCATCGAAAGAGGGCGGAAGAGACTGCAGAATAATGTCCACAGCAAGCTCCTGGTTGATGGTATGCCCCAGTTTCTCCAGAGCCTCCTTGTGCCCAATCATCTTGAGCACGTGAGCTCCCACTGGGCTCCCCTCAGCCAGTTTGCTCTGAAAAAAGAGCTTCGTCAGATTATAGCGCTCAGTCCTCGCCTGTGCAGCATACAGCATCTTGAGGTTCGCTATAATTTCTATAGCCGACATATCCTCATGCTGACGCTGCAGCGGTGGCGTCATAGACGCTAGCATCAGGCAAGCGACATCAATGCTATCATTGACGTGCTTTTCGTAGGCTTCCCGAACCGCCCTTGCGGCGTTCGGAGCGGGCTGCGGCGGTATCGCCGTCTCGAGGACATACAGTTTCCTCTCTGCCTTAAGAACAATCTTAAGGTGTCCGAACCAGTCAGAGAAGTTCGGCCCAGCAAACTTCTCCCTTTCCAGTAGGGATCGCACATTGAAGCTCATGGTGTTCGTTGCTGCAGGAATCTACAACAAGCAAGAACAGCAAGGTCAGTATCAATGTTTCAGAATCAATCCAGGACTTAAGAAAGATTCTTTTCTCACTATTTTGTCTGACTGAAAAATCCAGTAAACAGTCCGAAAGAGTAAACACTCTTTTAGTGAGATGGGATCCAGATTTCATACTTGGTCTCCGCGTCCCGCTCAGGCGAGATAAGATGCACAGAGATGACAAGCACTAGTTTCTGGTAGGCTGTCCCAGCCAATCGCCAACCCGTGCGATTCCCCTTCATCTTGGCAATCCAGCAGACTGTGCCAACTGAGTTGGTACAACACAGTCTCTGATCCCAGAGATGGCTGCCTCCATGTGCTACCATATGCGCCACATATGTAGTCTACATGGTCAAGCTGACCTGACCTACTCCCTGGACCACCACGTGCTATGCTGAGCAACGAGAGGGGATAAATCCCAACTCTGTAACACGCAGGTGAAATCCAGCACCGTCTGAAGATAGATGGACGTGCCCACTGAGTGGGTTCAACACGGCTCCAACGATAGTCAGAAAGGTGAGGTTTCGCGTCAGAAGGCTTACGAGCTTGATATGTTAGCGTTGGATTTTAACGGTCTTTTATCTTCTTACTATCAGGCATGCCCTATGGCTATAGCAGAAGATAAACATAAATATGCAATTCTAATTATTAGCAATAAGTAGAAAGCATGATCTTATGTGGAAAAAGCCCATGAACCCTAGTAAGACCTTAATATTACTTAAGTCTTCACTTGAGCTTCATTGCATCTCATCTGGTCCAACCCAGTGCCCTAGCGCCAAGAGCACCTCAGGTGCACCACCAGGTGAATGCCCCTCTTGGATGTGTGCCTTTGTTCTTGTCTAATCAAAGTACATTTGATCTATCTAGACAAGGTTGACTCGCAGGTCAACAACATATTATAAATTAAGTACAATGTGATTCGCAGATCACAAATTAATTTACAATTTTTAAGTCCAGGCACGCAGGCCCCAGCACAGCACACAATTGGGCAACCCACATAAGACTAAATAAACAAGCATATGGTTCAATCAACATGTGATCCAATCATCTTGAAATTAAAAGTTTTGAAAACCCCATGGCATCAATTTTAATTTCCTTATGAGCCCTACAACCTTACAATGGTCCATTGATGGGGATCCACTCATCCATCTAGTTAGATCCTTTGCCCTTGCATGCACCGAGTCCTAACTGACCCGAGTTGAGCTAATGGTCAACCATGCATGCGCCAAGGGCTGAACTACCCCCATGAGTTTTGGCAAGCGGGTGTGACCCCGGGCCTAACTCAAGTGTGTTCAGTAGTGTCTCAACCAGACCTCGCTACACGCCCTAGATGCAGTCAACCTATAGCCACCTTGTGCTTGCGCATAGGTGCTATCAGGTTAACCCATCTGAGCTGTCAGATGGTCTGATCAGACTTGGATCTAACCTAGTGGTGACTTCAACCCCATCAACCCATCTAAGGGTTTAATGTAGTGGCACCTTAGATCTAATCAAGCGCGCAAGATGTAAGTTTTGGAAAAACCTTAGAACATGCGCAATCATACAAACAAACAACATGCTTGCATATAACCCTTAGATCTAAGGGGGTCCCCTTCAAGGGGGAGCGCAAACTTTAGGGGGTCCCCTTCAAGGGGGAGCGCATACTTCATATAAGCAAAGCATGATACAAGCGCAACTTCATGTAAGCAAAGCATGATACAAGCGCAACTTCATGTAAGCAAAGCATGATACAAGCGCAACTTCATGTAAGCAAAGCATGATACAAGCGCAACTTCATGTAAGCAAAGCATGCCTCAAGTAAAAGTAAGCGCAACATGAGGATCACATCAGCAAACATAATAGCATGCATAGAGCCTAGCTCTGATACCAATTGAAGGAACCCCTAATCATAAGGGGGCAAAACCCTAAGCATGGCGCTAATGTAAAATATGCAAGCGGAAGCAAGGGTTCAAGATCATTTGCATGCCATATGTTCAACTATAATCGATTGAATAGATTGAGATAAAAATCATACCAACGCCATATGCTTGGAAGTCGGCTTGGATAAAGAGAACAAAGTAGATCTCCTCCACAAGTTCACACACAAGGTGAAGATGCTTACTCCTTGCGGTCTCTTGTGCTAGCAAGACACCCAAGCCTTCAAGCGTCGAATGGAAGGGGATGATGAACCTCTTGGCCGAGAGCTCCTCTCGCTCAACGTCTCCTTCTCTTCGTCAATCACCACCCAACCAAAGTCGAATGCGTTGAAGAGAAGAGAACAAACGCATATGCGTTTTTGGCATTTAAGTGAGTGAAACCGGCCCTTGATGACTTTCCATAAATGGAAGCTCATCAAGTCCATGCGCTCAACTCAACCCAAACGCATTTTAGGATTGAACCATGCGTTCACCATTGTGAACCGGTTCAAGCCAAAATGTCAAATCGGCTTTGGTTCAACAAACCAAACCGAAATAGCTCTAGCCACTTGGTCTAGACCAAATTGAACCCCCAAGGCTCATGATCTAACCATTCATCATCTGATGCCCTTGATCTCTCCGATCTAGCATCACCTCTCTCGATCGAAGCTTACCGATCTCAAGTCCTAATCAATCAAACATGATCAGACCAGATCTCACTTACAATCAGAGATTAAATCCCTTTAATCTGAACTCAAAGAATCCAGTCCATACGATCTGACTCAAGTAAGCCATATCACCAAATTGTGCGACCCTGAGGGTTTCCTCTAAATGTCGGTAACGATAACTTACGTTATCACAACCAGTGAGGGGTATCTAGCAACACATCACTGTCTCCCGATATAAAGGAAAGAGTCTTCCAAGACTACTCCCAAACCATAGCACAAGTGTGACTCAATTCACAAGGCATACATGTGTCCTTTGCCACTGGATGTTCTTATTGGACAAGCGGGTCAAGCTTGTAACTCCAATACAATGAGCATGATTAGATCAGATGCACATAGTCATCTGGGTATGGCCATACACTATCTCAATCATCTCATATAGGGGGGCCCTTAGAACACCACACTCCTTAAACAAGGAGACGGCAATCCTATGTCTATCACTAGTGCCCTAACCTGATTCAAGCTCACCATCCAAGATAGTCTATAATCATTATATTTCAAATGATATTGAACTACCTCAAAACAATGACAATCATCATTTAGAAACACAAGTGATCTCAAGTCAAAGGACATGTGCCACTTGCTGCTTACAAGGATCATTCACATTGTGACAAGCAATGGAATATCCCAGTAGGGTCTGTCCAGTACATCCAATGTACCCATGAGTCTACATCTTATTCCATGCTCGAAGCATCCTATAAGATTAGCACTCATATTAGTCTCCATCATATCAAGGCTGTCTCATGTTCACCAAGATATCTCGACTAAGGACTTATAGCCTGTCAGCCTAGCTGAACAGCTTTGAGACATTATTCAGAAGTACACTTATTACAGCAGACAAGGTAACAACCTGAATAACAACCATGCCTTATTATAAACTTAAGAGTTTATTACATGATACTTATACAATCCCAAGGCCTCAAACATTAGCCTTAAGGGCATACCCCAACATGGGGTAGTTTACCTCATAGTCTTTGAGTTGCCTTGAAGCATAAGCAACTACCTTTCCTTGCTGCATCAGTACAGCACCCAGACCCTTACCAGAGGCATCAGTGTACACAGTGAACTTTTCTCCATCACAGGGAACGATGAGGATAGGAGCACTGGTCAGTCTCCTTTTCAGTTCCTGAAAACTAGACTCACAATTATCAGACCACTCAAACTTCAAATTCTTTCTAGTTAGCTTAGTCAGAGGACCAGCTAGCTTGGAAAAAACCTCCACAAAGCGGCGGTAGTATCCAGCTAAGCCCAGAAAACTTCTAACCTCAGTCGCTGTAGTTGGTCTACCCCAGTGAAGAATGGCCTCCACCTTCACTGGATCCACAGACACACCCTGGCCAGATCCAAATCAGGCTCAGTCTGCACCTTGACATGCGCCAGATACCCCTTGCAGCCCTGGCCTAAAAGCTTCCTGGCCTGCAGATGAGATATCACCAAAGGCTCCTGTTCTGAAATCCGGCCTTGGATAACCAGTTGTTGTGCATCACTTAGATGCAGAGTAATTAACTTTTCAAAACAATCTAAAGTAGCATGATAGGCAGACAGCCAATCCATGCCCAGAATGATGTCATAGTCTTTCATAGGAAGACTAATCAAATTAATAGGTAAATCATATCCTTCAACCTTAATCAAACAGTCAGGATATGTTATATCTGTAGATACGGCCTCACCCATAGGTGTATGAACAGAAATACAGAAATCAAGTATCCTAGGCAACACAGACAGACATAGTGCAAAACATGTAGACACAAAGGATAAATTGGCACGAGGATCAAAGAGAATGCGTGCCAAATAACTAAACACATAAAGTGTACCTTCCACCACAGACTTCGAAGCCGAAGCATCCCTCTCCGCGATGGCATACACGCGAGTCTGCACAGTAGGCTTCTCACCCTGTCCTCTAGCATCCGGCATAGGACAGTCTCTAATCATATGCCCCACCTTACCACATCTGAAGCAAGCGCCAGTCTTCCTGTAGCACTCATTATCCTGATGTTTAGTGCTCCCACAGTGGAGACACTTCTTGCTATTCTGAGAAACTGTGCTGGCTGGCTTCTGATAAGGTTTGTATCTGCCCATATTGTCTTTCTTCTCTTTCTTGAAATTCTTCTTATCCTTACCACCCAAAGTGGGTGCGTAAGTCACAGAAGTAGGGGCGGATGCAGTGACTGTAGTATCAACAGCCATCTCAGCAATGCACCTCTCAGCAGTGCGAGCCCTGTCTACCACTTCAGCATAAGACTCCAAGTGTAGCATAGCTACCCTTGTCCTGATGTCTTTCCTCAAACCCCGCTGAAACTTCTTGGCTCTTCTTTCCTCGGTGTTGACTAAGTGAGGAGCATACCCCGACAACCGAGCGAATGTAGCCTCATACTGATCCACCGTCACGTCGCCCTGCTCAAGATGAATAAACTCCACCTCGCGCTCCTCAGATAAGCTAGAGGGGAAAAACTTGGCATTGAACTTCATCATGAAGTACTGCCAATCAACAACTCTGGATTCAGTTGCCGCCAGTCTGACGACTCCCTTCCACCAGTCTTCGGCATCTCCACGCAACATGAAGACAGATAAACATAGCTTGTCTGCATCATCACAGCGCAAAACCTGGAAAATCTTTTCCAGTGCCAAAAGCCAATCCTCAGCCGCTCTGGGCCCCGGACTACCATAAAATGTAGTCGGGTTCAGATGCTGAAACTCTCGAACCAACCGAGCATATCGTTGATGTGCGCCATCACCCAGAGGAGAACCAGCGCCACCCACACCGTGTCCAGCCGGTTGTGACTGTGACTGAGGCTGTGTCTGCGACAGCCGCTGCAATAACTGTTGCTGAACCTCCATGTGCTGCGCCTGCTGCTGCTGCATCATCTGAGTTTGCTGCTGGATGAACGCGTTCTGTTGTTGCATCATAGCAGTCATAGCCTCCATGGCCTGCCTCAGATCAGACTGTTGATCACCGTTGCTACTGCTAGATCTTGGTCGCACCATTTTTTTTTACCTGCATCACATAACACGGTAGAATAACAACCAATATTCAATCACGAATCAGATCCTATCTTGGTTTCTAGCAATACACAAACAGAGTTTTCCTTTCCCGGAGTTTCTAATTGCTAGTAATATTGCTCTGATACCATCTGTAACATCCCTCAGAATCACACCCCACACGCATACAAGTAAAAATACGGGGTTTTAAAAATTTTTACTCTTCCATTAAAACATAAGAAGAAAGCGGCATCGAAGGACATTACTACGGAACTGAAAACCGCACAGAACTGAGTAGGATCGATTTACTAGGAAATAGAAATCCGGAAATCCAGAAAAATACGGCAGCAAGTATATTAAATTACTGCTGCACAGACCCACATATCCTGGAACAAAACAAATGTCCACACTACACATATGTGGAGAACACAATTGTCAGAAATATTGCAGAAACGGTTTATTCAGATACCAAATACAACAAAAATTCGGTCACACAGCTCAAAGTATTCCGACTACAATAAATCTCAAATCGGACATTTCAGAATAATAACAATTTCAATTCTCATGAATCCAAAACTCGTATCCAACAATTAAAACGAGACAACTATAACATAATATAATATCCTGAAAACAGGCATAAGCCCTCAGGAGATAAAATGTGTCATATAATTAAGTTAGGCACGCAGGCCTGATAAATCTTTAGAAGACAACTCTTAGAAATTATATGAAACATTAGCAAGCATTATAACAAATTAAGTAGCTGTAGCAATCACTGTCCTGACGTCTCACCTGAAAATATTTAAACAACGGGGGTGAGCTAAAAAGCTCAGTGAGTAAAAGACACTAAAAGCCATCCATAGTACACATCAAAAATATCATGCTTGCAGATAAGACACTTAACATGCACACTCATATTAGAAACAAAACATAATCAAATACAGACAGTTATAACAATAGGCATCAAGCATGAAGTAGGGTATAAGTATACCAACCCATTCCAACTAATCACACCGCCCAACACATCTATACTACAGATCGAAACAGAACTACAGAAATCAGAACTGATAGACAGAAAGTCAGAATTTTCAGAATCCAAACAGATAGTCTACATCGGAAATAGAAAGGCCACAGAAGGCCTGAAGACCACAGAAGGTCTGATGACCACAGAAGGTCTGACCCCACCTCTGCCGAGGACGAGACATGCATGCATATCAGAAACAGAATGGTAGAGGAGGTATCAGTGGGTGGCCCCCGTCTTGTCAGGACGTGGCACTCTAGCCTCCAATACTGGTAGAGGAGGTAGCAGTGGGTGGCCCCCGTCTTGTCAGGACGTGGCACTCTGGCCTCCAATACCCAGAACAGAACAGAAATAGTGGAGGGAGAACGGAAGGTGAGACCAGCTCACATCTACCCTTCACTAGTGTCTCATGGGTCGTAGTAGACTATCAGCACCATTACAGCGCCACAAAAGGAGGGTAAGGACACGGAAGAGTGCTACACTAGGGCATAATTTTTACAGAACAGATCATGCTGAAACGGAGGAGTAGGACTAACCACCACTCAATTCTCACATCATGCCCAAAGTGTCTCAGAAACCAGAAAATGACACACCCTAATATTCAGTCCTTAACAAAATTACAATTTTGCAGAAAATCAAAGCTGAACACACTTCATAATTTTTACCATCAACCAGAAGTAATATATGAGTGAATTCCTTGAATTCCTTAGATTTCATGCAACTATCCTTAATTCATGTCAAACCATTCTATGTTCTCACAAAGGTTATAACACATTCAAAGTTTCAGAAAATTCACAACATATATATATACAGAATAGAAATTTTTCACATAACAAACAATTAAACAGATGTTTCAGAAAAAAACAGATTAATATATCATACTTGCAACAGATGTTTCAGACCGAGTAAGTAACCTAAAATAGGCAATATGATATTCACAATAAAGCTATTTGAATCTACTTTCCAATAGAACTGAATCCGTCGGATTTGGAGTTATAACCGGGGAGATATGGGTGTTCGAACATAGAAAGGTCGGGATTTCAGAATTCCAGAAAACAGATTCGTATATCAGAATTGCGACACAAATTTCAGATCCAATAACTAACAGAAAATAGGCAACATGGTAGTCAAATTGAACCCTTCGAGTCTACTTTCTAATAAAACTGATTTGACAAGATTTCGAGCTATACCTAGGGAGATATGATGGTTCGAACACATAAAGGTCGAAACCCAGATTTCCAGGAAACTGATTTTGTACAGCTAGATTGCAATACAGATTGAAATACGAATACAGCTCGGATATGGTCGATATCATATTCAAATTAAAGCCGAATGTATCTAGTTTCATACAAAATTTATTTCGTGCGATTTGGATCTATAGGCCATGAGATATTGGGGTTATAGTACACAAAGGTCAGATTAGAGAATGCAGATTTCAGCAGAACAGGATTTTAAAACCCTATAAATATTTGAATTCGTCCCCATAGAAACGAATATCATGAGATTCAAAACCCAAATCAAGCATAGAAGACACAAGACACGTCGAAATTTGGTTCATACAGATAATCATTGCAAATAACGAATTTTAATTGAATGATAATCTATAATTTAGCGGATTAGACTCCTTAGGATCGAATTACTCACCAAAAAATGTTCACAGAAGAAAAACGCCAAGACAGAGGATCACCAGGAATTTCGTCCACCACCAGTCTGCCACCACCAGCGTCAGGAATTTCAGGAGGCGCCAAGCACAGTGAGGGGCGACAACCAAAGGCGGCTAGGGCAAGAAAAACCAACAAAAGTCGTGAGGGAGAGGAGCCCTCACGCAATTCCTCTTTTTCTCCCACCCCAAACGGATCCAAGATCCAATAACCCAGTTAACTTAAGTGAAAAATCTGTTTTATGGGCTTACCTGGGCTTAACCACCCTGCGCCACTCCAATAATATCAGAAATATGCGCCACCATGGTGGAAGGAATTCCAGGAGCAAAGAATCAAGGTTGAGGGTTCGAATCCCCAACCAAAATAATTATTTTTGCCCTGTAGGAAAAATTCCTACACTTAGGCAAAAATCCCAAAATTTTAACAGATAAAAATACAGAAACAGAATTTCTAACCTTAAATCATAATTCAGAAAAATCGAGGGCATTACAATCGGAACTTGAGGATAGTCCTCAAGCTCGAAAAGAAGCTGTATGTCTTTGAGCAACCTTTTCCTGCGGCTCCTGCGCCTAATGCCCGAGCGGCAAACAGGGATGCTTTTAGAAAGCATCAGGACGACTCTATGGAGGTAGCATGTCTCATGCTGGCCACTATGGCACCTGAACTTCAGGTGCAATATGAGGAGCAGAACACTTTTCATATGATAACTCATTTGAAACAGATGTTCGAAGCTCAGGCCAGAACTGAGAGATTTGACACCACCAAAGCAGTCTTTCAGTGTAAGTTATCTGAGGGTGCACCAGTGAGACCCCATGTTCTCATGCTGATTGGGAACGTGGATCATCTCAGGAGACTGGGACACGCCATAGATAACGAGCTGCCTGTGGATCTTATTCTGCATTCCCTGCCCCCTAGCTTCAGTCCATTTATCATAAATTTCAACATGAACCGGATTGAGTGCACACGGGAGGAACTGTTGAATATGCTCCAGACAGCTGAGCGTGAGATGGTAAAAACCAAACCTAATTCTGTTCTTTTGGTCTCTTCGGCCAAGAAGATGAAGAAAAAGGGAAAGGCACAAGCCAAGGGCGGTGCCAAGGGTCCTACCAAAACACTGAAGAAAAAGGCAAAGAAGTCAAAGGACCAGAGGCGCTTCCACTGTGGCCAGCAGGGTCACTGGAGGAGGGACTGCAAGCAACTTCAGAATGAGGAGAAGAAAGGCTTGGCCTTAGCTTCAAACTCAGGTATTTATGTTACAGAAGTCAACCTTTCTACTTCTATGTCATGGGTATTGGATACCGCATGTGGAGCTCATATTCGTACAAATATGCAGGGGCTCAAGAAAAGTAGAACGGTGCAGGCTGGAAGATTGACCTACGAGTTGGAAACGGGGCACAGGTTGCTGCTGTTGCTGTAGGAGTTTTGACTCTCTCCCTGCCTTCTAGACTTCTATTAGAGTTAGATAATTGCTATTATGTACCTTCTCTTACAAAGAACATTATATCCATTCCTTGCTTGGCAAAGAAGGGATTTAAGTTTGAAATAAATAAGAACTCTTGTTCTTTTTCATTTGCAAATATGTTCTATGGGAAGGGTACTTTGTGCAATGGTCTATATGTGTTAGACATGGATAAATCTATCTATAGCATAAATAATAAAATGACAAGCTGAGTGGTTCAGTTGGTGCTTTCCTATGGCATTGTCGATTAGCCCATATAAAGAAGAATCGCATTCAACAACTCCATGCAAATGGGTTGTTAGATTCAAGTTCCTTGGAGGAATTTGATACATGTGAGCCTTGTTTATTAGGGAAAATGACAAAGACACCCTTCACCAAAATTGGTGAGAGGGCAGGAGGTTTGTTGGATCTCATACATAGTGATGTGTGTGGGCCATTCAATAAACAAGCCAGAGGAGGGCACAACTACTTCATTACCTTTACTGATGATTTCAGTAGGTATGGTTATGTCTACTTAATGAGACATAAATCTGAATCCTTTGAGAAATTCAAGGAGTTCAAGAATGAAGTAGAAAACCAGCTTGGTAGATCCATCAAGGCTCTTCGATCAGATCGTGGTGGAGAGTACCTGAGTGGTGAGTTTCTTGACTATCTGAGAGAGTGTGGGATTTTATCCCAACTCACTCCTCCTGGAACACCCCAATGGAATGGTGTGTCTGAAAGGAGAAATTGAACTTTGTTGGACATGGTTCGATGTATGATGAGTCATGCAACACTACCTCCCTCATTCTGGGGACATGCACTAGAAACAGCTTCTCTGATACTGAATAACGTTCCATCTAAGAGTGTCTCAAAGATTCCATACGAGGTATGGAGTGGGAGACGCACTAATCTCACCTTTATCAGGATCTGGGGAAGTGAGGCTTATGTCAAACGTCAGGATTCTAGCAAGCTAGAACCTAGATCTGATATGTGTGTGTTTGTGGGGTACGCTAAGGAAACTAAGTGTTACTACTTCTATGTTCCCACAGAAAATAAAGTTTTTGTTGCTCGGGGTGCTGTCTTTCTAGAGAAAGAATTTCTCATGAAAGAAGTTAGTGGGAGGAAGTTTGACTTGGACGAGGTTCAAGTGCAACCACAAGACATAGAGATGGAACCTGAGCCACCTGTACCGGTTGCTAGGCAACCTGAGGCTCAGACACAGGCCCCACGTAGGTCTGGGAGGACTCTTCATGCACCTGAGAGTTATGGGTCCCTACCGACCCAACACGATGGGATATTCATCATTGAGGATGAACCCAGGACTTACGATGAGGCGGTCAGTGGACCGAACTCCGAGAGATGGCTTGATGCCATGCGATCCGAGATGGATTCCATGTCAGCTAACCAAGTCTGGGATTTGGTTGAGCTACCTAATGGGGTAAAACCCATAGGGTGTAAATGGGTCTTCAAAAGGAAGATAGACATGGATGGCAACGTAGTTACCTAGGTAGACTAGTGGCTAAGGGATTCAAACAAGTCCACGGGGTGGACTATGATGAAACCTTTTCGCCAGTTGCCATGTTCAAATCCATTCGGATTCTGCTTGCTATAGCTGCATATCATGATTACGAGATATGGCTGATGGATGTAAAGACAGCTTTCCTTAGTGGGAAGCTGGCTGAGGATGTGTATATGACACAACCTGATGGCTTCATCCATCCTGCAGAGGCCAATAAGGTCTGCAGGCTAAAAAGATCCATCTATGGATTAAAGCAAGCATCTCAAAGTTGGAATCTTTGATTTGACGAAGCTGTGAGAGATTATGGCTTTATCAAAAGCAAAGATGACGCCTGTGTTTATAGAAAATTCAGTGGGAGCTTGGTGACTTTTCTGGTCTTGTATGTTGATGACATACTACTCATCGGAAACAACATCCCTAGTCTTCAAGCTGTGAAGACATGGTTAGGGAAGTGTTTTGAGATGAAGGACTTAGGGGAGGCCGCCTATATCCTAGGCGTGAGGATCTACCGGGATAGATCCAAGAGGCTCCTAGCCCTTAGTCAGAGTACCTACATTGATAAGGTCTTGGAGAGGTTCAACTTAGAGCAATCCAAGAAAGGGCACCTTCCAGTGAGACATGGCATTACTCTCTCAAAGAGCCAATGTCCCACCACACAGGCTGAGAGGGATGACATGAGTCGAGTGCCCTATGCTTCGGCAGTAGGATCGATCATGTATGCAATGTTGTGTACTAGACCAGATGTGGCTTATGCTGTGAGCATAACCAGCCGATACCAATCCAATCCTGG
This sequence comes from Costus lasius, assembly GCA_027563935.2. NCBI lineage: Eukaryota > Viridiplantae > Streptophyta > Magnoliopsida > Zingiberales > Costaceae > Costus > Costus lasius. The sequence continues at coordinate 57,302,259 of CM050448.1, forward strand.
TTTGCAGCACTGGGTGGCTGTAAAGAACATCCTAAAGTATCCGAGAAGAACTAAGGATCTGTTCCTGGTCTACGGGGGACAAGAAGAGCTCAGTATACAGGGCTACACTGATGCGTCATTCCAGTCTGACCCTGATGACTTTAGATCGCAGGCCGGCTATGTGTTCAAAATGAATGGAGGCGCTGTATGCTGGAAGAGCTTCAAGCAATCCACCATTGCCGATTCTATAACCGAAGCTGAGTATGTGGCCACTTCTGAGGCAGCCAAAGAAGCTGTTTGGATAAGGAAGTTCATTTCTGAACTTCAGGTGGTTCCCAGTGCAGTGGATCCCATTGAAATATACTATGATAACAATGGAGCAATTGCACAAGCCAAAGAACCACGGTCTCATCAAAGATCCAAACACATACTCAAGAGATTTCACCTGATCAGAGAGATCATAGATAGAGGTGATGTCAAGATTAGCAGAGTTGACACAGAGAACAATCTGGCAGACCCATTGACCAAGGCTTTGGCACAGCAGAAGCATGATGGTCATGCTAGAGATATGGGGTTGAGGTTCCTCAACCTCTAGGTTTTAGTGCAAGTGGGAGATTGTTGGTGTATATGCCCTAGGACCTAATTTTGGTGCATTATTTGTACTACTTAACATTAATATATATATATCATTCTGGCATTGTCGTTATCATTATTTGTTTACATCTGCAAACATGTACTTATATGATAATGTCCCTGGAGACAGATTGAATCTGTGCTCAAATGATTGTCCCTAGTCGATGTACTTGAGTGGATATGGGACAACTCTGGTACTTGTGAGACTAGCATATGGGCTGGTTAGGCACGAGGTGCTAACGTAGACATATAGGTATATCAGTGGTGGATATACTGGACTGACCCGCTGTGAGGCAATGACTTGGTGTCACAAGTTATCCTCACAAGTGATAGGAGATGCATTGATCCCTTGACTTGAGGTCATTGGTCATTCTATATGGTTAGGGACATGCTTTGATACAACCTAACACCTCACCGTAGTTGGGGGGTAATAACGGTTGTCATTAAGTATGTCACGACCCATATGAGAAGGTCAATAGACAGACATAGGATTTGCCTCTTCCTAAGGGAAGCTTGATATCCATGCAGCTCCTCTATGGATCTATGACTGAAAGTGTATGGCCATACCCAGGTTAGACCTGATTTAGTCATAGCCATGAGATTGGATGAAAAACAAGTGGTGACACACTTATCCAATCGGATATCAGTACGGCAAAGAGACTGTAATGCATCGGTACCTACTTGCGATAATGGGGATCTCGATGTCGATATCCATTCCGATGACTTGGGTAGCAGTGATGCACTGCTAGGTGCCACTCACGGCTTGTGATGACCTTAGGTCAGCACTGCCAACGTCAGAGGAACCTACAGGGTCGCACACCTTGATACCCGAGTTCTCGTATTGACCGAGAAGCATTATGATCGAGTTATTGGATAACTCGGATCTATTTTGGAGATTCCATCAGCGCCAATGGGCCTGATGAGATGGAAGAGATTTATTGGAGCCAACTTCCATTTACGGCATATTAACCATGGTTAGCCCAGTTTGACCTCGAGTTAAATTGGATTGGATCCAAGGGCTTGGTTAATATGCATAATGGACATTGGACTGGGCCCATTGAAAAGTTGGGCTTAATGGGCTTAAGGAGAAGGATGTGTAGGCGCATGGTTAACCCTAGTTAGAGTAGGGTTGGCGCCTACGACACATATGGTTAATATAACTTGATATTAATTATTTGTGGGTTATTTAATTAATTAATTTAAATAATTGTATGGAGTCCTATTTAATAGGGCTGATTATTTAAATTATTAATTAGAGTCCTAATTGGATTAGGACTTGATTATTTAAATGATTAATTAGAATCCTAATTAGATTAGGACTTAATTAAATCATTAAAATAATCCTATTCCTACTTCTTCTCCTAGCCACTACTCTAACTGCCCCTTGCTCTATATAATGAGCCCTAGCCGCCCCCTCTCATAACACACAACTTATTGAATGCGTGAGAACAAGAGGAGGGGCGAGAGCAAGAGGATCAAGAGGAGTTGGCGCATCTCTTCATCAACCAAGCCGCAAGCACTTCTTCTTCATCATCCTTGGCGCTTCTTCTATTGAAGGTGGTGCAAGTGTGACCTGTGCTTGGCGGCATCTCCCTCTTCCTTCTTCATCCTTGGCGCATATACCTTGGAGGTGGCGCAAGTTGAGAAGAAGGTGACCTAAGGCTTGGATCTTCTTCCCGAGGCTAGCACCGGGTGTGGAAGAAGAGGACTCGAGGTGATCCGTGTGTGTGAGACTGCAGAGGGCGCACGCTTGGGCACCTACTACGACATCAGCCTCGCATCGCTCATAAGGTATTTTCTATCTCATCGTGTCGATTCCCTCGCATGCGATCTTTACTGGGTTTTTGGGACTGGCCTGTTTCGGGGGTATTCTTCAGCTGCGCAATGTATTTGCATCTCTGAAATTTTGTAAAATATCCCCGGGGTTTCCCAACAAACTGATGCTTTGAGACTTTTATAGAGGAGATGATATTTTATTTTAGTTCATTGTTGGCCACTAGTTGACTCTAGTGGACCACGTTTGACCTCTATTGACCTGTGTTGTCAAAATGAGTCAAACAAGGGTCTCGGTGCAAGTTTGGGCTTGGCACTTTAGTCACATGAATAAAATAGAATTATTAATTGGCAAGAGAATTTTTCTCTTGGCTAATTAATAAGCTTGGGTGCAATTTACAATTAATTGCGTCTGCGGGGATTCGAACCCATGACACTTAATTGTGAATAGGCCCCTATGTTCATTATCCCACATGGGAAAGATCTCCAGTGTGCGTCTGGCTCTGCTATTATAAATAGAGAGGCCCACCTGGGAGATGTTTTGTACCAGACTCTTCTCTTGTCTCTAGTTGTTGCCTCCCCTCTGCTCCTTGGCGTGAGGGTCTAGGAGGTGACAACAAATAAAAGTTTTTCGGCATCAAAGGTTGGGACAAGTGGCAGTGCTATACACTCCTTGTCACCAACACCCCTTCTTCTCCTTGGCGTTGGCGCAAGTTGAGAAGGCTAGAGGCGTGGATCTCATCTTCCGGGGCTAGCACCCAGCGCGGAGATTGCAGAGGACTCGAGGAGTCCATGTGTGTGCGATTGCAGAGGACGGGCCCTTACGCGCCTTCTTCATCGGCCGCTCCTAAAAGTTGCTTGATAAGGTACTGCCCTCTTCACATCCTTTGTATTCTTCATAAGACGGTCCTTATTGTTGAATTAGGAATCTTGTTTCGAGCTCGCTTCTACTTTTTTCGTTTTCTTTTAGCCCGGGATACAGAGCTACACTTGATAGCTTGTTCTAGTCAGACCTTGATAATAGTCTGGCTATATGTTTTGGTAGTGCTGTAAGCTAGAAGATCTTTAAACAGACTATCGTAGCTATTTTTATGACTAAAGGCCAAGTATGTAGTTGCTTATACGAAGCAATTTGGATAGTGGGAGATTTTTGCTAAACTTTAAGTGGTTCTATGTGCTTATTAGACTCTATTGTGAGTACATTAGAGCGATATCATATGACTGAGAACCAAGGTTTAAGCTTTGATCCAAACACGTACTTTGGCGCTTCCACCTTGTCTAGGAGACAGAAGTGATGTTAAGAGATTGTAGATATTAAACACCAAACACAATCAGGTAGGCCCACTGACTATGGCTTTGGCATAGTCGAAGTGTGATGGTCATACTAGAGACGTGATGTTTGATGACACCGAAATTTATAATAAATTTCATGCCATTTTATATATCTTTTCGTGTCATATTTATGAACTTTTGTTTGTTTTTAAGCATTATTTGTTAAATATTATGGAATCTACACAATTTCTTGTTTTTCAAGAATTTTAGGATAAAAGTGCCATATTTTGATGGATTTTGGAAGATTTGAGCGCATCAATGGATTCCAGACATTGAAACGAAGCCGCCCTGCCAATTTTCATGCAAATCGGAGCAAGTTTGAAAAATATACCCCGGGTGTAATGGATATTACGGGTGTAATTTTCTGCCCAAAATATGGCACTGCCATAAGAAATAACATGGGCCATAATTTAGAGCAATTACTGACCAGAAAGTTCAGTTGAAAATACGGCACGGCCGTTTTTTAAATACGGTACCATAATTGTAATATGGACACGCGAGTTTTTCGGACCGATTCTTGCGCGGACCATATCTTTTGATCCAGAGCTCCAAATTGAGATCTGAAAGATGTTCCAGACTTGGCCTTAAGAGGAGAAGATGCACGAAGTAAAAGGAGGAATTTTTATCCAGCATTGAGGGAGAAATCACCAGAGAGGCGGTTAGGGTTTGGCCTCCCGTCGACAGGCATAGAGGGCACCTCAGGCCATGATTTTTAGTCCAAAGCTTCGCCTAGAGGAGAGAAAGACGCCACAGAAGTTTCAGAGTGTTTGGAGTCTGATTGGAGGAGGAATCAACAAAACAGCGGTCACAGCGCTGTTCATCACGAAATTACGGGTGTAATTTACATTACACCCGTGTTGTAACGTTGTTTTTTCTCTCCTTCTCTGATTTCTAATTGTTCTAAACTATGATTCAATGTATTTTTTCCTCCATGCAAGCTTAACACTCTTTTGGGACATGGGGTGTAATCCCCTTGATTCTTAATGATTAGATAACTCTTCTATTTTCGTCATGATAATTTTTGCTATGATAATTTTACTTTTGTGATGGATTGTGCTTAGACTCTCTATAAGTCCATGTTACTAATTATGTTTTTAGAGTTTTCGCAATGAGACTGAAAGGTGATTTGCTTGAGAACTTGGAACCCTAGAATTGCATGTTAGGATCCCTTCCTTAGGTTAGATCTAATTTGATCTATTCTAGTAAATTAATTGCGATGATAGTAATATGAATCTATGGATCGAGTCTATTTATCAAACGTGGAGATCTTGCACGAAAGTGAGGATCAAAACGTTGGAGATCCATGAGTAAAACTAGTGTTGAGGCTCGGATGCACGAAAATGATCCTTGAGATTCCACTAGAGATTATCAACCTAGAATTCGGATGCACGAAAGTGATCTTGAGTTCTTTGATTGATGATTTACTTATCTTTAGCATTGGGACAGATCTTGCGTGAAAGCGAGGATTGGTCCCTGCATGATTGTCTGCACGAAAGTGAGATAATCCCTTTATGAAGTAAATTAGGTCTTTATCGTAGCAAAATTTGATTGACGAACCTTTATTTATATCTTATCATTGAAATTAAGGTGGATGAAACCTTAGTCCCATGTTTATCTCTCTGATTATCTCCTTAGCATATTCTCTGCATAGTTTACTTTCATCATATTTGGCTTGCTTAGCTAGCGAGAAAATAATTATTTGGTAATTAACAATAAGGTCTCTATGGATTGATATTTTTATTACTTCGATAATTCCGTGCACTTGCGGAATCCTATCAAGTTTTTGGCGCCGTTGCCGGGGACCTTAGTTTTGTTAATATTAAAATAGTTGTTAGTATTGCTAGACTAAGTTTTTTTTTGCTTTATATTTAACTTTGTTTTCTGTTTTTGTAGGTTTTGGATATTCACAGTTGTGGCAGAACTGTGATTTCTGAAATTTTTATTTGCTTGTGTCTTTATATATTCTGAAAAAAAAAATCTTATTTGATTTGTGTTGGATTATCTTTTTGGTAGATTTGAGGATATGTCTTTTTATCAAAATTCATGGGCTTCTAAAAGAGGTCAGGTATACATGCAACAAGTGAGCATAAAGATTATTCACAGATGTCTATTGCAGAATTAGCTAAATTACACTCTTATTCTGTTACATGTAATATTTGTAAGTCTTCTGATCATTATGCTTATGAATGTCAATTTAGATATCATGCAAATTCTAATTCACCGTGCTATCAAGATGATCATTATGATTCTAGTTGGGAAAATCAAACTTCTTTTTATGATGATTGCTCTAATCATGTTTCTGTGCCATGCTTTGAGGATACTGAAATATCTAGCCTAAAATCCATGTGTAAAAAATTCATGGCTGATTGAGAAAGAGTTTTTGCTAAACAAAATCAATTTTTAGACCAAATGCTGGCAAATCAAAGAAAGCATCTTGATGATCTTAAGGGTTCTGTTAATCAAATTTCTTATCAAGAGGAATCTTTGACTGCTAATACTGAATTGCTAGAAACTCAGATTGCACAACAAGCATGGTTATTTGAGTTTGATACTGAAAAACTTGATTTATAAAATTCCCCCTATGATCATGACTGTGTTGAGATTGAGCCTTATGTGAATATTCATGAATCTCACTCTAATTTTGATGATTTGAATGTTGCAAAAATTGATGTATCTCACCATGTTGATGCTTTGCCCATATCTATTGCTTAACCTTTTGATTTAATTTAAAATTTGTGCTTTATTGAGGAATCTAATGAAAGACATAACTATTATTATGATGATCCAATGCTTGAATATTTTCATAAAAATCCTATTGTGATTGAAAAGATAAAGTTGAAGAAAGGACTGATAATTTTACTCTCTAATAAATTTAGGGAAGATCATTGAATATCCTTCATGTGAAGATTTTGATTTTGATTTCTGCATATTTAAGAAAGCCACTTTAATTGTGATTTATATGCAATTCTGGATTTTTGGATTTGCGGCTAAGCTTTATGGACAAAGAAAATGCAGAAAATTCTTTGCAATCTATTTTGGTACTGATTCACCTGCTTCACCATGATATTGATTTTTGGTCAAGCTAATGACTTAAAATTAGCGCTTCTTGGGAGGCAACCCAAGTACTCTATCTTAGCTTAATTTCTTTTATCCTAGTTTTTTTTATAATTAATTTTTTTGTTATTTTTGAAAAAAAAATCTGTACTCCTCTCTGCAGATTGCTAATTGAGTAGGTGTTTTCTCGCTGCGATTTTAAGAAACTGGGTTAAGAATAATTTTGAGCTTTGGCACAGCATTGAACTACTTATCTTTTTCTATCATCTGGGTATTTTTTTTCTGAATTCTATAGTCCATGGATCTTTCTAAAACACCTAGCAACTTTTCAATTCTGATTAATTTCTGCAGCAGTTTTTTCTGACTGTTCTGACTAGCACTTTTGCTGCCACTTTTTAAGTTATTTTGGTGACTTGAAACCCAGATTTTTCACTTGGAATTGAAAGAACATGTGTCATTCTATCTTGTAGATAAATTATTTTCATGAAAATATGTTCTGACCATTCTAGGACACATAGCAACTTTTTGAACTTTATTAACTTTTGTGCAGTTTGTGCAGTTTTTAATCTGAGTAGCCTTCTTTCTGCTGATGCCCTAAATTTCTAATAGATTTTGATCCTTTGATTTTCACACGTTTGAAAATAATATCTCTTATTCTATTACGTGGTTCTGTCCATTTTCTATTTGGATCATTAAATCTTATTTTTGGGTAGGGCTACTTTTCATAAAAAATTCAAAAACTGCACTGTTTGCTTTCTACTTGTTATTGCTTCTTTTGCATCCAGATTAAGAAATCTTTAAGAGCAACTGTCTTCCACCTCTAGCCAGCACTGCATCTGCCTCTGACATCACTGTATCCAGCCATCGACACTGGATTATACCATCTGCAAATTCTTATTTCTTCTACTGCCTCTTATTCCATTGATTTGATTTATTTATGCATCAGACTCTTCATTAGTGACTGATTTTTTTATCTATGCAGCATTATTTCTGGCACCCACCAGCTGACGATCTCACCTCCAGGACTGTAGTCTTCAGCAGGCCACTGGAGATTACTCACTCTACTGTCGGCATCATCATTGACAGCAGCTTTTCAGCTAACCTCTATTCACCCTCTGCTTCTTGCCTCCTCGACTCTTTCCACCGGCATCCTCTTCAGACCTCCGGCGACATCTCTGATTCTCCCTTGAGAGAATTATTTTTATCATTATTATTTTTGAGACTGTTTTTGATCTGAGCCTTATGTGAGCCTTATGTACCTTAAATTTTGCAGAAAATTTTCAAAAGGCATATCTTTGGACCCAGCTGCATTGGCCTGACAATGATTGAGCATGATCTATTTAGTTTTGTGAGTATCACTTGCACTCTCTTATTAATGACTATTTCATATAGTGCATCTTTGACTTTATCATATTTATACTACTTATTGGTTTTCTCTTGAAAAATGATTTTATGGATATATGGAACTCATTGTTTTGATGATGATATTATTCAAATGTGTTGTTAAAATGGATGAAAGCATATGATCCACTTTCTACTATATGATGGCATGATTTATTGATAAAATTTCTATTGATAAAATATCTTCTTTGATGATGTGAGTATTTATACTTGTGATTAGAGAAAAACCCTATCATGTTAGATTTATTTCTTCAATGCATATCTATTTTTGAAATTTGACATTGGTTGATGAATGAAATTTTGGGTAGATGTGTTATTTGATGAATAAGATCTAAAGGTGAAACTACTCCTTTAAATAAAATGAACATATGAGTATGATTTGAGAATTGAGATCAATTGATCAACCTAGTAGATCTTTAGTCTATTTTTGCTATTTGTTGGGAAATAAGAATCCAAGATCCATAAAAATAGTGAGAGACTCCCCTACTTGGCACTATGTAAAATTGATAGTGGTACCGAAGACATGGGTTGAAGTCTATGCATGAAAAATAATGAGAGTGAAAAATAATAAGACTCCTCTACTTGGCACTGTGTAAAATTGACAGTGGTACCGAAGACAAGAGTTGAAGTCAAAAATAAAAAGTGTGTATCTAAGTGGGTACATGTCATCTTCACAAAAACAAACAAAGTACATAAAAAAAGGGAAAAAAATCATGTGTGGAAAAAGATCTTGGAAACCTAATTCCTGTAAACAAAAGCATGATAGATTTGAACTGAAAACTGGGTGAAATCATGAGATTGAAAATTCTATTTATTATACAAGTTGCAAAGTTTTATTTGATTGAATTGTGGATATAGAGGGTTGAGTTCCAAGGATGATATGTTTATTTAAAGTTTTGTAAAACAATTGATGGAATTTTTCATTGATGATTGTATTTTAGAAATTTATTGAGCATGAAAAGGTTATTCTTTTAATCAATTTTTGATTTTTACTTGAGGACAAGCAAAGTTTGAGCCTTATGTATTTGATGACACCGAAATTTATAGTAAATTTCATGCCATTTTATATATCTTTTCGTGTCATATTTATGAACTTTTGTTTGTTTTTAAGCATTATTTGTTAAATATTATGGAATCTACACAATTTCTTGTTTTTGATGAATTTCAGGTTAAAAGTGCCATATTTTGATGGATTTTGGAAGATCTGAGCGCACCAATGGATTCCAGACGTCGAAACGAAGCCGCCCGCCAATTTTCATACAAATCGGAGCAAGTTTGAAAAATACACCCCGGGTGTAATGGATATTACGGGTGTAATTTTCGGCCCAAAATATGGCACTGCTGTAAGAAATAACACGGGCCGTAATTTAGAACAATTTCCAACGAGAAAGTTCAGTTGAAAATATGGCACTGCCCTTTTTTAAATACGGTACCGTAATTGTAATATAGACACACGAGTTTTTCAGGCCGATTCTTGCATGGACCATATCATTTGATGTAGAGCTCCAAATTGAGATCTGAAAGATGTTCCGAACTCGTCTTTAAGAGGGGAAGATGCACAAAGTAAAAGGGGGAATTTTTATCTAGTATAGAGGGAGAACTTGCCAGAGAGGTGGCTAGGGTTTGGCCTCATGCCGAGAGGCGTAGAGGGAACCTTGGACCGTGATTTTCCCTCAGAAGCTTCACCTAGAGGAGAGAAAGAGGCCAGAGAAGTTTTAGAGGATTTGGAGTCCGATCAGAGGAGGAATCAACAAAACAGCGGTGACAGCGCTGTTCATCATGAAATTACGGGTGTAATTTACATTACACCTGTGTTGTAACGTTGTTTTTTCTCTCCTTCTCTGATTTCTAATTGTTCTAAACTATGTTTCATTATATTTTTTCCTCCATGCAAGCTTAACACTCTTTTGGGACATGGGGTGTAATCCCCTTGATTCTTAATGATTAGATAACTCTTCTATTTTCGTCATGATAATTTTTGCTATGATAATTTTACTTTTGTGATGGATTGTGCTTAGACTCTCTATAAGTCCATGTTACTAATTATGTTTTTAAAGTTTTCGCAATGAGACTGAAAGGTGATTTGCTTGAGAACTTGGAACCCTGGAATTGCATGTTAGGATCCCTTCCTTAGGTTAGATCTAATTTGATCTGTTCTAGTAAATTAATTGCCATGATAATAATATGAATCTATGGATCGAGTCTATTTATCAAACGTGGAGATCTTGCACGAAAGTGAGGATCAGAACTTTGGAGATCCATGAGTAAAACTAGTATTGAGGCTCGGATGCACGAAAGTGATCCTTGAGATTCCACTAGATATTATCAACCTAGAATTCGGATGCACGAAAGTGATCTTGAGTTCTTTGATTGATGATTTACTTATCTTTAGCATTGGGACAGATCTTACGTGAAAGCGAGGATTGGTCCCTGCATGATTGTCTGCACGAAAGTGAGATAATCCCTTTATGAAGTAAATTAGGTCTTTATCGTAGCAAAAATTTGATTGACGAACCTTTATTTATATCTTATCATTGAAATTAAGGTGGATGAAACCCTAATCCCATGTTTATCTCTCTGATTATCTACTTAGTATATTCTCTGCATAGTTTACTTTTGTCATATTTGGCTTGCTTAGCTAGCGAGAAAACAATTATTTGGTAATTAACAATAAGGTCTTTGTGGATCGATATTTTTATTACTTCGATAATTCCGTGCACTTGCGGAATCCTATCAATGTTGAGGTTGCTCAACAACTAGGTCTTAATTGAAGTGAGAGATCATTAGTGTATATGCCCTAGGATATATTGTTGGTCCGATATGTGTATTACATTTATATGTGATATTTCATATATCCTAGCATTGTTGTTGTTGTGCATTTGGTATACCTGGCTATGTGTACATTTGCATGCACAATGTCCCTAGAGATAGATTTTATCTAGTCTCAAAGATAGCCCCAAGTCGAGTGCGATAGCAGATATGAGACAGCTATGGTATATGTGAGATTATATGCGCTAGTTGAGCACACGTTGCTAACACAGGCATATGAGTATATCAAGGTAGATATACTGGACCGACCCACCGTGAGGCTTCATCTTGGTGTCACAATTTAATCTCATAGTGATAGAGGTACACTTGTTATTTGACTTGAGGTCATTGACATCTCTATATGGCAAGTGGTATACTTTAATACAACCTAACGTTTTGCCATAGCAGGGGAGTCATAACGGTTGTGATTAGGTGTATCATAAGATATATGAGAGATTCAATGAGCCAAGATAGCATTTGCCCCTTCTTTAAATAGAAGCTTGATATCCATGGGCCCCACCTATGGATGCATGATTGAAAGTGTATGGTCATACCCAAGTGAAAACCTGATTTAGTCATGACCATTTGATTGGGTTAAAATGGTGTGACACACTTGCTCGATCTGGATATCTGAAAGTTCCATTAAAGGGGGCGAAACCCTAATAGGCGCATATCAGAGGTTTTGCATTGAGCGGAAGCTAGGGTTTCTAAAAGATCAACAGCATGTCAAATGATCAACTTGTTAATACTTGTATAGATCGAAAAGATTCATACCATTGCCCTTGCCTGGATGGCGACTTGGAAGCAGAGAGAACGAAATGGTTCTCCTCCAAAACGTGCGCACACAAGATGAGAGTTGACTACTCCTTGTCGTTCCTTGTGCTAGCAAGGATCTCCAAGTTTCCTGATCGCGTCAAGGGAATTGAGATGACGTCTTTGCTTGGCCAAACTCTCTCCAAGGCGTGAAGACTCTCTCCCCGAGAGAGGAGAGGCGACAAGAGGTGAAGAGGCGAGAATAGGGCGTGACCACTTCGAACGTGAGGCGTCCATGCTATTTTGGAAAACATAACTTCCAAAAATAGCAAGCCACTACTTCAACGCAAGATGCGTTTACCCCAATCGCAACTTTCTCCCTTGACTTGAACCATGCGCTCACACTAAGTGAACCGGTTCAATTTCATTTAGTTCAAAGACCAAATTAAACCAAGCATTGGTCTAGATCAAATTAAACCATAAGGCTCAAGATCTAACCATTCATCTCTTGATGCTCTTGATCTCACCGATCTAGCATCAATTCTCTCGATCGAAGCTTACCAATCCCAAGCTCTAATCAATCAAACATGATCAGACCAGATCTCACTTACAATCAGAGTTTAAATCCCTTTAAACTGAACCAAAACAATTCAGTCCACACGATCTGACTTAAGTAAGCCATATCATCAAATTATGCGACCCTAAGGGTTTCCTTTAAATGTCGGTAACGATAACTTACGTTATCACGATCAGTGAGGGGTATCTAGCAACACATCACTGTCTCCCGATATAAAGGAAAGAGTCTTCCAAGACTACACCCAAACCACAGCACAAGTGTGAACCCAAGTCACTTGACATATGTGTTTCCTTTGCCACTGGATGTTCTTATTGGACAAGCGTGTCAAGCCTGTAATTCCAATATGATGAGAGTGGTTAGATCAGATGAACATAGTCATCTGGGTATGGCCATACACTTTCTCAACCATCTCATCCAGGGGGCCCCAACAGAACATCACACTCCAAACAAGGAGACGGCAATCCTATATCTATCACTAGTGCCCTAACATGACTCATGCTCATTATCCAAGATAGTCTATAACCATTATGTTTCAAATGATATTGAACTACCTCAAAACAATGCCAATCATCATTTAGAAACACAAGTGATCTCAAGTCAGAGGAAATATGCCACTTGTTTGCATACAAGGATTATTCACATTGTGACAAGCAATCGAATATCCTAAGTAGGGTCTGTCCAGTACATCCAATGTACCCATGAGTCTACATCTTATTCCATGCTCGAAGCATCCTATAAGATTAGAACACATATTAGTCTCAATCATATCAAGGCTGTCTCATGTTCACCAAGATATCTCGACTAAGGACAAAACTGCATGTCAGCCAAGCTGAACAGCATTGAGACATTATTGAGATGTATACATATTGCAGCAGATAATGTAACAACCTGAATAACAACCATCATTGCCTTTATAAACATAGAGCTTATACATGATACTGATAACAACCCAAGGCCTCAAACATTAGCCTTAAGGGCATACCCCAACAATCTCCCACTTGCACTTAATCTAATGGTTGAGAAATCTCAAACCCATATTATTACAGTGCTTCTCATGCTTCTGCTGCGCCAGAGGCTTTGTAAGCGGGTCAGCTAGATTGTCATCTGTATGAACCTTACAGATCTTGATCTCTCCTCGATCAATGATCTCCCGGATCAAGTGAAACCTTCTCTGTATGTGCTTGGACTTCTGGTGCGACCGTGGTTCCTTTGCCTGTGCTATTGCTCCAGTGTTATCACAGAAGATAACCAAAGGATCTGCACTCGAAGGAACAACACCAAGTTCCTGAACGAACTTACGAATCCACACTGCCTCCTTAGATGCTTCTGAGGCTGCAACATACTCGGCTTCTATTGTGGAATCAGTAACAATTGATTGTTTGAAACTTTTCCACACCACTGCTCCTCCATTCAAGCTAAAAACATAGCCTGACTGCGATCGGAAATCATCCTGGTCAGATTGGAATGAAGCGTCAGTATATCCTTCAATACTGAGTTCTTCCTGACCTCCATATATCAAGAACATATCTTTGGTCCTCCGAAGATATTTCAAAATGTTCTTGACCGCAATCCAGTGTGCCTTCCCTGGATTACTTTGGAATCGACTGGTCATGCTTAACCCGTAAGCGACGTCTGGGCGAGTACACAACATCGCATACATAATGGACCCAATAGCCGAAGCATAAGGCGTATTGTCCATTTCATCTTTCTCAGTCTGTGTTTGTGGACACTGACTCTTTGAAAGATTCAGACCATGTCTGACTGGAAGATACCCTCTTTTAGAATTTTCTAAATGGAATCTCTCCAGGACTTTATCGATGTAAGTACTCTGGCACAGCCCGAGAAGCCTCTTAGATCTATCTCTGTAGATCTTCACACCTAATACATAGGCTACTTCTCCTAAATCTTTCATCTGGAAACATGTTCTTAACCATGCCATGACCGCATGTAGTTCAGGAATATCGTTTCCAATGATCAAGATATCATCGACGTAGAGGACTGGGAAAGTAATCACGCTCCCACTAAACCTCTTATATACACACGGGTCATCTTCATTCTTGATGAAACAAAATTCACAGATTGATTCATCAAAACGAATATTCCAGCTTCTTGATGCTTGTTTAAGTCCATAAATGGACTTCTTTAATTTGCATATTCTATGACGATCTGATGGATTAGTGAAACCTTCAGGTTGTGTCATATACACATCCTCTTCTAGTTTTCCATTAAGGAAAGCGGTCTTCACATCCATTTGCCAAATTTCATAATCATAATATGCCGCTATCGCAAGAATAATCCGAATAGACTTGAACATGGCTACAGGAGAGAAAGTTTCATCATAATCTATCCCGTAGATTTGTTTGAAACCTTTTGCAACTAGCCTGCCTTTATAGGTAACCACGTTACCATCCATGTCTATCTTCTTTTTGAAGATCCACTTACAGCCTATAGGGATTACTCCCGGAGGCGGATCAACCAAATCCCAAACTTGGTTATCTGACATGGAGTCCATCTCGGCTCGCATAGCTTCAAGCCATCTCGCTGATTCCGGTCCACTGACCGCATCCGCATAAGTAAGGGGTTCATCATCAATGATGTAGACTCCGTCATAGCGTTCAGGCTGTCGACGGATCCTTCCCGATCTTCGCGGTTCCCGTGATATCTGAGCCTCAGGTTGTTCAATAACCTGTTCTATTGGCTCAGGCTCATCCAACTGTGCTTGACTACTTTGTCCTTCTTCTGGATTCTCATCCAGCTTTATTTCTCTCCCACTGGCCTCTTGAAGAAGAAATTGCTTCTCAAGAAAAATAGCCATCCGAGCAACAAATACTTTGTTCTCTTTGGGATCGTAGAAATAATAACCCTTAGTTTCTTTAGGGTAACCGACAAAGATACATTTCTCAGATCTGCTCTCTAGTTTCCCAGAGGCGAGCTTTTTGACATAAGCCTCGCAACCCCAGATCTTAATAAATGTCAAGCTCGGCTGTTTCCCATACCATAACTCATATGGAGTCTTTGAAACGGCCTTGGATGGCACTCGGTTTAGTACCTTTGCAGCTGTTTCTAGTGCAAATCCCCAAAAGGAGTAAGGTAGAGTAGCCTGACTCATCATAGAACGAACCATATCCAGTAAGGTTCTATTTCTCCTCTCGGACACACCATTCCATTGCGGTGTTCCTGGCGGAGTGAGCTGTGAGATAATCCCACACTCCTTCAGATAGTCAGTAAACTCATGATTCAAGTATTCTCCACCTCGATCTGAACGAAGTGCCTTGATATTTCGGCCTAGCTGATTTTGTACTTCATTCTCGAACTCTTTGAACTTGTCAAAAGATTCACTCTTATGTCTCATTAGATAGTCATAACCATACCTACTGAAATCATCAGTAAAGGTAATGAAGTATGAATAGCCACCTCTGGCATGTTTACTAAATGGCCCACACACATCACTGTGAATGAGATCAAGTAAACCTGAAACCCTTTGACCTTTATTAGAAAAAGGAGACTTCGTCATTTTACCCATTAAACAAGCTTTGCATGTATCAAGCTCCTCATAGGAGAATGATCCCAGCAGTCCATGGTCACGCAACCGCTTAATGCGCTTCTTGTTAATATGGCCTAAACGACTATGCCATAACAAGGTGCTGTCATCAACATACTTGGCTTTCTTAATATCAATCTGCTGTATAGAACATTCCATGTCCAACATGAATAACCCATTGTTAATTGACCCGGTAGCATAAACAATATTATCAAAAGAAATATAACACTTTGAAATTTTGCATTCAAAGGAAAACCCTTTCCTGACAAGAGCAGGAATAGAGATAATATTCTTAGTTATGCTCGGTACAAAATAACAATTGTCCAGTTCTAATACAAAACCAGATGGTAAAGAGATGTGATATTCTCCTACAGCAACAGCAGCAACCCGTGCCCCGTTTCCTACTCGTAGGTCCACCTCATGCTATCCCACCTGTCTTCGTCTCTTGAGTTCCTGTACATTTGAACAAATGTGAACTCCATATGCAGTGTCCAACACCCATGATATAGAAGAAGAAACCATGACCTCAGTCACGAAAATACCTGAGCCAGAAGTGAAAAGCTTGCTTCCCTTCTTGTCTCCTTGGAGCGCTTTACAGTCCTTTTTCCAGTGACCCAACTGGCCACAATGGAAACATCTGTATTCCTTTGACCGCTTAATCTTTTGCTTTAGAGCCTTGTTGTAGCTCTTGATAGGGGCTTTGCCCTTCTTCCCCTTCTTCTTGTTCCTAGAAGGAACCATTAAGACAGAGGATGAAGGCTTTCCCTTCTCAAGAGTCTGCTCTGTAGTACTGAGCATGTTCAGTAACTCCGCCGGCGTACAGTCGATCTTGTTCATATTAAAATTAATGATGAATGGATCGAAAGAGGCCGGGAGAGACTGCAGGATGATGTCTACAACAAGCTCCTGATTGATGGTGTGTCCCAGTTTCTCTAGAGCTTCTTTGTACCCAATCATCTTGAGCACGTGAGCTCCCACTGGACTCCCTTCAGTCAGTTTGCTCTGAAAGAAAAGTTTCGTCAAGTTATAGCGTTCAGTCCTTGCCTGTGCAGCATACAGCATCTTGAGGTTTGCTATAATTTCTATAGCAGATAAATCCTCATGCTGACGCTGCAGCTGTGGCGTCATCGACGCTAGCATAAGGCAAGCGACATCAATGCTATCATTGACATGCTTCTCATAAGCTTCCCGAACCGCCCTTGCGGCGTTCGCAGCGGGTTGAGGTGGTATAGCCGTCTCGAGGACATACAGCTTCCTCTCAGCCTTAAGAACAATCTTAAGGTGTCCGTACCAGTCTGAGAAGTTTGGCCCAGCAAACTTCTCCCTTTCCAGTAGGGATCGCACATTGAAATTTGTGGTGTTCGTTGCTGCAGGAATCTACAACAATGCAAGAACAGCAAGGTCAGTATCAATGTTAGAATCAATTCAGGACTTAAGAATGATTCTTTTCTCACTATTTTATCTGACTGAAAAATCCAGTAAAACAGTCCGAAAGAGTAAAACTCTTTTAGTGAGATGGGATCCAGATTTCATACTTGGTCTCCGCGTCCCGCTCAGGCGAGATAAGATGCACAGAGAGTACAAGCACTAATCTCTGGTAGGCAATCCCAGCCAATCGCCAACCCGTGCGATTCCCCTTCATATGGGCAATCCAGCAGACTGTGCCAACTGAGTTGGTACAACACAGTCTCTGATCCCACAGATGGCTGCCTCCATATAGCTACCATATGCTCAATATGTAGCTTACATGGTCAAGCTGACCTGACCTACTCCCTGGACCACCACGTGCTATGCTGAGCAACTAGAAGCGATAAATCCCTTCTCTGTAACACGCAGGTGTAATCACACACCGTCTGAAGATAGATGGGCGTGCCCACTGAGTGGGTACAACACGGCCCCAACGATAGTCAGAACAATGAGGTTTTGCGTCAGAAGGCTATCGTGCTTGATATTCATCGTTGGATTTTAACGGTCCTTTTATCTTCTTACTATCTTACAAATCCTATGGTGATAGCAGAAGAATAAATCATGCAGTTACTAAATTGAAAGCATGATTATCTTATGTGGTAAAAGCCCATTGAGCCTAAGTAAGACCCTAATTTAACTTAAGTCTTCACTTGAGCTCTTCATGGGTCTTTAGCATTTCATCTGGCCCAACCCGGGCCCAAACGCCCTGTGCAGCTGAGATGCGCCCACCAGGTAAGATGCGCCTGTCCTAGAGTCGAACTCTAGACCTCCCACTGGTGAAGCCACTTGCTGCATGCGCCTCTGCCATGTGTGCTCTGTGCTCATGTCTGATTAAAATACAATTTAATCTATCTAGACATGATTGACTCGCAGGTCAATTACATATTATAAATTAATTAAAATGTGATGCGCAGATCACAATAATAATTTACAAATAATAATCCAGGCACGCAGGCCCCAGCACAGCACACATTAAATTTTGGGCAGCCCACATAAGATTAAATAAACACTCAATCATGTTATACAAACATCATGTGATCCACTCAAGAAAATAAAATTTTTGAAAATCCCATTGGTATCATTTTATTTCCTTATGTGCCCTACTACCTTACAACGGTCCATTAATAGGGATCCACTCATCAGACCTAGTCAGACCCCCTGCCCTTGCATGCACCAAGTCATAACCGACTTGAGTCGACCTCATGGTCAACAATGCATGCGTTAAGGGCTGAACGTCCCTCATGAGTTCTGGCAAGCGGGTGTGACCCCGGGCCTTAATCATGAGCGTTCACTGGTTGTCTCAATCAGACATCGCTACACGCCTTTCTGCAGTCGACCAATAGCCACTACATGCTTGCGCATAGGTGCCATCTGGTCGACCCATCTAGGCTGTCAGATGGTCTGATCAGACTGTTGGGTCTAGACTGGACGATGACTTCAACCCTAATAACCCGTCTAAGATTTTAAAGCAGGCGCTTAGATCAAATGAGGGGCGCGCAAGTAATTACGTTTTGAGAAAAAACTACAACAAGCGCCAACATAGATACATGCGCCAACATAGATCTATTTTCGAAAATAAGCATGTAGTTTCGCATGAAGATAACCATTAGATCTATTCATACAAACATGAATCACACATGTCAAGCAATCATATGAACATACCAGAACTTAGCTCTGATACCAATTGAAAGTTCCATTAAAGGGGGCAAAACCCTAATAGGCGCATATCAGAGGTTTTGCATTGAGCGGAAGCTAGGGTTTCTAAAGGATCAACAGCATGTCAAATGATCAACTTATTAATACTTGTATAGATCGAAAAGATTCATACCATTGCCCTTGCCTGGATGGCGACTTGGAAGCAGAGAGAACGAAATGGTTCTCCTCCAAAACGTGCGCACACAAGATGAGAGTTGACTACTCCTTGTCGTTCCTTGTGCTAGCAAGGATCTCCAAGTTTCCTGATCGCATCAAGGGAATTGAGATGACGTCTTTGCTTGGCCAAACTCTCTCCAAGGCGTGAAGACTCTCTCCCCGAGAGAGGAGAGGCGACAAGAGGTGAAGAGGCGAGAATAGGGCGTGACCACTTCGAACGTGAGGCGTCCACGCTATTTTGGAAAACATAACTTCCAAAAATAGCAAGCCACTACTTCAACGCAAGATGCGTTTACCCCAATCGCAACTTTCTCCCTTGACTTGAACCATGCGCTCACACTAAGTGAACCGGTTCAATTTCATTTAGTTCAAAGACCAAATTAAACCAAGCATTGGTCTAGATCAAATTAAACCATAAGGCTCAAGATCTAACCATTCATCTCTTGATGCTCTTGATCTCACCGATCTAGCATCAATTCTCTCGATCGAAGCTTACCAATCTCAAGCTCTAATCAATCAAACATGATCAGACCAGATCTCACTTACAATCAGAGTTTAAATCCCTTTAAACTGAACCAAAATAATTCAGTCCACACGATCTGACTTAAGTAAGCCATATCATCAAATTATGCGACCCTAAGGGTTTCCTTTAAATGTCGGTAACGATAACTTACGTTATCACGATCAGTGAGGGGTATCTAGCAACACATCACTGTCTCCTGATATAAAGGAAAGAGTCTTCCAAGACTACACCCAAACCACAGCACAAGTGTGAACCCAAGTCACTTGACATATGTGTTTCCTTTGCCACTGGATGTTCTTATTGGACAAGCGTGTCAAGCCTGTAATTCCAATATGATGAGAGTGGTTAGATCAGATGAACATAGTCATCTGGGTATGGCCATACACTTTCTCAACCATCTCATCCAGGGGGCCCCAACAGAACATCACACTCCAAACAAGGAGACGGCAATCCTATATCTATCACTAGTGCCCTAACATGACTCATGCTCATTATCCAAGATAGTCTATAACCATTATGTTTCAAATGATATTGAACTACCTCAAAACAATGCCAATCATCATTTAGAAACACAAGTGATCTCAAGTCAGAGGAAATATGCCACTTGTTTGCATACAAGGATTATTCACATTGTGACAAGCAATCGAATATCCTAAGTAGGGTCTGTCCAGTACATCCAATGTACCCATGAGTCTACATCTTATTCCATGCTCGAAGCATCCTATAAGATTAGAACACATATTAGTCTCAATCATATCAAGGCTGTCTCATGTTCACCAAGATAACTCGACTAAGGACAAAACTGCATGTCAGCCAAGCTGAACAGCATTGAGACATTATTCAGAAGTATACATATTGCAGCAGATAATGTAACAACCTGAATAACAACCATCATTGCCTTTATAAACATAGAGCTTATACATGATACTGATAACAACCCAAGGCCTCAAACATTAGCCTTAAGGGCATACCCCAACAATATCAACCTGGCATAGGGACTATAGTGCACAAGTATCTTATCGCAGTTTAGGGGATGTCGATGATGACTCTATTCCGATGAGTTGAGTAGTAGTGATGTGTTTCTAGATACCCTTATTGCTTGTAGTAATTGTCAAATTATTACTACCACTTCAGAGGAACCTATAGGGTCGCACACCTAGACACTCGAGATCTTGTGTTGATCAGATAGCCTGAGATCGAATCAGTGGATGATTCGGATCTGTTTGGGACTTTTATGCATCGCAGATGCATTTAATGAGTTGGAGAAGATGATATATAGTTATATTACATTTTGAGATCAATTGACCATAGTTGATCTTCGAGTGATCACATTTGACGTTAATGAGTTGGAAAAGATGATATAGAGTTATATTACATTTTGAGATCAATTGACCATAGTTGATCTTCAAGTGATCACATTTGTAATAATTGTTAGATTATTACTACCAATTCAGATGAACCTGAAAGTCCCCTTCAAGGGGGAGCGCAAAGGGGATGAAACCCTAACGAAAGGGGCGCATGAAATTTTATAGGGTTTCATGTAGATCGTTTGCATGAATACATATATGATCAACTTTTAAGGATGAGAAGTATTTCATACCGAAGCCATGTGTTGGATGGCGTCTTGGAAGAGAGAGAGCAAAAGAGATCTCCTCCAAAGAAGACACACACCAAATGATGAAGGCTTCCTTCTTGCGCACCTCTTGTGCTAGCAAAAGTGCCAAGATGTTCTTGTTCGAATGGTAGGGATGATGAGATGATGCTTGGCCGAGAGTTCTCCCCTTGTCGTCAACACCTTCACCACACGAAAATCGCAAGCCACGTCAAAGACAAGAGAGCAAAAACATTTAGGCGATATCAAGAGTGGCGTTACATGACTTCCCAAAATGGAAAGTCATGAAGCCATTCGCCAACGCCAAAACGCTTTCCTTCATGAACCATGCGTTCACATAGTGAACCGGTTCATTCTTTGGTTCAATTCGATTTGGTTCAAAGACCAAAATCAAACCAAGCCAAGCCAAGACATGGTCTAGACCTTCTATGAACCAAATGGCTCATGATCTAACCGTTCATCTCCTGATGCTCTTGATCTCACCGATCTAGCATCCATTCTCTCGATCAAAGCTTACCGATCTCAAGCCCTAATCAATCAAACATGATCAGACCAGATCTCACTTATAATCAGAGATTAAATCCCTTCAAACTGAATCCAAACAATTCAGTCCACACGATCTGACTTAAAGAAGCCATATCATCAAATTGTGCGACCCTAAGGGTTTCCTTTAAATGTCGGTAACGATAACTTGCGTTATCACGATCAGTGAGGGGTATCTAGCAACACATCACTGTCTCCCGATACAAAGGAAAGAGTCTTCCAAGACTACTCCCAAACCATAGCACAAGGGTGAACGCACTTCACTAGGCATACATATATCCTTTGCCACTGGATGTTCTTATTGGACAAGCGTGTCAAGCCTGTGACTCCAATATGATGAGCATGATTAGATCAGATGAACATAGTCATCTGGGTATGGCCATACACTTTCTCAATCATCTCATATAGGGGGGGCCCCTTTTAGAACATCACACTCCTTAAACAAGGAGACGGCAATCCTTTATCTATCACTAGTGCCCTAACCTGACTCATGATCATTATCCAAGATAGTCTATGATCATTATGTTTCAAATGATATTGAACTACCTCAAAACAATGACAATCATCATTTAGAAACACAAGTGATCTCAAGTCAGAGGACATGTGCCACTTGTAGCATACAAGGAATATTCACATCGTGACAAGCAATTGAATATCCTAATAGGGTCTGTCCAGTACATCTAATGTACCCATGAGTCTACATCTTATTCCATGCTCGAAGCATCCTATAAGATCAGAATACATATTAGTCTCAATCATATCAAGGCTGTCTCATGTTCACCAAGATATCTCGACTAAGGACTTTATAGCATGTCAGCCTAGCTGAACAGCTTTGAGACATTATTCAGTAGTACACTTATTACAGCAGACAAGGTAACAACCTGAATAATAACCATGCCTTTATAAACAAAAGAGTTTACTACATGATACTGATACAATCCCAAAGGCCTCAAACATTAGCCTTAAGGGCATACCCCAACAATCTCCCACTTGCACTTAATCTAATGGTTGAGAAATCTCAAACCCATATTATTACAGTGCTTCTCATGCTTCTGCTGCGCCAGAGGCTTGGTAAGCGGGTCAGCCAGATTGTCATCTGTATGAACCTTGCAAATTTTGATCTCGCCTCGATCAATGATCTCCCGGATCAAGTGAAACCGTCTCTGTATGTGCTTGGACTTCTGGTGCGACCGTGGTTCCTTTGCTTGTGCGATTGCTCCAGTGTTATCACAGAAGATAACCAAAGGATCGACACTTGAAGGAACAACACCAAGTTCTCTCACGAACTTACGAATCCACACTGCCTCCTTGGATGCTTCCGAGGCTGCAACATACTCGGCTTCTGTTGTGGAATCAGCAACAGTTGACTGTTTGAAACTCTTCCACACCACTGCTCCACCATTCAAGCTAAAAACATAGCCTGATTGCGATCGGAAATCATCCTGGTCCGACTGGAACGAAGCGTCAGTATATCCTTCGATACTGAGTTCTTCCTGACCACCATATATCAAGAACATATCTTTGGTCCTCCGCAGATATTTTAAAATGTTCTTGACCGCAATCCAGTGTGCCTGACCTGGATTACTTTGGAATCGACTGGTCACGCTTAACCCGTAAGCGACGTCTAGGCGAGTACACAACATCGCATACATAATGGATCCAATAGCCGAAGCATAAGGCGTATTGTCCATTTCATCTTTCTCAGTCTGTGTTTGTGGACACTGACTCCTCGAAAGATTCAGACCATGTCTGACTGGAAGATATCCTCTTTTAGAATTCTCCAAATGGAATCTCTCCAGGACTTTATCGATGTAAGTACTCTGGCACAGCCCGAGAAGCCTCTTAGATCTATCCCTGTAGATCTTCACACCTAATACATAGGCTACTTCTCCTAGATCTTTCATCTGAAAACATTTTCCTAACCATGCTTTAACAGCATGCAGTTCAGGAATATCGTTTCCAATGATTAAGATATCATCGACGTAGAGGACTAGGAAAGTAATCACGCTCCCACTAAACCTCTTATATACACACGGGTCATCCTCGTTCTTGATGAAACCAAACTCAGAGATTGATTCATCAAAACGAATATTCCAGCTTCTAGATGCTTGCTTAAGTCCATAAATGGACTTCTTTAACTTGCATATTTTATGACGATCTGATGGATTAGTGAAACCTTCAGGTTGTGTCATATACACATCCTCATCCAGATTTCCATTAAGGAAAGCTGTTTTCACATCCATCTGCCAGATCTCATAATCGTAATATGCTGCTATCGCGAAAAGAATCCGAATAGACTTAAACATGGCTACAGGAGAGAAAGTTTCATCATAATCTATCCCGTAGATTTGTTTGAAACCTTTCGCAACTAGCCTACCTTTATAGGTAACAATGTTACCATCCATGTCAATCTTCTTCTTGAAGATCCATTTACAGCCTATAGGGATTACTCCCGGAGGCGGATCAACCAAATCCCAGACTTGGTTATCTGACATGGAGTCCATCTCGGCTCGCATAGCTTCAAGCCATCTAGCTGACTCCGGTCCACTGACCGCATCCGCATAAGTGAGGGGTTCATCATAATCAATGATGTAGACTCCGTCATAGCGCTCAGGCTGTCGACGGATCCTTCCCGATCTTCGCGGTTCCCGTGATGTCTGAGCCTCAGGTTGTTCAGTAACCTGTTCTACCGGCTCAGGCACATCCAACTGTGCTTGACTACTTTGTCCATTCTCTGGATTCTCATCCAGCTTTATTTCTCTCCCACTGGCTTCTTGCAGAAGAAACTCCTTCTCAAGAAATATTGCCGTCCGAGCAACAAATACTTTGTTCTCTTTGGGATCGTAGAAATAATAACCCTTAGTTTCCTTAGGGTAACCGACAAAGATGCATTTCTCAGATCTCCTCTCCAGTTTCCCAGAGGCGAGCTTTTTGACATAAGCCTCGCAACCCCAGATCCTGATAAATGTCAAGCTCGGCTGTTTCCCATACCATAACTCGTATGGAGTCTTAGAAACTGCCTTGGATGGCACTCGGTTTAGTACCTTTGCAGCTGTTTCCAGTGCAAATCCCCAAAAGGAGTATGGAAGAGTAGCCTGACTCATCATAGAACGAACCATATCAAGTAACGTTCTATTTCTCCTCTCGGACACACCATTCCATTGCGGTGTTCCTGGTGGAGTGAGCTGTGAGATAATCCCACACTCCTTTAGATAGTCAGTAAACGCATGACTCAGGTATTCTCCACCTCGATCAAAACGAAGTGCCTTGATATTTCGGCCTAGCTGATTTTGTACTTCATTTTTGAACTCTTTGAACTTGTCAAAAGATTCACTTTTATGTCTCATTAAATAGACATACCCATACCTACTGAAATCATCAGTAAAGGTAATGAAGTACTGATAGCCACCTCTGGCATGTTTACTAAACGGCCCACACACATCACTGTGTATAAGGTCAAGTAAGCCTGAAGCCCTTTGACCTTTGTGAGAAAAAGGAGACTTCGTCATTTTACCCATTAAACAAGCTTTGCATGTATCAATCTCCTCATAGGAGAATGATCCCAGCAGTCCATGATCATGCAACCACTTAATGCGCTTCTTGTTAATATGGCCTAAACGACTATGCCATAGCAAGGTGCTGTCATCAGCATACTTGGCTTTCTTATTATCAATATTTTGTATAGAATATTCCATGTCCAACATGAATAACCCATTGTTAATTGAACCAGTTGCATAAACAATATTATCATAAGATAAAACACACTTTGAAATATTGCATTCAAAGGAAAATCCTTTCCTGACAAGAGCAGGAATGGAGATAATATTTTTAGTGATACTGGGAACAAAGTAACAATTGTTTAATTCTAATACAATGCCAGATGGTAATGAGATGAAATAGTCTCCTACAGCAACAGCAGCAACCCGTGCCCCATTTCCAACGCGTAGGTCCACCTCATGCTGTCCCACCTGTCTTCTTCTCTTGAGTTCTTGTACATTTGAACAAATGTGAACTCCACATGCAGTGTCCAACACCCATGAAACAGAAGAAGATGATATCATGACCTCAGTCACAAATATACCTGAGCCAGAAGCAATGCTTCCCCTCTTGTCTCCTTGGAGCGCTTTACAGTCCTTTTTCCAGTGACCCAGCTGGCCACAGTGGAAACACCTGTTGTCCTTTGACCGCTTTACCTTCTGTTTCAGAGCCTTGCCGTAACTCTTGACAGGGGCTTTGCCCTTCTTCCCCTTCTTCTTGTTCCTTGAAGGAACCATTAAGACAGAGGTTGAAGGCTTTCCCTTCAGAGTTTCCTCAGTAGTCAAGAGCATATTCAGCAGCTCTGCTGGAGTACAATCGATTTTGTTCATATTAAAGTTAATAATGAACGCATCGAAAGAAGGCGGGAGAGACTGCAGAATAATATCTACAGCAAGCTCCTGGTTGATGGTATGCCCCAGTTTCTCCAGAGCCTCCTTGTGCCCAATCATCTTGAGCACGTGAGCTCCCACTGGGCTCCCTTCAGCCAGTTTGCTCTGAAAGAAAAGCTTTGTCAGATTATAGCGTTCTGTCCTCGCCTGTGCAGCATACAGCATCTTGAGGTTCGCTATAATCTCTATAGCCGACATATCCTCATGCTGACGCTGCAGTGGTGGCATCATA
Organism: Costus lasius; assembly: GCA_027563935.2. NCBI lineage: Eukaryota > Viridiplantae > Streptophyta > Magnoliopsida > Zingiberales > Costaceae > Costus > Costus lasius. The sequence continues at coordinate 57,328,786 of CM050448.1, forward strand.
GACGCTAGCATCAGGCAAGCGACATCAATGCTATCATTGACGTGCTTTTCATAGGCATCACGAACCGCCCTTGCGGCGTTCGCAGCGGGTTGAGGCGGCACAGCCGTCTCGAGGACATATAGTTTCCTCTCTGCCTTAAGAACGATCTTAAGGTGTCCGAACCAGTCTGAGAAGTTTGGCCCAGCAAACTTCTCCCTTTCCAGTAGGGATCGCACATTGAAGCTCATGGTGTTCGTTGCTGCAGGAATCTACAACAATGCAAGAACAGCAAGGTCAGTATCAATGTTCAGAATCAATCCAGGACTTAAGAAAGATTCTTTTCTCACTATTTTATCTGGCTGAAAAATCCAGCAAAACAGCCCGAAAGAGTAACACTCTTTTAGTGAGATGGGATCCAGATTTCATACTTGGTCTCCGCGTCCCGTTCTGACGAGATAAGATGCACAGAGAGTACAAGCACTAATCTCTGGTAGGCTGTCCCAGCCAATCGCCAACCCGTGCGATTCCCCTTCACCTGGGCAATCCAGCAGACTGTGCCAACTGAGTTGGAACAACACAGTCTCTGATCCCACAGATGGCTGCCTCCATGTGCTTCCATATGCGCCACATATGTAGCCTACATGGTCAAGCTGACCCGACCTACTCCCTGGACCACCACGTGCTATGCTGAGCAACGAGAAGCGATAAATCCCTTCTCTGTAACACGTAGGTGTAATCCAGCACCGTCTGAAGATAGATGGACGTGCCCACTGAGTGGGTACAACACGGCTCCAACGATAGTCAGAACAGTGAGGTTTCGCGTCAGAAGGCTTACGAGCTTGATATTTTAGCGTTTGGATTTTAACGGTCTTTTATCTTCTTCACTATCATGCAATTCCTATGGTGATAGCAGAAGATAAATAAATCATGCTGTTCTACTTATTTAAACAATAAAAGAAAGCATGCATCTTATGTGGTAAAAGCCCATAGCCTAAGTAAGACCTTAATTTATCTTAAGTCTTCACTTGCTTTTCTTTATGGGTTTTTAGCCGCTCATCTGGCCCAACCCAGGGCCCCAGCGCTCAATGCAGCTCAGGTGCGCCCACCAGCTGTATGCGCCTCTGCGATGTGTGCTTTTGTGCTCTTGTCTAATCAAAATACATTTTGATCTATCTAGACAAGCTTGACTCGCAGGTCAAATATACAATAAATTAATGAACAATGTGATTCACAGATCACAATAAAATTAATTTACAAGTTAAATCCAGGCTCGCAGGCCCCAGCACAGCACACATTTAACATGGGCAGCCCACATAAGAATAAACAAACAAGCATAGGCATCAAACAACATGTGATCCAATTAAAAGAAAATAAATTTTGAAAACCCCATTGGCATCAATTTTAATTTTCTTATGAGTCCTACAACCTTACAATGGTCCATTGATAGGGATCCACTCATCCATCTAGTCAGATCCTCTGCCCCTTGCATGCACCAAGTCCTAACTGACTCGAGTTGACCTAATGGTCAACCATGCATGCGTCAAGGGCTGAACAACCCTCATGAGTTCTGGCGGGTGTGACCCCGGGCCTAACTCATGTGTGTTCAATGGTCGTCTCAACCAGACCTCGCTACACGCCCTTGATGCAGTCAACCTATAGCCACCTCTTGCTTACGCACAGGTGCTATCTGGTCAACCCATCTAGGCTGTCAGATGGTCTGATCAGACTTGGATCTATTCTAGATGATGCTTTCAACCCCATCAACCCATCTAAGGGATTATAGTAGGCGCATTAGATCTAATGGGCGCGCAAGGTAAGTTTTTCTTTTGAAAACATTAACAAGCGCTAACCAAAAGCATTATACATGCGCAAATCAAGATAAACATACATCTAAGAGCTTAAACTAGCATGTAGTTTATTTCGGCATGTACATAGATCTATACTTTGCAAGCGCAAACAAGGATCACTCAAAGCAACCATATGATTCATGCATAAACCATAACCTCTGATACCATTTGAAAGTCCCCTTCAAGGGGGAGCGCAAAGGGGATGAAACCCTAACGAAGGGGGCGCATGAAATTTTATAGGGTTTCATGTAGATCGTTTGCATGAATACATATATGATCAACTTTTAAGGATGAGAAGTATTTCATACCGAAGCCATGTGTTGGATGGCGTCTTGGAAGAGAGAGAGCAAAAGAGATCTCCTCCAAAGAAGACACACACCAAATGATGAAGGCTTCCTTCTTGCGCACCTCTTGTGCTAGCAAAAGTGCCAAGATGTTCTTGTTCGAATGGTAGGGATGATGAGATGATGCTTGGCCGAGAGTTCTCCCCTTGTCGTCAACACCTTCACCACACGAAAATCGCAAGCCACGTCAAAGACAAGAGAGCAAAAACATTTAGGCGATATCAAGAGTGGCGTTACATGACTTCCCAAAATGGAAAGTCATGAAGCCATTCGCCAACGCCAAAACGCTTTCCTTCATGAACCATGCGTTCACATAGTGAACCGGTTCATTCTTTGGTTCAATTTGATTTGGTTCAAAGACCAAAATCAAACCAAGCCAAGCCAAGACATGGTCTAGACCTTCTATGAACCAAATGGCTCATGATCTAACCGTTCATCTCCTGATGCTCTTGATCTCACCGATCTAGCATCCATTCTCTCGATCAAAGCTTACCGATCTCAAGCCCTAATCAATCAAACATGATCAGACCAGATCTCACTTATAATCAGAGATTAAATCCCTTCAAACTGAATCCAAACAATTCAGTCCACACGATCTGACTTAAAGAAGCCATATCATCAAATTGTGCGACCCTAAGGGTTTCCTTTAAATGTCGGTAACGATAACTTGCGTTATCAGGATCAGTGAGGGGTATCTAGCAACACATCACTGTCTCCCGATATAAAGGAAAGAGTCTTCCAAGACTACTCCCAAACCATAGCACAAGGGTGAACGCACTTCACTAGGCATACATATATCCTTTGCCACTGGATGTTCTTATTGGACAAGCGTGTCAAGCCTGTGACTCCAATATGATGAGCATGATTAGATCAGATGAACATAGTCATCTGGGTATGGCCATACACTTTCTCAATCATCTCATATAGGGGGGGCCCCTTTTAGAACATCACACTCCTTAAACAAGGAGACGGCAATCCTTTATCTATCACTAGTGCCCTAACCTGACTCATGATCATTATCCAAGATAGTCTATGATCATTATGTTTCAAATGATATTGAACTACCTCAAAACAATGACAATCATCATTTAGAAACACAAGTGATCTCAAGTCAGAGGACATGTGCCACTTGTAGCATACAAGGAATATTCACATCGTGACAAGCAATTAAATATCCTAATAGGGTCTGTCCAGTACATCTAATGTACCCATGAGTCTACATCTTATTCCATGCTCGAAGCATCCTATAAGATCAGAACACATATTAGTCTCAATCATATCAAGGTGGTCTCATGTTCACCAAGATATCTCGACTAAGGACTTTATAGCATGTCAGCCTAGCTGAACAGCTTTGAGACATTATTCAGTAGTACACTTATTACAGCAGACAAGGTAACAACCTGAATAATAACCATGCCTTTATAAACAAAAGAGTTTACTACATGATACTGATACAATCCCAAAGGCCTCAAACATTAGCCTTAAGGGCATACCCCAACATAACCTATAGGGTCGCACAACTAGATACTCGAGATCTTATGTTGATCAGATAGCCTAAGATCGAATCAGTGGATGATTCGGATCTGTTTGGGAGTTTTATGCATCACAGATGCATTTAATGAGTTGGAGAAGATGATATAGAGTTATATTACATTTTGAGATCAATTGACCATAGTTGATCTTCGAGTGATCACATTTGACGTCAATTTACTAGTCTTACTCAAAATGTCATGTGTGTTGGGGTATGCCCTTAAGGCTAATGTTTGAGGCCTTGGGATTGTATCAGTATCATGTAATAAACTCTTGTGTTTATAAGGGCATGGTTATTATTCAGGTTGTTACCTTGTCTGCTGTAATAAGTGTACTACTGAATAATGTCTCAAAGCTGTTCAGCTAGGCTGACATGCTAAATGTCCTTAGTCGATATATCTTGGTGAACATGAGACAGCCTTGATATGATTGAGACTAATATGTATTCTAATCTTATAGGATGCTTCGAGCATGGAATAAGATGTAGACTCATGGGTACATTGGATGTACTGGACAGACCCTACTAGGATATTCAATTGCTTGTCACAATGTGAATGATCCTTGATTGCAACAAGTGGCACATGTCCTCTGACTTGAGATCACTTGTGTTTCTAAATGATGATTGTCATTGTTTTGAGGTAGTTCAATATCATTTGAAACATAATGGTTATAGACTATCTTGGATAATGATCATGAGTCAGGTTAGGGCACTAGTGATAGATAGAGGATTGCCGTCTCCTTGTTGAAGGAGTGTGGTGTTCTATAGGGGCCCCCTAGATGAGATGATTGAGAAAGTGTATGGCCATACCCAGGTGACTATGCTCATCTGATCTAATCATGCTCATCATATTGGAGTTACAAGCTTGACAGGCTTGTCCAATAAGAACATCCAGTGGCAAAGGAAACATGTAATGCCTAGTGAGTTGATTCACGCTTGTGCTGTGGTTTGGGTGAAGTCTTGGAAGACTCTTTCCTTTATATCGGGAGACAGTGATGTGTTGCTAGATACCCCTCACTGATCGTGATAACGTGAGTTATCGTTACCGACATTTAAAGGAAACCCTCAGGGTCGCACAATTTGGTGATATGGCTTACTTAAGTCAGATCGTGTGGACTGAATTGTTTAGGTTCAGTTTAAAGGGATAGAGACTCTGATTGTAAGTGAGATCTGGTCTGATCATGTTTGATTGATTGGGGCTTGAGATCGGTAAGCTTCGATCGAGAGAGTTGATGCTAGATCGGTGAGATCAAGAGCATCAAGAGATGAACGGTTAGATCTTGAACCCTTTGGTTCAGAGTGAGATCTAGACCATGGCTTGGGCTGGTTTAATTTGGTTCTTGAACCAAATTGAAGTGGATTAAAGTGGCTTGAACCGGTTCACAAAGGGTGAACGCTTGGTTCAAGGCGTTAGGCGTTTTTGGTTTGGTTGTGGCGCATAGCTTCATATCTTCCATTTATGGAATGTAATGAAGGCGACTTCACCTTAACGCAAAAGCGTTTTGAACGCTCGACTTCACTCTTCTCTTCTCAACGTTCCTCTTTGGGGGTGAAAGGATTCGGACGAGAAGGAGAAGAAGAAGGTTACTCTCGCCAAGCTTCATCTCGAATCACCCTCACGCGACAAGGATTCTTTGAAGTGCTTTTGCTAGCACAAAGGACTCAAAGAGCAAGCTATCGTCATCGGTTGTGTGTGTCACCTTTGGAGAAGGAGCACTTGAACCTTTGCTTCCAAGGCATCATCAAATCGATGGCATTGGTATGATCTTTTAGATCTATTCCTCTTATACAAGTTGATCATATGCTTTTATGATTGCGATCCCATGAAGCCCTATCTTCCGCTCGCAAAACTCTATATGTGCTCCACAATCAGGGTTTCGGCTCCCCTCTTGAAAGGGGTTTTCTACAAGTTTCGGCCCCCCTCATGAAAGGGGTTTCATCAATTGGTATCAGAGCCGGGTTGTATGTAGAATCATATGATTGCTTGTTGATTTGTGATCCTTGTTTGTGTTTAACTAGTAGATCTAGTAGTTAGCATCTTGCGCATCTCATGTTTAGTAGTGAAAAATACATGGTGTATGTTTTTACTCCCTAGCGCAAGCATATATGATGAAGGAGGGCGCATGTTGAATGATGTAGGTTTTCTTAAAAACTTAATCACTTGTGCGCCTCACTAGATCTAAGTGGCGCCTACAATAAACCCTTAGATGGGTTGATGGGGTTGAAGTCACCTCTATGTTGGATCCAATAGTCTGATCAGACCATCTGACAGCCTAGATGGATCGACCAGATGGCACCTGTGCGCAAGCACAAGGTGGCCATAGGTCGATTGCATCTTAGGCGTGTAGCGAGGTCTGGTTGAGACAACCAGGAAGAACACATGAGTTAGGCCCGGGGTCACACCCGCTTGCCAGAACTCATGAGGGTTGTTCAGCCCTTGGCGCATGCATGGTTGACCATTAGGTCAACGCGAGTCAGTTAGGACTTGGTGCATGCAAGGGACAGAGGATCTGACTAGATGGATGAGTGGATCCCTATCAATGGACCATTGTAAGGTTGTAGGGCTCATAAGAAAATTAAAATTGATGCCAATGGGGTTTTCAAAATTTTATTTTCTTGTTAAATGGATCACATGTTGATTTGATGCCATGTGCTTGTTTATTTAATCTTATGTGGGTTGCCCTTTAATGTGTGCTGTGCTGGGGCCTGCGAGCCTGGTAAATTATTATTTTGTGATCTGCGAATCACATTTTTTAATTCATTTATAATGTGTAGTTGACCTGCGAGTCAACCTTGTCTAGATAGATCAAAATGTATTTTGATTAGACAAGAGCACAAAGGCACACATCCAAGAGGGGCATTCAGCTGGTGGCGCACCTGAGGTGCTCTTGGCGCTAGGGCCCTGGGTTGGACCAGATGAAAGGCAAAAGACCCAAGAAGAGCTAGTGAAGACTTAAATTAGGTTAAGGTCTTACTTAGGCTCTATGGGCTTTTACCACATAAGATCCATGCTTTCTTTTTATTCCATATATAATTAGAACTGCATGAGTTTATCTTCTGCTATCACCATAGGGTTTGCATGATAGTTAAGAAGTTAAAAGACCGTTAAAATCCAACGCTAACATATCAAGCTCGTAAGCCTTCTGACGCGAAACCTCACTGTTCTGATTATCGTTGGAGCCGTGTTGTACCCACTCAGTGGGCACGTCCATCTATCTTCAGACAGTGCGGGATTTCACCTGCGTGTTACAGAGTAGGGATTTATCCCTTCTCGTTGCTCAGCATAGCACGTGGTGGTCCAGGGAGTAGGTCGGGTCAGCTTGACCATGTAGGCTACATATGTGGCGCATATGGTAGCACATGGAGGCAGCCATCTGTGGGATCAGAGACTGTGTTGTACCAACTCAGTTGGCGCAGTCTGCTGGATTGCCCAGATGAAGGGGAATCGCACGGGTTGGCGATTGGCTGGTACAGCCTACCAGAAATTAGTGCTTGTCATCTCTGTGCATCTTATCTCGCCTGAGCGGGACGCGGAGACCAAGTATGAAATCTGGATCCCATCTCACTAAAAGAGTGTTACTCTTTCGGACTGTTTACTGGATTTTTCAGTCAGACAAAATAGTGAGAAAAGAATCTTTCTTAAGTCCTGGATTGATTCTAGACATTGATACTGACCTTGCTGTTCTTGCATTGTTGTAGATTCCTGCAGCAACGAACACCATGAGCTTCAATGTGCGATCCCTACTGGAAAGGGAGAAGTTTGCTGGGCCAAACTTCTCAGACTGGTTCGGACACCTTAAGATTGTTCTTAAGGCAGAGAGGAAACTGTATGTCCTCGAGACGGCTGTGCCGCCTCAACCCGCTGTGAACGCCGCAAGGGCGGTTCGTGATGCTTATGAAAAGCACGTCAATGATAGCATTGATGTCGCTTGCCTGATGCTAGCGTCTATGACGCCACCAATGCAGCGTCAGCATGAGGATATGTCGGCTATAGAAATTATAGCGAACCTCAAGATGCTGTATGCTGCACAGGCGAGGACAGAACGCTATAATCTGACAAAGCTTTTCTTTCAGAGCAAACTAGCTGAAGGGAGCCCAGTGGGAGCTCACGTGCTCAAGATGATTGGGCACAAGGAGGCTCTGGAGAAACTGGGGCATACCATCAACCAGGAGCTTGCTGTAGACATTATTCTGCAGTCTCTCCCGCCCTCTTTCGATGCGTTCATTATTAACTTTAATATGAACAAAATCGATTGTACTCCGGCAGAGCTGCTGAATATGCTCTTGACTACTGAGGAAACTCTGTAGGGAAAGCCTTCAACCTCTGTCTTAATGGTTCCTTCCAGGAACAAGAAGAAGGGGAAGAAGGGCAAGGCCCCTGTCAAGAACTACAGTAAGGCTCTGAAACAAAAGGTGAAGCGGGCGAAGGACAACAGATGTTTCCACTGTGGCCAGCTGGGTCACTGGAAAAAGGACTGTAAAGCGCTCCAAGGAGATAAGAGGGGAAGCATCGCTTCTGGCTCAGGTATATATGTGACTGAGGTCATGTTATCTTCTTCTTCTATTTCATGGGTGTTGGACACTGCATGTGGAGTTCACATTTGTTCAAATGTGCAGGAACTCAAGAGAAGAAGGCAGGTGGGACAGCATGAGGTAGACCTACGCGTTGGAAACGGGGCACGGGTTGCTGCTGTTGCTGTAGGAGACTATTTCATTTCTTTACCATCTGGCATTGTATTGGAATTAAACAATTGTTATTTTGTACCCAGTATAACCAAGAATATTATCTCTATTCCTGCTCTTGTCAGGAAAGGATTTGCCTTTGAATGCAATATTTCAAAGTGTGTTTTATCTTTAGATAATATTGTTTATGCAACTGGTTCAATTAACAATGGGTTATTCATGTTGGACATGGAATATTCTATACAAAACATTGATAATAAGAAAGCCAAGTATGCTGAAGACAGCACCTTGTTATGGCATAGTCGTTTAGGCCATATTAACAAGAAGCGCATTAAGCGGTTGCATGATCATGGACTGCTGGGATCATTCTCCTATGAGGAGATTGATACATGCAAAGCTTGTTTAATGGGTAAAATGATGAAGTCACATTTTCCTAACAAAGGTCAAAGGGCTTCAGGTTTACTTGACCTTATACACAGTGATGTGTGTGGGCCGTTTAGTAAACATGCCAGAGGTGGCTATCAGTACTTCATTACATTTACTGATGATTTCAGTAGATATGGTTATGTCTATCTAATGAGACATAAGAGTGAATCCTTTGACAAGTTCAAAGAGTTCAAGAATGAAGTACAGAATCAGCTAGGCCGAAATATCAAGGCACTTCGTTCTGATCGAGGTGGAGAATACTTGAGTCATGCGTTTACTGACTATCTGAAGGAGTGTGGGATTATCTCACAGCTCACTCCGCCAGGAACACCACAATGGAATGGTGTGTCCGAGAGGAGAAATAGAACGTTACTTGATATGGTTCGTTCTATGATGAGTCAGGCTACTCTTCCATACTCCTTTTGGGGATTTGCACTGGAAATAGCTGCAAAGGTACTAAACCGAGTGCCATCCAAGGCCGTTTCAAAGACTCCATATGAGTTATGGCATGGGAAACAGCCGAGCTTGACATTTATCAGGATCTGGGGTTGCGAGGCTTATGTCAAAAAGCTCGCCTCTGGGAAACTGGAGAACAGATCTGAGAAATGTATCTTTGTCGGTTACCCTAAGGAAACTAAGGGTTATTATTTCTACGATCCCAAAGAGAACAAAGTATTTGTTGCTCGGACGGCCATATTTCTTGAGAAGGAGTTTCTTCTGCAAGAGGCCAGTGGGAGAGAAATAAAGCTGGATGAGAATCCAGAGGAAGGACAAAGTAGTCAAGCACAGTTGGATGAGCCTGAGCTGGTAGATCAGGTTACTGAACAACCTGAGGCTCAGATATCACGGGAACCGCGAAGATCGAGAAGGATCCGTCGTCAGCCTGAGCGCTATGACGGAGTCTACATCATTGATAATGATGAACCCCTTACTTATGCGGATGCGGTCAGTGGACCGGAGTCAGCTAGATGGCTTGAAGCTATGCGAGCCGAGATGGACTCCATGTCAGATAACCAAGTCTGGGATTTGGTTGATCCGCCTCCGGGAGTAATCCCTATAGGCTGTAAATGGATCTTCAAGAAGAAGATTGACATGGATGGTAACGTGGTTACCTATAAAGGCAGGCTAGTTGCGAAAGGTTTCAAACAAATCTACGGGATAGATTATGATGAAACTTTCTCTCCTGTAGCCATGTTTAAGTCTATTCGGATTCTTTTCGCGATAGCTGCATATTATGATTATGAGATCTGGCAGATGGATGTGAAAACAGCTTTCCTTAATGGAAATCTGGATGAGGATGTGTATATGACACAACCTGAAGGTTTCACTAATCCATCAGATCGTCATAAAATATGCAAACTAAAGAAGTCCATTTATGGACTGAAACAAGCATCTAGAAGCTGGAATATTCGTTTTGATGAATCAATCTCTGAGTTTGGTTTCATCAAGAACGAAGATGACCCGTGTGTATATAAGAGGTTTAGTGGGAGCGTGATTACATTCCTAGTCCTCTACGTCGATGATATCTTGATCATTGGAAACGATATTCCAGAAATGCATGCGGTTAAGGCATGGCTAAGGAAATGTTTCCAGATGAAAGATTTAGGAGAAGCAGCCTATGTATTAGGTGTGAAGATCTACAGGGATAGATCTAAGAGGCTTCTCGGGCTGTGCCAGAGTACTTACATCGATAAGGTCCTGGAAAGATTCCATTTAGAGAAATCTAAAAGGGGATATCTTCCAGTCAGACATGGTCTGAATCTTTCGAAGAGTCAGTGTCCACAAACACAGACTGAGAAAGATGAAATGGACAATACGCCTTATGCTTCGGCTATTGGGTCCATTATGTATGCGATGTTGTGTACTCGCCCAGACGTCGCTTACGGGTTAAGCGTGACCAGTCGTTTCCAAAGTAATCCAGGACAGGCACACTGGATTGTAGTCAAGAACATCTTAAAATATCTGCGGAGGACCAAAGATATGTTCTTGATATATGGTGGTTAGGAAGAACTCAGTATAGAAGGATATACTAACGCTTCATTAAGACAGAGGTTGAAGGCTTGCCCTTCAGAGTTTCCTCAGTAGTCAAGAGCATATTCAGCAGCTCTGCCGGCGTACAATCGATTTTGTTCATATTAAAGTTAATGATGAACGCATCGAAAGAAGGCGGAAGAGACTGCAGAATAATATCTACAGCAAGCTCCTGGTTGACGGTATGCCCCAGTTTCTCCAGAGCCTCCTTGTGCCCAATCATCTTGAGCACGTGAGCTCCCACTGGGCTCCCTTCAGCCAGTTTGCTCTGAAAGAAGAGCTTCGTCAGATTATAGCGTTCTGTCCTCGCCTGTGCAGCATACAGCATCTTGAGGTTCGCTATAATCTCTATAGCTGACATATCCTCATGCTGACGCTGCAGCGGTGGCGTCATAGACGCTAGCATCAGGCAAGCGACATCAATGCTATCATTGACGTGCTTTTCATAGGCATCACGAACCGCCCTTGCGGCGTTCGCAGCGGGCTGCGGCGGTATCGCGGGTCTCGAGGACATACAGTTTCCTCTCTGCCTTAAGAACGATCTTAAGGTGTCCGAACCAGTCAGAGAAGTTCGGCCCAGCAAACTTCTCCCTTTCCAGTAGGGATCGCACATTGAAGCTCATGGTGTTCGTTGCTGCAGGAATCTACAACAAGCAAGAACAGCAAGGTCAGTATCAATGTTCAGAATCAATCCAGGACTTTAAGAAAGATTCTTTTTCTCACTATTTTGTCTGACTGAAAAATCCAGAAAACAGTCCGAAAGAGTAACACTCTTTTAGTGAGATGGGATCCAGATTTCATACTTGGTCTCCGCGTCCCGCTCAGGCGAGATAAGATGCACAGAGATGACAAGCATTAATTTCTGGTAGGCTGTCCCAGCCAATCGCCAACCCGTGCGATTCCCCTTCATCTGGGCAATCCAGCAGACTGTGCCAACTGAGTTGGTACAACACAGTCTCTGACCCCACAGATGGCTGCCTCCATGCACTACCATATGCGCCACATATGTAGTCTACATGGTCAAGCTGACCTGACCTACTCCCTGGACCACCACGTGCTATGCTGAGCAACGAGAAGGGATAAATCCCTACTCTGTAACACGCAGGTGTAATCCCGCACTGTCTGAAGATAGATGGACGTGCCCACTGAGTGGGTTCAACACGGCTCCAACGATAGTCAGAACAGTGAGGTTTCGCGCCAGAAGGCATTACGTGCTTGATATATTAGCGTTGGATTTTAACGGTCTTTTATCTTCTTAACTATCATACAAGTCCTATGGTGATAGTAGAAGATAAACACATGCAATTCTAATTATATAAGCAATAAATAGAAAGCATGATCTTATGTGGTAAAAGCCCATGAACCCTAGTAAGACCTTAATTTTACTTAAGTCTTCACTTGAGCTCTTTTGCATCTCATCTGGTCCAACCCAGGGCCCTAGCGCCAAGAGCACCTCAGGTGTGCCACCAGCTGAATGCCCCTCTTGGATGTGTGCTTTTATGCCCTTGTCTAATCAAAAACATTTTGATCTATCTAGACAAGCTTTGACTCGCAGGTCAATTATACAATAGATTAATAAAAAATGTGATTCGCAGATCACAATAATATTAACTTATAATTAACCAGGCACGCAGGCCCCAGCACAGCACACAATAGGGCAACCCACATAAGAATAAATAAACAAGCACATGGTCTCAATCATCATGTGATCCAATCAAGAAATTAAATTTTGAAAACCCCATAGGCATCAATTTTAACTTCCTTATGTGCCCTACAACCTTACAATGGTACATTGATAGGGATCCACTCATCCATCTAGTTAGATCCTGTGCCCTTGCATGCACCGAGTCCAAACTGACCCGAGTTGACCTAATGGTCAACCATGCATGCGCTAAGGGCTGAACAACCAACAAGAGTTCTGGCAAGCGGGTGTGACCCCGGGCCTAACTCAAGAGTGTTCATTGGTTGTCTCAACCAGACCTCGCTACACGCCTTTGATGCAGTCAACCTATAGCCACCTCATGCTTGCGCACAGGTGCTATCTGGTCAACCCATCTAGGCTGTCAGATGGTCTGATCAGACTAGTTTGATCTAACCTAGAGGTGACTTCAGCCCCATCAACCCATCTAAGGGTTTATAGTAGGTGGCACTTTAGATCTAGTCATAGGCGCGCAAGTTAGGGTTTTGTTTGATAAAACAACATAAACTAAGCGCCAACTCAAGACATGCGACATCATGAACAAACAACATGCGCCTAGATAAGTAAACATCTTACTTTCGCATGGAGAAATAGCATGTCAATTTTCGCATGTGAACAAGATCTAAGCATACATGAAGATGCGCAAACATGGATCACGGAAATATCAAGCAATTATATTAACATGCTTCAACATGCTCTGATACCAATTGTAGGGTCCCCTTCAAGGGGGAGCGCAAGCATGTGAAACCCCTTTCAAGAGGGGGGCGAAAACACTAAAGGGGGTGGCGCATAACTTTGATAGCGGAAGCATGTGTTTTCAACGATTTTAGCATGAGCATATGATCAACTTGAATGAGTTAGATCTATACCATAGCCATAGAGTTGGAGGTCGGCTTGGAAGAAGAGATCGAATAGGGGTCTCCTCCACAAGATGCGCACACAAGATGAGGATGCGCTCACTTCCTTGGTGCTCCTTGTGCTAGCAAGGTTCCAAGAGTTGTCCTTGATCGAGTAAAGAGAAGAGATGATCACTTCCTTTGGTTGGCCGGTCCTTCTCTTGTCGTCCACACCCAAATTCTCTCAAGTCTCGTCGAGCAAGAGCAAGGAGACAAGAGTTCAATGAGCCTTCAAGCCTGATGGGGGTGGGAATCATGCAAGCATTCAAACATCGTATTTTGAAAACATTTGCTATTTAGGATATAACTATGAAAACCCATTTAAACTAACGCTTTTGCACCATAGTTTTTTTGTAATTTTATAATAAGAAAATCGAAATTAAACATGATGTTCTAGGAAAGCGGTAAATCTATTCATGCAATTCTAAGAATGCGATAAGTGACAAAATTGTAAAGAATGCTCACCTTGCGGCCCTTGAGAATGGAAGGGCCAACCTTCCCGTTCTTCACCGGTCCAATGGTGGAACAACACGAAGTAGGGCCCTATGAGCTTACATCCATGGCATTACAGCATCCCACACATGTGTAGGTGAGTGAGTGATAAAAGGTTAAATGTCTTTACAAGCAAAACTTCAAGAGGGAGGTTAGGCCTCCTAGTTCTCTTGCCTAACAAAGAATAGACTAAGCTATTTAGAGAGAGGGGGAACTTGCACCAAGATGGATCTCCATTCCATACGCCATAATCCTACAATAATTAAGCAAGAGTGTAGAGACTGCTCTCCGTTATGCATAGGAACAAAATAGGGAAGGAAGGACTTAGCTGAGTTGGCAAGCCAGCAGGCTGAGAGTTGACGTGAAGCCTCGGCTCCCGTCGGCTGGGAGGGGGATCACCGGAATAGTAACTCCGGCTGCAGTTCTCGCGTCGTTGATGGTTGTAGAGGCGAGGGGAAGGACGGCCAGCAGAACTCGAGGCTGCAGGGAGGAGACAGGCGCCGGTGACGAGCAAGATCAGGAGTAGGGGCGAACTGGTTTGGGCGGTGAGCCTCCTCCGGTGGCACCGTCGGCTGGCGGTGATTGTAGGATGCGAGGAGCTTCGTCGTCGACGCTTTCCGACGAGTTCTGATGGTCAGAGGCTGCGCCTGGGCGTTGGAAGACAGGCGGCGATAGCGCTGCACTGCTTCCGCCAGGAAATGCGGCTAGGAACAGGGGTGGCCGGCGTCCATCGTACGCTGCACGAATGCCCGATCTGCTACAACTGAAGGCTCCTCAGGTCAGGGCGAACTCGTGGCCGAAGTTTGGGAGCAAGCGGTGGCCGGTCGGAGGCGATCGACGTCAAACAGTTGGAGGAGGCGAAAACAGGGGCGGAAGGCTGGGCGTCACCGGAAATCTCCCGATTCCGGCGATCCAGCCGTCGGATGGAGAGATCCTTCCGACTGTGGGTTCGTCCGGAGGAGAAGAAGGCGTGGTCAAGATTTCAGCTCGATCCGCTTCCTGGATCGGCAGCACGATAGTGACGACGCGGCAGAGGTGTGTTACTTGCGTGATGGGTTGATGCAGCAGGATAGAACTTCCAAATCCATGGAAGTTTAGAGAACAAGAGGAGATCCCAAATCCATGGGAGATTAGAGGAGGGAAGATCCCAAATCCATGGGAGAACAAGAAGCTAAAGCATCAATTTCATTTTCAAAATCTGGTCTCTCGATTACATGGGAGAATACATCTTTATAGGCAAGTCTCGTTGCTGTGAATCTCTAAACTTTCTAGCCGTTGGTTGCAGTCCCCAACGTTTACTTCTCTTTCTGGCAAGCTGCAACTTCTGTTTTCCATGCTTTCAAATTAGCAGCTTCCTGCATTTGCTTCAATGACTGAAAGCGGAGAGATTGACCAAAAATTCTTCTTTGAGCTAGGCACGTAAACAAGCTGGAATCAACTTGTCACTCTTGATGTCTTGTAGGCTCCATTGGGCTTCTTCTTTGGGCTGGTCTTCAACTCTTTTTGCCTGCTGAATTTAAGCTTCATCTTTGGGCTAGATGAAGTCTTGGCTTGAGCTTAAGTTGAGCTTGAGCTGAATTTTCTTTGACTTGAACTAGCTTGAGCTTACCAAAATAAGATGCAAATTTGTCCTAAACTACCATGATGCATGATTACATTAATAATGTTTACAATGCATAAAATGAGATGCATGCTAATTTAAAATTATCTAACCTAAGATGCCATGCTATGCAATGCAAGGTAAATAGAGTGTTAGGAGTTTAGGGTAACCTTAAACTCCACTTGTACCTCCTTGGATCGTGGCGCCTGACTACATCAAAGCCGTTTTGGCGTTTCAAGGAGACATGCGCTCAATGACTTTCCAAAAATGGAAAATCCATTAAGCCATGCGTTCTCACTTCTAGCAAACCGCCCAAAACGCTTTATGGATCGAACCATGGGTTCACCCATGTGAACCGGTTCAATCCAAATTGGTCCAAACCAATTTGGTTCAAAGACCAAACCAAGCCAATCGGTCTAGATCAACCAAACCCTAAGGTTTCCAATCTAACCGTTCATCTCATGATGCTCTTGATCTCACCGATCTTGCATCAATACTCTCGATCGAAGCTTACCGATCTCAAGCCCTAATCAATCAAACATGATCAGACTGGATCTCACTTACAATCAGAGTTTAAACTCCTTTAAACTGAACCGAAACAATTCAGTCCACACGATCTGACTCAAGTAAGCCATATCATCAAATTGTGCGACCCTGAGGGTTTCCTTTAAATGTCGGTAACGATAACTTACGTTATCACGATCAGTGAGGGGTATCTAGCAACACATCACTGTCTCCCGATATAAAGGAAAGAGTCTTCCAAGACTACACCCAAACCACAGCATAAGTGTGAATCAAACTCACAAGGCATGCATGTTTCCTTTGCCACTGGATGTTCTTATTGGACAAGCATGTCAAGCCTGTAACTCCAATATGATGAGCATGATTAGATCAGATGATCATAGTCATCTGGGTATGGCCATACACTATCTCAATCATCTCATACAGGGGGGCCCTTTAGAACATCACACTCCTTGAACAAGGAGACGGCAATCCTTTATCTATCACTAGTGTCCTAACCTGACTCAAGCTCATCATCCAAGATAGTCTATAATCATTATGTTTCAAATGATATTGAACTACCTCAAAACAATGACAATCATCATTTAGAAACACAAGTGATCTCAAGTCAAAGGACATGTGCCACTTGATGCATACAAGGAATATTCACATTGTGACAACCAACTGAATATCCTAGTAGGGTCTGTCCAGTACATCCAATGTACCCATGATTCTACATCTTATTCCATGCTCGAAGCATCCTATAAGATTAGCACACATATTAGTCTCAATCATATCAAGGCTGTCTCATGTTCACCAAGATATCTCGACTAAGGACATAGAGCCTGTCAGCCTAGCTGAACAGCTTTGAGACATTATTCAGTAGTACACTTATTATTGCAGACAAGGTAACAACCTGAATAATAACCATGCCTTCATAAACATAAGAGTTTATTACATGATACTTATACAATCCCAAGGCCTCAAACATTAGCCTTAAGGGCATACCCCAACACTTCGATCGAGAGAGTTGATGCTAGATCGGTGAGATCAAGAGCATCAAGAGATGAACGGTTAGATCTTGAACCCTTTGGTTCAGAGTGAGATCTAGACCATGGCTTGGGCTGGTTTAATTTGGTTCTTGAACCAAATTGAAGTGGATTAAAGTGGCTTGAACCGGTTCACAAAGGGTGAACGCTTGGTTCAAGGCGTTAGGCGTTTTTGGTTTGGTTGTGGCGCATAGCTTCATATCTTCCATTTATGGAATGTAATGAAGGCGACTTCACCTTAACGCAAAAGCGTTTTGAACGCTCGACTTCACTCTTCTCTTCTCAACGTTCCTCTTTGGGGGCGAAAGGATTCGGACGAGAAGGAGAAGAAGAAGGTTACTCTCGCCAAGCTTCATCTCGAATCACCCTCACGCGACAAGGATTCTTTGAAGTGCTTTTGCTAGCACAAAGGACTCAAAGAGCAAGCTATCGTCATCGGTTGTGTGCGTCACCTTTGGAGAAGGAGCACTTGAACCTTTGCTTCCAAGGCATCATCAAATCGATGGCATTGGTATGATCTTTTAGATCTATTCCTCTTATACAAGTTGATCATATGCTTTTATGATTGCGATCCCATGAAGCCCTATCTTCCGCTCGCAAAACTCTATATGTGCGCCACAATCAGGGTTTCGGCTCCCCTCTTGAAAGGGGTTTTCTACAAGTTTCGGCCCCCCTCATGAAAGGGGTTTCATCAATGTGATGTAAAAAGCACCTGATTGATTCGGTGGCTTATTGACTTGATTCAATGTAATCTAGGGGAAGGGTCCATAGGCTTAGGTGCATATTTGAATATTTATATTCAAATATAGGAATAAATTAATTAATCTATTCACGACTTAAGTTGTGGGACCCATGACTAAAACTCTATATATATGAGGCATAGGTCTAGGCGCATACATTCACTTCTTTCCTTGAAGCCCTAGCCGCCTAGAGCCTTACCTCCAAGTCGTAGCTGTCGCCACCATTGTAGTCTCGCCTCTTCTTCCTCTTGAAGTTGGCAAGAGCTCCATAGGCAAGAGCTTTAATGGTGAGAGCTCCTTAAGTTGTCTCACCATCATTGGTTGCCCCTAAGCTTGCAAAAAGGTACCTATCTCAATCACATCTGGTGGCTCCCTCGTAAATTTGTCCTATTGAATTAGGAAACTTGTTTTGAGCATTGCTTCCGCTATGTTTTTCATTTTATAATCGCTAGGGGCTTCTCAACAATGGTATCAGAGTGATCTTATGAGACCCATATGGTGTATTTCATTTTTCCTACATGCGCCACATGTCATGAAATTGTTTATATAATTTTATGTCATATTTTTTTTTATTATAAAAAGGTAGGTCTTTCTTTCCTGTCTTCTCATGTATATCTTTGTGATTTTTGATTTCTTCACATGAGGGATAGACCGAATGTGTTAGAATTAATTTCTTCTCGTACATGTAGGATAGACCTATTGTGTGATACTTGTGAAGATTATGCGGGGTATGGACTGGGTGATTGCCCTAATCTTTGCAAACTATGGATCCTTACAAGGGGCCGACAAGCATGCTGGGAGCATACATGCACCACTTGTAGAGAGTCCTGAGCGGAATGAAAGTCCAAGATTTACAATGAGCTATTTGATGCTTTATGATATGGTTATAGACAAGTCCCCATGCATGCCTGTGATGTATTATTTGTGAGGCTTGCATGTCGCCTTTTTTATTTCAATTCATGTATTGTTAAATTAGTTAGAATTGAAGATTAAGGACAACACTAGTGCATCCTTGGAGCTTAGAGCGTGGCAGCACATCCATGCTTGGTGGTGCATCCAAGCAAGGTGGTGCACCTTATAAGGGTGGTAGCTCACTTTGCGATGTTTATTTTCTGCTCATTATAGCATGCTTGCGATGTTTTATTTTTTATTCTACTCACTATAGGATTGCATGTCTGTATTGTTAGATGAAAGATAAAACTAAGTGGTGACACAACAAAAATCCTCATAAATCATATCAAATATGTTTATAACCTTCTGATGTGTAGCCCTCATCAAAGTATCGATCAATTGTGTTATGCCCTATTTCCAACCTTAGTGGGACACACCTATTTATCTTTAAGAGGCATATGGTGACAATAATTTCTCAGTCTAGTTAAAAACCTGGACGCGCCTTTGCAAGAGAATTGTTGGCCCTGGGCATAACCGTCATGTTAGATGTGACTAGATTTTTCATGTTGTTGGTGTATATTCCCTAGGACCTATAGTTGGTCTGAAATGTGTACTACATATAGTTGTGATATTACATATATCCTAGCATTGTTGTTGTTATGTATATGGTACATCTGCATTATATATTTATTTGCATATACAATGTCCTTGGAGATAGATTTTATCTAGTCTAAAAGGATTGTTCCTAATCGAGTATCATAGTGGATAAGGGATAGCTATGATGCATGTGAGACTAGTATATACGCTGGTTCAGCATGGGTTGCTAACGCAAACATATGGGTATATCAAGGTAGATCAAAAACAACATAATATATCTTGTTTTAAGATAAAATCATATCAGAAAACATTACAAAAATTCAAGGTATCACAAGTAAAAGTTGTATTTGTTTCATGGTCAAATTGGCATTCACAATCACAAGCAAAGTAGAATCGACACTACGAAATTCATACCTTAAGCAATTAGGAAATGATTTCAAGCCTAATTTTCTTTCAACAATTACCATGGTTGCTTCTTCAAAAAGATTTTCAAATTTTATATTTTTTTTTGGTTGATTGATTCAGTAGAATCAAGGAGTTTCACAAAAGCTCAGGCTTCTTAATTGTCCTCTACTTCCTCATCCATAGTAAGGATGACTTCTAAAGGGTCCATAGTCAATCCATTAGTTTTGGCATTGAAAACACTTTCTTCAATGACATCAATGCTGTAGCAAGAACATTGAAAAGAAGGTTTCTTCAGGCTAGTATATAGATGAAATTCTATACTTCCTTACTAATATTCAACGAAAGCTTTCTATTCTTCACATCAACCACCGCTTCGACGGTAGCTAAGAAAGGTCAACCTAAAAGGATATGTCATTTTGTAAACTTTTTCATTTCAAGTATAATGAAATCAACCGGCATAAAGAAGTCTCTAACCTTGATTGGGACATCCTACTAGTTTTCACATAGATCGATCTGCAAGTTGCAATGAGATAGACATTTTCTTTATGCCTCCTATGTCTAGGATTAAGATTTCCTAAAGCATTGGTTTTTTCTCGGGAAAGTTTATATTGTGAGATTCCCAATTGGTAATTGGCGAAGCTATGACTTGGTGTTGCAGCTCTAGATGTGTTAACTCTTTCACTGGACCTTTGGCTATGGTTGAGAGTCATATCTTCTAGTAGGTTCATGGCTTCATCAAAATTCTTATTCATCAAGGCGCCGCGAGTAGTTGCATCAATAGTAAGCCTAATGTTATAATTTAGACCATTGTTGAAGGTATGAACTATTACCTATTTTTTAAGTCCATCGTGTGGGCATAGTTTCTCGAGTTCTTTAAATCGTTCCCAAACTTCATATAGTGATTCCCCATCAGAGAAAGTTATTGTCGAAGGCGAGAGAAAAGTCGGTGCAGTACGGTTGCACAGAAGAGTCATCAAAGGCGGAAAGTTGATGGTCTAACAAGTGAAATCACCTTTGAACGAGTCATGAGGATAGCGAGAAGCATAGGTCATTAGAGAAGATCATGGAGAGTGAAGAAGATTGCAAATTGAAAGTGATTTAGGGGAGAAGGGGCGACAACACCTAGGGTCAAGGGCACGCCATAAACCCAAATGTCAAAGGAGCTTATGTAGTATGGGGCTTGACTTACTTTTGTAATGATTTTTTTGGCTAGCACCTAGTGATGTCATCATGGCTGTGATCCTTATCATGGCAAGGCTGTGATGTAATCTAGAAAATTTTGCTCTAGTCATCATGGCTAGTCTGTGAAGTAATCTAGAAAAATCTGCTCTGGTCATCATGGCTTGGCCATGATTCTTCTAACAAAAATTGGGACCCCATCATGGCTATGAAGTTCATGAAGCCTCAACAATGAACCTTTTGTGTAAATTTGAAAATCTTGTCGTGGTTATGAAGTTGGTTGTGATTCAATCGTGAACTTCTCTATGCATAATCTATAAATTGTGATCAGCTCCATTACAACCATCAAGCTGGTCAGGGCTTGGCCATAATACTCCCTAAAGCTCTACAACTTTATTTTTTTTTTCTCCTAACTTATAAGGAAGTACTCCTATGATGAAAATAAACCAAAATCAGTAGAAATTTAACACAAAACACAAAACACTATTTCAGAACTAGAAGATAAGTAAAATCAACAAAAGATGCAAAATAAAAAACAATGTAAAACACTTGGGTTACTGATGTCTTGTATGTATATAAATTTTTTACTATACTTTTTATATATAATCTCCCCTATTTTTATCATGTTTTCACTAATTTTGACTTAAATTCTTTTGTTTGTTCAGAATCTTTATCCCTTTTTATTTTTGTTACATTTCAGGGGAAAACGACTATATTTTGATAGATTTTGAAGAATCCAAGTGCATAATTGAATTCTACAAGTCTAGACGAAGATGCCCATTAAATTTCATGGGAAATGGAGCTTGTTTTGAAATTACGGCAATGGCCGTAATTTCTGAGAAGGCCACAGAAGGAATTATGAACCACTTGTGATAATTTTCATGGCTGTAATTGCTTTGGTACAAAATTGCAGAATTCACAAAAAGAATCACAGCCTACCCATGATTATTTTCACGGCCGTGATTTCTTGAAAATTTTCCACAGAAAGAATTACGACCTGCTCGTGAAAGTTTTCATTGCCGCAATTCTTCCAGGTTTTCTATTCCAGAATAAATAGAAGGAATTATGGCCCAACTATGAAATTTATCACAGCCGTAATTCTATCCGCTAGTTTCGAGTTTGACTTGGTTTTTTGCCAAAATTAGCTTGTTTCCGTGTCAACTTTTGGCAAAAACCTATTCCAATGATGGAGAACTATATAAAAAAGCTTAGGAGCAATTATTGGAACTTTTTAGTGGATTTTGAAGACAAATTGAACAAAGGGGCGAGTTCTTGGGTGACTAACGATGGAAGGTGATTCTTCACTGGAAAAGCATTGATTTTTTTATCAACCAACGTCAATCTTCATCAGGAAGCCTTGAATTCCTTCCTCCTTGTTGATTTCATATTTTATTTGCCAATTGTAATCGAGAACATGGATTTTTATAACGTGAACATGATGAACATGTCAGTGTAAACTTATTATTTAGGATTACGGTTGTAACCAACTATGTTTTTATGACTTAATTGTTAATTTCCTTCTTATGAAGTAATTTACTTGTGTTAGATTTAATTATTGTTGCGTTTATTTATATGTTGATTACTGGCTATAATTTGCATATTAGAGACGTCGCAAGAAGTACTAAGAGGTGAATTAAGACGTTGGATCTCCAGTTTTTGGACAAGTTGATTCAAACACAAGAGTAGTTTGAATCGGCTTGAGGGTGTTGGAGTGTATGCCCTGAGACCTAGTTTTGGTCCATCTATGTACTATTTGACACTAATATTTATATCATTCTGGCATTGTCATTATCTATGTTTATTTACATCTGCAATCATGTACGTACATGATAATGTCTCTAGAGACAGATTGGATCTGTGCTCAAATGATTGTCCCCAGTCAATGTACCTTAGTGGATATGGGACAGCTATGGTACTTGTGAGACTAGTATATGAGCTGGTTAGGCACGAGGTGCTAACGCAGACATATGGGTATATCAATGGTGGATATACTGGACCAACCCGCTGTGAGGTTAGGACTTGGTGTCATGAGTTATCCTCACAAGTGACAGGAGATGCATTGATCCCTTGACTTGAGGTCATTAGCCATTCTATATGGTTAGGGACATGCTTTGATACAACCTAACACCGCGCCGTAGTTGGGAGGTAATAACGGTTGTCATTGAGCATGTCACAACCCATATAAGAAGGTCAATGGACAGACAAAGGATTTGCCCCTTCCTAAGGGAAGCTTGATATCCATGGAGCTCCTCTATGGTTCTATGACTGAAAGTGTATGGACATATCCATGTGAGAACCTGATTTAGTCATGACCATGTGATTGGGTGAAAATAAGAGATGACACACTTGTCCAATCGGATATCAGTTCGGCAAAGACACTGTAATGCATATATACCTAGTTGCGATGATGGGGATGTCAATGTCGATATCCATTCCGATGACTTGGGTAGCAGCGATGCACTGCTAGGTGCCACTCATTGCTTGTGGTGACCTTGGGTCAGCACTGCCAACGTCAGAGGAACCTACAGTGTCGCACACCTTGATACTCAAGTTCTCGTATTGATCGGGAAGCCTTATGATCGAGTTATTGGATAGCTCGGATCTATTTTGGATATTTCATCAGTGCCAATGGGCCTGATGAGATGGAAGAGAGTTATTGGAGGCAAACTTCATTTTTAGCAGGTTGACCCGAAATTGACCAAGATTGGTCACATTTGGATTAGGGTTGCATTGGATAGGATCCAATAACTTAATCAACCCATGTAATGAAGTTTGGGCTAGCTCATTATCCAATGAGGCCCAATAACAAGTTATCATGATAAGAGAATTGGGCTAAAAGGGTATAATGGGGAGAAAAGCAAACCCCATTAGCGCCAAGGGCATAATGGGGCAAGCTTGGTGCAATTTGCTTCTCTTGGAAGGAATTGGCTCCTCCCCTTGATGCCTTGGATGATACGCTTGCCTCTTAGGCAAGTCTTGGGGCTGATATGGCTTGGAGGCCTTTTAAGGAAAGTCCTAGGCGCATATGGATAATTAGGAGAGGTTTATGGTAAAGGCTTGGAGACTTTTCTTACCTCAAACCCTAATTACTCTTGTAGCCCACAGCCCAATATTGCTGCCCCCTCTTGCCTCTCTATATATACATGAGTATATGCGAGAGCTAGAGAGTGAATTTTGGTGTGAGCAAAAAAAGGGGCGAAAGCAATAAGGTCTTGGCACATCTCTTCCTCTTGTAGCCGCAAGCATCCTATCCTCTTCTCCTCTTGGCGCAAGTTGGAGTAGATATTGGCGGCTTCTTCATCTCCTCTTCTTCTTCATTGGTGCATGAGGTGGCGCAAGGCTTGAAGAAGGTGAACAAAAGCTTGGATCTTCTTCCCGAGGCTAGCACCGGGCGTGGAAGAAGAGAGTTCGAGGCATCCATGTGTGTGAGATTGCAGAGGGCGAACAGTTGGGCGCCTGTCTCAACATCGACATTCGCGCTTGCTAAAGGTACTTACTATCACATCGTGTCGAACCCCTCGCATGACAATCTTCATTGCGTTTTTGGGATCGGCTTGTTTTGGGGATATTCTTCCGCTGTGCTAATGTAATCTCTGTGAAAATTTGTAAAATATCCACGGGGTTTCCCAACAGTGGTATCAGAGCAACTTGCGGGCTTCGAACAATGTTCTTTCAAGCTTTTCATGCTCACATGCCATCTTTCAACTTTCGTAAATTGCATATTTACATGGCACATGATTTTTCTTAAAGTAGAAAAATTATAGTTTCTTGTTCCTATCCTCTACGTTAATTTCTTTTGGAATTTTGTGTTTTTTTCTTTATTGATTTAAGATCAAAGGCGCATGTAGTTTTGTCAAGTAGAACGTACATTGTGTCTTCGAACTGGCCGGGTCTCTTGATTTAACAAAATTGCCAGCCGAAAGGGTCTATAAAATCATCATGAAAAATTAATTGCAAATGACCAAGAGATTTGCGATAAGAAGATGAGGAAATGAAACTTGTTTTATGAAAAAGTAAAATTTCAGATTTTATGTTTTTCATGAGCATGTAGAATTGCATGAGAAAGTGCCTTGATTGTGCATGATGTTGTGATCATTAGTCAAGCGCCTTTGCATGCCTGTGATGTATTCTTGTGAGGCCTGCGTGCCGCTTTTTTGTTTGCTTTTAACTAAGAAGAAGATTAGGGTGCCGCATATCACTTGGAGCATTGGCGCATGCATGCTAAGTGGCGTAAGTTGGCATGGCCAAACCCTTTAGGTTTGAGAACTAGCTATCTTGACCCCTTGCATGGTGGTGCATCTTCCTTGGAGGAAGCCCATGGCATTGGCCAAACCCATGATGGTACTCCTTGGGTTTACCCTAAGGGTACATCTAGGGTTTGAGAGCTAAACCATGGTGAGGAGGACCTTGGAGCCAACCTTGAAGATCAAGCTAGAGGTCGGCTAGGTTAGGTCTTGTTTTGGGGCTTGAAACCTAGGTCAAGAATTGAACCCCTTTTTGGCATGGATTGGTTCAATGTCTTAAATGGGCTATGATCACATCATCCTTTTATTCCTTTCTTTACAAAAGCAAAAGCATGCCTGTGATGTTTTATCGTTGTGTTATCACTATAGGATTGCATGCCTGTAATGTTAGACATAAAATAAAACTGAGTTGATGAAACCTCAAAAAAAAAAACTCTTACTCATAATGTCAAGCTTAGTAGCCTTCTAACGCGTAGCCCTCATCAAGCTATTGATCAGTGGTGTTGTGAACTGTTTCCTACCCTCGTAGGACACACCCACTTATCTTTAGAAGGTGTGTGGTGACAATGGTTTCCCCAGTCCAGTTTTACCCTGGACGTGCCTTCGCAAGGAAACTCGTTGGCCATGGGCATAACGGTTAGGAATGGACTGAACTAGATTTTCATATGTGCGGGGCACATGATGAAACTCTAGAGGCATCGTTGAGAGGTTAGAGTTTCATGCCATATCCAGCCCTCGCTGGATATGGAATGCCTAGACTATCTCAATAAGGGGAATTGCTTAGAGCAATCGGCCGGCGTACCCACCTTAAGAAGCTTGGGTCACTTTATGCATCTCATCCCACCCTTGTGGGACGCGAAGCCCCATATGGAATAAGGATCCCATCTCACTAGAAAATTATAAATTTCCCGATTGACTTTGTGGGTTGTCAATTCGATTAAAATAGTGGGAACCATAGTCATTTAAAACAAGTCCAGTTTAAATGACTTCGAGTAGTACAAATCTATTGTTTCTTTGTTGTTGTAGAACAATGGTTACGAACACTAGCGGATTGTGATCCCTTCTAGATAAGGATAGGTTGGTTGGATCCAACTTTATGGACTAGCATCGGAACTTGAGGATAGCCCTCAAGCTCGAGAAGAAGCTGTATGTCCTAGAGTAGCCTCTTCCTGCGACTCCTGCGCCTAATGCCCGAGCGGCAGACAGAGATGCTTTTAGAAAGCATCAGGATGACTCTTTGGAAGTAGCATATCTCATGCTAGCCACTATGGCACCTGAGCTTCAGGTGCAATATGAGGAGCAGAACGCTTTTCAGATGATCACTCATTTGAAATAGATATTTGACGCTCAGGCTAGAACAGAGAGATATGGCACTGCCAATGTAGTCTTTTGGTGCAAGTTGTCTAAAGGTGCACCAGTGAGACCCCATTTTCTCAAGCTGATTGGGAATGTGGATCATCTCAGGAGACTGGGTCACACCATAGATAACGAGCTGGTTGTGATCTTATTCTACAGTCCCTGCCCCCTAGCTTCAGTCTGTTTATCGTAAACTTCAACATGAATCAGAATGATTGCACAAGGGAGGAACTCTTGAATATGCTCCAAACAGCCGAGCGTGAAATGGGTAAGACCAAACCCAATTCTGTTCTTTTGGTCCCTACGGGAAAAAAGATGAAGAAGAAGGGTAAGGCACGTGCCAAGGGCAGTGCCAAAGGTCCTACCATAGCACTGAAAAGAAAGGCAAAGAAGTCAAAGGACCAGAGGTGCTTCCACTGTGGTGAGTAGGGCCACTGGAGAAGGGACTGCAAGCAACTTCAGAAAGAGGAGAAGAAAGGCTTGGCCTTAACTTCTAGCTCAGGTATTTATGTTACCGAAGTCAACCTTTCTACTTCTATGTCATGGGTATTTGATACCGCATGTGTGTTGGGGTATGCCCTTAAGGCTAATGTTTGAGGCCTTGGGATTCTTTCAGTATCATGTATAAACTCTTATGTTTATAAAGGCAATGGTTGTTATTCAGTTTGTTACATTGTCTGCCGCAATAAGTGTGCTTCTGAATAATGTCTCAATGCTGTTCAGCTTGGCTGACATGCTGTAATGTCCTTAGTCGAGATATCTTGGTGAACATGAGACAGCCTTGATATGATTGAGACTAATATGTGTTCTAATCTTATAGGATGCTTCGAGCATGGAATAAGATGTAGACTCATGGGTACATTGGATGTACTGGACCGACCCTACTAGGATATTCAATTGCTTGTCACAATGTGAATAATCCTTGTTTGCAACAAGTGGCACATGTCCTCTGACTTGAGATCACTTGTGTTTCTAAATGATGATTGTCATTGTTTTGAGGTAGTTCAATATCATTTGAAACATAATGGTTATAGACTATCTTGGATAATGATCATGAGTCAGGTTAGGACACTAGTGATAGATATAGGATTGCCGTCTCCTTGATTGGAGTGTGATGTTCTAAAGGGGCCCCCCTGAATGAGATGATTGAGAAAGTGTATGGCCATACCCAGGTGACTATGATCATCTGATCTAATCATGCTCATCATATTGGAGTTACAAGCTTGACACGCTTGTCCAATAAGAACATCCAGTGGCAAAGGAAACATGTATGCCTTGTGAAGTGGATTCACACTTGTGCTGTGGTTTGGGTGTAGTCTTGGAAGACTCTTTCCTTCATATCGGGAGACAGTGATGTGTTGCTAGATACCCCTCACTGATCGTGATAACGCAAGTTATCGTTACCGACATTTAAAGGAAACCCTTAGGGTCGCACAATTTGATGATATGGCTTACTTAAGTCAGATCGTGTGGACTGAATTGTTTTGGTTCAGTTTAAAGGAGTTTAAACTCTGATTGTAAGTGAGATCTGGTCTGATCATGTTTGATTGATTAGGGCTTGAGATCGGTAAGCTTCGATCGAGAGTATTGATGCTAGATCGGTGAGATCAAGAGCATCAAGAGATGAACGGTTAGATCTTGAACCATTTGGTTTGATTGGATCTGAGCCTATGCTGGTTTGATTTGGTTTTTGAACCAAATTCAATTGGACCGAATAAATAGAACCGGTTCACATAAGTGAACGCTTGGTTCAATTGGAGAAGGATTGTTTCGATGGTTCACTTGGGTGAACGCATGAAATATTGAGGAGTTACTAATTTTGGAAGTCGGTTTCCAAATTGGAAACGCTCCCACGTAGTAACGTTGCTCGCCCATTATTCTCCATTGATTCCTCTCGTGTGAAGGCTCTCTCGAGGCTAGGAGGAAAACATTCGGCCAGCAAGACTTCTTCTTCGACATCTCCTACACGCGATTAGGATTCTTGAAGGTCTTTGCTAGCACAAAGGACAACAAGGAGAAAGCCATCTTCACCTTGTGTGCGTCGCCTTTGGAGAAGAAGCATTTGATTCTTTCTCTTCCAAGCCGCCTCCTTACTCATGGCCATGGTAACGCATCTCTATGCTATCATTTTAAGTTGATCATATGAATATCACATGAGATCCTTTGAAACCCTTGCTTCCGTTGCTAATGAACTATATGCGCCACCTATTAGGGTTTCGGCCCCCCCTTCTTTTAGGGGACCCTTCAATTGGTATCAGAGCATGCGGTTCTATATGTGTTCATATGATTGCTTGATGTTATTGTGTGATCCATGTTTGAGCGTAAGCTTAAGATATAAGGTTTTTACATGCTAAAGTTTATGATAGTTCATCATGCGAAAATACATATGTTTGATGTATGTTACACTTTGGCGCATGTATTGGCGCATGTTGTTGTTTTGTCAAAAACCTTCACTTGCGCGCCCCATATTAGATCTAAGCGCCTACTATAAACCCTTAGACGGGTTGATGGGGTTGAAGTCATCTTCTAGGTAAGATCCAACCAGTCTGATCAGACCATCTGACAGCCTAGATGGGTCGACCAGATGGCACCTGTGCGCAAGCACGAGGTGGCTATAGGTCGACTGCAGATAGGCGTGTAGCGAGGTCTGGTTGAGACAACCAGTGAACGCACATGAGTTAGGCCCGGGGTCACACCCGCTTGCCAGAACTCATGAAGGTTGTTCAGCCCTTTGCGCATGCATGGTTGACCATTAGGTCGACTCAAGTCAGTTAGGACTTGGTGCATGCAAGGGCAGTGGATCTGACTAGACATGATGAGTGGATCCCTATTAATGGACCGTTGTAAGGTAGTAGGGCACATAAGACAAATAAAATTGATTCCGATGGGATTTTGAAAAATTTTATTTAGTTGATGGATCACATATTGATTGGATGCCATGATGCTTGTCTATTTCATCTTATGTGGGTTGCCCTTTTAATGTGTGCTGTGCTGGGGCCTGCGAGCCTGGATTAATTATAAATTATTATTTTTGTGATCTGCGCATCACATTTTAATTAATTTATTGTGTAATTGACCTGCGTGTCAATCTTGTCTCGATAGATTAAATTGTAATTTTAATCAGACAAGAGCATAGAGCACACATGGCATTGGCGCATGCAGCAGTGGCTTGACCAGGTGGGAGGTCCAGGGTTCGACTCTGGGACAGGCGCATTTACCTGGTGGGCGCACCTGAGCTGCAGTGGGCGCTTGGGCCCTGGTCTGGGCCAGATGAGATGCAAAAGACTCATGAAGAGCTCAAGTGAAGACTTAAGTTAACTTAAGGTCTTACTTAGGCTTAATGGGCGTTTACCACATAAGATCATCATGCTTTCCTTTATTGTTTAAATAATTAGAAATGCATGATTTATTTATCTTCTGCTATCACCATAGGGTTTGCATGATAGTTAAGAAGATAAAAGGACCGTTAAAATCCAACGCTAAATATCAAGCACGTAAGCCTTCTGACGCGAAACCTCACTGTTCTCACTATCGTTGGGGCCGTGTTGTACCCACTCAGTGGGCATGCCCATCTATCTTCAGACGGTGTGTGATTTCACCTGCGTGTTACAGAGAAGGGATTTATCGCTTCTCGTTGCTCAGCATAGCACGTGGTGGTCCAGGGAGTAGGTCAGGTCAGCTTGACCATGTAGGCTACATATGGGGCATATGTTAGCTATATGGAGGCAGCCATCTGTGGGATCAGAGACTGTGTTGTACCAACTCAGTTGGCACAGTCTGCTGGATTGCCCAGATGAAGGGGAATCGCACGGGTTGGCGATTGGCAGGGACTGCCTACCAGAAATTAGTGCTTGTACTCTCTGTGCATCTTATCTCGCCTGAGCGGGACGCGGAGACCAAGTATGAAATCTGGATCCCATCTCACTAAAAGAGTCTTACTCTTTCGGACTGTTTTAATGGATTTTTCAGTCAGATAAAATAGTGAGAAAAGAATCTTTCTTAAGTCCTAGATTGATTCTAAACATTGATACTGACATTGCTGTTCTTGCATTGTTGTAGATTCCTGCAGCAACGAACACCATGAGCTTCAATGTGCGATCCCTACTGGAAAGGGAGAAGTTTGCTGGGCCAAACTTCTCAGACTGGTACGGACACCTTAAGATTGTTCTTAAGGCTGAGAGGAAACTGTATGTCCTCGAGACGGCTATACCGCCTCAACCCGCTCCGAACGCCGCAAGGGCGGTTCGGGATGCCTATGAAAAGCATGTCAATGATAGCATTGATGTCGCTTGCCTGATGCTAGCGTCTATGACGCCACAGCTGCAGCGTCAGCATGAGGATATGTCTGCTATAGAAATTATAGCAAACCTCAAGATGCTGTATGCTGCACAAGCGAGGACTGAACGCTATAATTTGACTAAGCTTTTCTTTCAGAGCAAACTGGCTGAAGGGAGTCCAGTGGGAGCTCACGTGCTCAAGATGATTGGGCACAAAGAGGCTCTAGAGAAACTGGGGCATACCATCAATCAGGAGCTTGATGTAGACATTATTCTGCAGTCCCTCCCGGCCTCCTTCGATCCGTTCATTATTAATTTTAATATGAACAAGATCGACTGTACTCCGGCAGAGTTGCTGAATATGCTCTTGACTACAGAGGAGACTCTAAAGGGAAAGCCTTCAACCTCTGTCTTGATGTTCCCTTCCAGGAACAAGAAGAAGGGGAAGAAGGGCAAAGCCCCTGTCAAGAACTACAACAAGGCTCTGAAACAAAAGGTCAAGTGGTCGAAGGAATACAGATGTTTCCATTGTGGCCAGCTGGGTCACTGGAAAAAGGACTGTAAAGCGCTCCAAGGAGACAAGAAGGGAAGCATCGCTTCTGGCTCAGGTATTTTTGTGACTGAAGTCATGATATCTTCTTCTTCTATTTCATGGGGGTTGGACACTGCATGTGGAGTTCACATTTGTTCAAATGTACAGGAACTCAAGAGAAGAAGACAGGTGGGACAGCATGAGGTGGACCTACGAGTTGGAAACGGGGCACGGGTTGCTGCTGTTGCTGTAGGAGAATATTACATCTCATTGCCATCTGGACTTGTATTAGAACTGAACAATTGTTATTTTGTACCTAGCATTACCAAGAATATTGTCTCTATTCCTGCTCTTGTCAGGAAAGGGTTTTCCTTTGAATGCAAGACTTCAAAGTGTTATCTTTCTCTTGATAACATTATTTATGCTACTTGGTCAATTAACAATGGGTTATTCATGTTGGACATGGAATGTTCTATACAAAATATTGATAATAAGAAAGCCAAGTATGCTGATGACAGCACCTTGCTATGGCATAGTCGTTTAGGCCATATTAACAAGAAGCGCATTAAGCGGTTGCATGACCATGGACTGCTGGGATCATTCTCCTATGAGGAGATTGATACATGCAAAGCTTGTTTATTGGGCAAAATAACGAAGTCTCCTTTTCCTAACAAAGGTCAAAGGGCTTCAGGTTTACTTGACCTTATACATAGTGATGTGTGTGGGCCATTTAGTAAACATGCCAGAGGTGGCTACTCATACTTCATTACCTTTACTGATGATTTCAGTAGATATGGGTATGTCTATCTAATGAGACATAAGAGTGAATCTTTTGACAAGTTCAAAGAGTTCAAAAATGAAGTACAAAATCAGCTAGGCCGAAATATCAAGGCACTTCGCTCAGATCGAGGTGGAGAATACCTAAGTCGAGAATTTACTGACTATCTGAAGGAGTGTGGGATTATCTCACAGCTCACTCCACCAGGAACACCGCAATGGAATGGTGTGTCCGAGAGGAGGAACAGAACCTTACTGGATATGGTTCGTTCTATGATGAGTCAGGCTACTCTACCTTACTCCTTTTGGGGATTTGCGCTGGAAACAGCTGCAAAGGTACTAAACCGAGTGCCATCCAAGGCAGTTTCAAAGACTCCATATGAGTTATGGTATGGGAAACAGCCGAGCATGACATTTATTAAGATCTGGGGTTGCGAGGCTTATGTCAAAAAGCTCGTCTCTGGGAAACTAGAGAGCAGATCTAAGAAATTCATCTTTGTCGGTTACCCTAAGGAAACTAAGGGTTATTATTTCTACGATCCCAAAGAGAACAAAGTATTTGTTGCTCGGACGGCTATTTTTCTTGAGAAGGAGTTTCTTCTGCAAGAAGCCAGTGGGAGAGAAATAAAACTAGATGAGAATCCAGAGGAAGGACAAAGTAGTCAAGCACAGTTGGATGAGCCTGAGCCAGTAGAACAGGTTATTGAACAACCTGAGGCTCAGATATCACGGGAACCGCATAGATCGGGAAGGATCCGTCGACAGCCTGAGCGCTATGACGGAGTCTACATCATTGATCATGATGAACCCCTCACTTGTGCGGATGCGGTCAGTGGACCGGAGTCAGCTAGATGGCTTGAAGCTATGCGAGCCGAGATGGACTCCATGTCAGATAATCAAGTCTGGGATTTGGTTGATCCGCCTCCGGGAGTAATCCCTATAGGCTGTAAATGGATCTTCAAGAAGAAGATTGACATGGATGGTAACGTAGTTACCTATAAAGGCAGGCTAGTTGCGAAAGGTTTCAAGCAAATCTACGGGATAGATTATGATGAAACTTTCTCTCCTGTAGCCATGTTCAAGTCAATTCGGATTATTCTTGCGATAGCAGCATATTATGATTATGAGATCTGGCAAATGGATGTGAAGACCGCTTTCCTTAATGGAAAACTGGATGAGGATGTGTATATGACACAACCTGAAGGTTTCACTAATCCATCAGATCGTCATAAAATATGCAAGTTAAAGAAGTCCATTTATGGACTTAAGCAAGCATCTAGAAGCTGGAATATTCGTTTTGATGAATCAATATGTGAATTTGGTTTCATCAAGAATGAAGACGACCCGTGTGTATATAAGAGGTTTAGTGGGAGCGTGATTACTTTCCTAGTCCTCTACGTCGATGATATCTTAATCATTGGAAATGATATTCCTGAACTGTATGCTGTTAAAGCATGGTTAAGAAAATGTTTCTAGATGTAAGATCTAGGAGAAGCAGCCTATGTATTAGGTGTGAAGATCTACAGAGATAGATCTAAGAGGCTTCTCGGGCTGTGCCAAAATACTTACATCGATAAAGTCCTGGAGAGATTCCATTTAGAGAATTCTAAAAGAGGATATCTTCCAGTCAGACATGGTCTGAATCTTTCAAAGAGTCAGTGCCCACAAACACAGACTGAGAAAGATGAAATGGACAATACGCCTTATGCTTCGGCTATTGGGTCCATAATGTATGCGATGTTATGTACTCGCCCAGACGTCGCTTACGGGTTAAGCGTGACCAGTCGATTCCAAAGTAATCCAGGTCAGGCGCACTGGATTGCGGTCAAGAACATTTTGAAATATCTTCGGAGGACCAAAGATATGTTCTTGATATATGGAGGTCAGGAAGAACTCAGTATTGAAGGATATACTGACGCTTCGTTCCAATCTGACCAGGATGATTTCCGATCGCAATCAGGCTATGTTTTTAGCTTGAATGGAGGAGCTGTGGTATGGAAAAGTTTCAAACAGTCTATCGTTGCTGATTCCACAACAGAAGCCGAGTATGTTGCAGCCTCGGAAGCATCTAAGGAGGCAGTGTGGATTCGCAAGTTCGTTCAGGAACTTGGTGTTGTTCCTTTGAGTGCAGATCCTTTGGTTATCTTCTATGATAACACTGGAGCAATCGCACAAGCAAAGGAACCACGGTCGCACCAGAAGTCCAAGCACATACAGAGACGGTTTCACTTGATCCGGGAGATCATTGATCGTGGTGAGATCAAAATCTGCAAGGTTCATACAGATGACAATCTGGCTGACCCGCTTACCAAGCCTCTGGCGCAGCAGAAGCATGAGAAGCACTGTAATAACATGGGTTTGAGATTTCTCAACCATTAGATTAAGTGCAAGTGGGAGATTGTTGGGGTATGCCCTTAAGGCTAATGTTTGAGGCCTTGGGATTCTTTCAGTATCATGTATAAACTCTTATGTTTATAAAGGCAATGGTTGTTATTCAGTTTGTTACATTGTCTGCCGCAATAAGTGTGCTTCTGAATAATGTCTCAATGCTGTTCAGCTTGGCTGACATGCTGTAATGTCCTTAGTCGAGATATCTTGGTGAACATGAGACAGCCTTGATATGATTGAGACTAATATGTGTTCTAATCTTATAGGATGCTTCGAGCATGGAATAAGATGTAGACTCATGGGTACATTGGATGTACTGGACAGACCCTACTAGGATATTCAATTGCTTGTCACAATGTGAATAATCCTTGTTTGCAACAAGTGGCACATATCCTCTGACTTGAGATCACTTGTGTTTCTAAATGATGATTGTCATTGTTTTGAGGTAGTTCAATATCATTTGAAACATAATGGTTATAGACTATCTTGGATAATGATCATGAGTCAGGTTAGGACACTAGTGATAGATATAGGATTGCCGTCTCCTTGATTGGAGTGTGATGTTCTAAAGGGGCCCCCCTGAATGAGATGATTGAGAAAGTGTATGGCCATACCCAGGTGACTATGATCATCTGATCTAATCATGCTCATCATATTGGAGTTACAAGCTTGACACGCTTGTCCAATAAGAACATCCAGTGGCAAAGGAAACATGTATGCCTCGTGAAGTGGATTCACACTTGTGCTGTGGTTTGGGTGTAGTCTTGGAAGACTCTTTCCTTCATATCGGGAGACAGTGATGTGTTGCTAGATACCCCTCACTGATCGTGATAACGTAAGTTATCGTTACCGACATTTAAAGGAAACCCTTAGGGTCGCACAATTTGATGATATGGCTTACTTAAGTCAGATCGTGTGGACTGAATTGTTTTGGTTCAGTTTAAAGGAGTTTAAACTCTGATTGTAAGTGAGATCTGGTCTGATCATGTTTGATTGATTAGGGCTTGAGATCGGTAAGCTTCGATCGAGAGTATTGATGCTAGATCGGTGAGATCAAGAGTATCAAGAGATGAACGGTTAGATCTTGAACCATTTGGTTTGATTGGATCTGAGCCTATGCTGGTTTGATTTGGTTTTTGAACCAAATTCAATTGGACCGAATAAATAGAACCGGTTCACATAAGTGAACGCTTGGTTCAATTGGAGAAGGATTGTTTCGATGGTTCACTTGGGTGAACGCATGAAACATTGAGGAGTTACTAATTTTGGAAGTCGGTTTCCAAATTGGAAACGCTCCCACGTAGTAACGTTGCTCGCCCATTATTCTCCATTGATTCCTCTCGTGTGAAGGCTCTCTCGAGGCTAGGAGGAAAACATTCGGCCAGCAAGACTTCTTCTTCGACATCTCCTACACGCGATTAGGATTCTTGAAGGTCTTTGCTAGCACAAAGGACAACAAGGAGAAAGCCATCTTCACCTTGTGTGCGTCGCCTTTGGAGAAGAAGCATTTGATTCTTTCTCTTCCAAGCTGCCTCCTTACTCATGGCCATGGTAACGCATCTCTATGCTATCGTTTTAAGTTGATCATATGAATATCACATGAGATCCTTTGAAACCCTTGCTTCCGTTGCAAATGAACTATATGCGCCACCTATTAGGGTTTCGGCCCCCCCTTCTTTTAGGGGACCCTTCAATGTGGAGCTCATATTTGTACAAATATGCAGGAGCTCAAGAAAAGCAGATCGGTACGGCCTAGAGAGATTGACCTACGAGTTAGAAACGGGGCATAGGTTGCTGCTGTTGCTGTAGGAAGTTTGACTCTTTCCCTGCCTTCTGGACTTCAATTAGAGCTGGACAATTGCTATTATGTACCTTTACTTACTAAGAACATTGTATCCATTCCTTGCTTGGCGAAAAAGGGATTTAAATTTGAAATAAATAAGAACTTCTATACTTTTTCATTTGCAAATATGTTCTATGGGAAATTTACTTTATACAATGGTTTGTATGTCTTGGACATGGATAGCTCTATTTGCAACATGAATAGTAAGAGGACCAAACTGAGTGGTTCAGTTGGCGCTTTCCTATGGCATTGTCGATTAGCCCATATAAACAAGAATCGCATTCAACAACTCCATACAAATGGGTTGTTAGATTCAAGTTCCTTGGAGGAATTTGATACATGTGAACCTTGCTTATTAGGGGAAATGACAAAGGTGCCCTTCACCAAAACTGGTGAGAGGGCACAAGGTTTATTGGATCTGATACATACTGATGTGTGTGGGCCATTCAATAAACAAGCTAGAGGAGGACACAGCTACTTCATTACATGCACTAATGACTTCAGTAGATATGGTTATGTCTATCTGATGAGGCATAAATCTGAATCCTTTGAGAAATTCAAGGAGTTCAAAAATGAAGTAGAGAACCAACTTAGGAGATCCATTAAAACTCTTCGATCAGATCGTGGTAGGGAGTACCTGAGCGGTGAGTTCTTTGACTATCTAAGAGAGTGTGGGATCCTATCCCAACTCACTCCTCCTATAACACCTCAATGGAACGGTGTGTCTGAGAGGAGAAATCGAACTTTGTTAGACATGGTTCGATCTATGATGAGTCATGCAACTCTACCACCCTCATTATAGGGTTATGCACTTGAGACAGCTTCTCTCATACTGAAAAATGTTCCATCTACGAGTGTCTCAAAGATACCATACGAGGTATGGAGTGGGAGGCACCCTAACTTTTCTTTTATCAGGATCTAGGGATGTGAGGCTTATGTCAAACGTCAAGATTCTAGCAAGCTAGAACTTAGATATGATAAGTGTGTCTTTGTGGGGTATCCTAAGGAAACCAAAGGATACTACTTCTATGTTCCTACTGAGAACAAAGTTTTTGTTGCTCGAGGTGTTGTCTTTCTAGAGAAATAATTTCTCATGAAAGAAGTCAGTGGGAGCAAGTTTGAATTAGATGAGGTCCAAGTGCAACCACAAGACAATGAGATGGAACCTGAGCCGCCTGCACCGATTGCTGGGCAACCCGAGGCTCAGGCACAGGCCCCACGTAGGTCTGGGAGGATTCGTCACGCACCTGAGAGGTATGGGTCACTGCCGACCCAACACGACGGAATCTTCATCATTAAGGATGAGCCCAGGGCTTACAATGAGGCGGTTACTGGACCGGACTCCGAGAGATGGCTTCAGGCCATGCGATCTGAGATGGATTCCAAGTCGTCTAACCAAGTCTGGGATTTGGTTGAGCTGCCTGATGGGGTAAAACCCATAGGGTGTAAATGGGTCTTCAAGAGGAAGACTGACATGGATGGCAACATAGTTACCTATAAAGGTAGACTGGTGGCTAAAGGATTCAAACAAGTCCACGGGGTGGACTATGATGAAACCTTCTCGCCTATTGCCATGATCAAATCCATTTGGATTCTGCTTGCTATAGCTGCATATCATGACTATGAGATATGGCAGATGGATGTTAAGACAACGTTCCTTAATGGGAGGCTGACAGAGGATGTGTATATGACACAACCTGATAGTTTCATCCATCCTGCAGATGCCAATAAAGTCTGCAGGCTAAAGAAATCCATCTATGGATTAAAGGAAACATCTCGAAGTTGGAATATTCGGTTTGATGAAGCTATGAGAGATTATGGCTTTATCAAAAGCGAACATGACGCCTATGTATACAGAAAATTCAGTGGGAGCATGGTGACTTTTCTGGTCTAGTATGTCGATGACATAATGCTCATCAGAAATGACATCCCTAGTCTTCAGTCTGTGAAGACATGGTTGGGGAAATATTTCGAGATGAAGGACTTAGTGGAGGCCGCCTATATCCTAGGCGTGAGGATCTACCGGGATAAATCCAAGAGGCTCCTGGCCCTTAGTCAAAGTACCTACATTGATAAGGTCCTAGAGAAGTTCAACTTGGTGCAATCCAAGAAGGGGTACCTTCCAGTGAGACCTGGTCTTACTCTCTCAAAGAGCTAGTGTCCCACCATAGAGGCTGAGAGGGATGACATGAGTCGAGTGCCCTATGCTTCGGCAGTAGGCTCAATCATGTATGCGATGTTGTGTACTATACTAGACGTGGCTTATGCTATGAGCATAACCAGCCGATACTAATCCAATCTAGGTTTGCAGCACTAGGTGGCTGTAAAGAACATCCCAAAGTATATGAGAAGAACTAATGATTTGTTCTTGGTCTACGGGGGACAGGAAGAGCTCAGTGTTCAAGGCTACACTAATGCATCGTTCTAGTCTGACCCTGACGACTTTAGATCGCAGGTCGG
The DNA here is from genome assembly GCA_027563935.2 of Costus lasius. Classification (NCBI taxonomy): domain Eukaryota; kingdom Viridiplantae; phylum Streptophyta; class Magnoliopsida; order Zingiberales; family Costaceae; genus Costus; species Costus lasius. The sequence goes on from CM050448.1 coordinate 57,367,550, forward strand.
CTATGTGTTCAAGATGAATGGAGGTGTTGTATGCTGGAAGAGCTTCAAGCAATCCACCATAGCTGATTCTACAACCATGGCTGACTATGTGACCACTTCTGAGGCAGCCAAAGAAGCCGTTTGGATTAGGAAGTTCATTTCTGAATTTCAGGTGGTTCCAAGTGCAGTGGATCCCCTTGAGCTCTATTGTGACAACAATGGAGTAATTACACAAGCTAAGGAACCACGGTCTCATCAAAGGTCCAAACACATACTCAGGAGATTTCACCTGATCAGAGAGATTATTGACCGAGGTGATGTCAAGATTAGCAGAGTTGACACAGAGAACAATCTAGCAAACCCACTGACCAAGGCTTTGGCACAGCAGAAGCATGATGGTCATACTAGAGATATGGGGTTGAGGTTCCTCAACCTCTAGGTCTTAGTGTAAGTGGGAGATTATTAGAGTGTATACCCTGAGACCTAGTTTTGGTCCATCTTTGTACTACTTGACTCTGATATTTATATCATTCTAGCATTGTTATTATCTATGTTTGTTTACATCTGCGATCATGTACTTACATGATAATGTCGCTGGAGACAGATTGGATCTGTGCTCAAATGATTATCCCCAGTCAATGTACCTTAGTGGATATGGGACAGCTATGGTACTTGTGAGACTGGTATATGAGCTGGTTAGCCACGAGGTGCTAATGCAGACATATGGGTATATCAATGGTGGATATACTGGACCAACCCGCTATGAGGCTATGACTTGGTGTCATGAGTTATCCTCACAAGTGATAGGAGATGCATTGATCCCTTGACTTGAGGTCATTGGCCGTTCTATATGGTTAGGGACATGCTTTGATACAACCTAAAACCTCGCCGTAGTTGGGAGGTAATAACGGTTGTCATTGAGCATGTCACGACCCATATAAGAAGGTCAATGGATAGACAAAGGATTTGCCCCTTCCTAAGGGAAGCTTGATATCCATGGAGCTCCTCTATGGTTCTATGACTCAAAGTGTATGGACAAACCCATGTGAGAACCTGATTTAGTCATGACCATGTGATTGGGTGAAAATAAGAGATGACACACTTGTCCAATCGGATATCAGTTCGGCAAAGAGATTGTAATGCATCTATACCCAGTTGCGATGATGGGGATGTCGATGTCGATATCCATTCCGTTGACTTGGGTAGCAGCGATACACTACTAGGTGCCACTCACTGCTTGTGGTGACCTTGGGTCAGTATTGCCAACGTTAGAGGATCCTACAGGGTCGCACACCTTGATACTCGAGTTCTCGTATTGATCGGGAAGCCTTATGATCGAGTTATTGGATAGGTAGGAACTATTTTGGAGATTTCATCAGTGCCAAGGGGCCTGATGAGATAGAAGAGAGTTATTGGAGCCAAACTTCATTTTTGGCAGGTTCACCCGAAATTGACCAAGATTGGTCACATTTGGATTAGGGTTGCATTGGATTGGATCCAATAGTTTAATCAGGTATATATGTGACTGAGGTCATGTTATCTTCTTCTTCTATATCATGGGTGTTGGACACTGCATGTGGAGTTCACATTTGTTCAAATGTGCAGGAACTCAAGAGAAGAAGGCAGGTGGGACAGCATGAAGTAGACCTACGCGTTGGAAACGGGGCACGGGTTGCTGCTGTTGTTGTAGGGGACTATTTCATTAATTTACCATCTGGCATTGTATTAGAATTAAACAATTGTTATTTTGTACCAAGTATTACCAAGAATATTATCTCTATTCCTGCTCTTGTCAGGAAAGGATTTGCCTTTGAATGCAAGATTTCAAAGTGTGTTTTATCTTATGATAATATTGTGTATGCAACTGGTTCGATTAACAATGGGTTATTCATGTTGGACATGGAATATTCTATACAAAACATTGATAATAAGAAAGCGAAGTATGCTGATGACAGCACCTTGCTATGGCATAGTCGTTTAGGCCATATAAACGAGAAGCGCATTAAGCGGTTGCATGATCATGGACTGCTGGGATCATTCTCCTATGGGGAGATTGATACATGCAAAGCTTGTCTGATGGGTAAAATGACGAAGTCACCTTTTTCAAACAAAGGTCAAAGGACTTCAGGTTTACTGGACCTTATACACAGTGATGTGTGTGGGCCTTTTAGTAAACATGCCAGAGGTGGCTATCAGTACTTCATTACCTTTACTGATGATTTCAGTAGGTATGGGTATGTCTATCTGATGAGACATAAAAGTGAATATTTTGACAAGTTCAAAGAGTTCAAAAATGAAGTACAAAATCAGCTAGGCCGAAATATCAAAGCACTTCGTTCTGATCGAGGTGGTGAATACCTGAGTCATGCATTTACTGACTATCTGAAAGAGTGTGGGATTATCTCACAGCTCACTCCGCCAGGAACACCGCAATGGAATGGTGTGTCCGAGAGGAGAAATAGAACGTTACTTGATATGGTTCGTTCTATGATGAGTCAAGCTACTCTTCCATATTCCTTTTGGGGTTTTGCACTGGAAACAGCTGCAAAGGTACTAAACCGAGTGCCATCCAAGGCAGTTTCAAAGACGCCATATGAACTATGGTATGGGAAACAGCCTAGCTTGACATTTATCAGGATCTGGGGTTGCGAGGCTTATGTCAAAAAGCTCGCCTCTGGGAAACTAGAGAGCAGATCTGATAAATGCATCTTTGTCGGTTACCCTAAGGAGACTAAGGGTTATTATTTCTACGATCCCAAGGAGAACAAGGTATTTGTTGCTCGGACGGCCATATTTCTTGAGAAGGAATTTCTTCTGCAAGAGGCCAGTGGGAGAGAAATAAAGCTGGATGAGAATCCAGAGGAAGGACAAAGTAGTCAAGCACAGTTGGATGAGCCTGAGCCGGTAGATCAGGTTATTGAACAACCTGAGGCTCAGATATCACGGGAACCGCGAAGATCGGGAAGGATCCGTCAACAGCCTGAGCGCTATGACGGAGTCTACATCATTGATAATGATGAACCCCTCACTTATGCGGATGCGGTCAGTGGACCAGAGTCAGCTAGATGGCTTGAAGCTATGCGAGCCGAGATGGACTCCATGTCAGATAATCAAGTCTGGGATTTGATTGATCCGCCTCCGGGAGTAATCCCTATAGGCTGTAAATGGATCTTCAAGAAGAAGATTGACATGGATGGTAACGTGGTTACCTATAAAGGCAGGCTAGTTGCGAAAGGTTTCAAACAAATCTACGGGATAGATTATGATGAAACTTTCTCACCTGTAGCCATGTTTAAGTCTATTCGGATTCTTTTCGCGATAGCAGCATATTACGATTATGAGATCTGGCAGATGGATGTGAAAACAGCTTTCCTCAATGGAAATCTGGATGAGGATGTGTATATGACACAACCGGAAGGTTTCACTAATCCAGCAGATCGTCATAAGATATGCAAGTTAAAGAAGTCCATTTATGGACTTAAACAAGCATCTAGGAGCTGGAATATTCGTTTTGATGAATCAATCTCTGAGTTTGGTTTCATCAAGAACGAGGATGACCCGTGTGTATATAAGAGGTTTAGTGGGAGCGTGATTACATTCCTAATCCTCTACGTCGATGATATCTTGATCATTGGAAACGATATTCCTGAACTGCATGCTGTTAAGGCATGGTTAGGAAAATGTTTCCAGATGAAAGATTTAGGAGAAGCAGCCTATGTATTAGGTGTGAAGATCTACAGGGATAGATCTAAGAGGCTTCTCGGGCTGTGCCAGAGTACTTACATCGATAAGGTCCTGGAGAGATTCCATTTAGAGAATTCTAAACGTGGATATCTTCCAGTCAGACATGGTCTGAATCTTTCAAAGAGTCAGTGTCCACAAACACAGACTGAGAAAGATGAAATGGACAATACGCCTTATGCTTCGGCTATTGGGTCCATTATGTATGCGATGTTGTGTACTCGCCCAGACGTCGCTTACGGGTTAAGCGTGACCAGTCGATTCCAAAGTAATCCAGGTTTGGCGCACTGGATTGCGGTCAAGAACATTTTAAAATATCTGCGGAGGACCAAAGATATGTTCTTGATATATGGTGGTCAGGAAGAACTCAGTATAGAGGGATATACTGACGCTTCGTTCCAGTCGGACCAGGATGATTTCCGATCGCAATCAGGCTATGTTTTTAGCTTGAATGGTGGAGTAGTGGTGTGGAAGAGTTTCAAACAGTCAACTGTTGCTGATTCCACAACAGAAGCCGAGTATGTTGCAGCCTCGGAAGCATCCAAGGAGGCAGTGTGGATTCGTAAGTTCGTGAGAGAACTTGGTGTCGTTCCTTCGAGTGCAGATCCTTTGGTTATCTTCTGTGATAACACTGGAGCCATCGCACAAGCAAAGGAACCGCGGTCGCACCAGAAGTCCAAGCACATACAGAGACGGTTTCACTTGATCCGGGAGATCATTGATCGTGGCGAGATCAAAATATGCAAGGTTCATACAGATGACAATCTGGCAGACCCGCTTACCAAGCCTCTGGCGCAGCAGAAGCATGAGAAGCACTGTAATAATATGGGTTTGAGATTTCTCAACCATTAGATTAAGTGCAAGTGGGAGATTGTTGGGGTATGCCCTTAAGGCTAATGTTTGAGGCCTTTGGGATTGTATAAGTATCATGTAATAAACTTTTTGAGTTTATAAAGGCATGGTTGTTATTCAGGTTGTTACCTTGTCTGCTGTAATAAGTGTACTTCTGAATAATGTCTCAAAGCTGTTCAGCTAGGCTAACAGGCTCTATGTCCTTAGTCGAGATATCTTGGTGATCATGAGACAGCCTTGATATGATTGAGACTAATAGGAGTGCTAATCTTATAGGATGCTTCGAGCATGGAATAAGATGTAGACTCATGGGTACATTGGATGTACTGGACAGACCCTACTCGGATATTCCATTGCTTGTCACAATGTGAATGATCCTTGTAAGCACTAAGTGGCACATGTCCTTTGACTTGAGATCACTTGTGTTTCTAAATGATGATTGTCATTGTTTTGAGGTAGTTCAATATCATTTGAAACATAATGATTATAGACTATCTTGGATGGTGAGCTTGAGTCAGGTTAGGGCACTTGTGATAGATAAAGGATTGCCGTCTCCTTGTTTAAGGAGTGTGATGTTCTAAAGGGCCCCCCCTATATGAGATGATTGAGGTAGTGTATGGCCATACCCAGATGACTATGTTCATCTGATCTAATCATGCTCATCGTATTGGAGTTGCAGGCTTGACATGCTTGTCCAATAAGAACATCCAGTGGCAAAGGAATCATGTATGCCAAGTGAGTTGATTCACACTTATGCTATGGTTTGGGTGTAGTCTTGGAAGACTCTTTCCTTTATATCGGGAGACAGTGATGTGTTGCTAGATACCCCTCACTGATCGTGATAACGTAAGTTATCGTTACCGACATTTGAAGGAAACCCTTAGGGTCGCACAATATGATGATATGGCTTACTTGAGTCAGATCGTGTGGACTGAATTCTTTGGGTTCAGTTTAAAGGGGTTTTAATCTCTGATTGTAAGTGAGATCTGGTCTGATCATGTTTGATTGATTAGGGCTTGAGATCGGTAAGCTTCGATCGAGAGAGATGATGCCAGATCGGAGAGATCAGGGGCATCAGGAGATGAATGGTTAGATCATGAGCCTTGGGGTTCAATTTGGTCTAGACCTATTGGCTTGAGCTTTTTCGGTTTGGTTTATTGAACCGAATTGATTGGAACGTTTTAGATTGAACCGGTTCACAATTGTGAACGCATGGTTCAATGCTAAAATGCGTTTGGGTTGAGTTGAGCGCATGGACTTGATGAGCTTCCATTTATGGAATGTCATCAAGGGCCGGTTTCATTTTTCAATGCCAAAACGCATATGCGTTTGCTCCTTTCTCCTCAACGCATTCTTGGACTTTCGTGGGAGTGTGGTGTGGACGACGAGAAGGAGTGTGGTGCAAGAGGAGCTCTCGGCCAAGCTTGATCTCTCATCATCCCTTTCCATTCGAATAGATTCCTTGGGTGACTTGCTAGCACAAGCGACACCAAGGAGTGAGCCAACTTCTTCTTGTGTGTGGCACACTTTGGAGGAGACCTAACTTGATCTCTTCTTCCAAGCCGAATTCCAAGTCCATGGCATTGGTATGATTTCTAGCTTCAAGTTGATCATATGTTTTCATATCCGATCTTGATTTGAAACCCTTTTTCCGCAAAGCTTGTTAGAATTGCAAGTTTAGGGTTTCTCCCCCTTAAAGTTAGGGGTCTTTCAATTGGTATCAGAGCTAGGCTCTTGATATGATCGATATGATTGCTTTAAGTATTGGTGATTCATACATGTTGCGCTTACTTTTTCTTGAGGCATGCTTTGTTTTCATGAAGTTGCGCTTGTATCATAGTTTCATGAAGTTGCGCTTGTATCATATGTTCATGAAGTTGCGCTTGTATCATATGTTCATGAAGTTGCGCTTGTATCATATGTTCATGAAGTTGCGCTTGTATCATGATTAGATGAAGTATGCGCTCCCCCTTGAAGGGGACCCCCTAAAGTTTGCGCTCCCCCTTGAAGGGGACCCCCTTAGATCTAAGGGTTATCAACTTTGTTTGTATGTTTGCGCATGCTCTAAGTGTTTTACAAAACTTATATCTTGCGCGGTTGATTAGATCTAAGGTGCCACTACATTAAATCCTTAGATGGGTTGATGGGGTTGATGGCATCATCTAGTATAGATCAAGCTAGTCTGATCAGACCATCTGACAGCCCAGATGGGTCGACCAGATAGCACCTGTGCGCAAGCACGAGGTGGCTATAGGTTGACTGCATCAAAGGCGTGTAGCGAGGTCTGGTTGAGACAAATACTGAACACACTTGAGTTAGGCCCGGGGTCACACCCGCTTGCCAAAACTCATGAGGGTGGTTCAGCCCTTGGCGCATGCATGGTTGACCATTAGGTCAACTCGGGTCAGTTAGGACTCGGTGCATGCAAGGGGAAAAGATCTAACTAGATGGATGAGTGGATCCCTATCAATGGACCATTGTAAGGTTGTAGGGCTCATAAGGAAATTAAAATGGATGCCATGGGGTTTTTCAAAAACTTTTAATTTCAAGATGATTGGATCACATGTTGATTGAACCATATGCTTGTCTATTTAGTCTTATGTGGGTTGCCCTATTGTGTGCTGTGCTGGGGCCTGCGTGCCTGGGTTTAAATTGTAAATTAATTTGTGATCTGCGAATCACATTGTTTTAATTTATAAAATGTAGTTGACCTGCGTGTCAACCTTGTCTAGATAGATCAAATGTATTTGATTAGACAAGAGCAAAGGCACACATCCTAGAGGGGCAGTCTCCTGGTGGCGCACCTGAGGTGCTCTTGGCGCTAGGGCCCTAGGTTGGACCAGATGAGATGCCAAAGAGCTCAAGTGAAGACTTAAGTAAAATTAAGGTCTTACTAGGGTTCATGGGCTTTTACCACATAAGATCATGCTTTCTACTTATTGCTAATAATTAGAATTGCATGTTTAAGTTTATCTTCTGCTATAGCCATAGAAAATGCCTGATAGTAAGAAGATAAAAGACCGTTAAAATCCAAACGCTAACATATCAAGCTCGATAAGCCTTCTGACGCGAAACCTCACCTTTCTGATTATCGTTGGAGCCGTGTTGAACCCACTCAGTGGGCACGTCCATCTATCTTCAGACGGTGCTGGATTTCACCTGCGTGTTACAGAGTTGGGATTTATCCCCTCTCGTTGCTCAGCATAGCACGTGGTGGTCCAGGGAGTAGGTCGGGTCAGCTTGACCATGTAGACTACATATGTGGCGCATATGGTAGCACATGGAGGCAGCCATCTCTGGGATCAGAGACTGTGTTGTACCAACTCAGTTGGCAC